>CM070613.1:28453301-29908998 GCA_036346395.1 Hsuehochloa calcarea
GATTATGTTTTACCGTGGTGTTCGAAGACTTACCAGTCTCCCCTAATCCACGTTAAGGTTAGCCCAAACAAATTGGACCGGCTCCACTAATTAAGCCAATACCTCCGAGGTAAGTCCAAACACTTGGACCGGTTCCTAACCGAACTAACACCTCGCTCAACTATGGTTGCTCTTCCTCCACTCCGGAGATGGTGAGCACCAAATCACTCACAAACCGCCGGGTCTTCTCACAAGCTTCTTGAGAAGATCACTACGCACGACGCCTCCACGCCGTCTAGGTGTCGGCAAACACCAAGAGTAACAAATCTCAACTCTCACTTGAACTAATCAAGTGTCTAAGCTCAAGTGGATACACAATCAACTACCTAAGGCAACACATGCACTTAGGGTTTACTCTCCAAGCTCACCAAGTGCAACACATGCACATAAGAGAGGAGATGCTTGCTCTTAGCTCAAGAGGCTCACAAAGATTTTACAATAGCACCAGCAACCTCTCCCAACCGGCCAAGGTGGCTATATATAGCCCACACACAAAAACTAGCAGTTGGGAGATAAACCCCTGAAAAATCAGGGAAATCGGAAGTTCCGCCGTACAAAGTCCGGAACTTTCGCACCTCAGCGACAAGCACAATAACGGCTATATCAGACGAGAAACTAGCCGTTGAAAATTTAGAGCGGAACTTCCGCAAACCAAAATGCGAAGTTCCTATTTTCGGAAGTTCCGCACATATCATTGTGGAACTACTGCACTTCCAGAAATTTGGTTAAGTCCCAAAATGGGTGCTCTCTGGAAAAAATGTTCCACTAAATTTTCAGAGCTACCGATAATCGGAAGTTCCTCCCATTACATTGCGGAATTTCCGATAATAGGAAGTTCCGCCCATTACATTGCGGAACCACCGATTATCCGGACAAACACAGCAATGGCTTTTTCAACAACTTCAATTGCAAAACACATTTATCAATTGATAAGCCATGCCGACAAGGATCAATAGCAAGATTCCTAACAAGTTGCAAAACACATTTGCCAACTTTTAGAATCATACCACAAGAAAAAAGGTACATGGACTTACACTATTTGCAAAATATATTTGCAAACTTAAGTCACATGCTACAAGAAAACAAATATGAGCATCAACTATTTGCAAAACACATTCGCAAACAACAGCATTATGCCACAAGGCTAAGGTGCATGGACTTCAACCATTTGCAAAACACATTTGCAAAATATAGTCCCATGCTACAAAGATAAAATGCATGAGCATCAATCATTTGCAAAACACATTCGTAAATAATAGCTCCATGCATAGATGAGCTAGAGCAAATATAATGAGCTATCAACACATGACTAACTCAAACTACTAGTTAAGACCCCTCTTAATAGTACGGCAACCTATACTAGCAACCCGGTCTATCAACCAAACAGCGAGACCGGTAAAAGACTAGGAACACATCCTTAGCCCTAGCTAGTCATACATTTGCCTTGCATCTTCTTGAAGCTTGATGACGCACACATCATCACTTCAAGTCCGGGTCATTAACTTGACAATCATCAACACATGATGATCCTTTGCTTTGACCTCCATCAACACATGATGGGTCTTCTCTTGTCTTGAAGATCAACTCATGATCATCTCTTCTTGACAAGCATCAACTCATGATCATCCCAAGTCTTCATCATCCTGGAACACAACCTATACATCCAACTCATGGAAAATGTTAGTTCCACAATATGATTATCATTAATTACCACACCATACCATTAACTCATAATAGTGGGACAAGATACTCAATCTTTCCTCTTTGGTAATTGATGATAACCACTTCAATCACATAAATTTGATTTAGATAAAAGTAACACAACGTGAGTATATATGAACTACACAAGTTACATATACTCACAACATGAGTATGTAAGAACTACACAAGTTCTATATACTCAAATGGATATGTTTCAAAGTAAAGATCCCAAATATATGTGGAAGATGGAATATAGATCAATACTAATGAAACCACAAAATATAGAATGAGCTCCCCCTAAACGTGTGCATACACATATGTGTAAAGATAATATACTGCATACACATATGTGTAAAGAAAACATACGCACATATTCAAGATAAACTTATGGTGGAATTCTTCCTATATTTTGGATCTGAGGAATGCAACATTATATAAGAGTATGAGTCAAATGCATACCTCATTGAATTTCACCTTTATACCCAAATGAGACTACACAAGATAATACTTGACAAGAGAGTTAGTCTCACATTTAGATTTATCATTAATCACCAAAACATTCCATTAACTCATAATGGCGGGTCTAGATCATTCAATCTCTCCTTTTTGGTGATTGATGACAAATCTATCATCAATAACAACATTTGGATATAAATAGACATAAGATAATAATTAAGCTATTGAACTATATCTATTCATGTTATAAGGTGAAATTTAAAGATTCAATCATTATGCATATGAAAATGATATGCTTACACAATTAATGCATTCTCCCCCTTTTTGGCAATTCTCCATCTGTTTGCATTTTAAACAAATCAAACATCCAAATGGAAGAGTATTGATACAAACAACATTCTCCCCCTTTTGGCATAAATCACCAAAAACACAAAAGGAGTCTTTACAAATCAAGGAGCTTGGTCACAAAAGGTATTAAATAGACTCATATGACCAAATGGAGTTTTTGTTCTCAAGATATGAGAGGAGATACAAACGTAGGTCACAAACCTATTGATCATATAACTTTCTCCCTTTTTTAAACCAAAACATGAGAACCACTTGAATTGATGTTTGAAACGTATTCAAATAAACTCCCCCTTTGAAATATTTCCAAAAACATTATTCAATTTGTAAAGAAGAGATCAAAAGATAGCTAAAACTGAAAATATGTGGAAACAAGCTCAGAAAAATATGAAATAAATCATGAAGCTAGTCCTTACAAATACACACAATTTTCATTTTGGGAGACTTAACCAAATATCAACCAATTTAAAGATATGAAAATCACAAAGATTCATAAAGCTAAAATTTTCAAGTTTTTCAGATTTTGACAATTCATTTGAGCTTCGAAAGGTAGCTGAGAAAATGGATAAAATAGTTCCAATAAATCTGAGAAAATTTGTCAATATATAACCACTATATAGGATAAAATTTCATTATTATATCTTCCTCTAATTGTGAACCCATTTGCAGATACAAAAATCAAAAATGTGCTCAAAATAATGCGAAATTCTGAATTTTCAGCATTTGAACCAAGTGAGAAAAAGTCAAAACTTTTTCAATTCAAGTCTAAATTCCTTAAAATTTGGTAGAAATAAACTTTAAACTCCTAAGGAACTTTTCCAAGAAGAATTTTCGAAAAAGGAGTTTCCATTCAAAATATATGCCAAATTGAGCTGTGGAGGCATGATTTTTGCTTAAAGAGAATAAATGTCAAAACTTTTTCAAATGACGTCCAAATTATTTGAAAATTTTCAGATTTTAACTTTGGACTATTTAGAGTGTTTTCCAACAAGAATTTTTGAAAAAGGAATTTTCTTTCAAAAGATATGGCAAAATGCGCATTGTAGGCATATAAAGAGAGCAATTTTGCAATTAAGATCCAAAGTGTAAGCTAATTTGGATTTCATGGAGTTTTTCACTTTCTTAGCTTTGTATGAATTAGAAATACCATTTCAAGCCAAGATACACAAAGAAATCCAGCTCAAATAGCAAAACTCACTATATGCAAGAATAGATCATTTTGAGTCGAAACAAGTTTTTCGGTGAACTTCAAATGAATATAATTTTTCAACGGTTGGTCTTTTGTAAAAACTTTGAACTTGAGAAATGTTTAAAATGACCAACCTTATGAGTTTGGTATTGAACACTTTTTCAAAAACTCAATAGATTTTGATTTAGAGAAATATGTCATTTAATTCAAAATTAAGATCATCCAAGATCCTTTTGAGGCCAAATTTGATATTTGTTTTCTAAAAAAGAAGTTTTTACTTCAAAAGCATTTGAAAATATTTTAAATACATTTTAAATACTTATATTTAGTTTTTCACAAATTTTTTACCCTTTTTAAACAAGAAATGGCAGAGGAGGAGATGGAGATGGCAAAGGAGGAGATGAATGACTCTATTAATATAGAGAGATTTTCGACAGCCCGCCCATTAAGCGCAAATTTTCGTTTATCGCGACGGTTTTAACAAAACAAAAGTATCACGTATCATGAAGCGAAATGCAGCGATAGCGAATCACGGTTCTTAACACGAACCGCTCGTGATGAGATACTCATCACATACGGTTTTTGTATAAAACCGTCTGTGATTTTAGGGTTTTACCATGGTTTAGGGTTTTTCTTACTCTTCGAATTCACCATGGCTTTGAATTTTACAGACGGTTCTAACCACTAACCGTCTGTGATATTCTCAGTATCACAGACGGTTCGTGGTTAGAACCGTCTGTGATACTTCGCAGACGGTTCTCCGTCTGTGATAGTTACATATCACAGACGGTTCGTCTTGGAGCCGTCTGTGGTAATTTTATCACAGACGGTTTCAAAGAACCATCTGTGATGAGGCGTCTTCTATAGCTTGTTTTGTAGTAGTGTCCCATGCTTGCACTACTTCACTCCACCACCAGCGAGATGACTTTCAGGGTCCAATAAATTTACTAAGCCAAGTTGTACTTTACAAATTTGTGGTTATACTTGTTTTACAATGGGAAGTCATGACAAGATTAAGTCTTTAGGGTCATTTAGCGGTTCATACCATATTCCAACCACTCTCGTGTTGCGTCAGCACCCACCATCATACCATCCGCCCCAGATGTGGTAATAGCAATTTAATATATTTTTTGGGGAGCAAAATGCATTATCTTCAACATTCCAGTCATTTACCCACAATGACTGCCCAAAACTAATTTCACGATTAAAAGATGACGATTAGGGCATGTAATACATCGAGTACTTAAGCAAGACTAGTATGACGCTTAAGTACGACCTTATAACTAGTAAGTTACCCTTTAATATATAGGGTGATAAAGATTAAGGAATTCAAGTTGTCAAGGATGAAATATTAAAAGTTAATTACCAAGTAGGTATGTAACTAGCCCTTATGGATTTGACGTACATTTGCATATGTAATTAAGCATGCAATTTGCTATTTTAAAAGAATATAATTTGCATAAAATGTAGGTTCAATATGATCAAAGTATTGACTCGCCTTAGTTAAAGGAAAAATGGTCTTGATAGTCTTGAGATTGGTCAAATTGGAGATCTCCCGCTTCTCCGAACTCTACTTGGACGAACGCGTTGGAAAAAGAAAAAAGAAGCCAACAAAACAAATAAATACACAGGAAATAATAAATTAATTCCAAATTAAATAAGACCACTTTCATTAGCAAGATCTTGAATTTAGACAAATTTAGAAATAAATTTCACTTAAATCAGAGTTATAACGAAGGAGAACAGAGGTTCCGAAGCTTGAGTTTGAATTAAATCCGAGAAAAGAAAAAGAGAGAGAGAAAATGTCTCGCTGACATTCGGGACCCACTGTACAGTGGCCTGGTCCATGTGAGCAGTGCATGGACCGGAGGTCAACATGCATTGTGCATGGTCCATGTGTCCAAGGGAGCAGCACTGTGCACCGGGCCCACTTGTCCACCAAAGAAGGGGAAAACCGGGTTTAATTAATAGCATTTATTGTTTACTCGGGCCCATGAGTCAGTGGGTCAATGCATCATTAAAATAGCCATTAACTCGGCTAATCATTGCTTTAGCATTAACCGGTGAAGATTTGCCCTAATGACCGACAAAATTCGGTCATTTAATCGCCGCACAGTGTCGGTCTGCGAGGTGGCGGGGGCACCGCTCGTCGCCGGTGCAGACGACCTCGACGACAGCAACCAAGCACAGAAATGGGACGCTCTCAGCGAGGTGAAGTTGATGGTGGTGGTGGCGCGACCAGTGGCTCACCAGAGCGGCGGTGGCTCACGGGCTTTAAAGCCAAATGGCAGCCTGGTGATCTTCGGCGCGGATTGGTGCACGCACGAGCAAGAGGGAGGCTCAAGGAACTTACCGAGCCAAGGAGGAGAGCAAGAGGTGGTCGGGGGACGAAGAACGGCGGCGAGGAGCATCTTGGGCGGAGCAGAGGAAGAAGACCGAATCCGGGCGTTCCTGTGGACCAAAGCGAATCAACTTTGGGGATGACTTTCTTGGTCACTGGAACATGCGGTGACAGAGTCGGCCGGGGAAAATATTCGCTAGAACGGTGATTTTGAAGGTGAGAGCACGGCGGCCGGAAGCGGGAGCTGCGGCTTTTTTTTGGGAAACTTACTGTGAAGGAGAAAAGTGAGGAGGGGAAGGCAAGGGTGTATCGGGGAGCTCCTTTATAGCCAGAGGGAGGTGAAGGAGCAGTTGGGGGAGGCTCAGAGGCACACGGTGTCCCGAGGCGGTAGGTGAGAGCAATACGGGCGCTATGCGGCTCGACGACGACTTCTTGCAGTGCTACCGACGGACGGGCGAGGTATCTGGCGCCTGGCGAAGACCAAGAGGACCAGCGCAGGTGGTGACGCGAGTAGTGCAGGCGACGCGACAGGGTGGGGCGCGTTGACGTGCGCAGCGTGGGGAGGTGAGCGCGGCGACGACTGGGGTGGGCCTGGGCGACGGGCGCGACAGGGAGTTGCTTGATGGGACAAGGCGGGTAGGCAGGTGGGGCGGCGCAGACACGATGGAGTGCGGGCATGGGCGTGGCCAGAGCGCACGGGAGCGTGTCCAGGTTGGGGGTGTGGGGGGGGGCGCTTGGCCTGGATAAAGGGCGGGAGGGGAGAAAAAGGCTAGGCCCGGGGGGAGAAAAGGGAGTGAGCTCAAGGAGAAGATGGGCCGCTGAAATTTTGAAATGAGGTTTGAATTATGAGATTTTGAGATACAACTAAATTCGAAATAGGTTAACACTTAGCAGAACTTTAACCATCCCTAAAAATGGGTTGTTAGAAATATGCATGTGCAAAGTTCTATTTGTCAATGCATGCATATACACTCCATGTAAGCGCAACAGCCGGTGATTCCCAGTTCGTCACCGTTATGCCATGGTACGGCACGACTAGGAACACGCATGCATGTGCCTGCACAGACGATGCAACCAGTGAATGAGCGAGCGAGACGTCCGGCTGGCGATCTCGATCGGATTCCATTCGGAATCAACCCTGCTACGCTACGCTGGCGTCTGTGGTCCGCAACTGCTGTCTGTGCCGTGGGCCCCGCCCTCTGACAGCCGTTCATTTCTTAAAGGCTCCTCTTCTGGCAGCTTGGAATCTGCCCATTCTCAGGTCCATGAGGAGTTGGATCATTCCAACGTCTCCCTCGTCCCCCACCTCTCGCTGTATTTTCTTTGGCCTGCTTGTTATTGCTGCCACTATTAAGCTAGACACCACAACGACTTCAGACTTCAGAGATTACACAAATACAAGCTCTCCTGTGCGCCTCTTGAGCTCTTCCCGACTCCCACAGCCATTTCTTGGGATATTTATTAGTAATCGGCGCCAGAAGAGGGCATCCACTTTGCATTGCAGATTTGATCACAGAGCGAGCTGTGCCTGTAAGTCGCTGTTGCCTCTTCTCTCTTTTGGTTGCCTTCATAAATTTGTATGTACTGTATGTGTTTTTTTGTTCCCTTTCAATTAAAATTCTTTGGTGTTATGTGCGAGCCAAAAGCTGAAATTTGGCCTGAGCTGAGTGTCTCTGTTACCGGCTTACCGCTACTTCTACTCTCTTCTGCTGTTTCCATACCTTTTGCTCTTGAGGATCCTCATCAATGCATACCCCCAGCTTCTGGATAGATTACTATGAACTGTGCTGTTGATTCTTTGTGTAATCTTTCTAATCACCTGGAAACTTCTTAAAGGGTTATTTCATTTCGTGACGAGACAGAGAGAGGATGGCCGCTTTCTGCAAGCTTCTTCTTGCTACTCCTTGATTTAATTTAATTTTCTCCTTTTCCTGTCTGAGAATCCTGACCATTTCATATTATTGGATTGGACGATTGGTGGAATATGCCCTCCCCTGCTAGCCTTTTATGAATATTCAATAGCTTCTTTGCGGCCCCCTCGTGGCTAATTGACAACAAACATCCTGTCCAGATCCAAAGGATGGTCCAAGTCCATGACTTCCAATTGATTATTGATTATTCAAGTTTTGGGGAAAGAATATTCTGGATTTCACAGGATTGTCTGTACGTAACAACTCCAATGATTGATTATTATTTTTACCAATGTTCTGACATCTTGGGGTGGTTGTGTGTGAATTATAATGCATGGTTGTTCATCAATCTTGGAAAATTCGCTGCTCAACATTATCTGCATGCATGCGGTCATTTTCTGTAGCACAAGACGAGATTTTTTTCTAATAAGTTTTGAATAGTGCGGATCAAAGGCATTTGTTCATGTATGATCTGAGAAAGAAATGAGATGTAAATGCATTATTATTCAGGTCCTAATCGAACTCCTGTACACTCCAAATGAAGTTTATTCAGACAGAAAAATATCAGCTTGCCATCTTCTGATCTTTTCCATGTATGAAGTGTAACCGAGTAAATTTTCCACACAGGATAGTGAAACCATTTGAGATTCCAAAGGGGGATAAGGCAGGGAATGAGTACAACCAAGGTGAAGAGACGTGTGGGGAAGTATGAGCTAGGCCGAACCATTGGAGAGGGCACATTCGCAAAGGTCAAGTTCGCGAGGGACACCGAGACCGGCGACCCGGTAGCCATCAAGATCCTAGACAAGGAGAAGGTTCTCAAGCACAAGATGGTTGAGCAGGTCACTGTCAAATGCCACCTCATAATTAAGTTTACAGCCTTAACTATTGCAGCATTTGTTGTGTCTGGTGATATTTCACAGCTAATAGATATGAACTTGGCAATTTTGTTCAGACTTCAGTAGCTGTTGACGGAACAACTAATTTTTGGTGCTGATGAGTAACTCCGTGTTGGAATGCAGATTAAGCGGGAAATTTCAACAATGAAGATGATTAAGCATCCTAATGTTGTTCGCATCTATGAGGTAACAAAAAAATTACCATTCTTTTTGTTGTTGATAGTTCAGTTAATCTTATGTTTTTGTTCATCAGAAAATAGCTAGGAAGGGACAAGGTTTTGTACCTTGTCTATGGTCTACGCTAGGAACCTCAAAGCATCTATAATTCCAATCATGTACCTAAATCATGATTTTGTTGCCAGAAATTCCGTATGCAATTATTTGAGATTCCTATTTTATTTTCATTAGGGGGGTACTTCTAATCTTATTCAAATTAATGTTCTGTTTGATTTTCAGGTAATGGGAAGCAAAACAAAGATCTACATTGTTTTAGAATATGTTACCGGTGGTGAGCTCTTTGACACAATTGTAAGTGATATGCTGCATTCTCCATTTCCAATCTATGCAGTTTGCTTGTTTCAACACACAAAGTTAAAAGTTACCATTTTTAATTTTGTACCGACGGTTATTCGCTTCTTCATCATAAAGGTTAACCATGGTCGAATGAGGGAAGATGAGGCAAGGAAATACTTCCAACAGTTAATTAATGCTGTTGATTATTGTCATAGCAGGGGCGTGTACCACCGGGATTTAAAAGTGAGTTCCTGTCCTTTTTTCTCTGCTGCCCTTTTTCTGTTCAATAAGAAATCTACTTCAGGGTCTAAACTACAATACCTGCAGCCAGAAAATTTACTACTTGATTCATATGGAAATCTGAAGGTCTCTGATTTTGGGCTGAGTGCACTATCTCAGCAAATCAAGGTAAGGGTTCATTGCTTTATGCCCTCTAAGTTACTACTACTGACAGGTTCAAAGTTCACAATTTGTGCATTAACAGATAATCATATCTCTTTGATGTTTGAAAGTTCTCATATCCCTCAACATATTTTCAACTATTTTATTCGTTTTTGTTTCTCAGGATGATGGATTGCTGCACACGACTTGCGGGACTCCAAACTATGTTGCTCCAGAGGTAATGTCACAAATTGTATAAACTGAACCCATCAAATACTTTTGTTGACATTATTGTTTAACCAGGAATCATTAATAATTTTAGTATTTCAACCGCCATTGTAATAGGTCCTTGAAGATCAAGGCTATGATGGTGCAATGGCAGATTTGTGGTCATGTGGAGTTATTCTGTTCGTTCTGCTAGCAGGGTATTTGCCTTTTGAGGGCTCTAATCTTATGACGTTGTATAAGAAAGTGAGCATTGTACTTATTTTAGAACACTGCTATTGTCTTGCTTGCTCATGCTTATTTGATTTTTCGCCCTGTACCTCCTGGCAGATATCAAATGCGGAATTTACGTTTCCACCTTGGACGTCTTTTCCAGCCAAGAGGTTGTTAACAAGAATCCTTGATCCAAATCCAATGACGGTATGCTAGAACACGAAAGCTGCTTGAAACAATACTAGAAACTTTCCTGAAATAATTAAGTAGAATGGATCCCTGGTCCTCATACAATGTATCCACTGATAGGCTAGCAGA
Source organism: Hsuehochloa calcarea (assembly GCA_036346395.1). Classification (NCBI taxonomy): domain Eukaryota; kingdom Viridiplantae; phylum Streptophyta; class Magnoliopsida; order Poales; family Poaceae; genus Hsuehochloa; species Hsuehochloa calcarea. The sequence goes on from CM070613.1 coordinate 28,463,832, forward strand.
TCACATGATACCAGTACCATTCATCAACCAATTAATATTCCTAGTTCTTCTGTTCTTACTAATAAGCACTTAAAGAGCTGGTGTGCACCCATCCACTAATAATCCCATCTTGAGAAACTGTGACAGAGAATAACAATTCCAGAAACATTAGAGGATGAGTGGTTCAGAAAAGGGTACAAGCGCCCAGAGTTTGACCAAAAATATGATACAACGTTGGATGATGTTGATGCTGTCTTCAATGATTCGGAAGTGAGTGGATGGCGATATACACCCTTGCATTTCTATTTTCTCCCTCATGCAGAAATCCTCTCATGGATTCCACCAACTAACTAGTTTTACTACTGTTGTTTGACCTCCTCAAGGAGCACCACGTGACAGAAAAGAAAGAAGAAGAACCAGCAGCCATGAATGCATTTGAACTGATTTCAATGTCAGCAGGCCTCAATCTTGGAAACTTATTTGATTCAGAGCTGGTATGAGATCTCCATAATTCCTTAATTGTAACCCAAAACTTCAAAAATTGTGCTGTGTGATAACTTAAATCACCATGATTTTCCAAGTTCCAATGATATCACCTAAATCATGACTGACATATGCACTTGAATCTTTTTTAAAACAAATCTTCTATAAGTCAATAACTCAATTATACTGCATGATACAAGCTAGCAGTTCTATATGCCTATGTAAATATAACATTGGTTCAGAAATTTTAGCAATATTTTTCTCAAGTTAGAATTTTATGTTCGCCTTTTGTTATGATTTTGCAGCTTCATTCTTGTATACCCTCTACTTTAATTTTTAATCACTCTATTGACAGGAATTTAAAAGAGAAACAAGGTTCACATCAAAATGTCCGCCAAAAGAAATTGTTCGCAAGATTGAGGAAGCTGCAAAGCCTCTAGGATTTGATGTTCAGAAGAAAAATTACAAGGTCCGCTACCCAAAGCTTGGTTTAGTAACAGTCTGCACTCTGCATAAGTATTTTTCTAGATAATGTATATGAACTTTAAAAAGCTCTTTCTGCATGTTAAAGTCCTTTTTATTGTTTGACCAGTTGAGGCTACAAAAGGTAAAAGCAGGGAGGAAGGGAAACCTCAATGTTGCTACCGAGGTATTATGAAGAAATGCTGAACTGAAATCTGCTTTATTATAACTTCTTCAGTCTAACTTTACCGTGCATTGTCATTCAGATACTGCAAGTTGCACCTTCTCTTCATATGGTTGAAGTTCGCAAAGCAAAAGGCGACACTCTGGAATTTCAGAAGGTAAATGTCATAATTGTGAAGACCATGCCAATTAAAAAGCAGATGTTCATGGATTATCATTGGAGTCAAAGTTGAATCTGTCATTTGAGAGGCGCATCAAGTCCTAGCTTTATGCTGCTTCAATCTCAGTAATTTTGATTCAATGAGTTACAGCAATTGTAATTTATGTTGTTATTTTGTCACCTAAACCTTGAATAGTTTGTACTGAAATACGTAGACTTTAATGTGCTGCAGTTCTACAAGAACCTTTCCAACACCTTAAAGGACGTTGTCTGGAAATCCGACGATCTGCAAAGCTAACCTGCTTCCCAGCAGCAGCTTGGGAAAGGAAGGATGGGTAAAACTATTGGCATCCCATTCTTCCAAGTTGATTCCATTTTCAGAGGCTGGATCAGCAAAACTTGTTCGATGCATTTCTAAGTACTAGTGGGTGGCCCTGTAAGATGTGCTTGTGCCCCAGCACTGTTGTAAATGCTGCATTTTGAGAGACTGTTTGGCACAATTCAAGTGAAGTTCATTGAATAGGTTTTGTGGATACGTTAGTATGCAAGTTTCTGTAAATCGTACCGAGTCATTTTGGAAAAATGTAATCTGAATTTGCAAAATGTAGCTAAATATGTTGTTGCCACCTTTCTCCATAGTCCAATACTTAAGCTGGTCTGTTTTCAAGAATAATCTGGCCAATCAAACTCATAATGGGCATCATTTCATTCTCATTTACTTCTCATTTACATTGTGAATCATGGAGTTGCTTGCTTTGCTTGTTGTTAGTTCATTTTTCGAGTTGTAAATCAAGCTAGAAAGGTAACAATAAAGAGGGAAACCTGAATTGTATATATGTACACCAATTAGTGTGAGTTTTCAGAGGATGGTACATGATGAGGGGCCGCATCAGCCGTCGCTCCGGTGGGAGTGATCCGACTGGTGAGCTCCAATCCTGTCTTCTTCCATCATATTGTGCCGTCGTCTGCACATATATGCACATGAACAATATATATCATTGTCAGATCCAGATGCAAATCGTTCTTTTAGATGAAGTTTTGATGACGCCAATAATTGATTAGGTAGAAACAATCTGTCGACATACCAATCCTAGAACGCTAATGATCTACATGAGAAGAATGTAATGCAATGCAAGAAATCGGCATGCACAGGAGAGATGAGACTCACTTTGCCATCATGACCTTCGCAAACTCGTGTCGATCTCTTTCTTTGTGACCAGCTGCCGTAAGCTCCATCCAGCCTCCCCCTCTCTCACTTCGTGAGGATGCTGCCATCCGGCTTCTATTTTTTACATTTGTCGTTATTTTTTTTTTTGCTTTACTAATTTCCATGACTGCTTGAGATGATTTAATTGGAAAATCCAAAAACTACGAGCGATCTGTTACCATTTGATCTAACAATTTCAGTGGAGACTATGTTGGGTCCTGACTGGTAAATCAGATACTGTTTACAACCCATGTTTTTTTCCTGTGATAGGGATGAGATTGTTTTGCGGAGCTACCATGTGCATCGGCTCAATAGCGCTAGCAGCCAATAAGTCGTTGTGTTGGGTCCCTTGAAGCAATGGCACGAGATGCAGAGTTGTAGGTGAGATCTTCACATCATTGTCTCTTATGAGGTATTTTTCCCCACTTGTGAGATCTGATGACTTTGCTTTGCTTTTTTATCCATCTGTGTTCTGAACTATTGAGAAAGAAGATATTTCAGTAGGCCAGATTGCACATGTCTTTACTGGTACATCTTCCCTGCAATTTATACATTGATCTAGCCATATTTATCTCATGCGTTCCTTTTGCATGTGATTATTTCGGTGACAACTTGCGAAACTGCAAAATATGCTTGATATCTCTCATGTTAAATAGATTTCAGTTTTAAAGCGAATGTCTTGTGCAAATCATTATAGGCGGTACTATTGCTTAATCTTGCCCTATATACTTTGATGCATCTTTTATTGTAGGTATTCTGTGAAGTTGGGAGATTTAATTGTACAAAGTATGTGGCTTGCAAGATCTTACTCCCATAGCTAAAGAAGCTTAGTGTATAGAAAAGTCTTCAATTGGTTCACTATGTGATGATTCAAAACTGATTGTCGTGTTTCATATATGTCCAGTAAGTTTAAGCTTTACTACGACTAAGTCAATCACGACCACCCTATGGTCAATAAAAACTACAGATATGTGGACCCAATCGACTAGGAATTTCATACAATGTGTCTAATTACACACAGTAGTAAATATGTGTCGTTATCCTTTGGTATAACTGCGTGTATTAATCTCTGTCTCTGGCATAATCGCAAGGCGAACGTAGGGTATTATCTCTCTGACAATAACTACCATCAGCGTACGTTATTCTTCAACCGTTGAGATGCCTCCTGGTATGGACAACTGACACCCCTTCAAACGCTATATAAGCGATAATGCTAGTGGACAGAGACAAGGGGCAACACAAGCAATAGAATAGGCAGAAGTCATTAGTTCTAGCCTTAGGTAACTTCTCCCTCGTTGTAAGCACAATCAATACAAGAACACGTGACTAGTGTTGTTATTTTCCCAGGAGATGGTCTGAACCTGTCTAAATTCATGTGTCTCATCCATGTGTAATCTCAAGCAAGGAGACCCCCCCCCTTTAGCATTCATTTCATAAGTTCGATATTAAAACATCGACAGATAACATATATCTAAATCTTTGGGATGTAAAGGACTGAAAAACATAAAAGAGGTGAAGGTGGTTTCAGCAGCCGCTAACCACAAATGCATTATTTCCCCTAATTTTTCAGTGCAGTAGATACATGTGATGTGTATAGAATGCCTAGGTAGGGCACACCAGATGTTAAGAATTTAAATATAAGTTTGATTTAACACTGATATTCTTTACTAGCTGTGATAAATATATGCTTTGTGCTGGGACCCAAATGTACAAATATGAACCATCTGTGTTTACCGCACTAGTCTAGGATCACGCTAGTGCACACAGTGTCAACATAGATGGATATCATTCCACACATAGCGAATATAAGAATAAGCAAGTAATTTTAATAGTAAATAATGGTTATTACCTTATGGTCGAGTTTACAATTTTTAAGCCATGTAGGGAGAGCACTAAGTAAAGAAGTAGCAGCGGAACGAAAGCAACTCCAGCGAGAACCCATCGACTTGCCACTGGCAATCGACTGGGAGCAAGGCCTATCGATCAACCTCCTCGTGAAACTCCTCGTGAAAAGCAGGCAAAGATTCCTCCACTCCAGCTTAATGATGATTGCAGAAAGTATGAGTACTCCAAATACTCCACAAGTTGTGCTTTGACCATATTGTACCCAGTTTTCCAAAATTACTTTGATTTAAATTATTACATGCTATTTCAATTATTAAATTGTTTAATACTTTGGGATAAGCTATGTACCTACTTGATTATGTCTACCTTGTTTATTGTACTACCATGATCATTTGTCACTCTAGCTTGGTTAATTATTAGTTGGTATTATCGTAGCACCAATATGGATTGATTAGACACGATTAGTATGCTTAGCCATGCAATGGGTCATTGATACCATTTTGAATTAAAAAAACTATACTTGACTAAGTGATTATGGAACTTATTCGTGAAAAGTTGTGTATTGTATGTTGTCACCTATTGATAGCATGTGTTGCACTTAATCAACAGGGTGTAGAAAAGATTTAGACTAAGACGAGTGGAAAGAATTGTGATATGGTGGGCTGTGTGCTTGGGAAATTTGAATCTTGGTAACTTAGTTACAAATTTACAGTCTTGCGCGCCTTGGTCAATTAAGAACTTAACTTTGTGCGCTATTGAACGGAGCCTTACTATATGATCACGTGTCTGGTATGGGACAAGGCTAACTTAGTAAGTTATGGAGTCTCGACATTGACTACTCAGGGGGTAGGTTAAGCACTCCGTGATGGGTGGAGGAGTAGACTACTTGGTAGGGTCAAATTTATGGACGGCTCGCCGTCTCCAGGTCTAACGTTGTGCGTCAGACCAACGATCTGTGTGAGGTTTTGTGTCGACTGTATGCACATCAAGAGGGTCAATTGTCGAGATGAAATTTTTGAAAGGCATTGTTATGATTAGTACTAGCTACACTGGTTATATCTTGCGGGTAAAGTGTACAACATCTGAATTAACTCATATGGCTGTGTGAAAGAATTGATTAGGCTATGTGAACTTTGTGAAATACTTGTTAAATTATTATTATTATTTGTTTTAAAGTACGCTTTCAATCTATTATTTGTATTCAAATGCAAGTGTTGCTTTTGCAAAATAACCATAGAAGTCATTTCCTTTGAAATAAGCCATTAACTATTATTGCATTATGTGGTACAATTTGCTGAGTACTTGGAGTACTCATACTTACTGCAATCATCATTCAGCTGAAATGGAGGAGTCTTCGCCTTCTTTTGAGGAGTTTCACAGGAGGTTGATCACTAGGCCTTGCTCCTAGTCGATTGTCTATGGCAAGTCGATGGGTTCCCGTTGGAGTTGCTTTCGTTCCGCTGTTGCTTCTTTACTTAGTGCTCAGTCCTACGTGGCTTAATAATTGTAAACTTGACCATAAGGTCGTAACCATTATTTACTATTTAAATTAGTCATTTATTATTATATTTGCTATGTGTGGAATGGTATTCATCTATACTGACATTGTGTGTACTAGTGTGATTCTGGACTAGTGCAATAAACACAGAGGATCCAGATTTGCATATTTGGGTTCCAACACTTTGTGCCTGACCTTTGTTGCTTTATATATGTCTTGTAGTGATGTTGACTGCATTCACCCGGCTCTTTATTCCAGAGAGACTGGTATCTAACATTTTTTTTCTTTCCTACATTAGTTGGCCTCCTTCCCTTTATCTCTTTCATATATCTTATCATTTTATCCCTCTTGCTCCTTCTATCTGCATACGGACTCATGACAATTGTCTTAGTATGGTTGCCAGATTCAAGAGGTCATTGCTTTAGTGATCTATCTATAGATCTTGAGTCTTGAATTGTGTCGCTGCACTGTGCATATGTCATCTTCCATTTGCAGGTCATAGATCCCGAAATATTGCCACAGCTACTCACAGATTGTCCCAGTGTGACAAGGAAGACGGGGGCACAGGTGAAATGCTTCTCGGACTGGATTGAGTACGAGCCTGAGGAGAAGTGGTCACTGCTACATGACAAGGGTGGTGCTCGATATGGTATCATGACAACCAATCTAGCCGAGGTGTACAATTGGGTCATGTGCGGCGTAACGTGCCTCCCTTTGGTTGGTATTGTGGATACAATTCACCGTTGTACCATAAATTACTTTGTTGACAGAAGCAACAACGCGTCGCTCACCATGACAAATGACAGAGTACTCTACTCTGCCATGATCACCAAGTACATGAAAGAGAAGAGCAAGAAAGGTGAGATGCACCGGACATTCAAGATGGACACAAGGGAGTTTCGCTTCGAGATAATGTGTAGGGAGACAAACTGCGAAAGGATCAACCACGAGTGCATGCTGCGCCGTGCTAGTTGCATATCCACTTACAACAAGCCCCTTCTTCTGCATAGGCCCTGCTCCCATATCATGGCCGCATGTTCGACGATGACGCAGCATCCCGGCCAGTACCTCTTTGACTATTTCAACAAGGAGGAGGTGATGCAAACCTGGAGTGCAGAGATGTATGGTTACACCATGGTTGGCCATTTCACTGGCCATCTGACCTGGGGACAACTTATATGGGCCACATACATTGATAGGCTTAAGGGAAAGGTTGGCGGCGACAGTTACAGCGCATCAGGAACGAACAGAAGTCGGCGTCGTCCGAAGAAGTGCTCTATATGCAGGGAGTCTGTGCACACCTTCAAGAAATGTCCTACCAGAAATCCACTGGACAAATGAGACATCGGCAGTCCAGACGTCGCTGGCAGGGACCTCATCCGACACAAGGCGGACGTTGAGGTCATGGCCACGGGAAAGGTTTATCCAGTTGAAATATGTGGTGTCCAATGCTTTGTAATATCACTATGATTTGCAAAAAAAACTAGGTTTTATGATGTTGTGATGAATGTTATGTAATATCAGTGTGATTTGTTCACAAAGTATTGTGATAACGTTGCGCGGAATATTATGTAATGTCATTGTGATTTATTGACAAAAGATGTTATGATATTGTATTGAATGTTTTGTAATGTCATTGTGATTGGTCGAAAATATATGTTCGAAAATACTCAATACAAAAAGAGTAGAGAGGAATTAAAAAATGATGGTTTTCTAAATTTTAAAATTATAAAATGTAGGATCTCTGTCTCAAGTTGAATTGATGACAGGGACCTGTCGCCAGACAGGGAGTTCTGGGTACCGTTGGACCCCTTTCGTCAGTGGCTAGGCCGCAACAGGTGCCTAGTTTTGTAATTGTTTTTTCGATTATTTATTTTTGTATTTATCTTTTAAATTAATATTATTTTAAAAAAATCTCAAGTGTGCTACAACCCGTTCCCCGTGGCTAAATGGTCTAACAGATGAGTGCTTCTATCAAACTGATTTTACAAGGAATACTAAAGAAAGCCATTTGATGAAGAGCATATCAGATATTCAGAAAACAACACTCTAGTCTAATCATTTCACCACAAAGTATTCTTTGGATGCCATAGGATGAGTATAAACATAGGTATGGGAAAAGCATGTTCTTCTTACCTAGTAAAGTTTATTTTGCAGTTTTCCTGCAGAACCCTTAACTTGTAGTGCTTCGCGTTCCCTTTGACGGCGTTCTCTCTGCAAAATTGGACAAAAGTCGCACAATATGCACGACAAAAAAAAACTTGAAAACTGTATCCAACATATATTGACCATAATACCGGTAAGACAAGTTTTGTAGCATCTGAAGAAAACAAAGATGGTCATATAGGCTTGCATTCCATGACTGCAAATTGCTGAAAGACACGTCCAGATGCAAATTTTCCCAGAGATTATCAAACGAAAAGCATTGCCGCGATGCAACTGTGCAAGAACGCCTGAAGTTCATCGGTGTTTCTTGCTGATACGTACCCACGCTCTTTTCAACTACGGATGGTCATAAATCATTTGCTCATTTCAACAAATTACGGAGGGGATAATTTAAGACCGCCATTCTCATTCTGTAGTCAGATCCGGTCGCCTTCTGTGTTGGAGTTGTTAGACCAAGCCCTGTTGCCTGTGGCTCTACTGGATGTTTTTGCAACTTGCAAGCTTTATAATGATCTTGTAATGCTGGCGCTATCAAGTAGTAGTCCATTAGGGAGAAAGGATAAAGAGGAATAGATAACGTTAATACAGCCATTAAATCAGATTTAGTAATGTGGCACCCAAGTTAACACTAGTTAGCGCAGATACAGCCTTTGCAAGGTAAAATGCTAGCAACTGGCAGCATAGTAGCACGTCCCGGATGAACAAGGTGTTATTGGAAAACTTTACTTAGTAACATTACAAAGATGTACAAATTAGAAAATAATATCTAACGCGAGAATAACGGACGAGTGATTAAACCATATGTCAGTGACACACCGATGTTATTTTTCAACTCGTGGAATGTTTATAGTTATTTGCGGTCATGCTCATGATCACTGGAATGGTTCCCACACAAAGACGAGAGGAGTGGCATCGCTGCTTCAGATGCGCATGCGAAAAGCCACACTTTAATCTGATTCCCGGCAACATCATTTTGCAGCTCACTCCAATCCATCGATTCAGACAAGCATGGAGGCTGCTAGCTTTTTCGGTCAAAGCTTTGTGCTACTACCAAGGAGCACTTGAGAATGGTATGAAACTCAAAAGATTACTCTTTTCTTTTCCGAGAAAACTGGGTTCCGTCGAAAGTGGAATCTAGACGATCTACAGATAAATGTGTAGTTTTATCTTACGCTTGTGTAGTTTACTGCGCCTGCGGATGCTCCAAAACAAAGCTAGTTTTTTGGTCCACTCACTGCACGACTATAATCCAATAGCTTGGTGAACCAACGATTAGCTGATATGTGAGCTAATACAACTGAAGTATTGGTCTACCACCTGTCTCAGCCACGAGTTAATAGGCCCGTGTCGGACATAATCGTTGGGCTAGATGTCAGTCGCACATCAGGGTGGCGAATGAGCACATACGCGCTCTCACTCAGAGCCAATAGACTAATTTTTTTAAGAAATAATTTAAATAAATTTAGATTTAATTTTACAAAATTAAATAGTTAGAAGAGTTGTATGTGCATAATTGTTAACGGTGAAAAAAACTGAAGTTTGCTAGCTACAATTTGTTTGTAAATAAATCATGTTTTAACCGGTTTAAAATATAGTTTATTTAAAGAAATTCATTTAACTTATGCCCTCTAAATACATATTCTGTGCTGAATCCTGATCAACAATTGGTGAGAAGTGCATAATAATCCCCTCCTTCCGACAATACTAACATACTCCCTATTTTTTTTTACTTGTCCTAAATGAAACAATCCAGATTAGTTATATAAAAGTATATAATCGTTACGGATACTTTAGCATAAGTAATTAACTGTCAACATATATCTTTAACAATATTATAATTTTATCAGCATATCTTAATGTAAAAATATAAGAAGTAACGGAGACTATAAAGAGTAAAAAAGAACAGATACTTGTCCTGAACGAAACTACCCAGATTGGTTATATAAAAATACATAATCGTTCGGATACTTTAGCATAAGTAATTAACTGTCAACATATATCTTTAACAACATTATAATTTTATTAGCATATCTTAATGTAAAGATATAAAAAGTAACGGAGACCATGAAAAGTAAAAAAAAGAACAGAGAGTAACAAAGAAAAGGATATTTGGATGACGAGAAGTGTTATCAATTGCAACCGATCTGATCAGTAAACAATGACAGTGCCTTACAAATTAGAGGACTGTTTAATCATAAGCGCCCTTTCTATTCCTAACAAGTCACCACCACCTGAACTCACTCATGCTTCAGATCATTTTCAGATTGTGCTGCCACCAAAAGATCCTACCAATACTAGTGCTGATCCTATGACCCTATCAGGATTATCCTAACAAGAAAGGGAAGCAACATTGTCACAGATCCTTAACAATACTGTCAGTAGCATCAAGTTTTTGCGCAGGAGTACATGAGTTCAGACTTCAGAGTCCCAGCAGTATGTAGTAGACCAGGGTGATGGGGAGGGCAATCAGCATCCCGAAGATCACGCTGCAGCAAGAGAGTTTTATGATCATTCCAGGATCCATCTCAATGAATCAATGTAGTATGGAGTGCAACATGTTCAAGTAGGAATCATGCGAAAGTTATGAACTCAATGCCTTTCTTATTCGAAACTAGAGAAAGCATGAGTACGATAGTTGGCTTTGTAGTCTAAAACATTATGATTAGGAATCATAAAAAGTTGCAACATGCTGGCCCCTTCCAGACAAGTTCAGTGCATGATGTTTTTTTATTATATAAAGGAAAAGGGAACCGGGAAACAGGGCGAGAGATTTCTGATTGTAAGACGACAAAAGGAAGCGCAAAAATAGGGCTGAGAATTTCCAAGAGCAAAGTTGATAGTACTAAAAAAAGAGGTATGTTAAGAGATCATCATACGCTGTGCTCAGAATGTCAGGATGAACGTTGTACTCCTTGGCGAACACAAAGGGCACGATTCCTTGAGGAAGAGCAGCCTGAAAATTGTTCACAGTTCTGAAGTCTTGAATAAATATATTTTTTTTGTTGAGCATTGTGGAATTTCGGGGAATAGTTGAGTGTCCCTCTTAGGATCCCCGCGCCATTTATTAATAGACACGTCTGACTCCCAACTTGTTTCGTTTGTTACACTAGTCAGCTAAATTGCAGTATACCTGAACAATGGCGATGTGCAGAAGTACCCCGCGCAGCCCTACAGCAACGGAGGCGGCAGCCATGACAGCCGGACCCATGAGGAACCTGACGGCCATCGCAAATGCTGCAAGGGAGTTACCACAGGCGATGATCCGTGGCTGCAATGCCATGAACAAGCCTGCAAACACAGCGTTAATTGAGTGCTTGCAGCTACGCTACCGAACTATAGAAGCATACCGCAACACAAAATCAGGGATCCACGAACCTAGGCTGAACATGGCCATTCCAAGCCCTGCATCCGACAGGATCGAAATTGATCGAGCGATGATCGCGGGCATTTCAATCCCCCACCTAATATATAGCGCACACCTCACAAGATTAACAAATGTGCAGGGATTACTAATGAACTTGGCAATGTGAAAAAGATCTTGGTTGACCTGTATGAGACGAGGGACCAGATGACACCAATGAGGCTGGAGTAAGTGTTGGGGTTCCGGATCAGCTTCCTCCAGACCATGATCAGGATGAGCCTGGTCATCACGCTCGCCGGCGGCATCGCAGCCGGCCTCTCCTCGCCGTCATCCTTGGGGTGGAGCTGCGCGGTCGAGTTCGACCCGAGCTTGGACAGGGTCGGCCCGTCCTTCTCCGCGCCGTTCTTGTTCCTGAAGCTGAAATCGTCACGGCCGTACTCATCATAGGCCTGGGCTCCTGGGTAAGCATGCGTCCAACAAGAAATTTTGGATTTGTTATGCCAATTAGCAGATTTGAAACGAGACCTTGAGCTTTTGCTGATGCGTCAATGATCAATGTAAGCGTCTCAATTCAATTGTTAAGAGCGCAAAATGCTAAAAGAGTTAGCACTTCAATCCAACAATAGATTATATCAGTTTGTCAGTAGACCAACGGTCCAATATGATCTGGACCGTTGATTCGTTGATCGGATGGTCGAAAGGCGCACTACAAGAATGGCCAAGGACCAAACAGAAGTGTCCTCCTCCTTCCTAGTCACACATCCGACGACCAAACTGCTTAACAAGGTGCTTAAAAGAGGTCGCTCACCTTTGGCGATGACGTCCGCATGCTCGCCGCCACCGCCGAAGACATGCACCGCGCCGCCGCCGCCGGCAGCGCGCTCCGATACCGGCGAGGCGCTGGAGCTCCACACGAACATGTGCAGGTCCTTCCTCTTCCCCACCACCGCCTGCGGCTGCGGCTGAGGCGACGGCGAGTGGCCGCCACCCCCGGCGGCGCCCTTCTCCTCGTCTCCCTTGACGATGTTGAAGAACTCGGCGTGGTTGAAGCTGGAGCCCCTCGGCGTCGGGTTCCGCGACGACTGCAGCGAGTATATCTCGACACCGGAGAGGTTGGACACGCGCGGCTGCATGGACTGCGAGTGGGAGTGCGAGTGCGAGCACGCGGCCTCCGACCGCGAGCTGGTCGACTTGCGCACCGTCACCCGCATCCGCCCGTCCTCCCCGACCTCCGCCTCCGCCTGCAGCTCCGCGCCGCCGCCGCCTCCGGCGAGGGACACCACGTCCGAGTCGACGCGGAACGAGACGATGGAGGCGGCCGTGTCCGGGAACTGCTCCATGACGAGCAGCTTGGCGCCGCGGTACTCGAAGAGGAAGAGCATGAGCGTGTACCAGATGATGCACTGGAGCACGACGATCTGCACCATGAGGCTGCCGGAGTCGGTGCCGTACATGCCCTTGAGCAGCGGGATGCCCATGACGAGGGTGTTGGGGAGCGTGGAGAGGGAGAAGAGTGTGATGAGCCAGTCGAGGGAGCCGCGGCGGGAGATGCGGCACCAGAGGGTGAGGAGCGCGAGGACGATGAGCTTCTGGAGGGAGTCGGCGGCGAGGAAGCGGAGGTTCATGGCGAAGGGGTTGTTGGTGGAGATGAAGTGGAAGGAGAGGAGCGGGACGGCGAAGAGCGCGACGAAGCGGTTGATGCCGGAGCACTGGTCCGGCGAGAAGATGCGCCACCACTTGACGGAGGCGTACGCCAGCGTCATCGCCACGTACAGCGGCACCACCGCCGTCAGCACGTGGTACAGGTCCACCACCGTGATCATGGCTGGCTGCCGATTGCCAATGCCCTGCCTCTGCCTCTGCCTCTGCCTCTGCTCGTATGGATCAAGAAATGGACGCGCGCCGCAAGCTCGGTCAAGGGAACGAGCTCTTATCTAGGACAAAGAAACGGGGGCGAGAGGTGATCAGCAGTTAACGTGGGAGGTTTTCTAGCTAGGAGGACATGGCGGTGGAGCGAGTGCAAGAGAAGAAATGGTGGACAGGAAGGAGGAGGGTGGTACCGATGTGTGCTCCTGTGGGATGATGTCAAGTAAGACAAGATGTCAAAGAGGGAGGGAGCAAGGGAAAGAAACGAGGAGACACAGATGAGGCAACAAAGCCAACAAGGCAGCCGCTCAGGGGAGGGAGTGCAGGGTGCAGGGAGGTGGAGCGCAGCTTTGGGCAAAAGCAGCAGCAGCAGCAGAAGCTAGCTAGCTAATAGGGCACATCGCTCGGCAGCAGCAGCAAGGCGATTTCTGCGAGAATTTAGTGCTCGTTGTGTGCAACGGAACAGCGCGTTTCTTTGTTGCCTTGGAGCAGAGTAGTAGGTACGGCGTTAAAGCGGAGAAATTCATTGCAGGAGGGAGGAGGGGAAAATGAAGAAACCCTCTGCGTCCAAGAACAAAATACAGATAACACACAGTAATTTGCATCGGATACATGTCTCCACCGTCGGATCGAACCCCAGAATCGTCTGCTACAGTGCCAACTCAGGTCACTGCAGTGTCTTCCAGCGATAGGACCGCATTCGCTTTCGATCCACCCCACCGGTGGAACACGTGCCTCTAATCCTACCGTGGAGCGTCACTGCCGTCCCGTCTTCTCTCCCTGATCTTCTCTCTATTTCACTTATCGTGGCATTCATTTGTTTGTTAAGGGTTATTTTTGTTGCATTGCTCTCTTCGTAATCATTCAATTGAGCATCCTACTACCGATTTTGTTTTCCTTAACGCACTTCATTTTGTTCTTGTACGCAAAGGATTCGTTTGGTTGGCAGCAGAGGTGATGGTCCGGTGCGGTACGCTCGCCTGCGGTTGGTGTAATGGCAGACAAGAAAGACGGAGCGGAGCGGAGCATAGCATCGGGAGGTGTGACGACATGGAGAGGAGGCGGTAGAAATTGTCCCTAGCAGTAGCAGTGTAGCTGCTGCATAGGTGTAGGACTGCCCATGCCTGCGACTATTGAGTAGAGAGAGAGTGTGTGTTGGAGAATCCCATAAAGATCGAAACTTTACGCGGTCTTGGACTCACGCTCGCTCGCGCGGTACTGATACGTTCGCTGCAACTCGTATTTACAGGAATAACTATTAAATTTGTGTATTTAAAAAAACAGTACAATCACGATGTACCAACTGTTGACGTAGGGTGATTATGCATCAACAGTTCTCGGACTGCCACGTGTCCTAGACTAGTTAAGTCAGTGTTATAGTCAGTTAGGGTTGGAGTTAGAGTTTGGCTGAAAATATAGTAAATGAGTTTAAAAAATTATAAAATTTTCTGTGGATACTCTCGACATCGTGTGCTTGCTCGTGTAAATTTGTTATTATTTTATTTGTTCAGAATTTATATTTTTATTTTGTATAATGTCGTATTTGTACGAATTTGTATATATAGAAAATGAGTTCCAAAAATTATGAATTTTATTTCAAAAACTCCTCACACAGTGAACTGAATCCTAAATTTTCAAGACAATAACAGAACACATATAAAATTGCCGAAACATTACACAATCAAATCCACTGCGTGAGGAGCCTTCAAAATAAAATTCATAATTTTTAAAGCTTATTTTCTATATTTACAAATTCGTACAAACATAACACTTATACAAAATAACGATACAAATTCTGAATAAATAAAATAATAGTAAATTAACACAAGTAAGTACACGGTGTCGAGAGGCTCCACAAAAAAATTTATATTTTTTTAAACTTATTTACTATATTTTCAGACAAATCCTAATCCTAATTAACCCTAACACTAACACTAACCTAACCTGGGACACGTGGCGTACCGAGGGCTCATGCGCCAACGAGCTGAGGTGGCGGCCACATGGTAGCGGGACAGGCGACCGTACGCCAACGCCACGTGGCGGCACGGGAGTCGTTGACGCACGGTGACTGTGCTCACCATGCGCCAACAGTCACGAATTCGATGGCCATTTTTGTAAATACAAGTTAGAAACGTATCGCATCTGTCAAAAAAAAAATTCGCTGGTTTGCAGTCGGGTATGTGTATCCATTCGTGAGTACGTGTGGTTTCTAAAGAATGTTAACATCTCGTGCTAGCGACGGCGGAGATGTTCCAATCCCCAATAACAGTCCACCAGTCCTCAAATGCTTTGTGCGATGTTGTGGGTTTAGGAGCTCCTTTTCCTTCCTTGACTACGATCAGCATCGCTAATAATACAATTAGGAATTTGGTTACTCTCTATTACCAGCGATTTCAGTGTGCTAATACAGACAGTCAGTCTGCTGCCAGACAGAGAGAGAGAGAGAGGGGAGCACAGGCACTGCACAATTGTAACTGACAGGCTTTGTTGCATGCATGCCTACGTGCTCCCTCCTTTTGACCTATACCAAACACCTCTACTGCTGGTACAAATGTTCACCAAATTTCAAATTTTACTGGAGAGCTTTGTACCGTTGTACTACAAAAGATTGGATGGCGTGTGCCATTGTCTCCCTGTCAAATATACTAGATATAGGACTATTGTGAGAATATATATATACACTTGACATAGAAGTTTTGTAGAAGGTGCAGCACCAAGTTTCCTGCAAAACTATTGCAAGAATCACGGCCATAAATTTGGGAGATTTGGAACAAACTTGTAGTATAAAAAAAATACCGATACACAATGCAATTTAATATAGTCAATTTAACTAATAATGTTAAATACGTTTAAATTGCCAAGCTCTAACCGATATAATCAGACAAATATAGATCCAACTGACACAATCAAATAAGCATATACTACAATATTAAGAGCTCATACAAACTACTAACAAGGACCCCTGATGGGTGTGCACATCAGCAGTTGCCCCACAAGATATTCAAAGCACCGGCACACGAACAGCTACCTACAACGCATAAACACAACAAAATTTTTAAGAACCTGAATTCAACATAAATGCAATAATAATTCGAAACTCAAGATTGGAAAAGAACTATGTCACTAAGTTCTACGAGGTACACGAGGTAAGTGGCTTCTACACTCCTTCATGGCTTGATAGCGTCGCATAATCTTGTTGTAATCAATTGGTACAAATATCTATCGCTCAACATAGCATACCATCGTGTCATTCAATCATTCATCACTTATCTTATTTTCTAGGTCTGTCTTTATGGTATTCATGGATAAGAAAACACTCTCAATTGAGGCGGTTGCCATAGGTAAAATCAGTGAAAGTGTGATGAGTCGATAAACCAATGGGAAGATCAAATGTTGTCCAGTTTCAACCAACATGACAACAAACTCTGGAAGACAACCACAACTTAAAAAATCAGGACATCTTTTCATGACACCAATGTATATGTTGAGTTGATCATTCAACAGATAATGATCTTGTAGAGAAAAGTCTACGCAGTAAATATTTGCAAGCTCAACTATACTACTACAGAAAAGGTCTTTGCAGATGATTAAAGAATGTCATCACAGACGGTTTCATGAGCCATATGAGTTTATGAGTCAATAATGATATGAGATCATCACATACAGTTTTTGAACCGTCTATGAAAATAACTATCACAGACGGTTCTGAACAATAACCGTCTGTGACAGTCAATTATCACATATGGTTTTTTAGTCAAAGCCGTCTATGATAGTTTTTTCTATTGCAAAAAAAAATCAAATTTAGAGCTAAACCAATTGTCGACGATCAAATCGCCGATCTTATGAATGTATGAAGAAAAAGAGAAAAATAGCACGTATCTTCTGGAAAGTAATGAGACTGCTCTTTATTGCTGTGAACTGGCTATTACAATGGGTGTATGTAACCTAGACTGAAGATTAACTCGGGAATACAATGCTCTTCTAAGAGTGTTTCCCAATCTATCTTCACTGTTCCGGCCTCTTCCACTTCGGTTCGTAGTCCTCCTTATGTAGTTGATGAAGCGTTGGCGATTGTCTGCGGGAGGCGCGCTGTTGGAGAAGCAAAGACGTCAGTCGGAGAGGGCATCGATTGACAATGTGTCAAGCTTGCATGCGATTATATGTCAGTGAGCCACTTACCCGCATTCCTGTGTCTTAGAGTTACATATCGTCGCGTGGTATGGAATATACTGCACATGTTCCATTCTTCACACGGTAAGGGATATATCTGGCACTAGATCCAAATATCAGTTTAAGGTTTTGTGAGCTTTTGACTGATCGGAGACAAGGTTGGGAAGCTTCTCCGATCAGGTTAGATATTATGTAACCTCTGGAATCCTCACGACCAGTGAGGTCATTAGCTTTAGGGGTTACGACCACGAAGACATATGGTCATTTATCTATTAAGTAATAAATAGAGGATTTAATCCTCGTCAGCTAGCCCCCGAACTTTAAATGAATTGGTCGTATAGACGCTTACTCCCGATGCAATCGTATCGGGCAGACCCTTCATTAAATGGTGTGGTATTCGAGGTGGTCTGTATTCATTTTTAAAGTTGAGAAATTGCCTCGAAAGTTGAAAAGAACTATTTGTCCGCTGGTTAAGAGGGATTTTTATCCATTGGACTTTTATCGAAGCGGTTACAGTGTTGTGGCTATAAAAAGCCCCTTAGCACTGTGTGTTAGGGTTGTTACACCTTTTCACTTTCCTCTTCATCTTCCAAGAAACCATCTCCGATCACCTTTGAATTCTTCACCCGAAAGAAATCACCATGTCGGATCTTATCACCAACTGGCCGATATCTGATCTGAGTGAGAAGAAACTTGAAGGTTTGGAAAAGGTTGGGATACTACCCGACAGAAGTCTGATCTTATGGAGATTAGCATTTGGGAAACATTTTCCAAGCGGTGAGGATGGAGAAATTCTAGTTTTTCTCGCATATATCGAATACGGCTTCAGACTTCCAGTTCACTCCTTTCTTTCTTTCCTAACGCCATAGCCAACCTCAGCATCTTCGTCTACCTCTGCGAAGTGTACCTGAGAATTCCAGCAACCTTGGATCTCTTCAGATACTACTACAGATTGGTGAATGCGAAGAAGACGACCGGCACACCTGGAGACTGTACCTTGCGTCTCCATGACGGGAAGGCTGAGGAGTACATTCCAATGTACTCCAAGTCTTCGTGGTCGCATGGAAGAAGTGTTGATTTTACATGAAGATTACGCAGGGCGATGGCCTTTATTACATCGGTAAGAAGGCTATCGAGAACTCGCAATGGCGTTCTTCCTCAAAGAAGGAAGGAAAAATTGGGAGAAGGGCTGAAGCAATCCATCTCTTAAGTGTCAGGGGTTTAACCTCGTGCCACATGGTGAGGGACTTCTCCATGCGGAGAATCAGTCCTTTGAAGGCCAGAGCTCATTCGATGCTCTGGTATATTGGTCGTGATGATGCGACCAAGGACTCTAGGGAAGGTAAGTTCCAGTAAGAATCCGACCAGCAAACCTTTCTAGTTAAAATGCGTTTATAATACTAAGACCTCTCTTTTTACTACAGCCTTGTCTTCTGATGAGATCAGAAGCCGGATCAGAGACGGTTAAAAAAACCATCTGTGATGAGCTAATATCAAAGACGGTTCATATTAAAAATCATTTGTGACTTTGATTTTACCATAACTTGATATAAATCGTCTGTGATGAGATACTTATCACAGACTGTTCGTATTAAGAACTGGCTGTGTAGTATCACAGACGGTTCGTATCACATACGATTCTTAGTGTATCCAGTAATAAAGACGGTTGCTCTGGCAAAACCGTTTATGATTATCATTAACAGTGACAGTTTTGGAAAATCGTCTTTAATGAGGTGTCTAGTATTAGCCTTTTTATAGTAGTGCTAGCTTGTCATGATCAAAGCTTCTAAATGAAGACCGTACCGATTCCATTTTCTTATGAAGTTCCTACAAGAAATTAAAAAAAAATTATTAAGATTTTACTCTATGAGACTAGGACAAAGATGAGTTGGGGCTTCAAGAGTTCAAGATGAGATTTGAGGGGCAAATGGTAAAACCTGGATGTTGTGCTGGCTCGGTGGCGCGCCTCACTTGTCTCGCCGTCATGGCCCCGAGCTCCCGTCGTCCCGCGTGTCGTCTTGCCGGTTTGCCGCGCCTCAGCCCTCAGCCTCAGTGATGAGGACATGACCCCTATGGATACAATCACATTTGCTATGCTTGCTATTCCAATTACAATAGCTCGTACACTTCACTTAAATTATCTGGTGAGCTCATTTTTAAGAGTGTATTTATATTATATGAACTATATGATGCTACCTAATGATAAAAATATATATTTATGCAGCATCACATCACTTTTTGTCCAAGCTAAGCAAGAGTTCGAGCTGGACACGTTTTGGAATCCAATTCGGCCTCCGGAGGCAGCACCGACTTTAAACGCACATAACTTTTGCAAACGGGGTCCGATTTGGGTGTCCTTGGGCTTGTTGCAAAGCTTATTCTGAGATCTTTCCAAATGATCTAGCGTCACCTCCAAATTCCTTTTGTGGACTTCGCAATCATCAAAAAAAGTTGCTATATCACCTATTTGAGCCTTGTAATCGTACCGGAATTGGCTTATACGCTAGCCAGGCACCTAATGCTGTCTATACTGTTCACATGAACAGTAACACCACTGTGAACAATATATAAATAGTATCACACCCTATTTTGTTAGCTATATGCGGCTTCTCTTTCCCTATATAAGGAGGTCGCACCCCTCTAGTTTCTTTGGATTTCGTTTGATTAGTTTTTCCATTTTGAAAACTCTCATTCTTCGCTTGTGTCGACTAGACCAACCGTAAAGGAACTCTGCGGAATCCCACCTTTTGAACTCAATCATAAATTTGCAATTCAGATTGCGTTTTACCTTGTTCTTGTATGCTTCTTCGGTGTATGCAGGAATTGATCTTCGTGATCAGATCATCCGGGTATTCGTGCACGGTTGATAACGACTTGTCGAGCAGTTCAACGATTGTTTGGATTTCGTTTGATTAGTTTTTCCATTTTGAAAACTCTCATTCTTCGCTTGTGTCGACTAGACCAACCGTAAAGGAACTCTGCGGAATCCCACCTTTTGAACTCAATCATAAATTTGCAATTCAGATTGCGTTTTACATTGTTCTTGCATGCTTCTTCGGTGTATGCAGGAATTGATCTTCGTGATCAGGTCATCCGGGTATTCGTGCACGGTTGATAACGACTTGTCGAGCAGTTCAACGATTGCGTGGTTTTAGAGCTTGCGAGTTCGTAGCGAGGATTGTGAAAGTTGAGCGACTTCTACCGAATTTACCTTCTCATCGAAAGATCGGGCCAAATCAGGACCTCTGAGGTTCATCACTCAGCCCCTGCCTGTGCCGCACTGAGCTCCCATCGTCGTGTCGCGCTACACGGTGGAGGGCTGGTTTGGGAATGGCCAAAATCGAGCTCCGAAATTGCATGGTTAGTGTTTCTACTCATGACTCATCACTTCATTAGCTTGGGTTGCCGCTGGGTCTGCCAGTTGACACTCACCCTATGACCCACGCTTCTCCTCCTCCAGTCCTCCAATTCTCCAATCTCTGTGGTTGCGCTTGCTGATGGCGGTTTGGCGTCGGCGGGCTGGCGGAGTGGTGCGGCAGGGGTGGGGGGTCTGGTGGCATAGGAGACCCCACGTGTGAGACCCTTTATGCAATTGTCATCAACTCTGTTAGATTTTGCTTGTCATTTTCTCTCTCCAAAATACACATATTACCCTCGTCTAATTGTTGCCTAATTACTAATTAACCCACGCGGGGCTCACTGCTTCTCCCATCTCCCCTGTTCGAAACAGGGAGAGGGGGGAGGGATAGGGGAGGTGCATTACGAGCTAGCCGTCGGTGAGGATAACGATGACAGCTAGCTAGCACCAGAACGAGACGCGACTACCACGAAAACCTCAAGGGTAGTTGCAGTGCGGATAGAGGCGGCCTACAAGGCTACAACGGTGGGACGGCCATGGGCGGCGAGACACCATGGTGGAGACGAAACACATGCTAAAGCTTAGAATCGAGCACGTCTTAAAGCATCAACAAGGCAAAGGGGTTCTATTTTGCCATACGGGCACCGCGTCTTGAACAACCTCAGGTACTGTTAGGTCTCGCCTTGCACGCCGCTGGCGACACAAATCGCCTACGGCGACAATACTCGTCTGTGCCCATCGGGGGAGTGTACAAAGCGACGTAGGCACGGGGAGGGAGGGTGGGAGAGAATAGAGCGAGAAATCCGAAAGGGTATAGGCGGCACAAATCGCCTACGACGACAATACTCGTCTATGCCCATCGGGGGAGTGTACAAAGCGATGTAGGCACGGGGAGGGAGGGTGGGAGAGAATAGAGCGAGAAATCCGAAAGGGTATAGTGGCAACTTGGTCTTTTCACACATCCCGATTTGACTACCGAAAAATCCTAAACGGACGGGCACGTTTATGAAAATACGGTGGCATACTAAAACTTTGAACTTTGAAGAGCCACCTAGATAAATTTCGTTTTCAAAAAAAAAAACACAAGGAGAGTACAAAACGCATAACGAGAAAAGTTTTTTTTTTCTTTTACTACTGGCTGGTCCTCCTACTATATTCGGTTCGCTTTTCCTCGTCAGGTCAGGTCAGGTCACAGGTCAAAGGCCTGACGCAGCTGTCTGCGTGTCGTGTCTTTGGGAGTCCAGCAGCCAGCAGGCAGCTACTCTTTCTGATAAAAACGTCTTGGGACTCCACACACAAACACAACACAACGCTGCCTGCGTACCATTACTTCACCACGTTCACGTCCTGCTGTCGCTATGTACTTTTGGTCATCTGATTGCCCTACAATTACTTAACGATCTGACTTTAAAAAAAAAATTTTTTTTTTACGTGAAAGATAGAGAAATGTCTGCTTGTCACCATTATATTAAAAATGGTTGTTGTCAAGCAATACAAAATGTGCGAGAAGCCAAAAGAGAGAGAAAAAAAAAGAGGAAAAGAAAAAATAAAACAAAAAGAAAGGAAAATAGAAATGTAAAAACTATCGATCTGAGTCATGGACTCATGGGTTCTTGAATCTTATAATACCGCAGGAATTTTGCACCGAGTGGTGTTTGGTTAGACCGTAGAAGAAACAGAGAAACTCTGCAACTTCAGATTTCCTAAGGATTAAAATCCTCGGAAAATCCAATGAAAATTCGAGAGGCCATGAAAAGTGAGAAGTTAGCGGTCTGACTTGCCAGTCGCCACCATCATCTGAAGGTGGATTGGATCCCCGCTGTCTACAAAAGATCAAACGGCTGCCACGCCTCATGTTCTAGCACTGCTCTCCGTTACCTACATGTTCTACGCATACGCTACCAAGCGGCTTTGAGGTTTTAGAAAATTATAACTAACTCCCGTCAAATTCTAGACAAGTTCAATTGTTTCAATAGAAGAAATACTATTTTACATTGCATAAAATATCAAAATTATAACTACACCATAGCCTTGCACCTACAATATTTCTCGACTTTGAACCGAGTTCTAACCAAGGATAAAAAAAACCAACGGTAACCGACCTAGACATGAAAACATCTTGGTTCGAAAACCCTTAAATCTAAAATTTTACAAATAGTGATTCCGGCCGATATCCAGCCTAATTCAATATTTGAGTTTAAAGTTGTTTAATGAAGTTTGGCCATTTAAAACCGGTAACCGCCGATAACCGGTACCGTGCGGGGTATGATATTTTTGCCATTTCCGATTTTGTAATCCTTGGTTCTGACCAGTCATTGGTAAAGTTCAAGAACAACTATTTGTTAGAATAAGACCCTCTTTTGTATTTCTTATATGTATATAACAACCCCTTTGTACCCTATCTATATATTGCTTATTGGGTCATCTTGAATATACACACAATATTTATAATATGGTATCAGAGTTAGGGCTCTAACCTATATTTCCGCTGCCATCCCAACGTCCCGTCGTCCTTCTCGAGTGCGCCGTCGTCTCGTGCCACATCCATTGCCACCCTGCGCCTCTACCACCGCCCGCGCGTTCGAGCCCAATGCCTGACGTCGCTGCGGCGCCGCCCGACTTGACGTCGCTGTTCTTCGCCACCTGTTGCCGGTGCTGCCTTCGCTCGGGTCGCCGCCGCCACAGTCGATCTCACCCGTGCCGCCGCCAGCAGGGGGAACCCTAGTTCCCCCTGTGCGCGTGCTTCTGCCTCAGGCGTTCTTACGTGGGCGGGTTTCAGAGTAAGTAGGTCTGAAGAAAAGCAAAAAAAACCAGTACGTTGATCTAACTGTCGTGCCGTCCAGCACCGCCTGTTAGACTTCGTTGCCTTGGTCGTCGCGCCGTCCAGCGCCGCCTACCGATGGCTTCTGTTCCATCAGCAGCGATCTCATTCTTTGGAACCAAGTTTAATGGGACAGACCACAGGTTGTGGTTTTCATTTATGGAGATTACCCTCGATGGTCTCTGCCTCTAGGGACATATCACTAGTGCCCGACCTTGTCCGTCGTCGCCGGTTCAACTTCTCCCAGACAGCCTGCTTCTGCACTTCCTGCAGAAGATGAGGCTGTCAAGAAGGAGACAGAGGCCACTATTGCTGCTACTGATGCTGCTGATGATGCCTTTCAGTATGCCATAGGCGCTTTTGAGCGTTGGTGTGCTGATGAGGCCCGTGTTCGAGCCATCTTAGTGGTTAGCGTCGACGACTCTATCCACCCAGATGTTGTTGGTCTGCGTGTCACTAGTCAGATCTGGGAGTACTTGCGCGAACGATACCAGCAGAGCAGCGATGCTCAGTTCTTTTTGCTTCAGCGTGAGTTGGAGATGCTTCGCTAGGAGGACTCCTTCGTCGATGACTTCTTTCGAGCCCTGGCCAGTCTTTGGCGTCAGCTGGATGAATTGACTTCCCCGCTCTGTCAGGAGTGTCATAAAATGCAGAAGGTGGATCGTGATCGCCTTCATGATTTCGTTTGTCGTCTTCGCCCGAAGTTTGAGCCTATTAGGGCTCAACTGCTGAGTCGCTCACCATGACCGTCAGTCACTGAGGCTCTTTCGACGCTTCGTGCTGAGGAGCTTCGCTGCGGGTTAGCAGCACAGTTTGTTCCAGCTGTGCTTGCTACCCGTCTTCTTCGACCACACCGACAATTTTTGCTTCGACTACAATCCCTCCTCAAGTGTCTGTTTCTGTTCCTGTTTCTGCACCCACTAGGGTTCAGTGTAATTATTGTAAGAACTTCGGGCACGACTACCAGCGTTGTGCGGTGCGAAAAAAGCAAAACAAGGTGTGTAGACGGTCCAGGGGCAGGGAGGCCCTTCCTCGACGGGAGGACAGATCAGCATGTTAGGACCTTCTCAGCGAGGTGACTCTGTTCAGCAGTTCTGCCAGGCTCTACTTCAGTAGCTCTCTCACAGCTCAGTAGGTTTTGTCAGTCTAGCTCAAACGTCTCCTCCAGGTACTTCTTGGGTTTTGGATTCTGGTGCCTCTTTCCACATGACACCGAACTCCACCACTCTCACTTCAGTAGGACCTCATGTTTTTCCTATCTCTGTTCAGACAGCTGATGGTATTCCTTTGTCTGTCAGCTGTCAGAGCACTCTTTTATCAACTGACTTTTCTGTTCCAACAGTTTCCCATGTTCCCCAACTTACCATGCAGCTACTCTCGGTGGGTTAGCCCACCGATCTTGACTGTAGGGTTGGTTTGACTCTCACACATGTTTCCTTGAGGATCGACAGACAGGGACGGTACTTGGGACTGGCCGGGACCGTAGGGATTATCAGGTCTCTACATCCTTGACCGCCTCCACCTTCTGTCCACTTCAGTTGCTCCTATCATCTCTACGTCTACTTCCAATGTCACTGCTGTCACCACCTCTGGAGTTTTTGTGTAGTGGTATCATCGTTTAGGTCACTTGTGTAGGTCCCGCCTTTCTTGATTAGTTCGTCAGGGTGTTCTTGGACGTGTTACTATTAACACTGACATGTTTTGTCAGGGTTGTAAGCTGGGTAAGTAGCTATAACTTTCTTATCATTCTAGTGAGTTCTTGTCTTCTCGTCCTTTTGACTTTGTTTATTCAGATGTATGGGGACCTGCACCTATTATCTCTAATGGCAGGCATAAATTTTATGTTATCTTCATTGATGATTATTCCCGTTTTACATGGATTTTCTCTATGTCTAATCGTGGTCAGTTTCTTACGATCTATCTTAGCTTTGCAACGATGGTTCATACTCAATTTGATTCTGTCATTTGTACTTTTCGCTGTGATTCTACTGGCGAGCACTGTTCTGGTACTTTTTGATAGTTTCTTTCTAAGTATGGCACTCTTTACCAGTCTTCTTGTCTTGGTGCCCATGCTCAAAATGGGGTTGCTGAGCGCAAATATCGTCATTTGATTGAGACTGCCTGCACTCTTATTCTTGTCTCTCATGTTCCACCACAGTTCTGGGCTGAGGCTGTTTCTACGACTGCATATCTCATCAATATGCAGTCTTCCATTGCTCTTAATGGTGTCAGTCCTATAGAGCGTCTTTACTCTCGAGCCCCCAGTACACTCACCTTCGTGTTTTTGGTTGTACTTGTTTTGTTCTACTGCAGCCTTGTGAGCGCACTAAACTATCAGCCCAGTCAGTTGAGTGTGTGTTTTTTGGTTATAGTTCTGAGCATAAGGGTTGTCGCTACTGGGATCCTTTTGTTCGACGGATCATAATTTCACAGGACGTTGTCTTTGACGAATCTTGACCTTTCTTCAACCGAGATTCGGTTCCTCCTGTTTCCACTGTTGAGACGATTTCATGGTTGTTTCTTTCTGACTCTTCACCTATTTCTCCATTATCACAGTCTTCTCCCGGTCTGTCTCCGGTGGTTTCTTCTGTAACTCGCCTCCGGTGTTGTCTCCT
This sequence comes from Hsuehochloa calcarea, assembly GCA_036346395.1. Classification (NCBI taxonomy): domain Eukaryota; kingdom Viridiplantae; phylum Streptophyta; class Magnoliopsida; order Poales; family Poaceae; genus Hsuehochloa; species Hsuehochloa calcarea. Next base: position 28,490,006 of record CM070613.1, read on the forward strand.
GCAACACAACCTCTTGTTCTTACAGTATCACCGTCTCGTTTCTTTGGTATTCACTACTCCTGGTGTCCTGGTCCTTCACCAGTCTATTTTCTTGGTATATTACCGACACCCACATCTGATCCCCCTGATGATGTTTCTCGTTACGTCCTTCGTGACCGGACACCCCTTCGACCTCCTGATCGTTTTGGATTTGCTCTAATAGCTCATGTTCTCTCTGTCATTGAGCCTACTTCTTATCATGAGGCTGCTCCTTAATCTGAGTGACAGCTTTCTATGACAGAGGAGCTTGATGCTCTTCGACGTACTGAGACTTGAGATATTGTACCGACACATGTGCATGCTCGTCCGATTACGTGCAAGTGGGTGTACAAGATTAAGACCCGGTCTGATGGTACTATCGAGCGCTACAAGGCATGTCTTGTGGCTCGCGGCTTTCAGCAGGAGTATGATCGTGACTACGATGAGACTTTAGCCCCTGTTGCTCATATGACCACTATTCGTATTTTTGTTGCGGTTGCTTCTGTTCACCGGTGGTCTATCTCTCAGCTGGATATTAAGAATGTTTTTCTTAATGGTGTTCTGCACAGGGAGGTCTACATGCAGCAACAACCTAGGTATTCTGTTCCAGATGAGCACGTCTGTCGTCTTCTTCGTGCTCTTTATGACCTGAAACAGGCTCCTCGTGCCTAAGTTGCGCATTTTACCTCAGTAATTACTGCTATCGGTTTCATTGTCAGTTCCCGTGATCCTGCTCTTTTTGCTCATGTCTCATCCCAGGGTATAACACTGCTTCTTCTGTACGTTGATGATATGCTCATCACCGATGATGATTCCTCATTCATTATGTATGTGAAGAAGCATATCAGTGAGCAATTTTTGATGACTGGTCTTGATTCTCTTACGTACTTCCTTGGGGTTGAGGTCTCTTCTATATCTAAGGGCTACTACCTCTCCCAGCAGAAGTATGTCTAGGATCTCCTTGATCGGTCTGGTCTGACTGACACTCGTACTGCTGAGACTCATATGGAGCTATCCCTACAGCTTAGTGCCACTCATGGTGAACTTCTTGAGGATCCTACTAGCTATCGCCATCTTGTTGGGAGTTTGGTGTATCTTGTGAGCACTCATCCTGATATTGCTTATGTTGTTCATATCTTGAGTCAGTTCATGGCTCGTCCTACCCATCTTCACTACAGTCACATTCTTCGTGTTCTTCGCTACTTGCGTGGAATTATCTCCCATCGTTTGTTTTTTCCTAGCTCTACCTCACAACAGTTTTAGGCGTACTCCAATGCGACCTAGGCTAGTGATCCTTCTAATCGTCGTTCTCTTTCTGCTTACTGTGTTTTTCTTAGCTCCTCTCTGATTGCTTGGAAGACTAAGAAGCAGACTGTAATTTTTCGTTCGAGTGTAGAGGCTGAGTTGAGAGCTATGGCAGCAATGACAGCAGAGGTTACTTGGTTGAGGTGGCTACTTGCAGATTTTGGAGTGCATGTTGTGGGACTTACGACTCTTTTGTTTAACAGTATAAGTGCTATCAGTATTGCCTGGGACCCAGTGAAGTATAAACTCACTAAGCACATTGGTGTGGATGCTTCATACACTCGCTCACAGGTGCAGGAGGAAGTACTTACTTTATAGTTTGTGCCATCAGAGTTACATATTGCTGACTTTTTCATGAAGCCACATACTAAGGCACAGTATTTGTATTTTATCTCCAAACTCAGTGTGTGTGATCCACTATGCGTTTGAAGGGGTGTTATAATATGACTCTCTTTTGTATTCTTTATCTGTATATAACAACTCCCTTATACTCTCTCTATATATTGCCAATTGAGCCCTATTGAAATATACACTCAAAATAGTGCTTGTTTGATTTGTTATCAACATAAATCAAACTAAATCTTGCAATACCAATGAAATTTTTATATTTGTACAGGTTTTCAGGTATGCCAAATTTTAGCTTGGTTAATTAGGACCATGAACCAAACAGCCCCTCAATGCCCATCTTTTGACTTACCAAAAATTGGTCATACCTGAAGATTTGGCTAGCATTTGGTTGGGTTCCAAATTTGGGCAATATCCTAAATAATTTGGCAATACCAATGGACTTCTACACAAAACATTGGCAAAGTTGAGATGCCCAGATCCTGAAACAAAAATTTTGTCGGATCATTGTCCATAACCAATGGTTGGATACATGAAGTTGGATACATTAAATGCATAATTTCATTGATTACCTTTAAAAAGTAATATTTTTTTTCTCGCTGCAAGTATTTGTTGTCACGTGTTCCCATGCATCAGTCACAACTAGAAGAATTTTGGCATGGTTTGCTGGGTTGCAATCCAAACAATGCTACAATGCCAAAGTTTTGGTAATGCCTTGATTTTGGTCACCACCAAATTTTGGTATAGCATAGTGGGGCATAAAACAAACAGCCCCTATGTCTTGTGAGCTTCTATAGCTGTAAACGAATGTTCCGTGCCTAATCGTGTCGCAGACTCAAGGAGGCGTACAAATTATAGCACAAATGAAAGATCACTAACACTACAACAATCAGAACATCTGCAACGCTGGATGCCCTCCAACTCTCAAGATTTGCAACAGCTGGTCGCAGCTCTGCAAGCGCTTCCCCAATCAATAATTAGTTCAATCTTTCTGCATCTTGGCTGGCCTCTCCTTATGTGATCCTGTATGGCAAAAAGAAAAGACAAGACAAGCTCCCATCTGTTATCAAAGTACCAGGTTTTGTGATAGAAAATCTTGTTAACTCATTTCAGCCCAAGTGATATTGCATATTTTAAAAAATCAGTATTTGATTGAACTGTGAATTGTTCTTAGTGAGGAAGTCAAGTGCATTATCCACTGTTCCTCTGGAGGATTTTACCAAAAGCTGTAGAGCGCGTGAAAGCTGAAAGGCATTTCTCTTTAGGACCTAAAACAAATTACCTGCATATCTCCTTTTCTTGTTAGCTCTTCTTCTTTTGCGCTCGGCTTGTGTAAGTTCTGCCTCTTCTTTAACATCACCTTTTCCTTCAAAAATTTCTTCAGGAGCAAGCATTGCAGCATCTGAAACAGCTACAGGTGCAATCTGCAATACAGAGAAATCATTTTAATGAAATGCTTAAATGGAGTGACATCAAGGATAAATTAAGGATTTTAGTACCTCTTCCATTGCTAGAGCAGGTACATTTGCTTGTATAGACATATCCTCAATGACCTGAAAAGACAATACTTCATGAAATAAAATGCAAACATTTAAGTACACAATGTTGTCAAATAAAGACTATTGCATACCGGCTTTGGAGCAAAGTGGAAATGAGATAGTGCATCCAACTTCAAGCATATCCTCTTAAATAAAGTATTTGCCTAAGTGGAAACAAGAAGTAAGTCATTACCAGTATCACTTAGCTAACATGAAAAATCATGAGGCAAAGCCAGCGACATCATCACAAGAAGAAAAACCCTATGTATATAGCATCAATGGAATGATGGCAACAAACATAAACGCAATACCAAGTTGACCAATGTAATAATGGCACCAATTGACAATTGTAAAACACAAAGTTTGACCTGTATGCATGCTTATTGAAACACAACCACAGTCACAAAAGTAATCCATTTCTTCTCATTTATCAAAAAATTAAGTCTGCTTCTACCACTGAAATTTCCAATAGCGAAACTTCAAATCAATTGAATGTCCAGGGGCAAATAAATCATGATTGATCATCAGTGTCGAATTATGACAAGCATCTTGCGTACCAACCAGAAAGTGAAACAATGAATTTAAGTATCGAGTATATTGGCACTATAGCGATCAAGACAAGCAGATGATATAAGAACTTGCTAATTTAGATGAACATAGTAACATCAAGATTTGCTAACTGACATTTTTTTCAACTCAACACAAATGCCGTATTAGATGTTGCACAACAATTAAGATCCAAAGCAGAATAAAGTTATACTCCTAATAGATAAAGCCATCTTTCCTCAGATTCTAGTAAAAAGCAATTGATTACTTACCTCTTTCTTCAGTTCATCTGAAATAGAAAGTGGGGCAGGTGTAAGGCCAGCCTTTTGCGCATAATCTTCCTGGAAGAACAAAAACATCGATACTAAATGAATTATACTTAAACTCATATTAACTAGAAACTTTTTTGGATATAAAAATAACGACCATATTTTGATAGTGCAAACCTCATAGAGTTCAGCAAGACCCTTCTTGCTCTTATTTTCATCCTGTTGAAATAATATTGATAATGGTAAGATATAAATCACACAATTATCTTACTGTTATCATGAAAGAATTCTGGTTGTTGCACAAGAGTAAAACCATACCAGCTCCTTTCGCTCCTTTGGAGCTTTAGATGGCAAGGGAGGAGGTTTTTCAACATCATCAAAATGATCCTGTTAGGAACCAACATTCCGACAAGCAAAGCTATCTCAATATTAGTAGCACAAACACAGAAAGAGATACCCAAACTATTCCTCAGAATTTGCTCTGCTATACTACTGTTGACCAAGTTGCAAACCACAGGACATGCCCAAAAACTAGGGGTGCCAATCGGATACGAATTATCCATTTTATATGACTACCGTATTTGATAAGATACGAATATGGTTCATATTTTTCCATCCAATTAACAATTTCTCCCCTATTCGTATTTGTATTCGCATAAAAAATGGATATGAATATGGTATGGACTTTTGCCATTCAAAATGTTATTTTATCCGGATATATCGTATTCGAATTCGATAAAACAATATACATATTTTATTGCAGTATGGCTAACTAGTTGGATGAGTATTTTTAGTTTAATATGAATTCATGTTTTTAGGTGGAATAGATAAGCTAGAATGATTAGGTGTGCAATGTACAAGGATAAAGTATCATAAATATCTTACCATTACGTAAGTTATGATGATATCCGAATCCGACCGAATTGAGTAGGTATTCGATTTGTATTTATATTTGTATTCGTTACAACATTTGATTCGTATTCATATTCATTTAGAAAATACAAATATGAATACGGGAAGACCACTGTTCGATTCGTATTCGATCCGTTGACACCCCTACCAAAAACACATGTACCTCTGCAATTCTTTTCTTTATCATCTCTTCAAGAGAAGCTGTGACTTCCTCAGTGATTACTGGGGCAGGTTTTACATTGTGCTCAAAATCAAGGTCCACTTCCAGGGCACTGTTTTTTGGCCTACTTGAAGCAGTAACCTACAAAAAGAATTATTCTAGTTTGTTTAAAATGAAATGGTAATTGATTATTACCAGCATGATGTTATAAGTCAGAAATCTGTATTATTTTTAAAAATGAACAAATAAACATATTATCTATTACCTCTCCCTGCATGGTCCATGTACTGGGTTCAAGATTAGCTTTCTCCATTTGCTCTATTTTAGCATGCATCTTCAGGCGCTCCTTCTCATGAGTTGAGAGAACCTGTTCATCCTACATAAAGGGGAAAAATGTTGAATTGTTGATAAACTCGTCTATGTGGATCACTTATTTCTACTGAAATGAGTAACTCTTAATGCTGGACCAACATTTCCATCATCGTTCTCACTGTCATCCACTTCAATCTCATGTGATTCAGCCTTGAATTGAACTTTTTTTGTGGAACCATCTCTCATCTTGACTCGTTGGTCATGTCCTTTCTCAAAAAATTCCTTGTACCTGAAGAGACCCTCTTAGCCAGTTAAAGCATAATGCCAAATGTCATGATACTGAAAAGCATAAATATAGCCAAAGGCTGCCCATATTGAATAAGCTTTGATCAGCCCGTACAACCTAAGGAAGCATATAGAGGCTTTACTGGACAAATATAGGTGAGGTAGGAAAAGAACAATATAATGCATGCCTTTTAGGGATATTTGCAGATGCAAATAAGTTGACAGAACTTACAGCTCAATTTTCTTTCAGTAACATCAACTTGCTACACTATGCAAAAATGACACATATTTCTCAGCAAACTTGTTTCGCATCATCCTCATGGGGGTGGTTGGGTATAGTTATTTTCCTGTCTAAATGAAGGTGGCAACAAGCTTTTCTGTGCAAGTGTGCATGAAACTTAACCTTTTCATACATCAATTACTTTACTATATGTCATGCAAAATTTATGCATTTGTTCAGTACAAACTCGTTTCTCTGCATCCAGACACAGGTGATTGTATATTAGCTATTTAACTATTTTCATGTCTCAGTAGAGGTGGCAACAAATTTCTTCTGTGCATTAAATTTAATTTTATTCATAGGACAATTTCTTTTGATCTCATCAAATTTTTAATAGTTTATGAAAAAATGTAACATTTTCTATGTTTTAATTTCTAAATTAATTGAGTCCATCCCCATGCAAGTATTTGGATTCAATTGCTTTCCTACATCAGTGAAAGCAACTAGCTGCTTCTGCTTATGCCCCTTTCTAAGCTATTCACCTCAAGAAAAGCCATCATGATATAGTGATATCTAGTATATCCTCATGGCATGAAATCTAAAAAAGTCCAATTATGCATAAAGAACAGGAAAATGATAAGGAAAGAGTTGTGGTTTGTGAAGCATTATTCAAGTGATTCTATTATTCAAAATGACTACCATTGCCATCTCTATGAATTTTGTACCAACAAGATTCACAAAAAGTAATGCCACTAGTGTAACTAAAATTAACAGATAGGCGCTCATAGTTTCAAAAAAGTGTCTAGTGCAAAATGATTTGCATTTGGTCAATAACCATAATAGCATACTTGAAAACTAGCATAGAAGGCTTACATTACACCTCCGCCAGTTTTTCCTGCATCCTCTTCATCATCATCCTCAAAATCTTCCAACTGCAGTAATAACATCAATATTCAAGTTAAAGAAAAAAGAAATTTGGATTTAACATTCTTCTCTTACATAAAAATCACAGTATCAAAAACTGAAACTGTGAAAACGAGCCATAAGTTCAGTCAGCAAACTATTTTTAAAACATATGCCATGCAACGCATTTCCAGAACTAGCTCTAGCTTCTGAGTTATTTATCTTTCGCATCTAACAGAAATACTCACTTCAATTCCTGAGTTACATGTGGTTCTATATCTTCAATTTCTATACGGGAACTAAGAATTATTTCCGTGTATGTAAAGAGAGAGTGATTACAAAATCCTTACATCCAAGTGGTCATCATCTTCATCCCCATCCTCCTCATCCTCATCCTCATCCTCATCCTCATCCTCATCCTCCATCCAGTTCTTTGTAGCCTTCTTCTTCCCTCCTCGCTTGGCACCCCCACCATACTCCTCTTCCTCCCCCTTCTCCAGAAACTCTTCCAGCTCCTTTATCTTCAGGAACTTGTCCTCCACCCCATTCCCAGCTCTCCCCTCGAATCTCTCTGTTTCTTCCTCCTTATCCTCCGATTCCAATTCATCATCTATGTCCTGCAAGTCCTCATCCAACTCCTCCAATTCGTCACCTTCTCCATCCTCCTCATCGTCTGACCGCTCCTCTTGCGCGTCAGCAGGCTTCGACGGCGGACGAGTAGGCGGCTGTGACGGAGGTTGGTGCCCCAGGCGGCGGAGCTGGCGGCGCAGGTGGGGGAGGATGGGGCGGGAGAGCAGCTCGATCTGGGACCAAATCTGCTCGGCGTCGAAGGCGGGGCCCGCGAGGAGATTGGGGAGTGGAGGCGGCTGCGTGGGGGAGAAGAGAGCGAGCGAGGAGTGGAGGTGCTTCGAGGCCGCCCGGGCGGCGGCGGCGAGGTCGGCGGACGGGGAGAGGAAGAGAGCCGGGTCGGCGTTGCGCAGCCTCTGCAGCGCCGCCTCGCCCTTCTCCGCGTCGAGCGGCTCGTCCAAATCCATCGCCATTGCCGTGGAGGAGTGGGGAGGCGAAGCCTAGGTTTTAGGGTTTACCGAGTAAATTGAAAAGAGTAGATTTTTCGGTCCTGAAACTTTGAATTTTATCAGATGCCCAAACATGGGTATTTTTTTTAAAACTCAAACGGGTCAGTGGCAGACCAGGATGAAAATTTAGGTTGGGCAGAACGAACCAATACTATTATCCGATAATAAAATAAGACATACATTATACACGTTGCAATCACTTTCAATAGAGCCTATAACACTAAATGGATCTTAAAACTACAATACACATCATGTGAATATACATGTTAAAATCCTTAATACATTCAGTTTCTTCCTGCAGTTGTGGTTGTTGTACTACTTGTGCATCTTTAACATTACCAGTTTCTTCTGTAGCTACCACAACATTCTCGTTTGCACCGGTACCTGGGGTCGACCCACTCGACGATGACACAATGGTAAAATAGCTCTTCAAATCTAGCAAATCAAGTAATCAACCTGATACGGGGGATGCCCGATCTTCTCAGTGAGGAACCGTGGATAAATGATATGAAGTAGACGATGTCGCTAGCTGAACACTCGCGCCAATGCACGAACCCTCAACTCTTTGGAATACGCCCAAAACACACCGGGTAGTTGATCGTCGCGAGACCACGAACGACGATCGCCAAGTCCCCAATTCCCAATGGAACGACGGCTTGACCTTGAATTGCAGAACGAACCAATGGATCGCCTAGTCCTCTCTCAAAGTCCTCGCATGAACTCTGGTTTCGAAAGAACAAGCAATAGCTATGTTTCTATTCTTATGCATAAACTGGTCTGAGGTTACAATGGGGGTCTAACCCTCAATATATAGTGCTCCTTCTCCTCCTTATGGCTGGCCAAGAGGCCCTACTCCTACTCTAATTCGGAATTAGAACTCCTACTCCAATTCCGACTCAATCTAAAACAAAAAGGAAACTCTAATTTTAAAACCGTCATATTGTTTCGGTCATATCTTTTGACTCCGAAGGAATTTCGTAGTGAGTGAGCATCCGTTGGATCGGGCTTGAAGTTAGCTTTCCAACAAGTCCAAAAACACCCCAATCCGACTTCGTATGAGAAAGTTATGGCCTTTTTACTCCGGACTGTCCTGCTGATTCCGAATCCGAATTTGAGGCTGATTCCGAATCCGAATTGAATTCTGAGTTGAATCCGAGTTTGAATTTGGTTGGGCCTGTGGAAGTTTCGAATTTGACTTGGATTCTTGGGCTTCTCCCCCTTGCTTGTCTCCCACGAGCTTCTCCTCCATTACTTTGGCTCCAGCGTCCCTCTTGGTTCCGAAGGCTTCAAAATGTTCAAACCTTAGAATGCACAAAACATTTGCATGAGGTAGCACCCAATTATGATCAATGACAATAGAAGATTCATTAAGAAACAAAAGCACCTGTTGATTTAGAAGTTTAGCTTTAGCTCTTGTTAGTGGACCAACAAACACTTCTGCACTTGTATTACTTGTAGCCTCAGTTATGGCTTGGAGATCAATATGTGTATCGCCACGAATAGGAGGAAATGTATAAGTGTTAGAGATGCCCTCATCATCCTCCCCCTCTTGAAAAGGCGTCGACCTCGACGCTGGATCATCACCACTAAAGAAAGGTGATAAATCAGCGACATTGAACGTAGGGCTCACACCATAGTCATCGCCTGGAAGCTCTATCTTGTAGGCATTGTCATTGATCTTCGCAAGCACCTTGAAAGGCCCGTCACCTCGCGGCAGCAATTTGGACTTGCGGCGTTCTGGAAAACGATCCTTGCGATAGTGTACCCACACCAAATCACCTGGTTGAAAAATCATCTTCTTTCTCTTCTTGTTCGCCTTCTCAGCATAGTACTTAACCTTGTGCTCTATCTCTTCTTTTGTCTTGAGATGCAATTTCTTCACAAATTCAGCTCGCTTGGATGCCTCCATGTGAGTACGGTGTTGACTGGGAAGCGGTAGCAAATCAAGCGGCGTAAAGGGCTTGAAACCATACACTACCTCAAAAGGACACATCTGCGTAGTGGAATGCACAGCCCGATTATAGGCGAATTCTACGTGCGGCAAACAATCCTCCCACTCGCGTAGATTCTTCTTGATCATGGTCCGAAGTAACATCGAAAGTGTGCGGTTCACCACCTCCGTTTGACCATCAGTTTGGGGATGACAAGTTGTCTTTGAATAACAACTTTGTCCCCGTTTACCCAAAGTGTCTTCGAGTAGCTCATGAACTTCACGTCACGGTCCGACACAATAGTCGCGGACGCCATGTAGTCTCACGATCTCCCGAAAAACAAGTCGACAATATGCGACGATCGTCGCTCCTATGGCACGGAATAAAGTGTGCCATCTTCAAAAACGATCCACAACGACAAAAGCAGAATCTCTCCCCTCTTAGTTCTAGGCGGTCCTAAAACAAAATCCATACTAATATCCTCCCATGGTGCATTGGGAGCGGTGAGGGTATACAAACCGTGTGGATTCAACTCGATTTCGCTTTGTGGCAAATAATGCATCATTGACGCGTCTCGCTCCACATCGCGCCTCATCTTAGGCCAATAAAATGATCGCTCAAAGATAGACAATGTCTTCTCACGTCCAAAATGTCCCATCAATCCACGCATGTGATTCCGCAATAATAGCAAACGCACAGAGGATTACGAACGCATAATTTGTTAGTGCGAAACAAAACCCATCTTGGATATGAAATTTATCCCAGCCTTTTCCGGTTTGCAATGTTCATAAGGAATAGAAAAATCATGGTCATGAGCATATAAATCACGTAAACTCTCTAAACCAGGAACTTGCACTCCTAATTGAGTTAAGAGCACACTTTTCCTCGAAAGAGCATCAGCTACCACATTTTCCTTTCCCTTCTTATATTTTACAATGTAGGGAAATGACTCAATGAATTCGACCCATTTGGCATGTCTACGGTTCAGGTTTGCTTGACCCTTTAAATACTTCAATGCCTCATGATCAGAATGAATAATAAACTCTTTGGGCCATAAATAGTGTTGCCAAGTTTCTAACGCACGCACTAACGCATAAAGCTCTTTGTCATAGACCGGATAATTCAATTGAGCACCATTTAGTTTCTCACTAAAATAAGCTACCGGTCGACCGTCTTGCATTAAAACACCGCCAATACCCAATCCACTGGCGTCACACTCAATTTCAAAATTTTTAGTGAAATCAGGTAAAACAAGCAACGGTGCTTCAGTCAAGCGTTTCTTAAGTTCAGCAAAAGCATTTTCTTGCGCTACCCCCCATACAAATTCAACACCCTTTTTAGTAAGGTTATTCAATGGGGCAGCGACGGTGCTAAAATCTTTAACAAAGCGCCGATAAAAACCGGCGAGACCATGAAAGCTCCTAATCTGACTTACGTTTACAGGAGTTGGCCAATTTTTAATCGCTTCAATTTTAGACTCGTCTACTTCAACTCCTTCTTGCAGACACAACATAGCCCAAGAAAATAACACGATCTTTGCAAAAGGTGCACTTATCTAAGTTACCAAAAGCCTAGCATCGCGTAAAACTTGTAGAACTTGTCTAATATGGTCAAAGTGCTCAAACTCGGTCATGATGTAAATCGAATATCATCAAAGTACACAACCACAAATTTACCAATGAAATGCCTTAAAACATGATTCATTAAGCGCATGAAAGTACTAGGTGCGTTAGTTAGACCAAAAGGCATGACCAACCACTCATACAAACCAAATTTTGTTTTAAATCTTTGTTTTCCACTCATCCCTTCTTGCATCCTAATTTGATGGTAACCACTACGCAAGTCTATTTTAGAAAATAATAAACACCACTTAGTTCGTCTAGCATATCATCTAAGCGAGGTATTGGATGACGATATCGAATAGTGATATTATTAATTGCTCTACAATCTACGCACATACGCCATGAACCATCTTTCTTAGGAACTAAAATAACAGGAACAGCACAAGGGCTTAAGCTTTCTCGAACGTACCCTTTGGAGAGAAGTTCGTGTACTTGCTTTTGAATTTCCTTGGTTTCTTGAGGTTGGTGCGAGACGGTGGTCGGTTTGGTAGCGACGCCCCGGAATCAAGTCAATCTTATGTTCAATCCCGCGGATTGGTGGTAGCCCAGCTGGTACCTCCTCTGGAAAGACGTCGCCAAATTCCTGCAAAACACAAGCAATACCACTAGGAAGAGCAGTGAAGTCATTAGTTGAAAGCAATATGTCTTTGTACAGTAGTACAAAGTGCACCAAATTGGGATCCTCTTTGAATTCTCGCATCTCGGATTTAGTAGCTAACATGACCAAGTTCTTCTCTCCTCGTGTTTCTTTGATTGATTGGCTCGCTCTTGAGGACTCTCCACGTGCATCTCATTTTTTCGCATTGAAGAGTTAACAATCATCCGGGGTAAGCGGTTTCAAGATGATCTCCACATTGTTCCATCTAAAAGTGTAGCGATTTGTCGTCCATCGTGCGCGCAGAGCGATCATATTGCCATGGTCGTCCCAATGACAAGTGACACACCGTCATGGGCACAACATCGCAATCCACACTATCGCTGTACTTCCCAATAGAAAATGTCACACGCACCATATATTTCACCTTCACTTCCTCTTTGTCACTCAACCATTGCACATGATAAGGACGTGGATGCGGCAAATACTTCAAACCCAACTTATGACACATGTCTTTACTGGCCAAATTGTGGCAACTCCGCCATCAATAATCACTTTGCACACCTTGCCCCGATCAAGCTTTGCCCAAGTCGAAATAAATTGCACCGTTGTTCGAGTGGCGGTGATGGCATCACACTAAGCACCTTGGGTGTGCAAACAATGGAATACCGCTCGATTGCTCGGAAACTCGGATCACATTCACATTGTTCTATGTCATCCTTTGTGCAAGACCGGCCGTGCATCAGCGACTCGTCATCACTAGTGAAATATAACCGCCTCCTCTGTTATAAGCATAGTTCGACATTCGGCGATCCCTCGAAAGTGGCCAATGCCCTTGCACTTGTGGCAAATGATATCCGTGAAGCGGCTGTCGACCCCATAGACGAGGCCGTCTTGGCTCGGAACCGCCGATCGGTCTTGTTGGTGGTGTACTCTCGGCTTCTTACTTGCGGAATCGCAGATCGTTGAATTACTCCCACGGAGTGCTTTTGTGATATGAATGTCGATTGGTTGAAGAACGTGAACAGGCGAGAAGCCGTGCATCTTCAATCACTTGGCGCCGGCACGCGTGCTTGGTGTAGCAACTCGATCATATCATGGTAGGGATGGTGATTGACAATGCGCTGAGCGGCATAATTCATGCCAGCTAGAAATCTCGCCATTGTCTGCTCTTCATTTTCGCGAACATCTGCATGTATCATGATGGTCTCCATCTCCTTATGATATTCATCAATTGATTTCAAACCTTGTCGCAGCCCGGTTAACTTTTCAAATAGGGAACGCTTGTAATGGCGGGGAACAAAACGTGCCCGCAAATGCTGCTTCATCTGCTCCCAAGTAATAACTGGTAACTCGTGGCGCTCCATACGCTTACGAACAAACTGTTCCCACCAATGTGTGGCATAACCATCCAAACCATTGGACGCAAGCACGAGCTTCTTCTCATTGGAGTAGTTGTTCATCCGAAACAGCTTATCAATTTTCAGCTCCCAAGTGAGGTATTCTTCCACATTAGTACCACCTGAAAATATAGGAAGAGTAAATTTGGGCTTAGCGATAAAATCCTCAGTGTCGTCGTGTCGACGTCGATGCATATTGTTGTGGTGGTGGGGCTGTCGGCCGTCATAGTTGTTGACTTGAAAATCGTCGTCGCCCCAAAGTTCGGCCTCATCAGCCCAGCTACGAGGTGCATCATGCACATCTCCTCCTTGGGCACCCAAAGGTGTGCCCCGACCCTGGGCCCCATTGTGGTCGTAATTGCCGCGACCATGCCCCTGTGTATGAGGGCGAACCCACCGCCACTCCAGTGTGGTGGCACTACCATGCGACGCGCCTGGTGCTGGCGTCGCTCCTCATCCCCGCGAATGCCACGTGCCTCTGTGGTCTCATTGGGCAAGACAGCCGGAGGGCCCTGCACACTTGTGTCGTCAGCATGCGCACCTCCATGAAGATTGTGTTGTGCGAACATGGCACGTAGTTCTTGGAAGTTATTATTGATGTCTGTGCGCAGCTGCGTGACCTCCTCTCCGAGGGTGTCCAGACCTGTCTGAACCACCCCGAGCTCATCGCGCACGCCATTGTCGCCTTCATGAACTGTTTTTGCAAAGATCTCACGCAAACGAGTGTACTCTAACCACGAATGGTGCCTCCAGTTAGGTGGCTCCTCCCGATAACCTGACATGGCAACAACTCACAAATAGCAAACGAGATTATATCTGGGTTAGGAAAACAGAAGGTGCTCTCTCTACGCTCACAACTCTCTGTTCTGCAAACAAGACAAGCTTACCGTTCCAAAGTGAATCAAGGACGGCAAAAATGACACTTGTGGCGGCGAACGAACCTCAACCCGGTAATGTAAGAGCGTAACCAAGAGCAAAGGTAGTACACGAACGGGTGTAGGTGGAGCTTGGTAAGGTATGTGTATAACCTATACAAACTGATATTCAAGTTGTTGTAATGCTAAGTAACGATCCAAGCTAGATTCTTTTGTCTATGTGCTGATCCAATGGGTTTAAGTGAAAAGGATGAACGCACACGCAAAGACAAATGTGACTCAATGCAAACAAAGGAATGAGCTAGCGAGACGGGATCTGAAAAAGAGATTAAGCAAGCTCGTTTTGCACCAAGTACTAAGAGAGACGCTAGCCAATTGCAATTGAAAATTGTAGGGCACAAGATTGCTCAAAAAAATGACTACACAATCTGAAATAATGATGGGTGGCATCAGAGCAACCAATAAAATGTATAATACAGTAGCAATCGGCCAAAGAATATTTTTTTTTCTTCCTCTCTTTTCTTTCGCAAAAATTATGTTTTTGCTCTTAGTTTTTTTTTATACTTTTTTTTTAAGCCGTGGCTCTTGCTTTTGTGCGGCTGCCTTTTTTTTTTTTTGCTTTTCTCAATGGCTGAAAGTGTTTTGCTACCCTTGTGGGTGCATAAGCCCAAAAATTCAGCAATGTGTAAACAATGTTCAATAAGCAGCCCTAATACAATATCAAAAGCTAGTCTCACAAGATGAAAGGATATAAGTGAAGCGGAGCTCGGACGCAAAAGTTACGACCGAATTACAAGCAGTGTACCAATTGAACTCGGAGTTAACGAAAATTGAGTTCAGGGACTGAATTTGAATTTTGGAATTTTTTTTTTTTTGGTTTTTTTTTTGCAAGGAAACAAGGAACAAGGTACGCAAAGGAAACACTTAGATCAGCACTAAACAAAAAATTCTAATGGACTAAAACCTAACAAAACTCACAAGAAATAACAGATTGAAACTAGGGTTTGGAATTTTTGTGTTGCAATTTTCGGTTTAGTGGACTATAGGACAGAAAAACGAAACTAAACTAAGGGTAAAAAAACTCTCACCGAGTAAACCTAGAATCTGATACCATATGATACGGGGGATGCCCGATCTTCTCAGTGAGGAACCGTGGATAAATGATATGAAGTAGACGATGTCGCTAGCTGAACACTCGCGCCAATGCACGAACCCTCAACTCTTTGGAATACGCCCAAAACACACCGGGTAGTTGATCGTCGCGAGACCACGAACGACGATCGCCAAGTCCCCAATTCCCAATGGAACGACGGCTTGACCTTGAATTGCGTAGCTAACCAATGGATCGCCTAGTCCTCTCTCAAAGTCCTCGCATGAACTCTGGTTTCGAAAGAACAAGCAATAGCTATGTTTCTATTCTTATGCATAAACTGGTCTGAGGTTACAATGGGGGTCTAACCCTCAATATATAGTGCTCCTTCTCCTCCTTATGGCTGGCCAAGAGGCCCTACTCCTACTCTAATTCGGAATTAGAACTCCTACTC
Source organism: Hsuehochloa calcarea (assembly GCA_036346395.1). NCBI lineage: Eukaryota > Viridiplantae > Streptophyta > Magnoliopsida > Poales > Poaceae > Hsuehochloa > Hsuehochloa calcarea. The sequence goes on from CM070613.1 coordinate 28,505,862, forward strand.
CAATTCCGACTCAATCTAAAACAAAAAGGAAACTCTAATTTTAAAACCGTCATATTGTTTCGGTCATATCTTTTGACTCCGAAGGAATTTCGTAGTGAGTGAGCATCCGTTGGATCGGGCTTGAAGTTAGCTTTCCAACAAGTCCAAAAACACCCCAATCCGACTTCGTATGAGAAAGTTATGGCCTTTTTACTCCGGACTGTCCTGCTGATTCCGAATCCGAATTTGAGGCTGATTCCGAATCCGAATTGAATTCTGAGTTGAATCCGAGTTTGAATTTGGTTGGGCCTGTGGAAGTTTCGAATTTGACTTGGATTCTTGGGCTTCTCCCCCTTGCTTGTCTCCCACGAGCTTCTCCTCCATTACTTTGGCTCCAGCGTCCCTCTTGGTTCCGAAGGCTTCAAAATGTTCAAACCTTAGAATGCACAAAACATTTGCATGAGGTAGCACCCAATTATGATCAATGACAATAGAAGATTCATTAAGAAACAAAAGCACCTGTTGATTTAGAAGTTTAGCTTTAGCTCTTGTTAGTGGACCAACAAACACTTCTGCACTTGTATTACTTGTAGCCTCAGTTATGGCTTGGAGATCAATATGTGTATCGCCACGAATAGGAGGAAATGTATAAGTGTTAGAGTTTAGGTTGGGCAGAACGAACCAATACTATTATCCGATAATAAAATAAGACATACATTATACACGTTGCAATCACTTTCAATAGAGCCTATAACACTAAATGGATCTTAAAACTACAATACACATCATGTGAATATACATGTTAAAATCCTTAATACATTGGTTTCTTCCTGTAGATTGTGGTTGTTGTACTACTTGTGCATCTTTAACATTACCAGTTTCTTCTGTAGCTACCACAACATTCTCGTTTGCACCGGTACCTGGGGTCGACCCACTCGACGATGACACAATGGTAAAATAGCTCTTCAAATCTAGCAAATCAAGTAATCAACCAATCACAATCCAATTCACCATCAATTATGCATCACAGCTCAGTCAGTCAGTGAGTATCACACATCACAATATTCACAATTAACTATTCACAATCCAATTCAGATTTCAGACATTCAGTATGCATTTTGAGTATCAATTCACCATCAATTATTTATACATCACACCATCACAGTATGTCAGTATCAGTATGAGTATCACACATCATCAAATTGCCATGAAATCCAATATGCATTTTGACTCTTGAGCGCTCAATAATCCTTTCTTACCTTTGCCTTTCGACTTTACCTTTGTATTATCATGAGGCATCTTGATTTCTAGTTCTCTAGCAAATCTGGGCTTCTGCACTTCTGCCTTCTAGGCTCTGGCCACCTGCACAACACGCCCTCAGCCCTCAGGAGTCAGGCCTCAATGCTTCACCAGTGCGGTGACGCCGCCGTCCGCCCATCCCCCAGCGCGCCCCCCTCTGGCGGTTTGGCCTCGCAGACGCTTCGCGCTTGCACCCAGTGTTGGCGCACCCCTCTTAGGCCCACCGCGCGCTACCAGCCACCCACGCCGACGCCTGCAACGCCGCTGTGTCGGCCCGTCGCTGTCTACCTTCACCCTGCCCGTACCGGCCTGGCTATCGTTGTGTCACTCACCCACGTGCCGCCTAGGATTAGAAATTGGAGTTTGAAAATTGGGGGAACTGGCCACTGCCCACTGGGGAAGTGACGAAGACAAGTTTTCATGAGAGTGAGATGAGATGTGGTGTTGCTTAGCTGGGTGGCCTGGGCCTTTGGCTTTGGGGCTTGGGGCCTTGTGTTGTGGCCTCTGGAGTTTGGACTCTGGAGAGGGCACTTTGTCTCGACGTCTTTAACTGATCAACTCTTCATATGTTTGTCCGGGAAGCGGGAAGGGCGCAACCGAGCAAGGGGTCGCCGGCGTCCGGGAGGGGGGGAGGGGTTCCATCGGCGCCGGCTACCTCGGACGCCTGCCCAACCTCGCCCTATTGCTAGGACCGCCCCTAACTGGGTCCATCTTGCCATTTCTACGTGTAGGTCCCATTTGCAACGCAAACAGGCCTGAAATATTTAACAAAAAATGTCAATGAGGCACCAATAGACACATATACAGTTAGTGTTTGGTTAGAATTTAAGGGAGGGGGACACATTGATTGTATAAAGCAGTTTCACTAGAAACGGGTGTTCTATTGAGCAAATGTCGTGATCCCTCCTCTACCACTTCATCCGCCTCCTTCGCTAGCTTTAGTGCCAAAGACGATCATCTCACTTCTGTCGCCCACAAACTGGTTCCTCGTTCCTCCTCTTTTTTTTTGTATATTAATCTGACTCTAAAATCTAATTCAATCTAGAGGTTGTCATCGATCACCATTTGGCGCTACTCGTTGCCCAACTGCAAACCCATGGTTAGCAAGCCCACGCCAACCCCCCTAGCCATCAATAAGTCTTTAGGGTGGAGGCTCGATGAACCCCTCTTAGCTACCTAGGCAACAAGGATAGATTAGTGGTCCGCTGGTGGCAGCAAGAGTGTTTGTTTCTGCCCACCTAGGATCTTATTTAATCAGAGCGTATGTGCCTGCACTTCGTAAGGTGCTAGGGCATCCACAAAATTTACTGTGTAGTGGATGCACACATAGTGCATGTGTGTGGTGTGAGTGGGGTGTGTGTCCTCTATGTATTCTCTCAAAAAATCTACATAGGTGACTCGTGCTACTATTTTAGGTTGACCTAATTGTATGTCTTATGTCCCTAAATCTGGTGGTTAATTTTGAATTGTAATTGTCATATTTAATATCATCTCCACTAAAGACACGACAAGAAAATCCACAAAAACCACAGGCTCCACTAATGAGATTTCATATTTTCTGGAGCAGAGTTGACCACATTTGCATTTGTGTTTTTGGTGCTCCTCTGGGATTGCTACGTAGGATTCAACTAAGGGGTGAGTTCTATTGTAAAATTAGCGGTTTTAACAAATATTCAGAATTAATTCCAGTAATATTAATCATAATAAAAATATATTTTCAGTAGCATTTAAATGACAAAATTAACATATAAACATGTAAACCCTCCATGTCATTTAAACATGATAATACACTCAATATGTGGACAATCAAAATCAGCATAATGCTCAAATTTAATTAATTATTTATTGCTCTCAGATGTCGAGTTGCTCAAGATATAATCTTGGCCTTCACAACATTTATAAAACCGTCTTCGGGGGGCGTACGCGACGCGGAGGCCGTCGGCTGTACGCTGGGAGGGCGTGGGGCGCCGGAGCTCGGTGCGGAGCCCATGCGGGGGTGATGTGCTTATCGCACTGCTACGGCTTCATGGCCGGCGCGTGGCTCCAGGCCGGCGCTCGGTGGCCGGTGGCTTCGGGTCTACTGGCATGAGCGTGTTTCGTGTTTCTGTTCATGTGTAATTACTATTCATTATGATTACTGCGCAATTACAGTTCATTCGCAATCCACCGATCGGTTTGGCCGACGACTTCAAGTCAGCTCATAGTAGATTAGAACGAATTTATAAATTCTAATCTACGGTACAACCGACATTCAGTTTTCCATGCAATCTATCGATCGTCATTGTGCCGGCGACTTCAAGTCGGCTTGCGATAAATTAGAGTGGATTTGCACCTTAGAAAAACCAATCTAGAAAGCCAAAATTTGCAGAATTGAAAGCAATCTAGAAAAATGATTCAATCTACGAGTGTCGTGCTACGACGGTTACCTTTTGATCCGAGGAAAGTCGATCGTGCTGATAACGTGTTGAGGAACCGTCGCTGACGAGTCCAGTCTGAGCGATTATCTCGTAGAAAAACTTAGAATCGTAAGAACGATACAAGAATACAAGAACAGAATAATAAATTGAACACAAAGATGTGAGGGGACTTCTGACTTCTCTTTATTGCTCTTCTTAAAACTATGGTACAATGTTGAGACTCCCGTCCTTTATGTAGGCTAATAGTTGGATAAGTAACCCACCTTGAACCAGGACTCCCAACTTAGCCCTAGTTTCTTGACAGCACTCACCGCCAGTTTAGGATCACATTACTTTGTATTTTCCAGCGCTGCTTTCGTATGAATACGAGTCTACAACATAAAAGACGTACGGTTGTTGCTGCATCACAAAAAAAAAAACACTGAGCATTCACTGTTCATCTTCTTCCTTGCGCCTAACCCTTAATCTCCACAGTGACCACGTGTTTTTTTTTAAACAATCAATCCATGGTGTAAGCAATACTCATGAGCTCCTTTGCATGCTTCTCCCCCAACGCCACGACCACCTCCACCCCTCCCTCTTTCCGCAGGCTGTGCATCAACACCACCTCCCCGTCCTGCGGAACCTTCGCCGGTAGGACCCCGGCCAGCCGCCCGCCGGACCCGAAGTCCAGCTTGTGCAGCTCGAGATGCTGCCAGCTGTCGGACCACACGTCCGGCAACAGCACGTTGTGCTCGTCCACGCCACGGCCCAGCCTCGTCGCCGCAGTAAATACCAAGTCGATGAACGATCGAAGTACTACTGGTCGACGGCGACGGATCCCGCGACGGACCAGCGCCGCGGCGCCGGCGAGGCGCCTATGGCTGTGTCCTCGCGCAAGCCTCGAGCTCGCCGTGAGGACGACGTTCGAAGAACCCGCCGCACGCAGCATTCGCCCGAGCCGCCCGCGGCCATTTACCACGACGTTGATCGACGTGCGCGCGGCTCCGTCGAGTCCGCGCGCGGCGGTGATCTTCCTCCAGACGTGGGCCGTCACGGTCTCAAATGTGGTGTACTTGTTCTGCGCGCGGCACTTGAGCTCGGCCACGAACTCGCTCGTGTAATGCAGCAGCATGTTGGTGATCTCGGAAGGTTCGACCTGAACTGCGGCTCGCCTACTGCTTACGCCGTCCTCGTGCGGCGACAACGGCAAGAACTCGGCGCCGCGGTGCTCGAACTCGCAACGCGGCGGGCGACGCGCGACGAGGCGCCGGCCGTCTGCAGATCGACGGTCGAGCGGCGGCACGCCATCTCTTCGGACGGTGTCGACCCACGCATGGAGGAAGCTAGACACGGAGTAGCCGTCGGCGGCCTGGTGGTGCGACGACGAGGCGATCACGATGCCGCCGCAGGCGAAGCGGTTTATCTGGAGCTGGAGCATGTGCTGCGTGCCCTTGGTTACCGGCGGGTGGAGGAGCTCGAGCTCCGGCGACGGTGCTAGCGGGAGGTGGTCGGAGAGCGCCGAGGAGACCGCGGCCTCCACGACAAGAGCGCCCGCGCCGCCTTTGCCGGTGAGGAAGAACGGGCGGTGGGGGGTGGTGCTGCGCTCGACGCGGCGGGCAGTGAGGAGCGGGAAGTGCGGCAGGGTGGATGACAAGGCGGCGACGAGGGCGTCGTTGGTCGGGTTGGGTGGGGTGAAGGCGAAGAGGACGGTGACGTGGTAGGTCGGCGCGACGAGGTCGAACACGGTGAGCGGCACCTCCACCTCCGATGGCGTGGCTCCAGTTTCCTGCGCCACCACAGCCGCAGGTATGATGAAGGATCGCTGCACTTGCACGTCCATAGTCGCCATCTTGGGTAGGATTAGCTAGCTCAAGTCTACACGCCTACCGATGGTCGGATGGGCATGCATTTATAGTGCGTTTGCAGTCATCGACGCGAGGATTAATCCCGCCACCGACCCACGGCATCTGTCCAAATAATATTCGACTATTCTATTCTCTTTTTTTTTAATTCAGCTTTAATTCGGCTCCGGCTTAACACGAAGTGTAATTATGCTGATCTTCGATTCTCATGCACGAGGACTTAGGCAGCATTGTTCACTATATGCATATATAGTAGAAGCTGCACCTCTACAGATAAGACAAACGATGACTTGGACAGAATTAGTGAAGTCATTTATTTCTGTTAATCATCAACGTCCAGACTCGAAGAACAATGTGGCTCTCAAAGAAGCATGTGAATGTTGCGGTATCAGTAAAGACAACAAGTCCTTCTCACGTAGCTGTCCACTGTGAAACCCTCCATCCCACCCCGTCAGCATCATGATGTGGATTGCAGAGGTGGTAGCTCGCGAGAGCCAGCTCGAACCTGTTTTCTAGCTGAGCTTTCAGCTCGTTCTCGAAATGAGAAATGAGCCGAGCCAGGTCTTTATTCGTTCAAGTTTAAGCGAGTTAGGCTCGAACTGACTCGGCTCGGCGCGGTTGGTGGACGCGACGCGACGCGACGAACAGGGTGAGCGAGGCTCCGGTTTCGTGGGCCACCAGAGGCGCAGGTACGATGAAGGAGCGCTGCATTCGCACGTCCATCGTTGCCATGTGTCTCTGTCGTCTATGCATGGTATGGGCCTGTAGATAAGGTGGGAATCCGGGCGCCGGTGAGGTGGTGCCACCTGTGGGTTGTAATGGGACAGAAGGTGGGACCCAATTATGTGGCACCATCTGATTTCTAAGCTCTATTCGATCTGACGCTTCCTTGTGTAAGTTCACTATTGTGCACGTAGAAGCAGCCAAGAAACGTTCCGTATACACGTAGCAGAATATATACTTTGCCCAGCCTACGCGCATCAATTGAGAGTAGAGCTATGAACTTCATCTTGCTTTTTCGGATCCATCCGAGATCCCATCGGCATGACACAGTTTAAACATGATACGATACGATATGTAGTGGGCGGATCGATGCAGATTTAACGACGGATCGAGTTGAGTCTGAGAATACGGCCCGTTGGGCGGCACGGCACGGCACGAAACGGCTAGTTGGGCTATGCTTTGGCTGGTGCGGTACGAAATAGGTCTAACCTTCCTGTTCTAGCCCCCCCCGGTTTGGCCCAATCACTCCCTCACATCGATCTGGTCCAACCAATCACCCCCTCTGCCACTCGGCCTAGCCCAACATCCCTCCCGACTTCCCCCAACCCTTCTCCTAAGCCCCGACCCCCAAATTCTCAATCCATAATGACATTCTCTGATTCCCCCCTCCAGCTCCAACTGCCTCCCTCTCCACGCGTCGCCGATCGCCGCCGTCCCTCCCTCTCCCTTCCCACGCGCTGCCGGCCGTCCCCTCCCTCCACACCTCCAGCCATCTCCCCCTCCCCCTTTCCCTCTCCCTCCCCACGCGCCGCCACCCGCTGCCCTTCTTCTAGCCACCTCCTTGCCACCATCCTTCTCACCCCGTTCGCAAGCACGCGACACGGCCGAGGTGGGCGAAGTTCTTCATCGGCGTCCAGGGGGAGGAGGAGGCTATGGCGAGGGGGAGCGGGCGTGGATGGCGCACGGGTGTCTTTGTCTTCCTGAGCGGCAGCGGCTGTCGTCTTCCCGGATGTCTGTAGTTTCTTAGGGCTATGCATGTGCCGACACGGCACGACCCAGGCAAAGCGGGCTTTGGGCTGTACCTGGGCCTGGCCAGAGGGGAGGCGGGCCGGCACAACACGACACGACGGGGTGGTCGGGCCGAGCCGGTACGACACGATGCGGCTCGAAGCACGGCATAGCCCAATGCCCACCACTAATCGAGAGCATGCAAAGGACGTGTCATTACATGGGGCCCACACTGCTGCATGCATCAATGTTCGGGTGCACACGGTACACATGCACACTGCTACTGCTGGATGGCGCCCCATGTTTTTTTACAATAATATTAAGTTCAAAGATAATTAAAAAATAGTCTTTTTTTTTACAAAATAGGTGTTTGTCGCCATTTGGAACGGCATACTCATATCGCCATTTTAATTGGCAACACGAACCTATTTACTGTCAGTCGTTGTTCGACCTATCTGTCGTCATTTCAACTGGCGATGGGAACTGGCTATATAAACCTCAAAAATTCTGTGAAAAAGTTATTTTAATTATGGAAAAAAAGAGAAGAGAGAGAGAAGAGAGCAGAGGAGAGGGGAGGGGAGAAGAGACGTAGCGAATTTCTGGCCATTCCTATCGGAGGAGAGAAGGACGGAGCAGCAGATCTAGTCGCCCATTTTACAAGTAAATGTTCTAGTAACTTTATACCTAAATTCGAAACCTTGTAGGTTAGCAAATAAAAATAGCAACATAGAATTAAATGGATTGAATAATTTTAGCTATATGGTTGTTTGATATAGTACATCATTTTAGCTGTGTGTAGTATAGTTCATCGTATAGATATTATTTGTGTTGTAGTACTCGAACGATTTAGAACAAATCTGTGAAATACTAAGAAAACTTTGTAGGTTTTAATTTTTACACACTAAATACTTTGTTAATACTGAAAATACTTTTTAAACCAAGAAAACAGGAAGATGCCTCTAAAAATAACAAGATACCTATTAAAAATTACAGAGTAGCTAAATAGGGTATGTAGAGCTTAATAAAAATAATCACAACTTAATTTTGGTTTCCATTTGTGCACGATAAATATTCAGTTAATACCCAAAATACTTTTTAAACTAGAAAAATAGCAAGACACCTCTAAAATTTCTCTAAGAAATCCATAGTAGGTACATAGGGTATGTAGATTTGAATTAAAATATTGTGATTTTAATTTTGGTTTTTGTTTGTACATGGTAAATATTTTGTAAATGCTAGAGGCACTTTTTAAACAATGAAGGTAGGAAGATACCTATAAAAAATCTATAAAAATTACAGAGTAGCTATATACATTATGTATTCGGACTTAATTTTGTTTTCCATTCGTGCACACTAAATAATTTGCAAACAATGGAAATAGCAAGGTACTTATAAAAAAACTATGAAAATTCTAGAGTAGCTAAATAGGGAATGTAGACGTTAAATAAAACACTACCGGACTGTTGCTGCATCACAAAAAAAGAAACACTACCGGACTCCCGGCCTTTGCCGAGAGCCCAAAGCTCTCGGCAAAGACGAGTTGACGCTCGGCAACCTATTTGCCGAGAGCAGCTCTCGGCAAATAGCCGTCGGCAAAACATCTACCGGCAAAGGATTATTTACCGAGAGCCCCTCTCGGCAAAATATTTACCGAGAGTAATGACAAGGATCTCGGCAAACTATAGCTCTCGGCAAACTGGGTTACCCTGGTAACGGCCAAACGATCGTTAACGGTGTGACAGCTTCTTTGCCGAGAGCGACCGTCGGCAAAGAGCTTCTTTGCCGAGAGCGACCGTCGGCAAAGAACTTCTTTGCCGAGAGTCGAGACCAAGCTCTCGGCAAAGAGGCAGATGTGCCGAGAGCTAGGCTCTCGGCAAATCTGCCTCTTTGCCGAGAGCCGAGACCAAGCTCTCGGCAAAGAGGCAGATGTGCCGAGAGCTAGGCTCTCGGCAAAGAGGCAGATTTGCCGAGAGCCGAGAACAAAGCTCTCGGCAAAGAGGCAGATGTGCCGAGAGCTAGGCTCTCGGCAAAGAGTCCAGAGAGCATTTTTTTTATTTTTGTTTATATTTCCAGCTTCAACAACACATATTTCACAAATATAACACATCATCCACATCACATATATCACAAATATGTCATCCACATCACATATATCACAAATATGTCATCCATCTAAACATCTCAAATCCAACAACACATGTCCATCTCAAAGTGCTAAGTTCATCTCACACAAGTTCATGTCACAAAGTGCTAATACATGATGAAGAACAACAGGCTCACCCCAAGGCTCCCACCCCCCCAACCCTCCCGACGGTGGCTGGCTGCCAAGGCGGAAGGTGTGGATACCCGACCCTCCCGACGGCCGATGCGGTGGTACCCGACCCTCCCGACGCATGCTCGGGCACATCATTCGAACCCGCCGATTGATTCGCACAAAGGAGAAGAAAAATAGTAATTATAGTAATACTAAGGCATATAATTGTAATCTAAGCGTAGACAAGTCAAAATTTGCGTAACTAGGTATAAAATTGTAATCTAAGCCTAGACACATCAAAATTTCTAAGAAGACTCCCCCGCGGTGGGGTTTCCAAAACTCGCAAGAAAACCAACGCACGATGGCCGCCACCACATATCAACGCACGATGGCGGCACACATATATATCAACGGCACGAAGGCCTCCCATCACATATCAACGGCACGAAGGCCTCCCATCACATATCAGCGCACGATGGCCGACATGCACAAGAAAGAGCTTTTGTTAGAGAAGTTGAACTCACGTATGAGTAAGGCGGGTATGGGTAAGGCGGTGGAGGAGCGAACGACTCTAGTGGCGCCGGGCGACCCATCGTGACGCCAAGACTTGCCACGCATCGAGCCAAGGCGTCAAACCTCGCCCGCTCCTCTGTCGCTCTTCCTCCACCCTAGCCTTATGCTCCTCGAGCGCATGCACTGGGCCTATAATTTTTCACCGCATTGTTACAAGCAATTTCGAGGAATGTAAAACCAATGAAGCATTTAATAAAGCGAAATAACTCAGTAGTCCGCCACACGATGCGCCCAAGTGTCCCGCCTTGGGCGTATGGGCACGCTTCGCTCGTCCGCTTGTCCGACACGTGAGAGAGTGGGAGTGGTGTGCGGGTCGAGCGTCTTCGTTGCCGATGAGGTACCGCCCATGCTTCTTGCCTCCTCCCACCCTCATGACGATGTCGCCGCCAATGTCCGCGGTGTGCGGATCGATCTGCCCATGGACTCCCCTTGCCGCCTCGGTGTACTGACTGATGCGCTCGGGGATGCTCTCGTTGGTGAACGACTCTGCTGGTCGTCCGGGTTCCAGTCGATGTTGTCTGTCGCCTTACCCTTGTGGGCCAGAACCCATGACTTGAGCTCTCCGCATGGCTGGTTTTGATGTGCAGCCGACTGCGAGAAAAACAAGACGATTATAAATCATGCAGGAATAAACGTCTGAAAGAATAAATGAAGCTACACCAAGTCACGTACCCATCTAGCCCCGAATTCGTGGATGTTAAGGTTGCCCTGGTGGTGTGATACACCTGGCATCAGCAAACGCCGTTCCCGGAGGACGGTGTGGTTATCCGCCCAATTGCCACTCACCCACTGTCGACCATCATCCGCGGGCCAGCGTTTTATTGGCGCACGGCACCAGAGGCACTGCACGACATCAAGTACATTGACAGATATAAGAACATTTCAAGCCTACCCAATCTCAGAAGAAATCAATATTGATGTTGTATATTTACCTTCAGGTACTGCTCTTTGGTCAGATGCATTAATCTTGCATCTTCTTTCTTTACCTTCCGATGCTCGTAGACGGCACAGTAATCGATGATGGCCTGGAGCCGCGCCTCGTAATGCATGTCTGAGATGCGACCTCTAAAAGATTTGGCCAACGCCTTGGCCGCCCTCGCCTCGTAGTCCTCGGCGCATTTGAAGAAGTCCTGCATATAGAAAAGATGTATCAATACACTGGTTCAAGAAACTCTGGCGAATGCAATGTATTGAGCAAAGTACATCCACTCACGGTCATCCATCCTCTAACATATATATCACCAAGTAATAAATATAACCATGGACAACGTCGTTCCTACCATCTAATAGGTAAGGATAGGTCCTAATCCCACCCGAGGATGCGTCGATGGTGTTAGTTCCCATGGTCTGGTCCTATCAGAAGCAATTTGTGAACACCTCCCATTGTTCTCCAAATACACGCCCCGACAGGAGATTGTGTATCCGAGAACAACAGAAGGTCTTGTCGAAACTCATCTCGGATCGGGCGAACCATGGAAACTAACACCATCTGCGCATCCTCGGCCGTCCAAAAAGCGTGGACAATTGAAGCAGACACGGTTATTGATATGCAAAGATCTCGCATATTTCTAACCGTATCTCTTTCGAACGGAGACACCTAAGCGGGTTACGTGGAGATACATGACCGTGACAAAGAAAGAGTGGTTATACCTCGGTGGCGGTGAAGTCGGGCTAGCTTTTGTTACAAAGTAGGAACGGTACAATGCAGTACATAGTATTCTCATCGATCAAGTTTGAGTTCTGATCACAGCTATGACTTAAGACATTACGAAGAGAGCAGAGCGTTAGTGGAGCACCAGATATTTGGTGAGCAGAGCATTAGAAGTGGAAATGTCATTTGGTTTCCTCCGATCTTTGGTGAACAGATATGTACATTGTTGTATCTCTAGGGCTAAGGTACTACATATTGTCATTATCTTCAATATTAGAGAACAAGGTTCGACAAAACTTTTTAAATTCTAATTAACAGAACAAGTAACAGATGTCTGGCTTAAAGGTAAATCAACAAACATCCAAGCATATAAGTGAAACAATGAAATAAGTCTTAACATACAATGAGCTAAGACACATGAGTATAATTTTGTTACCAATGGCGTCAAGACAACACATCAAACGGTATCATATGGTAAAGAGTGATTATGTGACGCCCCGTGTGATTACCCCAGGGGTAATCGCACTTAAACACCGGATTACTATTTAAATGCGCCTTAGAACACCGCCTCGACGAATAGTAAGCCATTATCAAAGTGCACAGCAGAACAACAAGATGGAAACTGTTATTTAATTACAACAGTTAACCACACAAAGCTAAGGTTTTAGATTACACATATTTATTACAAATACCAAAATAAGACCAAGACTTCCTCTTGCCTGCCACGCCTAAGGTGTCCCCTAGTCGTCCCAAGCGCCAAATAAGGCCCGCCGCATCTGCTCCTCGCCGCCAGTGGTCCAAGTCTCCTGCGGTCTCATCTCGCACTGCACCTCCTCGTCCCACTCGGGATAAATCCCATCGGACTAGGATCTACAAAGGAGAATACTAGCAAGGTTGAGTACAGAGTACTCAGCAAGCATTAGTAGCAAAAGATGTATCTCATGTCAATATCTCTGATGATTATCTCAAATTCTATCTCATGTCATTCTGAAAATAAATCATTAAAATAATTGTGGCAAATTTTATACTGAAAACACTACTGGTCACTCGGAGGAAGAAAGACCCCTGGTGGTTCCCGTAGACTCCAATCCAGGAGACTGGCATGAATTCATGATTTGTATAGCACTGCGCAGGCTTGTACCACTTTACCCATAGCTATTCTGAACTCTAAAATGAACCAGGTCCATCACATTTCCTTTGATGCGACTTCGAGTTCAGGATACAGAACGTTTTCCAGGTTACGTGATTAATTTTTCCACCCATTACGTTCCGTCGGTGCCGAACGAATCTTCACACCGAAGTTACGTAATGTTAGTTGGGCCGGACGCACCTTCACCCAACACCCCCTTAGCGCATATAGCGCCTGCCCCAATCTGGGGTTTCTCAACACACTCACTCATATAACATACCCGCGTGGAAAGCATAATCACGTAACAGGGTAGCATTTTCTGCCAGCCGAAACGGGAAAATGGTTGGCACTGATTTACGGCATCTGACCGAGTAAGAGTTTTGTTGGTCCTTATATTATACCCATATGTAAAGGAATCCCACCTCTTACCATGTCATCATTTTCATCTTTTTCTCATTTTCATCCCCAGCCCTGGGTTTCCTTTACCCGCCATATAATATTATCATTAATCCTGTCATCAGTCTCATCTTTTCCATTTTCATCTCGATCCTTTGATTTAAATTTTGAGAAGTAAATTTTTGATGCAATACTTCTAATACAGCAATATACGGTTTACATTTAAAATAGCTGTATTAATGTTCAAGAGGATCGCTTGCCTTCGTAGTAATAGTAGGTGTCGGTGTTGATGAGTCCGGATCACCACTTTGTCTGCTGGAGCTCGTCTTCTGAAGCAACGCGGTAATACAAATAGAATATCGAGAAATATTTAGTGATTTTTGGTGATATTCAGATCATAACTGCTAATGCGACTTCTACTGGTTAGCCAATTTTTAATTATAAATATTTTCCCCGAAACCTGACTCAGTTAGCGGATTACTCCAAAAATTCTATTTTAATTATTCTATTAACCCTAATTTATTTCAAAGCCTAATTAACCTACAAAAATCCTAATTATCCTAACTAATCATCCAAAACCCTAATTAACCTAATTACTAAAATACCTAAAAAAAAACCCTAACCTTAACCCTAATTACCAAATTACCTAACTACCCCTCCCCTCTAACCTAACTCAACCCCGGCCGGTTTCTCTCCCCGTCTTTTCCCCTTCCCCGTCTCCTCCGCGCGCGCTCCGCCGCCGCCTCTACTCGCCGCGACTTCCCAAGACGGCGTCTCGCTTCTACTGCCTCTCGGCTTCCTCGGCTACGGCCGAAGGCTAGCGCGCCGCGCCGCGTGTCTCTCCCTTCGGCGTTCTCTCCCGGTTCCTCCGCACGCGCTCCGTCGCTTTGGCTCTCCCCATCGCCTCCAGTCGCCCACTGCTCCATCGGCCCGCTCAACTCCCTGTGGCTTCACCGGTTTGGTTCACACCCCCCCTTTCTACTCTCCCTCTCTCTCCCGGTCCAGGCGCACGGCCACGGCCGGCTTTGGCCTCCCGCCACCGGCCGCCTCTGGCTGCGCCCTGCGCCCCGGCTCCGGTTCTTGCTCGGCCCTGGTCTCTCACCTCGGTTCTTCTCCTGATGCCCTAAGCCCGGTTACTACCCGATTGATTCTGCTTAAATGATTTTGCTAAGGTTGATTCTTTAGTCGATTTGGTTGATGCTAATGCTTATATTTATTTGGATGTATGCTCAAATTAGTGGATTGGGTGAACCGGCTATGGCTGGGGGTTGCTGGGGGTTTGGCTGTGGCTGAGGTTGCTGGGGGGTGGTTCGGCCATGTTGGTAATACTCATCTCCCTCTCTACTCCCTGATCTCTTGCTCTGTGATGAGGATGGATCTATGCTTTGTGATGCTGGGGAGATTTGATGGTGTAAAAGAATGATGTGCAAAATATGCAGTGCACACTAGTGGGACTTGGGTTCACCTTTTTGCTGGAAACTGGGCTAGGAGGGGATGGAAGTCTTGGCTTCTTTGGTGCTCTCTGGCTCTGGTGTCTGTGGGGCTTCCTTCTGCCCCCGTTACTCGGTGCTTGGTTGTGGCCTTCTTCTTTTGCTCCTGTGGTGCTGGCCTTCTTCCTGCTTCTTGTGCTGGCCTTTGCTCCTGTGTTCTTGCTCCTTCTTCTGGGCAGAACTGGGAGAGGATGCACTGGGAAGGCTCTTGAGTGTTGGCTTGAAATGGGGAATGGATCGGTGGTTGGCTTTCTGGTTCTTTGTTTGACCGATCTTGTCCGATGCAATGGTCGGGTGTTGCCGTGGTCGTGTCTTTGGCGAGAGGTTTTGGCTGTGGGGATTGCACTTGGTCGATCTTATCTCTGGTGTGCAAATTGTTTTTACCAGGCTTCCTGTTCATTTCTACTTTTACTCTGTTCTTATCCATCTGTCAGTGCACTGTGGGCTTAAACAGGGGGAAGTGTGGCTTCCTGTGGCTGGTTATTGGCCACTATTCTTTTGTGCTTTTCTGTGGGGTTTTTGCCAAATGCTTTGCACTGAGGGAAATTTGGTATTCGTAGGTGTTGGATTTGAGAAAGCCGAATGAGGAAACCTACGGTAATAAGGCGGTATTTGGTCGCTTAGGTTGGGTTTAGGTATCGCGGTATCCAGTGCCAACGGGTTTGGTTTAGCCTCGGTGACTCGAGAATCAAGTTGCCGGCTAATCCAGGTCGGTTTGGGTAGCCTCGATACTCACGGTGCCAACTAACCTAAGTTGATCTGGGAACCGCGGTGATTCCTACTGTATTCTGACGGCAAACTATTCTATTTTAACTCTATGCTATGGTTTTCTATTTGCGAATGGTCTTATGCTTGGTCGACGGAAAAATGGAGCTGATGGTGGCAATTCGGATCGAGTCGAGGAAGGCAGTTCAATTGGACGGCGATGGACGAACAACACTTCAAGGAAGGCTTCAGTGATATGCAATGCAAGATCTTTGTTTAATCATTTTGTAATGAACTCAAAGTTGTAATTATGATTCGATCTGCTGTAATGAATGATGTAATTTCTGTACTCTAATTTGTTGTAACAGTACTCTTGTAACAATTATGGAATTGAATTTTTAGGAAGTGATTACTGCTTTTGATCCTAATATGAGCCTTTAATTATGATTAAGAGATTTTAATTTTGTCGGGTTCTTACATCCTCCCCCTCTTGGAAACAATTTCGCCCCCGAAATTAAAAAAAAACTCACTTGAATAAGTTGGGATAGGCTTCACGCAGTTCTTCCTCCTTTTCCCAGGTGGCTTCTCGTGCTGAGTGGTTCTTCCAGAGTACCTTACAGAAACGAATCATTCTATTCCTTAACTGCCGGTCTTCCGTTGCTAGAATTTTCAGTGGACGTTCTTCATATGTCAAGTCATCTTGAAGGGAAATGTCGAGATTGGTTAGGTGATGTGAGGGCTCTCTTAGACACTTTCGGAGTTGGGAGACATGAAGTACGTCATGAATCCGCGATATCTGAGCAGGTAGTTCTAGTTTATACGCTAGATTACCTTTGCGTTCTAGAATCCGAAAAGGTCCAACATACCGTGGACTCAATTTCCCTTTTAACCCGAACCGGCGTATTCCACGCATAGGTGATACCTTGAGATATACGTAATCCCCAACTTCAAACTGAAGGTCCTTTCTATGTTTATCCGCATAGCTCTTTTGCCTACTCTGGGCAATCTCCAGGCGTTCTCGAATTAATTTAATCTTCTCATCATTTTCCCGTATCAGTTCAGGTCCTAGTAGTGGTCGTTCTCCGACCTCATACCAGCAAATAGGTGACCTGCACTTTCGACCATAAAGAGCTTCATACGGGGCCATTTGAATGCTAGACTGATAGCTATTGTTGTATGCAAATTCTGCTAAGGCTAGGTATTTCTCCCACGATTCTCCGAGAGTTAATACACATACCCTTAGCATATCTTCTAAGATTTGATTCGCTCGCTCAGTCTGCCCATCCGTTTGTGGATGATAGGCGGTGCTGAAATTGAGAGTGGTGCCTAACGCTGTGTGTAGGCTCTTCCAAAAACCAGAGGTGAACACTGATCCTCTATCTGAGGTGATAGTTTTTGGTACACCATGCAGGGTAACTATTCTCTCTATATAGAGTTCAGCAAGCTTATTTATGGAGTGCTTCTGGTTGGTGGCAATGAAGTGGGCTGATTTGGTAAGGCGGTCCACTATAACCCAAATGGCATCCTTCTTTTTAACTGTGAGAGGAAGACCTGTTATAAAATCCATACAGATATCTTTCCACTTCCATTCAGGTATTTGCAATGGCTTTAACAATCCCGAGGGACGTTGGTGTTCAGCTTTGACTTTTTGGCAGGTGTCACAATGGCTAACATATTCGGCTATGGTCCTTTTCATACTTGGCCACCAAAAATTTTCCTTCAAATCCTGGTACATCTTCGTGCTGCCTGGATGTATAGTGTATGGAGTATCATGGGCTTCACGTAGAATAGTCTCTTTTATTTGGGGATGGTCGGGGACGCAGATTCTTGCTTGCCGCCATAAAATTCCGGAGTCATCTACACGGAACTCAGATGTTTGATCTGATTTGATTCGCTGGATTTCTTCTATGATGAATGGATCTGAGAGTTGATGTTCTTGGATTTGATCACGAAGGGTAGGATGGAATACCATAGCAGCAATAGTAGCTTCGGAAGTAGCAGTCTTTATTTCTATTCTCATTTGGGCCAGAGCTTGAATCAAGTCTGGTGTGTGACTTTCTGCAGAAAGATAATGACATTGGGATTTTCTACTGAGGGCATCGGCTACCACGTTAGCTTTGCCCGGATGGTAATTTATGGTTAGGTCATAATCCTTGATTAATTCTAACCATCTCCTTTGCCTCATGTTCAGTTCTTTTTGGGTAAAGATGTACTTGAGGCTTTTATGATCACTGTACAAGGTACACTTAGATCCATACAAGTAGTGTCTCCAGATTTTTAATGCAAACACTACAGCTCCCAATTCTAGATCATGAGTGGGATAGTTCATCTCGTGGGGCCTCAATTGTCTCGAAGCATATGCGATGACTTTTTCATCTTGCATTAATACACATCCCAACCCATACTTCGAAGCATCGCAATAAACCACATAGTCAATTCCTTCCTTGGGTAGGGAAAGGAATGGAAGCGATGGTTAAGTTACCGCTTAGCTCTTGGAAGCTCTTTTCACACATTTCTGTCCAAACAAAATTGGCATCTTTCTTCAGGAGTTTTGTAAGGGGAGATGTGATTTGAGAGAACCCCTTTATGAATCGTCGGTAATACCCTGCGAATCCAAGGAAACTTGGATCGGTGGTATTTGTGGGACGTTCCATGAGGTAATGCTTGTTTCAATTTTGGAAGGGTCCACTTCGATTCCTCTTCCAGAATTGATGTGTCCCAGAAATGCTACTTGGTCTAGCCAGAATTCGCATTTACTGAATTTGGCATAAAGCTGGTTTTCACGAAGAATCTCTAGAGTAATAGTGAGGTGTTGCGAATGCTCTTCCTCACTCTTAGAATAAACAAGGATGTCATCTATGAAGACAACGATGAATTTGTCCAAATATTGCATGAACAGTTTATTCATCAGATTCATGAATACAGCCGGTGCATTAGTCATCCCAAAAGGAACAACAGTGTATTCATGATGCCCATACCGTGATACAAAAGCAGTCTTCTCAATGTCACTAGGATTAACTCTGATCTGATGGTATCCAGATCTTAAGTCAATTTTTGAAAATACCTTCGCCCCTTTCAATTGGTCAAAAAGGTCGTCAATTCGGGGTAGCGGGTATTTATTCTTTATAGTGACATTGTTTAGCTCCCGGTAGTCTGTACACAATCTTAATCCTCCGTCTTTCTTCTTTGCAAAGAGGACTGGCGCTCCCCATGGCGATGTACTTTCTTTAATGAACCCTTTTTCCTCCAATTCATCCAGTTGCTTTTTCAGTTCCACTAATTCCTTTGCATTCATTCGATAGGGTCTTTTTGATATTGGCGCCGTTCCCGGGATTAGATTGATAGTAAAGTCGACCTCCCTAACTGGTGGCATACCCGGCAGCTCTTCGGGGAATACGTCAGTGAAGTCTTTCACTATTGGTATATGCTCTGGTTCCTTCAATTGAAGATTTGCTAGGCTGGAATTAAGTGATTTTTGTTTGCTTCTCGCCCCAATGTATTGGAGTCGGGTCCCATCGGGCTTTCTAATGGACGCCTGCTTGGTTTCACAATCTATGTTTACCCCATGGGAGGATAACCAATCCATACCCAGGATTACTTCTAATCCACTCAGGTTAATGACAAGGAGATTTGCTAGAAACTTAATGTTATGGATTACAATAGCCTGACCTCTTCTAATTAATGTTACTTCTAGCGTCCCGGCAGGTGTACTAACCCCCATTGGTTTTTCCAAAAGCTCAGAGGTTAGTTTGTGATCTACTAAAAATTGGTGAGAAATAAAAGAGTGAGTTGCTCCAGGATCGAAAAGAACAATACCCAAAGCAGGTGGAATCAAAAGCTTACCGGTGATCACATCTGTGGCTTCTCCAACCTGTTCAGCTGTCACATGAGTCAGACGGGCGGGTCCTCTACCAACTGCTCCGGTGGTATTTTGGTTGACACTCCTAGGTTGATTCATGCGGTGGACTTGAGGTGGTGCAGCTGCAGGAAATCTGGGTACAGTTGCAGGCTGTGGTGGAGTCCCAAATGTTCTCTGTGGGTGAGGACAATCAACCCTTCTATGTCCATGCTTCCCACAATTGAAACATGCTCCCGTGCCGGTCATGCAGGACTTTGTGGGATGGTTTCCCCCACATTTGGCACACCGCAGTGCTGCCACTACTGTTTGTCTTGGAGTTGTCGGCCTTTGCACGGATGGATTGAAGGGTCTAGGCCCAGGTGGTCCAAATCTAGGTGGTGGTTGTTGCTGCTGATAAGGACGGGGCCTTCGAAGGTTTTGTGGACGAGGGTCAATCCTAGCCTTCTTTCTCCTTTCTTCTGTCAAATTGGAATGTTCATTCTCCAAGATGATGGCTCGGTTGACCAGGTCCTGAAATTCAGTTATCTTATGGATAGATAGAAGCATTTTCAGGTAAGGTTGCATTCCATCCAAGAATTTCTCAATTTTCTTTTCCTCTGTGTCGACATCAGCGGGAGCATAACGGGAAAGGTCATTGAATTGACTTAGATATTCAATCATCTTTTTCCCGCCTTGATTGAGGGCTCGAAATTCCCGCTTCTTGATTTCCATCCTTCCAGTAGGTACATGGGTTTCTGTGAAGCGTAGCTTAAATTCTGCCCAATTGATGGGTTGCTCGCTAACACGATTGCGATTGTAGTTAAGCCACCAGGTGGCCGCAGGTCCAGTTAATTGGTGTGAAGCATACCGGACCTTTTCTACATCTGAACATCCCACTGTGTCCAACTTCTTCTCTACCTCCACCAGCCAATCATTCGCTTCCAGGGGATCGATTGCCTTGGCAAATGTGGGAGGGCGAGTCTGGAGAAAATCACCCAAACTTACTCCTCTAGTTGGCTGGGCTGTGGTAGGGACTACTCTGGTTAAAAGTGCCTCCATAAATCTGTTCTGGTTTTCTTGAGCTTCTTTCCTAGAGTCTTCAAGAAAGCGGAGGACATCTACCATTCCTCCCACCGGGTCTGCGGTCCTGGTGAGTGCTAGTGGATCAGTTCCTGGTAGTATTGAGCCTCTGGAGTGGCCAGGTGTGGACTCAGGAGGAACTACTGGTAGATCTCCCGTGGGTACTTCAGGTGGCAAGGCTCCCAACCTCGGTTCCAAACCTTGACCTTCCTGCCCTTGACCTTTCATCCTGGAGGGGGAAAAAGTTAACCATCTATTAAGTTAAGATTTGCTCTTCTGGTGATTTAGCTATTCACAGCACTTTCTTTAGCGAGTCTTTTAATTATTTGGGGTGGTTGTTCACAATTCAGCAGTAGCTTAAGGTAGGAAAGAGATCATCTTGTATATCTTGCAGAGTTAACCCGCGAGTGAGTTGAATTAGTCCACACACAGATAATCAACTAACACCAAGAAACAATGAGATGCAAAAAGATCCAAATCCTATACTAACTGAGTCTTTCGTGCTCAGTCACGCTCGAGATCTCGTTCTCGAGACCGCCCAAATCCACAGGTTTGGGACTGCTCAGAGCTTGCCTCTGAGTGCGACCTACACTACCCTGGATCCACGCGCCCAGGTACGCTCGAGTCCACCCAAATCACATATTTGGGACTGCTCAGGGCTCGTTCCTGAGTACGCCCAGGATTTCGTTCCTGGGTACGCCAGAGCTACACGCTCGGAGTGCCACGGACCACTCGTCCGGGAAAACTGACAGGCAGAAGTGAGGTAAGACATCTAGTTACACCGTTAGCCACTTCCTTAAAGTAGTTTGCAAACCACTCTAAGATGCTGACGGGTCATTCTAGTTATCTGGATGAATAGGTAAGAAGGTTAACGGGTATGGTCCAAGCTTATCCGCAATTGGACAGGCAGGTCCATACCAGAGTTCTACCATATGCCTCTAACCCTGGCATCCACTTATGACCTTATATTGCTGTCCCACACCTATAGTTTTCAAATCTGCTAGCCTAGGTCGAAATACAAGACTGATCTGCATTAAAACATACAACTTTACATATTATGATACAACGTTAACAGATACCAGATATAATAAAACAATAACAACAAGTACAACCATCTGGACTACTAACTACTCCTGACTCAACCATACACAAAGACCTCTAATACCCTCTATCTAGGTCACTCCTCTCGCTCCTCCTCCTCCTCTGCCTCCTCCTCCTCCTCCTCACCCTCGGCTCCCTGACTAGAGCTAGTACCTATCCCGGTAGCTGCGCCACTACTGCTAGGATCTCCAAAATGGGCATAGAAAATCTCGTGGAGGGAAGTGGTCTCCCTAACAGGATCTGGGTGTACCGTGATACGGGGACCACGGAACTCTGGTCTCGGTCGGTAAGGAAGGGAACTGTCTGATGGTAGGGCTGATGTACCTCCTAAGTCTCCCTGAGGTAGTGGGGTGGAGATATGAGGATAAACAAACGGAGGGGAGTGAATAGCGGGATAAAGATCATGGGATGGTTCAGGAATGGGAACTACTGGGGGTGGTATAACTAAGTCATCGGCTAAGAAGGAATAATATGTGGAATATGGTGGTACTGCTGAGTAAAGGGGTGGATCTGGTGGAGGAACAGAGGGTGGGACTGTAGGTGGGGCAGTAGGTGAAGCTGTATAAGAACTGGGCCCTGGGTCTGAGGGAGGGTAAGTGGGATGGTAGGGTGGAGCATCTGGTGTGGGGCTTTGATGGCAACCTCTAATGGCCTCTGAGATATAGTACTGCTGTCGCTAAAAATCGGAGCTCTCCTCGGCTCTCGCCAAGGCTCCCCGCGTCGAGTCATACAACAGGGTACCGGCCAATAGCATCGTACCGGTCGTGTCCCGCTGTAAAGCCAGGGTGGCTGGAGCAAGTGGTGGTGGTGGGTAGCTAGGAGAGTGGCTAGGGCCAAACTGCAGACCAAAACTCCCCGAGGCTATAGATGGAATCTCTCCGAACTGGGAGTCACTCAACTGGTCGCTAAAATGAGCCCTAAGGGCAAAGATGGCCTTACGGGCCACCTCCTGTAAAGGCACGTAGTCATCCGGTGACCTCCACACCGAGGTAAACTCTACACAATACGCCGGGTTCAGGGGAATCCCGGTGACAGCAACTCCTACAATGGTGGAACCATCTAAAATACTGACGTCCTGGAAAAACTCCGGAAAAGGTGCCCTCAGGTAGTGTAGTAGTCTCCCCAAGAGTAGCACGTGCTCCCCCCGCACTCTCTCAGGCGGGATCCTGGACCTAGTCATTCTGCAAAAGAGAATGGTGCTACGTTAGTATGGTTGTCATCTTAAAGAAAGGTAAGATTTTAACATAATAATTTTGACAAGAGGGTGGAATAGAAATGACATCGAGACAAGGGTTAATAAGATACTTAGTGCAATATAGCAAGTAAGAAAAACATGCTTAGGTTCTACGACAGTTTCTATTTTATTAGCGTGGCCCAAACCTATTGCTCTGATACCACCTGTGACGCCCCGTGTGATTACCCCAGGGGTAATCGCACTTAGGCACACGGATTACTATTCATCTGCCCGGTAGAACACCGCTCCGACGAATAGTAAGCCATTATCAAAGTGCACAGCAGAACAACAAGATGGAAACTGTTATTTAATTACAACAGTTAACCACACAAAGCTAAGGTTTTAGATTACACATATTTATTACAAATACCAAAATAAGACCAAGACTTCCTCTTGCCTGCCACGCCTAAGGTGTCCCCTAGTCGTCCCAAGCGCCAAATAAGGCGTCCGCCTCGCCCTGCTCCTCGCTGCCAGGGTCCAAGTCTCCTGCGGTCTCATCTGCACCTGCACCTCCCTCGTCCCACTCGGGATAAATCCCAGTCGGACTAGGATCTACAAAGGAGAATACTAGCAAGGTTGAGTACAGAGTACTCAGCAAGCATTAGTAGCAAAAGATGTATCTCATGTCAATATCTCTGATGATTATCTCAAATTCTATCTCATGTCATTCTGAAAATAAATCATTAAAATAATTGTGGCAAATTTTATACTGAAAACACTACTGGTCACTCGGAGGAAGAAAGACCCCTGGTGGTTCCCGTAGACTCCAATCCAGGAGACTGGCATGAATTCATGATTTGTATAGCACTGCGCAGGCTTGTACCACTTTACCCATAGCTATTCTGAACTCTAAAATGAACCAGGTCCATCACATTTCCTTTGATGCGACTTGAGTTCGTGATATCTAACGCGTTTTCGTGTTACGTGATTAATTTTTCCACCCATTACGTTAAAATCGGTGCGAACGAATCTTCACACCGAAGTTCGGTAATGTTAGTTGGGCCGACGCACCTTCACCTAACACCCCTTAGCGCATATAGCGCCGCCTAATCTGGGGTTTCTCAACACACTCACTCATATAACATACCCGCGTGGAAAGCATAATCACGTAACAGGGTAGCATTTTACGCCAAATTAAACGGAAAATGGTTGGCAGCGATTCTGACATCGACCGAGTAAGAGTTTTGTTGGTCCTTATATTATACCCATATGTAAAGGAATCCCACCTCTTACCATGTCATCATTTTCATCTTTTTCTCATTTTCATCCCCAGCCCTGGGTTTCCTTTACCCGCCATATAATATTATCATTAATCCTGTCATCAGTCTCATCTTTTCCATTTTCATCTCGATCCTTTGATTTAAATTTTGAGAAGTAAATTTTTGATGCAATACTTCTAATACAGCAATATACGGTTTACATTTAAAATAGCTGTATTAATGTTCAAGAGGATCGCTTGCCTTCGTAGTAATAGTAGGTGTCGGTGTTGATGAGTCCGGGATCAGCTACGCCTGTCTGCTGGAGCTCGTCTTCTGAAGCAACGCGGTAATACAAATAGAATATCGAGAAATATTTAGTGATTTTTGGTGATATTCAGATCATAACTGCTAATGCGACTTCTACTGGTTAGCCAATTTTTAATTATAAATATTTTCCCCGAAACCTGACTCAGTTAGCGGATTACTCCAAAAATTCTATTTTAATTATTCTATTAACCCTAATTTATTTCAAAGCCTAATTAACCTACAAAAATCCTAATTATCCTAACTAATCATCCAAAACCCTAATTAACCTAATTACTAAAATACCTAAAAACCCTAACCTTAACCCTAATTACCAAATTACCTAACTACCCCTCCCCTCTAACCTAACTCAACCCCACGGCTTTCTCTCCCGCCTTTTCCCCTTCCCCTGTCTCCTCCGCAAGGCCCCGCCGCCTCTACTCGCCGCGACTTCCCAAGACGTCGGCGCTCTGCTGGCCTGCCTCTCTCGGCTTCCTGGCCTGGCCGAAGGCTAGCCCGCCGCGCCGTCTCTCTCCTTGGCGTTCTCTCCGGTTCCTCCGCACGCGCTCCGTCGCTTGGCTCTCCCATCGCCTCGGGCCGCCCATCGCTTCCACCGCCCGCTCAACTCCTCGTGGCTTCACCGGTTTGGTTCACACCCCCTTTCTACTCTCCCTCTCTCCGGCCCAGGCGTCGCACGGCCACGGCCGGCCGCCTCCGACCACCGGCCGCTCTGGGCTCAGTCACCGCCTCTGGCTGCGCCTGCGCCCGGCTCGGTTCTTGCTCGGCCCTGGTCTCTCACCTCGGTTCTTCTCCTGATGCCCTAAGCCCGGTTACTACCCGATTGATTCTGCTTAAATGATTTTGCTAAGGTTGATTCTTTAGTCGATTTGGTTGATTCTAATGCTTATATTTATTTGGATGTATGCTCAAATTAGTGGATTGGGTGAACCGGCTATGGTCGGGGTTCTTTGGGGTTTGGCCGTACGAGGTTCTGCCGGGGTGGTTCGGCCATGTTGGTAATACTCATCTCCCTCTCTACTCCCTGATCTCTTGCTCTGTGATGAGGATGGATCTATGCTTTGTGATGCTGGGGAGATTTGATGGTGTAAAAGAATGATGTGCAAAATGTGCAGTGCACACTAGTGGGACTTGGGTTCACCTTTTTGCTGGAAACTGGGCTAGGAGGGGGATGGAAGTGCCGGCTTGCTGGTGCTCTCTCGCTCTGGTGTCTCTTGGGGCTTCCTTCTTGCCCCCTGGTTACCTGGTGCTTGGTTGTGGCCTTCTTCTTTTGCTCCTGTGGTGCTGGCCTTCTTCCTGCTTCTTGTGCTGGCCTTTGCTCCTGTGTTCTTGCTCCTTCTTCTGGGCAGAACTGGGAGAGGATGCACTGGGAAGGCTCTTGAGTGTTGGCTTGAAATGGGGAATGGATCGGTGGTTGGCTTTCTGGTTCTTTGGTACGACCGATCTTGTCTTTGCCGATGCAATGGTCGGGTGTTCTTGGTGGTCGTCTTTGGGCGAGGTTTTGGCCAGGGGGATTGCACTTGGCTGATCTTATCTCCTGGCTGTGCAAATTGTTTTTACCAGGCTTCCTGTTCATTTCTACTTTTACTCTGTTCTTATCCATCTGTCAGTGCACTGTGGGCTTAAACAGGGGGAAGTGTGGCTTCCTGTGGCTGGTTATTGGCCACTATTCTTTTGTGCTTTTCTGTGGGGTTTTTGCCAAATGCTTTGCACTGAGGGAAATTTGGTATTCGTAGGTGTTGGATTTGAGAAAGCCGAATGAGGAAACCTACGGTAATAAGACGGCGCTGGTCGCTTAGGTTGGGTTTAGGTATCGCGGGTATCCAGGTGCCAACGGGTTTGGTTTAGCCTCGGTGACTCGAGAATCAAGTTGCCGGCTAATCCAGGTCGGTTTGGGTAGCCTCGATACTCACGGTGCCAACTAACCTAAGTTGATCTGGGAACCGCGGTGATTCCTACTGTATTCTGACGGCAAACTATTCTATTTTAACTCTATGCTATGGTTTTCTATTTGCGAATGGTCTTATGCTTGGTCGACGGAAAAATGGAGCTGATGGTGGCAATTCGGATCGAGTCGAGGAAGGCAGTTCAATTGGACGGCGATGGACGAACAACACTTCAAGGAAGGCTTCAGTGATATGCAATGCAAGATCTTTGTTTAATCATTTTGTAATGAACTCAAAGTTGTAATTATGATTCGATCTGCTGTAATGAATGATGTAATTTCTGTACTCTAATTTGTTGTAACAGTACTCTTGTAACAATTATGGAATTGAATTTTTAGGAAGTGATTACTGCTTTTGATCCTAATATGAGCCTTTAATTATGATTAAGAGATTTTAATTTTGTCGGGTTCTTACTGCTTGGGCGTATGGGCACGCTACCGCTCGTGCTGCTTGTCCGGACCTGTGAGAGAGTGGGAGTGGTGTGCGGGTCGAGCGTGCTGTTGCCGATGAGGTACCGCCCATGCTTCTTGCCTCCTCCCACCCTCATGACGATGTCGCCGTCAATGTCCGCGGTGTGCGGATCCCAGTCTGCCCCATGGACTCCCCTTGCCGCCTCGGTGTACTGATTGATGCGCTCGGGGATGCTCTCGTTGGTGAACGACTCGGCTGGGTCGTCCGGGTTCCAGTCGATGTTGTCTGTCGCCTTACCCTTGTGGGCCAGAACCCATGACTTGAGCTCTCCGCATGGCTGGTTTTGATGTGCAGCCGACTGCGAGAAAAACAAGATGATTATAAATCATGCAGAATAAACGCTCGAAAGAATAAATGAAGCTACACCAAGTCACGTACCCATCTAGCCCCGAATTCGTGGATGTTAAGGTTGCCCTGGTGGTGTGATACACTGGCATCAGGAAACGCCGTTCCCCGGAGGACGGTGTGGTTATCCGCCCAATTGCCACTCACCCACCTGTCGACCATCATCTGCCAGGCCCGCGTTTTATTGGCGCATCACCAGAGGCACTGCACGACATCAAGTACATTGACGAGATATAAGAACAATTCAAGCCTACCCAATCTCGTAAGAAATCAATATTGATGTTGTATATTTACCTTAGTCTTGCTCTTTGGTCGATGCATTAATCTTGCATCTTCTTTCTTTACCTTCCGATGCTCGTAGACGCACGAGAATCGATGATGGCACGAGCCGCGCCTCGTAATGCATGTCCGAGATGCGACTCTAAAAGATTTGGCCAACGCCTTGCGCCCTCGCCTCGTAGTCCTCGGCGCATTTGAAGAAGTCCTGCATATAGAAAAGATGTATCAATACACTGGTTCAAGAAACTCTGGCGAATGCAATGTATTGAGCAAAGTACATCCACTCACGGTCATCCATCCTCTAACATATATATCACCAAGTAATAAATATAACCATGGACTTGCATCTACACGTCGTTCCTACCATCTAATAGGTAAGGATAGGTCCTAATCCCTTTGAGGATCGTCGATGGTGTTAGTTCCCATAGTGCGGTCCTATCAAAGAAATT
The DNA here is from genome assembly GCA_036346395.1 of Hsuehochloa calcarea. Classification (NCBI taxonomy): domain Eukaryota; kingdom Viridiplantae; phylum Streptophyta; class Magnoliopsida; order Poales; family Poaceae; genus Hsuehochloa; species Hsuehochloa calcarea. The sequence continues at coordinate 28,533,593 of CM070613.1, forward strand.
TGGAACACCTCCCATTGTTCTCCAAATACACGCCCCGACAGGAGATTGTGTATCAGGAGAACAACAGAAGGTCTTGTCGAAACTCTATCTCGGATCGGAGCAGACCATGGAAACTAACACCATCTGCGCATCCTCGGGCTGTCCAAAAAAACGTGGACAATTCGAAACAGATACGGTTATTGATATGCAAAGATCTGCATATTTCTAACCGTATCTCTTTCGAACGGGAGACACCTAACTGGGTTACGTGGAGATACATGACAAGGACAAAGAAAGAGTGGTTATACCTCAGGTGGCGGTGAAGTCAGGCTAGCTTTTTGTTACAAAGTAGGAACGGTACAATGCAGTACATAGTATTCTCATCGATCAAGTTTGAGTTCTGATCACAGCTATGACTTAAGACATTACGAAGAGAGCAGAGCGTTAGTGGAGCACCAGATATTTGGTGAGCAGAGCATTAGAAGTGGAAATGTCATTTGGTTTCCTCCGATCTTTGGTGAACAGATATGTACATTGTTGTATCTCTAGGGCTAAGGTACTACATATTGTCATTATCTTCAATATTAGAGAACAAGGTTCGACAAAACTTTTTAAATTCTAATTAACAGAACAAGTAACAGATGTCTGGCTTAAAGGTAAATCAACAAACATCCAAGCATATAAGTGAAACAATGAAATAAGTCTTAACATACAATGAGCTAAGACACATGAGTATAATTTTGTTACCAATGGCGTCAAGACAACACATCAAACGGTATCATATGGTAAAGAGTGATTACATCACATCAAATGGTATTCCGTGGTATATTATGAATTTTCTCAATAATTATTGGTCAAGTTTGTCACAAAGCGTTCTCTGTTGGAGATGCATTGTCTATTTAAGCTTTTGACCAAACTTTATTTGTAGGAAAATTTTGATTTATCTACTGAATCAAATTTATTTTGGGTTAGTCTAGATTGAAATGTCAGATAATTCAGGAAAGAAATTTGATTGATCATTATATCAAATCTTTTAATTTTTATATTTTTAAATGTAATGACAAAACAAATAATAATAACAAATTGTTATCAAATGTGTTATTGGCTTACTGGATGTGTATTCAAAACGAAGAAGAAATTGTTTCATAACCTCTTTTTTTTCTAAAAAAAATGATTTTATTAGTAAGTATGATCCTTTATATACTTGGAGTGGAGGTGTGGAGGGAGGGCTCCCTAGAACTCTCCACAACCCTGTTCCCTGTTGCACATTTAAGGCCAATATTAGTCTGTTATTTTTTGTGGAAACATTTAAGGTCAATATGAGCCTGCTTGGTAATCACTTATTTAGTTATTTTTAAGGGCCTGTTTGGAAGAGAGGGATTGCTATAGGACTTTTCAGGATTTTGTTCAAATTTAAATTAAATCATAAGGATTTGGATCCAAAGCCCCCCTTTCCAAACAAGCCCTAAGGGGTACTGGTATACACTAGCATATTTGGAACTGGCACAATCTGCTGATCAACTTGGTAGCCCTTGGTTGCGTGTTTTTCCACACGTGCAACATACTGGTTACAGGTCAATGCTGGCAAGGTACCCACCAACTCTTAGTTAACCCCTTGTTTCCTCTTTAGTTACTTGAACTTGCTTCTGCTACCAATTGCTTGTGTGGTATGAAATATTAATTAATTAGGTAACACTTGGTGTGGTCTTTGTTACTTGAACGCAGTTATATCAAATGGTAATAGGATCCTTGGGGTAACGTTTATTTAATTAAGTGAAAATGTCTATAAAACAAATTAGAAAATGTCGTTTTGCATATCAGGGTGCATACTATATTGCTGAAGGAGCCCTTTTTTCCAGTAATTAACTGATGGTAAATAGAGATTGACCTGAACCAAAATAAGATGGTCAGGTAACGCTAAGAAATGTAAGATGAATATGTACATAGTTCGAATATTTCTGATTTGAGCTATTCTGTAATGTTTCCAGTAAAGGTGAACATTCAGTCATTGTCAAGATTATCTCATCAGCTGATCACAGTATTTCGTTGTACGAGTTCTGAAGCTATCCCCTAAGCGGTCAGTTACTCAATGTTCAATTGCCCACCCAAACAGAAATGATATCATCCTAGATGATTTACTGCGCAATACTCATCAGCAAACTGAGGCAGCATACCGGCATGAGCAGGAAGAGAAGGCGAAATCATTTCAAAGCTTACCAATGTAGGGATCGGGTGTCTGGAAATTCTTGTACTCGCCCTCCGCCGTCGATAAGCCTATCGATGACGCCCGTGTCCTCCCGCACCACCCCACACAAGAAATCCGAGATTAGAACAACACACAGAAATCATCATCAGATGCAACTCGTGATTCCACTCGTCACCGAAATAGACGGAGATAGAGATAGAGATGCATCAGCGAAATGGAGAGAGAGAGAGAATCGGAGAATAGGGGAGAACCGGAGTCAGCTCGGGCAGGACTCACAGCCGGCAAAGGAGGCGACGGTGGAGGCCAGCGTGGAGAAAAATGAAACCGTAGGGTGAGGTGACCTCAAGCGGTGGCGAGAGGCTCAAGGAGGTCGGTGGTGACCGGTGGTAGAGCTAGGCGGCCACCGGGGAAAAAAAAGTCGGTGGCTGGGGAAAGAGGATGGAAACGGGGGCGGTCATGAGCGAGGGGAAGGGGGACGGCGGCTATGAGGAGGGGAAGGGGGAGGCGACGGCTGCTGCGAGCTAGGGGAAGGGGGAGGCGGCGGTTGTGGGTGAGGGGAAGGGGGGCGGCGGCTATGAGGATGGGAAGGCCGGAAGGGGAGGCGGCGCGGTAGCTTCGAGGAGCGAAGGGGGGCGGCGGCGGCCGCGAGCGAGGAGGGGAGGCGGCGCGGCAGCCGAGGAGGAGAAGGGAGGGGGGCGGCCGCGAGCTGCGAGGAGGAAGGGCCGAAGGGGATTGGGGGAGGCGGCGGGATTGGGAAAGCAGGAGGAGGCGAGGGGATCGGGATGAGGTTTCGCGAAATATAGAAACCCCATTTGCCGAGAGCGGGACCAGTTGCTCTCGGCAAACCTATTCGCCGAGAGCCAGCTCTCGGCAAAGAGCCAGCTCTCGGCAAACCATTGATCCAGGCTAGGTAAAAAAAGAAATATGCGCCGAGAGCGGGCCCAGTTGCTCTCGGCAAAGAGCCTTTGCCGAGAGCAATCCCCTGAAGCTCTCGGCAAAGAATATCCAAAAAAAATTAATAAATAGCAAACGGCTCCGGAAAAATACGAAATTTTGCCGTGTTACAACTTATGCTCTCTAATGGCTATACAAAAAGTTTGGAACTCCAAAACTAATTCGACCGTGACATTGTTTGAAAATCCTAATGGATCCTCCTCAACTTTATGAAACTTATTCGGAGATGTATCAGATTGTAAGAATCATACGCAACCACTTGCGCGAAACATTTTCAATTTTTTCCACTGACCTCAAGTGTGATACCATGACTTCATTGCAAATATCACAATTTTTCGAATTCGTTTCATTTTTAAGAATTTTTAAATCGCTCGCGACATATGTTCGTGGTCTTCGATTCAGTAAAATAAAAGGTGAAAAACGTCAACAAGATGTTATTTGCCCCAATAATGCATAAATAGCATTAATATCATTTTCTACTTAATTTTTTCCGTGTTTAAATCAATCATTGTTCAAATTTTAATCGATTAAAAACTCCTTGAAATGCAATTAATTAATTATATATAGCAAATAATTACAAAAATACACAAAATTTTAATATTGAGTACCACCTGTAGTATGTGTATAGAGAAAAAAAGTTTGGAGCATATGAAAGAAAAAATAATGTAATTGGAGAGAGTTAGGAAAAGAGAAACACATGCACATGAAATATAGAAACCACATTTGCCGAGAGCACAGGAGGGCTCTCGGCAAATATTTGCCGGAAGCGGCTCGGCAAACAGTTTTGCCGAGAGCCGTAACGGTGGGGCTCTCGGCAAAGCGGTGACGCCCGTCAGGGCAGGTCACAGCTATGGGCCAACGGCAATGTTTTGCCGAGAGCCTGATTTTGCCGAGAGTGTGGCCCACGGCAAAGGCCCATTTTGCCGACGGGCATTTTTTGCCGAGCGGGGCTCTCGGCAAAATGGCCCACTTCGCCGAGAGTTTTTGTTTGCCGAGATGCAGGCCCACGGCAATCTTGTTAGTTCCCGACGGCCCGTATTTGCCGAGAGCCACGCTCGGCAAACGGTTTCTTTGCCGAGAGCCCGCGTTTTTGCTCTCGGCAAAAATCGCGGCTCTGGGCAAAGGACGTTTTTCCGGTAGTGAAAATGAAGAAACACTGAGCATTCACTGTTCATCTTCTTCCTTGCGCCTAACCCTTAATCTCCACAGTGACCACGTGTGTGTTTTTTTTGCAACAATCAATCCATGGTGTAAGCAATACTCATGAGCTCCTTTGCATGCTTCTCCCCCAACGCCACGACCACCTCCGCCCCTCCCTCTTTCTGCAGGCTGTGCATCAACACCACCTCCCCGTCCTGCGGAACCTTCGCGCAGAGGACCCGCCACCGCCCTCCGGACCGAAGTCCGGCCATGCGGCTCGAGATGTTGCCACCGCCGGACCACACGCCCGACAACAAAGACGTTGTGCTCGCCCACGCCACGGCTCCGGCTCCTCGTCGCTGCGGCGTACCAAGTCGATGAACGATCGAAGTACCGGCTGGTCGACGCAGACGGATCCTCGACGGACCGGCGCCGCGGCGCCGGCGAGGCGCTATGGCTGTGTCCTCGCGCAAGCCCTGGAGCTCGCCGTGAGGACGACGTTCCCGAAGAACCCCGCCGGCACGACATCTGGCCCGAGCCGCCCGCGGCCATTTACCACGACGTTGATCGACGTGCGCGCGGCTCCGTCGAGTCGCGCGGCGGTGATCTTCCTCCGGGCGTGGCCGCCACGGTCTCAAATGTGGTGTACTTGTTCTCGCGGCGGCACTTGAGCTCGCCACGAACTCGCTTCGTAATGCAAAGAAGATGTTGGTGATCTCGGAAGGTTCGACTGAAGCTGCGGCTCGCCATCGCTACGCCAACCTCGCGGCGGCGACAACGGCAAGAACTTCGGCGCCGCGGTGCTCGAACTTCGCAACGCGGCGGCGACGCAAGCACGAGGGCGCCCGGCCGACAAGCATCGACGGCCGAGCGGCGGACGCCATCTCTTCGGACGGTGTCGACCCACGCATGGAGGAAGCTAGACACGGAGTAGCCGTCGGCGGCCTGGTGGTGCGACGACGAGGCGATCACGATGCCGCCGCAGGCGAAGCGGTTTATCTGGAGCTGGAGCATGTGCTGCGTGCCCTTGGTTACCGGCGGGTGGAGGAGCTCGAGCTCCGGCGACGGTGCTAGCGGGAGGTGGTCGGAGAGCGCCGAGGAGACCGCGGCCTCCACGACAAGAGCGCCCGCGCCGCCTTTGCCGGTGAGGAAGAACGCACTACGGGAAACACGTGATTTGCCGAGTGCAAAAATCTTTGCCGAGTGCCAAATTGCGGGCACTCGGCAAAGATCTGCTTTGCCGAGCGCCGCACTCGGCAAAATATGGCACTCGGCAAAAAGGCCTTTGCCGAGTGCCTGGCACTCGGCAAATCCGTGCACTCGGCAAATACTATCTTTGCCGAGTGAGATAGACACTCGGCAAAGATTGGTAGAGGCCTAACGGCATCCAGCGGCGTCCTCTTTGCCGAGTGCCCCCCGTTTGGCACTCGGCAAAGAATGTATTTTGCCGAGTGCCAAAACTTGGCACTCTAACAAACTAATTTTTTTTTGGTTTTTGCCACCAATTTTTTTTTGAAGCTTTAGTACACTACCACAAACAACATGTTTAAATTTGGGACATTTTCATTGCATTTTGGCATATTTCTATAGTTTATTTTGTTTTGTTGAATTTTTCCAGAAAATGTAAGTTTGAACTGCAGGTGCATCGAATGATGGATTACATTCGCTCAAAAATGTTATCGTTGTTTCTTAGTGTAAATTTAGGCTAAATCCAGAGAGCATCTCAAAATTTCGATCAACGTGCTCGCATGGGCAACGCCGCCAACTTGCGTGGGAGTGGTTTTTAATTGTATAAAATGCGAGCGAATTCGAAAATCATGAAACTTGTCGAGTTGTCACCGTATCGTATCGTATGCCGTGGAAAAATTTGAAAAATTTCGAAGACGCTGTTATCACGCACGATGCTTGCAAACCTTAGAAAAACAGAAGAATACGTGACAACTTCTTCGGAGATTCTTCGGTTTGCAAGCATCCTACGTGACAAACTTACGCGAAACCTTCTCAAATTTTTATCACAGCCTCCACATATGATATCATGACATCTTCCCAAGTTTCATGATTTTCGGACTTCGTTTGCTTTTTATACAATTTAAAACAACTCGACCGCAAGTTCGTGGTCATGTTTCGTGAACAAGATGCTCAAATTGGTGGTACATTCTCGTTACTACCTCACATTATACTAAATAACATGAGTATCATTTTTCCATTCATTTTTTTTCATTATTCGAATGACTAGCAGTTATAATTTGAATTATCCAAGAAAATTCAATTAATTAAAATAAATTAAAGAAATATAGAACAAGTCCGAGACATTGGAACATGGAGTACCAGGTATTGTATGGAGACTGCAGAAAAAGTTTGGAGGTCAAAAGTGGAAAAAAATATGGTTTGCCGAGTGTCAAAAATGACACTTCGGAAGAAAGATCTTTGCCGAGTGTCGAAATGACACTCGGCGAAAGGAGCATCTTTGCCGAGTGTCAAAAAATGACACCGGCAAATAATTTTATAGGGTTTTTAAAACTCGCTTGCCGAGTGCGGATCGGGGCACTCGGCAAAGGCCTCTTTGCCGAGTGCGGATCGGGCACTCGGCAAATAGGGTTTTAACCCCGCGCCGCCCACCGCCCGCACACACGCGCACACACGCACACGCCGCGGCCGCCGCCACGCACGCGCCGCGCCGCTCTGCGCTGCCGCGCCACACACAGCCAACACACGCCGCCGCTCTTGCGCTTCGCGCCGGGCTGGCGCCAATGCGCGCCACCGGTTCGTCTCAAGCCCCGCAACGCGCACGCCGCGCCAAGCACCGCACTACACTACGCACGCCACCGGTCGTCCTCCTCCGATTGGCCCCGCCTGTCCTCCTCCACGGCCGTCAGTAGGTAACAACCGATGCATAGTTTTGATACGTCAGATTCATCAAAATAGTTTTGATATATTTATTTGCCCTAACAATTAATTATGCGACAATATTGGGAATATTTGGATGGCATTGACACCCAAAGTTGAAAAGCTCTCTAGTAGAGAATAAGCAAAGCCTTCCTCTAAAACAGGAAAACAAAATGCTTTCGAGAGACACACACAAGTTGCTACTATACGGTATAATGTTCACAATTTGGTAGATGATATTTCTATTAAGGAAAACTAATAGTCATCTTAGTGCTTAAAATTATCATTTTAACAAAGTTGTGATCATTGACATTTTTTGTCATTTTTGTTTTGCATACTTAGTTTGTAATTGTCCTCTGGTTGGATGCTTTGAGGGTATCAATCAAATTCATTGTGTAGCACTCGTACAGAAGGCAAAGCTTTACTTAAGAATAAACACTAAACTATTCTCCGTGAGAGTCGGCTTTACTTAAGAATGTTGTTTGCTAGGGTATATTTTTGTCAAGCTCCTTATTAAAATTTAAGAAAGAAACCATTAACCATTCATGATCTAATGATGTATGTCTCCCACTATTAGTTAGCAAATGATGATTAGAAACTAAGGCATGATGGGAAATATAAGACTAGTTAATTAAGACTTCATTTCTAATCTAGCTAACCTCCCATCTTGGTATGTGAGAACAAGCTTGCTTCCATGGATTAACCGGAGTAACCACTGGGATTGATGAACATATTGCCAGTAGTTTAACCATTAAAGGATGACCAAATTAAAGAACTGCTCCTATATCCAAACAACTCCATACACATGTTGGCACTAGTTTTTCTTTATTTTGAAAAAAAAAGTGCATGCCCATCTTCATATGTTCTCTTCCTCCTCTCCTTGAGTTAATCGAACACTCCTCCTGTCCTCCGCAATTTTTTTTTAAAAAAAAGAGGGGGAAAAAACAACAGAGCAAGGAGAACAACAGCAATTAATAGCTAGAACAAGAAAGCATTCACAACCCTCCCTTTCCATGTCCATCACACACACACATCGTGAAGCATGGACCCGCTTTGATGACAAACATCGTGAGAAAGCAGATGAGGCTCGCAATGTACGTGTCGCGCTGGCAACAGATGGGTTCAATCCTTATGGACTGATGGCTGCCCCATACACATGTTGGCCCGTGTTCGTTATCCCCCTCAATCTCCCCCCCGGCGTCTCCTTTCAACGACATAACGTATTCTTGTCGTTGATAATTCCTGGACACCCGGGGAGTAATATGGGTGTGTTCATGGAGCCCGTGTTTGATGAATTGGTCCGTGCTTGGGACGAAGGGGTATGGACATACGACCGAGCTACAAAGACAAGCTTCAAAATGCACGTTTGGTACCACTACTCCCTGCATGACTTCCTGGCGTATGGGTTATTCTGCGCCTGGTGTGTTCACGGGAAGTTCCCATGCCCAATATGCAAGGAAGGTGTGAGGTTCATTTGGTTGCACAAGGGTGGCAAGTACTCGTCGTTCGACAGACATCGTCAATTCCTCCTCTTGACCATCCATTCGGACAAGACATCAAGAACTTTACGAAGGTGTCGAGTAGTGATGCACTGCACCGCGGATGATGGTCGGTGCCGAGGTTCATGCTCACATAGATGCTCGTGCCCAATCAAGAAGGTGGTTTTGTGGGATATGGTGAGCAACATATGTGGACTCATAAGTCGGGCTTGACTAGGCTCCCCTATTTCGATGACCTTCTTCTGCCACATAACATTGATGTAATGCACACTGAAAAGAATGTCGCCGAGGCACTTTGGGCAACACTCATGGACCTTTGAAAAGTCTAAGGACAACCCTAAGGCTAGAGTGGACCTGGCAACGTTATGCGATAGACCAAATCAAGAGATGTAGCCTCCTAGTCGCGGCAAGACATGGAGAAGGCCTAAGGCCGATTTCGTCTTGAAAAAGGACCAAAGGAGGGAAGTACTTGAATGGATCCAGACGCTAATGTTCCCGGATGGGTATGCGTGAATCAAGAGGGGAGTGAACTTAGGCACTCTGCGAATCAGCGGGATGAAGAGTCATGACTACCACATATGGATTGAGCGACTTCTTCCGGCGATGGTTCGAGGCTATGTCCCTGAGCATGTCTGGCAAGTCTTTGCAGAGTTGAGCTATTTCTTCCCCGACTTTGTGCCAAGGAGCTATCTCGGACCGTCATTGATGACTTGGAAAAAGTGGCACCGTGTTGCTCGTAAGTTGGAGAAGATCTTTCCACGGCTTTTTCTTGGCGATCTGACATTTGATTGTGCACCTCCGTATGAGGCACGTATGGGGGCCGTGCGATCTTAGTTGGTGCTATCCAATCGAGAGATGTCTCAAGACTCTTCGCAAAAATGTAGAAATAAAGCCAAAATTGAGGCTTCCATTGCGAGGCATACATTACGGAGGAGGTGTCAAACTTCACGAGAAATACTACCGAGAACCTTCCTAGCGTTTATAATCCACCCCTCGTTACAATCTTTGGCGAAAATGAATCGAACCTCGGCCTTTTCCAAGGGCAACTTCGGAGCGCAAGTGCATCGACCACTAAGCAATTGAAAAATGAAGAGTGGCGCGATATCATGCTATATGTGTTGACCAACCTTGTCGAGGTGCGGTGTTCATTGGGTAAGATTTCAACGAACTTGTTTCAATACGCCGTCACTCCTTGTTTCTTCGTCCAACCCCTTGTTTCTCGTTGGTACAGGAATTTCTTCGTCAATCTGGCATGAATCAAGGGATCCTACCCGCAGAAACCGATACCCTTCTTTCACAGGTGCGGGACCAGGAGCCCCGATGTCATTTCTTGGTTCAAGCAGAAGGTCTTGCCCAATTTAGCTCGTTTAGTTCGACATTCCAAGTTGATCGTGCGTTCGAATAATATAACGATCTATCCCGCTTGTGCTTGCGTGCCCAAACCGATCGTCTATAAGTGACGAGTTGAGGCAGGTTGCAAAGCGGTACGTGTCGTTAGGGTCAAGTCATTTACGGTTATGGCGTGAATGGATATCGTTTTCACACTGACAAGCTACGAGCGTAGTCGCCCAATCGAAAAACCACAAGCAATGGAGTTTTTACGCCGACACCGATGGCCTCGACTATTATGGAAGAATTGAAGAAATCTACGAACTTGCATTTTATGGTTCCAAACCTCTTAATCTGTCATATTCAAATGCCACTTTGGTTTCATCCTCGAGTAACGAGGCGAACCCTAAGCTTGGGCTAGTCGAGATTCGACAGATTAAATCTATCGAGGAAAAGATGTCTACATTGTGGCTCAACAGCCGTCGAGGTTTATTATACGCCATACGCGTGCCAAGACAAAGAACATCTTAAGGGTTGGGCTATTGTGCACAAGGTATCGCCACACGGTAAACTACCTATCCCAAACGATGAAGATTACAACTTCAACCCAAACACATATGATGGAGAGTTCTTTCAAGAAGAGGGGCTACAAGGGAGGTTTGAGATAGACTTAACAGAAGCGATAGGAATGGAAGTAGACAATGAAAGGGTTGATGGCGAGGACTTTGGAGGCGAGTGCGAAATGTGAAGGACTTACAAATGCTTGAGCGATTACGTTTAGGCAATGACAATGAAGACAACATTCCTCCTTGGATAGTGTTGATGATTTGGACAATGTTGATAGTGATGACGAGACCTATGATCCACTAATCCCAATCATGAAGATTATTTCTAATACATGTAATACTATGTTTTTTGTAATTATGTTTTGTTCATTTTGCATCTATTTCTAATACATGTATTACTATATTTTTTGTAATAATGTTTTGTTCATTTTGCATCTATTTCTAATTACGTCTTGCTTATTCTTTTTAATTACGGTGAGTGAACAAAGATGGCGGGCGATCGTCGTGAGGGCCGTGTCCTCGTTTTACTGAGACCACGACCGCGGAGGAGGCGGAGGGTCAGACGGGAGGAGGAGGAAGAGGACCGCCGGCCGCGAGAGGGCCGTCTCCTCCCACGCCGCGTGAGGAGTCTTTGGAGGAGGAGGTGGCGCCCGTGGGACGAGTTGGACGAGGAGCCGGTTCGGTGACGGCCGAGGAGGAGGTGGCGCCCGTGGGCGAGTTGGGACGAGGAGGAGGCGCGACGAGGACGACGACGAGGCGGTAGGCACGGGTTCCGCTTCCTCCTCTTCCTCTTCGAGTGTCTACTTGCGAGGTCCCGCGAGCCTCCTCGTGGTCTGCATCCTCACCGACGCCCGATGATTCGCCGAAGGGCAAAAGTAAGTAACTTTAGATGTTGTCACCACTACTTCATATGATATGTTGAAAAAAAAGAGAAACTAATAATTTTTCTTAATCACTTGTGCAGGAACTGGGTGGTTGTGTCAGGTGGTAGCGCACGCTCCCCAATGGCATCTGGGTCTTCATGCGAGCAACACTACCCGGCATTGTCACATACGCAGGGAAGACGAGCCGCCTACTCGTTTGACCACTACGCCGTCGGCCCGATCTGAGTACCCCAACAAAGGCGGCGGTGAAGGCGGAGTTTTGGGTAAGTCTCCCCGCACAACATTGCTCAATACATCGCATTCATTGGACTTTTCTTGAAATAATGAATGGATACATCGCGTTTGTATGCAAACCTATTTCAGATGCGATGAGGGATTTGAGGCCAGGGCGGACCAGGTGGCTACCAAAGCTCGTAAAAACTCATCACCGACATGCATCACGAGTGCGCATCGAGCCATCGTAACCTACCACGGTCGAAGCTTGGAGAGAAGGTCACCAAGAAAGACGCAAGAAACATGACGCTGACCCGGGACCAGTACCTTGAGGTAGATGAAGGACATTAATATTGATTCGTTTTGAGATTAAGTACGTTTAATTTGATCTTCTTATATGTCAAATACTTGATGACGTGTAGATGATTCCTGGTGGTGCCAATCGTATCCCGAGTCTTTGGCGATGATCGTGGACAAGTGGTTCACTGAGGAGTATCTCGGAGATGCAGATGATGCGGGCCCGTCGTTTGATGATGCAAGGTCCAAGACACCATCAAAGGCAACGCGACCTCTCCGCATACAAACAAGCATGGGTACACGAATTCATTTATCTATTGTGACGCTCAATTCGCACGATTTCTAATTATCTTGTTGTTTTTCGCGATCGGCGTCACATAGTGGCCACCTTGCTCGGACTTCGGGCATGGTGTATGGCCCACAAGGGCAAGGCGACGTCCGACGTCTCCTTCAACTGGAGGACCCGCCAGCGCATACGAACCCGGCGCCCACACCCGCATCGGTGAGTACATCGTCGGCGGCAAGGTCGATCCATGGGCGGACCATGATCCGAGCACCGGGACTTTGATGGAGAGATCGTCATGAGGGTGGGACAAGGCAAGAAGCATGGGCGGTTACGGCTTGGCGGCGGCCTCATCGACACGCGCTCTACTCCATCTCTCTCCCGAGATCCGAGCACGAGCACGGCGAGAGCCGACCATACGCCCACGGAGCCATTCACGACAAAGACCGGGTCCACGACTCGAGGTTATTCCTGTTTTACTCGTCGTACATTGATCTTTACACCTTAATTAGCTTTGCATTACTGAAACATTGTAGTGAAATATTGCAGGCCCGGCTGGAACAAGAAATGAGGCAACGTCAGGAGCTGGAGGCCGAGTAGCAGAGGATGTCGGCCCAGCTGGAGGCTGAGCAGGCCGAGCGGCAGGCCCAGACGCAGAGGCTGGCGGACATTACGGAGTTTTTACAAGGTCTTGGGCAACATACGGGCTTTCTTTGTGCGGTGGCATTGGCTCCACCTCCGCCTCCGCGTCCTGCAGCTGCAGCTACTCCTGTGAGTATGAAAGTTTTTTTGCTTTCGCTTGTGCTTTGCTTGTATGACCTCTACCTTCCTAGATTAGGTATCTAATGTAATATTGTCTCACATGCAATCTCTTCTCCTTTGTGCAGCCTCAATCGGCGGGTTCGAATAATCCACCTCATGCGCCTCCGAATGATAGAGCTTTTCCTTCACCACAGTCGCAGTGGCCACCTTGGAGATGAATGGTAGTTGTATTTTCATTTGTTGTTCACTTGGTGATGGACTTGTGATATACTTGTGATGCACTTCTCGACTGTGATGAACTTGTGGATTTGTTTGGATGGACTTGAGCACTTATTGTAATATATGTGATGGATGAGATATATTTGTGATGGATGAGATATATATGTGATGGATTTGTTTGTCGCGATGGAATGTAAAAAATAAATAAAAAATGCAGTTTTCGGTCACTTTGCCGAGTGCAACACTCGGCAAAGGACCCCTTTGCCGAGTGCCATGACCATGGCACTCGGCAAAAGCGGGAAATGGGCGCTGAAACCCCGCTTTTCCAGCTTTGCCGAGTGCCTGGACCATGGCACTCGGCAAATATCCCAGCTTTGCCGAGTGCCATGGTAAAGGCACTCGGCAAAGGACCCAGCTTTGCCGAGTGCCTGGCTTTGCCGAGTGCCAGAGATCCGACTCTCGGCAAAGAAATTTTCAAAAAAATTAAAAATCTTTGCCGAGTCTTGCGTGGGTTGGCACTCGGCAAAGAGGCCAAATCAACGGGCGTGGCCGTGGATGAGTCTTTTCTTTCGAAGTCTTGACTCGGCGCTCGTAAAGCCTTTACCGAGTGCGGACAAAGGCACTCGGCAAAGGTTGTTTCGCTGATAATTTTTTTTCCGAGTGCCCTTTGCCGAGTGTCGCACTCGGCAAAGTTTTTGCCGAGTGCAAAGGGTCCTTTGCCGAGTGCCTGAGGCACTCGGCAAATAGTCGGAATCCAGTAGTGACGGGCGGTGGGGGTGGTCTTTGCGCTCAGCGCGCGAGCGGTGAGGCGGGAAGTGCGGCGGGGTGGATGGCGGCGGCGGCGAGGCGTCGTTGGTCGGGTTGGGTGGGGTGAAGGCGAAGAGGACGGTGACGTGGTAGGTCGGCGCGACGAGGTCGAACACGGTGAGCGGCACCTCCACCTCCGATGGCGTGGCTCCAGTTTCCTTTTTGTAAAATCTCGAAGGGCCTTTTTGTAAAATCTCCCTTTTTTTAGTTTTTTCATCCTTTTTCCGAAGAAAAACAAATTGGGCCGACCTTCTTGGCCCATATCGCCGGAGCAAAAAAGGGGTCACACCGTAGGGTTTCCCTTGCCCCGTGCAAGGAGGTGGCGGCGGCTACACGCACGGGCTCGTGTGGGGCGGCGCGGGGCGGCGCGGAGCGACCCGGCCGCCAAAGCGGTCTTGTGGGCGACCCCTCAAAGCGGCCCGTCGTGGCGGCTCAAGCGGCCGGCGTTGCGTCGGCGGCCGAGGCGGCGCCGTCTGGCAACGCCAGCGGCGCGCGTCTTGGCCGGCGCGCCGTCTGTGGCGGCTTATAGTGAGCGGCGGTGGCGGGTGCTCGTCGGGGCGCGATCGGCCGGAGAGGCGCGACGCAGTGGCTCCGTCGCGGATGAAGCCCGACGCGGCCGGCGGCAAGCGGTGCGGCGGCCATGCGTGTCGGCGTAGAGGTCGGGCGGTGCGGACGGCCGGCTTCGCGCGGCACACCGTCGCGGCGCCGGGTGGTGCCGGCGCGGCTGCCGTTGTCTTGGCGCCGGGCGCGTCTTGAAGCGTCTGCGACGCGGAGGCCGTCGGCTGTACGCTGGGAGGGTGTGGGGCGCCGGAGCTCGGTGCGGAGCCCATGCGGGGGTGATGTGCTTATCGCACTGCTACGGCTTCATGGCGTGGCGTGGCTCGTGCCGGCGCTTCGGTGGCGGTGGCCGGGTCATGGCATGGCGTGTTTCGTGTTTCGTTCATGTGTAATTACTATTCATTATGATTCTTTGCGCAATTACAGTTCATTCGCAATCCACCGTCGGTTTGGCCGACGACTTCAAGTCACTCATAGTAGATTAGAACGAATTTATAAATTCTAATCTACGGTACAACCGACATTCGATTTTCCATGCAATCTATCGATCGTCATTGTGCCGGCGACTTCAAGTAAACTGCGATAAATTAAGTGGATTTGCACCTTAGAAAAACCAATCTAGAAAGCCAAAATTTGCGTAATTGAAAGCAATCTAGAAAAATGATTCAATCTACGAGTGTCGTGCTACGACGGTTACCTTTGATCAGGAAAGTCGATCGTCTTTGATAACGTGTTGAGGAACCGTCATTGTGAGTCGAGTCTGAGCGATTATCTCGTAGAAAAACTTAGAATCGTAAGAACGATACAAGAATACAAAACGTAATAATAAATTGAACACAAAGATGTGAGGGGACTTCTGACTTCTCTTTATTGCTCTTCTTAAAACTATGGTACAATGTTGAGACTCCGAGTCCTTTATGTAGGCTAATAGTTGGATAAGTAACCCACCTTGAACCAGGACTCCCAACTTAGCCCTAGTTTCTTGACAGACTCACCGCCAGTTTAGGATCACATTACTTTGTATTTTCCAGCGCTGCTTTCGTATGAATACGAGTCTACAACATAAAAGACGTACGGTTGTTGCTGCATCACAAAAAAAACACTGAGCATTCACTGTTCATCTTCTTCCTTGCGCCTAACCCTTAATCTCCACAGTGACCACGTGTTTTTTTTTAAACAATCAATCCATGGTGTAAGCAATACTCATGAGCTCCTTTGCATGCTTCTCCCCCAACGCCACGACCACCTCCACCCCTCCCTCTTTCCGCAGGCTGTGCATCAACACCACCTCCCCGTCCTGCGGAACCTTCGCCGGTAGGACCCGACGGCCGCCGCCGGACGAAGTCCGGCTTATGCGGCTCGAGATCTTGCCGGTGCCGGACCCTACGTCCGACAACGAAAGACGTTGTGCTCGTCCACGCTCGCCGGCTCCAGCTCCTCGTCGCCGTGCAGCGCCCCGAAGTCGATGAACGACTGGAAGTACCGCTGGTCGACGGCACGGATCCCGCGACGGACCGGTAGCCGCGGCGCGGCGAGCGGCGCCTATGGCGAGTCCTCGCGCAAGCCACAGAGCTCGCCGTGAGGACGGCGTTCGAAGAACCCGCCGACGCGACATCGCCCGAGCCGCGCATGCCATTTACCACGGCGTTGATCGGCGCGCGCGCGGCTCCGAGTCGCGCGCGGCGGTGATCTTCCTCGGGCGTGGGCCGTCACGGTCTCAAATGTGGTGTACTTGTTACGCGCGCGGCGCTTGAGCTCGGCCACGAACTTCGCTCGTGTAATCTGGCGGCATGTTGGTGATCTCGGAAGGTTCGACTGAGCTGCGGCTCGCCATCGCTTACGCGTCCTCGTCGCGGCGACAGCGGCAGAACTTCGGCGCGCGGTGCTCGAACTTCGCAACGCGGCGGCGGCGCGCACGAGGGCGCCCGGCCGTCTGACAAGATCGGCGGCCGGCGGCACGCCATCTCTTCGGACGGTGTCGACCCACGCATGGAGGAAGCTAGACACGGAGTAGCCGTCGGCGGCCTGGTGGTGCGACGACGAGGCGATCACGATGCCGCCGCAGGCGAAGCGGTTTATCTGGAGCTGGAGCATGTGCTGCGTGCCCTTGGTTACCGGCGGGTGGAGGAGCTCGAGCTCCGGCGACGGTGCTAGCGGGAGGTGGTCGGAGAGCGCCGAGGAGACCGCGGCCTCCACGACAAGAGCGCCCGCGCCGCCTTTGCCGGTGAGGAAGAACGGGCGGTGGGGGGTGGTGCTGCGCTCGACGCGGCGGGCAGTGAGGAGCGGGAAGTGCGGCAGGGTGGATGACAAGGCGGCGACGAGGGCGTCGTTGGTCGGGTTGGGTGGGGTGAAGGCGAAGAGGACGGTGACGTGGTAGGTCGGCGCGACGAGGTCGAACACGGTGAGCGGCACCTCCACCTCCGATGGCGTGGCTCCAGTTTCCTGCGCCACCACAGCCGCAGGTATGATGAAGGATCGCTGCACTTGCACGTCCATAGTCGCCATCTTGGGTAGGATTAGCTAGCTCAAGTCTACACGCCTACCGATGGTCGGATGGGCATGCATTTATAGTGCGTTTGCAGTCATCGACGCGAGGATTAATCCCGCCACCGACCCACGGCATCTGTCCAAATAATATTCGACTATTCTATTCTCTTTTTTTTTAATTCAGCTTTAATTCGGCTCCGGCTTAACACGAAGTGTAATTATGCTGATCTTCGATTCTCATGCACGAGGACTTAGGCAGCATTGTTCACTATATGCATATATAGTAGAAGCTGCACCTCTACAGATAAGACAAACGATGACTTGGACAGAATTAGTGAAGTCATTTATTTCTGTTAATCATCAACGTCCAGACTCGAAGAACAATGTGGCTCTCAAAGAAGCATGTGAATGTTGCGGTATCAGTAAAGACAACAAGTCCTTCTCACGTAGCTGTCCACTGTGAAACCCTCCATCCCACCCCGTCAGCATCATGATGTGGATTGCAGAGGTGGTAGCTGGTAGAGCCAGCTCGAACCTGTTTTCTAGCTGAGCTTTCAGCTCGTTCTCGAAATGAGAAATGAGCCGAGCCAGGTCTTTATTCGTTCAAGTTTAAGCGAGTTAGGCTCGAACTGACTCGGCTCGGCGCGGTTGGTGGACGCGACGCGACGCGACGAACAGGGTGAGCGAGGCTCCGGTTTCGTGGGCCACCAGAGGCGCAGGTACGATGAAGGAGCGCTGCATTCGCACGTCAATCGTTGCCATGTGTCTCTGTCGTCTATGCATGGTATGGGCCTGTAGATAAGGTGGGAATCCGGGCGCCGGTGAGGTGGTGCCACCTGTGGGTTGTAATGGGACAGAAGGTGGGACCCAATTATGTGGCACCATCTGATTTCTAAGCTCTATTCGATACTGTACGTTTCCTTGTGTAAGTTCACTATTGTGCACGTAGAAGCAGCCAAGAAACGTTCCGTATACACGTAGCAGAATATATACTTTGCCCAGCCTACGCGCATCAATTGAGAGTAGAGCTATGAACTTCATCTTGCTTTTTCGGATCCATCCGAGATCCCATCGGCATGACACAGTTTAAACATGATACGATACGATATGTAGTGGGCCGGATCGGTACGGCACGAACGACGGATCGAGTTGAGTCTGAGAATACGGCCCGTTGGGCGGCACGGCACGGCACGAAACGGCTAGTTGGGCTATGCTTTGGCTGGTGCGGTACGAAATAGGTCTAACCTTCCTGTTCTAGCCCCCCCCGGTTTGGCCCAATCACTCCCTCACTCGATCTGGTCCAACCAATCACCCCCTCTGCCACTCGGCCTAGCCCAACATCCCTCCCGACTTCCCCCAACCCTTCTCCTAAGCCCCGACCCCCAAATTCTCAATCCATAATGACATTCTCTGATTCCCCCCTCCAGCTCCAACTGCCTCCCTCTCCACGCGTCGCCGATCGCCGCCGTCCTCCTCTCCTCTTCCAGCTGCCTGGCCGTCCCTCCTCCACACCTCCGGCCATCTCCTCCCTCCCCTTTCCTCTCCTCTCCCACGCCGCCACCCGCTGCCCTTCTTCTAGCCACCTCCTTGCCACCATCCTTCTCACCCCGTTCGCAAGCACGCGACACGGCCGAGGTGGGCGAAGTTCTTCATCGGCGTCCAGGGGGAGGAGGAGGCTATGGCGAGGGGGAGCCGGCGTGGATGGCGCACGAGTGTCTTTGTCTTCCTGAGCGGCAGCGGCTGTCGTCTTCCCGGATGTCTGTAGTTTCTTAGGGCTATGCATGTGCCGACACCAAGACGACCGTGCAAAGCGGGCTTTGGGGCACACTGGCACAGCCGCAGGAGGCGGGCGGCACAACACGACACGACAGGGGTGGTCGGGCCGAGCCGGTACGACACGATGCGGCTCGAAGCACGGCATAGCCCAATGCCCACCACTAATCGAGAGCATGCAAAGGATGTGTCATTACATGGGGCCCACACTGCTGCATGCATCAATGTTCGGGTGCACACGGTACACATGCACACTGCTACTGCTGGATGGCGCCCCATGTTTTTTTACAATAATATTAAGTTCAAAGATAATTAAAAAATAGTCTTTTTTTTTACAAAATAGGTGTTTGTCGCCATTTGGAACGGCATACTCATATCGCCATTTTAATTGGCAACACGAACCTATTTACTGTCAGTCGTTGTTCGACCTATCTGTCGTCATTTCAACTGGCGATGGGAACTGGCTATATAAACCTCAAAAATTCTGTGAAAAAGTTATTTTAATTATGGAAAAAAAGAGAAGAGAGAGAGAAGAGAGCAGAGGAGAGGGGAGGGGAGAAGAGACGTAGCGAATTTCTGGCCATTCCTATCGGAGGAGAGAAGGACGGAGCAGCAGATCTAGTCGCCCATTTTACAAGTAAATGTTCTAGTAACTTTATACCTAAATTCGAAACCTTGTAGGTTAGCAAATAAAAATAGCAACATAGAATTAAATGGATTGAATAATTTTAGCTATATGGTTGTTTGATATAGTACATCATTTTAGCTGTGTGTAGTATAGTTCATCGTATAGATATTATTTGTGTTGTAGTACTCGAACGATTTAGAACAAATCTGTGAAATACTAAGAAAACTTTGTAGGTTTTAATTTTTACAAACTAAATACTTTGTTAATACTGAAAATACTTTTTAAACCAAGAAAACAGGAAGATGCCTCTAAAAATAACAAGATACCTATTAAAAATTACAGAGTAGCTAAATAGGGTATGTAGAGCTTAATAAAAATAATCACAACTTAATTTTGGTTTCCATTTGTGCACGATAAATATTCAGTTAATACCGAAAATACTTTTTAATCTAGAAAAATAGCAAGACACCTCTAAAATTTCTCTAAGAAATCCATAGTAGGTACATAGGGTATGTAGAGTTGAATTAAAATATTGTGATTTTAATTTTGGTTTTTGTTTTTACACGGTAAATATTTTGTAAATGCTAGAGGCACTTTTTAAACAATGAACGTAGGAAGATACCTATAAAAAAATCTATAAAAATTACAGAGTAGCTATATACATTATGTATTCGGACTTAATTTTGTTTTCCATTCGTGCACACTAAATAATTTGCAAACAATGGAAATAGCAAGGTACTTATAAAAAAACTATGAAAATTCTAGAGTAGCTAAATAGGGAATGTAGACGTTAAATAAAACATTGTGAACCTAATTTTACTTTCCATCTGTACTACTACAAAAAGGACTATACTAGACGCTTCATCACAGACGGCTCCCAAAAACCGTCTATGATGTAATTATCACAGATGGTTTTACAAGCATGACCGGCTATGTTACTAGCGATGGCTAAAACCGTTTGTGATACAAAATTATCACAAACGGTTCTTGTTAATAACCATTTCGATGATTCACCGACGGCTTTAAATACAAACAGTCTGTGATATTCATATAAATCACAGACGATTTCAAATGCTAACCGCCTGTGATAATTCACACACGATTCTTAACAAGAACCGTCTGTGATAATGTTGTATCACGGACGGTTTGTTGTTGTAAGTGCCAGTGATATATATCTCTTAAACGCTCTTTGCCGCTTCGGCTCCCCGATATGCGTCTCTTCATCTCGTCCCTGATGTGTGGTCTCTTAGTCTTACGAGTCGAATTTATTCCTTGTTTTATAAAAATGATCATTTGCCACGAAGATGATTCCCCACATCGCTACTCTCAAGCACAAACAAATAGCAATTACAAAATGGCTCCCCACTCTTCTCCCTTGACGTCAGCATTAATGGCCTACTTGACCATTTTGTACGAGCACCTCGTCGGCCGTACGCTTGCCGATGCTGCCGAAGGACACTATGCTACAGTATACTCCCTCCTTCGACGGAGGTTATGCCGCAGCATGTGATGGCCACCTTTCACTGTCTTGACATCCTCCTCTGCCATGTCTTCCGGGTGGTCTCCCTCTTCCGGCGAGCTAACCAAGCCATCGACGTAGTCCCCGAGGAAGACGTTGCACGTCTCCAGGAGGATTACCATTGCTTGGAATGCAAAATCGAGACGGCAGTCGATCAGATGGACCATGCTGAGACACCTCGAGCGAGGCAAGAGAGCCTTTGGGTGCATTTCGACTTGGTCCTTGAGTCGGAGCATCTTTGGGCTACTCTCGAACGAGCGCGTCAATAGGTGGTAGTGTTTTGGGGAATGTATGCTAACCCCAAACCCTTCGAAGAGGGCTATTTGTGCTATTAGGCCACTCGCGCTCCAAATTGCGTCGCTGATCTCGCACTCCCTACTTCACATTTCATTATCTTCTCTAATTCCGGATTCCGAACTACACGAACACTTCAAGGTATTATAAAAAAAAACTTGGTGAAATACAATAAATATTTAGCCTAAATTCTCTAGATATAATTTTTTTAATAAATAAATAAATATAGGACCATATCGCCAGGTCAATTGGCGATAGGTCATAACTGAAGGGATACGGGTAGGCTACGCTAACTAACAATTCAAAAATTCTACAACGTAAACCCTGATGCCAAGCAAGAAAGAGATCACAGATCGTTACCACCAGACGTGCAATGCAGCGGAAGAAAAGTTGGAGTAGTCTAATTCGACAAAGAGTGTGTCAATGTCGATCACCATCCTAGTCGATCGTCCTACGTCGAGTATGTCGATTCAGTGGTTGTAGTCGATTGTCTCCTCCAGTAACCTTTGCAGCTCCTTGTAAAGATCGCAGATCGTCTTCAAGCGCAATAGCAACTGTAGTAATGCCTCTACGGTATTCACACATCCAGGGAAGGAACACCGTACGCCAGTGTGCTAGCACCAAGTCGCATTGGAAGGATCTCTCAAGAAGATGGTGGCTAAGGTTTGGAGCAATTCACGTATATCTCATATCGTGTGTCTCCTCTCATTTTTCATTTTCCCCAATAGCTTCAAGCATCTCCTTATATAGTGCCCGTGACGGATCCGATCCGAACACGTTTGACTAATCGTATTCGTACTGGTTTGTTCCAACCCGTTAAGTGTGTGACCCTGTAGATTTATGCGTAGTTCGATTGTAACTCGAAAACCTTTTCCGACCACGAGTTGTTAGTGGTAACTAGCAGGACATAACGATTCCCAAATACACACAAACTATATTAGACGAACCTTAATGCAATATGATCTACGACCAGGTCCTTATCACTAATGACCAGTTCATATTTCTATACGACCAGCTCATATCTCTATACGACTAGCTCGTATTTGGTCTCGACCAGTTCGTAACTCCTTACGACTAGGTTTCGACCAGCCTACGACCAGCTCGTATCTCCATACTACTAGTCCATATCTGTTCGAACTAAAATACCTGCTCATGTATTCTCCCTTTGCCTCATGATATCTGGTTGAACTCCAGGTGAGATGTTGTGTCATCCATGGACTGTTCAATACTTTCTCGATCGAGTGTCGGATAACTTCATGTGGTCGAACTCTTCGACTACTAGTGGCATGGCTACGCACTTCCTTTATCCGACCACATCAAGGAGCCCAGAGATATCTCTCTTGTTATGATAGGAGGGGTAAATCTCATATTCGACCAGTCACATTCCTCCGTATATTTCATAGCATACCTGAAAGATACCTTTTATAACTACCTAATTACAGAGTAGCTTTTGGCAACCCCCAAAGTGTACTCTTACACATGTAGAAAACCATGTTGATCTCAGGTCTAAGGATTATACATCATTATTGTTTGAGACCAACTGATGACACATGAAATCATAACAATCTCAGATGTGTCTCAAGGTGGGTCAATCCAACATCATGTTCTCTAACATGTGTCCATATTATTGATTCAATATCCTTATATTCATGACTGGTGAAACATGGTCATCAATCAATACATGTGCTAGCCGATAGGATCACTGTTGTTCCGACCAGGGATACATTTAGAACGACATTATCATAAGTTAAAAGAGCTTCACCAACGAGTCACATACTCGTTGACCTTTATAATTGATGATTCATTCAAGGAACAGAATAACACTTATTCAATAACTCATAAACATAGACGTGATACAACTATCTCTATGATTGCCTCTAGGGCATATCAACAACAGTCTCTCACTTGCACTAGAGTCAATCATATAGGTATCTTATACCCATTGCTTTTGTGTGCGCCTCATGCTTAGGTTATGGGATAGGCTTTGTCAACAGATCAAATCCGCGTGCACTTTGCATATCTTACACAAACCCTGGTCTAAGACTTCGACCACACTAGTCTAAGACTTCGACCACCCTGGTTTAAGACTTCGACCACCCTGATTGCGATATGAAATCATCCTTATCAGTTTGGAAGCTAGCATCGGTGTAACCATTTACGACCAGCTCTTCCTCACCACCATACACAAGGATGCATCCTGAATCCTTCTCAGGTACTTAAGGGTATTTTTGATTGCTATCCAGTGACCTTCACCTGGATTCGACTGATATCTGCCCGTAACACTTAGAGCATACGACACATCTGATTGTGTACATAGCATGGTATCAGCTCGTATCTATATACGACTAGTCTGGACCCGGTTGTATCACCATACAACTAGTCTGGATCTGGTCATATCATAATAAGACTAGTTTGGATCTGGTTGTATCACTATACGCTAGTCTATGTACATATTCTGGTTTAATCCAATTAGCCTTTTAGATCCATCTCTATAGATCCTTATACCAAGAATATATGCTGCATCTTCTAAATTTTTCATTGAGAAACTATTACTTAATAAAGTTTTAACAGATTCAAGCATTGGAATATCATTTCCGACCAGTAGTATATCATCCACATACAAGATCAGAAACACAAGCTATCTCCCACTAACCTTCTTGTAAACATAAGGTTCTTCTTTGTTCTTGATGAAGTCAAACCTTTTGACCACTTCATCAAAATGAATGTTCCCACTCTGAGATCTCAGAGTCTGGGTCTACCACCACTTCCGCATAAGTCTTAGGCTCATCATTATTCAATAATAAAATGTCATACCCATACCTTATAGGCAATTGATATGGCCTTTTTTATCCTTGTTTGGCTGATGCCTCATCTACAGGTTCAACAACACTTTGTTCATCCTGTAGAGGTTCAGTAGGAGTTGAAACATTTTCATATGGTTCTCGAATTTCTTTGAGTAGCACCTTACTTCCACTAACTCCTTTGTAAAGAAACTCTTTCTACAAGAAGACACCATTACGGGCTACAAACATTTTGTTATCAACCAGATTATAAAAATAATATCCTTTAGTTTCCTTATGATACCTCACAAAGAAGCACTTATCGGACATGGGTGTGAGTTTATCAGACGTCAAACATTTGACATATACCTCACAACCCCATACCATAAGAAAAGACAATCCAGAACTCTTCCCGGTTCATATCTCACATAGTGCCTTCTCTATAGTTTTTGATAGAACCCTATTTAAAGTGAAAGCAACTGTTTCCAGAGTGTATCCCCATAATAGCAATGGAAGATCATATTGGCTCATCATTGACCGAACCATGTCCAACAATGTTCGTCGTTCAGATACCCTATTCCATTGAGGTGTTCCCAGCGGAGTAAGTTGTGGAACAATTCCACACATATTTAGATGATCACCAAACTCATGGCTCAAATATTCACCTCCACGATCAGATCGTAGACTTTTGATTGTCTTCTAAGTTGATTCTACACTTCATACTGAAATTCTTTGAACTTTTCTAAGGATTCTGACTTAAGTCTCATCAAGTAGACATAGCCATATCTACTTAAATCATCAGTAAATGTTATGAAGTATTGAAAACCATCTATGGTCGAAATGCTCATTGGTCCACATACTATGATCGACCATTCTACGACCAACTCGTATCTCCATACGACTAGTCTGGACCCGATCAAGTCATCATACGACTAGTCTGGACCTGGTTGTATTACCATACGTCTAGTCTGGACCTGGTCGTATCACCACACGACTAGTCTGTATGTACAAGGGCCAATAATTCACTTGCCATCTCACCTCTAGTCGTGAAAGGTGCTCTTGTCATCTTACCAAGTAAATAAGATTCACATGTTTTAAATGATTCAAAATCAAATGAGTTTAGAAGACCATCTTTATAAAACTTCATCATGTGCTTCTCATTTATATGACCTAGTCAACAATTACAAATAAAAGTGAGATTCAATTCATTAGGTCGAAGTCTCTTAGCAAATAGGCATATCCTCAAGATTCAAAACATACAATTCATTCACCAATGGAACATTGCCATAAAGCATATCTTCAAAATAAATTGAACAATAATTGTTCTTTATTCTGAACTCATAACCTTTTGCTCCTAAACATGAAGCAGAAATAATATTTTTACATAAGACTGGAACATAATAACAATTTTTTAGTTCCATAACTAATCCTGAGGGTAAATTAAGCTAATGGAAAAGTGTCAATAGCTAATGCGAGAACTCTTGCTCCAGTTCCCACATGAAGATCAACATCTTCTCTTGCCAAACTTCTACTCCTTATCAGTCCCTGCATCGAATTGCAAATATGAGCAACCGATTCGGTATCAAATACCCAAGAACTAGTCAGAGAAGTGACAAGATTAACCTGATCTGGAAGTCTTACTTCCCTTATTATTTTTCATCTCTGCAAAGTACTTCTTGCAGTTTCTCTTCCAATGCCTAGTCTCATGACAATGGTAACATTCTGATTCAGGCTTAGGACCCAGGTTAGGCTTTTTAAGCTTAGCTTTGAGACTCTCGATCTCATCTTGAGTCTTTCCTTTACCCTTTCTCTTTCCCGACTTACCATTCTTCTTGAAGTTAGTAGTATTTTGAACCATCAACACATGATTGGAACTTTTCTTCGTGATCTCCTCAGCACCTTTAAGCATGTCATGCAACTCGGTTGTTGACTTCCCCATGCAATTCATATGAAAATTCAATATGACAGGCTCAAAGCTCGTAGGCAGCGATTGGAGAATCACATTAGTAGTCAACTCTTGGCCAAGGGGAAAACCAAGCTTTTTCAAGCTCTCATTGTGGCCAATCATCTTGATCGCATGAAGACTAACCTATTGCCCTCCGACAGCCTACAAGAAAACAATGCCTTGGAGGTATTAAACCTCTCGGCCCTTACTTGGTCCTGAAACATACCTTTCAGACCTATAATTATATTGTAAGCGTCTGTGATCTCATATTGCTTCTAAAGCTCAGAGTTCATGATCGCAAGCATCAGGCAGTGCACATCGACTGCGTCATTGCAATACTTCTCATAGGCATTCTTTTCAGGTCGAGTAGCATCATCATTTGGTTACTCGGGATAGAGACCCTCTGGAACATATTCATTCTTTTCTTGCTTGAGAACAATTCTCATATTACGAAACCAGTCAATAAAGATGGTTCTATTCAGCTTTTCTTTCTCAAGAACAGATCGCAAATTAAAGGAAGGTGCAGAAGAACTAGTAGGTGCCATGATCTACAACAGAAATATATGCAAAGATTCAGCACTATGTTTATATAAGATCTTGTATTAGACACTCATGTTGGTTGTCGTGTTCGACCAGTCTACAACCAACTCGTATCTCCATACGACTAGTCTCGATCCAGTCATATCACCATTTAACCTGGTCGAACTTAATTATCAATAGTCAATAAAAGATACTCCCACTATATGTTATAAACCATGTTCCCCTCAAACATCATATAGTGAGTTTAAGATCCCAAAATCATTAAGTTATAGTGAACTTTGGCATCACTGCTAGAAACCTAGTGAATTTAGGTAGCCAACCTCTTGCCAATCATATCACATATGACTCCTGTCTGTTGGGCGGCATCTCTATGCCTCAGCGACCAACAGTACTATGCCCCAAAGCCCAAAACCGTTTTAATAGCCTTGTCAAGTTAAATCAATACTATACATATGGGTGTCCGACACCCACCCCAACTTATTAAGATAGTCAATGACACTCTACTTTGGTAGACCTACCAATCAACAATCAAAATTGTGACAGGCGCAACAATTGGAAATGCATCAAATTAACTTAATTTTTCTTGAGTGATATTATTCTACCATGTTAAAACATCTAATGAAAAAACATGATCAAATTACATGACATGAATAAACATTTACAAATAATCAAATTAAACTGTGAAATAGTATGGCGCTCAACATGACGATCTCCATCACCATGCTTCTTGTCCTCCGACCATCATGCTTGAAGTCTCCAACCACAATCATCTACTAAGCAATTACTCCTAAAAGGTAGCAATGAATTACATAGGAGAATATCAATCATCACATGTCGGTACGAGACCGTTATACAATAATATTCACATGCCATGAGAAATCCATACATGTATCACATACACAATGGGCCATACTATTCAGATCAATCCCTGCAAAAACGAGTTATGCATAGAATCCAATTCTATCGGGCGACATGAACACATAATACCATATAATGTGGCTACGATCACGGCGGTCTCGCTAGCTGGTTAGCGGGCTGGGTTTGAAGGGGCAGCGCCCTTCGCAGGTTGAGGGCAGCATTCTTGGAAACCTTTTCCGGGATATGAATCTTATTCACGTAACTGAGCCTTAGAAATCATCGAATTAATCATATTAACCCTATTCGAACCAAACTGATCACTGTCTTGATATGACCACGCACTGCGGCATACTCCGATGGCAGAATTTAGACCGGTAGGAGTATCATGCAAGGCAGTCGTAAACAAGTCGAGCAAATCATCTGGTCTTTATAGCTCATACCTCCTCATTAACCCATCTACTATCATCGAACACTAATCGATCTTATCGACCAGTGCCTAGACCGTTCTATCCATATGAACCGATCTAGATTACTAGACCTGACAAGTAATAGATCCAATCTACTACTATCGCATATCAAGTATATGCGACCTATCTAGATCAAAAACTATGTAGGATGGCTCTGATACCACTGAAGAGATACGGGTAGGCTACGCTAGCAGATAATTCAAAAATTCTACCACGTAAACCAGGATGCCAAGCAAGCAAGAGATCACAGATCATTACCACCAGACGCGCAATGCAGCGGAAGAAGAGTTAGAGCAGCCTGGTCCAACCAAGAGCGCGTCGATGAAGTGGTCGTAGTCGATCGTCCAGCGTAGACGATCACCCTCGTAGTCAATCGCTCTCGTAGTCGGTTGCCCTTGTAGTCGATCGTCCTACGTCGAGTATGTCGATACAGTGGTCATAGTCTATCGTCTCCTCCAACAACCGTTGCAGCTCCTTGTGAAGATCGCGGATCGTCCTTAAGCGCAACAGCAACAACTACCGCAGTAGCGCCTCTATAGTATCCACATGTCCAGGAAAGGAACACTGTACGCCGATATGATAGCACCAAGTCGCACAGGAAGGCTATCTCAAGAAGATGACGACTAGGGTTTGGAGTAACTCACGTATATCTCATATCGTGTGTCTCCTCTCCTTTTTCTTTTTCCCCAATAGCCTCAATCATCTCCTTATATAGTGCCCGTAACGGATTCTATACGAACACGTTTGACGAATCGTATCTGTACTGGTTTGTTCTAACCCGTTAAGTGTGTCACCCTGTAGGTTCATGCGTAGTTCGGTTGTGACTCGAAAACCTTTTTTGACCACAAGTCGTTAGTGGTACCTAGCAGGATATAATGATTTCCGAATACGCACAAATTATATCGAACAAACCTTAATGCAATATGATCTACGACCAGGTCCTTATCACTAACGACCAACTCATATCTCTATACGACCAGCTCATATTTGGTTTCGACTAGTTCGTAATTCCTTACGACCAGGTTTTGACCACTTAGTGATCATGTTCGGCTAGCCTACCGACAGCTCATATCTCCATACGACTAGTCCGTATCTGTTAGAACTAAAAGATCTGCTGATGTATTCTACCTTTGCCCCACGATATCTGGTACTGCCAAAAATATAAAAACTGCTGGTACATGCGACCACATACACTATCCCCACTATTAAAGTGCTCCATATCCATGCTCTATTTTTTTAAAGGCCCTCTTTCTTCCTCACCCTCATGCTCTCTCCCTCATCCCTCACTCTCACCCTCACCCGTCCCGATCTCCGGCAACCTCCGCCTCAAATCCGCGCCACCGTATCAAGTCCTCCATGTAGTAGTCTCACTATAGTTAAGGCGAGGATTTTGGCATGATGAAGTGGTAGTAAGGCGAGGATTTTGGCATGATGAAGTAGCATGAAGTCCTCCACGTGGTAGTCTCATTGTAGTTGTCATTTGGCATCGCTTTACCGTATCCAATTCATCACTGCTAAACAAGGGGTGTTACTAGCAAGGGTGAGTACTTTCGAACTCACCAAGTCCATATTACAAAGGTTGAATGCATTAATAATCATCTAATTATTTGTATCTTATATCATATCTTTTATCATCGTCATCATCCAAGTTCCAGTGTTTCATAAAATGTTTTTTAAAAAGCAATTAAAAATTATACTTATCACTGTACTATGAGATAGAACCACCGATAGGCTCCCGTAGCCTCTAATCCAGGAGAAAAGCATGAATCACATTTTTAAAACCTCGCACAGGTTGTATCACTTTACTCATGGTTACCCTGACTATTAAGGACATCTACTCTTACGCATTTCCGTAGATGCCATGCTAGTCTGAGTACCGAGCATCCCCTCCCCCCAATTTCCATACATTATGCCTCCACCTGGCTAGGTATTTCCTAGCCATTGTGATAGGCTTCCGTTATCTGCCACCATCTTGCGCTAAATATAGGTGCGCTCACTTGAGCCGATAATGCCATTATCCGACAATTTGATAGGGTAACGAGCTCAGCCCGTCTTAGACGACACCATGGTTGTAACGCCCTATTTTTGGGAGTGTTCAAAATTTGAATTTGAATCCTGTCGTAGTAGGGCACCAAGGTGTGCCCCACCCTCTAGGGTCATCGGCAATACCCAGGTGGCCCCAGGGAAAATCTGGGTGTATAGACTAGGTCTATATGTTGTGTTCATGCAAATGTACCGAAATACCCCTATTGTGTCTAAGGGTACATATCAACATGTCATTCACAATTATTCAAGGGGTCATACTGGCAAGTACGTATTTAACTATTTCTGAAAAAAATTAATATAAAAATTGTAATGCATGCTGATATAAAACAATATACTTTTTTTATAAAATGGGTATGATATGATCAAAGGACTACGACTTGCCTTCGTTGAAGAGTTGAGACGTTTCGGTCGTCAGGTCCAAGAATTATTCGGAAACATCAGAATCTATACGTGCGAAAGAGCCAAATAAATAAAATAATTCTAATTAAAATCCAAAAATTACCAAACTAGAACAAAATGAAAGATACTTAATTTAGATGAATTTAGAAATTTGAATCACTTGAATCGGAGCTCGAACGAAGGAGAACAGACTCTCGGAAGTTTGAAAACATATAAAATGAAGAAAATCAGGATTTTTGGAATTATTTTTCTAAAGAAAATTCCTTGAGTCTCCTCGATCTACTTCTTCAGCTCGACCAAATCGTTGATAGGCAAACGGTAGTGTCTCTTGAAAATGGGTGAAGTTCCAAGAACTAGGTTGATAACGAACTCTAAGTCCATATCTGGTGGCATCTCAGGTAAATCATCTGGAAAGACATCTGGAAAATCTCTGACCACCGGCACATCTTTCAAACATACAGCTTTGACACTACAGACTAGTGCTCTATCATGCTTTTCCTTGGAGGCTTCAAATTTTACTTTGGTTCCAACTGAGCTAACCAAAGTGATGCTTCTACCACCACAATCCAAGAGTGCTTGGTGATTAGCAAGCCAATCCATAACCAAAGTCACATCTAAGGACTTGGTGTCGATGATAATGAGGTTGGCTAGAAATTCTACCCCTTCTATGACCACTTTAACTTGTGGACAACCTTGGTTCATACTCAACTCTGAACCGAGAGATTGAACCAACAAAGCAGTTTTAAGCATCGAAACCTTCAGCTGATGCTTTGTAGCAAAAATTCGAGAAACAAATGAATATGAAGCTCCATAATCAAACAACACAGTAGCAGGTGCTAAATTTACTAGGAACTTATCCAGTACGATGTCCAAGGCTGTCTGGGCTTCCTCCACTGTGACATGGTTCACTCGGTCTCTCCCAAATGGCTGAGAGGTCTTGGCTGCTGCAACTGGAGTCTAAGGTGCTCCATGTCCTGCTCCTGGCATAGGGGTTCTAGTCGGAATAGCTCCCAAGTTGACTCTGACAGGAGTCTTCTGCAAACAATTGTTGGCGTAGTGACTCAATTGATGACAGCTGAAACAAGTAACTCCCGTGGCATGATTGTTGTTTTGTGGCTGCTGGGAGTTGGTATTGTTGCTGCTGATGCTGTGGAATCCTGGAGTAACTGGGCAAGGTGCGGTCGCAAGGGTCCAAAATGCAACAGGAGGAGCAACACGGGCAAGATGCTACACATTCATTCTGGCTCTCTGTAGTTGATTTTGGTGAGCACCATGCTACACCATCTTTATCTTGCAAGATTCTTCACGCTCACGATGAGACTCTTCTATGAGCATAGCCCTATTTACTAGATGCTGAAAAATCTGCATAGTCGTTATCAACGACTTGAACCTTTAAGCTAGGGTTGAGCCCCCGCTTGAAACGCTTCTAACGTGCATCATCTATGGCAACATCCTCATAGGCATATCGAGAGAGTTGAGTAAACTTGTTGAGGTACTCGCTCACTGATATGTTTCTTTGTTGTAGCTCACGAAACTCGTTCTTCCTCATTTCCACCATTCCGGAGTCTCCCACCTCGAGGCCTCACCGCGGTGGAGAGGCCTCGCATTTTTCACAAACCCTGGTCGCTCTGAAGGCTGTGCCTCGATGACTAGGGAGTCTCCTGTTGGGACCCCGAGTTGCTGGACCCGAGCCCTCTGTGTATTCCAAACTAATCCCAGATCAGTAGCCACCTCACACAGTTGCAATATCGATGTTATCATATTCATACAACAAAGTAGCTAATGAAGCAGGCAAATTAATATTACTTAGTAGCAAAATGACCTTATGGTCAAGTCTTACAGAGGTTGCCACGCAGGGCTTAACAACAAAAGATAAACTTGCAGTGAAAACCAAAATATCTCGTGGTAGCCATCCGACATGCCCATAGGCAATCGAGTGGAGGATGCGACCTAGTTTGCGTAGTCTTCGAAGTAATCTTCCTCGTTGAACTCGGTGCTCCCTAGTTCTTCGTCGGTGATTGATCATCAAGTGGCGTAAAGCCGTGAGTACTTTAAAGTACTCAGCAAGTCGTAGGAAAATGTATGCAGCTAGTATTCATGCAAGGCTTGAACAAGGATAGCTTTATGTTTAATTTGCAGAAAGCGGTATTGAAATTAAATACAATAGGTATATTGTAAAGCATAATTCAAAAGATTAATACATAAGTAATCAAGTTCTTTGAAACAACTAGTGAACACCCTGTTCACTTGCCAACCATCAACCACATCCAGATCGCTTCCCAACCAAACCATTCCAATAATTTTTATGAAAATCTACCCCTCGTGTGAAATCACTAGGCATTGTCCATAACTAGGGACACGACTATTCGAATAGTTTTTAACACTCTGCAGAGGTTGTACAGCTTAACCCACAAGAGATAATCATCTTTATAAAAAACACACATTTCTTTAGGCATGTAAATAAAGGAGAGACTATCACAAGGCTTTTACAAAAACTCTGTTTTAACTTGGTGTTGCTCGCTAATGTTTCGCCACGCCAGCCCCCATTGCGCCATAATCAACCAAAACAGAACCGAATTAAAACAATGCTAATTTGTTGGCCAGGTCCAACCCGTAAATAGACTTGTGATTGTACAGTGAGGCCTAGATCAATGGCGCACAAAGTTAGGTCCTTGGCAACTACTCAGGTGAGTTAACTACATCCCAAAATTATTCCCTTTACTGCACAATCAATCGCCTTAATATAAAATCATTTATGGTTCAACTTGACCAAATGGCAACCCTTTGCCATGGCACAACAAATTTAAATAATAGTGGTCGTGCCACAATTCTATATATCATTAAGTCAAGATTAATCATTTATGAACATGTGATCGTGAATCCCATCACGACTAAGCATGGCTAAGCATAACACGATACCCATGTTGGTAATAAAATATGCCCAACTAAAATTAACCCAATCTATGGTGTCCAACTGTAAATGTCAACATGTCATTCATAATTATTGAAGGGGTCATACTGTCAAGTAGGTATTTAACTATTTCCATAAACAATTAATATAAAAATAGCAATGTATGCAGATATAAAACAATATACTTTTTATGAAATGGGTACGACATGATCAAAGGTCTATGACTTGCCTTTGTTGAAGAGTTGAGACACTTCGGTCGTTGGGTCCAAGAATTCTTCGAAAACACTGGAATCTATACATGTGAAAAGAGCTAAATAAATAAAATAATTACAAATAAAATCCAAAAATTACCAAACTACAACCAAATGAAAGATACTAATTTTAGATGAATTTAGAAATTTGAATCACTTGAATCGGAGCTCGAACGAAGGAGAACAGGCTCTCGAAAGTTTGAAAACACATAAAATGAAGAAAATCAGTATTTTCAAAATTATTTTTCTAAAGAAAATTCCTTGAGTCTCTGACAGGTGGGCCCCAAGGCCATGGACTAAGTCCACGACTATGCGAAGGTCCACGGTGGACCGGTCGCACGTGAACAGCGGGGCTTGCACACAAGCTGGCCCAGGGTGCCACGTTGGCGCTGACGTGGCTCCACACGGCTGCCACGCGGGCTGAAGGGCTGAGGTGGTGTCGAGCTGGCACTGAAGTGGTGTTGCCATGTCACACAAACGGCGAGAGCGGCACGGGGATCGAGCGTCGCCAGCGAACTGCGGGGAGATGGCTAGCGGCGATGGTAGCAATGGGTAGAGGGGAGCGTGGCGAAGCTAGGGCTCATGGTCTCGACGGCTGGAGCAAGGAGGTGACCGGCAGCGACGAAGAGAGTGGCGGCGAGATGCGGCTTGTGGTGTTGCTCGAGCTCCGGCGACTCTTCGGCGGTAAGGAGGTGCGCAGTGGATAGGCTGTGATCTTACGAAGCCAACGGCGAAGACCACGTCGATGGAGAAGCTTTGACGGCGGTGCTAGAGGTGGCGGCGCGAGCTCTAGCCAGCGGCGGTGAAACTGAAAGCACGGCGAAACGACGGTGAGATAGAGAGGGAGAGTTGAGGGTAATGCAAGAGGAGGGTGAGGTCTCCCTAGTGATCCATTTATAAAGGAAGGACGAGGACCAGGCGACAAGATGGAGCGGTGAGATTCGCGGTGGTGTGGCAAGGGCGGCTCTGGATGTCTGTGCGTTCTGGCGTGACGGGCAGGTGAGGTGGAGAAAAGGAAGGGAACGAGTGTGGCGGAGGTGATGACATTTAATGTGCACGTCTCCAAGGGAAAAAGGGGCGGGATTCGCGTTGGAGGAGGCAACGACTTTCATCGCAGCGGTGACGCACGCAAGCGCTGGCGGCCTGAGCAAGAAACGGGAGGGAGACGAAGGTGAGTAGGGGGAGGCTAACAGGCGGGACTCACCGGGGAGAGAGAGGGGAGGTGCGGAGCGGAGCGGGCCGACGAAGCAGACCGAGGAGCAGGAATAGGAACAGGCCGATGGGAATTCGGCCCAAATAGCGAAATGATATTTTTAAAGATTTTTTATTTACAGAAATTGAGAAAAAGGAAATCGGTTTTTAGAAAATAGTAAATAAAATCTAAAAACTCTAGGAAAATACACAAAAATTCCTTGAATTAATAAAATTAT
Source organism: Hsuehochloa calcarea (assembly GCA_036346395.1). Taxonomy (NCBI): domain Eukaryota; kingdom Viridiplantae; phylum Streptophyta; class Magnoliopsida; order Poales; family Poaceae; genus Hsuehochloa; species Hsuehochloa calcarea. The sequence goes on from CM070613.1 coordinate 28,568,503, forward strand.
TTACAACTTTTAATTTTGTAAATAAATTATTTTTAATTTTTGGGAAAAAAGAAAAACTCTTTTTAAAATCTAGAAAATACAAGAAAAGACTTAAAATAATCTTTTTGACTTTAAATACCAGAAAGCTCGTTTAAACCAAATTTTAATTAATTAAAGTTTGATTAATTAATATTAAATTATTTTTATTTTCTAAAATTTCCAGGCAAGCTTTAGCAATTCAATAAAATCAAATTGTTATTTTTATTTTAAAAAACCATGACAAATGGGATGTTACATCTCCCGCCTCAAGGCCTCACCTTGGCGGAGAGATATCGCACATCGCTCACAAAGGTGCAAAGCCCTAATCGTTTCCACAGCCATGCCTCGACGATTAGGGAGTCTCCCGCCTTGAGGCCTCGCCTTGGCGGAGAGACATTGCACTCAAATGCGCAAAGCCCTAGTCATTTCAATGGCTGTGCCTTGGCGACTAGCGAGTCTCCCGCCTCGAGGCCTCGCCTCGGTGGAGAGACCTCGCATATCGCAGAAACCCTGGTCGTTTCGATAATCGTGCCTCGGCGACTAAGGAGTCTCCCTCCTCGAGGTCTCGCATCGGCAAAGAGACATCGCGCTCAATGGTGCAAAGCCCTAGTCATTCCGATGGCTGTGCCTCTGCGACTAGAGTCTCCCGCCTCGAGGCCTCTCCTCGGCAGAGAGACCTCGTATGTCGCACAAACCCTAGTCGCTCTGAAAGCTGTGCCTCGGTAACTAGGGAGTCTCCCGCCTCGAGGCCTTGCGTCGTCGAGAGACATCGCGCTCAAAGGCACAAAGCCCTAGTCGTTCTGATGGCCGTGCCTCGGTGACTAGGGAGTCTCTTGCCTCGAGGCCTCGTCTCGGCAGAGAGATCTCGCATATCGCACAAATCTTAGTAGCTCCGAAGGTCGTGCCTCAGCGACTAGGGAGTCTCTCGCCTCGAGGCCTTGGCTCGGCGGAGAGACATCGCGCTCAAGATGCAATGCCCTAGTCGTTTTGAAGGTTGTGCCTCGACGACTAGGAAGTCTCCCGTCTCGATGCCTCGCCTCGGTGGAGAGACATCGCACATCGCGCTCGAAGGTGCAAAGCCCTAGTTATTCCGATGGTTGTACCTCGACGACTAGGGAGTCTCCCGCCTCGAGGCCTCACCTCGATGGAGAAACATCACGCTCAGAGGTGCAAAGCCCTAGTCGTTCCGAGGCTCAAAGGCGCAAAGACATCAAGAAGTATGAGGGACGACATTCGGCTTCACCTCTCCCTCGCTAGCTTTGGGCTCTCAAGCGACCCCAATAAAAAAGTGTGGGGGACGGCATTTGGCTTCGCCTCCCCCTCACTAGCTTTGGGCTCCCAAACGAGCCCAATAAAAAAGTGTGGGGTATGATGTTCGGCTTCGCCTCCCCTCGCTAGCCTTGGGCTCCCAAACGATCACCATCAGAAAAAGTGTGGGGAGGATGACATTTGGCTTCGCCTCCCCTCGCTGGCCTTGGGCTACCAAACGAGCCCAATAATAATATGCAGCCGCCTCCTCAGACAAACAAGCATTCAACCTTCACGCCACTCCGAGTCGTGGGCACAATCCACTAGGAGCGGCTGAAGGGGGGACGATACCTGGCCCCTAGGAGGACCAACACGAACGGTCACACCGACGAAAATTGAACACAACAGGGTACAGTGACAATGTCACCTCAATGCGTCACCCGCCTCGAGGGCCATGCCTCGGCGTGGCGGCTCCGCGTCGATTTCGCTACACAGGATATGCCGCTGCTCTCCGCCCTCCTCGAGGCTATAGCCTCGGTGGGGCAGCCCCGACGTACCACCCGCCTCGAGGGCCACGCCTCGGCATGGCGGCTCTGGGTCGACTTTGCAACACGGGCTCTACCGCTGCTCCCCATCGGCCTCGAGGCTATAGCCTCAGCGGGGTGGCCCCCAACGCACCGCCCGCCTCGAGGGCCATGCCTCGGCGTGGCAGTTCCGCGTTGACTTCGCCACACGGGCTCTGCCACTGCTCACCGACCACCTCGAGGCTATAGCCTCGGTGGGGCAGCCCCGACGTGTCACCCGCCTCGAGGGCCATGCCTTAGCGTGGCGGCTCCATGTCGACTTTGCCACACTGGCTCTGCCATTGCTCTCCGCTTGCCTCGAGGCTATAGCCTTGGTGGGATGGCCCCCAACGCAACGCCCGCCTCGAGGGCCATGCCTCGGCGTGGCGGCTTCGCGTCGACTTCGCCACACGAGCTCTACCGTTGCTCACCTCCCGCCTCGAGGCTATAGCCTTGGCGGGGCAGCCCCGATGCACCGCCCACCTCAAGGGCCATGCCTCAGCGTGGTGGCTCCACATTGACTTCGCCACATGGGCTCTACCTGCCTCGAGGCTATAGCCTCGGCGGGGCGGCGCCCAACGCGCCGCCCACCTCGAGGGCCATGCGTCGGCATGGCGTCTTCGCGTCGACTTCACCACACGGGCTCTAGCTAAATGTCCCTTTGTCTCAATGTAAACCAAGGGCGAGATAGGGAATGTCCCTTCTTGCCCCTGTATATACGACCCCATGGGCTTGTAAAGAGGGGGACTCCTCGTTCATACACTCAATACAATATCAACACACCTTGTGTCTTTGGATCCTCCCCCTTCGGTCTTCTCCTAAGACAAAGGGTACTTTGTACCCACTGTCTAGCTTTTTCTTGCTACGACAAACTCAAAGTGTGAAACTCAAAATTCTCCCAATTCTGAGTTTTTAAATTTCCAAAACCCTTCTTAGGCTCGGCCCCACCCACCCCTGCCTCCCTCGGCCCAACTTAGCCCGTCCTAGCCTGGATGGGCCCACGCCGCCCAGTCCACGCTGTGCGTGCTCCCGACCCGCGCCGGTTGCATCTGCTGGCACTGCCTCGCCCTGCTCCACGCCAGTGCCTGCCTGCACACCCCTGTGTTTCGCCAGTGCATCACTGCCCCCACCCGAGCTACGCTGCACCTAGCCCCCTCCCTCCCTCAGTCCGCACTCCCAACCCGCACCGGTTTCAGCAACTCCCGCGCCGCACGCGCGTGCTGGAGAATTCCACCACCTCAGGGCCCTGTGCGGCCATCTAGCGTCCAACGGTCGTCTTTGTTCCCCTAGGGTGATAAAATGCCCCAATCACCCCGCCCTGCTCCCAATCGCTCCCCCATTGCCTCCATTGCCCCTGAAAGTCGCCCGAGCCACCTTCTTCCTCCCATCCAGTCAGATCGCCGCTTCCAAGCGTCGTTGAGCATCATGGCGCCTCGGTCCAATTGCTTGCGCCTAGAGCTTCACTTGGACCTCCCAAGACAACCCAAGCTGCGCCAAGCCTCCTCTTCCCCCTCCGACGAGCCCTCATCGACGGCCACCTCACCGCCGCCTCGGCTCTCGGTCGATAGACCACCACGAGTTTCCTCAAGCACGGTCGTCACTTCGGGTGAGCTTCTCATCACCTCTAGTTGCTCCATAGCAAAGAATTAGGCTCCTGGGCCTTGTGTCACCGTGGTGCCATGCTCGGTCCCTCTGCCACCGCATGAGCTCACCGCTGACTACCCTAGCCTCCAAATTCAGTGATGCTACCATGGAACCCAATTTTGCCCTTGCTCTAGGCCGCCGTCCTCTTCCTCACTGGCGATGAGCTTCGCCTCTCGTCGGCAGAGAAGATGACACTGTAGCGACGTCATTAGGTTTAACTGCACGTAATTAGTGCATAATGATCTTACTTAACCTCTGTTAATCAGTCGCTGACCAGTGGGCCCTCCTCGTTTAATTTAAGTCCTTGTCTCGCTGACGTGTGGGCCCCGTCAGCTTTTAAAATCCTTTTTAAAGTCGGTTAAGTAAGTAGATCCACTAACAAGTGGGCCCACTTACTGTGTGCACAATAATTAGGTCCCACCTGTCAGTCCCTCAGTTGTTTCCTTTTAGAAAATAAATAAGATTTTATTTAAAAACTTGTGGGACCCAGCTGTAAGTCTTAGTGGCCTTTTTGTTAGAAAATTAATTCAAAAATTAAATTACTGTTTAGTGGACCTCACCTATCAGAGGGGGAATCTCTCTCTCTCTCCTCTGGTTATTTTTTTTTTGATCTAATCCAAATTTAAACTTTGGAGAGCCCGTTCTTGCTCGTTTTAGCTCTAAATTTAATAAAATTTGTTTCTAAAATTTTCTAAATTCAAGTTCTATCTGTTGGCAATTGTTTTGTTCAATTTGGAGTTCATTTTAATTTTCTTTCATATTTATTTACTTTTCTCGTTTGTTTGTTCGTTTTCCAATGCAATCGTCCGAGTAGGGTACGAGGACACGGAAGAGCCCCAGTTCGAGCAAGCGCAAGAATTCCAAGACCCACCTACTTTTGAGCTAGGCTAGTCAACATGTGATCATATTGAACCTACACTTGTGCAAATTTATATCCATTTAAACTATCAAATTGCATGCTTAATTTTTTTATGCAAATGTATGCCAAAGTTCAAGGTATATATGTGTCGACTTGATGCTTTAGTATTATTATACTATCCCTTGATATTTGAATCACATGACCTGTTGAGTTTTTTAACGAAAAAGAAATAGAATCCATCACTATATTTCAGCTAATTAGAAGTTTCCACCTAGGTGTCAGCATAAAAAGGAGCACATAGTGGAAAGTAGGCAAGCCGCGCCCTCCAAGTAGACCTTACCTCAAGCCCCAACTCCCACAACCGAATCCTCTGCATTACTGCAAGGGGAGCGGTGCATGCATTGAAAATGAGTCTACTATAGTGAATAATGCACGGTGTTGTAGCAGAATTATGGATCCGGATTTTCCTGTAGCACACATACTATGTCACTGGATCTGAGTTGTTAGATTCCAATCTGATGGTTGAAATTCTAACACATTTGATTGCTCATTCTCTGCATTTAGTCCTCTGATATAGACACCCCCATCCCATTTCCAATAAATTTATCCCGATGCTGCCTGACTCTTCTTATCCGAGGAGACCTCTTGAAAGGTGTAAATTGGACCCGAGGCCCCGACGAAATGCGCTAGAACTATAGAAAGTTGACAGGGTTTACCTGGAAAAGTCGCAGACAGGAGCGGACGCCCCGTGAAATCCGAACTGCACGGTCGCTTTCTGCCCCGCCTCCCTCGTCACCCCTTGGCTCCCCACCCCACTTGTCCCCGACGACTCTCCCCCTTGGGGCACGACCATCCTGGCGGTCTCGAACCGGCAAACACCCGCGACCTCGTCCGGAGCCTCGCAGAATCCAAGTCTCCAACGCCGCATCCTCTTCGAATTGAGTCGAGCCGCACCTCCCATATTACCCTCACGACCTTAACTCTAGCCGCCGTCCGCCGCCCGCCGCCGCCGTCGCCGTCGCCGTCAGGTACTGACTGTCCTCTTGCACTGGCCGATCTGGTCCCGTCGATCGATTTGATTTGAATTTTATTTCTCTATTTGATCACGTGGTGGGCGTGTTGGAATGCAAATAAAACTGTACGGTGCGAATTTGTTGTAGGCCTGCCCTGGTGAATCGTCACAGTTGGTTTTGTTAGATTATGGGAGGGAAGAGAGGAAACGAGGGCTGAATTGTTGAATGTATTGCAAGTGCTCAAGGGGCAATATATAGTGTACAAGTGAAACTCTAGACTAGAAATCCTAGCTATACTATAATTACATAACTACTCTTAACACTTACACGACTATTACACTTCTACCGCACATTACACCACTACCCTTAACACCTCCACTCAAAATCAATGCGTATGCAATAGTATTGAGTTTGAAGAGGTCAAACACTAAGATAAAAGATAAATACAAAGTCCGAGCTTGAAGACGTCGTTGAAGCATGCAACTCTTGAACAAAAATTTTCCTTCGGCTCTTCACACACGAATATCTTGATTTTGAGATGTTGAAACCTATAGGAATAGAGAGATATGTCAAATCAAACCGATGAAGAGAGAGACGAGGAGACGAACCAGATCCGCCCACCCAAGAAGTGAGGTGATGGTGTCGAATATGGCGCTCGACGAAGGCAAAGACAACGTACCAGATCCGCCCACCCAAGATGTGGGGTGACGGTGTCGAATCTGGCGCCCGACAAAAACAAAGACGAAGAGACAGTTAATGATAACGACAAAGAAGGTCATTGCTCAAGAGTCGTAATGATGCGAAGATATGTAGCAAGATGGTTACAAGAGAGGACCAGAGGGCAAAGTCGCATCAACAACGATGATAGGAGTGATCGCACTCGATCCAATGGACGGACCGTGGCAACCTAAAAAAGGAAGAAGCAATCGGCTGATCGACAAAGGATTTGATGGACTAGCAACGCTTCGATGAACTCAAAGAGTGATGCAACGGACTTGGATGGACTCGATGGAAATCAAAGGAAATAAACAAAAGATACTAGCAGCAGCATACAAGCAACAGATACTAGCAGTAGTGAGGCAGAGCAATCAATCAGCAGATCAGATGCAACTAGCAATTACCAAGCAGCAGTATGAGTATCAGCAGATCAGAAGCAGTAATCACCCACACCCATACGAACTAGTAGATGAAGTCCAGGGTGCCAGAGCAGGAGTCGCTTGAGCAGAGGACATGGATGGCGGTGGTGAGCTGCACCGGATCTTTGGTGGGAACCCACTGGATTTGTGCTGGAGCAAAGGAGCAAGGCATCGTGCTTGAGGAGAAGTCCTTGGCCTCCAGCCCTTGATCCACGCCGGATCCTCTGCTCCAGTATCTCACGGTGGATCCTCCTTACGCCTTCTCGCTGATCCGAGCAGAGGTTCCGGCGTGGACGAAGCGCAGATCCGGCGTTAACGGCGTCACCGAGCGTGGATTCGTCGAGCGCCTCGTCGTGGGTTGCTCGAGAGAGGTAGCTTCGAGCTCGGGGAAGATTTACCGGGGGAAGATGTGCCGCTCGAGCTCGGGGAAGATCCGCTCGAGCAGAGGGGAAGATGCATCGCTCGAGCAGCGGCTTGGGCTCGCCGGCCAACTCCGTCCGGATATGGTTAGAGAAGATGATGTCAGCGCTGGATCCGGTCGAATCCGACCGGCTGCGACGCCCCAGGCGACGATGATGACGGCGGAGACCAACCGATCTGGTCGGTGATGGCGAAGGTGAGGAGGATGAGATCCGGCGACAAGGGTCGCCAGATCCCTAGTGGCTCCCGGCCAGGAGACACGACGGTGGCACCGGATGGAGGTAGGTGGCCCAGCGGTGACATTGGACGGAGGGGGCGCCCGAGTGGAGGCAGGGATGCCTGGATCTGGCCGGAAAGAGCTTGCTACTCGCGCGGAGCTACTGGTGAGGAAGGGATCCGGCGGAGAAGACTTGGAGACACCGATGTAGACCAGATCCGAGCGGATCTGAGCCGGGGAAAGCCCAGCGACGGCGAGGCGACGGGGGTCGCGGCCTCAGTTCCAAGCGCCTCCGCTCTAGGGCTACATCGAGGGCTCCCCTGCCAGATCCGAGCAGGCCTTGACCACCACCTTGGCGTCGCCACCATCCTCTCCCGCCAGATGAGCTCGAGGTGGCACTACTACACGTATCCGGAGAAGGGACATCGCCAAACGAACTCGAGGAGGTGCAGCAGCGCAGATCCGGAGCTCGAGGAGACGTGCGTCGCGGATCCGCGAGCCGGCGAAGCAGAGGATTCGATGAAGACGAGGCGGCGGAGGAGCGACGCCGGCGCAGATCTGGATGAGGCGGCTGCGACGGAGAGGACGATCCCGCGCTCGCGAATCCAGATGAGGCTGCGATGGACGGTGAATGATCTGGTTGTTGATCGCTGTGGATTTGGACTACAAGACGATCGGCGGTGCTGATGCTGCTACTTGAAGAAACGAAGATCGAGACTCCGCGAGACTGCTAGCTCGAAGATGCTGACCAGGATTGCTAGCTGATATCAGTGTTGCTACTTGATATTAAGAAACTATATATGCTAACGAGATTGAGTGCTGCCCCCGGGAGTGAAGATTTCTCCCCCGGGGGCTGCAGCGGTGGAAGAGGATGGAAATTAGGTTATGGATCTATGCTTTGATACCATATTAGATTATGGGAGGGAAGAGAGGAAATGAGGGCTGAATTGTTGAATGTATTGTAAGTGCTCAAGGGGTAATATATAGTTTACAAGTGAAACCCTAGCTATACTACAATTATATAACTACCCTTAACACTTACATGACTATTACACTTCTACTACACATTACACTACTACCTTTAACAGGTTTGAGATGTTGCCGCGATCTAGTGATTATGTACAGTTGAGGAAATGTTTGGTTAAGTTTTGTGAACGCGCAATTTTAGAATTCGTGTTGTTTTGTGAGTGTATGTGTGACGGTGTTTACCAGAAATTTCTGTAGGTAAGAGCATTAATTAGCAGGGAAGCACATGATGCGGACTGCATTTTTGAACTTGCATAGTTACAGTAGTGAATCGATGATCAAATTATGGTCGCTGGAGACGTTTCTACTAGAATTAAGTCACTGTTAATGTCTAAAGAGTATTTCTGATGACATGGGTGGCAAAAGTAGCACTCTGCATATTTTTTATGTTCGATAAGGGAGAAAGTTTGACATGTTTACCTTGACTTCATTCATTGCCTCACTTTTACCGGCTAATGGATTTTATGAGCACTATATGTGCTAGAGGGGCCATAAGAGGGCTCGGGGTGTTGGAGAAGACATAAAGAAAAGAGAGAAATGGTATTTTTGGCAGTGAAAAATAGTGCATGGATTGGGATACATTGGCCTCTGTTGTTTCAAAATGGGGGTTGAAAAATTCAGAAACCTAGTAAATTCGTTTTAAATTGAACCCTTCAATATCGTTAAAATAATTCTCAGCATGATGTTTAGCTGCCAAACCATAATTACTACTACTTTTGTCGGCTATAACTAGTTCACTACCTAGGAGCTTCCTTTGTTAAATCGAATCATTTTATTGTTTGCTAATATCTGTTATCAACTTGATGTAAGTGGTAACTCCAATGATTTTCTGTTACAGGCTGTGTACAATGCTGTAGCAAAGGGAATATGGGGACAAAAGCTCGTCCACCTTCCACTGATTCAGAAAAGACAGAGATTGGACAAATAGACACTAGGGCTCCATTTGAATCTGTCAAAGCTGCAGTAAGCTTATTTGGTGAGGTCCGATTTTCATCTGACAAGTCTGCTGCCAGAAAGGCAAAGGCTCCTCAAGCGGAGGTACAATTTTTGAAACAAATATTTTGTGCTATAATATTTAAGTATCTAACTCTTATTAATAGTGTGTACATATATATCATAGATGTGAATGTGCAGCTGCAGACAGTGAAGTATAATATTTGCAGATCTCATAGTTTAAAAGCTATATTTGTGCTAGAATTGCTAGGTTAAAACATACACCTGGAATTCTGTGATCGGATTTGTACATTCAAACTTTGCATCAACAGTGAAGTTACCAGATTTAGCGTACCATAATTTTTCTACACACAGATGGAATGCACAAAGTTTCCTGGTTTGCCCCCTTTCCATCGTCCATTTGGCATTTGTATAAACTTTGAACGTTAAAATAATAAAATTGTTTTCTTCAATCAGTTTTTAGCAATCACTGAGCTGTTGTGGAAGTTGCAACCTCCACTTTTGACTTTTGACGCTGGGAGCTGAGGGAAGTTGATTTTACATATCTATCAGATATTCAGAATATTATACCTACACAAAATATCTTTGTCTTTAATTGCTAATCTCAGTGGTAGGTCTGAACATTCTTTTCAGTTGTTGCAGTTTCTCTTAACATATATTTTCTTTTAAAAATGACGTGCCTGAGGATTTTCAATTATACCTAAATATTTCCTAGCCCTCTCGGTTCACCCTTCATCTTTAGTAAAAGCACAACGATAATAGCCATTTAAGGAAAGCTAGATATTTTATGCAGTTAGTGCATTGGATGTTCTTAAATTGATCTTTTTTCGATTGGTTTATTTGTATTCAGAAGGGATAATGAAGAGAAAAGGGAATAATAGCGGGAAAGGAAACTTTAAATTTGACCTTATCTATCCATTATATTGACGTTGTTCAAAGTAAAATTTGCAGATGTATCTATATTATTCAATAAACAGAGTAATAATTGACTTCACGAATTCAAGTCAGAGCATACCCTAGGGAAGTCCTGAAAAAATAGATGACCAAAATTTGTCAATTAGCTCAACCATTCACCGATGCAAAGGCACTTGACCACAAATATGGGCTTTCTGTGAGCAATGCATTGCTTTCTCTATTTTTTAACCCTGTAACATTTTTGTCTCTTATACAGTGTCTTGAATATGCACTATAAGGCAGTTGCTTAACTGGCTCTCATGTATCTTGATTTGTGCATTAGGAATGATGCATTATATGCTACTTATAGTACTTGTTGGTTCTTTTCTATTGCTTCCATACTAGTTCATAAATGCTCATGTACTACCATGCTGCAACTGTGAGATAGTCTCTACATTGTGTTTATCCATCAACTGCACTTCACTTGGACCTATCTTGCATTTCAATATCATATTATTATGCTGATCCTTTGTACATTTTAAATTTTGTCTGCGGTAGAGGGTGTTGGCTAAGGAGACAGAACTGCACTTGGCCCAGAAAGAGTTGAATAAATTCAAGGAACAGCTGAGTAATGCTGAGACAACCAAAGTTCAGGCCATCTCTGAGCTGGAGAGGGCTAAAAAAACCGTCGAGGAGCTAAACAGTAAGCTTGATGCAATCAACAAGTCCAAAGAACTTGATATTCAGGCAACAGAAGATGCAAAGATTCGAACAAAGGAGCTTGAAGGTGGAAGCTCTAGTGAGGCTGTCGGAAAGGATGGTCCTTTGAAGCAGGAGCTAGACAATTCCAGGGAACAGTACGCTGCTGCTCTGGCAGATCTTGATGCAGCAAAACATGAGCTTAGAAAACTGAAAAAGGATTTTGAAACCTCATTGGATGCTAAGTTATCTGCTGCCCAGCAGGAAGCAGAGTCAATGCAGTCTTCCGAAGCAAACAAGGAGAAGGCTTCTCAGCTCCATACTGAGATTGCACTGATTCAAGAGTCTCTTATGCATGCTAAGGCAGCCACAGAGCAAGCACACGAAGAAGAATTGCAAATCCTTGCTGAGAAGGATGTTGCCAGGAAAACTTACAAAGAAGCTCAGGAAGAAACTCAGAAGAAATTGTCATCTTTGCGAAATGATTTTGACCCTGTGGCTTGCAAGAACCTCCACGAAAAACTAGATATGACTAATTCTGAGATTGCATCTGTGCAGAAAACGATTGAAGATGCCAGAGCTCGAGATTTGGAGTCTGTTTCTGCTGTCAGCAAAGAGCTGGATGTTGCTAAAGAAATGTTGCAGAAAGTTGCAGAAGAGGAAAGTTCTCTTAGCAGTTTAGTTGAATCGCTGAAGTTGGAGTTAGAGGCTGTAAAGGAGGAACACAATCAGCTCAAGCAGAAGGATGCAGAAACCGAATCCATTGTAGGAGACCTTCATGTTAAGCTCCAGAAATGCAAATATGAGCTTGAGACAGCAGTAGCCACAGAATCGAAAGCAACATCAGCTTCTGATGACCTGATTTTGGCTCTCCAGCAACTGTCTTCTGAGTCAAAAAATGCTCTTCAGGAAGCTGAGGTGATGCAGAAGAGTGCAGCAGAGTTAAGAGATGAAGCTGAAGCAGCACGTGCTGCATTAGTGGAAGCCGAGCAAAAGCTGCAGTCCGCCTTGAAGGAAGCAGAAGTAGCAAAAGCAGCTGAATCAAGGGCTCTTGATCAGATCAAGCAACTATCGGACAGAGCAAATGCTGCCCGTGCCTCAACTTCTGAATCAGGTGCAAATATCACAATCTCAAAAGGGGAGTTTGAATCTCTAAGCCGAAAGGTGGAGCAGTCAGAGAAGCTGAGCGAGATGAAAGTTGCTGCTGCTATGGCTCAGGTTGAAGCCGTTAGAGCCAGTGAGAATGAAGCGATCAAGAAACTGGAAGCTGCTCGGAAGGAGATGGAGGACATGGAATTGGCGACAGAGGAGGTGCTAAAGAAGGCAGAGATGGCGGAAGCAGCAAAGAAAGCAGTAGAAAGTGAACTTAAGAGGTGGCGGGAGAAGGAAGAGAAGGAAAATGCAGAGGCTCCACCTCCGGTGGAAGCGCAATCACCTACAACTGCGTATCCATCCATGCAAAATGCTTCTGTTGCAAAAACCGCTGAAAAGAGTGATGGGCATCAAAGGAACAGCGAAGCGATGTTGAGAAAGAGCTTTATGCTGCCTAGCATCAGGGGAATGTTCCATAAGAAGAAGAGCCATGCTGACGGCAGTTCATCATAACTTGCTTGGGGGGAGAACTTGTATAATCAGTTCCAGGCACTTGTTTGCAAAGTGATTTCAAACTCAAACACGTAGTTGGATTCAACCATTTGTATAGTATATTTCTATTTGTTGCTGTTACTCGCTGGACTCTTGCTGTTGGTGTTAGCAAGATCCTTACTCTCATGGAGAGGATGACACTTGGAGATGAGGCAATTTTTCTTTGTTTATTTCTAACACAATGCCATGCCAACTCGAGGGTTGGGGATACATATTATAAGTCGCCAACCACCAAGTATATGCTAAGATGCTAGTCTAAGATTGTCCTATGATGATCAAGATGTTGTCCTTAAAGTCGACAATCAAGATGTTGTTCTTAAAGTCGGCGATCAAGATTTGTCTATGATGATCAAGATCTTGTCCTTAAAGTCGACAATCAAGATGCTATCCTATGATGATCAAGATGTTGTCCTTAAAGTCGACGATCAAGATCTTTGTCCTTAAAAGCTGCTTTGTCATGCCTACCCCACAAAGACCATAGTACGAGGACTTATTCATCATTCTCCCTAAGTCTTGTGCGTCGTCTTGTGGGAGAGTTGAACCATCCCGATCCTAGAACGAGCTCGAGGAATTTTACCCTCCCAAGAGGCTTGGTGGCGAGTCCGCAAGTCGATCGATGGTGTTGATGTAGCTTCGCCTTGATCGCCTTCATCCAACGACCTCGGATGAAGTGGTACTTCACCCGGATATGCTTGCTCGTTCGTGGAAAGCGGGTTCTTGGCGAGCAGAGCGGACTTGTTGCCCACCCCGAGAGCCACCGCCGGTGTCTCTGCCGAGGAGATCACTGCGATCGGCGAGCAGGCGCTGCGTCGAGCGGTGGAAGCCGCTATGTACTCGGCCTCACACCGACAGGCCACCACCGCCGCTTGATCGATCGCCACTAACGAGGCACTTGCCGAGGAAGAAGAGAATCCGCTTGTGCTCTTCTTTGGTGTCGATGTCGCTGCGTGGTCATTGTCGCTGCATGCAGATGAAGTGCGTCGCGCGGGACACCTCGGGTAGTGTAAGCCGTGGTCGGAGGTGCCCGCAAGCGTAGCGGAGGATCCTCTTCACGGCCGCCGATGCTCGTCGTCGGTCGTTGCGATGAACCGACCGACGAGCCGACGGCGAACGCCAAATCTGGACGCGTGTGGGCGAGGTAGCGAAGGCGCCCACGATGCGCGCGATCTTGCGTCGCGTCCGCCTCCTCCGCCGTGCTCTCACGACTCGGCTTGACCTCTCCTCCATAGGAGTGTGGGTGGGTTGCGATCGGTGAGCCCGCCCACTTCGACGGTGCGCTTGGCGTGGCGGTGCAAGAGAGATATCTGGAGTCGTCTGGTGGACCTCGATCCCGTGTAGAAGGAGAGGAGCCCCAAGTCGCTCATCCGAAGGCGGTCTTCATCTCGCCTTGAACTCCTCGACCTCGGCCTCCTTGGAGCCGGTGATCAACAGTCGTCGGCGACGAGACGCCCACCGCCAGGTGTTGCCGCCTTTTCCCGCCGGTAGACCGCGACCTCGTGTGCGCTCTTTTGAACCCCATTTGCTTGAGGGTGGAGTCCGACTTAGCGTTCCATGCTCGTGGTGCTCGCCGCAAGCCATAGAGGGCCTTGCGCAGCGGAGAACCTGCCCTCCTTGCCGGGGATGGCGAATCCCGGCGCCGACGGACGTAGGCCTCCTCCTTCAAGTCGCCGTTGAGGAAGGCGGACTTGACGTCCATGTGATGGACGCGCCAATCCTCTGGGCCGCAAGTGCGAGGAGAAGACGAACGGACTCCATGCGCGCGGACGGGCGCGCGGCGTCATCGAAGTCGACCCCTCGCCGCATGAAACCTCGTGCCACCAAGCGAGCCTTGTGCTTGATGATGGCGCCGGCTTCATCCGCTTCGGCTTGAACACCCACTTAAGGGTGATCGCCGGTGGCCGGCGGGAAGATCCGCCGGCCCCACGTCGGTTCCGCTCGACGGCGTCCATCTCTCGCTTCATCGCGACACGCCATGCGCGTCTCCCTCGCCTCGGCGAAAGCGAGGCTCGCCGTCGTCGCGACGCCAAGTGCGGCTCCGCCTCGAAGTCGTCTTTGCGCCGCGCCGAGCCTGATGGATGGCCGCCGAGGATGTTGTCCATGGTACGATAGCGTAGAGGCTCGTCGTCGTGGTAGGCGTCGGCGGTCCTCGTCGTGAGACGGCGAGTAGCGAACTCCACCATGCGCCGCTCGTCGTGGGCCGAAGCTCCGGGCCGATCCGGTGGTGTGGCCTGCAGTGCGGGAGAGTGGTGGCCGGTGCGGGAGGCGTGGCGTGGCCGGTGCGAAGGTGGTGGAGCTCGCCGAGCTAGTGGCGAGCAAGGTGTCGAGGTGGACGAGCTCGATGAAGGCGAGCCGCTAGCTCCCGGCTCTCGAAATGGGCGTGGTCGACAACAAAGTCCACGAGTCGAAGTCGAACCGTCGCCCACCGCCTTGTCCCACGCCCGGCCTCGCGCTTCGTCGAACACAACGCCACGCGAGATGCGACGCGTGTGTGGTGGTCGAGGATGCGATAGGCCTTCGAGCCCTCCGCGTGGCCGATGAACACTCCGAGTGCTCACGCGTCGAGCTTACGATGTAACCAAGCTCCTTGGCGAACGCGAGGGAGCCAAGACCCGTAAGTGGGAGACCGCGCGGCTTGCGTCCATGCCAAGCCTCGTGACGGCGCCCCGCCATCGAGCGCCTTGGTAGGCGGCGGTTGAGGATGTAGGCGGCCGTCACCACCGCCTCTCCCGAAGGCGGTAGGCATCCCCTCGCGAGGAGGGCCCGAGCCATCCCCACAACCGTCTCGGTTGCGCGCTCGACGACACCGTTCTGCTGCGCGGGCATGCGGCGCGAGTAGTGGCGTGAATGCCCTCATCGGTAGAAGACGACGTGAATTCACCGCCGTGAATTCGCCGCCGTTATGCGGCGCAAAGACGCGCGACTGCGGCGCGCTCGCCTCGCAGCAGCGACTGCGTGCGCCGATGGCGCCCGCTCTCTCTCCTTGCCGCCGAGGACCATCACCCACATGTGGCGGAGAGATCGTCGACAAGCAACAGAAGTAGCGTCGTCCTCTGGTGTGGCCGGCGCCACGGCCACACAAGTCCCGTGCACGAGCTCGAGCCTCTCCTTGGCTCGGAAACTCGCCGCTTTGGGGAAAGGAGTCGCCCGCCGTCAACACGCAGACGCCGCAGAATCGCTCCACATGGTCAAGGCACGGCGGGCCTCGCACCATCTCCATGGCACCGAGCCGCCTGTGGCCTCGAAGTGAAGGTGCCCAAAGCGCTCGTGTTATCGCCACGCCTCGTCGTCCGACGGCGGCGAGACGAGAGGGTTGTGCCACCGCACGTGAAGAATGTAGAGTCGGTTTGCGCCTCTGGTTACCTTGGCAAAAAGCGCGGCGAAGATCCCAAACCGCGGCACCGTGCTCGATCTCGACACGCGAGCCGTTCTCATCCACCGTATCCCAAGGCGATGATGGAGTTGCTTGGTCGGGGATGTAGTAGACGCCGGTGAGCAACCTGTGCTCACCAGACACGGTGGTGAAGATGACGGAGCCGACGCCCTTGATTTCCACGCCGGAGGCGTCCCCAAACTTGACGGAGCCTCGGACGCTAGAGTCAAACTCGGCGAAGAACTCCCGTCGACCGGTCATGTGATGGGTGGCGCCGGTGTCGAGGCACCACCCGTCATGTGATGGGTGGCATGTGCTTTTGGCTCGTCAAGGTGGAGGAGAGCCACTGCGGCCGGTGCCGCTGGAGGTAGTTCGATGCTCGCATGAGCAATGAACAGAGCCGGCTGCTCCTCCTCCTCTGCCTGCGCGACGTGGGCCTGGCCGCGTCGTGGCTGTCGACACTCCTTGGCCCAATGACCAAGCTTGCCGCAGTTGTGGCAAGAGTCGTCTCGTGCCGGCTTTTGCTTGCCAGCGGCGCCGCCCTGGGCGCCTCCACGATCATTACCCTCGGCACGTCCTCGCGCCCATGCCTGGGCGTCTTTGCGCGGCTTGCCGCGCTTGCCATGCTTGCGGCCGCCTGTCGTGGAAGAAGGCTCCCCCTTCTTCCTGTCACCTTGGCCGGCGACCCACTGTTCCCGAGTGAGGAGGAGCTTCCCGCCAATGGAGACGGGTCCCGAGAGGCGATGTGGCTCATCGCTGTCAACAACCTTGAGGCGACCCAACGCCTCCTCGATTGTCATCGTGGAGAGATCCAGCAGAGACTCGATCGAGCGAGCCGTCTGCTTGTACTTCTCGGGGACGCAGCGGAAGAGCTTTTCCACAGCTCTCTCCTCGCCGTAGGTGTCGTCGCCGAACTGCACCAGCTTCTGCAACAGAGTGTTGAGACGGAGAACAAAGTCATCCACGTCCTCACCTGGCTTGAAGGCCAAGTGCTCCCACTCCGTGCGAAGTGCCTGCAATGTAGACTTGCGGGCGCGGTCGCTGCCGATGCGTGCTGCAGCGATGGCGTCCCAAGCCTCTTTGGCAGTCCGCTTGTTGGTAGCGAAGCGCATCTCGGCGGGCTGCGCATGATGAGAGCATCCAGCGCCCGTCGATCCTGGTCGTAGTCGACGTCGCCGTACCGGACTGCATCCCACATATGCCGCACCTGGAGTTTTACCCTCATCACCGCAGCCCACTCGACATAGTTGGTCTTGGTGAGGGTAGGCCACCCCGCCCGGGCCGGCGCCCCGACGACGACTGGTACCGTGGTGACCATGGTACCGTACCGGGGAGAGAGAGCCGCGTCGCCTGTGAAGGCCGCGCTCTCCGTCGACCCGTACGTCGCCGCCGTGCGCGCCTCCTCCAGGAGCGCCACCGGCGCGTCCGCGCTGTCTGGCCGCCGCCCGCTCGTGGCGTCTTGCGGCCGCCCATTGCGCCGCTCGCCTCGCCTCCTCTCCTCCGGCCGCTCAAGATCCGCGTCGCTGTTGTCATCGGCGGATATGGAGCTGCTCTTTATTACGCCATGTGAGCCTTGACCTCTGCCGCGCCACCACGCTGCATCTGCCGCCGCCGCCGCTTCCACCTCCGCTCTGCCGCTGCCCGGCTCCGCGCCGCCCGACCTTGGCGCTCTTCCGCCGCTGCGGTGTCTCTGCCGCCCTTCGCTTCATGGCTTGCTCTGCCGGCGAAGAGCTCGGCCGTCACGACGCCGAGTGCTCGAGGCGGCCGAAGGCCGAGGCGCCTGCGGACATGGCGCGCCATTGGGGCATATTGCGTGGAGAGGGTTGCTTCGACGAGCTTGCCGCCTCTCGGAGAGGAGTGGAGCGGGACAATGAGCCGCCGCCGCTCTGCATTTGGGCCGCTGCGAGGTCGGAGACGGAGATGAGCAAGAGATGCTCAAGCTACGAGGATAGTAAGGCTCGATACCACTTGTTACTCATTTGGACTCTTCTTTGTTGGTGTTAGCAAGATCCTTACTCTCATGGAGAGGATGACACTTGGAGATGAGGCAATTTTTCTTTGTTTATTTCTAACACAATGCCATGCCAACTCGAGGGTTGGGGATACATATTTATAGGTCGCCAACCACCAAGTATATGCTAAGATGCTAGTCTAAGATCTTTGTCCTATGACATCAAGATGTTGTCCTTAAAGGCGGCAATCAAGATGTTGTCCTTAAAGTCGACAATAAGATCTTTGTCCTATGATACTAAGATCTTGTCCTTAAAGTCGGCAATCAAGATGCTATCCTATGACGATCAAGATGTTGTCCTTAAAGTCGACAGTCAAGATCTTTGTCCTAAAGTTCTGCTTTGTCTGCCTACCCCACAAAGACCATAGTACAGGGACTTATTCATCAGTTGCAGTGTACTGCTGGCCTAACTTTCTCATGTTGCATATGTACTGGATGACTGTTTGTACCTGGTATTTCAGTGTCGTTTCATCTGCATTTGTCACCATGGGTTATGTCTGTTGCCAAAGCCCAACAACAAAAGTAAGCACACTATATTGATGTCCAGATTTGCTTTCGAATGATATTGTACTTATCAGTTATCACACATGCATTCCGATTTGTTGCATTTACGATTTATAGAGGTCACAATGTGACATGGAGAGGCATGAATGCCAAACACCCTTTGCTGCACTGCCATCTGAGAAATGTTGCCTTGCCATTAGCTTAAACATGTCGGAACGTGTGCACCATCATTCAGGAGTATTGTGTTGTGCATTTGTTACTCGCGCGTCTTAGTGCCAGTCTGTTCTGTGAATGAGGCTGGGCTGGACCGGAAGATTACGAGGTTCTAGCGATGACAAGAAGAGTACTTGCATGTGTGTCCACGGCAATAGTCATGAACTTTTGCAGATTCCACTAGAATTCGTGAACAAATATTTCTGGAGCAAATTGAACATACGTAAATAGTTACACCCCGTGGTGAATACAAGGACAAACAAAGAATTTGATTTACTACATAGAGTAGATTACAATTGCTCAGATCCTAGCTAGTACAAGAGCTGATCGTTGTAGTCTTTCAGGGGCACCGTGAGGAAAGCATCATCGATCTGATCATCATCCAAGTCATTGAGCACATCAAACGCCTTGTGCAGCTCGTTAGCGGCTGCCGCCTCGCTCTCCGTCTCTCCGTACCTCGCCAGGAAGTCCCGTACCGTGGTGGCAGGCTCATCATCATGGACGTCAGCGACTTCTGCTGCTGCTGCTTCTTCTGTCTGAGCAAGCATCAGGTCTCGTCGTCAGCTTCGGCTGCAGGACAATTCTGACTAGTGATGCTCTCTTCGATCGGCATTTCGTCCTCTGCTTCGATGATGCCTTCCAGGAAGTTCGCGAAGTCGTCGTCATCTTCAGCCGCGGCAGGGGCCTCCATGAGTGGGCGATGAGCTGCAACGGGCAAGCAAGCCGGTGGCGCCACCGGACGGGTCGCAACGGGCGGCCGAGGCAGACACGAAGCAGGCGGCGCTGTCGGAAACGGCGCCTGCCGCTGAGGCGCACACCACGGCCTCTTGGGCGCGTGCGTGGTCATGGGCTCTGGACGCGGCGCGAGCGTAGGCACCGGCGGCGCTGGTTCTTCACGCAGAACAGCGGCAGATTCTTGGCGCGCCGCGGATTCTAGTGGCGCCCTCGGAGACACGTACAACTTGCAGAGCACGCGCTCCGCATCACCGGCGATGGCTTCTCCCAGGCAGCAGCGGTACTCCTCCATGAGCCAGTCGGTGTACACGCCGCCCTTCTTGAAGCGGAGGTTGTGGCGGCAGCCGATCTTCTGGCCGGCCTTGTTCGTGAGCTCCTTCTTCGTCTGCGAGACCCAGGTGCCGGCGCCGGCGGTGCGCACCATCCTGTCGCCTCTCCCTTTCTGTCTCTTGCACCATGTGAAAAAGAACCGGCCGGTCGCCGGTTTTGGGCCCCGGAGGGAACTCGCCGGCGAGGTCTTTGAGCTTGCAGCCGTAAACTAGAGCCTCGCGGATGATCTCGGCTGTGTCGCGCAGCGGTTCGCCGTGGACCCAGCGAGGGAGATAGTACATAAGCACGTCTTCGGGCGAGGGATTGAACATGAAGAAGGGCTTAGCGGCGGCCATGACGAGAGCTAGGTATTGTTGAGTGGAACAAGATCCGCTCAGTATGTAAAACCTATTCGGACTCGATCAGATGGAGCTAGGATGGAGGAGAGATTACGATCGAAGAAGACGCGTTGCTCTCGGCTAGTATTTAACGTACGTGGCAGACATGCGCGTACACCGGTTGCCGTCCGTTCAGCGCTTCTTCTTTTTTTGAGTTTATCGAACCTATATATTTTTCCATCGTAAGAAGTCATGTGATTGGGATTAACTAGGATGCCATTAGTTTTAGGGCATTTATAACAGTTTCTCTCTTAAGATTGTTTCAAAAGACTCTACCGAGACAACATCTTCCGTAATTTGTCTCTATCATCATCGTTCCCTAACTATTTTATTTTTTTCATTTTCAACCCAGCGTCTCTTCTCACCCTGCGACTGTTTGCATGCTAGGTTGTATTATGCATAAGAGGTAGCATATTGTCTTTCTTCACCTCCTCTCTCCTCCAACTAGATATAATTTTGGATGATGTGACAGGGAAGAGGCGGCTGATATGGCACTACCATTTGCTTGGCTATTAAAGTATGTCATCCGTTCTCTAATAAATGTTGTTTTAGAGTTAATGCAATAAAACTTTTAAAACTTCAACCACTAATATGCACACACAAAAAAACTACTTAGATCCGTCACATGTAAATGGTTTTAATACATTCATCATCAAAGTATTTTCATAGCATTATGTTTCAATAACTTGACTAACATATAATTAGAAAAAGCAGTTGTCAAATGTTATGTATATTGGAGACCATACGATAACGAGGAAAAAAGAATGGAGGGAGTATATAACAAATCCTCACATTTCGTTCGTCACTCTACAGTATTGAATAAACTGCAGGGGCTACAGTGCCTCGTAGTTTGTTCAACACCCTTGGATCAGGACTGTGTGGATGAGATTTTCTTGATACCACAGGGAAAAAAAGAAAGGAAAAAAAACTGTAGTAGCTATAGTAAAAAAAAGTTATCTTGTACCAAATGCCCAAATGCGTAGCATCGTGGATCTCTGCAAGCATGGACAAAACAAGTGATGGACATGAACTGACGCATGGGTGAACTGTAATGTGCGCTTAACGTGGTAAGAGATGCAAATACCCAACCCGGAAAAACACTGTGGGCCATATATCAAACAAACATCAAGTTAGCGTGGTATCTGAAATAGATTTTGTATTCATCGCGAAATTCTAATTCTAATTCTAATTAATATTTACTTCCATCTTTTACCGCATCAGGTCACAAAAAAGAGTGATGTTTTGGACATAGACATAGTTCCTAAAACGCAACTATAACCACTAATTTCTTTCGTAAATATATTTATAAACTTAAATGAAGTTACAAAGTGAGTATCTTTCCATGTGTGCATAGTCCGACTCAGGGAAGAAGAAACAGAGGTCTTTCCAAAAGAGAGAGAGAGAGAGAGACTCCGAAGTCCGAATCCGACTCTGCTCATGTACGCGCATACGCTCGTCTCTTGAAATAGATAGCAGCGCCAGCGCGTCCCAATCCATTCCATTCGATCCGATCCGATCCGGCTCTCATCCCATCTCTTCTCCTCTCTTGCGCGCCCATGGAGGAGAAGCCGGTAGACATGGAAGTGCTCAAAAAGTTTTTCAAGCTAGGGTTCCGCTTCAACCCTTCCCCATTGGAGGCCGTCACGTACTACCTGTCTCGCCTCATCTCCGGCGAACCACTGCACCACGCCGCCCGGATCATCCACCACGCCGACGTCTACGGCTGTGAGCCCAAGGTCCTCGCCCGCAAGTACGGCCCCGTGCCCAAGAGCGAGAGCGGCGACCGATTCTTCTTCACCCTCTGCAAGCGGCAGAAAGGGTGCAGCACCAGGAGCGCGCGCGTGGCCGGCGCCGGCACCTGGGTATCGCAGAGGACCAAGGAGATCACAAACGACGCGGGCATAAAGATCGGCGAGACCAAGAGCTTCCGCTTCAAGGAGGACGGCGTGAACACCGACTGGCTCATGGAGGAGTACCACTGCTGCCTCCAAGAAGCCGTCGTCGGCGATGCAGAGCAAGTGCTTTGCAAGATATACGTGTCTCCGAGGGCTGCTCCTGAATCCGCGGCGCGCCGAGAATCAGCTGCTGTGCTGCGTCAAGAACCAGCGCCGCCGGTGCCTACGCCCGCGCCGCGTCCAGAGCCCGTGATCACGCACGCGCCCAAGAGGCCAGCGCCGGTTGCCGAGCCACCGTGCCCCAAGCGGATGCGAGGTGCTGTCACGACCCGTCCGGTCGCGCAGCCCGCTTGGGTGACGGCGTGCGCGCCACCAGTTCCACGGTCGTGTGAGCCTAGGCACCTGGCTACTTCGTCGACTCCCTCGGTGCCACGACGCGTCATGGCGCCAGGGCCAGCGCCGCCTGCTTCGTGTCTGCCTCGCCCGTCCGTCCCGACCTGTCTGATGGTGCAAGGGTTCGTGGCACGGCCTGCACCAGCTAGCTTGCCGGTTGCAGCTCCTCCCCAATCCACGGAGGCCCCTGCCGGGGCTGCAGATGACGATGACTTCTCGAAGTTCCTGGAGGGCATCCTCGAAGCAGGGGACGAAATGCCCATCGAGTGGGGCGTCCCTTGTCAGAATGGTCCAGCAGCTGAAGCCGGCGACGACATGGGCCAGTTTGCGAGCTCGTTGGAGGACATGCTTGACTGGGCATAGGAGGACATGCTCACTGGAATACGACTTGATGCTTGCTCAGGCAGAGGACGAATTGAAACTAGAGGAGGCGGTTGATCAGATCGACGAAGCTTGCCTCACGGTGCCGCTGAAAGACTAATCGGCTCCTCTACTAGCTAGCTAGGATCTGAACATTGGTAAACTCTATGTTGAAGAATTTATGAAAGTGAATACAAAACTGTTTATTTGTCCCTGTATTCATCCATGGGGAGTACTATTTATGTATGTATGTTCAATTTGCTTCAGGAGCTTGATCACTCCTGCTGAATTCTAGTGAAATCTGCAAGAGTTCATGACTATTGTTATCATGGAACTCAACAACTCTTCTTGTGAATCAGGAGCTGGTTAAAGTACCAAAATATTCCAGCAACAGGAGGGAAATTAAGAAAATGTGATGTATAAGCAGTTGATGTTTGCTTTTATTAGTATTTATTATCGTGATTTCGAATGAAGATAAAACCAGTGTTAGCTCAATTTCCAATCCTCAATTGGAACAGCATGGACACCATGAGCCATTTCAGACGTACACAAACAACTGCAGCATAATAAGTCCCAATTTAGTTAAATCTTTTTTAAAGGAAATTGCTATGCACTTGAAAGGCATAATATAATGAGCACAAAAAAAGTGTTTATGAGACATACATGGTTTCCTGCAGTCGCATTGAATTTTTTTTTTTTTAGAAAAATGTGTAAGAAAATAAAAGCTCTATCTGTAGAGACTAGACAGGGGCGGATCTGGGCCTCAGGCCTCCGGGGCAATGGCCCGAGGCCCAGAGTAAAATTGCCATATCAAATTCAGCAAAAAAAATTTAAGAAAAAGTTGATTTAGATCAAAAATAGCTGGCCAGGCCCGATAGCTGGCCAGACCCATGGCTGGCTACGCCCCTTAGACTAGAGGTACTAAAAGATGGTCAAGTATCATACCCAGTGACTGGGTCAAGTACTTGGACATTTGAAACATGAAGTGGAGCTTCAATTGAAAAAATCCCACCTGTATGTCCTTCCCCTTGCTTAATTTGTTTCTTAACCTGAAATGATGTTAACTCACAATTATTTGAAGTAATTTGTTATGTACAAAAGAACATGTACATAATACAATGAAAAAAGATGTTTACGTTTACTGGTTGCACTTACCCTATTACCCAGTATCCACCATAAGTATGCAAGTATGCAACAGTGTGCATTAAATAGATTTTAGAAAGATAAGGATTGTACAGTTCATAATTCCTGTTCGATATCCATTATAGTCAATTCCTCAACACATACAAATCAATCTGGTATCAGCTAATTGAGTTATTGAGGATTTATTTGCTCTGGGCTTATGGCATATACTAATCCAAGAAAAAAAATGCATGGTCTTATTGTCAGTTTGTAATTGCTCACATGATAGGCAAGCTTGCCCAAAAGGGTAAGGGACACTGCAGTATGTACAGTACAATAACGATTTGGTACACATCAACCTATCAAATGTTCCCATGCTATCCTTGTGCCCTGGTGGAAGTACATTGCACAGTACGTTGTGGGGGAAGAGTTAGATTCTGTTATTTACGTAGTACTATTTTACGGGTTCAAATTCATACGAACAATACCAAAACACTCCAGTGAGAAAACTGGTTGGGCTCCATCTTATCCCACACAAAAATTAAGTAAAAAACATATGTTACAGTAGTCACAAACCATGTGTGCATAGTCTAACTCTGAAAAAATAGCACAAAAAATTTACACGGGCGATGGCCCCTTTCACTTTCAAGGACGGAGGAATTTCGACAAACGCCTAGAATGGCGAACTTCAAAGCATAGGGTCGAATTGTAGTTCATGCCGCCACCTCTCCTCGTTGCGCCCTGTGGCGGCTCCCCCACCCTCCGGCTGGTGGCAAGCCGCCGCTCCCCCCGGCATCACACCCCTCCCTGCCCCCGAGTCTGCCGCCTCCGCGGCCGACCTCATGCGCGCAGCAGGAGATGTCGTCGCCATGCAGCGTGAGGAGGCCGCCGCCGTGAGCGCGAGCTCTCCGTCCTTCACGAAGCGTGCCGCCACGGCCGCCGCGAGGAGAGGAGGCCGACACAGGCTCACGCCACGGCCGGCGAAGGCGCCGAGAGCCGCCGCGACGCCGAGACCTCGACTGCGCCCTCCTTTTCCACGAGGTCACCGCGATTGCCAACCTCCGCGTGCAAGCTGTCACCGTTCAGAACATCCGGGCTCTCGTCCCGGCTGTCCTCGACCTCGCCTCGCCCAACTACAACAAGTGGCGCGGCCTCTTCCTCATCACCCTCGGAAAGTACTCGCTCTCCGCGCACGTACTCTCCGATGAGACACGCCGTGACTCCGCCGACTGGTGCCGCATGAACTACGTCATCGTCTCTTAGCTTTACGACACCATCAGCATCGAGCTCGTCGAGATCGTCATGTCCCATGATGCCACCGCACGCCATATATGGCTTGGTCTTGAGCAACAATTCATCGAAAATCGTGAGTAGGCAATCGAATGCCACACTCACAGTACGCCTGGAAGACGGGGATCTGCCCAATCCCCCCGATGGCCAATGTTGCCCAGAAGCCTCAATCCACTTCACGAACTCCTTCTTTGGGATCTTCTCGATGGCGACCAGAGCTTTCATCTTGGTCGCGTCCATCTCCGATTTGCCCCACTGGGAAGCGGCTCTGGCCGTCTTTCTCAAGGGGAGGAGGCTTGGAAGCGTATGATTTGGTTGGCGGCGGAGAATGCGAAAGCTTGATGAACAGTTGGAGTGATTGGGGAAAAGTTAGAACCCTACAATCGCACCCACGGTAAGATTTTATAACCGCGCACTTGGGTTAAAGACGTGACAACCTAACAGTTGCCACCTCTTCGGGAACCGCTCCAACAGACAGGTCTATGAGAGTCGATTCAGATTCGTAAATTTGTCTGTTCGAGAAAACCGAGTCCGTCTTTACACCTCAAGCGAAATTACCTTCTTGACCAAGTCTTTTTCTGGTCAAATGAAATACCAGTCGAAAAGGATTTACTTCTGATTACCATACTACGACCACTTTGTAGTCGTAAGATTTTCTACGACCACCTTGTACTCGTAAGGTTTCCGGAAAACTTCTTGACCAAGTCTGTTTCTGGTCAAATGAAATACCAGTCGAAGAGTCTTTCCTTCGACCACCGTTCTAGCGATGACAAGAAGAGTACTTGCATGTGTGTCCACGGCGGTAGTCATGAACTTTTGCAGATTTTAGAAAGATAAGGATTGTACAGTTCATAATTCCTGTTCGATATCCATTATAGTCAATTCCTCAACACATACAAATCAATCTGGTATCAGCTAATTGAGTTATTGAGGATTTATTTGCTCTGGGCTTATGGCATATACTAATCCAAGAAAAAAAATGCATGGTCTTTTTGTTAGTTTGTAATTGCTCACATGATAGGCAAGCTTGCCCAAAAGGGTCAGGGACACTGCAGTATGTACAGTACAATAACGATTTGGTACACATCAACCTATCAAAATGTTCCCATGCTATCCTTGTGCCCTGGTGGAAGTACATTGCACAGTACGTTGTGGGGAAGAGTTAGATTCTGTTATTTACGTAGTACTATTTTACGGGTTCAAATTCATACGAACAATACCAAAACACTCCAGTGAGAAAACTGGTTGGGCTCCATCTTATCCCACACAAAAATTAAGTAAAAAACATATGTTACAGTAGTCACAAACCATGTGTGCATAGTCTAACTCCGAAAAAATAGCACAAAAAATTTACACAGACGATGGCCCCTTTCACTTTCAAGGACGGAGGAATTTCGACAAACACCTAGAGTGGCGAACTTCAGAGCATAGGGTCGAATTGTAGACCACGAGTCTGCGACAAACTAAACTGCCATTTATGCAAATGTGTGAGTCCGATGAAACCACCAGGCGTACATTACGTATCTTCTACACTCGTTTGTCTCATTAAGCAAAATCAGGCTAAAAAACAGACTGGGGATATCTAAGCCACTAAAACTGACGACACAAAATCATGAAATCTGGCTATCTTAAACCCGAATAAATATTTGAGAAGAGAAACCGGGGAAGAGTGTGTTAGCCAGATGTCGTGTTCACACCGACCTCTTGACTGTTCGGTTCAGTCTCGTGTTCACACCGGCCTCTTGACTGTTCAGCTCGGTATCGTGTTCACACCGGCCTCTTGACTGTTCGGTTCGGTCTCGTGTTCACACCGGCCTCTTGACTGTTCGGTTCGGTCTCGTGTTCACACCGGCCTCAACCGGCTATATATATGTGTAACCCGTGTACCTTGAACAATCAATCAATCAATTGCGTGAATTATCTC
This sequence comes from Hsuehochloa calcarea, assembly GCA_036346395.1. Taxonomy (NCBI): domain Eukaryota; kingdom Viridiplantae; phylum Streptophyta; class Magnoliopsida; order Poales; family Poaceae; genus Hsuehochloa; species Hsuehochloa calcarea. The sequence continues at coordinate 28,595,362 of CM070613.1, forward strand.
CACCAATATGGTATACGAGACGGTCGATCCTTCAACCCTTCGCTTCCGCTAAAACCCTAGCCCGCCGCCGCCACCTCTCCTCGTTGTGCCTTATGGCCGCTCTTCCCCCACCCCCCCTCTGGCTGGTGGCAAGCGCGCTCCCCGACATCACACCTCCTCGCCTCGAGTCGCCGCCGCCGCGGCCGACCTCGTCTTGTGCAGCAGAGGAGATGTCGTCGCCCGCGAGCGTGAGGAGGCCGCCGCCCGTGAGCGCGAGCTCTCCGTCCTTCACGAGCGTGCCGCCACGGCCGCCCGCGAGCGAGAGGAGGCCGACACTGGCTCGCGCCGCCGGCCGAAGCGCGCGGCGTCTGCCGAGGCCGCCGCGCACGCCCGAGACCTCGACTGCGCCCTCCTTTTCCACGAGGTCACCGCGATTGCCAACCTCTGCGTGCAAGCCGTCACCGTTCAGAACATCCGGGCTCTCGTCCCGGCTGTCCTCGACCTCACCTCGCCCAACTACAACAAGTGGCGCGGCCTCTTCCTCATCACCCTCGAAAAGTACTCGCTCTCCGCGCACGTACTCTCCGATGAGACACGCCCCGACTCCACCGACTGGTGCCGCATGAACTACGTTGTCGTCTCTTAGCTTTACGGCACCATCAGCATCGAGCTCGTCTAGATCGTCATACGCCATATATGGCTTGGTCTTGAGCAACAATTCATCGAAAATTGTGAGTAGGCAATCGAATGGCACACTCACAGTACGCCTGGAAGACGGGGATCTGCCCAATCCCCGATGGCCAATGTTGCCCAGAAGCCTCAATCCACTTCACGAACTCCTTGTTTGGGATCTTCTCGATGGCGACCAGAGCTTTCATCTTGGTCGCGTCCATCTCCGATTTGACCCACTGGGAAGCGGCTCTGGCCGTCTTTCTCAAGGGAGGAGGTCTGGAAGCGTATGATTTGGTTGACGGCGGAGAATGCGAAAGCTTGATGAACAGTTGGAGTCATTGGGGAAAAGTAAGAACCCTACAATCGCACCCACGGTAAGATTTTATAACGCGCACTTGGGTTAAAGACGTGACAACCTAACAGTTGCCACCTCTTCGGGAACCGCTCCAACAGACAGGTCTATGAGAGTCGATTCAGATTCGTAAATTTGTCTGTTCGAGAAAACCGAGTCTGTCTTTACACCTCAAGCGAAATTACCTTCTTGACCAAGTCTTTTTCTGGTCAAATGAAATACCAGTCGAAAAGGATTTACTTCCGATTACCATACTACGACCACTTTGTAGTCGTAAGATTTTCTACAACCACCTTGTAGTCGTAAGGTTTTCGGAAAACTTCTTGACCAAGTCTGTTTCTGGTCAAATGAAATACCAGTCGAAGAGTCTTTGCTTCGACCACCGTTCTAGCGATGACAAGAAGAGTACTTGCATGTGTGTCCACGGCAGTAGTCATGAACTTTTGCAGATTTCACTGGAATTCGTGAACAAATATTTCTGGGGCAAATTGAGCATACGTAAATAGTTACACCCCGTGGTGAATACAAGGACCAACAAAGAATTTGATTTACTACATAGAGTAGTTTACAATTGCACAGATCCTAGCTAGTACAAGAGCTGATCGTTGTAGTCTTTCAGGGGCACCGTGAGGAAAGCATCAAACGCCTTGTGCAGCTCGTTAGCGGCTGCCGCCTCGCTCTCCGTCTCTCCGTACCTCGCCAGGAAGTCCCGTACCGTGGTGGCAGGCTCATCATCATGGACGTCAGCGACGCCGCTACGCTTCTTACATGCGAGCAAGCATCGTCTCGTCGTCGGCTTCGGCCGCAGGTTCGCGGTGGCGATTGAAGCGTTCCCTCCTCTGGCCCATCAAGCATGTCCTCCAACGAGCTCGCAAACTGGTCCATGTCGTCGTCAGCTTCAGCTGCTGGACAATTCTTATCGGCATTTCGTCCTGTGCTTCGATGATGCCTTCCAGGAAGTTCGCGAAGTCGTCGTCATCTTCAGCCGCGGCAGGGGCCTCCGTGAGTGGGCAATGAGCTGCAACGGACATTTGCTGGTGGCGCCACCGGACGGGTCGCAGCGGGCGACCGAGGAAGACACGAAGCAGGCGGCGCTGTCGGAAACGGCGCCTGCCGCTGAGGCGCACACCACGGTCGTGGTAGCACGAACGCCGTCACGCAAGCCAGCTGCACCACCGGACGGATCGGGACAGCACCTCGCATCCGCTTGGGGCACGGTGGCTCGGCAACCGGCGCTGGTCTCTTGTGCGCGTGCGTGGTCGTGGGCTCTGGACGCGGCGCGAGCGTAGGCACCGGCGGAGCTGGTTCTTCACGCAGAACAGTGGCAAATTCTTGGCGCACCGCGGATTCTAGTGGCGCCCTCGGAGACACGCGATAGTTTGCGAGCACGCGCTCCGCATCATCGGCGATGGCTTCTCCCGAGCAAACAACGGTACTCCTCCATGAGCGATCGGTGTACACGCCGCCCTTCTTGAAGCGGAGGTTGTGGCGGCAGCCGATCTTCTCGCCGGCCTTGTTCGTGAGCTCCTTCTTCGTCTGCGAGACCCAGGTGCCGGCGCTGGCGGTGCGCACCATCCTATCGCCTCTCCCTTCCTGTCTCTTGCACCATGTGAAAAAGAACCGGTCGCCGGTTTTGGGCCCCGGAGGGAACTCGCCGGCGAGGTCTTTGGGCTCGCAGCCGTAAACTAGAGCCTCGCGGATGATCTCGGCGGTGTCGCGCTGCCAGTGGCGGAGCTAGAAATTACACGATAGGGTGCACACTTCACACTCATAATTTTATAGTTTATACAATAATTTCATAATATCGTAAATCCAGTACATAGGTACTAAATTTGTCAAAAGCACAATACAAATAGTTCAAATAAAGTCTTACATAAATATAAAATTATAAAATATGCAACTATATAAAGAAAATTATAATACCACTTTACGTGTTTTCATGCCTTGAAAACGTTTCATTACATCATCTTCATTAACCTTCAAAAAAATTTCTCTCTCAATAAATGCGACTAAACAATCATTCAAGAATTGATCGCCCATACTATTTCTCAACTTGTTCTTCACAAGACTCATAGCAGAAAATACTCTTTCAACGCTCACCGTCGCCACCGGTAGGAGCAATACCAACTTGAGAAGCAAGTATACCAACTTGTAAACTTCATGATTTTTTGTTTCAACACGTTTAATAGAAAGGTCACCAAGATTGTTGAGCTCCTTAAACCTATCATCACTTCGCATGTCATCAATGAAATTATCAAGTTGGAAAGAGAGTCTCATCAAATATGTACTTGAAAACTCATTGGGATAAAAATTTGCAAGGTTAAGTACTTTCTCCTTATCAAAGGCTTCAAATGAGTTGCGAGGATTCAAGGCAAACATGCACACAAGAAGCACCATATTAACTTTGTCAAACCGATTGTCAAGCTCTTGAAGAACACTATCAAAGATGCCAAGATATACTTCCCTTCTGAAATGATCATTATTTGTTTGTTTGGGGAAAAAAACGCTTTGATCTTCCAAAAGGTACATATTTCTTATTTGGCTCAGGAACTTTAATGCGATGTTTCATACAAAATGATGTAACTTTTTCCTGAAGAAAATCTTCCCAACCATGACTTCTCATATGTTGCAATCTGTCCTTAGCCAAATTAACAAGTGTCATAGCATTAATAATATCTTGGTCCCTCTTTTGCAAAGACTGACATAAATCATCTGTGTACCCAAGTATGACTAGCATCAAGTTTGCCATGAAAACAAAATCAAATGACTCAAAGGCTACCACCCTAGCATGGACTTTTCCCCATTCATTCTTTAGGGAGGGATCTTTTCCAATCATTATGAGTACTTTGCGGATTGTAGAATACAAACCGACAATGTGCAAAACAGTTTTGTAATGAGAACCCCAACGTGTGTCACCGGGCCTAGCCAACCCCATCTCTTGATTCAACCCTCGTCCACTTTCAATTTCACCAGAATCTAGTGCTTCCAAAACTTCCTGAGCTCTAGTGTTTCGAAGCATTTCATGGCGCTTACAAGAAACTCCAATAACATTTAGCAAATTTGATAGTTGGTCAAAAAACCAAACACAATCTGCATTGCCCTTAGCAACAGCCACAAGAACTAATTGGAGTTGATGTGCAAAACAATGGATGTAATAAGCGTAAGGGACTCATTCATAATCAAAGTTTTGAGCCCTTTAATCTCGCCTTTCATGTTACTAGCCCCATCATATCCTTGCCCACGGATTTGAGTAAGACTCAAAGAGTGATCAATAAGTAAAGACTCAATTGCATCCTTAAGTGACAAAGAAGTGGTATCAGCCACATGAACTACTCCAAGGAACCGCTCACATACCCTTCCTAGTTTATCAACATAACGCAAGCAAAGGGCTAGTTGTTCTTTTTGGGATACATCACTTGATTCATCAGCTAGAATTGCAAAGTGGTCATCACCAATATCTTTAATTATTTGTCTAGTAGTTTCCTTCGCTGTGATTAATAATTTCCTTTTGTATGGGATGGGAAGTCAAGATGCAATTTCCAGGAGCATTTTTCAAAACAACCTTATTAACTTCTTCATTACTTTCTGCAAGCCATTTCAAAAGCTCAAGGAAGTTTCCCTTGTTACTAGATTGTTCACTTTCATCATGTCCACGGAATGCCAATCCTTGACGCAAAATAAACCTCAAGCATTTAAGTGAATAACTGAACCTTGCCTTGTAAAGACGCTTGTCTTCTTTAGTTCGCTTCACAATAACATGAGCAACTGAAGTTTTTGGTTTCACAAAGAAATTAAATTTCTCTTGAGCTTGATTATGGGCACTTTTTATATCACCCACATGTTTGTCAAGTGCATCGTATTTATTCCAATTTCTCCAACCACCTTTAACAAAGCTATCACCCCTTACAATTTTCTCCTTGAACAAATAACAGACAAAGCAAAATGCAGCATCCTTTTCGACACTATATTCAATCCAATGGTACTTGTCAAACCAATTAAGACTGAAGTGACGTCTTTTACCTGATATTTCTCTGACAGGAAAATCATGTGTATAAGGTTGGCATGGCCCTTTCATAATATATCCTCTCCTAACTGCATCTTGATCATTGACATCATAGCTTGTGATGGGTGTCCTTTTCCCTGGATCATGTGGAAGAAGCTCAACATCATAAATGCTTTCCTCACTGCCAATAAGTGTATTTGAAGCTCCTGCGCTTCTCGGCTGGGGTTGGGATTGGTCATTGACAGCAACCACAACATCAACCACAGCATCAATATTCTCCGTCTGAGAAGAAGTCAATTGATTCACATTTGCTTGAGTTCCTCCTCTACCTTCTTGAGTCTCCTCTACCCCCTGGACCCCTTCAGCCGGTGATGAAGAAGATGGAATATTTTTTGCCTTCACTTCGCGATCCCAAAAAAAGAAAGGATGTCTCTATTCCTCTTCATGTCTTTTCAATCTACATTGACATATCAAAACAAGATTTTTCAAATTAGTACATTACTAGTTTACTACATTAGCATACGACATACCATATGGTCTAATGGTCTATCAAGTATCAACTAATGTTATTAATCAGCTATCAAGACAACTAGACAAACATACTAATAAAAGATCAAAAGAGGCTCCAATAGTGAACAATCCAACTCTGTTACTCTAAGTCTGAAGCATTCCAATGACCAATCAAGTACAAAAGTGAAAAGTACTCTATCAATACTTAAATAGACTGCAGCCCTCCACTACCACTCAAACACTATGCTCTGCTAGTCTGCTCTGCTGTCATTCTGTCAACCAGAGCAATCAATGAATTGTCTAAAGCTCCACCTCCAGAGTTCAGTCCTTCACGCCTCCACTACTAAAGCCGAAAGGCTAAGCACAAGCAGGCAGTCGGTCCAAAACTCCAAATCCCTCGCTCATTCATCATTCGATCAAGCAAGCGAGCGGCCGGCCGGAAGAAGTGACGCCATCACGACTTCGCGTCGGTCGCCGCCTCGCGGGACCAGCCGACCAGGCTCCACCGACCACCGCTCGTCGCCTCGTCCGCTCCGGCCTCCGAGTCCAACCCGCCTCGGACCGAAGCGGCGAGCGCCAGCCACCAAAGACCCAACGGCCACCGGGAGGAGGAGGCGCAGCCTCCTCACGCCGTCGGTCGTCCCGACTCCGCGCCACCCTCCCGGCTCGGGCTCCCACCGTCCCACGCTGCGAGCGCGCCGCCGACGGTGACCGACAAGCGAGCGGGCAAGGTGAAGGCGGCGACCGCCTCCCCGCGCGCGCCGCCTCCCAGCTCCCACCGCCCCACGCCTTGCGCGCAAGAATCACTCAAGCGCGCTGTTCGGATCGGGTGAGTCGCGATCTTTGGGAGGAGAGATTTCAGATTAGGGTTGGGGATTAGGGATTGGGGATTGGGGAGATTAGGAGTGCTAGAGAGGATTAGGACCGATCGGGCTAGTGATTTTACTAATGGGTCAATGAAACATGAATTCCGATATGATCTTTCTTTGGTTTTGGAAATTTTGGGGTCTTGGTGCATACCAAGCACCCCCATCGCTCGCCATCATCGCTGCTGCAATGGTTCCCGTGGACCCAGCGAGGGAGATAGTACGTAAGCACGTCTTTGGGCGAGGGATTGAACATGAAGAACGGCTAATCGGCGGCCATGACGAGAGCTAGGTATTGTTGAGTGGAACAAGATCCGCTCAGTATGTACAACCTATTCGGACTCGATCAGATGGAGCTAGGATGGAGGAGAGATTACGATCGAAGAAGACGCGTTGCTCTCGGCTAGTATTTAACGTACGTGGCAGACATGCGCGTACACCGGTTGCCGTCCGTTCAGCGCTTCTTTTTTTTGGGTTTATCGAACCTATATATTTTCCATCGAAAGAAGTCATGTGATTGGGATTAACTAGGATGCCATTAGTTTTAGGGTATTTATAACAGTTTCTCTCTTAAGATTGTTTCAAAAGACTCTACCGAGACAACATCTTCCGTAATTTGTCTCTATCATCATCGTTCCCTAACTATTTTATTTTTTTCATTTTCAACCCAGCGTCTCTCCTCACCCTGCGACGGTTTGCATGCTAGGTTGTATTATGCATAAGAGTTAGCATATTGTCTTTCTTCACCTCCTCTCTCCTCCAACTAAATATATTTTTGGATGATGTGGCAGGGAAGAGGCGGCTGATATGGCACTACCATTTGCTTGGCTATTAAAGTATGTCATCCGTTCTCTAATAAATGTTGTTTTAGAGTTAATGCAATAAAACTTTTAAAACTTCAACCACTAATATGCACACACAAAAAAACTACTTAGATCCGTCACATGTAAATGGTTTTAATACATTCATCATCAAAGTATTTTCATAGCATTATGTTTCAATAACTTGACTAACATATAGTTAGAAAAAGCAGTTGTCAAATGTTATGTATATTGGAGACCATACGATAACGAGGAAAAAAGAATGGAGGGAGTATATAACAAATCCTCACATTTCGTTCGTCACTCTACAGTATTGAATAAACTGCAGGGGCTACAGTGCCTCGTAGTTTGTTCAACACCCTTGGATCAGGACTGTGTGGATGAGATTTTCTTGATACCACAGGGAAAAAAAGAAAGGAAAAAAAACTGTAGTAGCTGTAGTAAAAAAAAAGTTATCTTGTACCAAATGCCCAAATGCGTAGCATCGTGGATCTCTGCAGGCATGGACAAAACAAGTGATGGACATGAACTGACACATGGGTGAACTGTAATGGGCGCTTAACGTGGTAAGAGATGCAAATACCCAACCCGGAAAAACACTGTGGGCCATATATCAAACAAACATCAAGTTAGCGTGGTATCTGAAATAGATTTTGTATTCATCGCGAAATTCTAATTCTAATTCTAATTCTAATTAATATTTACTTCCATCTTTTACCGCATCCGGTCACAAAAAAGAGTGATGTTTTGGACATAGACATAGTTCCTAAAACGCAACTATAACCACTAATTTCTTTCGTAAATATATTTATAAACTTAAATGAAGTTACAAAGTAACTTTTCGAGACGAATCTACACGTATTATTTTTATATATCCAAACTAAATATTTATGTAGCTATAGTTTGCGACTGCACGTGTACCAAAAACACTACTCTTTTGTAATTGAAGTATCTTTCCATGTGTGCATAGTCCGACTCAGGGAAGAAGAAACAGAGGTCTTTCAAAAGAGAGAGAGAGAGAGAGACTCCGAAGTCCGAATCCGACTCTGCTCATGTACGCGCATACGCTCGTCTCTTGAAATAGATAGCAGCGCCAGCGCGTCCCAACCCATTCCATTCGATCCGATCCGATCCGGCTCTCATCCCATCTCTTCTCCTCTCTTGCGCGCCCATGGAGGAGAAGCCGGTAGACATGGAAGTGCTCAAAAAGTTTTTCAAGCTAGGGTTCCGCTTCAACCCTTCCCCATTGGAGGCCGTCACGTACTACCTGTCTCGCCTCATCTCCGGCGAACCACTGCACCACGCCGCCCGGATCATCCACCACGCCGACGTCTACGGCTGTGAGCCCAAGGTCCTCGCCCGCAAGTACGGCCCCGTGCCCAAGAGCGAGAGCGGCGACCGATTCTTCTTCACCCTCTGCAAGCGGCAGAAAGGGTGCAGCACCAGGAGCGCGCGCGTGGCCGGCGCCGGCACCTGGGTGTCGCAGAGGACCAAGGAGATCACGAACGACGCGGGCATAAAGATCGGCGAGACCAAGAGCTTCCGCTTCAAGGAGGACGGCGTGAACACCGACTGGCTCATGGAGGAGTACCACTGCTGCCTCCAAGAAGCCGTCGTCGGCGATGCAGAGCAAGTGCTTTGCAAGATATACGTGTCTCCGAGGGCGGCTCCTGAATCCGCGGCGCGCCGAGAATCAGCTGCTGTGCTGCGTCAAGAACCAGCGCCGCCGGTGCCTACGCCCGCGCCGCGTCCAGAGCCCGTGATCACGCACGCGCCCAAGAGGCCAGCGCCGGTTGCCGAGCCACCGTGCCCCAAGCGGATGCGAGGTGCTGTCACGACCCGTCCGGTCGCGCAGCCCGCTTGGGTGACGGCGTGCGCGCCACCAGTTCCACGGTCGTGTGAGCCTAGGCACCTGGCTACTTCGTCGACTCCCTCGGTGCCACGACGCGTCATGGCGCCAGGGCCAGCGCCGCCTGCTTCGTGTCTGCCTCGCCCGTCCGTCCCGACCTGTCTGATGGTGCAAGGGTTCGTGGCACGGCCTGCACCAGCTAGCTTGCCGGTTGCAGCTCCTCCCAATCCACGGAGGCCCCTGCCGGGGCTGCAGATGACGATGACTTCTCGAAGTTCCTGGAGGGCATCCTCGAAGCAGGGGACGAAATGCCCATCGAGTGGGGCGTCCCTTGTCAGAATGGTCCAGCAGCTGAAGCCGGCGACGACATGGGCCAGTTTGCGAGCTCGTTGGAGGACATGCTTGACTGGGCATAGGAGGACATGCTCACTGGAATACGACTTGATGCTTGCTCAGGCAGAGGACGAATTGAAGCTAGAGGAGGCGGTTGATCAGATCGACGAAGCTTGCCTCACGGTGCCGCTGAAAGACTAATCGGCTCCTCTACTAGCTAGCTAGGATCTGAACATTGGTAAACTCTATGTTGAAGAATTTATGAAAGTGAATACAAAACTGTTTATTTGTCCCTGTATTCATCCATGGGGAGTACTATTTATGTATGTATGTTCAATTTGCTTCAGGAGCTTGATCACTCCTGCTGAATTCTAGTGAAATCTGCAAGAGACATGCAACAGACATGCTAGTTTTAATGGACAATGCAGGATTATTTTGAGTGCAACCTACCGTAACTGCAGAGTTGCAGTAAGAAGCTTCATATGCAAGCTAAATCATCAGTGGAGCTTGCCCATAGCTCTCAGTCCAACCACTGTCAAAGACAGAGAAGCATCAGATATGATGCATGCACACGAGTACCCAGTTCCTACTAATATGTGCTCACGCCGTACATGCGCCGATATGCTATCCTTGTGCCATGGTGGAAGTACATTGCACAGTTATCTACGTAGTACTATTTTACGAGTTCAAATTCATACGAACAATACCAAAACACTCCAGTGAGAAAACTGGTTGGGCTCCATCTTATCCCACACAAAAATTAAGTAAAAAACGTATGTTACAGTAGTCACAAACCATGTGTGCATAGTCTAACTCTGAAAAAATAGCACAAAAAATTCACTCAGGCGATGGCCCCTTTCACTTTCGAGGACTCAGGAATTTCGACAAACACCTAGAGTGGCGAACTTCAGAGCATAGGGTCGAATTGTAGACCACGAGTCTGCGACAAACTAAACTGCCATTTATGCAAATGTGTGAGTCCGATGAAACCACCGGGCGTACGTTACGTATCTTCTACACTCGTTTGTCTCATTAAGCAAAATCAGGCTAAAAAACAGACTGAGAATATCTAAGCCACTAAAACTGACGACACAAAATCATGAAATCTGGCTATCTTAAACCCGAATAAATATTTGAGAAGAGAAACCGGGGAAGAGTGTGTTAGCCAGATGTCGTGTTCACACCGGCCTCTTAGACCGTTCGGTTTGGTCTCGTGTTCACACCGGCCTCTTGACTGTTCAGCTCGGTATCGCGTTCACACCGGCCTCTTGACTGTTCGGTTCGGTCTCGTGTTCACACCGGCTTCGACCGGCTATATATATGTGTAACCCGTGTACCTTGAACAATCAATCAATCAATCAATTGCGTGAATTATCTCCACCAATATGGTATTCGAGACGGTCGATCCTTCGACCCTTCGCTTCCGCTAAAACCCTAGCCCGCCGCCGCCACCTCTCCTCGTTGCGCCCTATGGCGGCTCTTCCCCCACCCCCACCCCCCCCCTCCGACTGGTGGCAAGCGCGCTCCCGACATCACACCTTCCTCGCCTCGAAGTCCGCCGCCTCGCGGCCGACCTCGTGCGCGCAACAGGGAGATGTCGTCGCCCGCGAGCGTGAGGAGGCCGCCGCCCGTGAGCACGAGCTCTCCGTCCTTCACGGCCGTGCCGCCACGGCCGTCCGCGAGCGAGAGGAGGCCGACACCTGGGCTCGCGCCGCCGAAGCCGAGCACGAGCGTGCCGAGGCCACCGCACACGCCCGAGACCTCGACTGCGCCCTCCTTTCCACGAGGTCACCACGATTGCCAAGCTCCGCGCGCAAGCCGTCACCGTTCAGAACATCCGGGCTCTCGTCCCGGTTGTCCTCGACCTCGCCTCGCCCAACTACAACAAGTGGCGCGGCCTCTTCCTCATCACCCTCAGAAAGTACTCGCTCTCCGCGCACGTACTCTTCGATGAGACACGCCGCGACTCCGCCGACTGGTGCCGCATGAACTACGTCGTCGTCTCTTAGCTTTACGGCACCATCAGCATCGAGCTCGTCGAGATCGTCATGGCCCATGATGCCACCGCACGCCATATATGGCTTGGTCTTGAGCAAAAATTCATCGAGAAATCGTGAGTAGGCAATCGAAGGCCACACTCACAGTACGCCTGGAAGACGGGGATCTGCCCAATCCCCCCCGATGGCCAATGTTGCCCAGAAGCCTCAATCGACTTCACGAACTCCTTCTTTGGGATCTTCTCGATGGCGACCAGAGCTTTCATCTTGGTCGCGTCCATCTCCGATTTGGCCCACTGGGAAGCGGCTCTGGCCGTCTTTCTCAAGGGGAGGAGGCTTGGAAGCGTATGATTTGGTTGGCGGCGGAGAATGCGAAAGCTTGATGAACAGTTGGAGTGATTGGGGAAAAGTAAGAACCCTACAATCGCACCCACGGTAAGATTTTATAACCGCGCACTTGGGTTAAAGATGTGACAACCTAACAATTGACACCTCTTCGGGAACCGCTCCAACAGACAGGTCTATGAGAGTCGATTCAGATTCATAAATTTGTCTGTTCGAGAAAACCGAGTCCATCTTTACACCCCAAGCGAAATTACCTTCTTGACGAAGTCTTTTTCTGGTCAAATGAAATACCAGTCGAAAAGGATTTACTTCTGATTACCATACTACGACCACTTTGTAGTCGTAAGATTTTCTACGACCACCTTGTAGTCGTCAGGTTTCCGGAAAACTTATTGACCAAGTCTGTTTCTGGTCAAATGAAATACCAGTCGAAGAGTCTTCCCTTCGACCACCGTTCTAGCAATGACAAGAAGAGTACTTGCATGTGTGTCCACGGCAGTAGTCATGAACTTTTGCAGATTTCACTAGAATTCGTGAACAAATATTTCTGGGGCAAATTGTGTTGGAAATATGCCCTAGAGGCAATAATAGAGATGATGATATTTCATTATGTTCATGATTTTGATAATATGTTATCATGTTCCTTGAATGAATCATTTGTTATAGATCAATAAGTACGTGACTTGTTGGTGGAACTCTTTAACTTATATGATGTCGTTCTAAATGTATCCCTGGTCGGAGGTCACTGGTCGGAACACCAGTGACTATGTGACTAGCACATGTATTGATTGATGACCTGGTTTAACCGATCATAGATATGGAGATATCGAATCAATAATGTGAACACATGTTATAGAATATGGTGTTGGATAGACCCATCATTGAGACACTATTGAGATTGTTATGAATCTTTGTGTTATTAGTTGGTCTCAAGTAATAATGATGTATAATCGTTAGACCTGAGATCAGCATGGTTTCCTACATGTGTAATAGCACTCTTAGGGGTTGCCAAACGCTACTCCGTAACTGGGTAGTTATAAAGGTAGCTTTCGGGTATGCTATGAAACATACGGAGGAATGTGACTGGTCGAGATGGGATTTGCCCCTCCTAACATAACAGGAGAGATGTCTCTGGGCCCCTCGTGGTGATCGGATAAAGAAAGTGCATGGCCATACCACTAGTGGTCGAAGTGTCAACCACATGATGTTATCCGACACTCGATCGAGAAAGTATTGAACAGTCCATGGATGACACATCATCCCACCTGGAGTTCAACCAGACATCGTGAGGCAAAGGGAGAATGCATGAGTAGGTCGCTTAGTTTGATCAGTTACGGACTAGTCGTATGGAGATACGTGCTGGTCGTAGACTGGTCAAACGTAATCATAGAATGGTAAGAACCTGGTCGTAAGGAGTTACGAACTGGTCGTGACCAATTACAACCTGGTCGTATAGAGATATGAACTGATCGTAAGTGATGAGGACCTGATCATATATCATATTACATCAAGATTCGTCCGATATATTCAATGTGTCTTTGGGAATCGTTATGTGCTGCTAGGTACCGCTAACGACTAGTGATCGGAAAACAGTTTCCGAGTCATAACCGATTACACATGAACCTGTGGGGTCGCACACATAAAGGGCAAGGATCTGTTTTAGATGGTGATCCAAATTCGTATAGGCCACGAGTTCCTAATGGGCCTCAGGTACGAGACCCATCATGGATGCCTATATAAAGAGGGGCGGTGGCATGGGGTAAAGGACGACAAGGAGGATGATCTTTGGAAGAACTCCTGAAACCCTAATAGCCACGCCTTCCTAACCTTGCTACCGGAGCTAGCACTCTGGTGCGTGGTGATCCTGCCCCGTACATGTGTATACCTCGGAGGTGTTGTTGCGAAGCATCAGCACTAGGACGATCCGCGACTTGTGTTGATCACCGAAGTCGGAGAAGAAGTCGCGTGGTAGGTACGACCACTCGAAGAAGCAGACGCGCATCGAGTACGACTACTCGAAGGAGGAGACGCGTCGTGAGTTCGACTACGACTGCATCAACTCGCTACAACGACTCTACTTTCACTACGAGTCGGCGCGTCTAGCGGTAATCTCGTGATCTATTACTTGCGGAGGTTCCTTAGTTGCGCGGAAAATTTTTGTTTGTACTATCGTAGCATTGCTCGTATCCCTACAAATTGAACATACGTAAATAGTTACACCCCGTGGTGAATACAAGGACAAACAAAGAATTTGATTTACTACATAGAGTAGTTTACAATTGCTCAGATCCTAGCTAGTACAAGAGCTGATCGTGGTAGTCTTTCAGGGGCACCGTGAGGAAAGCATCAAACGCCTTGTGTAGCTCGTTAGCGGCTGCCGCCTCGCTCTCCGTCTCTCCGTACCTCGCCAGGAAGTCCCGTACCGTGGTGGCAGGCTCATCATCATGGACGTCAGCGACTTCGCCGCTTCGCTTCTTCATGCGAGCAAGCATCGGTCTCGTCGTCGGCTTGGTGCGCAGGTTCTGCGGTGGCGATTGAAGCGTTCCCTCCTCTGGCCCATCAAGCATGTCCTCCAACGAACTCGCAAACTGGTCCATGTCGTCGTCAGCTTCAACTGCTGGACAATTCTGATCGGCATTTCGTCCTCTGCTTCGATGATGCCTTCCAGGAAGTTCGCGAAGTCGTCGTCATCTTCAGCCGCGGCAGGGGCCTCCGTGAGTGGGCGATGGTACGCAATGAACAAGCAAGCGGTGGCGCCACCGAACGGGTCGCAACGGGCGGCTGAGGCGGACACGAAGCAGGCGGCGCTGTCGGAAATGGCGACTGCTGCTGAGGAGCACACCATGGCCGTGGTGGCGCGAACGCCGTCCCGCAAGCCGGCTGCACCACCCGACGGATCGGGGACGCACCTCGCATTCGCAGAGCGCGGTGGCTCGCAACCGCGGCGGCCTCTTGGCGCGCGGCGTGGTCATGGGCTCTGGGACGCCGCGCGAGCATGGTCACCGGCGGCGCCGGTTCTTCACGCGAAAGCGGCAGATTCTAGGCGCGCCGCGGATTCTAGTGTCGCCCTCGAGACACGTGCGACTGAGCACGCGCTCTGCATCACCGGCGATGGCTTCTCCCAGCAGGCGGTACTCCTCCATGAGCGATCGGTGTACACGCCGCCCTTCTTGAAGCGGAGGTTGTGGCGGGCCGATCTTCGGCGGCCTTGTTCGTGAGCTCCTTCTTCGTCTGCGAGACCCAGGTGCCGGCGCCGGTGGTGCGCACCATCCTGTCGCCTCTCCCTTTCTGTCTCTTGCACCATGTGAAAAAGAACCGGTCGTCGGTTTTGGGCCTCGGAGGGAACTCGCCGGCGAGGTCTTTGGGCTCGCAGCCGTAAACTAGAGCCTCGCGGATGATCTCGGCTGTGTCGCGCAGCGGTTCACCGTGGACCCAGCGAGGGAGATAGTACATAAGCACGTCTTCGGGCGAGGGATTGAACATGAAGAAGGGCTTAGCGGCGGCCATGACGAGAGCTAGGTATTGTTGAGTGGAACAAGATCCGCTCAGTATGTAAAACCTATTCGGACTCGATCATATGGTGCTAGGATGGAGGAGATATTACGATCGAAGAAGACGCGTTGCTCTCGTCTAGTATTTAACGTACGTGGCAGACATTCGCGTACACCAGTTGCCGTCCGTTCAGCGCATTTTTTTAGGTTTATCGAACCTATATATTTTCCATCGTAAGAAGTCATGAGATTGGGATTAACTAGGATGCCATTAGTTTTAGGGTATTTATAACAGTTTCTCTCTTAAGATTGTTTCAAAAGACTCTACCGAGACAACATCTTCCGTAATTTGTCTCTATCATCATCGTTCCCTAACTATTTTATTTTTTTCATTTTCAACCCAGCGTCTCTCCTCACCCTACGACGGTTTGCATGCTAGGTTGTATTATGCATAAGAGGTAGCATATTGTCTTTCTTCACCTCCTCTCTCCTCCAACTAGATATAATTTTGGATGACGTGGCAGGGAAGAGGCGGCTGATATGGCACTACCCATTGCTTGGCTATTAAAGTATGTCATCCGTTCTCTAATAAATGTTTTTTTAGAGTTAATGCAATAAAACTTTTAAAACTTCAACCACTAATATGCACACACAAAAAAAACTACTTAGATCCGTCACATGTAAATGGTTTTAATACACTCATCATCAAAGTATTTTCATAGCATTATGTTTCAATAACTTTACTGACATATAATTAGGAAAAGCAGTTGTCAAATGTTATGTATATTGGAGACCATACGATAACGAGGAAAAAAGAATGGAGGAAGTATATAACTAATCCTCACATTTCGTTCATCACTCTACAGTATTGAATAAACTGCAGGGGCTACAGGGCCACATTTCGTAACTTTGACCACTAATTTCTTTCGTAAATATATTTATAAACTTAAATGAAGTTATAAAGCAACTTTTCGAGACGAATCTACACGTATTATTTTTTATATATCCAAACTAAATATTTATGTAGCCATAGTTTGCGACTGCACGTGTACCAAAAACACTACTCTTTTGTAATTGAAGTGGGTATCTTTCCATGTGTGCATGAAGAAGAAACAGAGGTCTTTCCAAGAGAGAGAGAGAGCTAGGTATTGTTGAGTGGAACAAGATTGGCTCAGTATGTAAAACCTATTCGGACTCGATCAGATGGAGGGGAGATTACGATCGAAGAAGACGCGTTGCTCTCGGCTAGTATTTAACGTACGTGGCAGACATTCACGAACACCGGTTGCCGTCCGTTCAGCGCTTCTTTTTTTTTGGGTTTATCGAACCTATATATTTTCCATCGTACGAAGTCATGTGATTGGGATTAACTAGGATGCCATTAGTTTTAGGGTATTTATAACAGTTTCTCTCTTAAAGATTGTTTCAAATGACTCTACCGAGACAACATCTTCCGTAATTTGTCTCTATCATCATCGTTCCCTAACTATTTTATTTTTTCATTTTGAACCCAGCGTCTGTCCTCACCCTGCGACGGTTTGCACGCTAGGTTGTATTATGCATAAGAGGTAGCATATTGTCTTTCTCCACCTCCTCTCTCCTCCAACTAGATATAATTTTGGATGACGTGGCAGGGAAGAGGCGGCTGATATGGCACTACCCATTGCTTGGCTATTAAAGTATGTCATCCGTTCTCTAATAAATGTTGTTTTAGAGTTAATGCAATAAAACTTTTAAAACTTCAACCACTAATATGCACACACAAAAAAAAACTACTTAGATCCGTCACATGTAAATGGTTTTAATACACTCATCATCAAAGTATTTTCATAGCATTATGTTTCAATAACTTTACTGACATATAATTAGAAAAAGCAGTTGTCAAATGTTATGTATAATGGAGACCATACGATAACGAGGAAAAAAGAATTGAGGGAGTATATAACAAATCCTCACATTTCGTTCATCACTCTATAGTATTGAATAAACTGCAGGGGCTACAGTGCCTCGTAGTTTGTTCAACACCCTTGGATCAGGACTGTGTGGATGAGATTTTCTTGATACCATAGGGAAAAAAGAAAGGAAAAAACTGTAGCAGCTGTAGTAAAAAAAAGTTATCTTTTACCAAATGCCCAAATGCGTAGCATCGTGGATCTCTGCAGGCATGGACAAAACAAGTGATGGGCATGAACTGATGCATGGGTGAACTGTAATGGGCGCTTAACGTGGTAAGAGATGCAAATACCCAACCCGGAAAAATATTAATTGTGGGTCATATATCAAACAAACATCAAGTTAGCGTGGTATCTGAAATAGATTTTGTATTCATCGCGAAATTCTAATTCTAATTAATATTTACTTCCATCTTTTACCGTATCCAGACACAAAAAAGAGTGATGCTTTGGACATAGACATAGTTCATAAAACGCAACTTTGACCACTAATTTCTTTCGTAAATATATTTATAAACTTAAATGAAGTTATAAAGCAACTTTTCGAGACGAATCTACACGTATTATTTTTATATATCCAAACTAAATATTTATGTAGCCATAGTTTGCGACTGCACGTGTACCAAAAACACTACTCTTTTGTAATTGAAGTGAGTATCTTTTCATGTGTGCATAGTCCGACTCAGGAAAGAAGAAACATAGGTCTTTCCAAAAGAGAGAGAGAGAGAGAGAGAGAGAGAGAGAGAGACTCCGAAGTCCGAATCCGACTCTGCTCATGTACGCGCATACGCTCGTCTCTTGAAATAGATAGCAGCGCCAGCGCGTGCCAATCCATTCCATTCCATTCCGATCCGATCCGATCCGGCTCTCATCTCATCTCCTCTCTTGCGCGCCCATGGAGGAGAAGCCGGTAGACATGGAAGTGCTCAAAAAGTTTTTCAAGCTAGGGTTCCGCTTCAACCCTTCCCCATTGGAGGCCGTCACGTACTACCTGTCTCGCCTCATCTCCGGCGAACCACTGCACCACGCCGCCCGGATCATCCACCACGCCGACGTCTACGGCTGTGAGCCCAAGGTCCTCGCCCGCAAGTACGGCCCCGTGCCCAAGAGCGAGAGCGGCGACCGATTCTTCTTCACCCTCTGCAAGCGGCAGAAAGGGTGCAGCACCAGGAGCGCGCGCGTGGCCGGCGCCGGCACCTGGGTGTCGCAGAGGACCAAGGAGATCACGAACGACGCGGGCATAAAGATCGGCGAGACCAAGAGCTTCCGCTTCAAGGAGGACGGCGTGAACACCGACTGGCTCATGGAGGAGTACCACTGCTGCCTCCAAGAAGCCGTCGTCGGCGATGCAGAGCAAGTGCTTTGCAAGATATACGTGTCTCCGAGGGCGGCTCCTGAATCCGCGGCGCGCCGAGAATCAGCTGCTGTGCTGCGTCAAGAACCAGCGCCGCCGGTGCCTACGCCCGCGCCGCGTCCAGAGCCCGTGATCACGCACGCGCCCAAGAGGCCAGCGCCGGTTGCCGAGCCACCGTGCCCCAAGCGGGTGCGAGGTGCTGTCACGACCCGTCCGGTGGTGCAGCCCGCTTGGGTGACGGCGTGCGCGCCACCAGTTCCACGGTCGTGTGCGCCTAGGCACCTGGCTACTTCGTCGACTCCCTCGGTGCCACGACGCGTCATGGCGCCAGGGCCAGCGCCGCCTGCTTCGTGTCTGCCTCGCCCGTCCGTCCCGACCTGTCTGATGGTGCAAGGGTTCGTGGCACGGCCTGCACCAGCTAGCTTGCCGGTTGCAGCTCCTCCCCAATCCACGGAGGCCCCTGCCGCGGCTGCAGATGAAGATGACTTCTCGAAGTTCCTGGAGGGCATCCTCGAAGCAGGGGACGAAATGCCCATCGAGGGGGGCGTCCCTTGTCAGAATGGTCCAGCAGCTGAAGCCGGCGACGACATGGGCCAGTTTGCGAGCTCGTTGGAGGACATGCTTGACTGGGCATAGGAGGACATGCTCACTGGAATACGACTTGATGCTTGCTCAGGCAGAGGACGAATTGAAGCTAGAGGAGGCGGTTGATCAGATCGACGAAGCTTGCCTCACGGTGCCGCTGAAAGACTAATCGGCTCCTCTACTAGCTAGCTAGGATCTGAACATTGGTAAACTCTATGTTGAAGAATTTATGAAAGTGAATACAAAACTGTTTATTTGTCCCTGTATTCATCCATGGGGAGTACTATTTATGTATGTATGTTCAATTTGCTTCAGGAGCTTGATCACTCCTGCTGAATTCTAGTGAAATCTGCAAGAGACATGCAACAGACATGCTAGTTTTAATGGACAATGCAGGATTATTTTGAGTGCAACCTACCGTAACTGCAGAGTTGCAGTAAGAAGCTTCATATGCAAGCTAAATCATCAGTGGAGCTTGCCCATAGCTCTCAGTCCAACCACTGTCAAAGACAGAGAAGCATCAGATATGATGCATGCACACGAGTACCCAGTTCCTACTAATATGTGCTCACGCCGTACATGCGCCGATATGCTATCCTTGTGCCATGGTGGAAGTACATTGCACAGTTATCTACGTAGTACTATTTTACGAGTTCAAATTCATACGAACAATACCAAAACACTCCAGTGAGAAAACTGGTTGGGCTCCATCTTATCCCACACAAAAATTAAGTAAAAAACGTATGTTACAGTAGTCACAAACCATGTGTGCATAGTCTAACTCTGAAAAAATAGCACAAAAAATTCACTCAGGCGATGGCCCCTTTCACTTTCGAGGACTCAGGAATTTCGACAAACACCTAGAGTGGCGAACTTCAGAGCATAGGGTCGAATTGTAGACCACGAGTCTGCGACAAACTAAACTGCCATTTATGCAAATGTGTGAGTCCGATGAAACCACCGGGCGTACGTTACGTATCTTCTACACTCGTTTGTCTCATTAAGCAAAATTGTGACGACCCGCATCATTTGCATATTTGTTAGCATAAAACAATTCCATTTCATTGCATCAAAAAGATTTTACAACATTTGTTTTACAAGCATTTACAATATTTTTGGCAGTAAATAATTAAAACCCTAGTTCTTCTCTTCTTGTCGTCTGTAGTAGCAGTTTCTTTCGTCGCTGGTTCTTTGAGCGCCTGCCCGTAGAGCCACCTCGCAATCCATTTTTCCTCGCTCGCAAGAAAACCAGCAATTAGTTAGTAATCGTAATTGAGAGTATTCTTGTGAGCAGTAGTGTATAAAATTTAAAGCGTAAAAAGTGACCGTCAGATTTCCCGAAGTGCAGTAGAGTATCCGGAGTACCCTGAGTAGTCGGTCCCTTGGCAATCAAGATTCCCAGACCAACCGGAGTTAGTCGGCCCCTTGATCGCCAAGATATCCAGACCACCCAAGATCCTTCGACATCTGTCACTTCTGTGGGTCTCATCATCCGACACTATTAAAACCCAAACACCCACTATTTGCATTGGCCAAAACCACAAAGGCAAACCCTCATCGCATACCCCCGGTAACCACACCCTCAGCCAAGCTTCACCGGGTGCAGCAACCATTTCCCAAGCCTCTCTCACAGAGTAAGCCAGCTGCAAAATATCACGACAGAGACCAAAGAAGAAGTGCGGCTCCTGGCCGAGCCCAAACCCAAACAACATTACGGTCAGCGGCTCCGGCGAAACCACAGAGAGCAGCAACAAGCCAGCAATGCATTTCCCCTCAGCAAAACCACAAGCCAGCAAGTGCATCTCCCCTGACAGCAGCAAATGCATTTTCCCCAGCATAGCCAGCCAGTCCATCTCCCCTGCAAAGCCACAGCCCAGGTTCATCCCTCCAGCAGAGCTAGTAAAGCCAGCCCCAGTATTCATCACCCAGCACAACACACAAGCCATACACTTTCCCCCTCCTGAAGCCATTCTCATTTCCAGATCCACAAAGCAAAGCAAGCAAAGCATCACAAAGACAGCAACACAACCACAAGCCAAGCCAACACAAGTCCTCCATTCCAATCCATTCCACAACCAGCAGAGGCAGGAACCGAAGGAGGTTCGGCCGAAGAGCAGCAGCAGCAGCCAGGGGCAGAGGAGGAGCCCCAGGCAGCAGCAGAGGAACCCCTAGCCCAACCCAGCATCAGCAACCAGGAACCAGGAGCAGAGAAGGAAGATCACCAGCCAAGCCAGCACTGCCATCCCTTCTCCCCAACCTAGATCCATCAAAAGGTAACACCCAGCACAAATCAGTTTTCATTGCTCATCATCCACACATCACAGATCTCAGTAGAGCAATCTAGTAGCTACCGTGCACCTCGGTAGAGCGGTAGGAGTAGAGAAGGGTTAAGGAGTTGGGTTACCTAGGGTTTCGATGAGCCGGCCGGGCCTTACTGGAGCCATGGCGGCCGGTGGCCGGAGACCGAGCCGAGCGTGCGAGGCCAAATCCAGGAAGGCAGAGACAGTGGCGCCAGCGCCGAGGCTAGCCGAGGCGGAGCGGCCGGATGAGGCGGAGCGGCGCCAGCAGCAGCAGCCGGCCGGCCGCGCCGTGAAGGAGGAAGCCAAGCCGTGAGCCGAGGAGATGGCGCCCGAGCCGAGGCGACGGCAATGGGGACCCGAGAAAGGGAGCAGGGGTAAGCGAGAGAGAGGGGAGGGGAGAGTCGGCGGTGAGGGAGAGGCGCGAGAGCCGAGAGAGAGAGGGAGTAGGGTTAGAGAGGGGAGCGTCGGGCGTGAGGAGTGAGGGAGGCGGCGCCGAGGGTTAGAAGAGAGAGAGGGAGAGAAAGAGAAAGAGACGGGAGTGAGGGAGATGAGTGGCGGCCGGGGTAGGGGATAGAGATAGAAAAGGGAGGGTAGTTAGGTAAATTAGTAGGTTAGTTGGGGTTTTGAATAGAAGGGAGGGTATTTAGGTAATTTGGTAGATAATTAGGGTTAGGGGTTAGATTTAGGGTTAGGATTAGAGAAGTGTTTAGTTGGTTTTGTTAGGATTGGTCGAGTAGATTAGCCGGTTAGTTAATCGGTTAATTATAGATTAGGGTTAAAATTAGTTGTTTGATTTTTGAGTATAGAATGTGAGTTTGGCGGTGACGGCAGCAGATCGAGTTTAGCCCTAGAGCGATTTTTAGCGGGAGAGTGCTAACTGGGTTCAGTTCCAAAAAGTTTTGTTAAATTAAAAATTGGCTACCGTAGGAGTCGTATTAGCATTTTATTCATCTACTATCACCAAAACTTAACTAAGTATTTATTTATATATTATTCGTGCTACCGCTTTGCTACAGAGGGCGAACCAGTGCCGACAGGAGAAGCTGATAAGAGATTCGTCATCGTCGACCTTTCCAAACATTCTAAAGGCAAGCGATCCTCTTGAACATCAATATAGCTAATTTAAATGTAAACCGTATATTGCTCTATCATATATGTACTGCATCAAAACTATTTCTCAAAAACAAATTGGACTGAGATGATGAGAAAGATAAGAAAACTGAGGATGAGAATGAGATGAGAATTACTATGTGGGTAAAGGGGGCCTTGGTTGAGAAAAGAGATGATGATGATGATGATGATGATGATAAGAGGTGGGACCCTTTACCTACAGCTATAATATAAGGACTAACAAAACTCTTACTCGGTCAAATGCTGTAAAATCAGTGCCAACCATTTCCCGTTTGTGAGCGAGAAAATGCTACCTGTTTACGTAATTACGTTCTCCACAACGGGAATGTTGGACACGGAGGATAGCCGGTCCAAGGTGGAGTGTTGGGCTCGGAGGATAGCCGCCCCAACCAACATTGTTGGAACTCGGTGGAGGAGGTGCGCGCCAGACACCGACGGAAAACAATGGGTGGAGACTTAATCACGTAACCTGGAAAACGTCTGTATTCTGAACTTGAAGTCGCATCAAAGGAAATGCGATGGACCTAGCTCATAAAGAGTTCAGGATAGCTATGGGTAAAGTGGCGCAAGCCTGCGCAGTGCTATACAAATCATGAATTCATGCCAGTCTCTTGGATTGGAGTCTACGGGAACCGCTAGGGGTCTTTCTTCTTTCCGAGTGACTAGTAGTATTTTGAATTAAAATTGCAACCTAATGTTTTAATGTTTATTTTGAGAATGAGATGATTTTAGAATTTGTGATAAAGACCGAGATCAGTCATGCGGTGCATTGTTTGCTATTAATGCTTCGAGTACTTACATACTCAACCTTGTTAGTATCCTCCTTTGTTAGATCCTAGTCCGTAGGGAGCTATCCCGAGCGGGGCAAAGGACTTGCAGGTACCGATGCAGCAGCAGGAGGAGAAGGCACCAGCGGCGAGGACCTGAGCGAGATGGAAGCCATCTTTGACTCGTGGGACGAGTAGGAGGCGTAGTTGAGCAGACTCGAGGCGAAGCTCCCTTTGTATCGTGTAATAGCTTTAGTAAGAACCCTAGTCTTATGTGGCTACTCTGTAATAAAGATGTACAGATTTCTATTTTATTGTTCTCACTGCGCAACTCTGATAAAATGGCTTGCTATTCGTCGGAGCGGTGTTCTACCGGGCAGACGAATAGTAATCCGTATGCCTAAGTGTGATTACCCTAGGGGTAATGACACGGGGCGTCACAAAAATCAGGCTAAAAAACAGACTGAGAATATCTAAGCCACTAAAACTGACGACACAAAATCATGAAATCTGGCTATCTTAAACCCGAATAAATATTTGAGAAGAGAAACCGGGGAAGAGTGTGTTAGCCAGATGTCGTGTTCACACCGGCCTCTTAGACCGTTCGGTTTGGTCTCGTGTTCACACCGGCCTCTTGACTGTTCAGCTCGGTATCGCGTTCACACCGGCCTCTTGACTGTTCGGTTCGGTCTCGTGTTCACACCGGCTTCGACCGGCTATATATATGTGTAACCCGTGTACCTTGAACAATCAATCAATTGCGTGAATTATCTCCACCAATATGGTATTCGAGACGGTCGATCCTTCGACCCTTCGCTTCCGCTAAAACCCTAGCCCGCCGCCGCCACCTCTCCTCGTTGCGCCCTATGGCGGCTCTTCCCCCACCCCCCTCCGGCTGGTGGCAAGCCGCCGCTCCCCCCGGCATCACACCCCTCCCTGCCCTCGAGTCTGCCGCCTCCGTGGCCGACCTCGTGCGCGCAACAGGGAGATGTCGTCGCCTGCGAGCGTGAGTAGGCCGCCGCCCGTGAGCGCGAGCTCTCCGTCCTTCACGAAGCGTGCCGCCCACGCCGCCGCGAGCGAGAGGAGGCCGATACTGGGGCGCGCCGCCGGCCGGAGCGAAGCGCGCCGAGGCCGTCTCGCACGCCCGAGACCTCGACTGCGCCCTCCTTTTCCACGAGGTCACTGCGATTGCCAACCTCCGCGCGCAAGCCGTCACCGTTCAGAACATCCGGGCTCTCGTCCCGGCTATCCTCGACCTCGCCTCGCCCAACTACAACAAGTGGCGCTGCCTCTTCCTCATCACCCTCGGAAAGTACTCGCTCTCCGCGCACGTACTCTCCGATGAGACACGCTGCGACTCCGCCGACTGGTGCCGCATGAACTACGTCGTCGTCTCTTAGCTTTACGGCACCATCAGCATCGAGCTCGTCGAGATCGTCATGGCCCATGATGCCACCGCACGCCATATATGGCTTGGTCTTGAGCAACAATTCATCGAAAATTGTGAGACCCGAGTGTTGTATCTCGACACCGAGTTTTGAAATTTTGTGCAGGGCGACCTCGACGTCTCCACCTACTGCCGCAAGCTCAAGGGCATGGCCGACACCCTCGGCGACCTCGACCAGCCCGTCCCTAACCGCACCCTCGTCCTCGCCGTCCTTCGCGGCTTGAACGAGCGATTTTCCAACATGGGTGCCCTCCTCAAGCGTCAACGTCCGTTCCCCCACCTTCCTCGAGGTGCGCTCGGACCTTCTTCTCGAGGAGATCACCATGACATCGCGACCCACGGCACCTCCCACGGCTCTCGTTGCCGCCGCAACCCCTGGCAGTCGGGGCGGTGGCCCCTCTTCCGGCGGGAGCGCCACTGGCGCCGGTTCCTCCAGCAACGCGTCAGCCAACCGCCACCCTGCCGCGGCCCCCTCTGGCGGCACCAGTGGTGGCAACTCCGATCGTCGCCGCTATGGGCGCAACAATAGCAGCAATAGCGGCCAGGGTGGCACATCCAAGTCCGCCGGCGGAACCACCGGGCCAAACCCATCTGGGTGGCCCTCGTTCTACAATCCGTAGACTGGGACCATCCAGATGTAGCCCGCCCCTGTGCCTAGTGTTCCCGGCGGTACCTCCAGCAGGTCTCTTGCGTGCGCGGCGGCCCCACATGCTGCCGCCCAGCAGCAGGCCCTCACGGTGGCACACGTACCGCCCGGCCACCCGCTGCCTCCATCGTACCAGCAGCTGGCGCCCGGGTACCTCCCACCGGTCATGACATCGTACCCTGTTGCTCCTGGTCCGCAACCCGTCTGGGATCAACAGGCTTTGGCGAATGCATTCCACACTATGACACTCATCCCCCCCGGCTCAGGGTGATTGGTGCATGGATTCTGGTGCCACCTCCCGCATGACGTCGAATGCTGGTAATCTCTCCTCCGTCCTTCCTTGTTCATCATCTCCTTCATCCATCGTTGTCCGTAATGGGTCCTTATTACCTATCACCTCCACCAGTTCGACTGTGCTTCCCGGTCCCTATCATCTTAATAATGTTCTAGTTACACCTAACATTATTAAAAATCTTGTGTCTGCTCGTCAGTTCACCACTGATAACAATTGTTCTGTTGAGTTTGACCCCACTGGCTTTTCTGTGAAGGATCTTCGTTTGAGGAACATGATCGCCAGGTGCAATAGCTCCAGAGCTCTCTACCCCTTCTGTTTGCCTTCCATCACATCATCGCCTTGTGCTTTCCTCGCAGGCGCCCCCAGTTCCATCTAGCACCATCACCTTGGTCACCCCGGCCACGAGGCTCTCTCTAGACTTGCTAGTACTTCTGCTATAGTGTGTAATAAAGGTGCTAGTGACAGCATTTGCCACGCTTGTCAACTTGGTCGTCATGTACGCTTGCCGTTTGCCACTTCGTCCTCTCGTGCTCTCCAGAATTTTGATTTAGTACACTGTGATCTTTGGACTTCTTTAGTTGTCAGTTCTCTAGTTACAAATACTATCTAGTAATTCTGGATGATTGTTCTCACTTTATTTGGACATTTTCATTACGCCTCAAGTCTGACACGTTTTCAACGTTGTCTAATTTTTTTTTCATATGTGGCTACTCAGTTTGGTAGTACAATCAAGAATGTCCAATGCGACAACAGTCGTGAGTTTGATAACTCCACCGCTCGCACGTTCTTCCTCACCAAAGGTGTTGCTCTCCGCATGTCCTGCCCCTACACCTTCCAGCAGAATGGCAAGGCCGACGCACCATTCGTTCCATCAACAACATCATGCGTTCGCTCTTGTTTCAAGCAAGTCTTCCCCCCTCGTACTGGGTTAAGTCAATCCACACTGCCACATATCTCCTCAACCGCCTCCCCACCACCACACTAAATTCAACCAC
Source organism: Hsuehochloa calcarea (assembly GCA_036346395.1). Lineage (NCBI taxonomy): Eukaryota > Viridiplantae > Streptophyta > Magnoliopsida > Poales > Poaceae > Hsuehochloa > Hsuehochloa calcarea. The sequence goes on from CM070613.1 coordinate 28,622,052, forward strand.
CCTATTTTTCGCACTTCATGCTCAACACCCGTCCTATTCCCATCTTTGTGTGTTTGGTTGTAAGTGCTATCCCAACTTGTCCGCCACAGCGCCTCACAAGTTGTCTCCTCGCTCCACTATGTGTGTTTTCCTCGGTTATTCTTCCGATCATAAGGGCTACCGGTGTCTTGATCGTTCCTCCAATCGGGTCATTATTTCCCGTCATGTCATCTTTGATGAGACATCGTTTCCCTTCACCGAGTCAATTTCCGCACTAACCCCTAATGAGCTTGATTTTTTGTCGAATTATCAGTTCGTGCCGGCGCCTATTGGCCTGCCACGCGCTGCTCCTTGTACAGGTTCCGCCGCCCCGGTCGTCGTGCCGCCTAGTGCCCGCGCCCCCTCGTCGCCCGTTGGCATCATCGCCACGCGCGAGGTCGCCCCGGCACTCGCGCCGCCACTCGTGGCCTGCCCGATGGCGCCCTCTCCAACAGCTCCCTCGCTACCGTGCGGGCGGGCTCTCTCGCCGACGCCGACCGCGACATCCTAACGGGTGCCCCTACCGTGCCGGCCGCGTCGGCCACCTCGTGTAGCACCGGCCGCACCGGCCGCCGGTGCCGCCGAGGCCGCGCCTCTTTGCCACGGCGCGCCGCCGCCCCAACTCCTCTGGCCACCCTGCCTGCTAGCGTCGAGCCCATGTCGCCTGTAGCCAACTCACACATAATGGTCAGACGTGGCAAGAAGGGTTTCCGCCAGCCCGTACAACGCCTCAATCTGCATGTTGACTCTTTGTCCCCGATTCCCAAGATTTATCGGTCTGCTCTCGCCGATCCTCACTGGCCAATGGAGGAGGAATATGCGGCGCTTCTGGCCAATAATACATGGGAGCTCGTGCTGCGGCCGTCTCACGGAAATATTGTCACTAGAAAGTGGATTTTTCATCACAAGCTAAAGGCTGATGGAACACTTGACAGGTATAAGGCGCGTTGGGTTCTCTGCGGTTTCACACAACGTCCTGGTGTGGATTTTGATGAGACTTTCAGCCCTATTGTGAAGCCCGACACTGTTCGGACGGTCCTCTCCCTTGCACTATCTCAGGATTGGCATATTCATCAACTGGATGTGAAGAATGCATTCCTTCATGGCATCTTGACCGAGACTGTCTACTGCTCCCAGCCAACCGGTTTTGTTGATAGCTCTCGCCCGGATTTAGTTTGTCGTCTCAATAAATCCCTATATGGACTGAAGCAGGCTCCGCGTGCGTGGTATAGTCGATTTGCTTCCTACCTCGTCTCTCTTGGTTTTGTTGAAGCTAAATCGGATACCTCTATCTTCATTTATCATTGCGGCGCCGACACAATGTACCTGCTTCTATATGTGACTGATATTGTTTTGACAGCATCTTCAGTTGGGCTCTTTCGTCGGGTTATCTCTGCGGTACAGCGGGAATTTTCTATGAAAGATATTGGTGAGCTACATCATTTTCTGGGAGTTGCTATTCACCGCCGTACTAATGGGCTCTTTTCTTACAACACCAGTACATGTTAGATATCTTGGAGTGTGCCGGTATGTCTGATTGCAAGCCTTGCAATACCCCTGTGGATACTCACTCCAAGGTCTCTTCTACTGACCCGCCTGTGACCGATCCGACACATCTTCACCAAGGGATTGCCTACGTCTGTCTTCACCGAGTTTTGGTCCAGTCTAAACGTTTGTGAGTAGACGCTCAAACTGCGGGGGCGTGTTAGCCAGATGTTTGTTTCACACCTTATGTTCACACCGGCCTCTTGACTGTTCGGTTTGGTCTTGTGTTCAAATCGACCTCTTGATTGTTCGGTTCGATCTCGTGTTCACACCAGTCTCTTGACTGTTCGATTCGGTCTCGTGTTCACACCGGCTTCGACATCAGTTGTGTGAATTATCTCTGCCAACAGAGTGTATAGCTATAGATTACCAAGTTGTTGCCCTCGACGATGACGCGATTCTGCGACTGGATGACCCCGCACTCCCCCATGTCCTTGCCTTTTATGATCATCACCTGGCCACACACACACACACACACAGAGAGAGAGAGAGAGAGAGCAAGAGAGAACCGGAGATCTTGCAAGAACAAGGAGAGGACGAGGAGGAATGGGGTGATGGAGAAACGGATTAGGATCTTCCAGTGCCTGGTGAGCTTCTCCGCAGCTTTCCACCCCATTCTTGCTTCGAGAGTCGAGCTCCCTCCTCTCCTGGGTTCCCCTTGTTGGCCCAGCTCAAGGATCAAACGCGCACACACAAACACTTTTGATCAACTCAGAGACAAACGAGAGTTTTGGTGTTGCGTACTATTGTACATTTTTTCTATTTTCTCCTCTTATTTATATAGTCAAGGTGACCACTTATATTACAAGCAAATTAATAGGCTAATAAAATATTTGACACTACTGCCCACTGCCCCTAAAAAATACTCTACTAACTACATATAACCTCCCCACTAACTATCTTAATTCACTAACGCTCAACTAACCACACAAAAAGCCCTCACGCAAATAAACACTAATACTACATGCAAAAACCAATTAAATCAAGTTTATAGCTAACATCCCTCTCTCAGGACTTAAGCGTCAGTTGTACTAAATGCCAGTGTCAACTTCTTCTACTTCTTCTTCTTCTCGAACTGTATGCATATGCTACAATCTGCAGTTGACTCCAACATAATCCTCGGATCCAACGCTCGATACAGCTGAACTACTACTATCACCAAATGACCAGAAGAGCGTTGTACCAGCCAGAGACCCTTCCCTTAATTTGTAGCAATCCAAGTATTACAATATTAAGCCGTTTCTTTGCAAAAACTTGTAGCCCAGCCTCTGGATGGGGATATTTTCTGATTAAAAAAAGTTACAATTAGCAGCACAAATCGTTTTTTATACGAATTCGTCGTTGATCACCGGGCTATTACTCATTCACCATTCAAGATCTCCTAGTCAGGTAACGTAGCCCAGGACTGAAACATAGCACACGTAAAAGGTCCCATGATTCCATTCCCATCTCATGCGTCAACCACTAGGATGACAATCAGGGGCGGAGTCAACCACGGCCATATCTTGGGCTGTGCCAACTATTTTAAGACTGAATTCGTATTTTGGTGAATTCTTTTTTCAAAAAGTTTTATGGATTTTGGTCTAAACGAGTTGACCCGAGGCACAGCTCCCCCTCATGCCAAATAAACAGCTTCACCAAGCTCTCTGCAGCAGGTAGCTTACCGCGAGGCAGTCAGGCAGAGGAGCTACCAGCTCCACGCCTCACCCTCCCTCCGCAATCCACTCCTAAGTCGCCCCAATGGGTGCCGGCGACGACGACGACACCACGCCCCCTGCAGCCGCCATGGGCGTCGTGTCGTCGTCTTCTCCGCCGCCGTCGGTGCTCAAGTCCGTGCTCCTGTCGTACGCGTACGTGAGCGTGTGGATCAGCCTGAGCTTCTCAGTGATCGTGTACAACAAGTACATCCTGGACCCCAAGATGTACAACTGGCCCTTCCCCATCTCCCTCACAATCATCCACATGGCCTTCTGCGCCTCCCTCGCCGCCACGCTCGTCCGCCTCCTCCGCCTCGTCGACGTCCCCTCCTCCCCCGCCATGACGCCGCGCCTCTACGCCGCCTCCGTCGTCCCCATCGGCGCGCTCTACGCGCTCTCCCTCTGGTTCTCCAACACCGCCTACATCTACCTCTCCGTCTCCTTCATCCAGATGCTCAAGGCGCTCATGCCCGTCGCCGTCTACTCCCTCGCTGTTGCCTTCCGCACCGACTCCTTCAGCAGGGCCTCCATGCTCAACATGCTCGGCATCTCCGCCGGCGTCGCCGTCGCCGCCTACGGAGAGGCCCGCTTCGACGCGTTCGGCGTCCTGCTCCAGCTAGCCGCCGTCGCCGCCGAGGCCACGCGGCTCGTGCTCATCCAGATACTGCTCACCTCCAAGGGTATGTCACTCAACCCCATCACCTCGCTCTACTACATCGCACCCTGCTGCCTGCTGTTCCTCACAGTGCCCTGGTACTTCGTCGAGCTGCCAAGGCTGCGTGCCGCGGCGGCGGCGGCGGGGCTCGGCCGCCCCGACGTGTTCGTGTTCGGGACCAACTCGCTGTCCGCGTTCGCGCTGAACTTGGCGGTGTTCTTGCTTGTGGGAAAGACGTCTGCGCTGACCATGAACGTGGCCGGGGTGTTCAAGGACTGGCTGCTCATCGCCTTCTCCTGGACGGTGATCAAGGACACCGTCACGCCCGTCAACCTTGTCGGCTACGGCATCGCGTTCCTCGGGGTCGCGTACTACAACCACGCCAAGCTGCTGGGGCTCAAGGCCAAGGAGGCCGAGAGGAAGGAGGCGTCTATATCGGCGGCGAAGGAGGATGATGCGGAGGCCGGTGCACGGCTGTTGCCGGAGAAGGATGACAGAGAGCAGAAGAATTGAAGACGCGATGCATGAGTAATACAAGGAAGAGTTTATTATTGTACTCGTACATTTCTTTTCAGCTGCAGGATGCCTGAAACTGTGAGTTAATTCATTATTCGCGATCAATGTCAATATTGTTTATGTTTGTAACGATTCTTCGTCACAGGTATACTATTTTCTTCTCTATGCGTGCTAAATTATAGGTTCCACATTGTCGGATACTTACGGCTTGCCGAACGCCAAGTTGTTGGCCAGCGGTACTCTGCCGCATTGTCGGCTTGTCTATCGAGTGCGATAGATGGAAAGGGAGAGCTACTGAGATAGATGAGCTTTAGTGGTTTTAGTTGATTGGACTAGGCGTTTAGCATGAAAACAACCAACTACCAACACATAGTTTAGCTTTGGTGTGGCCCATGCAGCCCAAATGTCGTAGTCTTCTTCTCCTGCCTCTGAAGGGAGGAGGGGAGCGCGACGACGACTTACTTGACGGAGTTCCTGCTCTCCATTGGTGGCTCAGACCACTGCAAGAAAGCTGCTCGTGTCATTGATGCTTTGGTGCATGCTTTGCTAATTCCATCCACCATCTTCTTTTTCTGCCGATATGAGGTTGCTATTTCAGGTTGCTATTCCACCATCTTCCATCCACCAGGGGAGGACGGGAAGGTGGGATCAAGTAACCGCCAAGGGGATTTACCTGATCATGGTTGAGTCGAGGGTACCCTCGAGCTGGTCGTCAATGGGGGTGTGCCAGCCCCGGCTACCCTTTGGTCCGCCCCTGCGTTCACTTTGCAATTTTTGAATTTTTAGAACTTTTATCCACGAGCACTCACCCTGGACCTTTTAATTCCGTAAAGCACTGTAGGGATCCACCGTACATGGCTGTGTTGTACCTGTTTGCTGATTATGCGGCATATATTCCTCTGCTGACATGACCATGCATGTTATTCAGCAAGTGATGTACTATAGGACTATTGGTTAACGAGAGCTAGTATTATTTATGAATGATTCGGATGCCTTGTCATGAAAAGGCTAGTTATGTTTATGCATTATGCAGTAGGCCACAACTTCATATGTAATCCACTGGTTGCCAAAAAAAACTTCAGTTTTACTCAAAGTGCAACAAGAAAAGGACGCACGCAAAGTGTTACAGTAAGAGAGGGTGCATTGAGTAGGTTCCTAGTTTCTTTAGGTTCACTCAAAGTTCACCCGAGAAGAATCCAAGAACTAATGGCCTACAAACCGCACGGTTGATCTCCACCAATTGTTCGGTCCCCAATTCAAACGAATTGGGTTGAAACCGGCGGTGGTTTGTACAAACGAGAATTTATTTACAAGATTCGGCAACGCTGCATATGTCGAACGCCGTATAACTTGGTTTAGGAATTTGGCTATTCAGTGCAATAGCCACACCTTCCTGCATATGCCCAGTGGAACCGAACCGCAGAACTTCGCTTAAGAATTTAATTGAAAATTTATCCGGTCCAATCTGTATCTATCTATTTTTATACTAATTGAAGACTATCTATCTACCTATACTAATTGGAGACTCTCCTAAAAACCCCTATATTAATCCCAGGAGATGAAAAGTTAAAAAATTTCACATTAATTGGAGAAAAAGAAAAAGACTAGCAATTTCCATATTAATTAGAGAAAAAGAGAAAACCATCCAATTTAGCATATGGTACAACCTGCGGCTTAGATATATTATTTTAGCCGACAGATTTATTACAACACCTTTAATTGTTGTGCTTTCCGTATCAAACATGTAGTTCTCTCTCCTTAACAAATATGGAGTCCGTCAACACATGGAACGTTATAAACACTAAAACACTCCAATCTTTTTTGTTTTGTTTTTTCCACCATTGTAATCTACAACTTGCATCAACTACAGAGATATCCATGTCTTTTAACATTGTATGTTGAAACTAAAGAGTTCAAATAGGAGGGATTAAAAATTATTTATAATAAGTACAAAATTATGACTGTACTAACATTTATATTTGTAAACTAATTATTGTTAAATTTTTTTACAAAGTTTTGACTCACGAAATGTGTGGGCGTCTTATAAAAAACAAACAGAGGGATTAAAATTTCTGTAACCTAGAGAAACACCGTTTGAAATATGTAGCCTATACGGATGCACGAGTTAATGACTAGTCCTCTCCAATTTTAATTTAGAATTCAGTACCTGCATAAAGTGAGTGAGTAGTTAACGGAGTGCGTCGGAAAAGGTGAGGACGATTGGCGGGCGATGCCATCGCTGCCGACCCCACGCTCACCGGTTGTTCTCCGCGCCGCGCCGCGCCGCGCCGTTGAGGATGGCGGCCGCACGGCGCACCGGCAGCAGGAGGCGAGAGCAACAGCGCGCGGTGCGCTTGGCCAAAATGCTAAAAGAAAGTGAAAAACAGAGCAAGCCCCACAGATCAACGGTCATGTCTCGGTCAGAGCAGGATCGGACGCCCTAGGAAGATCCAGGGATGAAAGTGAGACCAAGGAAAAATTCCTAGGGGGTCGACTGCAAATGTCCCCTCCCATCGTGTTCTTCTAGCTAGGGCTGGTCGGTTCTTCCCCGTCGCCCCCCAATTTGCTCGCTCGTGACGACACCCAGTCTCCCCAAAGAGGTAAGAACCCAAATCTCTCGAATCAAATCGAACTGTTGATGCTATCTTTCCATTCTTCTTGGCCTCGTTCCTGGTTGCGCTGTTTGGGAGCGATAGCAATTAGGCGCCCCTCAAATCCCCCCCTTTTCAGTGGTTTGGTTGCGTTATGTTCGTATTAACAATTTGGTGCGTAAGATTACTTAATCGCGATAAATGAGGAAGTGAATCGATTCAGATGGGAAGCTTGTTGGGTTCATTGCCTTCAGTTAGGATTTACTTGAACCATCACCGTAGACAGATATGTTTCAACAGTGTTGAAGGCAGGCATTAGTATGTGATTGGTCCCTATTTAGCTGATAATGCGCATATGAGAAATGTAGACTTGTTTGGAAAGGTTTTTGTTTGCCTGTTTCCCTAGGATTTTAGCATGTAGTGGTAGCCTAGAGAAAGTAGCAGACAGCTCTTTTACCCCATTTTGGTCGGGAAGTAAGGGAAGCACGCCAGATACTCCTCTTTCATCTGCCATGATTTTTTTCTTTTGCTCTGTTGGTACACAAGGCTCTTTAATTTCCATTCCACGCAAACACTAAATTAGGCCCAGCTTTACCTCAAGAATATCATAAATCATTTGTTAATGGATATATATCAGTCATGGAAATTGTACCATAACCAACAAGAATAGTTAGCTGCTAGCAGTATGAAAAGTGTTCGAGTTGTAGTATGCCGGACATGCTTTTGTCCAACCTTTTCAGCAAAAATTAATCTCTGTAGAACGATCATTTTCTCTTTTTTTTGGGTTATTAGTCAGATTCTCAACCACTGCCATGCTATTTACTTGGGTTTAGGCTTTACTTTAGATGCACATATTATGTACATTGTTTTCTACTTCTCATTGTGCTTTTTTTATGCCCTTTTTCTTTTTGTTCCATTCATTTCATGGAATATTGGCATCTTTCAATTACACCATCAGCCTGTTGGTTATACTTCAGATTGCATCTTCTTTGCTTGTCCTCGTTTGCATACTCTTGTTGTCTTCTCCATGCTCATTGGGGATCGTGTTCTTGAGAACCTCCCCGTATCGTCCTGAGCATACTGCAATTTGTACATTTGTTCCTTAAGCAATTCCTTGCTATCCAGTTTGGACATCCATGGCTGCACCCAGTTTGAGATTATTGCATACCAATTGCTCTAGTTGTTTCTGTTGTTTTTCTTCCTATCCATATGTCATCACTTTGCTCTCCCAATATTGTTGGCGCCTGTGCTCTTTCCAAAGTTGCCTTGGAACTTTGAGCTTTGCAAGATGCCAAGGAGGGTAGAAAACGCTGCTTCTGCCAAACCAGTTGAACCTGTCAAACCAGAAGAATGCTTGGAGTTTGATGATCATGAGGAGGTAGAAGAGGAAGAAGTTGAGTATGAAGAAATTGAGGAGGAGGTAGAGGAAGAGGAGGAAGTGGAGGAGGAAGATGTAGAGGAAGTTGAGGAAGTAGAGGAGGAGGAGGAGGAGGAGGATGATGATGAACCTGAAGAAACTGAAGTTTACCATGCAGTTGGTGCTAGACATGACAGTAAAATGGAAGGTGTTCATCAGCAGGATGGTACCAAAGATGGGAATGAAAAAGAGAAGCATGCTGAGCTTCTTGCTCTTCCTCCTCATGGATCGGAAGTATATGTTGGAGGCATATCCAGTGGTGCATCTTCTGAAGATCTCAAGAAACTATGTGAGCCATTTGGAGAAGTTGTGGAAGTGAGTACTGCTTACTTTCTTGGGGTTAGCATTTCTATGTGTTTAGTTTTGCATATCAGATTCTCCCTTTCTTTATGCAGGTGAGAATGATGCCAGGCAAAAAGGATAGCAAGGGATATGCTTTTGTTACTTTCAGAACTAAAGATTTGGCTTTAAAGGCCATCCAAAAATTGAGCAATGCAGCTTTGAAGGTTTGCTTTTAGTTGAACTTAAAAGTTGATCATTATGTTCTCATGTCAACGATATCATTGCCATCAGTTGCATTGAGCTTTTACACAAAGATTGGTATCAATGAATAATGATAAACGAAGTTCATACATTTTTACTGCAATGTAATTTTCTTTATTTCTTGCAGTTTACAAGTGTTAACTGTTAAATAGCAGAGATTAAAATAGTAATTTCCTTCAAATATTATTTTGTCATAAGCTTTTCTTTTAGTTTTTTTAATCATAATCTACCCTGCTTTCTGCAACTGACTTTCATGGATTTTGACACAGTACATTACAAACTTACACAATTACACAATTATACAATTATCTGCTGTACTCTCTGCCTCCCTGGGTAGGCAGGGGTGGAAAACAGCCTTATTCAAAAAAGAAAAAAACACACGTATCTGCTGTACTCCAACTTACAAGCTCTGGTAGTATTAAAAACTATAGGTAATGGTTTTGTTACTTACAAGTTACAACATCGAGTGTAAAGTTTAAACTAACGAACCTTGCTACTAATTGCAAACTCTTGTTGAATTATATTTTCAGATTTGTGGATGGCTGGTAAATTATGTTTCTACTGATATTTTGAGACTCCATATAATGTGAAATATAGTATTGCCACCCGTATAAGATACATGTGTAGTAGTACTTCCTGGTTCCCAGTAATAACTGACAACTGGTTTATCTTGACTTTTGATGCTAACTGAACTTTGACATTATGCTTCTCATAACAGGGAAACAAGATAAGAGCTTCTTCCTCCCAGGCTAAGAACAAGCTATTCATTGGAAATGTACCCCGCAGTTGGACACAGGATGATTTGAAAAAATCAGTGGAAGAAGTTGGTCCTGGCATATTAAAAGTTGATCTCATGAAGGTACAGATTTCAAAAATCAATACTAGGATAGTTCAACAACTTTATTGTGCTGCCTCACAGTCTCCTTTTTACCCTGAAAGAATCTCTGTTGTTATAGGACCCACGAACAAACTGCAATCGTGGTTATGGTTTCGTTGAATACTACAACCATGCATGTGCAGAGTATGCAAGGCAGAAGATGTCTACCCCAAAATTCAAACTAGATACAAATGCTCCTACTGTCAGCTGGGCGGGTCCTAAGAATGGTGACTCTGCCTCTACTGCACAGGTTCTTTCAAGCATCAGATGAACAAATGTTACCTTTTTTCGATTTCTTATATCATGGTATTTTATTTGAACTTGCACTTTTGTGTTTTCAGGTTAAATCAGTATATGTCAAAAACCTGCCCAAGAATGTTACTCAAGAGCAGCTGAAAAAGTTGTTTGAGCACCATGGAGAAATTACAAAAGTTGTTCTTCCTCCTGCAAAAGCTGGTCATGAAAATAGATATGGTTTTGTTCACTTTAAGGAGCGACCCATGGCTATGAAGGCTCTGAAGAACACACCGAGATATGAGCTTGATGGTGAGCTTTTCCTCTTGGAGCGGAGTCTAGACCTTTTCTTCTTTTACTTCACACAAATAAAATATAGAATAATATATAATATATTGGAGTAAATGGGCAATAGTTAGGAGAGGTGCGCCTAGCTCTCTCTCTTTTACCGCTGGAAGTTCTCCAAAAGTATGAAAGGCTGGAGGGCTTTGTACCAACCATTCTAGTGTGATTGGAGTGTCATACCATGGCTTGTTTGTTTTGCTTGGTGCATTCAAGGTCACAAATATTTCTCTAACAGGTCAGCTCCTGGATTGCTCACTTGCAAAACCTCCTGCTGATAAGAAGGATGCCACAGTACCAGTACCTAATGCAAAAGGAGGACCGTTGCTCCCAAGCTATGCTCCACTTGGATATGGTGTCATGCCAGTGCCAGGTGCTTATGGTGCACTTTCAGCTGGTATTCCACAGGTATATCACATCTGTTAGATTTAGGAGAGGATTTTGCTATTCACAACTGTGCAACTTATTCATCGTTGAGAGGATATATATAGATATGATAGTTGGGCCTCATGGGCTACATGAGCCACATGGGCCGAGAGAGAGAGAGAGACTACTAATATGTACAAGTCTCTACTCTTAACACCTTCCTTTAAACTCAAGGTGGATCAGGATGATCTGATGCACTGAGTTTGAGTAGATGAAGCCGATGCTGTTTTCGAATACGAGCCTTAGTGGAGAAATCTGCAACTTGAAACTCTGAGGTAAATACTGGAGGTCGATGGTCGACTGCTGACAATGCGACAGTGTAAATGATGCATCAACACCAATGTGCTTTGTCAACTCATGCTTGATCGGATCACTAACAATTTGAAATACACTTGTATTATCACAAAACAAAGGTGTAGGATTCTCACAAAGGACACCAAGATTAACCAAAAGCCATTGAAACCAAACAATCTTTGAGGTAGTAGTAGCAAGAGCTCGAAGCTCAGCCTCTACACTAGAGCGTGACACCGCAGTCTTCTTCTTGGGCTTCCAGACAGTGAGCGAAGTACCAAGAGAGATACAACAGCCAGTGATAAATCGACGATCAACAGGATCGCTCACCCAAGTGGAGTCAGAGTAAGCGTGGAGCTAGAAGTGACTCGAATAGGAATAGAACAGATGTTTGGACGCAATCCCTCTCAAGTATCTCAGCACCTCAAGTATCTCAGCACACGAAGAATATGACCATAGTGGACCGAGGTGAGAGTATTGACAAACTGGCTGAGCACATGAACATCATGGGCAACGTTTGGCCTGGTGACAGTGAGATAAACAAGGCTCCCAATGAGCTGACGATAGCGAGAAGGGTCTGTCAGTGGTACACCGTCTGTAGGACGAAACTGTAGGTGGAGCTCCATGGGTGTGGTAGCATTACGAGTATCAGTCATACCAGAGTGAGCAAACAGATCCTGAACGTAGCAATGCTAAGAGAGGTAGTAGCCATCACCATCAGAATGAACCTCAATCCCTAGAAAATACCCCAATGGTCCCAAATCTGACATCATAAACTGTTTACTCAATTTCTTCTTGACAAAAGTCACATAGTCCATGTCATCTCCTGTGATCATCTATATATAGCAGAAGCAAAGTACGACCCCGCTAAGAAGTGTGAATAAACAAGGCATAGTCATGCTCACTTGGAGTGAAACCAGCAGCTCGTATCACAGAACTAGAACACTCGAACCAAGCACGAGGAGCTTGCTCGAGACCATATAGGGCACGCCTAAGACGACAAGCATAGTCTGTAGGGACCTCAATACCTGGAGGTGGCTACATATAGATCTCATGTAGATACCATGAAGAAAGACATTCTTGACATCCATCTGAGATATAGTCCATGAGCGTACTGCTGCAACAACAATGAGAGTATGGACTGCTGTCATATGAGCAATTGTATCAAAAGTCTCGTTATAATCTCAACCATAAGCTTATTGAAAACCTAGTCTTGTATCGCTCTACTGAACCATCTGACTTGGTCTTTACTTTGTACACCCACTTGCAGGTTATAGGAAGAGATCTAGACGGTAGCAGAATAGCCAACTGCCACTCAGCTATACTGGCTGCCTCCTGATAGGTGCTCGGCTCAGATACTGCACTTGAATGTGAAAACCCCGTCTCTCTAGTGCCTGAATAGAAAAATGATTACGTAGGGTATACCGTGATGTAGTAGAACGATCGTCGGAGTCTGTGGTACTGAATGGAGGGGCTGGAGGGTCAAGTGGAAGAGAGGAGGACTGACAATCAGAAGGTTCAAGAGGAATGGAAGGAACTCTCTGTCGGCGACTATAATGAAAGAGAAAAGTGGAAGTATTTGGAGATGGCATGTCTGGTAAAGGAATGAGAGGTGGACACAAAAAGAGGTGGAATCTGTGGAATAAGTGGGATGCGTAGAATGATGATAAAAGAAGGGTCGGCCCTCATCAAAGGTCACATCACGAGAGATGCGAATGTAACGTGCTGAAGAATCATAGCAACGATAGCCCTTATGCTCGGGACTATAACCCAAGAAACACACTCAATCGTCTCAGCGCTCAGCTTTGTGCGCTCGCGAGGTGCTAGAAGGACATAGCAGACACAACCAAAGACACAAAGATGAGCATAGCGAGCAGGTGCTCTGTACAGGACCTCACCAGGACACTTACCCTGAAGCTTGGAAGATGGCTGACTGTTGATGAGATAGAGTGCCGTAGAGTCCACTTCCCCTAGAAGTGAGAGGGAACAAAGGAGAGAATGAGGAGTACGAGCAGGCTTAATGATGTGATGTTCTTGCGCTCAGCAACACCATTCTGATTATGAACACCAGGACACGAGAGCTAAGGAATAGTACCCTCAGAAGAAATGATCTGACGAAAAGCAGATGAAAGATACTCTCCTCCAGAGTAAGAACGGAAAACACAAATTACAGAAGAGAACTGAGTATGAACCATCTGAGCAAAAGACTGATAGATAGAAATCTACTGAGAACGATGTTTCATGAAGTAGATCCAAGCGTATCGAGTGTGGTCATCAATGAAGATGACATAGTAAATGTGATCACCATTCGAAGCAAATGAAGGACCCCAAGCATCCTAATGGGCCAAATCAAAAGGACGATCAGATCTAGAAAAACTGGAAGGATATGAGAGTTGTACTTGCTTGCCAAGTCTACAACCCTTGCACTGAAAATTGGTGTCAACAGAAACATAACCAAGAACACCTTGATGAATTAAGATAGAGGCGTGAGCAACACAAGGGCCCCAAGCGAGATTTTTTTACATAATCCTTTTTTTATTCCGAAATACAGTAATATACCTTTGTTTATTTTTTATTTTTACAGAAATAATCCTCTATCGCTCTACCGTTAGGCGACTTGGATTAATCGCCCAACGGTTGAGCGACAAGTGTACTAGCCGCTCAACGGTTGAGCAACTAGTACACTTGTGGCTCAACCGTTGGGTGACTAGGGGCTTATGAGCGCTATTGGTATTTCCTACATCCCTCGTGCATCGTTCCTTTCGTCAGGCTTATGAGCGATATGGGCTAAGTCGCCTAACCATTGAGCCACTAGTACAAGTCGCTCAACCGCTGTGTGACTTGTACTGTAGCGATAGGGGCTAATATAACGGAGGTATATTACTGTATTTCGGAATAAAAAAATCAGTATTTTTTTAAAAATTCCTCAAGTGATGAGGTTATTGAGGAAATAACTTGCAAACAGAAGTAGATGTAGAAGGGCAAAGAGTAGATGGACCAACAACAGAGGATAAAAGAATAGTAGCAGGAGTAGTACCAGAAATGGAAGATAAAGGGAGATTCAGACGATCAAGAACATAGAGCCCTGCAGAACCCCTCTTACGATGGCCTGTACTAATGACAACTCTTGTTCGACGATCTTGCATAAAGCTGGAGCTATCATCGAACCCAGCAAAGTAGTTCATATCTACGAGCTGCCCGACACATATGAGATGGAGAGTGTAGGGACAAGTGAGACATCTGAAACCGCGAAGTGAGAGGTGGGAAGAATGCCTTGATGAGTGACCGTGCATGGCGTTCCATCAGTTGTCTGAATCGTGATACCTTTTGCGGTAGGACGACATGATGTGAGTTGAGATACATCAGATGTCACATGGAAAGAAGCTCCTGAATCCAATATCCATGACATTGAAGCACCCGACACAGGACGTGATGGTGCAGTAAAACCAGTGGATCCATCAGAAGATGCTTGCATCTGACACAAGTCACACAACTGGGTCTAAAGGTTGCTCATCTGAGCCTGAATCTGACCAAAATGAGTTGCACAAGCCTTCAAAGAATCGGAAAGGACAAATGAAGCAATAACACTATCACCTTGATGAGACAAAACACACAATGGTAATATCTTAATGGACCACAATCACAGACGTCAGAGCAGAGGACCCGACAGCCACAACAGATGACCAGTGGCGACGCACAGCAGAGCAACAAAGTTGACACATGGCAAAGCAGAGGACTCGGTCTCGGCGCTGGAGCAGAGGACCGAGTAGAGTCGAAGGAGAGCAGGGGCGGAGGTGCTCTGCTTCGCTCGAAGGAGGTGGCGGCATCCAGAGGCAGCCGACACACGCTCACAGCGGTCGGATCTGGCCAAGTGGCTGCATCCAGAGGCAGGGGCGGAGGTGGCTGCGTCCAGAGGTAGCCGGCACACGCTCACGGCGGTCGGATCCAGCCAGGTTGTTGTGTCCATAGGCAGGGACAGAGGTGGTGCGCTCACGACGGTCGGATCTGGCTAGGCGGCTACATCCAGAGGCAGCCGACAACGGCGGTGGCCTGAGTGAGGCAGGGGCGGAGGCGGGAGGGGCTACTCTGGAGGAGGTGGCGGTGTCCAGAGGCAGCCGGCGGCGGCCTGAGCGAGGTAGGGGCGGAGCAGAGGCGTTCCGGGCGAGGGAGGTGGAGACGAAGCAGAGGCACATGCGGAGGACACCGGGTCCAGATGACCACGGGAGAGGGAGAGGAAAGGAGGTAGCACGCCGATGGTGGCTGGTCGGAGGCTTGCCAGTGACGGCGAGGATAGTGGCGGCCGGACCGGGCCTAATCCCTAACCCTAGGCTCTGATACCTTATTAGATTTAGGAGATGAATTTTCTATTCATAACTGTGCAACTTATTCATTATTGAGAGAAGATATATAGACACAATAGTTGGGCCTCATAGACTATATGAGCCTGATGGGTCAAGAGAGACTACTAATATGTATAAGACTCTACTCTTAACATCTTCCATTATGCGTTCCATGTGGTCATACATATACAGAAGGATGATGACCTGCTAAATGTTGTATATCTTGGCATTTTTGCAGCCTATGTTATATGCTCCGGGAGCTCCTCCAGGTGCGACAATGGTTCCAATGGTTTTACCGGATGGCCGTCTTGGATATGTTCTGTAAGTACCAGCATCTACTTTTCGGTAATTCCCATGTGATACACACTGTGTTCTGATGAGCTACTGTGAGGAGTAGATGACACTTGTTACTTACATCAGGTTGCTAACGTTATCCTGTAATGTTACTTGTTGATACCGAGTCCTGTGATCTCTTTGTTCGTACATACACTGTACAGAGAAGAAATAGTTGAATCGATGTGCACCTGTGCACCTTGGATTCCTTGTTATCTAGATCTGAATATCATTGCTGCTGTGCCGACCGTTGTGTTGACATTTCCATTGCTGATCATATATTTCGTTGGTCTTGGCAGACAACAGCCTGCAGGGCAGCAGGGTTTCGCTTCTCCTTCACCACAGGCACAACAAGGTGGACGTCATGGCGGCAGCGGGAGTGGCGGATCCAGCAGGTCCGGTGCAAGGCGGCAGAGGGGAGATAGCAACAGTAGCAGTCGCAGCAAGGGCCGGCACCGTCCGTACTGATCTTGTTGCGGCCGTGGTTGCTGTCGGCTAGCACTCGGAAGAAGTTGTACTTTCGTCGCAGTACCAGCTAATGCTAGGGAATCAGTGTACCATTGTCCATTTGTTAGTAGTGCGTTTGTACAACAGGCTGTACATTATTTTTGCATAGCCACTAGTACTTGTTACGTCTGTAATCGTGTCTCGTCAGGTTTCAAGAATAAATCGCCTAGAAAAAAGTTTCGAGAATGAATGGACGATCTGTTTCGAGAATGAATGGACGATCGTGATGCGTTTACTCCATTTGTTTACCCGGTATAGTATAGAGGTGGTCAGATGGGGGCGAGTCGGTCTTAGGCATGGTATTATTGATCCGGTTCAGATACAACATATCTCATATTGTACACGGGTCGGGCCGGCACGATATAGCTGTGCTTGGGTTGGCACCTTGACATGGTGGGCTGGCATGGCACATACAGTGTCGGATCGTGCCATGCAAGGCAAGGCATGAGTTCGACATGGCCCATCTGACCCGACATGGAGAGGGGAGGGAGAGGAAGGGCAGATCGGCATGCGGCAGAGAGCGGCTGCGTGGCGTTGACAGCTAGGAGGAGGACGTCGACACCGAGGAGGAGGTCGGTGCAGGGCTATGACCTGCGGGCGCATGGGGAGAAGATAAGAGGGAGGAGGGTATTGGTGTGGGGGAAGACGAGAAGGATCCGAGGAGGTGGTGGGGCGGTGGCTGGTGCGGAGGGAGAAGAGGGAGGAGGGAACGGGGCCATGGCCGGAGCAAAGGGAGAAGAGGGAAGAGGTGGTGAGGCCGACGATCGGAGCGAAGGGAGAAGAGGGAGGAGGCGGCGGTCGGTGTGGAGGAGGAGGGATGTGGTGGCGTGAAGGAGGAGGAGGCGAGGCGGAGTGCAGGGGCGGCGCGCCGCGGCCGCGCGGAGGAGGTCGGGAGGCGGCGCCGACGCGTGGGAGTAGGCCGGCGGTGACCTGCTGGGCGTGCCTCGTCGTGCGGCGAAGGGGGCCAGCGGCAGGGCACGTTAGGGGAGAAAAGGGGAGGCCCAAGTGGGCCGCGACGACACGGTGGGCCGTGCATAGCACAACATGACCTGAGGGAATATGATAGTTTGAGGCTCTAAAATAGCAAAAAGTTCAAAAAAATCCATATTTTTTTTTTCAACAAATAGCCACCATACCCCCTCATTCAACACCCAAACATTCCTCAATCTGTCTTTGAGATTCTGTTGTGCAAATTCAAATTTACTGTGAGATATTTTGGCAATTTTTTTTAAAAAAAAGTTTGTCAAATTTTGAAAATTTTAATTTTCGGCAGCAAGTCAACAAAAGAGGCACAATACTATTTTTTACATACTTCTATTATTAGTATTTGTTATGCTAAGATAAAAGTAATAATAGTGTTAGTTTTGATTTTGCAGTTTTCGCTATAGAAAATTACGATAGCTTTGTTCTTGGTGATTACGGACTTTCACCGGAGGAAGTTATATCTATGGAGGCTGCAGCTACCTCAAACCAACCGCAGTTGTTATCGAAAGGGCAAGGCGGAGTTCTATCATCAGACTCCACGACAGCATTTTCGTCGATGACCACTGGAGCAAAGACGTCGAGGTCGTCTACATCGGGAGTGTGGGAGAATTTCAATAGGACAACCATGTCAGACGCACAGGGAAATGAGGTACCATATGCTATTTGAAAATTTTATTGCAATGAATTGTCTGCAAGGTCTACAGGTGGAACGGGGCACTTTCTTAGACATGCTATAAGATGTAAGTCCAAGCAAAGATTGATGATGAGGCAGACGTAGATGTAATACAACCCTGACAATACGGTATGTAGCTGGGACTACGATGCTGAGGTAGTCCATCAATCTCTCTATCGTTTAATTGCTTCTGAGGATTTACCGTTAGACTTTGGGGAGTTTACTGATTTCCAAACTTACATTAGGATTGCGCATAATTCTAGATTTTCTACTGTTTCTAGATAGACAACAACTAGGAATTTAGCAAAATACTACAATGAGTGTCGTAATAAAATAAATGAACTATTTAGTACGTGCACATTTTCGGTGGCCCTGACCTCGGCACATATGGCGTGGTTAGGCTAGGAAGGATTATCATAGTGTAGTTGCTCATTATGTTAATGATGGCTGGGTAATGGAGAAAACAATTATAGGTTTTAAATTAATTGATGTAGCACACACGGGTGAGAATATTGCGGGCTGTATTATCAAAATCGTGGAAGACTTTGGTCTTACAAATAAAATATTCTCAATTACTTAAGACAATGCCGCTTCGAACTCTAGGGCCATGAATATTCTTACTCTAGTGTTTTGAGTACATACACCGATTCCTTCCTGCTACATCAGTGACACACTTGTCATATTATTAACCTTATAATCAAATGTGGTTTGAAGAGATTGAATCTATATATTAAAGATTTTCGCGATGTAATATCTTACTTGAATAATTCTAACATAAGAACAACAACATATAAGAACTTCTGCATGACGATGAGTGTACGTTCAAGAAAGTTCGGTTTGGATATGCCGGTAGATGGAACTCTACTTACTTGATGCTTAAGAGTCTTTTACCATATAAGAGTATTTTTTTTGTTTTTATTCAAACGCACTATCAGAACACTGACGATATTATACTATTGACTGAGCAAAATTGGTTCGTTGCTGAGAAGATACTTCAGTTTTTAGAATTTTTTTTATGAGACCAGTGTTGCTTTGTTTGCTGTCTATTATTCAACATCGCCTATTATTGTGCATAATATTTTACAGATTGCTAGTCATTTAAAAAACTATGAAAATAACACAGTTTTAAGAGGGGCTATTGTTGCTATGAAAACTAAATACCTTAAATATTGGAGAGAAATCTCTTTCCTATACGCATTTGCATTTATTTTAGATCCTAAAGCTAAAATTGACGGATTTGCTAATGTTCTTGATCTTCTTAGTGATGCTATATGACTAGACTATTCTAACTATTTTGCAGATATTCGTTCTCGATTACATAAGGTTTTTCAAAGGTACGCAAATAAGTCCCAAGGAGTCCGTTTGCAACAACCTCCACTAGCACTCACCTCAAGTAACAAGACAAATTTGTGGGGTAAGATCTGGAGTGCAACTCTTCCTTCAAGTCTAGGTCTTCTTCTTCTACAATGGCACCTTCTCAATAAAATCCAAGACCAACCTCTCACCCAAGGAGTGGAGAACTGTCCGCCTATCTAGACAGCGATATGGTGGATTTCAACTCAGAAAACGTCAAAATTTTGCACTAGTGGCATGACTATAAGTTAGCATATCCCGTGCTATCCATATTTACACGTTATATGTTACTTGTTTCTGTCTCGACGGTTTCATCTGAGTTCCCTTTCAGTTTTTTTGGAAGAATATTGGGTGAGAGAAGAACACGTCTTACAAGTGAGATGGTGGAGATACTTCTAACTGTGAAGGATCGGGAATAAGCTGATTTATGAACACAACACTCTGTGAAAAAACTAGAGTTGTTGGAGGTGTTCAAAAATATGTAACTTGACAACGACATATAGAACAATGATGTATGTAGAGCTACATGTTGTACTCTTTTTCCTTTGCTAAAGTTGTCTTATGTTGAGTTTTTACTTGGCAAAGGTTTTAACGAGGTAGCCATTTGAACATTAATAAAGCTATTTATTACATTTTAAATATGTTTGTCTCATTTTTTTTACAATTTTCATATATATTTTTTAATTCTACATACTTTTCTGTTTTTTTTATTTTTTGGGTCTAACGGGCTAAGTGGGCCGCAGCCGGCCCGTTACGTTAAATGGGCTCAGGCCAACACGACACGACACAAAAGGCTATCGGGTCGTGCCTGGGCTGCCTCGCTGGCACTGGGCTGGCACGACATGGCCCATCTATTTCGTGGGCCAGGATGGGCCATGTCTAAAGGTGGCCAGATGGCCGGGTCGGCCCGAGGCACGACACGGTCCACACTATTTATGGGTCGTGCCAGCTCGACACGACGACACATGCCGTGCTTGGGCCGCTACTGTTGGACCGAAAAGGTGACTAGAGGGGGGGTTGAATAGGAGCACGCTCACTTTTTCACAAATAATGGATTCAACACAAATTTCACTCCAGTAGCTATGTAAGCTATGAAGATCAGTATATCAGTACATCGGAAGACTAATATTGAATCCAATATAAACCCCTAAGCAATACGGCAAAATCAACAAAGATTAAAGCAAATCAATGCGCTGGCGGTCGGACCGATCACCTACCGGTCTGACCGGTGACTCTGGCCGGTCTGACCGCCGGCCTGAAGAACAGAACAGAAACAAACCGATGACGAAGTTGCAAGTAGAAGAAACTTTTGATCTACAACTCCAAACTTGATGAAACTTGGAACACACATTCTCTATGATATCAGGAACCTATTCCAATCGAATATTGTGATAATTCTTGGAAGAATAATGATCCTTTTCCGTTTGATTGAAGAAGGGTTCAAAACATGGTCAAAACGAAAACTTGATCCAAAAACTTGCTCGTGGGTGATTGATGATCAAGATAATCCTAGATAGGTTCCTACACGTCACAGCAAGCTAGATCACGTGAAGAATTCAATCAAAAACTAGCGGATCAAAGAAATACTCAAAATCATCAAATATAGAGAAAGAACGCAATGAGACAAGACATGATCAAAACTTTCCTTTGATTGATTGATATGATATGATATGGGCTTACAGCCTCTCCATCAATGGAGGATAATGCTCAATCCAAGAGCACGAAAATCACATCAAACTATCAAGAACTCTAGCCTCCACAAAAGCTCTTCCTAAGAAAATTAGGGTTTCCAAAATAACAAAAGAGACGAAGCGAAGGTGCAGCCAACTCCCTCCTCTATTTATAGTGGAGGCTTAGACCTTCTAGAAGTTTAACTTAATTGGGCTCCCGTTAAGGCCCAAAACAAACGGGACACATACGCACGTATTTTAATGCGCTGTCTTTAACACCCCCTGACCTAATTAGCTACACCTTGTGCCATCTTGCGCCTCTGATTAGCCAATAGGTCACCCTTGTCCATCTTGCACCACGCTTGAGTACATTAACCTCACCCGGCATCGTCGATCGTTCTAGACCTCAGTTCTCCAAGCCTAGTCCCGATCATCCTCGCCGTTGACCGTCGTTGACCACCAAGCAACCTGCACAACAATAGATAAGTAAACCGAATTTGGGAATAAGTTCTTCACAACTTGATCCATGTTAGTCAAAACATGCATCATGCAACATATATGCCCTGAAACTCATGAGTTTGACATAACAATAGAATATCGCCGCCACGACGGGTGACGATCCAAGTGAAAACCGGTCAGACCACCCCTAGGGCTGGTCTGACCGCCCACCCTGGCCGGTCTGACCGCCCACCCTGGCCGGTCTGACCGCCACCTATTGGCCGGTCAGACCGCCAGAAATAACTTAGCCGATTTTCCTCTCTGGAAAACCGAAACCTACTGGAATTTTCAAACCAATAGAACTTTTGACTGGAGACTCCAAAAATTATGGGACCAAGTGCAATAGAATGCCCTCTCTTGCATGCTACCTCTATTTTTGGCCCAGCTCAAAATCTCACTTTTGAAGTTGGCCAGTCCGACCGCCGCTATGGCCAGTCGGACCTATCTTGGACCGGTCTGACCGCCTCCTGGCGGTCGGGCCGGTTAAGGCTGAACGATCTTATCGCGTGCGAAAACACGAAACGACAAACCGTTAACGCTATTGCCAATTATCACATCATTCTAAGATCTGAAGTATATCCCCATAATATCCACAGCTACCCTAGCATGGTGGGCCTGCCCGGCACGGCACGAACGGTGTCGGACCATCCCAGGAACAGCACGAGCCCGGCACAGCCCATTTGGCCCACGTGCGGAGAGGCCGAGCATGAGCCAGCAAGCCGCCGAGGGAGGGAACTGGGAGGATAGGAGGGTGGGGCGACGCCGGCGCGGAGGAACAAGGAGGAGGAGAGAAGGAAAGAGGAGGAGGAGGGCGGAGCAGCGTCGCCCCGGAGGGAGAAGGAGGAGGAGAGGAAGAGGGGGAGGCGGCACGGCGTGTGCCGGTAGGGAGGGAGGAGGTCGGGAGGAGAGGAGGCGGTGCGGCATCGACGCGGAGGAAGAAGGGGCCGGCACGGAGGGAGAAGGAGGAGGAGAGGAAGAGGGGAAGGCGACGCGGCGCTAGCTGGCATTGAGGGAGGAGGCTGGAAGGAGAGGAGGAGGCGGTGCGGCGCAGACCGACGCTGAGGGAGGAGGCTGAGAGGAGAGGAGGAGGCAGTGTGGCACAGGTCGACGCGGAAGGAGGCGGGCGAAGAGGAGTGCGGCACTGCGGCGTGCCGCTCTCGAGTCAGTGCAAGCGGCAGGCGTACTGTTGCATGCGGCACGCGCGAGCAGGGGCACGCGCAGGGGGAGGAAGCAGAAGAAAGGGGCGAGTAGGGGCGCTGGCAGGGGCATAAGCAGCTAGGCAGGCGGGCCACAACGGGCTGGTGGGCCGTGCCTAGCACGGCATGGCCCGACTAGAACCCAACCATTGGACGTTTTTTGCTTGTTTTTTTTATCGTTTGGCCCTTTAAAAATAGCAAAGCATGGCCCGGCTATAATCCTTCCATTGGATGTTTTTTTCTCTTTTTTTTACCGTTTGACCCTTTAAAAATAGCAAAAAAAATCACTATAGATGTAAGGCCAAGCAAGGATCGGTGACGAGGCAGACACAGCTGCAGTACAACCCAGATGGTACGTAGCTGGGACTACGATTCTAAGGTAGCCTGTCAATCTCTTTGTAGTTTAATTGCTTCCGAAGATTTACCGTTAGGCTTTGGGGAGTCTGTTGCTTTCCAAAATTACATTAGGACTACGCATAATCCTAGATTTTCTGCTATTTCTAGACAGACATCAACTAGGGATCTAGTAAAATACTACAATGAACGCAGTAATAAAATAAAAGAACTATTTAGTACATGCCATTTTTTGTGGCCTTGACCTCGGACATATGGAGTGGTCGGGCTAAGGAGGATTATCTTAGTAGCATATAAGAACTTCTGTGGGACGATGGGGGTACGTCTAAGAAAGTTTGGTTTGGATACGTCGGTAAGATGAAACTCTACTTACCTGATGCTTAAAAGTATTTTACCATATAAGAGCACGTTTTTGTTTGTATTCAAACGCACTATCAGAGCACCAACAGTAGTATATTATTGATTGAGCAACATTAGTTCGTTGCTGAGAAGATACTACAATTTTTATAAATTTTTTATGAGTCCATTGTTGCTTTGTCCACTGTCTACTATCCAACATCTCCTATCATTGTGCATAGTATTTTACAGATGGCTACTCAATTGAAAATGTATGAAAATGATTTAGTTTTACGCGAGACTATTATTGCTATGAAAATTAAATATCTTAAATATTAGGGAGAAATCCCTTTCCTATATGCATTTGAATTTGTTTTAGATCCTAGAGCTAAAATTGAAGCATTTGGTAATGTATTTGATCTTCTTAGTGATGCTAAAGGGCTAGGCTATACTAACTATTTTGCAAAAGTTTGTTCTCGATTACACGAGGTTTATCAAATGTATGAAAATAAGTTCCGGAGATTCCGCTTGTAACGACCTCCAGTAGGCTCCACCTCAAGTAGCAAGATAAATATATGGGGCAAGATCTTCGATGGCTCTTCCTTTAGTTCCAGATCTTCTTCTTCTACAACGCCACCTGCTCAGCTAAGAATAACACCAAGGAGTGGGGAACTATCCACCTATCTGGACAACGATACGATGGATTTCAACTTAGAAGGTTTCAAAATTTTGCAATGATGGTAAGCCCATAAGTTAACATATTTTTGTGTTATCCATATTTGTATGTGATGTATTAACTGTCCCTTTTTCCTCCAAGTCCACTTTCAATCTTTCTAGAAGAATATTGGAGAAGAGAAAAATAAGTCTCGCAAGTGAGATGGTGAAGATACTTCTAACTGTGAAGGACTGAGCACAAGTTGATTCACGAATACAATACTTTGTGAAAAATTTAAAGTTGTCAGAGGGGTTCAAAAATTTATACCGAAACAATGGCATGTAGAGCACGGCATGTAGAGCACGGATGTACATAGAACTACAGGTTGTACTCTTTTTCCTTTGCCAATGTTTTCCCATGTTAAGTTTTTACTTGATAAAAGTTTTAATGAGACATCCATTTAAACATTAATAAAGCTCTTTATTACATTTTTAATATATTTATATTATTTTTTTATAATTTCATATTTATTTTTAAATTATATTTATTTTTTGATTTTCTATTTTTTAAATATATTTTAAATCTAGACCGCAACGATCTGCCAGGCTAAATAGGTTTGGACCGGCCCATTACGACAGGCCATCGGGCCATGACATGGCCGCTTTTCCCGAAAGGTACGGCCAGCGGTGAATACGGCCGGCCATCTAGCCTCCGCGGGTCAATTCGTGATTGGGCCTGAAATAGGAAAACTAGACAGATTGTCTGCAATTTTACGGAGTGAGCAAGCAGAAGGCGGCGAGCTCTAGCGCTACGTGTACGCAGAGTAGAGTCTCCTCCTGGTCAGTCCGGCGGTCGCAAGAACGAGTCGTGGCTCTCCGTCTCCGTGCAGACGCGCGGCTGCTTCCCACCGCTCTGGAATGAATGAATCTTCTCGAGGCTGCCTTCCGTGCGTCTTGCTGCGGGCGCGGAGGGAGAGCTCTAACTACCTGCCGTTGAGGCCGCTCGGCGTTCCTTTTCTGCTCCACGGCGAGTGGTAGCTAGGGCTAGCCGTCGCTCCGGCCGACGCGCGCCCGCTACTGCTCTAGCTCTAGGGATTGGCCGCCCGCGTCACATCAGACGCCGGCGCCGGGGGCAGTCCACCACCGTCCCACATCAGGTAAAAGTTGGGCCTAAGGATCGATGGTTCCCTTGTAATCTTTGCCATCCTGCTTCCTTCTCAGGACGGGAAAGCGTTCCTAGTTTCGTACGCCTGAATTTTTTATATAAAAAATTAATTATCTGTTAGTGTTCCTGTCGAGTTACTTAATTGAGCTATGGTGGATGCATTCAGCACTCGTATATGACAAAAATACACGCATGACCTTACCAATTTTTCCTGCGTACTCGCATTTCATACGATCCACTCGCTTAATGCTAAGGGTTGCACCTGATTAATTTTATTTTAGGTTGCTAAAGGTCGTTGTATTTCCAGGGGAACCTCCTGACTCTCCCCCTGCTTTCTGGATTTTATTTGTTGTTAGCATATTACTATATATGTGTTGCACAAAGCAGTTTTCTTCACTAAATCAACTTTTGGCTCCTTGTACTTATGACATTTTACCGGATTATATTACAAATTAGAGTAATACTCATAAATCATAATACACACTACACATTATAGGACAAAATTAGACACAAGTTTCAAATCCACAATAAAATGTCTCGCACAACATGTCACACAATTGTATAATGGGGTCCCTTGTATAATTGCTGCGGGGTTAGCATGAGCATAAAGTTTCTCGAGTCAGTGATTTCTCCAAATAGTGTTGTAAGTATTACTCCAACAAAGTCGGGGTGGGTAGGTTACTGTGGAATTTCGGCGATTAATTATTGTGTATATTTCGTAGGATTTCACATCCTTTATTTATAGTTTTAAAATAGATTCCAGCTCTAATACAATTCGAGATTTAGATCTAACACGAATTCTCCAACCCCCCCTCAAGATGGGCCAAAGATATCAATCATGCCCAGCTTGTTACATATTGTAGCACACTTACTAGGATCTTACCCTTTAGTAAAACAGTCAGCCAACTGTTCACTATACTTAACATACACAAACTTCAATATTCTGTTATCGAGCTTTTCCTTGATGAAAAACCTATCAATCTCAACATACTTGGTACAATCACGCTGAACTGGGTTGTTATCAATGTTGATTGCAGATTTATTGTCACAATGCAATACCAACAGACTATTCCTCCATACCCGAAACTAGGATAATAAACCCTCCATCTATATCATTTTACTCACACTCAATACCATTGCTCTGTACTTTGCCTCGACAGTATTGCGAACCACAACCTCCTACTTCTTGCTTCTCCATGACACAAGGTTATCTCCCACAAAGATACAATATCCAGAGGTAGACCTCCTGTCATCCACACTGCTCGCCCAATCAGCATCGCAATATCCTTCCACATCAGATGTTGATTCTTCCTGAACCAAATGCCTTTCCCAGGGCTACTCTTCAAATATCGCAGGATTCGATAGACAACATCCATGCGTCCTGTTCTGTGATTATGTATATATCGACTAACCACACTTACTGCATATGAAATATCAGGTCTTGTATGACATAAATAGATACGACGCCCAACAAGCCTTTAATAAGCTTCTTTGTCAACTGGATCTCCCGACTCAGCACATAGTTTGTGATTCCTATCAATAGGTGAGGTAATAGGGCGACACTCAAGCATACCTGTTTCTGCCAGCAGATCAAGAATATATTTCCTCTAAGAGAGAACTATACCCTTCGAAGAACGAGCAATCTCGATTCCAAGAAAGTATCGAAGAGCTCCAAGATCTTTCACCTCAAATGCCTCTCCCAGTCTTTTCTTCAAAAACTTGATTTCCTCGGCATCATCTCCAGTGATCACAATATCATCAACATAGACTGCCAATATAGTGATATGTGATCCTCTATGCCTATAAAATATAGTATGATCTCTATTGCATTGAGAATAGCTCATACTACAGACTGCACGCCTGAATCTATCAAACCACGCCCTTGGAGACTGCTTCAGACCGTATAAGGACTTCTTGAGTTTACACACCTTCCTCTTAGTCTGACTATTCTCAAAGCATGGATGAATCTCCATGTATACTCTTTCTTGTAAATCACAATGTAGAAAAACATTTTTCACATCCAACTGATATAGGGGCCATCCGAAGTTAGTTACACAAGAGATCAGTGTTTTTACCATGCTCATCTTCGCTACTGGTGCAAAGGTCTCATCATAGTATATCTCATATGTTTGATTATAACCTTTTACAACCAACCGTGCCTTGTATCTCTCTATTTTGCCTTCAGGAGTTTGCTTAATTGTAAACACCCATTTGCATCCTACTGCCATTTTTCCTACTGGAAGTGGAACAAGATCCTATGTCTTGTTCTTCTGAAGTGCACTAAGTTCCTCCTTCATGACATCGTTCCACTTAGGATCCTACTTAGCAGCTCGCTAATCCTTTAAAACATGCATTGTCTGAAGAGATGCAAAGAATGCTTTGTATGCATGTGAGATATGGGAATATGAGATGAAATTTGTAATGTCATGCTCAAAGCCCATACCGGACCGGGGGCTTTCCTGCATTAGCTCCAGTTTTCCTACGTTGTGCAAGTGGTAACTCTAGATGAGAGTGATTAGAATGAACATTACCACTCGCCCCAAGGGGAGGCAATGAACTTGATGGAGAGAGACCCGATGAGGGATTTGGGACTAGATCAACTGGCAAGGCTGGCTGTTCAGAAAGCTGTCCTGGCTGTGGAAATGCTGGTTATTCAGAAAGCTTCGCCGTTGGTGGTTCAGGTGCTGACTACTTGTCTCTTGGCTTCTCCTCCTGTTTCCCAAAGCGTCTTCGCTGATAAACCTTCAATTATTTTTGGGCTATCACATCTCTCGCATATTCTATTAGGTTTGGACACGGAATTGCCCCCACAATGACTTCTTCTCGTTGACTCTCCTTGTTCTCCACCTCTCGACTGTCACCCTTAGTGATAGGAAAGAACTCCAAAAACTGATCAAGGGTACATCCACTCGTGTAGTAAGGCTCAAACTCCTGGAATGTCATATCTATACTCACGAATAACCTTCGTTCAACTGGGTTCCAGCATCTATAGCCCTTTTGACTTGATGAATAGACTATAAAGATACATTTCAATGCCTGTGGATTCAACTTGCCTACCGCTGGTTGGTGATCTCGTACAAAACACACAGAACCAAACACATTGGGAGGCACCTTGAACTTCCGCTGGCCCAAAAGAAGTTCAGCTAGAGACCTCATCCCAAGTATTCGAGACGACATGCGATTGATGAGATACACTGCCGTCATCACTGCCTCGCTCCACAATCCCTTTGGCACATTCATCTGAAACATGAGTGAACATGCTACTTCCAACAAATGTCTAGTCTCCCTTTCAGTCACTCCATTTTGAGGTGGGATTCCTGGACAAGTAGTCTGATGAAGTATCCCCTCTTCTGAGAGATACGCTGCAAACTTCTTGTTAACATACTCAGTTCCATTATCTGTTCGAAGAATCCGAACCTTTGAGTCAAACTGAGTAGCAACCATCCTACGGAAGTCCAGAAAACACCGAAGGACCTCGTTTTTGTGCTTCATTGTATAAATCCAAGTCATGCGAGTATAGCAATCAATAAATATGACAAACCACGTAAAACCACTCACAGAAGTAACTGAGCACGGACCCCAAACATCCGAATGTATTAATATAAAAGGTTTATAATTCTGAAGACCAATACTACTATATGTAGATTGTGTATGCTTTCCAAACTCACAAGCATCACACACAAGTTTACTCTTGTCTACCCTTTTGAACAAATCAGGGTATAACTGACTTAAACTCTCAAATGATAAGTGTCCTAGGTGACGAAGATGTAACAAAACTTCTCTCTCGATTCCTCTTACAGCCACAGCCAATGTCGCATCAACCTGATCAATGTATCATAGCCCATTACACCTTATTCTAGACCCAATCCTCTTCCCAGTTCTCTTCTCCTGGAACAAACACAAGTCCTCATTAAATGTGATAGTACATTTGAATTGGTCAATGATAGAACTAACTGAAAGAAGGTTGACTGGAAAGGAGGGAACATGCAAGACGGAGGACAAAGCAATGGATGGTGTGCACTCTACAGATCCTACACCCTGAATAAGCTGAGAGGTTCCATCAACTGTTTGGACAGTTTCAGAATGAGTATATGGGGTGTAAGATGCAAATGCACTAAGTGAATTCGTGAGATACTTGGATGTCTCTGAATCTATAATCAAATCAATATGAGAGTGCTTATATGTGGATGCAAGTGCATGTGCCTGAGTACCTTCGCCCACGTGGGCGTAATTTGCAAAGTTACCAAAAGAGGTGGAATCATGATAAGTCTCCAATGCCTTTCCCTACTGCCATTTCTCCCATTGCATAGCTTGCACGCCTGTTAGTGTAACAGACGTGATCTCTTCTATCAAGGCCATATTTGCTCTGGGGCTAGCTCGACCCCTTCCTCGACCTCTACCTCCACGACCACAACGATCTCCAACTCGGCCTCCACGACCACAACGACCTTCACCTCGACCTCCATACTGTGGAGAAGGACAAGCATGGCTCAGATGTCCTCTCATTCCACAGTTGTAGCACTCCCTATCATCTGGTATGGCATATGCTGATTGGACCGGGTTGTTTTCCCCCATTACTCGTAGTCGAACCCCTCCCTCACCATGGCCGAAATAGCCCCCTCCATAGTAGGCAAGTTTGCCAAGTGAAACATGGCAGCCCTTCTACTCTCAAACTTCGGGTTCAGTCCCTTTAAAAAGTGTATAACCCGTCTGCGTTGCAGCCACACTCTACCAGCCTCAATATCACCAGCACATGTTAACTGCAATGGATCATAGTGATCTAAATATGCCCATAGTTGCTGCAGCTCACTAGCATACTCCTGGACGATGTTCTCCTCCTATTTCAGGGCCTCCACCTTGCGCTGGACTTCTACCATCATCATCACATTTCCTGCCCCGTCATCATCACATTTCCTGCCCCGGAGTATATGTTGCTCAGCGTCTTCCACATCGTCGATGTACTCTGTATCATCTCCACCATCCGAGCGATGGATGGGGACATCGAAGTTAGTAACCAAGCTACCACAACAGAGTTGGTGGTGTTCCATATCCTCCAATCCATGTTCGCCTTGTCTGTAGGCTCAACACAAGTCTCTCGTAGGTAGTGCTTCACCCCCTTCGTCCTCATAATTAGCCGAGCCCTTCTAGACCAGCTTAGATAATTCTTACTTCCTTCCAACTTTATATCATTCGGTATCGGCTCCAGCTTCAAGTGAGATGACCTTGCACCAGCCCTCAGACTTATCATACCCGTCGTGAAGAGGTACTGCATGCTTCTCGTGTCACCTTGAGTTACTGATAGGAAAGTAGTCTCAACAACTGCTTTCCTTCTCTCTTCTACCGCCCTCATTGTAGCTTCTTTCTCCTTCCTCGCAGCCTCAATTTTCTTAGGGGTCATTTTCTCAAACAACCAGAGCAATGCTAATCACTACCAAGATATGCCGCGCGTATCTCCCACGATCACGGCAATGATTCACACATCAACATTCTGCCAAACCTCGATGACTGTCTTCACGGTTACCCAAATCATGCAGAGCTATAACATAAAAAAATCAACACAGAACTCCTTTTTTTTTCTTCCAACACAAAACTTCACTTCTTTTTTCTCCTGCCAACACTGTTTTCCAGCCGAGCCAATAGTAGTTTTTTTTTCTCTCCCTTCTTTTTTCTACAACCGAGTGCTTCATTCGGTTCGACTGACACTTCTTCCTGTACTTTCTTCTTCAACTTCAATGCGGTGCTGGCGCATAGGTGCGGGCGTGGCGGCGGCGCATGGCGGAGCGGCGGCAGGCGAGGCGGCGCAGCGCAGCGCAAGGCGTGGCCGAGTGGCGGCGCGCGCGGCGGCGCTGGCGTGGCGGTGGCGTGGATGCGCGGGCGTGTGGCGCATGCGAGATGGGAATCGGGCGGCGTGAAGGCGGCGAGATGGAACCCGAGCGGCGTTGCCGTCATGGTGCAAGCGTGGCGGAGGCCCGCTGGTGCGAGTGCAGACGGCGCGACGGCGACGTCCGCTGGTGCGAGCGCCCGATCCGCACCGGATCCGCTGGATCTGCTTCCCCAGCCGCAGCAAGGGCTCGCCTGCAACCTGAGGCGGCGCAACTGCGGCCCAGGGGTCTCGACTGCGAGAAGACGCGGGGGCGGCGTCTTAGGTATGGGTTAGGGTTCTGATACCATATGGAATTTCGGGGATTAATTGTTGTGTGTATCCTGTAGGATCTCACACCCTTTATTTATAGTCTCAAAATAGAGTCCAACTCTAATACAATTCGAGATTTAGATCTAACACGAACTCTCCCACAGTTACCTACAAATAGCAAGTTGATATGTCCTTTCTTGCGAAAATTATTGTAGAAATTTAGCTTTTTTGGAAAGGTATTGACAAAGATCACAATTGTTACATCAATTTCCAATGAACATTGCCAGTAGAAAATAGCATATCTCCTGCAATTATGCCAATGTTAATGATTTACTAGTAAACATAAGACCAATTATCTTATTTGGCTTGCATTTCTTCATTATTTACTGTCTCTATGCTTTGAACAATTGAACGTGGTAAACATTTCTTGTTCTGTGAATACAAATTTTAGGTCTGGCCTTGTGGTCTTTTTCCCTTTTCAGGTCAGTGAAGGAAAAAATGGATGACGGGGAAGTGGACCTCTCGAGCCAAATAATCTTTTCAAATCCAGAGACTCCTACCAGCCTCGATGATTTCCTGTGGAACACCAGGACAACATGCACCCACACGCATACTTGCAACCCACCTGGTCTTTCAGCAACAGCGCACACCCATACATGTTACCACACCCACACCCATGTCTTCAGCACAGATGATGATAGCTGCGGCAGTGACAAAGCCAAGCAAAAGAAAACACGCAAGCCGTTGGGCAACCGTGAGGCTGTCCGGAAGTACAGGGAGAAGAAGAAGGCTCATGCGGCGCACTTGGAAGAGGAAGTGAAGAAGCTCCGTGCCGTTAACCAGCAGCTGCTGAAGAGGCTGCAAGGGCAGGCTGCACTTGAGGTAGAAGTGGCACGGTTGAGGACTTTGTTGGTGGATGTGCGAGCCAAGATCGACGATGCATTGGGTAGTTACCCATTCCAAACACAATGTGATGTTGGGAATGCTTTGAGTTGCGATGGAATGGCACAGTGCTTTGTCGGAAAGTCGGAATTGGGTATGAACAGCACCTGTGGACCTGCTGTAGTGAATTGGCATATCAGCCCAGATTCAGGGCAGAACTTGGGCATGCCACATTAAGCTCTTAACGATGCAATCGGAAGCTCGGTGATCTCTTCTACCATCACAACTGAGTAAATCTTGTACATATTTCTTTTGTTTGTAGCTTGTTAGACAGATGATAAGATATTACAGTGCCAGGGAGTGTTATTGCCTTGATGGTACTTGGTACTCACCCCTGGTGTAGCTAGTTTTGCAAGTTCGGTGCCAAATGTATGTGGTTACTTTGTATACCATGTAGACTGTCTTTGCTAAAAAAAACATGTAGACTGAAGTGTGAATTGTAGAAGTAACGTTGATGTCCTGCTGGTGTTACGCAAGTTTGTGCCTCTTCATGCCATGGACATCTCTTTATTCATGTTCTGCATCGTGGATGCTAGTCAAATATTTAGCAGTTGTCATGTAAGATGCTTCCTGATGGTTATATTGTACAATTCAAGTGTCAAATCACATGATGCTTTTCCAACCTGTTGATTTCAATTATAACATATTTGATATTTACAATAGCCAACCGGTGATCAATCAACCGAAGTTGAGTTTGAAATTGTTTAATACCACTACATAAGTAGGATCACACGTTTCCCTTGCAACAAATACATTACATAATGACACAAGTACACAACCACATTATTGCAGGCACACAAGCCCAAATACCCAGGCCCCATTATTCAGAAAAATCACAGATTCACACCGCTCACACCAACGCACAACACTAATACGAAGACAAGCAACAGTCCACCAGCTCAGCCCAGTTTCAGTTCCAAACAAACGCTGCGACGGCGAGCATCGCGGCAGCAACGCCCAGAGGCCAGACAGAGTAGCCCACGCCGGCGGCGGTCGAAATGGCCGACGACGCAGACGACGAGCAGCAAGAGTGCACTGACCAACTTGGAACGAGAACGCACCATCTTCTTCTGCTTCTGAACTGTTGGTTGAAAGGTCTCATCCATATCATCAGATTTCCTTCTCCAATTCAGCATAGAACATGCAAACAGTTCGTGGCTTCTCTACTAGGTCCTTAGTTAGCTTCACGCATTTATCATCCAAAACTATCAATTCAACTTTTAGTCTTTCACAATTATTGCATGGTGAGCTAGCAGGAGTCTTAGAAGCATATTGAGCCATTTTCTTATTATGATCACAAATATTCTGAAATTGCTTAGACACATATTCAAGTTCAGCAGTCAACTTAGAACAATTAGCACAAGAAGAAACAGGCTCATACATAGCAGCATACATTTCAGTAATTTTCTGATCTGCCTTCTTTAAGTTATTGTTCAAGTTGGTACAATTATCACAAGTTTCAAGTAGACCAAGGAGCATGGTATACACTTCTCTAACATCATTGTCCTTAACCTCACATGAGGTGCAAGCAGTAGTCTTAACAGCAACACATCAACAATAGTAGAATAGGACTAACAAAGAGCATCTCTAGCATTCTCCAATTCAGCAAGCAGGCTAACATTCTCCACCTTAAGATTATCAAGTTTAGAAATCAAACTATCATGAGAGGTCCTTAATTTCTCCATATCTCCAATCAAAGAAGAACATACATCACAATCATCATCATCACGGGAGGACATAGATCTAAGTGAAGCAAGCTCCCATGACAAACTCTCTACCTCCTTCTCCAAATCACCGCACTTAGCCCTAGACCTAGCATAGAACCTTCCTAGCTTAAGACATACATCATTAAGTTGGTCATAGGAGGGGCCTACCTCATCGGAGTCGTTGTAGAGATCATCATCGCTGATGCCATCCGCGTCATCTATGAAGCACATCCCGGTGAAGTCGTCCCCGTCTTTGGTGTTCTTTTGCAGATCATCCTAGCCATCATCATCGCTCCAGCCCTCCATATCGCTGAAGTCGAAGTTGCCGAAGGCGGTGAGGACGCAATGGAAGAGCTTCTTCACCTTGCTGAAATTGTTGTACTTCTTCTCCTTGCTTGGATCATGAGCTGGAAGCTTCTTGTTGCGGTTCTTGTTGGTGTGGTCATTCTTGCTTGCACCACCGTAGTCGTTCTTGCCCCACCGTAGTCGTTCTTGCCCTTCTCTAGCTTGGGGCAATTTGCCCGAATGTGGTTGGGGCCACCACACTCGAAGCATATCACCGTACATCCTCTCCATCTCTCTCTAACCCTCTTGTATGCATGTGAGAATTTTCTGGATAAGAGGGCTAAGTCATTCTCTGGAAACTGCTCAAACTGATCATCACTCATCTCGCACAAAGTAGCAAAATAAAAACCAGAAAGACTTCCAGAAGATGGTCCGGAAGTAGCTGTGGGATCAGTGAAGAAAGCCATCGACTGCAACTTTGTCTTGCGAGAGACGACGTCGATCTCATGAGTCTTGAGGTGTGAGTACAGCGCATCAAGACTCAAGGTTGACAAATCAGTCGTGTCCTTGATGGTGGTCACTTTCATCCCCCAAACTCTAAGATCCAAAGCAGCAAGCATTTGTCGAGCATTATTCGAGTATGGGTATGTGAGACTAACCGCTCAGAGGTTGCTCAAATCTTGTGAAATCTGCCAAAACACTCATCCAAAGACTCACCAGTAAGCATTTCAAATTTGTTGTACTCTCTTTTGTATTGATCCTATCAGACGGTCTTGATCTGGGTGGTTCCCTCATGGTATGCATCGAGGGTCACCCAGATGTCGTATGCCGACGACAAGTAAGAAATCCGATCAAACTCATTCCGACTAAGCCCCGAATGATGATATTCCTTGCCTTATCATTTGCCTCAACATCAGGAGTATTTGCAGCATTGATGTTTTCATCAGCAGGAATCACAAACCGAGTCTTAACCTTTTTCCAAATAGAATAGCCTTGTGCCTGAATATACGACTCCATCCTACTCTTCCAAAAGGGATAGTCGACCCCATCGAATATAGGAGGCTTAGTTGAATACCTATCCATCGCCAGAGCTCAAAGATAGGTCAAGATCTAGAAAGAGCAAAACCGAGCTCTGATACCAATTGAAGGATCGGTTATGGCGACTAGAGGGGGGTGAATAGGCGCAAATTAAATTTGCCCACTCAGGTATTTCTTCTCTTGAACTCTAGTACTATGAGGAAGACACTAGGTTCAAGAACACCAAAAACACACCAAGAACAGAAAAATCAAAACAAGAATTTCAGAAACTTGACTCTTAAGAAACCTCAAGAACTCAAGTTAAACTAAACCAAAATTGATGAAACTTGAACCATAGCAAGATGAGGTCATCAGGGTTATGATTCCAAAAGGAATTGCAGAATAAATCCCAAGAGAGAGATATTTTTGCTTAAAGTTCAAGTTGCATCAAAACAACAATTTCAGCAAATTTGGAATTTCATAAACTTGCCCAATAAAAAACCTCAAGAACTCAAGATCTACTCAACCAAAATTGATTAAACTTGAACCATAGCAAGACGAGGTCCTCAGGGTTATGATTCCAAAAGGAATTATAGAATAAAACATAAGAGAGAGACCTATCTTACTTCAAGATCACATTGCATCAAAATATGGAATTTCAGAAACTTGCCGGCTAAGAAATCTCAAGAACTCAAGATCTACTGAACCAAAATTGATGAAACTTGAACCACGGCTAGGAAATGATCTTGGGGCTATGATTCCAAAAGTAATTGCAAATATATGCCAAAATTCACAACCTTTCATGCAAATAGTTCAAGCTGCAGTGAGAACATCAATTTCAGCTCAAGAACACGGTTAATGCAACAACTTTGAGTAAGAATGAATTCTAATAGATCTTGTTGGGTTAGAACATGTTCTTGATGAACTCCTCAACCTCTCACACATCTTAGATCCAATAGAACTACAACAAGTAGAAGGAGGGGAAGGGAAGCTCAAGTTGCAATAAAGAAAAGCTAGAAATTGCAAGAAATAAAATAAATTTTAGAACATGTAAGAACTTGAAATTTTCATTACTTCAAGATGAATTTTCATTGCTTAAAGAGGAAGGATTACAAAGACACACTTCATGGTGGACAAAGCTCAAAGGAGCATAAATCATTCTCCAATACTTGTTAGTAGAAGCATATATCTACCCCTCTATTTATAGCCCTATGGGAGTAACCTCAACTCTTGGATCACCTCAAGGGCTAAGATTAACTCTCTCCACTCATTTGTATCCACTTAGAGTTCAGCCAACTCTACCCCTTACCTAGAATACCCCTCTAGACTAGCTACAATAATATCAATGCGCTTATCTTGATTTTGGTAAACATAAACCACCTGGAGCTACCATGCTGCTCCACCTTGATGGTCTTCGCTCCTCGTTGACTTATCACGTCCCCGCCTTGTGTCTCGAGCTCCGAACACTCTCGGATCACCTCAATGACACTTGGACGTTGTCAAGTCACCCTGAGTCACCGCACGAACCTGTCTCGCGCCATCTTCATGCCAACTCCATCTCCATGACCGAACTTGATTCCCGATGATCTCTTCGACCTCCATGATCATTTTGGATGCGAAGCACTCCAAGCTTGCTCCCGATCCTGCGTCGATGATCATCCAAGCCATCAAGTCAACCTATAGTCAACAAAGACGAAGAAATCATTTCCTTAGCACAAGTACCACACACTAACTTTGGTGTATAATTAGGCGGGAGAGAAAGAAGATCTGCCGACTGAAGTTACTGTGGTCGCGGATTCTGAAGTGACCGTGACCGATCAGGTAGTTTCTACTGGAGTAACCGTCCCAGAGGTCGATGAGACCACAATCTCCGACCAAATGGTCGAGAAGATTATCTCTAACTTCTTGGTCGAGGAGATTTCTTCCGATCTCTGGTCGGAGGATGTGAGGGGTCCAACCAGCCTTATTGGGCCAGAACCGGTAAAGTTGGTTGAAAAAGGTAAGAGGAAGGCCAGCGCTCTGGACTTTGCTCTAGTGCATTTCAAGATCAAAACCAAGAAAACCGGGTATAAAAAAGAGTGTTTATAAACCCATACCTTTAGTTTTTCTTGTGTTGGCCCGAAAAGGTGACTAGAGGGGGGGTGAATAGGAGCATGCTCACTTTTTCACAAATAATTGATTCAATAATATTTTACACCAGTAGCTATGGAAGCTATGAAGATCAGTATATCAATACAGCGGAAGACTAATATTAAACTCAATTTAAATCCCTAAGCAGTACGACAAAATCAACAAAGACTAAAACACATCAGTGCGCTGCCGGTCGGACCGCTGGCCTTGGGAGGTCGGACCGACTTCCTACCGGTCTGACCGGTGGCCACAGGGGGTCTGACCGCTGGCCTGAAGAACAGAACAGATCAGCCCCGATGACGAAGATGAAAATAGATGAAACTTTTGATCTACTAATCCAAACTTGATGAAACTTGGCACACACCTTCTCTATGATATTAGAGACCTATTCCAATCGAATATTATGATAATTCTTGGAAGAATAGTGATCCTTTTCGATTTGATTGAAGAAAGGTTCAAAACCGGGTCAAAACGAAAACTAGGTCAAAACTCTTGCTCATGGGTGATTGATGATCAAGATAATCCTAGATAGATTCCCACACGTCATAGCAAGCTAGATCACGTGAATAAACCAAGCAAAAACTCAAGGATGAAAGAAAGACCCAAAGTCATCAAATAAAGAGAAAGAACGTAATGAGACAAAACATTGATCAAACTTTCCTTTGATTGATCGATATGATATGGGCTTACGACCTCTCCATCAATGGAGGACAATGCTCAATCCAAGAGCACGAAAATCACATCAAACTATCAAGAACCCTAGCCTCCACATAAAGCTCTCCCTACGAAAATTAGGGTTTACAAGAATTGCAAAAGAGACGAAGCGGAGGTGCAGCCACCTCCCTCTGCTGTTTATAGTGGAGGCTTAGACCTTCTAGAAGTTTGACTCTATTGGGCTCCCGTTAAGGCCCAAAACAAACGGGACACATACGCACGTATTTTAATGCACCATCTTTAACACCTCTTGACCTAACTAGCTACACCTAGTGCCATCTTGCGCCTCGGATTAGCTAATAGGTCACCCTTGTCCATCTTG
Source organism: Hsuehochloa calcarea (assembly GCA_036346395.1). NCBI lineage: Eukaryota > Viridiplantae > Streptophyta > Magnoliopsida > Poales > Poaceae > Hsuehochloa > Hsuehochloa calcarea. The sequence goes on from CM070613.1 coordinate 28,660,516, forward strand.
CACCACGCTTGACTACATTGACCTAACCCAGCATCGTCGATCATTCTGGACCTCAGCTCTCCAAGCCTAGTCCCGATCATCCTCGCCGTTGACCGTCGTTGACCACCAAGCAACCTGCACAACAATAGACAAGTAAACCGAATTTGGGAATAAGTTCTTCACAACTTGACCCATGTTAGTCAAAACATGCATCATGCAACATATATGCCCTGAAACTCATGACTTTGACCTAGCAAACGAATATCACCGCCACGACGGGTGACGAACCAAGTGAAAACCGGTCATACCGCCCCTAGGGCCGATCTGACCGCCCACCCTGGATGTAAGAAAGGATGTAAGACTTCCAATTTAGGTATAAATGTTATAGAAATTAATCTCGCCACTTCTCTGACCAATTCTTGGGTATTTGATACCAGATTGGTTGATTATATTTGCAATTCGATGCAGGGACTGATAAGGAGTAGAGGCTTGGCAAGAGGAGATGTTGATCTTCGTGTAGGCAATGGAGCAAGTGTTGCTGCATTAGCTATTGATACTTTACCATTAGCTTTACCCTCAGGATTAGTTATGGAACTAAATAATTGTTATTATGTTCCAGCCTTAAGCAAAAATATTATTTCTGCTTCTTGTTTAGGAACATAAGGTTATGAGTTCAGAATAAAAAACAATTGTTGTTCAGTTTATTTTGAAGATATGCTTTATGGCCATGCTATATTAGTGAACAGATTGTATGTTTTGAATCTTGAGGATATGCCTGTCCATAACATAAATGCTAAGAGACTTCGAACTAATGATATGAATCTCACTTTTATTTGTCATTGTCGTCTAGGTCATATAAATGAGAAGCACATGTTGAAGATCCATAAAGATGGTCTTCTAAACTCATTTGATTTCAAATCATTTGAAACATGTGAATCTTATTTACTTGGTAAGATGACAAAGGCGCCCTCCACGACTAGATTTGAGAGGGCGAGTGATCTATTGGTCATAATACATTCAGATGTATGTGGACCAATGAGCAGTCCGACCAGAGATGGTTTTCAGTACTTTCTAACTTTTAATGATGATTTCAGTTGATATGGCTATGTCTATTTGATGAGGCATAAGTCGGAATCCTTTGAAAAGTTTAAAGAGTTTTAGAATAAAGTGCAGAATCAACTTGGCAAGACAATCAAATGTCTGCAATCTGATCGTGGAGGTGAATATTTGAGCCATGAGTTTGGTGATCATCTAAAGAAATATGGAATTGTTCCACAACTTACTCCGTCGGGGACACCTCAATAGAATGGGGTGTCTGAACGACGGAACCGAACATTGTTGGACATGGTTCGGTCAATGATAAGTCAATCTGATCTTCCATTGCAATTGTGGGGATACGATCTAGAAACAGCGGCTTTCACTTTAAATAGGGTTCCATCAAAAACTGTAGAGAAGACACCATATGAGATATGGACCGGAAAGAGTCCTAGATTGTCTTTTCTCAGGGTATGGGGTTGCGAGGTATGTATCAAATATTTGACGTCTGATAAACTCATGCCCAAGTCTGATAAGTGCTTCTTTGTGGGGGTATCCTAAGGAAACTAAAGGATATTATTTTTATAATCGGGTTGATAACAAAGTGTTTGTTGCCCGTAATGATGCCTTCTTGGAGGAAGTATTTCTTTCCAAAGGAGTCAGTGGGAGCAAGGTGCAACTCGAATAAATTCAGGAACCATCTGAAAATGTTTCAACTCCTATTGAACCTCTACAGAATGAACAAAATATTGTTAAACCTGTAGATGAGGCATCAGCCTCATGTAGATCAAAAAAGATATATCAATTGACTATAAAGTATAGGCATGACGTTTTATTATTAAATAATAATTACGCTAAAATTTATGCAGAAGCGGTGGTGGGTGGTGAGTGTAAGGCTTGACCTGGAACGTTGAGAGTATTGCGAGGTAGCCTCCTTAGATCTGCGAGCTCTGGAGGTGGGTGGTGAGTGTAAGGCTGCTGACTAAATGCCCTATGGCGAGCGTTGATATGTTGGGGAGCCTCCTAGTCCTTCAAAAGCTCACGGATATGCTCTCATTCCTTCTCCTTGTCCATGTTATCTAAGTAGTATTGTTGGTGCGAGGTTCCTAGCCAAGTAGCATTGTGTTTATAGTGGGAGGGGGCGCAGCGGTAGCGGGTCTATAGTGGCAGTCGAGTGGTCTCTTCGTGCTTTGCCGAGTGAGGTCATGTCCTGCTTTGCAGAGAGTGGTCACGTCCGGCTTTGTAGAGAGAAGTTATATCCTATTTTGCAGAGAGTGGACACGTCTTGCTTTGCAGAGCGAGGTCACGTCCTACCTAGCAGAGCGAGGTCTCGTTCTGCTTTGCGGAGAGTGGTCACGTCCTGGTTTGTAGCGAGAAGTCAAGTCATGCTTTGCATAGAGTGGTCACGTCTTGCTTTGTAGAGCGATGTCACGTCCTGCTTTGTAGAAAGTGGTCACGTCCTGCTTGGTAGAGAGAAGTCATGTCATGCTTTGCAGAGAGTGGTTACGTCCTGCTTTACAGAGCGATGCCACGTCCTGCTTTTCAAAGAGTGGTCATGTCCTGCTTTGCATAGAGACATCATGTCCTGCTTTGAAGAGCGATGTCACGTCCTACTTTGCAGAGTGAGGTCACGTAGTTGCGTGAGGGAGTCAAGGCTAGAAAGAGGATGGTGTGGGATGTCCTGATGCAGACTCCCTCATAGTCTGGATCCCTCTTCTCGCCTTCTCCATGATCCGCTCCAGGACCCCTCTGATGTCCTGCGCCGCCAGGGGGAAGCGCTCCCCGAGCGTCATCTGATGTGCGGGGGCTGCCAACTCGTGGACCTCCCATGTAGATCCATTTGTACACGAAATCAACAAGTTGGAAACCAAAATTTTGCAAATTAAATATGAAGTACACGTACCGAGCGGTGGAATGCGGAGTCCGACTGCGTGGGGTACGCGTCGGACGTCGCAGCCTCATGTCGTGGTGGGTCGTTCACGACCCGGACGTAGCGAAGCCTCGTCCGACTAACGTACCACTCCATGTACTCCCCGGGGTCGTAATGAGCATCCTCCAAGACGATATCGTGGTAGGCGCTAAACCAGCCCTCAACCCAAGGGAAAATCCTATCCGCCTAGGAGGTAGTAGCAGGTACTCCCTTCCTAGTGTACCTATGGACGGTAAGATAATTATTTGGTCGGTATGTAACACAGATTGTACAACAAAAGTAAAGCGTGAACTTACCCATGGACGTGGGTAGGCACCGCTGCCCCCAGGGAGCTGGGACCTGCTGTCGCAGACCGAACTAGCGCAGGCTAGACAGTCTTCCAGGGGCTCGCACGTACACCCTCTCCTGAGTATACGATCTCCAGAGGACGCGGTCATCCGTCAGCTGATCGAACATCACAACGTAGTCCGGGTACGACCCCTGCGTAGTGATCGACGTGTAGGTGACCTGTGGAATAGAATAACATAAACTTAGCACATGAAATTTCGATTACATTATGAAAAATAATAAATGTTCATGAAACTAACCTGTTGGCGCTACCACACCGTTCCCATGGTCGGTCAGTCCACGTCGTCGGCCTCAGCGTACAAACTGACTGTGTACGCTCCCAGGTCCAACTGTGATTGTCCGATCTGGAAGCGCTCGAAGGGCCACAGCTGTAGAAGTAGCGAGCATCCAGAGAGGATGGAGCTGTCCTAGACCCGGTGGCATGCGGCGCACAGTGCATGGTATGTCGTGCATAGCACGGTCGGACCCCAGGCGTAGGGCTGGATGGTCGGGATGTCGTACGCTACCAGAGGGAAGCCAGTATAGGGCAACCCAGTCAAGAAGGTGACGTCCTGAAGGGTCGGTGCCATCTCCCCGCACGGAAGGTGAAACGTGTGCGTCTCTAACCTCCAACTGTTAACCAGTCCGTCAGTAGGGCCCGGTCATATGAAAAATGCTTAGACGTACAACCAGGACCGTGGTTCTGGTCGTTCTCCCATATTGCCTCAACCATCCTCGCAGGCGGAAGGAGTCCTGCCACCCTCAACCTGCGTCGGGTAAGGTTATGAACAAACGTTAGTCCACCCGATGTAGTCAGGCTGCAAATGAGTACACGAATATCGCAACGGCACACCTCAGAACCCAGCGTGGGTCCGCCCTCTATGCCCTAATGGGTGTGCGCAGTCATAACGCGCCAAGCTCAATCGCCACCTCGCCCTCCCGGAATAGGATGGTACTGAGGCGGCTACGGTGATGCGCGTCAGTCACCGGGTCAAGCAACTCGTACGGCCACTACATAGTGTGGCCTAGGTCCGTCATACCTGAAAATTCAGTGCATATATCATAAAGACTACGAAATATGTACATAAGGTAATAGGAAGCGGCATTAATTACGAGCCACAAATAGAAACCAAATTTAAGTTGGAATTATTTTGGTTATATATTAGCCTATGTAGCAACTCCGGATTTTCTTTACAATTTTAAAATGTGTCATGCTATTTTCCTAGTTTAAAATTAATTTTCGGCATTAACAATATATTTACCGTGCACAAATGGGAAGCTAAATAAAGCTAGGATTATTTTGATTACGTTGTACCTACCCTACCTAGCTACTCTATAATTTTTATAGATTTTTAATAGGCGTCTTCCTATTTCTGCATATTTTTCCTAAATCGTTCGAGTGCTAGACATTCATAACATGTACACGATGAACTCTACTAACACAGCTCAAATAATATACTACATAATTTGACCACATTTATCTAATCTACTTAATTCTATGTCGCTATTTTTGTTTAGATGGTCGACTGGATCTGATGCTCCATCTCTCTCTCCTTCGCGACGAACTGGCAGAGCTTCGCTACCTTTGTTCTCTGCCTCTCCTCCTCTCTTATGTTTTTTTCTGGAATCAAAATGACATTTGGACTGATTTTTGGGAGTTTATATAGATGGGTCTATGTCGGCAGTTCAACTGGCGACAGTAATATTGTTTACTTCCTGTCGCCAGTTGAACTAGCGACAGATAGTTGGACCGGCGACAGGGAGTCAACAGGGTCACTGTCGTCAATTCTACTAGCGACGATGATTTAGTTTTGTAATTTTTTAGAGTGATTATTTATTTTTGTAGTTATTTTTTAAAATAATATTATTTTAAAAAAATCGAGGAAGCGACGGCTAGAAATTGGGGTAGACGTGCGGCTGGAGGCTATGGTTTAGGGGTGCGGCAACCCTCCCCTCTAGGGATGGAAATCGGGCGCGAGTACAGGTAGTGCTCGCCCATACCCATACCCGCGACCCCGAATTCCCCCCACGGGCATACCCGCGAAGGACCACGGGCGAAAAACCTCGCCTGCGGGCATGTCCGTTTACCCATGAATAATGCATCACCGCCCGTGGGTACCCATCGCCCGCGGGCATGCTCGTTACCCGTAAGCAATGCATACATCAAGTTCACCATAATTCACACATCAATGGTACATCACACATTCAACAACTAATAAAGTTCATCACAATTCACATATCATGTTCGACAAGATAATTAATCAAGTTCAATAAATAAAATAAAAATACAAACTGGCATAGTTTCTTACACATGCGGGTAGGTTACGGGTAATCGGGCGAAGCGGGTACGGGTGGAGCTTACCCATGCCCACGCCTGTTTACCCGATGGGTAAGAAATTGTGTCCGTTTTTATATCCGTGGGCAAAGAAAGATGCCCATACCCACCTCCATTAAGATATTCACCCACAGACACACGGGTAATTAAGCACAATTGACATCCCTACTCCCCTCCCCTTTAAGCAACGCACATGGCCCCTCGCTGAGTCCGAGTTGGTCTCGGTTGGGCCCTGACCGGTCCAATCCTTCCCTTCCTAACTTTCTTTTCTTTCTTTGTCTCTAATTCCTTTTCTACTTCATTTAATTAAACCAGGTATTACATCCAAGACCATGGAGCTCATTGAGAGCATCAATTGCTGCTGAAAGTGTTCACTTTCTCGAGTGGAATTCGTTCGTTCTACTGGCTGGACGTGCACGCCACTTACGGTGAGCTTAGATGATAGTGAGGTTTAGTTCAGGTTCCATCAGAATGTACGGTCTTTGTTTCTTGCTCGTTCAGTTCAGGCTTCATCCATATCCTACTTTGCAGGTTCTCAAAAAAATAAGACAAACCTTCTTATCAAGAGAACATACTATTCTCAACATATTTAACTTGCAAAATATTAATATCAGAACATTGTAAATAAAGGCTGCATTCAGACTTTCAGAACGTTTTAGAAAGAAAAAATCCTCAAAACTTTCAGAAGGCTGACCTCAAACCTTGAGCTAGCATACCAAAAGAAGTGGCTTCGAAACCTTTGCTGCTGATGTGCAAACAATTTTGCTCGATTCAAGGGTTACAAACACTGGTGTCAAGTGACTATTCTCCTAAAAGAATGCCAGACGTGCAGAAGAAAGTTCGGTGCAGATTCTGTACGAGCACCAACTGTTCACACTCCGGTTTTCCTATTCTGTGCTTGAAGTGTGCGGGCATTGCAGAGCTGCCCCTTGACGCCTGAAACCTGGTCTGAAGCTTTGATAACACCAGTGGCATCAATTAATGCATTTTTATCATACAGATTGATGCATCAGCAGTTCATCATCCTGCACCCGTCATCGCATTGAGCTGCACAAGTTTCATCTCCAAGTGACCGCACTTGCGTGATAAAAACCTGTTGGGCGTGATACTTGATAACCACAGTACCACACAGGGTCTCAAAATCAATAAACAAGACCTCACAAGAAAAATCAATAAATCTAACAAGCAAAAATGACAAGTTTTACCAATGCTCTGACTCTGCTGCTAGCCTTCAGTCAAGGGCAAGCTTTCATCGATCGGGAGGAAGATCGAACCAACTATGTCAATAATGTTGGTGACTAGGTAGATATATTCATCTTCAGCTTGGGTCTTCCTCCTCTGATCTGCCACTGTGCATACTGAAGCAACTTTTAACAAAAGCTCTTACTTATTTCGGGGTCAAATACAGTACTAGCTCAGACTGCACTTTTTTCATAGGAAATACCAGTATACCACACATAGTCAACCCGCAATAGGATATAAAATGTTGTTTGTTTTGTCACAAATCTTGAATTCATGCCCCCTCCACTTTTGTCCGGGCTTGGGACCGGCATTGGCAGTGTTAGGCGCCCCCTACCCCCACACATACCCCAAAAATAAAGAAGTAACAAAGAGAAGAAGGAAAAAGAACAAAAAATGAAACTATGTTCACAATTAGTCATCACTCATCACTACATAACTGCTAATGAAAACAACACCATGGCAGGAAAATGAAGCACTATGATCTTGTATATATCAAACAGAGGGAACCATAAACTGCTAATGCAAATGCAACTTATACAGGGAAACAAGCTACAATCTTGTCATTCAAACAGATGGAACCGAACAGCTAATGCAACCATCAGGAGAACATAAAGTACCATCTTCCATGTTGAGATAAGGAAAACACACATAAAAAATGCAGATGTCATGTAATTACAAGTATTTAAGTTTGACAGCAGGCAGCAGGTAAATAACAGTATGGCCGACAATGAGAATTTGAGAATTTGGAAGAGCTCACTAAAATCAAAACAAGAGCAACCATTAACAAGCAAAGATATACAAAATAGAAAAAAATCAGTAAAGCGATTTGACCTAAGTACATTGCTCCTCAAAACATGCACCATAATAATGGAGCATTCCACTTCAAGTGTTCATGCAAATCTTAAATGAAAAGGTGATAATGACATGACTCTTCTTGAAGGTCATTTCAAGCAGACAAATACACGCAAGACAAATATATAACAGATGACACAAATCAACAATCGCATGTTCGATCCAAGTAACATACTAGAATACAATCACAAATATTCTTTAAGGCAACATTAGCATTCCTAAGTTTTCTTGTTAACACCAACTAAACTAAGCCTCTTGGAGATCTATTCTATAATTAGAAATTACCACCATTTTTAAGAGATAAAAATTAATCATTTAAACTGCATCAAAGCAATTTGTCGCATGCAACTACATCATAATACTTTCAATTCAACATAGGTCTACGTATTTTCTCAGCAATGAAGGAAAATAAAAACACATAAATAGCAATATATAATTGAAAACTAATGCTAAAGTTTCTAATAAAACAAAAGAAGTGAGACTCAGGGCCAATAAATTAGCAAACAGCCAAACACCCTGATCCCAACCCAAAATTACCACCTTTTGAGCCTGCAATTATCATGAACTAAAAGGTTGCAACTGTAATAAAATAGCACAGTTTTATCATGCAAATGACCATGTCCACTAAATCTTAAACACTCTGTAACCGGAATCCAAACTAAACATAAATATTCTTGAAGAAGAAAAAAAAAGAGTAGCAAATAGATCACGTAAGGGAAGATAGCTATGTTTTCAACCAACTGAAATGCAAACATATCTTCAATACGAAGCCTACTAGATATACATGACACATAAGGTCAGCTAACAAAGATAACATTGTGCATTTATGCTTGTTTCCATGTTCGCATTAGAATTTATAATCATTCTCCCAAGTTGACACATCCCGTTTAAACATTAATGCAAACTACACAAACTAATACACAAAAGCAAACAATACAAACATATTCACCAACACAATATCACAAGACGAATAAAAATTAGATAATAAAATAAATAATGAGATGATACGAGCACAACAAAATTACCATGAGAGTCACAATATTACTAGGATGTACAAAACCCAGACAATTCTATAAGCCTTGTAAGATAACAAAAAAGAGAGTTGTATGAAAGAACTTAGGTGAAAATTTAATTTAATTGCAGATTCAACATGGTATTAATGAGTCTATCAAAGCTGCTCAAGAAATGATGTACCTAGTGCTGAATTGAGCTGTATTTATTTGCAACTATATGCACCAAAATAATTATGGAAGACTCTTTTGAACATGAACTCGGTGTCCAGGGGAACCGGCGTCCCCAAAATTAGGTAAAAACTTAATTTAATTGCAGGTTCAACATGGTATTAATGAGTCCATCAAAGCTGCTCAAGAAATAATGTACCTAATGCTGAATTGAGCTGTATTTATTTGCAACTATATGCACCAAAATAATTATGGAAGACTCTTTTGAACATGAATTTGGTGTCCAGGGGAACCGGCGTCCCCATTAGCCATTCCAACATGATGCAATGTTTAAAAAATCCAACAAAAAATCATGGATGTAGTTCACATAGAGTTATGTGAACCTGAAAATTTTCAAATTCAAATTCATCTCTGGTATCAAGAATCCAAAAAGACAAGCAATCAATCACAATGATAGAACAAGAAAGAAAACAACTAATCTAATGAAGAACACAGAATTCAGAAGAAGGTTCTGGTTAGAGTCAACTCACGGTCAATAGGATATGAAAGTATACTACATTCAGGAGAGAAAAAAAAAGAGTCGACCACATAAAAGATGGCACAATTTGAATTAGCAAACAAAAAAATTCTTAGGAGTGTGCTTTTGATTTTTTTTATATATTAAGTTCAGAGGAAAGAATAACTGAGTCAGAAATGCACAGCCTAGGAGAACTGCAAATGAAATGAAATTAAACAAAATTCTCACAAAAGTTAAAGAAAATATCTCCCAGTTCATAAAACTTGCAGTCGCAGACACAAGATTCATTAATCTACAATGAAGACATTCATACTAGCAATGCAAAGTGCAACTAGGAAAATTACTAGCTCAGCAATCAAATTCAACGAAGGATCCCATAACGTTACAACACTAAATTCCGTGGGCTATTGTCATACTCATATCCCCCATTGTTTAATTTATTTGAACTCGTGACAAGCATAATTAGTCATAGAGATACACAAGTATATTAAATAATAAACACTGTATACCCCTTCACGTCAAAATATCAAATATCAGAAAATATATAGTACAACATGGATATGAATCATGACATTTCTAGCCTACGGAACAGGTACTAGCTATGTTAGTAGGGTTAAAATGATCCCTTGTAAATGCTGCCCCTTTGTATCTAAAAGAGACCAATACAAAACAATAAATAGGGACATATGTAATTTTTCGCTAAATATACAACAGACCAAATACTCAAGAAGGATCCAAGGTTTTCTTATAAGAACAGAAGCACTGAAAAATACAGTACAAAATGATAAAGGAACCATAATAATCATATGATCAAATTACAAAAAAAAAAAAAAAACTTCTGCTGTCAATTTTCAATCGGGAAGGGGAAAATATCAAGCTATGAATAAATAATTAGCAAGAAAAAAGAAAATGTTAGGATACAACCCTAGTTGGATATTAGGCTTTACCGTGCACCTCTGGCTCTGCTACATAGTACAAGGATAGCATAAAGTTTTAAAATCAGAAAATAAATTTATAGGAACTAATTAAACAATATCTGAAGCACTCAAGCTTTTGAACAATATGAGATTATTTGAATTCAACTGATCGACAAGGCCGAGAAATTAGTACTACCCTCCAGTAAATTTTTCACAATCATGCACATTTGATGGAGAAAAATAATAATCATATTGCTATTGAGCCAGGAGCCAGGTTATAATGGACTAGTATTCAAGTCTCTTCTAAAAGATGCCTTAAACAATACAAGCATAAAACCCAAACAAACTAACATCTACTTATCTCACAACATTAACTTAAGCTTATTACTGAACATCAAACGCTTCACATAAAGAACGGTGATTGGATAAGATGATTCAGATACGAGATTCTTGTAATGAATTTCAGTATAAAAAAATCAAGGTTATACAAATTGAAACTCTGAATGGGCATAACAGTGAACCTCCAGACCAGACAGATAAAAAATATAGTACAAGACTTCAGTTAAGACTCCGGACAGCAAGAACAAAATAAACACAACAAAAGCAGATATAAACACCAATAAGCTTCCGGAGAAGAGAAACCTAAGAAACTAACAAGTACGCTGACCCTCCCACAGAGGGTTTCTGTGGGTCACATTGAAATGGAACAAAGTTTTGCACAAGTAAATATAAGTTGCGATCAACTAAGCTCTTAATTAAGTTTTGTTTGCCAATAAAAGATAAAATTGGTCGAACCATAGAAGCATAATGCCCTAACAAACTTGATAAACTTGCATCTGATTCACCCTAAAAATAAACATTGATGGAACTATACAATATAGATACTGCAGTTCAATAAAAAATGTTTTTTTGTGTTATCTTATTTGGGAAAAACGAACTTGGCATTTAAGTTCAACCATGCAGGCAAGAAAAAACACCAGATCGATATACAAATTCAGTTGCTATGTTATTATAGACACAATTTGCACAATAAGCAGACTACATCTCTGACATTTAGGTGATAACCAGCAACTAAATAGGGGAATGCCCTACTACAGTAAATGTCCTTTCTTACCCAAGGGAATAAAACGCACATGTGCTAGAATAAGTACTGCTCAACAAAGAACAACAAATATTCCCATATACAAAAAAGGTGTACCGATTTCTGCAGTACTACGATATAGCAAGAATATTTTATTATGGGAAATGACTTCGAAGACCAAGTCAGCAGAAATATTTGTTGAAACGTACACAGTTAAATGAATGATATACTCTAAAAATATTTTGCATCACAATGACTAGAAATTAAGAGATGCACCTCAATTCAAAGGGCCTGGATATAAGAGATCATTTATGACACTTTCTTCAAGTTCAGTATATTTAACTTATATGCACATTTCTCGCTTTTATGCACCCAATCAAACAATACTGAGGCACTGTAACGTTTAGCCCTCTACCAGGCTAATGTAATAGACATGCAACTTACTTATATGCACATTTCTCGCTTTTATGCTCCCAAGCAAACAATACTGAGCCACTGTAAAGTTTAGTCCTCTACCAGGTTAATGGAATAGACATTCAACTTAAATTTACCAGAAAATCCTAGTACTTGAATGAGGTTGCAATTTCAACATTTGAGACATAAAAATGAGGCAAAACAATTGCACAGGAGGTTCAAGTTAGTTCCACACACATCATATTTATTGAAAGTTCATAATAAGTCCTCTACCAGGTTAATGGAATAGACATTCAACTTAAATTTACTAGGAAATCCTAGTACTTGAATGAGGTTGCAAATTCAACATTTGAGATACAAAAATGAGGCAAAACAATGGCACAAGAGGTTCAAGTTGGTTCCACACAGATCATATTTTTTGAAAGTTCATAATAAGTAGGACTATGCCAATAACTTAGAGGTTACAACAAATCTTTCCACATTAAATCAGGGCATCCATATATCATTTAACAAGTACAGTTTCCAACATCAAAGAAGATGCTTAATTAACAGCACTGTACAACATAAATTACAAGACAACACATTGAATCAACAAGTTAAAAGACTGGCCCAACACTGGAATGAGTACACAATACAGCAGAAGCCAAATCCATTAGTATCCATGAAGCCAAAATTCAAAACCCACAAACTAGTGAAGATTATGTCATCGGAGAGGATCATGGTAATTGGACAAAAGCAGTATACCAAAATCTGACAGAAGACCTTAACATACCACCAGACAAGAGAAACAAACAACAGCAGCAATTAGTAAAGCAGACACAAGTCAGATAATTTCTTCACAGCTCACAAAGTAAGGACTTGTACTCAGAAGAACCTTGAAACAGATCGCTTCAAAGGCACACTTCGGTACCATCAACTATCATCAAATTACTCCTCAGATATGGCAAACAAGACAGACAACTTCGATTTTCTTAAAAGAAATCTTCAAATTAAACTGACCAAAAAGTGACAGCAAAGAGCACCACTTGAAAATCACCTCCATGAGCATGCCAACAGTACAATTTCAAGAGCCGTTCCAACTCCCAAAGAAAGCATCTTCATCTCTACCACAGAAACTTGAGGACATGGCCCCCATTAGATACCATTAGATACCACACAACCACCTTAAGGTAATCTGACCAATATAGCTTGCTGGGAGAAAACAATTTAGCACCAAAATGCTGCGAAAATTCTGGATTAAGAAAACCATTTCCGATCAAGTCTAAATCTTCTGATGAGTCTTGACTAAATCATAAAGGAGCAGTATCAGAAGCAAAAACTGCAGAATTCCGAGCAGCCGGATTGTCTCCAAGAAGAAGCATCACGTACTATTTTTCACCACAAAAGGTAGCATCCTAAGCAAGACATACGTAGTGAGTCGACAACCTCGAATAGAACAGATCAATCATCCTATAGACCGACGACCAATCGAAACCACAACCTTCAATTTATCTCTTTCCGATATGTCCAAAATCTGATCCACGCGAACCAACTAAACTGGCCTGACCAATCCACCGTGACAAAGAGAAATCGAAGCAAACGAACTGCGCAATCTAGGCTATATTATTCTTCAAAAAATCTTAGGCTGCATCAAGATAGCAAAACCGCAGTTAGTCATGACCCTAAATCAAATGGGCAAGGTGGGGAAAGCTAACGCGGCCGAACGGGGGAAATCACCGGACCTAGACCTCGAGTCGAACGGACGGAGCACCCACAAAGAACAAGCAAGCGATTTGGATAGCTCGCGCACCTGGCCAACCAAAAATAAAGAAGAGCGAAGAAGCGTGAGATCGAAATCAACAACTCCTTACCTCCGACCTACCCGTCACCAGGAGAGAGAGAGAGAGAGAGAGAGAGAGGGAATAATTTTGGGGATCGGAAGGTATATCTATAGAGCTCGTGAGGCATAAGGTCGGAGGTTCCGCGACGGAGCCGGTGGTGCCGTGGCGTCTTCTAATCATAGTCGGAGTCGGAGACGAGCAAACAGCACGCAGTTTTGGCGGGAGAGGAGGCGGTCGCTGTTTTCGTTATCTTATCCCCTCGGTGGGGTGGGGGACGGTTCTTATGCCTCGCCCCGCACACAGGACAGGCACGATGATAATCGTAACTAAAAAACAGTCTACTTCTCACCGTGGCAAACGCACAGTGTTCTGCAGGCAGATGAGGAATTTAGAAACTTCAGAGTTATCCACAGACATTAAAGACGAAGCAACGGAGGAAACATTACCTGAACTCCTGCCCTTCATACATGTCCTCTCCAGCGTCGCCAGGAAACGAGTGGTACCAAACAGCAGTAACATCATAGTCAGCAGCGCCACCGCCACCGTGCGCATACGCACGGCAGTCGAAACGCAGCACCGGCGTCACCCCGGGCTTACTGACGAACACCTTCATGAGCGCGTCCCTGGGCAGCGGCTCCTCGCCTTCCAAGTTCGAACCGCAGCGGGGCGAGCAGAGCCGACACGAGGACCTCCTCGGAAGCGCCGCGGCGGCGTAGGAGCACGTCCTGCGCGCGCGGCGCGTCCGGCACGGTGGCGAAGTCGAGAATGCCCTGCGAAAGGGAGGGAGGTGAGTGGCGCCGGATTGGGGTTGGGGTCAGATGGTGGGAGGATGAGGTGGGGGTACCTGGGAATGGAGGGAAGGGGGAGAGGACTCAAGAGGAGGGAGAGGAGGATAGCTCATGGGCGATCTCCGCGCCCAGGGCTGCCAGGAAACCGCCGTCGTTCGGAAAGCGGCCGTGATCAGACGCCGCAGGAACATCACGCCGGGGTGGAGACGGGAGTCGAGTTATGGGCTAAAATGCAGCTGTTTCGCGGCTAAATAACGAAAATTGCCAAAATTGACAGTCGCGATGTGCTCAGGATGCACGGCAGCGGGTCTACCACACTCCGTCGGCGGCGCGGCAGGCTATACGATGATCTCTCATAAGTTGACGGCTAGTCTATCGTCCTGTTCACGCCGGCTGCAGCTCGGTGGGTATATGACTGCTGTCGAATGGGAGGCCGTCGCGTGGTTTATCGTGCGGTGGGAACGTGGTAGATCTCTACCGTATATTTTGAGCGTGACGCATATGCTATTTTCATCAATATGTTCGTGATAAGACTATTTTTGTTATTTCAATTCAAAATCATGCTAAATGAGTCAAAGACTCACGGGAAGCGAATCCATAGTAGTCATGGTTCGTAGCCACTAGAGAGCATGGCGACCTTTGCACTGCAAACTTTCAGACCATAAGCTGGTGTGGTGCAGTGCGGCGTGGTTCGGTCGCAACCGACCAGAAGCATAGGAGCACAATCATATTCGATGTGACCGACCGGAAGTAACTAGTCCAACTACGAATAGTACGGGAAAAGGAATTACAGTGCTTATCCCTAGGGGTGGATAACGAACTAGCTTGGTTCAGCTCGGCTCGGTAAAGCTCGTTAAGCTAACGAGCAGAATACTAAGCTCAGTTCGGCTTGTTCAAAAGCTCGAACTCGGTTCGTTAGACTCATTATTGAATTGATGTTAATGAACTAAATTTGCACAACTTTGAGGAGATGGACATCTAGAATTAATTCAGCTCGACTCGGTAAAGCTCGTTAAAAAAACGAGCTCAGCTTGTTAAGCTAACGAGCAGAATACCAAGCTCGGCTCAGTTCGGCTCGTTCAAAAGCTCAAACTCGGCTCGTTAGACTCGTTATTGAATTGATGCTAATGAACTGAATTTGCCCAACTTTGAGGAGATGGACATCCAGAATTAATCCATTCTGCCATGCATGCACGTGTATTTACCATTGCAGTGGCATATGTAGGCTCTAAAGCAACATCGAAATAGAAAAAAGACCGAATTCCACGCTCCATGCAGAATTGCAGATCAATAAACAGAAAACATGAAACGTAATATCACTTAAAGAGAGTTACTCCGTGTTGATTAACCCTTGATTGCATCCATTTATTTTTGTTTATTACCAGTAATGTTTCAGTTTCTTGTTTTGATTGGCAGTCATGACCTGAATTGACCGTGGGTCATGGCATTGAGTGTTTTCAGTTTTCTTTGTTTGCATTAGCATCATTAATGTCATTCATTGCTGGCGTTAATAGTTTTTAGTTTTTAGTATTAGTGTGCAACATTAGTGGGCACAATTAGTAGCGTAGAGTTTAGTGCATGTGTTTATTGCTTTGCATGAAACGTTTGTAGTCTCTTGGAATGAATAAAAGGAGAGAAAAAATAGAAGAAAAACTACGACAGTTGGTGTAGCACAAAACTATGCGTCTTGTGTTCATCTTCTCTTAGCTATCCAAAGTGTGTGTGTGTGTGTGTGTGTTTGAGTCCAGACGTTTGAGCGATCGTATGTGTAGACACCGGCGAGCGGGCTAACACTCCATTCTTGGTATTGAATGAACTTGGCCACCAAACAAAATGTCTTCTTGTGATCTTGTCAACTTATCCTTCACTAAACAAAAGGTCTTGCCAACTCGTGATCTTGGAATCTGGGTTGGGTGTTCCTGCAAGAATAAACACCTTTTACATTACAAAATACAAGATGTATTTTAGACAGTCAGCACGTGCACCGTCTTTAGGGCTCATGGACCGAACAAGTTTGCATTTACGCTTGCTTGTCTCAGTATGATGATTAGTTTTCTACACAAAAAAGGAGAAGGTTTAAGCTCATCCTGGAGTATCTTTGTTGGTATTGTGCATAACATTATCCTGAAATGCTTTTGTGGATATCATGGGGATATGCTCATGATCTTAGGATGATGTTAGAATTGGCAATGGCGTTAAAGGTTTATTGATTCACGAGTTTTTAGCATCATTTCAGTTCTGCCAGCCTTAATCGGTCTGACCGGCCAGGGCGGCGGTTAGATCGGTCAATGCGGCGGTTTGACCGGCCACCCCTGGCGGTCAGACCGGCCAGTGGCGGTCCGACCGGCCATGAGCGGCGGTTGAACCGGGCAATATAAAAAGTGGATTTTTGAGCTGAGCCAAAAATAGAGGGTGTATGCAAGAAAGGGGATTATAATGCACTTGGTCTCATAATTTTTGGAGTCTCCAATCAAAAGTTCTATTCGTTTGAAATTTCCAGGGAGCTTTCGGTTTTCAAGGGTTGAAATTTGGCTTAAGTCCCTACTGGACGGTCTGACCGGCTAGGGTGGTGGTTAGATCGGCCAGAGGGCGGTCTGACCGATTTTCACTTGTTCATCGGCTCTTGTAGTGGCGATATTTGTTTGTTGAGTCAAGTTCATGAGTTTAAGTGCATATATGTTGCATGATGCATGTTTTGACTAACGTGAGTCAAGTTACGAAGAACTTGTTCCCAGAATTAATTTCTTGGTCTATTGTTGTGCAGGTTGCTTGGAGGTCAACGACGGTCAACGGCGAAGATGATCGGGACTAGGCTTGGAGAGCTGAGGTTCAGAACGATCGACGATGTCGGATGAAGTCATTGGATTCGAGCGTGGCGCAAAATGGACAAGGGTGACTGAACGGGAAGTTCGGTGCGACGGGTTGCATCAAGCGACGCGAGGGTCAGTGCAAGTGCCATGGTGGTTTCGGTAGGAACCGGATGGGAGAGACTTACCGACATCATGAGAACCGCTGATTAACCTACACGTGGCGAAGTATGGAACTGCTTCATGAAGATTGGACTCGGTCTTCGGAGAAGGATCGAGAAGGGGTATTTTGGTAATATCACTAAAAAACCATCTTGTTTGCTTTTGGCTAAACCGCGGCGCAAGACGACACAAGGAGAAGCGGTTTAGGTCAAGAGAAGATGAAGACGACGCTTTAAAAGACGTGCATAAGTTAAACCCGTTTGTGTGTGGGCTTAACGGGTGCCTAAATAGGAACTCTTCTAGAAGGTTAGCCTCCGCTATAAATATGGGAGGGTGTTGTGCACCTCCCCTAATCCTTTTGCTTATTTGAAACCCTAGTTTTGTCTTCTGAGATTAGGGAGTGGAGAGGTTAGGATTCTTGAAGAGAAGATTGATTGTGCGCTCATGTATTAAGTTTTGTCCTCTATGTTGGAGTGGGTGTAAACCAGCAACAATCACAAATCAATCTATACAAGTTTTCTTGAGATGGATCTTTTTTCGTTCTTGCTCTCTATTTTATGATTTTTGGGCTTTCTTTGATTCTCAAGTTTTCTATTGGTTGCTGTAACATGTGGGAACTCATCTAGGATCATCTTGATCATCTCTAACCCACGAGCAAGGTTTTGGATCTAGTTTTTGTTTTAACTCGGTTTTGAATCATCCTTCACTCAAAAGGGAAAAGATACAGAACTTTTCCAAGGATCTTCACAATCTTTGATTGGAATAGGTTCCTGATATCCTAGAGAAGATGTGTTCCAAGTTTCATCGAGTTTAGAGTTGTATATCAAAAGTTACATCTATTTACAACTTCATTTTTTGGGCTGATTTCACTGTTCATCGGGCTAGAGGTCAGACCGCCCATGGACCGGTCAGACCGCCATTGACATAGAGGTCAAACCGCCCAACACTTGGAAATTGAGTTTTGGTTGATTTTGGTTGTTTTGCTCCGGGGTTTAGATTGGATTCAATACAAGTCTTCTGCTGTGCTTGAATATTGATCTTCATAGCTCTCATAGCTATTGGAGTGAAAATCGTATTGAATCCGATCTTAGTGAAAAAGAGATCGTGCTCCTATTCACCCCCTCTCTAGTCGTCGTTTCGGTCCAACAACTTTACTCTTTCAAATAGGATGGTCCATCCTGGAGGACCACTAACTACAAACAAGGCAGCTGCTTTGGCGAAATTCCTTGAAAGAAAACTTCAGCAGCCTGATGGGTTGGACTCTCTAAATCCTAACCTTGTAAATCTAGTTGTGAAAAATGCGAAGGAAACCATAAAGGCTAGCAAGGGTACAAGCTTCTTATCATTTCACTGCTTTATGTGTAGTCCTTTGAAAAGCAAGTTTCTTGTCATTTTATGTTAGATACAGGTTATCAGTAGGCACTAAGCCACTGACGCTGTGATGTTTCAGAAAATGCATCACTAGATCACTAAGGCTCAGCAATCTTTCATCAAGCATATCAGATTGTATGAAAAATCATTGTACAAGCCAATCCATAGATAGGATTATTCACTAATCATTGTACAAGCCAATCCATAGCTAACCAGACCACATGTCTATATGAATCCTACCACCGCCAAATAGTCTCTACTCACAGCAAGCCAGACTAACATTGCAAATATGAAGGTTCTATGAAAAAATAACATACTATTTTACTAGTTGCTAGCCACCACACTCTCAGGTAATGGTACAAATTCCACATCGTCCTCATCGTCTTCTTCCTGTTGAGAAAAATGATAATTGAGTTAGATATAATATTAACAAACAAGATATGAAAGTGAACAATAGTTATATAGCATGATAAGGCATGATAAGAACTATTCAGAATACAGATAAGATAAGACATGATATATCATTCAGAATACCAAAAGATTGAACTATTCAGAATCCAGATCACATAAGGCATGATAATTCAATGGATAATCTAGATCATAGGAGAGCAATCCGAAATGAATCATAACAGTGACACTCACCGAGGGGATAACCGTAGTAGGGGTCAGTGCTAGACCTCCTGGTTGGCTAGGGCGAGGCAGCTTTCTAGCGGACGCCAGTGTTGAGGCAGAGGGTGAAACAGAGTCAGAGGCAGACGTCCAAACGGAGTCAGAGGCAGACGTCCTCCTCCCTTCGCGGTTCTTGGACTCCAGGCATGGTTGTTGATCCATCATGGGAGGTGGGCGAAGTGGAGGCCTGGGGGTGGACACAGAGGCCGAGCGTGAGGAGGGAGCAAGCGACGGCCGGTGGGAGGTGGGCGAAGTGGAGGCAGAGCGGGCGGGAGGGGTTGGCGAGGGAGCAGGAGGTGAGGTGATTAGGGAGAGCAGCGACGCCGTCCTGCCCAGACCAGAGTTGGGGCGGGAGACCGCAACCTTGCTCGTGGCCGTGGCGGCGTGGGGTACTAGGGTGGGGATTGGGGAGTGCGGGGAGCGGGTTGCGCAGCTTGCGCTTAGGGTTGGGGCTTGGGGCAACTAGCGAGCCTTGGGGTGTTGGGCCTGGACCGCATGGGCGCCTAGCCTAGTGAACGTGTGGGGTCGTGGGCTGGCTTGGTGCTCAACTGTGCGAGTTTTCTTAACGAGCTAAACAAGCAACTCGCGAGCCAGCTCGAACTCGGCTCATTAAGAAAACGAGCTAAATGGTCGGCTCGACTTGGCTTGTTAAGGGACCGAGTTCGAACCGAGCCCTTAACGAGCCAAGTTGGTTTGCGAGTTTTGAGCTTTTTTTCCACCCGTACTTATCCCTTGTAAGTTTTCTCGTTTGCAACTACATATTCATTACTACTTTCTTATCAATTCTAGGAACAATGTTATGACGATGGTAACGGTACCGCAACCACAAAAAATCGCAAAAAATTCATTATACATGGATGGTTTTTTTACGAACTAGAGACAATTTATTTGTGTAGAATTTTTGGGAATATTGTGTGTCCCTTTTGGGATCCTCATACCCTTTATTTATAGTTCCAAATATTACATACTGACTCTGACATGACTTGCACTCTTGTCTAAACTCTGGACTCTTTCCTAATCCCTGATATTTCCAACACTCCCCCTCAAGATGGGCATGCGATAACACTCATGTCCATCTTGTTACATATTGTAATACTATTACTAGAATTTATCAAACGTACCATCGACTAAACGCTAAAAAGTTGCTCACCACCAATTACTACCAAAGATGTCACTAAATCCATCTCCACCATCTACCAGCTGCCCCGACCTCAACCTCATCTTCCTCTACCCTTATGCCCCTGGCCACCCCCAGTCTCCACCACTTTGCTCACACGCCTCCAGTCTCGGCCTTCACCACCTTTTCCTCTACCATAGCCCATTACGCTTGACTCTAGTCTCAATCCTCTTCTCTTCTGCCACTTCTTCGATTGTGTGGTCTTCTCCTCTATCATGGCTGCATTGGCCCTGGGACCACCTCTTCCTCTTCCTCTACCTCCACCTTTACCTCCTTTAGCAGATCTATTATTCTCACCACCACCTCTACTAGGGTGAGATGCCCCACACTTATAACACTCAGTCATCCTTGCAAAGTCCGAGTTGCCGCATCTCACATCATGACAAATCTAGTCACCATCGCGACCTCCAGTTCGTGAGAGAGGACACGCCCAACTCAGATGTCCTGTTTGCTTACAGTTGTAACACTCCCTATCATCAGCTATGATGTACACTGACCTTATAGGATTGTCACCCACCATCACTCTCTGTCAAGTTTTCTCGACAGCCATAGCTGAAATAGTTTCCTCCATAGTTGGTAATACTACCTGATGACATATTGAAGCCATCCTGCTCTCAAACTCAGGGTACAAAACTTTCAAGAAGTGAGTGACCCTTTTACGTTGCAGCCACGCCTTACCAAACTCAATATCACCAGCACACGTCAGCTGCAGTGGACCATATTGATCCAAATCTGCCCACAACAGCTGCAACTCACTGGCATATTCTTAAACATTCTTCTCCCTCTATTTCAGAGCATCTATCTTGCCCTGAACTTCCACCATCATCATCACATTGCCAGCTCCGGAGTACATATTCCCCAGTGTCTTCCACATCACCGTTGCACTTGGGATCGCCTCCACCATCCTAGCAATGGACGGGGACACCGAAGTCAACAACCATGCCACCACCACATAGTTGGTGGTGTTCCACACCCCACACCCTCCAATCAGTACTCCCTTTGTCTGCAGGCTCGACGTAGGTCTCCCGCTGCAGATAGTGCTCTACCTCTTTTGTCTTCAGAATTAACTGAGCTCTCCTGGACCAACTCAGATAATTCTTACTCCATTCCAGCTTCACATCATTCAGCACCAATTCCAGCTTCAACTATGATGATCTCGTTTTAGCCCTAGGACCTATCAACCCCATCGCGATGAGATCCTGCAATATGCCTCTCATCACACCTTTTGTGACCAAAGAGGATTCTCCACTTCTCTCATCCATAGTTACAATACTCTTCTCCGCAGCTTTTCGTACAATTTCTTCCTCAACCTTTCTCGCAACTTCAATCTCCTCAGGATTCATTTTCCACTTTCAACACCGGTTACACAGCTCTCACCAAATCCTCCTCCTCCTACCAATTGTCGTGCGTATCGACAATCACAGCAGCCTCTTCATGCATCAACAGATCACAACTCCATGATCACAAACACAATTGCCGACACTTGTTGAACCATCCTGAAGCAAACCACAGTCCACACCGGATGCCCTCATCCACCGACACCGAAGCACGCAAGAAGACCAACCGAAGACGTGAGAAGACCGAAATATCCTTCTCCCAAGTGGCGCAACAAACCACTGGATCTCCTCCCCGCAGTAAACCACCACCGGATCCTCCTCCCTCGAGCTCAACCTCCTCACCGAGATGCTTCCCCCCCCCACCGGATCTTCCTCCCTTGAGCGCAATCACCCACTAGATCCCCTCGTCCACCGAGCGATCCTCGTCCCCCGAGTAGCCTTCTCCTCCGAGCGTCTCCTTCTCCCCCGAACGCCGAGTGCTTCTCCCCCGAGCAGCCTTCTCCTCCGAGCGTCCTCCTCCCCTGAGATCCTTCTCCCCCGAGCAATCTCCTCCCCCAGATGCTTCGTCTCCCCTAAGCACCTTCTCCCCCAAGCGTCTTCTCCTCCCGAGCAATATCCTTCTCCCCCGAGTGCTCCTCCCCAGAGCAGCCTTCTCCTCCAAGCGTCCTCCTCCCCCGAGCGGCGAGTAGTGGCCCAAGCGGTGGAGGCAGTCCGCACGCCCGTCCGCAAGGCGCGGCGGCGGCTAGTAGCTGGCTGTGCGAGGACGGCTTCGGGGATGGTGGCGGCTACGAATCGGATTCGAGGTGAGTCTAGGGATTAGGGTTGGGCTCTAATACCATGTAGAATTTTTGGGAATATTGTGTGTCTCTTTTGGGATCCGCACACTCTTTATTTATAGTGCCAGATATTACAGACCGATTATGACACGACTTGTACTCTTGTCTAAACTTTGGACTCTTTCCTAATCCCTAATATCTCTAACAATTTGACATTCAAAATACAGGGATTTATCATTTCCTTCCATTTCTATTGGCCATTTTTTTTAAAAAAAACTTATCACCAACTAATTTTGGATTATGATACATGTTTCCTTTACCAAGGTGTATCAAAACACTAGTAGCAATAGATCAATTCAGTCCAACAAGCGATATGTATTTCCAATTTTATTATACGGGTTCGCTTAAATTGTTCGGCAGCGGCATTAGTCTTAACTTACTACTCATTAATTATTACCTTGTATAATTAGAATATTCGATGTAACGTGGCCAGCGGCTCAGTAGTCAGCATGTCTAAGTTCTTTGCATGAACTTTTTACCAGGACGAAAGCAGAGCGTAAAAAGGCCGCAATTCCGTCAAATCAAATTGTATGTGCTGTTTGGCTTAGATTAGGATAGCAACTCGTCTAACTAATCCAGATTTTGGCAACATCTTGTTCTAATAACGCATATAAGGTCTATTTGGCATGACTCTGCTTCAAATTTTTGTAGCTCCAACTCCATCTTTATTCTTGGATTCACTCTTATGAGAAATTGGAGCAATCTGAGGAGGTGTTTGGTGTGAAAATTGGATCAAGCTCCAGGAATAAGGAGGATCTTTGTAAAAAGACTGCATTACCTTTGTTCTGTGTCTTGTTATCTATTTTTCGTATTGTTTAACTTATAATAGTTTAATAAGTTTATTTCAATCATGTTTTTTTTAATAAAAAAATGGTTATGAGTTGAGGACGCCAATATGAACAGTGGACGTCCTTTCATTTAAAATGTAAATTACACACATTTGCAGCGGGTCTTCATCTGGGCTACACTAACAAGTTACATACCCTTGGCGCTTTGGTGAGCAAATGAAGCAACAGCAAGCAAAGGAAGCTCTGAACATGACACTATGATACATTGACATGAACACACAGGATGACATGTCCCCGGTCATCAGATGGTCCAAAACCAAGCTACAAATGAACCAACGACCAGCCCAATCACAAGGAACAGCACTATCACGATCCCGTGCCACTTTGATTCTTGGTATTGCTTTTTTGGTTCTTACAGTTCCTGCATTTTCAGTTTCTTCACTTTAATGTTTGCAACCGACAATTGACCATTACAATAGGCCCAACAGCACATATTCTGCTCCAGTTTCTCACCTCACGAATTGCAACCGACAATTGACCATTTTGACTAAAATTGATGAGAGAAAAAAAATTTGAAGAAAATCTCCCTGAATTAGAGAGCCCCAAATGTGAATTCGGTGCCTGATTTGTGAACAAACACGTAAACCATTTTGTAGGAACAATCCAAGAATTGAATAACAGAAAACTCCAATTGGACTAACAAGGAACAAAGAGCCAATTGGACTAACAATATACCTGAGGCGGCGGTTCCGGCAACCACCGTCTGCATGTACCGCTCGGACAGCTCGCCGGCGATCCCTATGACTCCTCCCTGCGCCAAGGCATCTGCATTTTTTCCCCGTGTTTTTTTCCTTGGAAAATCGTCGGTTCCAAAGAGAAAGAACCTGCCATCTGCATATTGTAACATTCCTACATGCATCAATATAAACTAACCAAGCACAGAAAATGAGTTCACATAATAGTTCTGTCCATAATGCAAGCAATACACTGACAGTCCATGATATCAAAGACATTAGTTCATTCCTCCAATAATTTGCTACTCATGTCAGTGCTTACTGTGTTGAAACATTGTCACATAATTCCTGATATCAACACTGACAGTTCATGACATTAATGGAAGCTACTTTTGTTATATAATTCTTCACATAAATATGCATCCACTGTCACCACCGATGAACCAACAATTCTTCTTTTGCATTTGTCATTATCAGTGTGCTTATATGGAAATCTAAATAGGAGGTTAGTCAAACAATAAATTTCAATGCCATGAATAACTCAGAATAAACCATTATCAGTATGCATATGTTAGTGTGCTGATATTCGAGCTCGAGTCCATCTAGATTCCAAGAATCAAGCAACAAAATTCCATTGCCATGAATAACTCAGAGTTTACACCCAACGCATTTGGACTCAAAAAATTCCAACATCTTATACCGGTGTTGGGTCAAATCCACTAGTTCAACAACATACAAAGTCATGAAACCGTGTGCATTGGGCACTGATCTCGCCGGGGAAGAAGCCGTGTGCGCTGGGGGAGGAGTCGTCGCCGCCGGGGACTTGGGAGTCACCGCCCTCGTTGCTTCTTCCACTTGGGAGGACCGGTCCGGGGAAGAAGAGGTCACCAGGGTGGAAGAGCCGCCGTCGGGGAGGAGTCGCCTCCGAGGACTTGGGAGCCGTTGCCCTGGCCGTCACCGCCGGGAACTTGGGAGACCATCGCCCTGGCCGTCTCCTAGCTGCGAAGGGGTTGGGGATGCGAAAGGGTGGGTGCTGCGAAGGGGCGGGGGCTGCGAAGGGCTACGGGTGGGAAGGGTAGGGTAGTTGATAGATATTTTGTAGGTAATTTCTCTCAACTTCAAGAAGTATTTTTTATAGTTGGTTCACAGCTTCCCACTTGGAGTAAGGTTTCACCTGCTCCCAAAAATTGTATTAGAGGTTGTTGCACTTCAAATTGCTTCAACTCAAAAAAATTTATGGAGTTAGCTCATTTGACACAACTCTATATACTCTAACAAAGAAGTTAAGAATAGAAATAATGCCAAACAGCCTTAAGAAAGACAAGTACCGCTCCGTTTTCTGTGGTGTCCGGAAGAACAATACGACACTGAATGATTCCAAGGAGTTGTTACCCTTTGGCGGCAACGGACGGGCCAACAAAGCAGCCCACCTCTCTTATATTTTGGTGAAGTTACGAGTGTACCTATTATATTTTAAACATTCGTATTTATCATTACGTGCACGCGATCACTTTTAAGTAGGTATTTAGTCCCTGCCGACCTGACCATTCCGCCATGGCATCCAAGTCCACGCGGATCGATCCGGCCGGCCGCCCGCCGCACTAACCTTGGCAGAGCTTCGTCAATATGAATAGAACAAACCGTACCCGGGAGTCAAACAACTCAGCAGTCAGCATCACTGACGTCCGCAGCTAGATCCGTATTTCCATCGTTCTTTATATTATTATACCGGCCGGCGGAAGGCAGAGGCAAGTGGTCTTCGTCTCAAGCCTTTGAAAAAGCTCCTCTGCCTCCGCCGCTCCGGCCGGGCAGACATCTGTGCGCGCGAGGGAGGGTGAGGGTGTGATGGAGGGGCTGGACAGGTATCTGCAGGACCACTTCTCCCTGCCGCCCAAGAACCCGTCCGAGGAGGCGCAGCGGCGATGGCGCTCCGCTGTGGGAACCATCGTCAAGAACCGCCGCCGCCGCTTCCGCATGGTGCCCGACCTCGACCGCCGCCAGCAGGACAACGCCAAGCGCCGCTCCATACAAGTACGTGTCAGCACCAGCCACCCTTGAGCCCTTCACTACTCAGTCTCGGTCTCGGTCTCCCCTCCCCTCCCCTCCCCTCCCCTTCATGGTTCAGTCCATGGATCCAAGCACGCTCCCATCTTTCTCTACCCCATCTCATCTTTAACTGCCACTTCAAGCCTTTCGCCATCCGGACTTTTATCATCACCTTTTCATGTCCGCTTAACTTTATTGTTCACGTCCGCTTAACTTTATTGTCTGTAATCTCCTGTGGATGGGATTACCGATTGATGTCTCTGAAGAAACCATTGCTAATTATTGCTTTAATCTGTGTTGAAAAAGTTTGTAACTCTCGCGGAAGCTTCCACGAAGCAACCGTGCGAGAGTTGAAAAAGTTTGTACAGGAAAAATACATCATCTTATCACATGGGCTCTGTCGATGAGGGGCCCGCCTGTCACAATCTCTCGTGCAAATCTAATATATTATCGATTTTAACTTTTCTTGTTTTCATGTCCCAAAAATATTTTTTCTTGTTTTCATGTTATTCGTTGAATTCTTCTTCTAGATGCTTGACAATTAGTTGTCTTAGATGCCAATAGTTTTGATGTGGATGTGTAATTCCTTTATGCTTAACAAGTTAACTAATTTGTTTTCACAATCATGGTGGGAAAAGTTTGTGGGCACCGCGTTTCAATCAATTGGCTGGTCTACTTTCTTGTAGACTGAAAGAAGTTCCTTCTCAAACCTGGCAAATGACAACTAGTTCTCTCACTCGTACTGTGGTTGCAAGTGTTCATTTAGTGTGACAGAATTGTTTACCAAATGTCTAAGACGTGTAGCATCATTAGTGTTGCTTGTGTCAAGCATTTAATTGCCTCTTTTTTATAATCCAAAACCAATCTCAGTCTACCTAATTTGCAATTAGATAGTACATTTCAAACTTTGGTGGCACCTTCAAGCTTTTGGATGTGGCCGTACATGAAAATGGGTTAAAAAAAAGTAGTCTAGAGGAAATATCTGGAAAAGGAGGAGGAAAAACGTGAAAAGAGAGGACTTTACGGAAGTATGTACTAGACCAAAGCTTCACAGATAGACAAGTACTGATAAAATAATTCCAGAAGGCAGAACAACAATAACATGTCAAATAAAGACCATTTGAAATTATACATCATCGTGAAAGGGAATGGGAAAAAAGGAAGAAAAAAATGTCACTGGTTATGCATTGGAATATACATAAAACGTGGCCATTAAATTTTTATATATTCTCATAGGTTTTGTATACCTTTCTTGCTTTCTTGTGTCTATATATATATATAGGACGCCCGTTCCGTACTCCTGGGAGTACGTACTCCCGCTTTGAATATACTACTTAAATAAATATATTATACTTCTTTATCATTTTTAGTATACTTAAATACCAATTATAAGATACTCCAGTGCAATTTGATTGAAAATTTTTCATAGGAGTCCTTTATTTTTGTCATATACCTTTTTCATATATAAACAAAAGTATACACACAAATTTTCTATAAAAAGTGGACTTTCATGAATTTTTTTCATAGAACTCACTTTGGAGTATCTTATAATCATCATTGGAGTATACGCAAATAGATAAAGAGGTATTATCATACGATTTAAGTGGTATATGAGAGGCGGGAGTACATACTCCCAGGAGTACCAAACCATTTTCCATATATATATATATATATATATATATATATATATATATATAGGATTAATACTTTCTACTCCCGGGTGTAGTTACTCCCACCTTTGATATACCACCTAAAACAACTTGACATACTCCTTTATCACTTTGGATATACTCATATACTAATTATAAGATACTCCAATGCGGACTACACGAAAAATTTGTAAGAGAGTTCATAGTTTTTAGCATATTTTGTAAATACCTTCAGATTCATTAGCTAAAAGGAGTATGTACAAAAAATTATACATACCACTCCTGAAAAGGTGTGAATACCACCTAGGTGTTCTTATATACTCGTATACTACACATACATACTCTCGGTTAAGTAAGATACTCCCTACATTGTGAGATGCGGAATAGGGAGTAACTACTCCCGGGAGTAGGGAAAAGGCTTCCTATATATATATATATATATATCTCTTCGGTTGCCTTGCACTATGTGGTTGCTAAATAAGAGCCATTTGGAATTAGCTGATGGAGGAAACTTGACTAAGATATATTTGAAAGGAGAGACATTTGATAGATAAAATTTAAAGAAGGAAATGCACAAAGATGGAGGACTTATGTAATAATTACTCCTTTGTTGGATTGCTTTACACAATGGGCACAGCAATTTTAAAGCCAAGTACTTTGCAAAGTGGATCTTTTTAGTCACTAGGTAGATTCTAGAGTAGAGAATCTTTTACCCAATAAGTACTTTCCTACTTTTTTTCTAAGACTAGTTTGGTTGGCCATAAGTCTTGAAACCAACCAGCCTGCCAACTAATTTGGTTGGCTGTTATTCGTTGAATTCTTCTTCTAGATGCTTGACAATTAGTTGTCTTAGATGCCAATAGTTTTGATGTGGATGTAATTCCTTTATGCTTAACAAGTTAACTAATTTTTTTTCACAATCATGGTGGGAAAAGTTTGTGGGCACCACGTTTCAATCAATTGGCTGGTCTACTTTCTTCTAGACTGAAAAAAGTTCCTTCTCAAACCTGGCAAATGACAACTAGTTCTCTGACTCTCTTTGAATTCATTTCTAACATATATTTGAAAGTAGTGAAGGTATTTTTATTAAAAAGAGAATGACCCAGGATGATACAGTTATCTGTGGCAACATAAAGTACGGACTTCAACACAACTTCAAATGTAGGAGAAAAAGAAATCGTGATAAAGTAACTGATTGCCATGTTTGTGATAAAGAAAAAAAACATATTGATTGTAAGAAGTAATCAATCTCGGGGACACAGTTGTACCACTACCACCATATTTTGAAAAAACTTTCCATGTGAGGCCCAGAATTTTTTCCCTGTTCACCATGCTGATATTATTGTTGCTATCCAAAGGGCTGGATTTACAAATATAAATTCATTGGAATGGGCTCAATCAAGGATCAAAATCTCGGAAGTGGAGAAAAAACCACCCGGCAGCCGGTAACAGTAACCGGAAAATCGGATAAAAAAACTGGTCAAAATTCGAAAATGGAAAATTGAATTGACGAAGTTTTAAAACAGGTAACCGGACCGGTTACCGCCCAAAACAGGAAAAACCTCTTAAAAAAATAGGAAAAACCGCTACCAAAACTGGAAAAAACAGAGAAAGCTGGTTATGGGTAATTAGCAATTGGAATAATGCAAATATTAATTAGAAAGTGTTTAATGAAGTAACAATCCTGATACATAAGGAGCTTGATGTCTAGTTAAAAATTTGTAAAAAGCCTGATGTTGTACATAAAAAGTCTTCTTTGCTAGCTTGACTACCTAGAGAAGCCCTCTCATCCAAGTGTTCTAAAGCATTTAAAATAATAAAATTATAAGTTAATAGTAATGAATGATAACTTAACTATTATACTAAAAACTATAATAGAGTAGTAATTCATATCAATACACTGTCGAGAAACACGAAGGTTGTGTAATGTACTCATTGTTATCAATTAGGAGAAGTCCTTTAGATTGAGCTAGGTGGGCTTTGTATTGATACCAAGTATATGTTTGATGGGTATATTCTACCCAATGGTTATAAATTAGTTGATAATATGCGGGTTCCACCCACTGGTAAACAATTATCGCATTGGCTTGATTTCTGTAATGGTAAGTAGGATGAGAAGAAATGTCTGACGAATGAGAATCGTCACCAGAAGGTAATAGGTTGGCATCTCGACGTCCATAAGTCCAAATAGACCTTAAGCTGGTATGAGATTAATAGGAAGAAGAGTCTTGTGGCTGAGAATGATCTTGTTGGCGATCCTTAGCCCTCATGTAGGTTTTATGGATTTTTCTTGAAACACGACAACCATGGTCTTCATCCTGGGTAGTATGTGTGAAATGTTGGGACTTTCCAAAGTGCTTTCAAGAATTCCCTACAGCTCATGCTGCCCAAAGTCCTTTCCAATATTCCAACTAGCATGTACTAATTAGGTTTGATTGTCTAAAAAATGTTGGGACTTGCTTATACAGTAATTCAAACATAGTTAGCTTATACAATAGGTAATCTAGCACAAAACGGCCTAAACCAATCTAGGAAGTGCATTATATAGTTATAAATTTAAATTTAAATTCAAAAAAATTTGGACGGTTTTTTTCCTCCCGGTTTTTCCGGTTACCGGCAGTTTTTTGTTCCTTAGGCTCAATAACTAGTATTGCTATTATTTACCTGTTACTGCATTGTAAAGTTTGTGATTGTATCTTACAATTACAAGAAAATAACTACAATCTTATACGTATGCAGTAAAAATAAACCCCTTCTTTGTGTATCCTTTACCAGGAAAAAATTCGGGTCACCCTCTATGTGCAGCAGGCTGCACTTACTTTCATCGATGGTATGAGATAACTTTTCATGTTACTGTTCCTCTTTTTGCATCGCCAACTCCATTTAACTTGCGTACCTATTGATTTTAAAGGTGCCAAAAAGAAAGAGTACCAGCTAACAGACGATATTATCAAAGCTGGATTTTCCATCAATCCGGATGAACTGGCATCAATCACAAGCAAGCATGATGTCAAAGCTTTGAAGATGCATGGTGGGGTTGATGGGATATCCAAAAAAATCCGTTCAACATTTGACCTTGGCATATGTGCCAGTGACTTAGATACAAGACAGAACATTTATGGTGTCAATCGTTATGCGGAAAAACCTTCAAGAAGTTTCTGGATGTTTGTTTGGGATGCATTGCAGGACATGACCCTTATCATTCTTATCGTATGTGCTTTGTTATCTGCTGTAGTTGGTCTGGCATCTGAAGGTTGGCCAAAGGGCATGTATGATGGCTTGGGAATAATACTCAGCATTTTCTTAGTTGTGATAGTTACTGCTGTCAGTGACTATAAGCAGTCACTCCAGTTTAAGGAGCTAGACAACGAAAAGAAAAAGATATTTATCCATGTTACTAGAGATGGCGGTCGACAAAAGATCTCTATATATGACTTAGCAGTTGGTGATATCGTGCATCTATCAATTGGAGATAAAGTACCTGCCGATGGACTATTTATACATGGATACTCCCTTTTGATTGATGAATCCAGCTTATCGGGTGAGAGTGATCCAGTGTATATTTCTCAAGAAAAGCCATTCATCCTGGCAGGAACTAAAGTGCAAGATGGATCTGCTAAGATGATAGTAAGTGCTGTTGGTATGCGCACTGAATGGGGAAGGTTGATGAGCACGTTGAGCGAGGGAGGAGAGGACGAGACACCATTACAGGTTAAGCTAAATGGAGTTGCAACCATTATAGGGAAGATTGGTCTGGTATTTGCTGCATTAACATTTGTAGTCCTGCTGGTTAGATTCCTTATTGAAAAAGGTTTAACAGTTGGTTTGTTCAAATGGTATTCTACTGATGCATTGACTATAGTAAACTACTTCGCAACAGCTGTCACTATTATTGTTGTTGCTGTTCCTGAAGGGTTGCCATTGGCTGTTACTTTGAGTCTTGCATTTGCAATGAAAAAGTTAATGAATGATAAAGCACTTGTTAGACATCTCTCAGCATGTGAAACAATGGGATCTGCTGGTACCATCTGCACAGATAAAACAGGAACTTTGACTACTAATCATATGGTGGTTGACAAAATATGGATAGCTGAGGTTTCAAAGTCAGTTACCAGTAACAATAGTTTGGAAGATCTGAATTCTGTGATTTCTTCAAGCACATTGAGCCTATTTTTGCAGGGTATTTTTGAGAACACTACTGCAGAGGTGGTCAAAGAAAAGGATGGTAAACAAACTGTTTTAGGAACTCCAACAGAAAGAGCGATATTAGAATTTGGCTTGAGATTGGAAGGAGATCGTGATGCTGAGGATAGGACCTGCACCAAGGTTAAGGTTGAGCCTTTCAATTCGGTCAAGAAGAATATGGCAGTATTGGTTTTATTACCCAGTGGCACATCCCGTTGGTTCAGCAAAGGTGCATCAGAAATTATTTTGCAGATGTGTGACATGATGATTGATGGTGATGGAAATAGTATTCCCTTATCGGAAGCTCGGAGAAAGAACATATTGGATACTATCAACTCTTTTGCTTCGGACGCTTTAAGGACACTGTGCCTGGCATATAAGGAAGTGGATTATCTTGATGATGAAGCAGATAGTCCCACAAGTGGTTTTACTCTAGTAGCCATTTTTGGTATCAAGGATCCTGTGCGCCCTGGAGTCAAGGATGCTGTTAAGACCTGTATGTCTGCTGGTATCACTGTGAGAATGGTGACTGGAGATAATATAAACACAGCTAAAGCTATAGCCAAAGAGTGTGGAATATTGACCGATGAAGGCACAGCAATAGAAGGGCCAGAATTCCGTAGCAGGAGCCCGGAAGAGATGAGGGACTTGATACCCAAGATTCAGGTTCATTACGCTTTCCTCTGTCTATGCATGTACTAAAATCTCGGAGCAATTTCTCATATCTATCAACATTTTGCAGGTCATGGCCCGTTCTTTACCATTGGACAAGCATACACTTGTGACAAACTTCAGAGGTATGTTTCATGAGGTGGTTGCTGTGACAGGTGATGGTACAAATGATGCTCCGGCATTACACGAAGCAGATATTGGGCTTGCTATGGGCATTGCAGGCACAGAGGTACTATTTTCTTACACAATTCGAATCTTATGCATGTAACATTAGTAGAAACTGCCAAGGTCAGTTTAAGCTGAAACTGTAGATATTAGTCCTGGCTGAAATAACTTGGCACTGATAACGTATTTAGCTATCCTGTATTTTCTCTTTCATCTCTGGGCTTGGAGTAATTTGTTTCTGTGGCCTGACAATCCATTAGCATATTCATTTCCCCTGTTCTCACTACACTAATCTGTTGCTGACTGGATCCTGTAAGTATTGCTTCTGTTAGAACTGACTTACAAAAGCTTATTTTCAGCAACTCTCCTTCATCTTTAGAAGTTAATGGCTAGATCTTGCATTTGCTCAGGTTGCCAAGGAGAGTGCCGATGTCATAGTACTCGATGACAATTTTACAACTATAATAAATGTCGCAAGGTGGGGTCGTGCAGTTTACATAAACATCCAGAAGTTTGTGCAGTTTCAGTTGACTGTCAATATTGTTGCTTTAGTCATCAACTTTGTCTCAGCATGCATCACAGGTGTGGGCAACATTATAGTATTCATGTGATGCTATGTTTTTCCATTAATTCGTTCTTTATATTCTCCATGCAAGTAACAATGTTTTCACTCTTGCATCACAGGGAGCGCTCCTCTCACTGCTGTTCAGCTGTTGTGGGTCAATATGATTATGGATACATTGGGAGCTTTAGCTCTAGCAACAGAGCCCCCAAATGATGAAATGATGAAGAGGCCACCTGTTAGGCGAGGGGAAAGTTTCATTACCAAGGTCATGTGGAGAAATATCATTGGGCAAAGTTTATATCAGTTGGTTGTCCTTGGGGCTCTCATGTTTGCTGGGGAAAGACTTCTGAACATCAAGGGTGCAGATTCCAAATCCGTTATCAATACACTCATATTCAACTCCTTCGTGTTTTGCCAGGTGAGTGCATTATGGGATGCTGTATATGTGCTACTTCTGCCACACCCCCCTCCAGAAAGCTGGAGACTTTCGGCCTTAAGGCCTGTGGTGAAGCTGAGGTCATTCGAAATGCCACCGTATTATGTGTTTGGTCCCAGCTTACATTTCTAACCTCACGCTTCAGCATCCTGAACCAGCACATTCTATAGGTGTACAGTGTACTGCTTGTTTAGTTGTGCTAACAGCCTAACAGCTTTTTTGACTTTTTTTTGCCATCGCCATCATTGTGTTAATAGTCGAACTTCTTGTACTAATGATAATGTTTTGTCAATGATGTTTCCACCAGGTATTCAATGAAATAAACAGCAGGGAAATGCAGAAGATTAACGTTTTCCGTGGTATCATCAGCAATTGGATCTTCATCGCAATCATAACTGTGACGGTAGCATTTCAAGTGGTGATCATAGAGTTCCTTGGCACTTTTGCCAGTACTGTTCCACTCAATTGGCAGCTTTGGTTGGTAAGCGTTGGTCTAGGATCCATCAGCTTGATTATTGGTGCTGTCTTGAAGTGCGTACCAGTTGAATCAGGTGAAATTTCTGCAAGTCCAAATGGTTACAGGCCACTTGCCAATGGTCCTGATGACATATAACTCAATAAATGTTCAGTTCTGTTTGGGAGTACACTAACCAGCTACTGTTTTGGTTCAATTTTGCTAAATTGTTCTGTAATTTGTCGTGTCACTGTGCACTACACGATCTGATCGCGCAATCTTTTATCACTTGGCTTAGAAACTGTAACATCATGGAAGGCTCCGACAGATTCGTGCATTTCAAGTTTGCTTACTGTGTCTCTCTCTTTTGTGTTGCATTAATTTGTGTGGAAAACTTATTACAACATTCTGGCCTAGAAATTCTATAACTGGATTCATATGATGACGGTTGATGAGTATCACTGGATTCTAGAAAAAACTGCAGTTTCTTTTAGAAATGAAATTGATTTTTTTTTTCAGAAGAGATGATGCATCGTTGTATACTTACAACGGTGAAAGCTAGGTGGACCATTGTGGCATTATTCTCTATCAAATTCCGATGAACTCATCGCCATTTTCATGCTTAGAACGCGGGAATTTTTCTTAGACAGAATTAAATTTGTTTCCTGTTAAACTAGTGCGTTCCAAACAAGCTCTTACCTTCCACAGCAGTCGAGTTTAGTTATCAATTCAAGTGGACTGAACTTCTGAAAACAACAAGGAAGCTGTGCAACGGGTTGAGGTTATCATGCAGATTCAGTCGGCCAACAGGCCCAACCTGCACAGCCCGTCGGCCTGACCAGAAAAAAGCTTCACTTATGACCCCTTTTTCTGGGTAGAAAGATGAGCCCTACCTTACAGGAAGAAACTGCATTGAACATTGGGATTTGTCACACTGAACCATGTAGCAAGTAACATCGGATGGGAAACGTCGAGCATGAAAGGAACAGGTAAAGAAAGAAGTGCTTGACTTCTCTTTCAGAGGAGAAACACGATCGACACTTGACCGTGGTGATGAAGACACTATACTGATGCCGAATTGAGATTGATAATATGTGGTGTGGTCGCAGCTCAGGCTTGGCGGCGGCGATAGTTTCGGCATCACGACGTGTCACGGTGGCTACTCGGCGGGAGGCTGATCAAGTCAAGCCGAGAGCGAGCCACGCGGCCAGTACCAGATTCCATTCCGCGTGAGTGTTGGGATGGCCCGGCGACTAGAGCTGCCGTGAGCGAGTGGTTTCCCTGGGTGCTTAGGTAGTGGTGGCGTGTAGCCTGAAGCAACTAATTTGTAACCATCAAACCAATACCGTGAATTTCTCCAACCTATCTTCTTCCTCGCCTAGTCCAATTCTCTCGATTCCCTGCCCATACTTCCAATCTACCCCGAATTGCTCTCCTCAACCCTCTAATTCTAGGTACGTAACAACATTTAGGCTTTGTTTGGTTCAACAGGGAGACTTTCCCTGGGAGCAAAACACCGGTGGGGATTTTTTTTTTTTTTTTGTCATATAGGATCCTGTGGATATTAACCACCAAGAAAATCAATCCCTCTAGTCGTTTGGAAAATCAGAGTCAGAAAACCACCCCACTCACACTCCTCCGCTGGCGCCGCTCAGCGGCTGGGGCATTGGTGCAGCAACAGGGTCCTCATGGACATCGAAGCTGTGGCTATTGCCACTAACAACGGTGACAACTGGTTGTGTATGCAGCTGAATAATTTCGACAGTGTTTAGCGTATGCTAAAAATCATTAAGCTAACAATACCAACAACTTTTTTGCTTAATTTATAGCTAGGAATCAAAATTTTATTAGTGTTTAGCACGATAGCAAGTTTCAGTGCACTAGCTGGGAAAAGGGTACTATCTAAAGCGCACAATTAACCTTTTCATGTCCATGGCCTCGAGGATGACCCAGTTGGTAACGTGAAGGCCACCTTGGGCTTGGGGAAGGGTCTGTGCAATCCATGGCCCTAGCAACCAAGCCCATGGTATTGCCCCCACTTCTTCCTACGCCAGAGCACAAGGTGCTAGTCGATCCGAAGGAGGAGGATGGCGACTTCAGTCATGGGCCTGACGGTCGTCGCGCTGCAAATCAAAACCAGGGGAAGGTCACATGGGATTTCACCCCAGAGCCATCTCTGGGCAATGATACGTATGGATTGCAAACCCTATCTCTCTTCCCTGGTGATCCTATGGAGTCAGCAAGTAGATCCCCGGGAACCTATCATGCCTACCCGGCGCCGCCAAAGTTGGATTTTCTCCAATTTGATGGAGAAAATCCTAAGGTGTGGAGGTTGAAAAGTGAGGTGTACTTTCATGTGTGTGCAACCGATCCTGATTTGTGGGTCAGTGTGGCGACCATGTACTTTTTGGGGAATGTAGTCTTATGGCTGCAATCTACTCAAGACTAGACACGATGGGCAAACTGGGAGGAATTTGCAAAGGCGGTGTGTTTGCAGTTCGGCCAGGATAAATTCCAGCAACAGTTGCATCAGTTTAATCACCTTTGGCAAATTGGGTCGGTTGCTGAGCTTGCGAAGAAATTCAATGAGTCGATGCAGAACCTTATCACGTACCACTCGTGGGATGTTATGTTCCTTGTAACCCAATTTACTGATTGGTTGCGTAGTGACATTAGAGCTGGAATAGTTTTACACCGACCGAAAGATCTTGGTATTGCCATATCTTTGGCTTGTTTGTAGGAAGAGGTCTTGGAGGCCATGAGGTGGGACACTTGTCGGTCGAAGTTCCCAATGGGCCGGTGACGCGAACGACGTTGCCTCTACCGTCCCCACAGGAAAAATACCGATACCCTAAAGAAATGAGGCGTGACTGAAGGGGAATGGAAGGTGCTCGAGTGACGAATTACGATGACAAGATGGTGGCACTCCAAGCATATCGGCGAGCCCGAGGTCTATGTCACACCTGTGGCAAAAAATGGAATCGAGATCACAGGTGTGGGCCGATCGTGCAATTACACATAGTGTAGGAACTCTAGGAATTGATTTAAGAGTCGACAACAGAAATGGCACAGTCCGAAGCGGCAAGTTCACATGGAGGGAACCTCATGTCAATTTCCAAGATGACAATGTATGGCCCGAAGAATCATAAAATGTTGCAGTTGCGTGGTGAAATTCAAGGGCGATATGTCATCATTCTGGTAGATTCAGGGAGCACACATAGTTTCATCGGCGAAGCATTGGCAGACAAATTACAAGGCGAGCAAAAATCTCTACAGCCAATGCAAGTCAGGATTACTGATGGGGGAGTTTTCTTATTGCAGCCGGAGCGTACAAGGGGTGGAATTTGTGTCGGCTCTAAAGGTCTTATCACTCGGTTGCTATGACCTCATTATGGTCATGGACTGGCTCAAGTGGCACAACCCAATGACAATGCACTGGCGCAAGAAGACGATGTTCTTCCAGTACCATGGAAAGAGGATTATGCTTCGTGGAATATGGATGGTGGCACTGCAGTATGTCGTGGTAATGGCTGAATCAGAGCAGACGACCTGGGATACTCCACAACAGCTGTTTGCAGTGAAGCTAGCAAAAATAGAGACACCCGATATTGTTTAGGATCTTTTGTCATAATATGAACAGGTCTTTGCTGAACCGCAAGGGCTGCCACCACCCCGCGACTTTGATCATGACATTTCTTTACTTCCGGGGGCGCAACCAGTCAACTTACGCTTCTACCATTATCACCCTATGCAAAAGGACAAGACAGAGAAGCAAGTAGCAAAGGTGCTCAAACAGGGGATTATTCAGCCTAGTGCTAGCCCATTCGCATCACCCGTACTGCTTGTGCAAAAGAAAGATGGAACCTGGTGTTTCTGTGTTGATTAACGCCTTCTGAACGCCGTCACGGTGAAGAATTGGTACCAACTACCCATCACTGAGGATCTACTAGATGAATTGGTGAGATCATAGTGGTTTACGAGCCTGGATCTTCGTGCGGGGTATCACCAGATACAAATGAAGCCAGAAGATGAACATACCTTCAAAACTCACCACATACATTACAAGTTCAAGGTAATGTCATATGGGTTGACCTGTGCCCCCTTCCAAAGCCTTATAAAAACTATCGTGGGACCATTATTGCACTATGGAGTAGTAGTGTTCATAGACGATATAGTGGTGTATAGCAGCACCTTGGAGGAGCATGTGGAGAAGTTGCGGAAGGTGTTGGAGATATTTTCGCACCACTAGCCGAGGGTCAAACACTCCAAGTGCACCTTCACCCAATAGTAGTTGACTTATTTGGGACACAGTATCAACTGCAAGGGCATGGCTACAAATCACAAGAACATTGCTGCCATCAGGGATTGGCCCAAGCCAGCGAACATCAAGGAGGTGTGTGGGTTCCTGGGCTTGGCAGGCTACTACCGCAAATTTGTGCGCAATTTTTAAATCCCCAACCGACCTCTTACGGATTTGTTGAAGAAGAATGTTGTTTTTGTGTGGAATGAAGATAAAGAGACCGCCTTTCAAGCTCTGAAGGAGGCACCGATCTCGGCACCAGTGCTTGCCCTATCAGATTTCACCAAGATATTTGAGATCAAAACTGACATGTATGACCAGGGTATCGGGGCCTTCCTCATGCAAGACAAGCACCCAGTCACCTATCTCAGTAAGGCGTTGGGCCTGCGTACGCAAGGGTTATCTACTTATGAGAAGGAAGGGCTAGTGATCCAGATGGCGGTGGAGCATTAGCTACTTACTTGCAGCCGACTGAGTTTGTCATTGGACAGATCAAAGGAGTCTTACTCACCTTAGTGACCAACACCTAACCACGTCATGGCAACAAAAGGCGACGACCAAGCTACTAGATTTGCAATATTGCATTGTGTACAAGCAAGGGACAACCAATCATGCAATGGACGCCCTGTTGCGGAAGGGGCCAGCCCAGAGGAGGAGCTCGCTGCCATCTCCACTGGAGTGCCCGATTGGTTAGAAGCAGCCATAGTAGGATATCAGCACGATTCGCAATCCAGTAAATTGGTGAAGGACTAGGTGGTATTGGGGAACAACACATCCAAGTTTCAATTGTGTGATGGTGTTATGAAACTAGGTGACGAAATCTAGGTTGGGAAAAATGTGCCCGTGCAGCAGAATATCATGAGTTCAATGCCTTCCAGTGCAATTGGGGGGCATTCCGATTTTCAGGTGACCTACCATCGGATTGGCAAGATTTTTGCCTGGCTGGGAATTAAAAGGGATGTACGCAACTTTGTCGATCAATGCTCGGTGTGCAAGTAAGCAAAGACTAAGCATGTCAACTATGCAGGGCTGCTTCAGCCTCTGTAGTGCCAGATCACGCATGGCAGGTTATATCGATGGATTTCATAGAAGGGTTGCGTCGATCTTCCAACTTCAATTGCATCATGGTGGTGGTGGATAAGTTTTCCAGGTACGCACACTTCGTGGCCCTGTCGCATCCCTCATTGCCTTCCAAGTGGCACAGGCTTTCATGCAAAATGCCTTTAAGCTTCATGGGTTGTCTCGGTCGATCGTATCAGATCGGGATCATATCTTCACTAGCATTGTTGTGGAAGGAGTTATTCCGATCAACACGGACACAACTCCGTATGAGTTCAGCTTACCACCCCCAAACTGACGGGCAAACAGAGCGGGTGAATTAATGTGTTGAAGCTTATTTGCGTTGTTTAATTCATGCATGTCCAAGCAAATGGTTCAGTTGGTTGGCATGTGCTGAGTTTCAGTACAATACCACACTCCATTCCGCCCTTGGAAAGTCTCCGTTCGAGGTGCTATATGGTCACAGCCCAAGCACTTTGGCATAAGTAACACAGCGGTGTCTCAGAGCTCAGATTCAGCACCTGGCTCAAGGAGAGGACGTTGATGAGTGAATTGTTGCAGCTATGGTAGATAAAGAGCCAGCTCGGCTCGGCTCGGCTCGGTTAAACTCGTTAGTGAACATGGCTAGGCTCGTTAAGTAAACTAGCAAAAATGTTTGTTTGCCTTGGCCTAAACTCGTGAGATAGCTTGTTTGGCTTGGAACCGCGCAAGAAGGCCGAACACCGGGGCCGAATGCGGAGGATATCGGGTGGAGGTCGGACGCGGAGGGTGAGGCGTTTCTTTGGGACGTATAGGGGGGAGGTCGGGCGTGGAGGGGAGGCCGAGGCGGGAGGGAGTTGGAGGTGGGAGGGAGGTGGTGGCGGTGGCACGACACTGTGGTCTGTGGCAATGCGACGCTGTGGTTTGTGGGTCTCTTGGAGACTTGAGCGCGATCGATGGTTCTAGTTGGGCTAAACTGGGCCTGGAGCTAAATGAGTTGCCCGCGAATTGGCTCGAACTCGGCTTATTAAATTAACAAGCATAAATGTCAACTCGGCTTGGATCGTTTTTGTCACGTGTTTGAGCCGAGTCCTTAACTAGCCGAATTGACTCGTGGGTTGCGAGCTCCCCCACACACACACATAGCTGCGGCAGCATTTG
Source organism: Hsuehochloa calcarea (assembly GCA_036346395.1). NCBI lineage: Eukaryota > Viridiplantae > Streptophyta > Magnoliopsida > Poales > Poaceae > Hsuehochloa > Hsuehochloa calcarea. Next base: position 28,701,486 of record CM070613.1, read on the forward strand.
AACCGTGCTATCTAGAGAATGAAGGCGCAAGCGAACACTAAGCGGTCTGAGAGATCATTTGAGGACGGGAACTATATATGTGTATCTAAAACCGCAGTCGTATGTGCAAAGTTCAGTCGCAGTTCGAGCTAACCATAAGTTCAGTCGCAGTTCAGGTTGAAAAGAAGATATGACAAGTGGGGTACAAGCTGAAGCTGCTGGCCACCACCGCCATCCATCCAATCATCCATGTGTCTCAGCTGCAGGAAGGCCGTACCACCATCGGTGCCGGTGCAGGCAGGGTTTCCGGAGATGACTGAAGATATCTAATTACCAGTCAAGAGTGTTGCGTCGACGATTGCAAGACAAAGGCGCTGCGGCTACCACACAAGTCCTCGTGCAATGGTCGGTCGGAATCGGCGGCCCAGTACCAGATTCCCTTCTGAGGAATGGGTGGAGTGAGTGTTGGTTTGGCCCAGCGACTAGAGCTGTCGTGAGCGAGTGGTTTCGCTGGTTGCTTCAACAGTGGAGTTACACGAAGCAACTGATTTGTAATCATCAAACCAATACTCTGAATTTCCCCAACCTATCTTCTCCTTCGCCCGCCGCCACACCATATATGTCACCCTGAGAGTCGAGATTACCCCTCCCGAGACAGTAGCTAGAGTTTCAAACCTGGAGCCCTGATACCAATTGTTGACCCAAATCGAAGACAAACACACGCGAGCGCAATTGAACCCTAGAACGCGAACGCAATAACACAAGTTTTTTTTTGTGCTACTGGAACGATAACAGTTTTTTCGATTTTCTCTTGCTTTGTTGCTTTTGTTCACAAAATCTGATTACAAGGGTACCCTTTTATTTAAAGCAAACGACTATTCGTATTCAGAAAGGATTCTACGTGTCCTGAAGTTTCATAATAAATACTGCCTAAATACTGTAGAACTATGCAAAGGAACTCTACGTAAAATCTAAATATACTATATATATATATATATATATATATATATATATATATTACTAACAATTTATAATCATCAAACCAATACTCTGAATTTCCCTAACCCATCTTCTTCCTCGCCCAGTCCGCTCTGATCTTCTGCGCCAACAACCTGACGTACGCGCGCGGTGTAGATCTTCTCATTAAGAATTCAAGGTCCAACTCAACGCCGAGGTGGCGACTGCGATTTCGATGTCGGCTGCTAGCTTGCTTCTGCACGTCCATTTTGACAGATCTAAGTTTTCACTTATTGCATATACTAGCTAGCTAGTAATGTTCACAGATTTAACATTACTAGGCCGATCTAGCAATAGCAGTATAGTAGTACAGTAGTACTTCAGTAACTTTGTGTTGAAGTAATGCATCAAAACTTAATGGCTGAATCAAGTTCAACAACGGCACTAGAGCGGCTAGCATAAATGTAGTATGGCCAAGCCCCCGGCCAGCGTCATGTTGCCGCTGCCTACCCGTACTCTCTACTTTTCAGAATACTCCCTCCTGGTTTTGTTTCTGTGGTACCTAACAGTTGACATCAAATGCTCTTATGGGTCTCTGGCAAATCAAATGTCAAATTAATTGAACCACCAACAAAAACTAATTGAACCACCAACAAAAGCTTTGGTCGTCTTCGGTGTGGAAAGTTTCGTTAAGTGACGAAGTGTTGGTATAGAAGTTAATGATAATTTTTATTTCAAGAGTTAAAGGAGAAGGTTTAATATCGGAAGTAGTTCCTCACTTGATTTTTGACGGGTTGTCAATATTACAGTACACTGGTGACACAACACTCTTCTTGAATAATGATACAGAACAAGCAAAAAAATCTCAAATTTATTTTATGCGTCTTCGAACAATTACTAGGTTTAAAGATTAATTTTCACAAGAGCGAGATTTTTTATTTTGGCAATGCCAATGAAGTTGAATTGCAGTATACTCAGTTATTTGGTTGTGAAGTAGGTCCCTTCCCTTTCAGGTACTTAGGTATTCCAATCCACTTTGGAAAGTTAAAGAATTGAGATTGGAAAGATGTTGAAGATAGAGTTCAAAAGAAGCTTGGCAGTTGGAAAGGAAAAAATATGTTTGTTGGTAGGCAATTAGTACTTATTAACTCGGTGCTAAGCAGTCTGACTATGTTTATGTTATCTTTTTTTTAGGTTCCCAGAGAGGTACTCAAAATATTAGATTTTTATAGATCTAGATTTTACTGGCAGAGTGACAGGCATAAAAGAAAATCTAGGATTGCTAAATGGAGTTTAGTGTGTAGACCTAAAGAACAGGGCGGTCTAGGCATTCATAACTTAGACACAAAAACAAAAGTTTACTAGGGAAATGGTTGTTTAAGTTGCTTAATGAAGAATGAGTATGGCAAACCATGTTAACAAGTAAATATTTGGGTGAGAAGAGTCTTTCGCAGGTGGTTAACAAGCCTGGGACTTCCCATTTTTGGTCGGGTCTAATGAAAATTAAAGATCAATTTTTTTTGCTTTGGTTCATTCCAGGTTAAAAATGGAAAGCAAACTAGGTTTTAGGAAGATATTTGGTTTGGAGACTCTCCACTGAAAAGACAATATCTAATCCTTTATAATGTGGTAAGGAAAAAGAATGATACAGTGGTAAATATTCCGAGATCAGCTCCTTTAAATATTTATTTTCGATGACCTATTATTGGGCCTAAGTTACATGCTTGGAATGAGTTAATTTTGAGAATTGTCAATTTACAATTGAGCTATCAAAAATATATTTTCAGGTCGAATTTGAATAAGTATGGACTTTTTTCGGTACAGTCTTTATATATGGCACTAGCTGGAAATTATCGAGCCCCCATTAGGATTTTTCTTGGTTAATTAAAATTCCATTAAAAGTGAAAATACTCCTATGGTATCTCAAAAGAGGGGTAGTATTAACTAAAGATAACCCGCTCAAAAGAAATTGAAGGGGAAGCAAAAAGTGTTGTTTCTGTATTAAAGAGAAAACAATTTAGTATCATTTTATTGATTTGCACATTTTACATGGTGGGCTGTTCAATGTGCATTTAATTTATCTCCTCCTGCGAGTATAGTCAACATGTTTGGGAATTGGTTAGACAGTATTCCAAAAAATTTAAAGACACAACTCCTAGTGGGAGCTAGTGTCTTATGATGGTCTATTTGGTTATGTCGGAATGATGTTATTTTTTAAAAAAGATTATCATTAACCCTTGCAGGTTATCTTATTGAGTGAGCACTAGCTGAGTGCTTGGGTAATTCTGCAGAAACTAGCCCAGAAGGAGTCCATATTGGCCGGAAGCACCAGGTTGGAGTATGTGGCCACACTACTACAAAAGGGATATATTGGACGTTTCATCACAGACGGTTCCCCAAAACCGTCAGTATTGTAATTATCATAGACGGTTTTACAAGCGTGACCGTCTAAGTTACTAGCGATGACTAGAACTGTCTATGATACGCACATATAGTTCTTAACAAGAACCGTCTGTGATAATTGAAAACGTTACAGATAATTTTTTATTAGAACCATCTGTGATAATTCATTGACGGTTCTTAACAAGCAATGTCTGTGAAAATTGCAGACGTCACAGATGGTTTTTAATCTAAACCGTCTGTGATAATTCAGATACAGTTCTTAACAAAAATTTTGTGTGATAATTTTGAATCACATACTGTTTGTGGTTGGAAGTGTTTGTGATATATTCAATGCTTCCGCTCCCGTATGTAAGATCGAGGAGGCCGACTAGAGGAATGGTGAATAGACAGTTTTAAAATCTTTTGGTTAAACCTGAGTTTTATGTGGAATAGTAAATCAATTCGGTTTTACCTAATTAAAACCTAAAACCTCTAGTCTTTACTAAGTGCACCGACAATTCTAAAACTACTGATTATGAAATCAAACAAGCAAATACATGTGAGCAATTTAATTTCTATAAATGTAAATTGCAATAGAGTAAAGCATAAGAAGGCAAACCACAATGACACACGTATATTTTACCGTGGTGTTCGAAGACTTGCCGGTCTCCCCTAATCCACGTTGAGGTAAGCCCAACCACGTTGGACTAGCTCCACAAATTGAGCCAACACCTCCGAGGTAAGTTCAACCACATGGACCGGCTCCAACACGAACCAACACCTCGATCCACTCGGGGTTGCTCTTCCTCCACTCTGGAGACGGCGAGCACTAAACCACTCACAACCGCTCGAGTCTTCTCACAACCTTCTTTGAGAAGATCACCGGCACAACTCCTCCAAGCCATTTAGGTGTCAGCAAAACACCAAGAGTAACAAGTCGAAGACGCTCACTTAAACAAATCAAGTGTCTATGCTCAAGTGGATACACAATACACTACCTAATTGCAACACAAGCACTTAGGTTTTGCTCTCTAAGCTCACTAAGTGCAACACATGCATAAAAGAGTGTAGAGGGCTCGCTCTTTGCTCAAGGAAATGAATATGCCACCATCCACTCTCCCACAACCGGCCACAAGGGGGTATTTATATCCACACCAAGAAAACTAGTTGTTGGAAGAGAATCTTCTGAAAACCAGGGAAAACAGGTCAGACCGCCCTAGCTCCAGCGGCTATAAAACTAGCCGTTGGAAGCACTACCGGGTCGACCACCCTCACAAGGGCCGGTCAGATCGGACTAAACCGGTCAAACCGCCAGAGGAGCGGTTAGACCGCTCGATAGAGAAAGGTACAGAACCAGAAAAACAACTCTTCTAGAAGAAAAAATGAACCGCCAACTAAAAATCGGTACTACCGGTGAGCGGTAGTACTGCTGAAGAAATATGGTCATACCATTTTTGGGAGCAAGAGAAACTCCCCAAAACACTTTCTCTGGAAAAAAAAAACATCGCATGAAACAAGTGGTCTTTCCGCTGACCGTGGTCAGACCGGCTAACACATGGCGGTCAGACCGATATCCCACCGATCAAACCAACTGACATGGGCAGTCAGACCGCCCACTGTCAACAAGACTGAAAACAGGTTACACACTTTGTTTCAACTCAATTTGCAAAACACATTTGCCAATTGACACAACATGCACACAATGGATGAAGACAAGATTCTCAACAAGTTGCAAAACACATCTGCCAACTTTTAGAATCAACACCACAAGGAATAAGGTACATGGATTTAAAACTTTTGCAAAATACATTTGCAAACTAAAGTCACATGCTACAAGTATTATGCATGAGCTGCGACTATTTGCAAAACACATTCGCAAATATTGGCAACATGCTAACGAGAGAGCAAGCAAGACGAGCTTTCAACAGATGACAAACTCAAGTTACTAGTCAAGACCGCTCTTAATAGTACGACAACCTATGCTACAATCTGGTCTTCCAACCAAACACCGAGGCCAGTAAAGGACTAGGAACACATCCTTAGCCCTAGCTAGTCTTACCTTTACCTTGTACATCCTCTTGAAGATTGATAACACACATCTTCACTTCAAGTCTGAGTTATTGACTTGTTATGCATCAACCCATGATGCAATCTTCACTTGACTTCAATCAACACATGATGGTTTTCTCTTGACTTGATGATCAACTCATGATCATATCTTCTTCGGGATCTTGATGTGCATCAACACATGATGCATGCTCTTCTTGAATTTTGACTTCATGCCGATTAACTCATGAAGTCATCCCAAATCATTATCATCATGGAATTCAACATATTTCACCAACTTATGAAAAATGTTAGTCCTATAACATGATTGTCATTAATTACCACAACATACCATTAACTCACAATGGTAGGTCTATATACTCCAATCTATCCCTCTTTGGTAATTGATGACAACCATCACAATAGCAAATAATTGAATATAAAGCAACATGAGTATATATAAACTACATAAGTTTTATATACTCAAGGGATATGTTTCAAAGTAGAGATCCCAAATATATATTGATAAAGAAATTTGGATCAATACTAACGAAACCACAAAACATAGAGTGGACTCCCCCTAAATGTGTCCATACACGAATATGTAATAAAGACGTGCACATATTCAAGTTAGACTTTTAGTAGAGTTCATCCTATATTTTGGATTCGAGGAATGCAACAAGATATAAGAATATGATACCAAATTCATACCTCCATGCTTTTCACATTTTCATCCAAATAAGACTACACAATAGGCATATCAATAAAAGTATTAGTCTCATATATAGATTTATCATTAATCACTAAAATACTCCATTAACTCATAATGGCAGATCTAGATTCTTCATCGCGCAATGCGTCTCGCGCGCCGGCATTACAATGCGTCTCGTCGTCTCGCGTGCCGGCGTTACGATACGTCTCTTCGTCTCGTGCACCGACGTTACGATGCGTCTCTTCATCTCACGTACCGACGTTACGATGCGTCTCTTCGTCTCTTCCTCATTTTATCAGAATGATCATTGCGCGCTATAGTGAGTACGCACGGTATTGAATACGTAAGCAACTAGCTATAGAACTGTCGCGCGCCATGGTGAGCACGCAGAGCATGACGGTGAGGACCAAGTCGAGGAGGTTGGCGATCGCCATTGCTCTTCCTCACGAGGTCATTGTCCACATCGTCGGCCTTGTGGCTGTGAGCTCTCCTCTGCCTATGACTACCTTCTGCAGCCTACAAGCAATGTAAGTATTTATATACCTACAAAAATACGTACTAATGTTTGTGGAGGCAACCAATACATGCATGCATACATGTTACTATTTTTTATATTATTTTTTAGAGAAACATGTGCACTTAATTTGGTATTTTAATTTTCTCTTATGGAGTAATTCGTGTATTAAGATTCCAACGTCTTGAATTTTGTACGTATATTGGAGTTGCAAGGCCATGTACGAGGTGTCCAAGGGGCGCGCCGTGGGGAGGCGTGTGGCACTGGAGCGGTAGAAGGCGATGAAGTGGCTGGACAATGAATGCTACCTCCTCGCCGTCGTCAACCACCTGGCTGGGGCTGGCAACCCGAAGGCCAGCTTCATTGTCAGCCTCACGGTCGTCTTCGCACACTAGGACATGCAGCGCGGCCTCGTGTACCCCGACCGAGTAGTCGTCGCCAGCCACAAGGCCGCGGCCTGCGTGCTCGGCCTCCTCCTCTACATGGCCAGTGAGGCACGCAATGTAGGGAAGCACTACATGAGCCAGGTCGAGGGCGAGCTGGCCAGCGGCCGGTGCGAGATGGCAAAGAGGACCAATCGGGGGTGCAGGCGGTGCTGGAGGCTCGCTGCAGACGCGGTCCAGGAGGCGATGTTGAAGAAGATGGCTGGGCCGTAGGGCCGGGTGTTGGGGCTGCCGAATGATGGCCACCGATGCACGAGCACTAGCTGCGACGTGACAGAAGGGTGGGGCGACTACATTGTCTTCTACAACGACGATTGTAGGATTATGTATGAGTACGCCAAGTTCTTTGCATATGTGTTGAACTACTTGTCATAAAATCAGTGGTTTTTGCAAATATTTGTATATAATTTCAGCGGAAATAATCATAGTTAAAGCATATTTTCAGTAGCATTTAAATGACAAAATTGACATATAAACATGTAATTTCTTTATATCATGCAAACAGGATAATACGCTCAAAACATAGAACTTGAGAACAACCAAAATCAGCATAGTGCCCAGGTTTTAAAAGTTTATTTATTGCTCTCAGATGTCGGGATGCTCAAGATGAAATCTTGGCATCCTCGCCATTTTTGTCAATATTCTTCACTAATTAAATATGACAACTACAAATAAGACTTTGAGCTCAAACTAATGCTTTACTAACATATCAATAATTATCCCATAAACATCGATTATACTTTCAGCCAACATAGGATCATTTGTTTAACAATGTAAAAGGAATCACAATTTCAGCACATTAGCCTTTCGGCAAACAGGACATCACAGTGCAAAGAGGTCACATATTTTATCACTTAAGCCTTTCGGCAAACAAGATATCATAGTGCAAAGAGATCACAAAGGATCAGTAAGATCACAAAACAAAATGATCAAGTTCATTTCAGTCACAACCGAACTACAGAAAGTATCAGAACAACACTGCTAGAGATAAAACTAACAACAGTAAGAAACACAATTGGCTCAAGTCTGATCTAGTTATCAATTCAATTTTATAATATGACATTTATCCTCATCGAGCATTAAAACGATCCCACAATCACAGACGGTTCTAAAATACAGTTGTCTGTAATATGATCGCATATCACTGACGGTCATATTACAGAACCGTCTATGATACTATGATAAGTATCACAGACGGCTCTGTAATATAACCGTCTATGATACTATGATAAGTATCACAGACGGCTCTGTAATATAACCGTCTATGATATCCCTTTATTAATAGGGCTCCGCTAGAGTTTGTGCCCTTACTCCTCACTCGCTTGTCCCCTCCCTAGTGCCCTTACTTCCCGCCCAAATCCCTTGTCGTGGTCGTGCATCCCGCAGTCCCCATCGTCACCTCCCGCCGACCCCCTATGCCGCCGTCATCCCCACGCCGTCCTCCTCCCCGCACCAGCGTCCTCCCTCTGCTGGCCTCCATCAGTGTGTCGTCCTCCTCCCAGCGCTGGCGTCCTCCCTCTGCAGCCCTCCTTCTAGCGGTGTCCTCTTCCCCGCGCCGGCCTCCTCCCCGCGCGCCCCCCCGGCTGTCTCCAATGCGACTTGTCTTGACTTGACTTCTTGGTGGCTTTGTGTGCCATCAATTCAGTGAGCATTCTTCAACTTTAAATATCTATTGTGCTTAATATGCCATACTAGTGAAACTTAAGTTTATATCTCTCTTTGATTTATATTAGCACTTGTATGTAGTAACTTTGCATAATAGATTATGGGATTTATATTGTCTAGTGAGGATTGTTGGTCACAGTGAGATTAGTGTGACAATTTAGAGTCATAAGATAGGCTTTGAGCTAATTCATGTCATTATCTTGTTTCATTTTGTTACTAACAATATGTTGTTGTATTACTTTTGTTAGAGCAATTAATCTTCAACAGCTCTCCACTATGAGTATTTGCAGTAATATCATTGAGTACTTGCAGTAATTTCATTGATTGATGTAGTATTAATTTGTTGATCTTGCAGTACTGATTTGTTAATCTTGCAGTAATATCATTGATTTCTGAAGTACTGATTTGTTGGTTTGTTAATCCTACAGTGATACCATTGAGTCAATCTGTTAGGTGGTTTTGAATTGATTTGGCATCCTAGTGACTTCTGCTAGGTGCTTTTGAATTGATTTGGCCTTGACTAGCGAGCCTTGGAATTTCTTTTGTCTTTTGCTGAAAAGGTAGTATGTAGGACACCATGAGTGCAAAGACGAATGATCTAGAGGTTTGTCAATCTCGCAATAATTATTTCCTAATTATCACTTTCAATATATATGCTTACTACTTTACTCCTCCTAGCGTCTGAGCTTGACAATCCCACCAAGTACATTTAATCTGAATGAAATCTTGGACATTCGAGGATGTCTCGCCACCTTCATTATGATGGAGATTGTTAACCCGAGAGGGGAGTTTCATTCTGCTTAATACATGTTCAAACAATTGACTCAATTGTAATTCACTTTGAGTTGTAATTCAATTGTAACTCTATAATACATGAACATTATTTTGTAATTGATTTTGAGTTGTAAATCACTTATATGTGATTTTATCTGTTTTCTGCTTGCTTATTTTCAGAGGGCATGGATAGCATTTCCTGAGGCTGGCCAAAAAATGGGGGAAAATATTTAGATATAGAATGAACTATCACATACGGTTACTACCAATAACAATCTGTGATATGTAGCATATCACAGACGGTTGGTACATATAACCGTCTGTGATGGCCAAAATATCACAAACGGGTTTGTGGTATCAACAGTCTGTGAAGGCGTACTATCATATACGACTGCCACCAATAACCGTCTATGATATCCTTCATATCACAGACAGTTATTGTTAGAAGCCATCTGTGATAGTAGACCTTCACAGATGGTTTTGGTAAAAACCTGTATATGTTGTTACTTATCACAGACGGCTAAAAACCCGTCTGTGATAACCGCTATTATCATATACACATAAAATAAGACGGTTCAGAAACTGTTTGTGATGACAGTTTAGAACCGTCCGCTCATGACCCTTTGTGTAGTAGTGCAAAGCAAATCTTCAACATCCATGGGTGATAGTTTAGTCGCATGATTTATAATGATTGAGGTTAATTTTCAGTCGTCATTTGGTTGTAAGGCTTCAAGCCACCTTTAAACTTTTTGGTTATTTTGGTACTTTACACTCTGTAATAAATTAGGCTGTGTGCATATCCTTGATGCAGAGGCCGAGAGAGTTTTCTCTTCCATTATCAAAAAAAAAGAAGAACTGCGGTCAAATCATATACTATTAGTTAGTTATATCTCTCTCTTGTATATTATATGAAGTCGAGAAAATAGATTGAGCCAGGTGCAGAAGCATGCAGCAGCAGGCATGGCACGTATACTTTTCATACTGACAAATTGGCGATCGACTGTCGTGATGTACTGCACAGCAGCAGAAATGAAGCCTAACTAGGCAAAAGATGAGGGCAGCCTAAAAACGGGGCTGCTAACGTTAGTAATGAGTTTGATTATAATACAAATTGATTGTAATACAAATTGAGTTTGAGTGTGAATGTGTGATACGAATTGTGTTTCCTACTCCAACTTGTAATTATATTAACATAGTCTTTCATGTATCACTATAAATATGTTTTGTAGTCTGTAGCTAGGGAAGAGCAAGAGCATCATTGTAAATATCTTGTAGTCTTTCATGGAAAGGAGGAACCAGCTCTTCTCTCATACAAACCGTGCACGTGCCCTTCCCTGTCAGCGTTCACCAAAGATCAATGGATCAATGATGATATGCAAGCATGCACACCTGTGATCTCGGAACCACTGTTTGTTGGAGAGAAATATGAGCGCCGGGGACGTCACTACGTACTCCAGATCGAAAGAGGAAAAGAAGATGAGATGAGATGAGATGAGAAGATAAAAATGATAAATCAGAAGTAACTGACATGCATGCATGCAATGCGTCCTTTTGATAGGGTTTGGGTTAGTTACCGTGTTTGATTGTGGTCATACGCATGCCAGTTTGGAAGACAGGAATTCGATGTGTCTATTCAATTCGTACGACCAACAATAATGATTCGAGATGAGATTAAATTATTTTTGGTAAGAAGTACACATAGCAGATAGCTATCGGAAAGAGAGAAAAATACACAAGTTTTAACTCGTGCAATTAATTTGTGGTGTTAACGTTTTGATGTTCAAAGACAAATGGCTATTATAACTTTGTAATATGAATCATATATGTTAGTTTCTTTTCAATTTAGGTAACCAAATTAACACAGTAGATATTACTATGTACTGTATCTCGAACCGTTTGATTTGAGATCTGGCCATTACTATGTGTATCTTTTTCGCTTGCTCACTTTAGCACAACAAAAACCTAGCGTGTGTGCACGGCTGCACAGCTACACTACATACACTGCACCACTAGCTAAGTAGCTAGTGACTATGTCAATGGCGGATGGGTCTCCCTGCATCGATACCCTACTGATCAGTGGTACGTATTTACAGTGAGCACAAGTATGCAGCCATGGGACTGTAGAAGAGAAATAGTGCCGGCGCCACCGCCACCGCCACCCACAGAACGCGAAAGATCGAGCAGTGAAGGAGGGCAGCATCGCTGTAGCGCAAAGGGGATTGATAGGAGCGCATGCCCCTCTCGTCCCCTCCGTTCTCTTCTCTTCTCTTCACTTCACCCTAGCTAACCTTTTCCTCTTCTTCTTCCACACACAGTTGCTCCCCGGCCTTTCCCCTTCCCCTCCAAATCCGCTCCTTATCTCGCGACTTCTGCGCCCGAAAAGCTGAAGCCAAATCGCGCTTTTTTACCTCCTAACCAGCACATGAGATCATGAGCTCCGAGGACTCGCTCAAATCCTTGTCCCTGGACTACCTCAACCTCCTCATCAACGGCCAGGCCTTCAGCGACGTCGCCTTCAGCGTCGAGGGCCGCCTCGTCCACGCCCACCGCTGCGTGCTCGCCGCCCGGAGCCTCTTCTTCCGGAAGCTCTTCTGCGGCCTCGACCCCAACCACCAGCCGCTGCCCCCGCCTTTAAGCTCGCCGACGGGCTCCGAAGGCCGTGGCGGCGGCGGCGGCGGCGGGGCCCCGGCCACGCCGGAGCTGGTCATCCCGGTCAGCTCCATCCGGTACGAGGTGCTGGTGCTCGTGCTGCAGTTCCTGTACAGCGGGCAGGCGTCGGTGGCGGCGCCCAAGAGCGGGCCGCTGCCAGGGTGCGGCGCCCGGGGGTGCTGGCACACCCGGTGCGGCGCCGCGGTGGACCTCGCCCTCGACACGCTCGCCGCCGCGCGCTCCTTCGGCGTCGAGCAGCTCGGCCTGCTGGTTCAGGTGGGAAAACGAATAATGATTTGATCGGTGCAGAAAAAATTCCTCTCTCTCTATATATATATATATATATATCTTCTTGGGATCTGCCAACTCCTGATCGATGTGATTTAAGAATGATGGTGGTTAGGCCTGCCATGATTAATTGGAGCGTCTTTTGTGGCATCAAGGTGGGAGTCAGAACTCAGAAGAAGCCATGGCGTCTGAGCCGCTGCTCAGCAGCTCAGCTGGTGGATCCTGACCTGGCTGCATGTATGCTTGTCTAGATCCCTAGGTTGCCCTTTGCCTTTCCGATTCATGCACCACTGTGCCCTCTGGCCTCTGAGCCTTGCTCAGTACAGCAGCAGCGGCAGAATCCAGTGTCCCCCTCTTCATTCATCACATTTTTTAGCAATTTTTCTTGTGTTTTGTGTGGGTGAGTGGGGGACTGAGTGTACTGATAGGACCTAGTCGTCTCTAGTCTCTCACAGTCTCGTTTGCTTTTCTGCTGCTTCACCTTGCTGCTTCTGTCATCACTTGTCATGGAGCTTCTGACTCCTCTTTACTAGGAAGGGTGTTTTCACGCCCTTGTTTGTGTCTGTCCCTTCCTTACATCACATCCATCCATCCATTTGCTCTTTCCTCTATCTCCATCCACCTTGCGTTGCGCTAGGGTTTCTTGGAGATCCAACCCCTCCATCCCCCAACAACTCACTCCGGCCGCCGTGCGCATCATTTCCTAAACTTCTTGGTGTACATCATGTCATGCATTGTGCAAGTACACTAGATTCATGATACATGCATATCGCTAGTGGGAGCAAGTACACTGACCGGGTCTGTCTTTATAAATTTTGATTGTTTTCTCCGTAAAAGAACTGTTATATTTTGAAAGTTTATTTACAAGTTTATTATATATAAATTACGGTAAAATATTTATGCAATTTTTGTTCTTAGTCACTGTAATTATTTTTGAAAGTTTTAATAATTTATATTTTCATCGTATGATTCAAAATCTCACATGTATTTTGAGAGGGTAAGCAAAAACAAAAACAAAAAAAATTAAAATTAAAATTATATACCAACAAAATACGGCAATGTGGTGAACCAGTTATGTGAAGCTTCACATGTACTTTGAGAGGTTGGACAAAAACATATAAAAATAAATAAAATTGTATACCAAATAAATATGGCAATATGGTGAACCTATTATGTTCTGCACATGTACTTTGAGAGGTTGAGCAAAAACAAAGATAAAAAATAAAATTAAATACCAACAGAATACTGCAATATGGTGAACCCGTTATATTCTGAAGAAAAAATTATAATAAATTTGGATTCAATTCATTATATGGGAAAAAGTGCAAATCTCAGAGTATATATCGGACGAATGAAAATTCGACTATTATAATTTTTTCTTACAGCACATCAACAACACAAATCTTATAGCACATCTAACGAACAGAAAAGTGACAGTTGTGGCTTCAAAAAACTGTCGGAAATTATATAGCAATTCCTATATATTAATTGGTACAATATAATGCAGACGCAGTTGGAGAGCATGGTGAAGGAGGCGTCCGTCGACGACGTGATGAAGGTCCTGATGGCGTCGCGCAAGTTCGAGATGCAGGAGCTCTGGGCCACATGCTCCCACCTTGTCGCGCGCTCGGGCCTCTCCGCCGATCTCCTCGCCAAGCACCTCCCGATCGAAGTCGTCGCCAAGATTGAGGAGATCCGCGCCAAGTCCCCGCTCACCACGGCGACCGCGCCGCGCTCGCCGTTCTTGACCCACCATTACCTCCCCATCAACGCGACATCCTCCGCGGCCGACCGCGACCACAAGATCCGGCGCATGCGGCGGGCCCTTGACGCGGCCGACATCGAGCTCGTCAAGCTGATGGTCATGGGCGAGGGCCTTGACCTCGACGACGCGCTCGCCGTCCACTACGCCGTCCAGCATTGCAACCGCGACGTCGTCAAGGCGCTGCTTGAGCTCGGCGCGGCCGATATCAATTCCCGCGCCGACCCCACGGGGAAAACCCCTCTGCACCTGGCAGCGCATATGGTCTCCCCCGACATGGTGTCCGTGCTCCTCGACCACCACGCCGACCCGAACGCCAGGACGCTCGACGGCGTCACCCCGCTGGACGTGCTCCGCAGCCTCACCTCCGAGTTCCTCTTCAAGGGCGCCGTGCCGGGGCTGACGCACATCGAGCCCAACAAGCTCAGGCTGTGCCTCGAGCTCGTGCAGTCGGCTGTGATGGTGACCACGCGCGACGAGGGCGCGCCCGCCGGTGGCGAGGTCGGAGGAAGCGACGGCGGGAATTTCCCAAGGAGCGACGCCGACGACAGCTTGGTGAGCCTGACGATGAACTCCACGCTCATGTACCAGGGCCAGGAGATGGCGGCGGCGGTGGCGGGCGAGGCGAGGAAAGGGAGTAACGGCCGAGAGAGCCCGTCCACCTTGTACTTCCCAAATGGCTTCCCATAAGTATCAATTCCCTAATCTGTCTTTCTCTAGCTCTGCTGATGATTTGTGGATCAATGGTGTAGCTAGCTACTATATATAGCAGCTAGGATAAATGCACGAGCAAGAATTTGATGGTATTTGATGTGGATTGTTCGATCTTCGCATGATCGATTGGGCAGCAACTGTACTGTTCTTTGTTCAAATCCGTCTGCAGTGTTCATCTTGTAATGGGTCTCCAATATGATCCAGAGCTTGCTCCAGCTGCTGGTGTGTTTTACATGTAGCCTTTATGCAGTGCAGTGCAGCTTTTGGTGACTGTACGTAGTAGGCTTTGGACGACAGAGAAGCGGGGTGTGAGACAACGGGGGGGAGATCGTGTGGCGTTCGATCGACAAGGCGAATCTAAGCGTGGAATTGAATGGCACAGGGATTGCGCATGCATTTCTACTGTATCACGGTAACTATTTTAATTTTATCGAATAATTAATAAAGCTCACCAGATGGGTCATAGCCTACTGCATTGGGCGGCTGGGACCTTTGCAGGATGCGTACGTATCTACTAAGATCGTTATCTCTCGTTCTAAAGCGCTCTACTCTAAGACTTGACTTTATGATAGCATGGTTGTAACAGCCTAATTTTGAACCGATTAAATTTTGCATCAATTTCAAAAACTTTGTTGCGTCAATTAATTCCCTTGTCTCAAGAATTCGGTTTTGCAAAAATCTCAAAGTTAATCGTGTGCAAAAACCATTTCCAAATCTAAATTCAAAATTCAAACCAATTCTGAATTGTAAACTCAATTTGAACCATTTTTTCCTCCCTCTCTCTCCCTCGGGCCGCAATACACCAAGTCGGCCTAACCGCCGCCTCCTTTCCCTCTTTCCTCCCTCCCCCTCACAGCCCAGCGCACAGCCCGGCCCGTGTCGTCACCCTCACTTTCCCCCTTTCCTTCCTTCCCTCACGGCCTAGCCAAGCCGAAGCCTAGCCGCAACGCAGCATCAGCCAACCCAACTCCCAGCTCACTCTCTCTGGCCCCACTTGTCAGGCCACATGGGTGAAGCACCGTGCTTCTTCCCCCGCGCGCCAGCTCGCCTGGCTCTCGTGCATTGCCGTCGTACGCACGCATACCGAGCGAGCCAGGCATCGTCAAGCCCTGCGCCTCGAGCCTCTCACCCTCTCTAGCACCGTCGCGACCTTGTCACCTCACGAGCGCGCCCAGCTCACTCGCACACCGTTCGCGAGATCACGCACCGGAGATAAACCATGTCGTTGTGCTCGTCTCACCTCTTCTCCCCGCCATTTAAGCTGCGGTCGCGTGTCATCTTGCTCGCCAGCTTCTCTGTGTTTTCCCCAACTTCTCCCCTCCGCTCCTCCTCGAGTGGAGAAGAACTTGAAAGGCGTCGGTCACCTTCCCCAATTCTGCCTGCCGGTTTCGCTCGTTGATTTTCGTCGTTGAGGTGAGATTCCACCTCCGTTGTATCGCGCATCTTGGTCGTTCTGACCTCCTCTCTCTAATGCACGCATCCTTCTTCCTTGTCGTGCACTAGAGATGCTGGAATGCATTTGTCCCCATCGTCGGCCTGGAGCATGTGGATAATGGTCATGCCTAGGGATGCTTACTGGTTGAATTGAATATGACACAACATTGCCATTACAAAACTTGGGTATAACATATGATTCGTTGAGTGGTAACGTGGGTTACCATTGGAAATAGGAAAATATTTTACAAATGGTGTAGACTTGGACGAGTGGATGCTATGGGACCGGTGTAGTGGTTGCACAAGGTCAGGCTTGTGGATTGTATCACCTGAGTCGATTAAGAACCAAATCATGTTCTGCATCATCTGAACTAATAATGGTGCAACCACAAGTCTTGTGTGGATAGACCTAGGTGAATAATTTACCTAGTCATGGTGCTATCGCCGTATTGTGGGCAACGTGGGTTGGGTTGTTGGACCTGTGCTATAGGAGGGCATATATCTGGGTACGCACCCATTGATGGTAGTGGTGGTACCAAGTCAAGATACGTCTACTCCTCCAACAATGGTATTTCTTGGAGTTAATGTGTTCAATCACCCAAGGATCGTATCTATTGGATGGTGTAGCATTATGGCAAGTTATTTTAAAGGCCTTGTTATGATCTTCTTAGTCACACACCTACAAAAGCGTGTCAGTCGGACAATAATTAATAGTTGATCATATCTTCTAGTTAAAGTTGTACAACCTCTGCATAGCATATATTTAATATATTCGAATAGTCGTGCTCCCAGTCATGGGCATAGTCCAGAAAGCCACATTGGTTAGTTTTGATAAAAATTGGGATGGGAACATGTTAACTTAAAAATGGTGGTAGCAACGAGATAATTGTAGGTGAAGGAACCTAATGTCTAGAGTTAGGTGGATGAAACCTGATGTCTAGAGTCTGGTGGATCGAACCGAATGTCTAGAGTCATGTAGATGGAACCTGATGTCTATAGGCAGGTGTCTGGAACTGATGTGGAGATAGGTGGATATAACCTCATGAGAAGTAATAGGTGAATGGAATCTTACTACATGATAAAACTTGGTTATAAAAATGGCACTTTGGTTTTAAGTCAAATTGGCTAGGTCATAGGTTTGAAAAATAATTATAGTATTTGAGAAAAACTTGCTTTGTGCTAAAATAACCATAAGACACTTCCTTTGACAAGCATGCATCTATATAATTGCATTTGGTGTAAGGGCTTACAAGTACATTCGTACTCATTATTGCTTAAATGTGTAGATTCAGACCGTGAGACTAAAGACCCGATGTATGGATCAATCTTGCCTAAAAAGTTATATTGCTGAAATTTTCTATGTCTAATTGACACTTCTATGTTTTTTGTAAGAAAAGGGCACCCAGCCAGATCTATTCACCATTATATGTCGCTTTGAACATTGGTACGAAGATTCAACTTTGACCACGGTTTTTTTTCACATTAAGTTGGTGCATACCTATAAGAATGTGATATAAGGAAATTATTTTTCATGATGGATCTACTAATATTATATTCATATATATGTTCGGTATATCTAAATATTTTACATATATAAGTAGTCGAAATTACAAAAGTTTAGCCGCACTTTTTCAGAGGGAGAGAGGGAAGTAAATTTTAGGTTTTTTTTTAATACAGCGTGTATTTCCTCAAATCAAATTTGCGATTATAGGGTAACAAGCAAATATCATGTTCAAAAAGTGTGATTCAGGAAAACAATTTATATCCTATAACTTCAACGATCGAGTTATAAGTAGAACTCGGAAGGTATATTCACCTATTATTTGATAGTTCATTTTTGTGGCTTTCATATATAATACTACATCTATATGCTCGAAGAATTTATAGCACAGGATCGAGTACTATGAAATCATATATTCTCATCTATGGATGTGGCGGCTCCCAAAAATAAAGTAAAGGTGTGAGAGCAGGCCCTATTATCACAGGTTCTCATGTTGTTTTTGGGTATACTTCCACGCTGTTTAAATTAACATGAAATAGGTGTTAGGTATATGCGCAATTTGTGATTATTATAATTCTTAAAACAATAATTGAATCAACAGCAGTATGTATACTAGGCATATTTGGGATTATAAATAGTAACATGATCATCAACTCAAATATATATCTATCTTATGTATATGCACTAACAAGGCAAAGCCTAAAACAAGAACGCTACTAATAGAAGTATGCATCAACATCATTACATGACAAATATCTAGGAACAAGGCCTAGCAATATCAAATGATATCACCGCGACTTGTAGATAATTACTCCGACGAAAGTCGCAATAGAGTCTAATGCGAAGAAGACGGCACGCAGAAGATGATAGAGAAGGAGGAAGCCATGAGCAGCCGTGCGAACGCTTTCTAAAAACCTGATTTGCCCCCAACTCATATAGGATCACGAGGGACGACTACTTTGGAGACACTGCTCTCCCTATGTTGGTGCATGCCGAAGAAGGGATGGAGAAGCCGGGGTTGCGCAGCATAGAGAAAACGGGCAACAAGACGATACTGATTTTGATTATGTTATGTTTCTGGGAGGTTTCTCTCTATTCTTTTCATCTGAGAGGAGAGGTCTCGTAATTCTTCATGTAGAATCAGCCACAAGAAACTAACTGAAGCAATAACACAGTATTAAACGTAGTTAAAGCGTGTCTTTTCAGTTTTTAATTTGTATGCATGGTTTTGAGGTGCAAAAAGGAGCAGCAGCTCGGTGGGGTGGGGTGGGGTGGCATGGCTAGCGAGCGCGCGCGCACGTGTACTCTTCTTTTGATTGCTCCAACTAGCTAGGTAAGACCAACTCCACCTTATATATTGATCTACTCCTATCTAGACTAGCAATATTGTACTAAACTTCTCATCTTCCACGCTGCATGAGTGGACCTTTAGGATTTTCGTGTGATTTAATTAAAATGTTGAATGGATCAAGCCTAAAACTCCAACAACAACAGGTACGTAAGAATTCCATCAAACAGTTACCGAGTAAAACCCTAGAAACAGTCATGAAGTTGTAGCTAGCTACTTAAAAGTTCACGTTTATTTTTTTTTTATTTGGGATGGAATGGTATAAAAGCACGTTCCCATATATATATTGTTTGTGGTTGCAACTTCTCCATCGTCTCATGTAGATGATACGAATGCCAACATAATTATGTAAATGACATGTATGCTGTACAAGTACTCGTACAATTATGTCACCGAAGAGGACCTGTACCAGTCACATGCACATGGAAACCTTTTTATCTCTGCTTCGTATATGTTCCCTCTCCTTTTTTCAAAATCGTAATATTTACGCTCGCATATCTTTCTTTAATAGTAGGAGTACCCGAGTGTTGCAGAATCCAAGCAGCCAGCTAGCTAGTTACTGCAGATACGTACAAGTGCATGCGTAGCCACTGCATTCGTAGTCACCAGACAAGTATATCTACCAGGATATATATATATGCAGATATAGAGTTTTTTTGGCAGTGTTGACGGTTTCTGTCGTGTTACATGCAATAGTAGCTGACGAGCGAGCCCCAAGGTACTATGCTCTCGCTACTGTTAAAAACAACTCACGATAAAAGCGTTGTCTCCCACGGCGGGTTCCTCTACAACTGTTCCGGCTTGGATTTCCACTGTTTGCCTGCCCTGTCCTCCCGCTCCCCTTCACTTCACTTGCTCTCTCTCTCTCTTTCCACCTCCAATGACACCATGAGCTAGCTTAGCTGTGCCCTCTCATGGCCCTATAGCATCTTCGTTTCATGCACAGTTCGTACATTGTTCAAATTAGCAATTGGCATCCATTGATCTTATGCAATCGACATCAAAGCCAGTGATATCTAGCTCTTTTGTCTCCCCCTTTACAACAAATCCAATGACTACTATGTATAATCAGTCAAATTCAACGAGCTAGACGGGCGAGAACTCCTTTTGTTATCCGTTTGCAAGCGTGCACATACACATCTCTGTTTGTTTCTTCTCTCCTTCCTTTCTTTGTTTGCATCTTGCAGCTGGTTGTAGTACATACTGTTTCCATGCGGAGAATATCTTTACAGTGATCGAACGTCCCGTCAATTGAATGGCGCCCCTAGCTTCCTGCCTGTCTGATATATTTTTATCTTTGGATGATGTACATGACTGGAAGGAGTGAGTTGTGAAATTACCTGGGAGCCGGGCCAGCCCGTGGCCGCCGTGGAGCTCCAGATCTAGCGTCGACGCCGTGCCAACGACCATCGCGCCAATGCCGTCCACCATGGCTACCTGCCGTGTCAGCACGTCTTGTCTCCGGCGAGATCCAGGCACAGGACACAACAGGTCTCCATCGTACTGTGCTGACCCAGACCCGAACATGTTGGACGTGTGGAGCCGTGGACGCCGCGCCGTCGCCGATGTGGAGCTTCAGATCTATCGGCGATACCATGCCAACGACCATCGTACCAACGTCGTCCGCCACACCAATAAGGCCGAGTAGCTCCGTGCGCGTGCGCCAAATGGGGGCAAGGGAAGGGGGAGGGTGCGCCGTGTGGTCGTGGTCACCTGGGCGGCCGCTGTCACCGTGTCCCATGGAGGAGCGGCGCCCTCCAAAGCCATTGTTGTCGTGGTCGTCCGCCGTTATGACCACTGTTGTCGCCATGGAGGGCTGTCGTGTGCCCGTAGGAGTTGGGATTTGGGACCGTCTGCTGGATTGGTAAGGGAAGGGGACAAGATGAGGTAAAAAGGAAGAAAGGAAAGGAAATAAATGTGGAAAAGGGAAAAAACGAGGGAAAATGAAAATAAGTGGAGGTAATGGGAAAGAATGTAAAAGAAGATGAGGGAAGGGAAAAGATGGTATAGAAAATGAAAAATAAAAATATTTGCACATAATTGTAATAGCATGTGAACACAAATATTTGGGGGGGATTGTTAGCCGATCCAAAGCAAAAGAATGAAAAAAACAGCCTTGTAGCAAAGACTTCACGCTTGCTGCGGAACTCTAATCTTTATTGCTTCTTGCTTCTGCTTGGATACAATAATACTCAAAGCTATCGCCCTTATAAAGGTGAAAACGGATCGCTATACGGACTCATTACTCAACACGGTTTCTATTCGTAAAGCTACTCGGACATGACTTGGGTCCATACGGGATTAATTCCAACATACTCCCCCTTAATCCTGATGTGGCCCAAGATCACGAACACCTAGCAGGTGCCGTATTGTTGTCAGCTTCGTCGTCGGCAACGTCTTCGTCAGCACATCAGCTCGTTGCTCATCTGTGCGAATGAACTCCACAACGATCTGTCCTCCCTCGATGCATTCACGTATAAAATGGAACCTCATGTCGATATGCTTGCTGCGTCCATGGAATACGGGATTCTTCATTAATGCGATTGCGGATTTATTATCAACAAACAGCTTCACCGCACTATTCTCCTTCCGGTCACCGCCTAACAAGCTTCGAGCCACAACGCTTGGCATGCCGGCGCCGTTGCCGCCATGTACTCGGCTTCACATGATGACAGGGCTACCGTCTTCTGCTTCTGCGAGTTCCATGACACTAAGCATTCGTTGACATAGAACGCCATGCCCCCCGGTACTCTTCCTGTCATCGTTGTCGCCGGCCAGATCACTGTTTGTGTACCCTGTGATCACCTCAGCATCTCCTCCTCTGGTATATACAAGACCATAATCCACAGTCCCTTTCACATACCCGAGGATCTGCTTGACCGCCTTGTGATGCATCACCGTGGGCCTCTCCATGAATCTGCTAGCCACCCCGACAGCAAAGGAGAGATCTGGCCGTGTGTAAAGTAAGTACCTTAGGCAACCAATAACACGACGATACTCCGTTGCATCCACCGGTTGTCCATCAGGGTCCTTGTACAGCTGTGATCTCGGTTCCATAGTAATCTTGGTGGGATTGCATTCAATCATCCCGAATTGAGTCAACACCTTCTTGGCGTAAGCTTCCTGCTTGATTGTGATGCGGTCTTCTTCATGATTGACATCAATCCCGAGATAGTAATTGAGAAATCCGAGATCACTCATCTCGAATTCAGACATCATCTGCTGCTTGAATGCCGCGATCGTACCTGGGTCTTCTCCTGTCACAATGAGGTCATCAACATATACACCGACAATGATTCCTGCCTGGCCAGTTCCTCTTGTGTACATAGCCTGTTCTTGAGCACACTTCACAAGACTGAGTTGCTTCAAGCTTCTATCAAGCCGCATGTTCCAGGCCTATGGCGCCTGCCAGAACCCGTAGAGCGCCTTGCTCAACTTAAGCACCAAGTGCTCCTTGTTCTTTACTGTGAATCCCTCCGGCTGGGCAACATAGACTTCTTCCTCGAGTTCTCCATTCAGGAAGGCAGACTTGACATCGAGGTGGTGAACTTGCCAGCCGCGATTGGCAGCGATGGCAAGGATGACGCGTACGGTGTCGAGTCTGGCCACTGGTGCAAACACCTCCTCGAAATCAATTCCTTGTCGCTGTACATATCCTTTTGCGACTAGTCTTGCCTTGTGCTTGATCACGTCTCCATCTGAGTTTTTCTTCAGTTTGTAGACCCATTTGAGCCCAATTGGCTTGTGTCCAGCCGGTAGCACCGTGAGGGTCCAAGTTTCATTCTTCTCAATGGACTCATTCTCCTTGGCCATGGTGTCCTCCCAGGCTTGCTGCCCAGCGGCCTCGCGGTAGCAGGACGGCTCCTCCGTCTCTACGAGCATGGCCTCTTCTTCCATATCCTCTTCGTCAAGCTCCAGCCTTCGAGCATCTCTCATGATGTCGTCGATGTGCCTGTAACGAACATGTCCATCATCGGTGCTGCTGCTCCCACTTGACAGTGATATGGCCACAACCGAGGCAGGCGTGGCAGGATCATTTGCCAGCGTTCCAGAGGTTGTCGTCATAATCGGAGTGGTGGGGGATGTCGGGAAGGTTGCTGCCATGCGTGCCGCAAAGACGCGCTCGTTCTTCGGCCCTCCGGCGTCACCTCACCGGCCAGCGGAGTCGATGAAGGGGCTGGCTGAACTTGTGCCGCGGGCGCTGACTCGCCTGCCAGACCACCCACGGGCCGCGCAAAGTCGCCCTCTGTCGGTTCGGTGCTACATTCATCCTCGACGACGAAATCCGATGGATCCCCGCCGCCTGCACCTGTATTCCAGCACCACTCCAGTTTTTCTTCAAATTCTACATCACGACTTACATGAATTTTCCCACGCCGTGGATCAAACAGACGGTGCGCCTTGCAGCCGTCCTCGACGCCAAGGTACACCATCGGCTGGCTTCGGTCGTTGAGTTTCTTCAAGTGTGGAGTTGCCACCTTTGCGTGCGCCGTGCAGCCAAACACACGAAGATGTGCCAGATGCGGCTTCCCTCCGTTCCAGGCCTCGAACGGAGTGCGTTCGCCCAGTGCGTTCGTTGGTAAGCGGTTTAGCAGGTACACCGCGTGTCGCACCGCCTCCCCCCAAAACCTTCTGGGCACGTTCATGCTCTTGAGAAGGGACCTCGCCATTGCCATCACGGTCCTGTTCCTCCGCTCCACCACGTCGTTTTGCTGTGGCGTGTATGGCGCGGTGAGGTGTCGTCGATCCCGGCCTCCTCGCAGAGCCGGTTGAACTCAGCGGAGAGAAACTCCCCACCACGATCAGTCCTCAACGTCTTGATGCGCTGCTCGCTCGTGTTCTCGACCTGCAATTTGAATCTTCAGAATACAGAGTAAGCTTGGTCCTTCATCTTGATCACGTACAGCCACATCCACCTAGAGTAATAATCAACAATTAACATGAAGTAGCTGTTACCGGCGAGGGTCGAAGGTGTGATCGGACCACAGAGGTCAGCATGTAACAGCTCAAGCGACTTCTCCGCCCTGTAATTTGCCGCTGTTGGGAACGGCTGCCTCGCCTGCTTCACTACCAAACACCATTGACACAGCTGGTTCGGGTGCATGATTGGTGGTACGCCCACCACCATCTCCTTGTCAACAAGGAGCTTCATAGCGTGGAAGTTGACATGGCCAAGCCTGGCATGCCATAGCCACGCCGGATCTTCAAGGTTCGCCGGGAGGCACACCGGCTCTGCTAAATGCAACTCAATTGGTAAAGGCGGTTTGCAGTGCGCCTCACCTTCGTGAGCAACCTCGCATGACTTTTGTCGAGCACCTGTAGGGCGTCCTCGTCCATGATCACTTTGTGGCCGGTCTCGGTTAGTTGTCCGAGGCTCACGATGTTGCTTCGAAGCCTCGGGATGTAATATACCTCTTGGAGCAGCTATTGGTCCCCGTTCCTGCAGCTGAACAGGATTGATCCCTTGCCCATGATTTGCACCGTCGAGCCATCGCCGAATTTGACCTTGCCGGTGATATTTTCGTCCAGCTCGCGAAACTTCGCCCTGTCGTCGGTCATGTGGTTGCTCGCCCCGTTGTCCAGGTACCAGACATGACAGGGAGCAGCCTTCTCTTCCGGCCTCGTCTTCTCCTCGCTCAGTAGGACGACATCCTGCCGCTCCTGCTATTTCGGCGCCATCTCCTCCGACACCGCGAGCATCAGGGCCGGCTCAGTGTCGTCTGCACGCGTGAGGTGTGCCTCCTCCTCCTTCGGGGCCCTGCATTCAGATGCATAGTATCTCATCTTGTCACAGTTAAAACAGCGGATGTGGCTCTTGTCACGGCCACCGCCGCTGGAACCACTCGCGCTGTCTTTGCTCGACGCCCCGCCGTGACCGCCCTTGCCGCGCTATCTGCCGCGACCACGTCCACTCTGACCATGGTTGCTGCTATCTGCAGGAGCATAGGATTTACCCTTGTTGTTCGACGAGGAGTCGCCGCCATCCTTCTTCTGTCATGCTTGCCACTCGGCCTAAGTGAGCAGGAGTTGGCCGTCGCCGCTGCTGTTTCCGCCAGATGTCCGTGGCCGCGTACGTTCTTCATAAGTCTTCAGTCGTCCCACAGCTTCCTCGAATGGCATGGTGTCAAAATCATAGAACTACTCGATCCCGACGATCACACTCAGAAATCGATCCGGCATGGTGTCGAATAGCTTCTTCACCAATGCGGCATCGTCGAGCGTCGCCCCTAGGTTGGCGTACCTGACGGACATGCCATTGAGTCTTCCGGCGTACTGGTCCAGGGTTTCTCCCTCCTTCATGCGCATGATGTCGAAGTCATTCTTCAACGTATGCAACCGTGCATTCTTGACGCGATCCGCGCCAATGAACCTTGTCTTGAGATAGTCCCAAACCTCCTTCGCAATTTTATTCCTTGCTACCTGCATCAGGAGATCCTCCGGGAGCGCTTGGAAAATATACAACCTCGCCTTCTTGTCCTTCTTCGCGTCGACGGCCGCCCCGACCGCCGGCTTGATTGCTTCCCAGACGCCTTGATCCTCCATCATTGCTTGCACCCGAATCACCCAGCTTGTGTAGTTTGTCGCCGTCAGCTGCGGATAATGGAACGGCCCACCGCCGCTCTCCCGCGCCGCCTCGCCCTGAGGAACGATTGACATTGGCTCTGATACCAGATGTTAGCCGATCCAAAGCAAAAGAAGGAAAAAATAGCCTTGTAGCAAAGACTTCACGCTTGCTGCGGAACTCTAATTTTTATTGCTTATTGCTTCTGCTTGGATACAATAATACTCAGGCTATCGCCTTTATAAAGGTGAAAACCGATCGCTATCTGGACTCATTACTCAACACAGTTTCTATTCCTAAAGCTACTCGGACATGACTTGGGTCCATACGGGATTAATTCCAACAGGGATGAACTAAATTTTATTCATTTTTCTTTCCAGATACAGAGTTATTGTCTTGTTAAAAACCTTACACCCTAGTGTGGGGTACTCCGGTAAGGAAAAGAGTACAGTAACCGCATACATATACATAGATTAGTTGAGGTCGAGATCGTCTCCACGATCTCTGAATCCTCGAGCTGTCATAAAAAAACCTTTAAAAAGTCACGAAAAAGACCTACAACTGTCCAATCCACTTCAATAACCAACTACGTGCCTCATAGTTCGCGCACCGCTCCAGCATAGTATATGTTGGATTTAATCTTGTTTTGATATTTCTTCTTTTTACTGCTTGTTGGTGTTGTGTCCATATACGTTGCCGTACTCGTTTCATACAAGGAATAGGAACCGAGTCCGAGTTGGACATTGAGACATAGCCTTTATAAGCAATGTAACAAGAGAACAAGTTGTGGTGTGAGTTCAGGAGAAGTAATAAAGAAAAGACCAAAAAGGTGGAGGGGCAGGTGCTCCAAGAGAAATTGATTGGGTTCTCGGTTGATTATTTTGGCTTGGTGTTTTGTCTCCCCGGCATAGCGAGGCAGGGGAGATGTTGTACTAGGTGCTGGGAGAAATTTTCTCAGGCATCATATGAAGATACACAGAACAAGGTGCTACCACGTGAAGACGTAAAGCAACGAAGCAAAGATAGAGAAAAGACTGGAAAAATTCCAACAGTATACGTAGAGTTCCACCTCACCTTCATGTCAAGGTTGAATCTTCTTGACCTCTTGTTGTTGGCCATATATAATACTCCGCGAACTGGGCGTATCCTATGGTCGAAAATGTAATGAAATGGATAGCATTGTGTATATTGTCCAAACTAGGTTTCATTACATTCAGACCTGCTGAGAATAATGATGTGGCATATATGCCTCTAGTGGAGTACGAAACCTCCAATGTAGGATTGCAGATGCGGTGTGAGATGCTCCATGGCCGTCATGTTAGCTGATGCATTATCAAGAGTGCTGAAAATAATTCTATTATCTATTTTTCAATTCGCTAATAACCTCGAGTACATGTGCAGCGATGGCCTCTCCGATGTGTCCTCGTCGATTGGCCTAAATTCTATGACTATTTGGTTCAAGTTATAGTCATCGTCCAAGTAATATACAACAATACTAAGATAGGTTGCCCTTTGGTGGGATGAAGTCTATATATCTAAGGTCAAAGCAAAGAAAAACTAACTCTCGTGAAGTTCTCTTTCAAGCTTGATAATTTGGAAGGAAAACTTTTGAATACCAAAAATGTTTAAAATAGCCAACTCTAGGTTTTTGGTATAGAACACTTTTTCAAATTCTTTTTAGAATTGATTTTGGGCAATTTTTGGTAACTCTCGGTTCTCTTTCACTCCCTCTACATCTCTCCTCTCTCTCACTCTCTCCAGCTCTCTCTCTCTCTTTTCTCTCTCACCGCCCCTGACCGCCCACACTACCCCCGACCTCAACCTCCAGATCTAGCGCGAGGAGGAGGCCAAGTAGGCGGCGAGCGGGCAGCCGATGATGTGGATCTCCAAATTTGGTGCAGGGAGGCGGTGACATGGAGCTCCACACAGGGAGACGACACACGGGTGGCGAGCATGTCAGACCCCCGGGCGTGGAATACCCGAAAATCCTATGTCTATACTGTGCTAGTCCCAGGATTAATAGCTAACACACACATTCACAACATTTAGTAATCACATCCATACAAACACATACTAAAGTAAAACAAAAGGGTATTCTACTTAAGCTATTACAACAATGGTTAACCAGCCAAATAAAAGCAGTCATCAGAGTAAACAAAATAAATAGCAACAGAAGATATAGTAATAGTAGCAAAAGTCCAGCGGCATACCCATCCGATCCCACAGGCTACCGACAAGGAACAAGTCCTAGGTAGACCCGTCACCGTGCCCTCTGGTGCCGGGGGCAAAGAACTCGTCGTGTGGCATCGGCTCCTCTGCAAACTCTAAACCAACAACAATAGTAAGATTGAGTACAATGCGTACTCAACAAGACTTGTAGTGTATCACAAAAATTATATTAAATGCAAGGCTATCAAATGAATGGCTCTACTCTACAAGTTCTTTTGCTTAAAGGGACTTTTATTTGTAATATTCATAAGCAGTAATTTGCTACGGAATTTAAAAGAGTAGTTTAAGAAGAAGTAAGTACAGGACAGTAAATAAAGAACTGAATGAAATAATACCAATACCTGCATCCCTACTCGGTTGCAAGTAAAAATATAATCATATTCAGCCATAGACATGGCACTGACTAATTCAAGTTCAACCATAGAAATAGCAGTCCTGCTATAGACATAGCAAATCAGCCATAGAAGTATCATCTCTGCTATAGATATAGCAATCCAGCTATAGACATGGAAGTTAACTTAACAAATTAAAAACCACATGTCATTACCCCAATCTTTTGTGACAAAATAGTTGGAAAAGCAAAGCTACCGCCATACCAGTCGCACTAAGCACGCTCAAGACCGCGAGGATGGCTATTCAAATAATTTTTCACTCTGCAGAGGTATACAACTTTACCTATAGTACGCGGTATTCCAGTCGCCTGGAATATCTCTATATCACTTCTCACTACCAAAGGTAAGCAACCTAGAGTTCGCGACGCAACCATTACATTATCTAGCCCTAACCTTGCACTAGCCTCGCGAATGACTATCCCCAATTACTTGGGTAGAAGCTCGCAGTATGAAGAGTCCTCACTCAATGGATAGAAACCTGTTGAGTGAGTCCCTCACCTGCTGAATAGAAACCCGTCAAGTGAGTCTTTCACTTCATATGGATAGAAACACGTTGAAGTGAGTCATTCGTAGTTGTGACGATAATATAAATTGCTCGCACTACATCTACCTACTAATCATGCAAGGTTATGATTCGATGACTTTTTTAGCTACGGCTACCCCATCCTAGCACATATGTTTGTACTATTAGGTCTTAGTGCCGAATTTGCTGGTTCCAGTCCTTAATCGGCAACGGGCGAGAACTCCACCCTAGCTACTAATGAGTCACAATCCACACTTTTTCGGAATACAATATAACTCGCCCGAGTCTAAAAACTAAAGTTTTCATTTCATTTTCATACAAAATAATAAAGATACCCTCTCCGGACATTTTCAAAATAATCTCAAATTCTCAAATTATCATATTGTCCTTATATTATTATTTTTTGGAAAAGCTATTGTTCTAGTTGTATTTGTGCGATAATCGCATAAAAAAATTTCCAAATGACATTATATACTGCCTAAACCATATTCTAAAGGCTACAATAGTAAAGGATTAACATTTCAATAGGATATATGCAGCAAATAGGATTATATCTACCAATTTTCCAATAATAACATTTTTCATACAAACATACACGCATGCATATAGGATTTACAAAATAAAGTACAATAATTAAAATACTGGGATCAACGTCATCAAAGGAGGTGCTTCCCTTGCTCTTGCTATTCTGGAAATACGATTTGTTGGTCATCGCAATAATAATCAGAGCAATCGTCATCTAATTCAAAAAGAGCCGGAAATAAATTAAACAACAAATAAATTCAACAGTAACCAAAATTAAATATTTTAACATATTCTGGTAGATTATGATTTTAGACAAATTTAGAGATAAATTTCATTCAATTTGGCGTTTTGTAGCAAAAGTTATTAAGATTTTAATTCCATTCGGTTTGATAAATCCAGATTAAATGAGAAATACACTTTCTATCGGAGAAAGCGTATTCTCATGTCTGTTCTAACGAGGTTTACGCTTTTCAGTGAGGAAAGCGTATTTTCCTCGGGTTTCACTGAGGTTTACGCTTTCCAGATTTGAAAAGCATATTCTCCTCAATACTAAAAGTGTATTTTTTCTATTTTCATTTGATTTTCCTTTAAAAACCGACAAGTGGGGCCCACTGTCAGTGGCTTGGTCAATGAGCACAGTGCATAGAACAAGGGGATATGCGCACAGCGTATGGGATCACGGGGGTTGGGTTCACTGTGCACTTAACCTGTGGGGCCTGCATGTCAGTGACTCATTAGGAATACCGATTTGTTTTACTCTTTTCTTTAATCTAATGACTCGGTCCCACACGTTAGTGACTCATTAACGATTAACCAAGCATTAAGATTTGGATTAGTGTTAATGATAGTGCTTAGACACACTGATGGCGAGCTACAGTGTCGTCCAGCAAGAGCCGCGCGGTGGCGCTCACACCCGCACGTGTCGCCGGCGCGGTGAGGCTCGGCGACGCCAGAGAGTGCCCAAAATGGGATTTCCGTGCTATTGCGCACTCGCTGGCACTGGTGGTGAGGTCGGAGGTGGCCTAACGCGACGACACGCCGGGGTTGAGCGGAGGAGCGAGTATGACAATGAGCTATGCCCTCTACAAATTAACACGTGCATAAGCTTCTACGGTTTACCAGGAGCATACCAAAAGCGGGGGGAGGAGCTAAGTGGTCGGAGTCGCGTTGTCGACGGTGAGCTGAGGCAGCGAGGTCGCTCACACGTGGAGAAGGAGTCCGGTCGAAGGAGAAGGCTCAGCGACGGTTGAAGAAGATCGACGAGGTCCAGGCGATGCTTCAGGTACGGGGAATTGGTCCGAAGCGCAATGAATCGCTAGCAATGGTTGGAGCCGTGGTTCTAGCCAGAGACAAGGAAGAAGGGGTGATTCGGGGTCTCCTGTGAATCAATGGAGAAATCAAGTGAGGGGAAAGCTTCACTAGGTTCTGGAACACGAATTGACGCAATGATGGATACTAGGAACCCTTCAGTTCGTCGGGGACGAAGATGGTGCACACTGTCGAATTAGGGTCCCTTCAGTTCGTCGGGGACGAAGATGGCGGCACACTGCCGAATTAGGGCTTGCGCTCTCTGGTCAATAGAGCTCGATTGAGTGGGGTAAGAAGATGAATGAGTGAGCGCACTGAGTTGGAAAAGACGAAATGAAGCTGAGGGAGGGTGTCCTTTATATAGACGAAGAGGCGGAGATCAACAAGGAAGAGCCCGGGCAACCACGTGCAAGAAATGGTGGATCTTACAGCGTACGGGCAAGGTTAGGTGTGGTCGGGCAGGGGAATGGGCGCGGGGGTTGATGGCGAAGCGACAGGAGTTGGTTGGGGTCTAAAACCGGGGGCGACGAGGCGAAACCACGAGCGGGGCAGTGAGCTCGCTCACGCGTGCACTGGCACAAGGCGAGGCGAGGTGGACGACGAAGCCTGCAGGTGGGGCCCACTCGCCAGAGAGAGATAAGGTAGATTAGGTTTTCTTATTTTTAATTTTTCGGTTGAATTATTTGCCGAAGTTATTTACACTATCCCGAAAGAGCTCGGCCCAACAACCTGGTCTAGTTGCGATGACCGAGGAAAAGGCACAATGTCTCTCGTGTTCCTTTCATTTCACTTTGCAAAATAGTCACGCGTGGCATGGATTGATGCCTTTTTTTTGTGTTCAAGCGGGAAAAGGAATAATGCAACACTGCGTGCCATACTGGAATAGTGCTAGTGTTTGGTGTCCAATACCCGAACATTACACCACCGGTATGACCGCTGTCCATTTCCGGTCAAGCCGCTCGGGCTAGGCCAATCAAACCACCTTCAATGATCGGTTAAATCGCCGATTACCTGCCAGCAAATTTAACAATTTGCTAAACTGGGAGTTCACTCCCTAAACTCCTTGGCAACGATGTCAATTGTTCAATACCTAGAGTATAACCATACCACATAGTCAGCTCCAACTCTTTTGGCATTTTGAAGCCGCTTTGACCTGACTGCACGAAGGCGCCTATCAAGAACAAGAACGCATACGCATGCACGCATGGGCAAACATTTTCATGCAAATTAAAGCAGTGTACTTTTTTTCCGAACTTCCGTAGAAAACAAACGGTTTCATGTGAAATAACTGCATTCTAAATATGGGGTAAAGGAGTTGTTTTGGGATTGTGGAAACACCCTTTGTTCAGATCACACTCAAATCATGTGTTCGGTGTTCCTGTAAAGCCGCTGAACTCGCGATGCTGCAAGCTTAACGAACGAATAATACGCGGCAGCCGTTGCAGCAAGCAGGTCAGGCGCCTGACCTGATAGGCAGGCAGGCCGGCCAGGAGGAGGTGTCACATCAAGACAGGCCATGACTTATCCCACCCTTGCTTGCTGCCTGCTTCGGTGCCTCCTTTCTTCTTCCTTTTTTGCGTCGCCACTCATGGCCGGCCGGGTCGCCTCTGGCTGGCCCGTCGTCTGCAGCGAGCAGGGGACGCTGCACTAGATACCCTTTTTCTTCTAGGCTTTCTTCGTAGGAGCAGCCAAGCTTAACAAAGCCTGAAGCCGAGCTGAGCTAAGCTGAGCTGAGCAGCAGTCGGCCAATACTAGCTAGGCTAGCAATGAAACGCAAATGGGGAGAGGGGAACTGCACACTATAGCTGTCTTTATTATCAAACCTGCAAATAAAGACAATCACAATAAAACAAGGAAAGGGGTTAATAGGTTGGTTATTTAATTACCGTCAGACCCATAATTATGTAACATCAGTTCATTTAGCTCATCGAGATACCAGGACCGTCCGGGGCCGATTGACACCTCTCACTAATACCCGGGTATCTTCACCCGCAAATCCATCTCAAACCACACGGTAGGAAACCAAAACCAGTTCAAGCCTCTTAAACTATCCATGGCATTGCAACCCAACACATTTACGATGAGCAACATAGAAGCCACACTTGGGCCATCAGGAAGGAAGCCACATTTGACTCCCCCACAGTAGTCAAATACCAAATAGGGGAAACAGCAATGGCAGCCACTCCCAGCCAGTAGAGAGCATTGCATGCCTTCAGATAGTAGCACCAACAGTAATACAAGAATGAGCAGCCGTCTGCAACCAATGGGGAGGAGACAACTCCCTTGGCCAAGGAGTGGGAAAAAGAGAGGCAAAGGAACCTAAGATGAGCAGCCAGCCAAAGGAGAGGAGGCAGAAAACATTTCTTACCTGAGCCACCCCAATGACACCAATATCAAGAGAACAAAGATTAGGGGGTCCTTCCCAAAGTTAGAAGGCAAGCAAAGGCAAGAGGTGGCAGTCCATCTCCAGCACCAGCAGACAAGGTTTTTTTTTTTTTTTGAAACAGATATCATCCGATTTCGTTAAGGAAACCACAGAGTGCGTTACATATGTCCACATGCAGAGCAAGATAAAACCGGATGAGAGCTCAACTGAGTTTTAACTTGGTCAAAATCACTACCAAAATAGCGTTTTATCTGAATACTGCTACTTACTGACCTAGCTAAGAAAACCACAAACACCACATTCAGGTTTGTGGATTTCATTGTTCCTCTTGCTGGTCCAGAAGAGAACCATGCATGTTACCGAGGGGTAAGGGGTGAGCAGCAAGGAGGTAGAACCGGCAAGGAGCACGCAAGCGCATCGCTTGACCGTGGCAAAATCGTCACCAGTAGCAAGGTGCTTCCACGTTTCTAACTCAACCATAGACCATGCACACACATACGTTCTCCCAAGCAGGGATCGAAATCTCGGTACCGGATGAAATCCCGGCCGTGGGGCGGTAACGGTAACCGGCCATTTTGAATTTTTGAATTCGAAATTTTACCGGCCGGTAACCGGTCAAACCGGAAAAAAACCGGAAAAACCGGAAATGGTGAAAATGGTAATTATGAAATTTAAATTTGGAACAATGCAAATATTAATGAGAAAATGTTTCTCTCATAGTTGATACTAGTAATCATACATATGAAACCTGTGTCGCTGAACAAACTATTAGCAAATACTTTTTCGTATCTCTTATTAATCATATCGCGTCACTAAATGATTTGAAAGTATAGGATTAAAGAATCAATCCAATCCTGAGCAAATAATGATGCAATCCAATTCTCTCATAGTTGCATGCAATCCAATTAATGAGAAAGTGTTTCAAGTTGTACATAAAAAGTTCTCATTTATGTTTTAATAGTGCTAAATATACTAAAAACTAATGTTTCAATACATAATCTAGCATAAGAATGCCTAAACCAACTAGGGAAGGACATTATGGAGTCAAAAATTCAAATTCAAAATTTAAAAATTTCGGCCGGTTTTTTTTTTACCGGTTCCGACCGGTAAACCGGTTACCGGCCGGTTTTTTTATCCCTACTCCCAAGTATACCATCACACAACACAACCAATTCCCCCACATACCGGGGTGAATCCACTGGGAGGCTTTATTAAGCTCTAGCATACCCTCCCTGCCCTCCAATCGGCCATGGCCGCAAGCATAGCAGGAGGGAGGAAGAGATAGATATGGAGATGGGTCTTTTCTCAGCAGTCGGCCTACAAACCCAACCACCAGTCCACACTCAACGAGGCCCAATTAGCAAATAATCCTCACAATACATCCACCGCACCAGATGAAATCGAAGAAATTCGAGCTATCGAGGAGGTGTGGTGTACCTAGGAGTGGGCAGGCAGAGGGCAGATTCGGCTGAAACCTAGCAGCGGGCTGGCGGGCGGCAACGGGCCGACGACCGTGCAGGAAAGCCGGGGCGACGGCGTGAGGAGGGGCGGGCTGCCAGGTGGCGGCGGGCAGCGGCTCGACGAGACGAAGCCAGGGAAGGGGAGGCAGGAGCCGAGAGGATCTACAGACCAGGGCCGCGCGACTACGCGGCGAGCAGCTGCGGCCAGGACTGGAGGCGCGATGGGTCGAGGTCGAGGGGCGGAGGAGGTGAGGAGGGGCCCGAGCCGTTGCTATGTCGACTGCCTAGGCCTAAAATTTTTGTTATTTAAATATTTAATGCCAATTGTCTTGATTATTTATTGTTTACTCTTGTTAATGTAGATAATTGGACAGTAAAATCTCGAATGCCTAGTTGTATTTGGTCATTTGTACAGTGATGAATTCTCCATTAGGAGGGATCTTCATTGTATTGTTCTCTTCTTTCTTACCTTACGTCTCCTCTAGGAATTTAGATTGTACAAGAATGCTGTATCTAGCGTTGGTTGGTGGCAGGTAACTGAAGCCTGTCAAAACGGCTAGGGAACACCTAGTCAGGTGGAGGTATGATATATTGAAATGGGGAGGATGCTACGGGGGTGTTTGGAACAGTTTTAATTTTTAACTTAAAAAAGATAGAAGCAGTCTTAAATGGGAGGCTTTTTTCCCATCGGTTTTTTCAAAGTCGAAAGCCGTGTTTAACGTGGTAAAATTGGAAGCCGCCGTGGGGCAACTTCCCATGGCTTCCCACCACCCCCCTTCCAACTTTACCCCTCAAGTTGTGAGTTATTTACCTGCTTTTGCTACATAACAAAAATCCTGATCCCTAGCCTCCCCCAAACCCTAGCGCCTCCTCCTTCCTCCTGTCTCCTGTCCTCCTCTCTCCCTCACCTCCTCCCTCCTCCTCTCTCCTCGACCACTGCCCCGGCCCGCCCCTGTCTCCTCCTCCTCCCCTGAGCGGCGCTGCCCCGCTCCCCTTGTCATTTTCCCCCGCGCATAGTGCCCTCCCCTTCTCCTCCTCCCCACTGGCACTGTTCGCTCCCCTTCTCCTCCTCGCGCCTGCGCCTCCCTCTCTCTCCTCCCAGCTGCGCCGCTCCCCTTCTCCTCCTTCTCCCAACCGCCGCCGCTCTCCCCCTGCGCCGCCCCTCCCCCTCCTCCTCCCCAGTAGTGGCCGCCCTCCCCTTCTCCTCCTTCTCCTCCCCGCCGCCTGCCTCTCTCCCAATGGCTGGCCCGCTCCCTTCCTCCTCCTCCCAGCAGTGGCCGCCTGGCCCCTTCTCCTCCTTCTCCCCCATGCGCCGCCTGCCCCTTCTCCTCCTTCTCCCAACCGCCGCCCCGGCTCTCCCAAGCGCGCCGCCTCGCCCCTTCCTCCTCCTCCCAACCGCCGCCACCCACCGCCGCCACCCTCCCTCCTCCTCCTCCCCGAGCCACCCTCCCTCTCTCCTCCCCTCCTCCTCCTCCATCGAGTCGCCGTCGTCCACGCCGTCCTCTCCTGAGCCTCCATCTCCGACCTCCTGCCTCACCCTGGCTGTGCCGCCGCTGCCACCCGCCCCCTGTCCTCGCCGCCTAGCCCCCAGATCTCTGGATCTGGTTGACCTCGCCATTCGCGCCACGAACACCTCGCCATCCGTTTCATCCTCACCTTGTCGTTGTCCGCCTCATTCACCGCTATCTCGGATCATCGTGTTCCGCCTCGGCCTCTGCCAAGTCCTAACGTCATACGACACCTCCTGTCGCGTTGGTGCCCCGACACTACTACATGAAAGGTCTTCACAGACGGTTCAAAAATATCATCACAAACGGTTTTGTAAGCCGTCTGAGTTTATGGGTCAGTAATGATATGAGGTCATCACAGACGGCTCTGTGAAACCGTCTGTGATAGTCAACTATCACAGACGATTTTGACTATCACAGACGGTTTGTAGATGAAATCGTCTGTGAGAGCTAATGTAAAATAATTTAATTTTCATAATAATTTCCGTGATCCAAATAGGGCTAAGTAGTACTACTCGTTTCAATTTTTTTTTATCTGTGTCATTTTGCAAACACAAGGGTATATATAGGCATAAAAAAAGTGAAGAAAATGACTTCTTTTTTTTCTTTTTTCTTTTTTCTTTTTTCTTTTTCTTTTTTTTTCCCCGGCGGCGACTTTTGGTGGGTGCATGTTGGCGTTTAGGGTCAGGGTGGCCCTCTGGCATGGCATCAGGGCATCGCGCCGTTAAAAGATTTTCCCAGACGAGACGCGTCCAACCCGGCCAGCCAATGCAGCTGCAGCATGCAGCGCAGAGCGACCACTTGTGCAACTCTCCCTGCCATTGCCATGCCATCTCATCTCATTTCAGACCACTCCCTCTACGCCTCTGCCATGAGTGGTACAGAGAGAAAGAGTCTTCGAGAAGAGAGAGAGAGATAGAGATGGGCAGCAAAAGAAGGAGCCAGTGTATGTAGCTCGCATACAAGTAAAGATAATTGTACGTATGAGATGAGCCCCATGCCAGGAGATGCAGATGCAGATGCAGATGGAACTGGAACACACACACACATGTTGTTACGACGGAGCCACTGCACTGCACTATGCCATATTGCCATTGCCCGTTGACGCCACTACCATCACTGGGCTAGACGTGGATCCAGATCTGCTGCTGTAACGCAGAGTATCATTATGTAAACAATAGTCTATGAGAGATGAGTTATAACACAAGCAAGCACGGTAGAAACAGTGAAATATTTTACCATAGTAGTTTTACTATAGCAAAAGTACTACAACGATTGATTTGTACCCATAGTTTTTTATCAACAGTGGAGATTGTTTTCTAATACCGAGCACCGCAGATCTCTGTATTGAGACCCTCAATGCAAAAGATCCAAATCCGCTTACATGCTACCGGTCCAACCGGCCTTCTTTTTTCTAGGGAGGTCGTCTCCCTTGATTGTGATTGATACTTGTTGCTTTGCTCCTTCCCCTCTGCTCTATCTATGTATCTGGTCTCACTTGTTGCCACCAATTTCGATTTCATGAACCCTAGCCAGCTAAAAAAACTTTTTCTTTTTCATTGCACTACTCACCAAGTTTTAAATTTCTTCTAATAAAACATGAGTAGCTAGCTAGTTTGTAGCAGTAGCACGGTTGGTACTTTCGTTCTGTTGAGCCCATTTTGAAACGCTGGAACCCCGCGTGGTGATTGCATAGATTACGTTGTTTCTTAACAAAACATAAAAACCCGTGAAATTCTGTAGGATTCGTGCATGCGCTCTAGGTATCCCCGCCCTCAATCTGTTCGTTCCATTTTTGTTAGGAAAACGGTCAGAAACCATTTTCCTATATAGGGCGTCTGTTTCGTACTCCTGGGAGTACATACTCCCACTTTGAATATACTACTTAAACGAATATAATATACTTCTTTATCATTTTTAATATACTTAAATACTAATTATAAGATACCCCAGTGCAATTTGATTGAAAAATTTTCATTGGAGTTCTTTATTTTTGCCATATACCTTTTTCATATATAAACAAAAGTATACACATAAATTTTCTATAAAAAGTGGACTTTCATGATTTTTTTTTTCATAGAATTCACTTTGGAGTATCTTATAATCATCATTGGAGTATATTAAAATAGATAAAGAGGTATTATCATACGATTTAATTGGTATATGAGAGGCGGGAGTACATACTCCCAGGAGTACCAAACTATTTTTCTATATATATATATATATATATATATATATATATATATATATATATATATATATATGATGATACATCCACTTCCTACATGATAGTTGTACACGTTCACATACTAGTTGTACGTATTCACATGCTAGCTGTAATTGTTCATATAATTGTTGTAATCTATATATGTGTAACTCATGTACTCTGATTTCAACAAACAAATATAGCGTCACTTTTCTCGCTTACATGGTATCAAAACGGTGCCGCTCCTGAGCCGCCGTCTCCACAGCTTCCGCCGCCCCGCCCCTGGGAGATGATCTCATCCCCGTGATCTCTCCCGGGGGCTGTGCAATCCATAATTTAAATCGTGTCACCGATCATCCGATCAGCTACCAATTAGAGTTTTCCACGGTCATCTTCAAATCGGGTTTTCTCTATTTTTTCCGATCATAGATCGGTTTGCGTCGCCCTGCCTGTTTTGCCTGTTGTATTTCCCCTTTGTACTGCTCCTTACCAGACAAAAGTTCAGATCGGCCAAATCCGCAGTCTCCTTTCACCAAATTGCCGCAAAGCCCTACCTCCAGCAGCAGCGAGAACAGAGCTGGAATTTAAAACAAATCGATCTGTGAGGGTCGGGTCTGCAATAAATGAGATTATCACATATAATTTTTAACACAAATCGTTTGTGATGAGGACGAAAAGTCACAGACGATTCATATTGAAAACCGTTTGTGAAGTATCACAGACGGTTCTGAATAAGAACTGTACATGATATTACTGTTCTCAGAAGAAGTCAGTAGGACTTGTGTTCATATGCTCATAGCAGATTCATTCTTAGACTACAAGCAGACAAGGAATTAGTCAACATCACCTCAGTCCCAAACCAGGATGCTCATAGTGAGCAACAAATTCAAACAATAATCCTGTAATGAACAAACTGTTATCTGAAATCTGAATTAACAAGGTTGTACCCGCATTCGAACTCGACTTAAATCAACAGGCCGGCACCAGCAAAATTTATTTTGGACAAGAGTTGATGTATGAAAGGTTTACCTAATCTGACCCCCAATTATAACAACACATTATGAAAGTCGTTGACATATCCTCCCAATGTCCTACCTTATTTGACAGTACCTACTATCACACGTGCGCAAGAATTGACAGTTAGCAAACAAATTCTCATTATTCATACCTTGAGCTGTGCTAGTGCAGCCGGCGTCTCGGTGAGGAACATCACGGCGAGCGTCATGAGGACGGACGTCGTCTCGTACCCAGCCACCAGCAGAGAGGCAGAAGTCCACCGTCTCCTCCTCGGAGAAGCTCCCACCCTCCGCTTCAAGAAGCTCCTCCACCATGTCCCTCTTCTCCTCAATATCTCCCTTCACTCCATTTCCCTCCCCTCTTTCTTCCATCCTCTTTCTTATCACCTCCCGCGGTGCCTCAGCCACCTTCTTCCTCGCCTAAATCAAACAAAATAATACAACTTTATTGGCAACAGCACACGCCAATTCGTCACAAGGCAAATGCAATGCGCGTAGGGGAAAAAAATGGAGGAAGGCAAAAGAACGAGCACCTTGAGGGCCCGGCCGTACGTTGTGATGGGGAGGAGGGAGGCGAAAGGGAAGGGGGTGGAGAACAAGCCGTCGATGAGCTTGACGTACTCGCGGCGGAGGCTCTCGGTCCAGGGTCCCGGTTCGACGCTGACAAGCTGCTTGACGGTGAGGTTGAAGGTGATCTTCTTCGCCTCGTCTAGGAGGTGTACGGTGGCGGTGGGCTCCCACTAGCGCATAGTCGCGAGCACGAGGCGGTCGATGTGCGCGAGGAGGGGCGGCGAGGCGGGTGAGGGTGGGTGAGTGGAGCCGCTTGTGCGCGTGGCCGCGGGTGAGGAGGAGGGAGTGCGCGCCGAGGAGCGTGGCAATGGAGGAGGGGTAGCTGCAGTCGACGGCGCGACCCTCGGCGGCGAGGAGATGGCGGTTGAAGGCCGGGTCGGCGGAGAAGACGGTGCGCTCGCCGAAGACGTGGGTGGTGAATACGCCGCCGTGCCGGCCACGCGCTCGTCGATGAAGGGCTCCGGGTTGGGCGTCTTGTACGCCGAGATCAGCCGCAGCGTCTTACCAATCAAAGGCAGCCCCGTGTTCCCCGGTGGCAGCCGGGCCCTCTGCTTCAGCTGCCCGACGGCGCAGCCCGCGAGTAGCCATTTCAGCGCCACGGTGTCCGCGCCGCGGCCGTGTGCGTTTTTGGCTTAGTGGGGAGTGGGGAGTGGGGAGTGGGACTGAGATAGGTGACGCTCCGACAGCCAGAGGATCTACTATTCTACGTTGCCCAAGATCGAAGATAAACACAGGAACACAAAAAAATTTAGTGTCACCGAATTAGTAGCAGTTTTTCTGAATTTCTCTTGTTGTATTACTTTTGATGTTTAATTTAACCATATGTGCATTTATATAGGCTGAGCACTCCAATTCGTTTCTGAGTAGGAAACCTACTCGGACTCATATTAGGAAACCAAAAAAGAAAAAAAAAATCTAAACAAAGATTATCTAATAATCACTCCCTAATCTTTGTATACTTAATCGATCTCAACTATGCCAATTTTCGCACGTAATTCTTGGAACTTGATGTGCTCAAGTGCCTTAGTCAAGATGTCTGCGAGCTGTTCTCTTGTGCTAATGTACTCCACCTCAATTTTGTCGTTCTCGACGCACTCCCGAAGGAAATGATACCGAGTATCGATGTACTTACTTCGATCATGAAAGACCGGATTCTTGCTGAGGAAGATAGCAGACTTATTGTCCACCTTGAGCACGACGCTACCAGCTTCTTCATTTTTCAGCTCACCAAGCAAGCGGGAGAGCCAAATGCCTTGACACGTTGTCGTCGTCGCAGCAATGTACTCGACCTCGCAAGAGGACAGTGCTACGACCTTCTGTTTTTGGGACTGGCAGCTGACAAAACTGCTGCCGAAGAAAAACATCACACCGGTGGTGCTCTTGCGACCGTCGACGTCACCGGCTATGTCGTTGTCGCTATAGCCAACTAGCTATGACTCCACCGTCTTCCTTGCATAGCGACAACCATAGTTCCGAGTACCAGCAATGTACCGAAGGATGTGTTTGACTGCTGCCAAGTGCTCGGTGGTTGGTGTTTCTATGAAGCGACTCACATACCCAACTGAGTACGCGATGTCAGGCCGTGTATGCACCAAGTACCGTAGACTCCCAACGATGCTTCTATATGTTGTGGCGTCAGTAGGAGGAGCTGAACTCACCTTGCTCAGCTTGAACCTAGCTTCCATTGGAACATGGTATGGATTGCAATCTACCATACCGCTCTTCTCGAGAATCTTCGAAGCGTACGCCACTTGGTTTAGCGTGATATAGCCACCAGTCTGGTGTACTTCTATGTCGAGGTAGAAACTGAGCAAGCCCAGATCACTCATTTTGAACAAACTCTTCATTTCCTCATTGAAGCTTTGTAAGCTCCTGCGGATCCGCCCCTGTGATGATCAAGTCGTCGACATACACTCCCACAACAAGACGTGACATACCGTCGCCACGCATGTACATAGTATGTTCCGACTCGCTCCGGTGAAACCCAAGTGACAGTAGACAGTTGTCGAGCTTAGCGTTTCACACTCTTGGCGCTTGTCGTAAACTGTACAATGTCTTGCAAAGTTTCAGGACCTTCTCCTCGTGGCCATCAACCACAAAGACGGGGGGGAGGGGGGGTTGCGTGACGTAGACTTTCTCATCGAGTTTGCCATTAAGGAATGTTGATTTTACATCCATGTGACGAACCGGCCACCCCTCATGTGCGGTGAGTGCAATCAAAAGACGCACAGACTCGAGGCGAGCGACCGGCGTGAACACCTCATCAAGGTCAATGTCTTGTCGTTGTACATACCCTTTCGCCACGAGCCGTGCTTTATGCTTAACGACGGCACCGTGTGAGTCCTTCTTGACCTTGTACACACACTTCAGGCCAATTGGACGGTGACTAGTAGGAAGATCGACAAGTTGCCACGTACCATTCTCTTCGATGGAACTCATCTCCTCAAGCATTGCCTGGCGCCAGCATTGATGTTGTTTGGCGTCGGCGAAACCAGCGGGTTCTTCTGCTACCATGAGATGCAACTCGTCGACGTCGAGTCCAACCACTGATGTGGTATCGAACAAATTCTGTAGTGTGCGAGTCCGCCTTGGTACGCCGTCGGACGGGGGCGTAGCATTAGGAGGAGGTGACACGAACTCCACCCCGACTGGCGCTGTTGTGACCGGCATCGCTGCTGTAGTGGATGGTGTTGGTCCTGTGTTTGGAGAACAACACAGCGTGTCCTCTCCTTGTGTGTCAACTTGTTCACCACTTGTGACAGGGTGAGAGATGTACTCCACAGTGAACGTATCACCGGGAGCTATCCTTGCATAGTCTCCGGCTTCCCAATCCCACTTCCCCGCCTCATCGAAGACGACGTCGCATGTTACGTGCACACGCTTGCCAACGGGGTCATACACTCGGTATGCTTTGGATCTAGGTTCGTAACCGATTAAGACCATGGGTTTGCTCCGGTCGTCGAGCTTCTTGATGTTCGGCCGCACCTCCTTCACGTGCGCGATGCAGCCAAACGTGCGGAAGTATTGCACGCTTGGACGTGTTCCATACCACGCCTCATAGGGCGTCTTGCCATCGACGCTCTAGGTTGGCGCGCGGTTAAGGATGTAGACGGCCGTTGTGACCGCCTCGCCCCAAAACTCCCCCGGTATGTCCTTCGCCTTTAACAGACTGCGTGCCATTGTGACGATCGTCTGATTCCGGCGTTCGACAACACTGTTTTGCTGTGGTGAATATGGTGCCGTGAGGAGTCGCTTGACGCCGTAAATCGCACAGTATTCACCAAACCCTGTAGATGTGAACTCGCTGCCGCGTGTTAGTGCGAAGCGCTTGCAGCTTCCGCCCAGATTCCACTTCGACACCGATTTGGAAGTGCTTGATTGCTGCTGTCGCCTCGTCCTTCGTTGCTAGCAGTATCAGCCACATGTAGCGACTGAGGTCGTCAATTAGGAGTAGGAAGTAGCGCTTTCCACCCGATGTTGTTGGCGTGATTGGTCCGCACAGGTCCCCATGCACCAGCCCGAGGAGATTCTCCGCGCGATACTTGGCCTCATGTGGAAACAGAGTACGACGTTGCTTACCTGCTAGGCAGCTATCATAAATTTGGTTGACGTGGTCGATCTTCGGAAGTCCCCGCACCATGTTGTGTTGTGCCAGCTTTCGGAGCGCCTCAAAATTGAGGTGACCGTAGCGGGCATGCCAGCGCCATCGTCATCGTCGAGTCGTGCCGCTAGACACACCGGCTGTGCTATGTCCAAAGAGAGAACATATAACCGGTTGTGCACACGGTTCACCTTGGCGAGAAGTTGTCGTTGTGGATCGTGGATTCGCGGTACGCCTCCCTCGATCAGCATTTGGTAACCATTCTCGTCGAGCTGCCCAAGGCTGACGATGTTGGTTCGCAGCCGAGGGATGTAGTACACTCCCGTCAGCACGTGGTGCTCTCCGTTATGGCACATGAACAGTACCGTACCACGTCCGCAAATGACGACGATCGAGCCATCACCAAACTTGACAGAACCAGTAATACCGGTGTCCAGCTCGGCGAAGGCGTTCTTGCAGCCCGTCATGTGGTTGCTGGCCCCGGTGTCAAAATACCACGTATCATCATGGCGGTTCTCTTCACGTCCTAGGTGCACTTCAGCATGCACCTCGTTGAGCATGATATCCTCGATCATGCTCTCGGCGGTCTTAGACGGTGCGCACACCTGTGCCATAAGCAGTGTGGGTTGTTCGTCGTCGACCTTCGCCAGGTTGACCTGCTCGTTGCGTCGTGGCTTGCGACAGTCTCTAGCCCAGTGCCCAAGTTTATCGCAGTTATGACACTTGTCCTTCGACACGTCGCGGTCGCCATTAGACACAACACCATCATTGCCGCCGCCACGACCTTTCGGCTTGCCGCGGCGTCGATTGCCGCCATAGCCACCGCGAAGCTTCTGTCCGCCAGACGAGCCCTGGCCATGCTCGCGCTGCTTCATGCGCGCAAGCCACTCCTCTTCTATGAGGA
The DNA here is from genome assembly GCA_036346395.1 of Hsuehochloa calcarea. Classification (NCBI taxonomy): domain Eukaryota; kingdom Viridiplantae; phylum Streptophyta; class Magnoliopsida; order Poales; family Poaceae; genus Hsuehochloa; species Hsuehochloa calcarea. The sequence goes on from CM070613.1 coordinate 28,745,844, forward strand.
GCAGGTGTCCGCTGGCTTCGTCGGTGTTGTCTTGTTCGTAGCGCTCTTCTACGGCCTTCAGTCGTCCGGTGAGCTCTTCCACCGAGAGCGTCTGCAAGTCAACGAGCGTCTCAATTGAAATTGCTAATTGAGAATACCTTGGTGGGACGACGCGGAAAAATATTTTAACAACACGGTCTTCCTCAATCTTGTCCCTGAGTATTTTCAAGTTGTTGACTAGGCCGGTGAGCCGCATTGCGAAGTCATCCACCGACTCACCGTGCTTGAATTTGATTGCATCAAATTCTTTGCGCAATGTCTGCGCCTTCGCCTCGTGTACGCACTGGACGCCCATGCGCATTGTCTTGATGGTGTCACATGCGTCCTTGGCGGTGTTCTTGACGGCAAGCGTAGACAGCATCTCTGGCAAAACGGCTCGGAGTATGGTAGACAACGTCAACCTGTCGTCACGGTAGTCGCCATGGCTGGGGTCAATCGCCTCCCACAGGCCTTGGGCTTTTAGATTCACCCTCATCACGAGAGCCCAATCTCCATAGTTGGTCCGCGTCAGCATCGGGTATACTACCGAGCCTCCTGACTCCCTCACCACGCGATGGATCACAACTTCCCCACCGCCACCGCTGCCACTGCTGGATCCCGCCTCCAGACGTGTGCCAACGTCGCTGGGCATCCTTGGCCGGGTAGGTGAGTGGAAAGATGATCGACGCATCGCCGGATCAAGTGCAGACTATGATACCAATTGTTGGCCAAGACCGAAGATGAACACACGCAAGAACACAAGAAATTTTTGTGCCGCCGGATCAACAACAGCTTTTTTGAATTTCTCTTGCGCTATTGCTCTTGATGTTTAATTTACACAACCATATGTGTCTTTATATAGGCTGAGCACTCCAATTCGTTTCTAAGTAGGAAACCTACTCGGACTCACATTAGGAAACCAAAAAAGGAAAATTTTCCTAAACAAAGGTTATCTAATATTCTACTCCAAGAGGGGGATGTCTGGGCTCTGGGGGTATTTGTAGGAATTTAAGGGGTGTGGCTGATAAAATAATTGATGATGAGATTAAAAAAAAACTATGTATGGATGGGCAGTATAAAGGATGTGGAATGCTTTTGCTAAAAAGAAAGGACAGGGAAATTGCATATACAGCCATTTAAAACTTGTCCATTTAGTTTTGCTCCTGGAAATGCGCCTATGGGACACTACATAGGTACAGTGAAATTGGGGTTGATCTATAGTTCCAATTTTTGTGTTTGGTTGCAAAAAAAAAAAAGTAACATGGAAATGGAAAGATGGTGCAATTCCGGTTCATGTCTGGTTACCATTGTGACTTGGGATGAATCCCAAATCAGACGAAGACATACCCGATCATCCAGATCATCCAAATGGTTGAAGTTCGAGGTGGTGATGCGCCGGGACCTATATTTTCCATCCGGAATTCTCAGTGTATAACTGCACTACTATCTAGATCAGTAGCTAGTGCACACAATAACATCATAGAATATCAAACATGTATCCCGCAATAAGAAAAGCTATTATATGATATTAAACAATACTTGAATAGACCATACGGTTCATTGACTTACACACGAGCTGATCAGGCCAAATACCTTCAAGCACAACAGTGGAAGCGGAAACAACAACAACAAAAAAGGTGGAACCCTCATGATATGCTCACGGGCAAACAACTGGGCCTCGCGACCTAATTATCGGCCTGTTTGACTTTCGGTCCTACGAACACAATTAAGTGTCAGGAGAGTCTTCTTCTTTTCCACTTACTGAATAATAGCATTGAGCATCAGTGAGTACAAAGGTACTCAACAAGTCACCATACATAATGCAATAATTATAATATATAATTGGCTAATCAAGGAGGGCTTAGAGTTCTTTTATTTACATAAAATCACATTTCAAATAGATTTAATAAAAGGCATAAGAGATAGCATTTTAACAAAACCATTTGTAATGAAAATAAGTAGTTGTTATATAATACTAGCGAAGGTTTCATCCACCTGCTAGCAGATAATGGTTTCCGAAGATTCCATCCACCTACGAATAGATATTGGTCCCATCCACCATACATTATATCACTTTTAGGATCTCATCCACCCATTAATAACCACCGGATTCAATCCACCGAAGACGAAAACTCGGGGTTCTATTCAACCGATAATTTTATTCCACACACAAATGGTTTTTATAAAACTAAGATTAATCATGCAAGTTCACATACATCGCGTATGATCATGGGCACAACTATATGAACAGTTTTCACTCTACAAAAGTTCCACAACGTTATCCACAAGATATATTCAACTTGTTATGTTCCACACGCATCATAGGTGTGCACACCAAGGAGATCATCACAAAACCTTTATAATACAACACCCTAATAGTTACAGCCGCTAAAGTTTCAACCGCCAAGGGACTATCCATCCCTCTGGAGGTCTCCCTCTTGCGCCGTTTCTACACCAACACAGATCTCTTATTCCACCAAATCACACAACCAATGCTAAGACAATGCAAATTAGTCAGCTGCGCTTGTTTCTATTTTGGACTTGTGATTGTACTGTTAATGCCCGAGAGATCATAATAAGATTTGGTCCTTAATTAACTCAGACGAAACTTCCACATTATAAATTCTCATGTTCCGTTCACACCCGCCTCACTTACCATCTGACCAAGTCTAAAACAATGTTTTTGAGTTTTTATTTTGAAAAACTTTTCTAAGTTCAACGTATCAGCCACTCCATCCAATGGTTGAGCAAATCAAGTTTTCATGTTTCAACGATGTTGTTCAGGTAAATTAATGCTCACATGATAATGTATCTAAACAAAGCTAAGTATGGCAAAGAACACTCACATAAAACAACATAGTTGGTTAGTAACATTAGCCGTGAAGCGATTTTTGCTAACAGCTTACTACAGCCTTCCTCCATGGAAACACATGGATCCCTCAGAAAATACAACGGTATGTCACATGGTTCCCGGTAAGCTCGTTGTCGTATGTAACTTTAATCACAGTTCCCTTGCCAAGGCCATAGTAGCGAGCAACAGCATCGGTCTCTAGCATGCGTGGCAACTGAAAGATACAAACACAAATTTCAGCAAAGTGGTGTAAAAATACTTTAAAACAAGTTGAGGTAGATATACTAAAATAAAATTTCAAGGGCAGGAAAGCTAATAACAAATGTGATTTGGTATTTCAGGCACATCAAGATTCCAACAATCAAAATAAAGAAAAATGTGGTATCCCAACAAATATAAAACATATAATGGGCATATTTTTAATTCAAGACCTCATTTATGGTAATTTAGCAAATTATCAGCACATGTCTATGAGACTCAGGTGGTCAGCATGGTAGCATGTTATGATCCATCTCCATCACCACATCCAAGCACACTAAGGGATTGCAGTCTCCCTGATGGTCACATTCATGTTGCAAACAAAATCGCATCATGGTGTTATAGCAAGCAACATGCAGACCAACAGGCAACAACCAGAGTTGGGCTGTGTTGTGGAGGAAATAATTGCATTTGGCAGGATGTAACAGAAGAAGGCTACATAATTCACATAGCAAAATAATTTTCAATGTCAGTATGATTTTTTAAAAAGAACAGTACTTCAGTATGATTTTAAAAAAAGAACAGTACTTCCAGCATGAAACACTTGACTGCCACAAAATATTAGTTGATTAATTCGATGGAACTAGTGTGAGTTCCAGTATATAATTCAAAGAGATGATCATTCAAGTCACCAAGTTTGAAGTTCACTCTATTCATGATATAGATAAACCATATTAACCCAATAAGATCAAGAAGCAAGGAAATAAAGTAAAGAAGAGTCCAAACAAGAATCTATCAAAAGGTTACCAACACCATTTTCCAATTAGAAATTACTGCCTCCATAATAGATCTTGTATTAAATCTGGTGATCTTTCTCATCTGTCTAAATAAGAAACTATTATATATATAAAAACTGGAGCCAAGTATTTCATCGAAAACAAGAACTACTGTGCTTCCATTTTATGTATACTCTGATAGTTACCACAATTTAGAGTATTTTTTTTTAACAGCAGTATCACAAAATTCACATTAGAAATCAGTAACAAATTCTAAAGTACTGTCAGCAAATTATAGACAAACATACCTGTGAATCCTCCACATTGTACTCCTTCAGGAGTTTGGCTTTTTCCTCTTCAGTGAACACGTCATGCTTGGGCTTCAGGACATGCTTAGTAATGTTTACCAGTAATTCTGTGATCTACAATTGGAAGAGCACATCAATTTGAATATGTAGATAAAACAGTAAAACATCAACTGTACATGATTAAAGTCATGAAACTGTAAAAAAAAAGTTCAGATTAAGAGCATAACTTGCAGAAACATATATATTGAATTATGATGCTAACCAATACGACATTATAGTCACTAGTCAGTATTGATACTGAAGGCACAAAAAGTACATAGAAGTTACTTGGTACTCTTTACTTAATGGAATGCCATTGTACTTAGGACGCAAAGAGACTCCATTTTAGAATAGGACATTAACAGGTCAAACAAAACTAACCTGGAATATCTCTACTTTAAATGTAAAGATCTCCTTGATAGATTCTCTAGCTCTAGACATTATTTTCCCCTGCAATATCAGAATCAGTCTAGACAAGTTCTCTTCTTTGGTTCGGCCATATATCTCCCGGATAGTTGCCATTTTGACAGGCTCAGGTGGACAGAATACAATTTGCACCTGAGTTAAGACAAAGTTAGGGCGTGTCTATTACTCCTTTGCAAAAGGGGGGGGGGGAATTAGATATGACAAGAAATAACATTATGCATGAAAAAAATAGAGATAAAAGCGCTCGTATTATATGTTATGAGCTATGCTATACATATGATTTTTGTAGTACGGTCTTGGTCTTGTTACGACAGAGATAATTATGTGATGAAATAGCTCATGCATCATGCAAACTTTGGGCCCACGCAGAAATAAAATAGGCGCTCACTTCATCGATTCAATCCATATCCAAACACAAGTCCAAATCCTCTTGGCCTAAGGAGTTCAAATTGACAAATCCAACGTCAATTGTATGCAGATAAGGCTTAGGAAAAATTAGGGGTACCTTCTTTTGTGTGCAATACTGCAATCTAGATAATAATCTTTTCAAGTTGTATCAGATTACATAACAAAGGGATGCATTTGGATGGATTGGGTATATCACAGCAAAGAAGGGAATAATTGGATGTTCACGTCTTGGATGGACATTGAGTCATGAAGTATTTGGGCTTTGAGGCTGACACAGCGGTCACGTGAAAGGTTTTTTGTGGTATTGTGCATTGTACATGGAGCATCGTACGTGAAGCATTTCTCATATGTTATGTAAGCATTAAACTTCACTATTGTAACTCGTTGATTTTTCAATTTTACAATGCACCATGCGTATGGTCTTTAATCATGAGCATAAGTCAAGGATATCACGGGAAGGAATATGAAAGCCACCTTCTTGGAGAGGTCAGAGGCGAGGGTGGTGGAGAAACCGAGGCGTTCGATCTCGGGCTTCTCCGCCCACCACGCGCGGAACTCCGGGAGGGTGCGCGCGATCTCCGACTCCGGCACGCTGTAGCCACGGTCGCGCAGCATCTCCAGCGCCGTGCGGCGCGCCAGGAACAGGCGGTGACTCTCCACGCTGCCGTCGCGGTCGACCATCGACGATATGCAGCCGAAGACCTCGGGGACGTCGTCGACCCCGGGGACAGCGGCGGCACCGTTGAGCACGGTGGAGGCGGCCGTGCTCTCCGCCGAGTTCATCGTGACGGACAATTGCTGGGAGGGGATGAAATCCATTTCTCCCCTTCTGTTCTGTGTTCTACCCTACAGTATAGGAAAGGGGGAAACGAGGAGTATCACACTAACACTACTGAGTAGTAGTACCGACTGCTCGCTCTGGCTGGTATCTTAAGAGTTTTTAGTTGTATTGACATGTTTTTAGCTGTATTGACATGTATTGTGTCGGATAGCGAAAATGGTATTTGGTTCTAGATCGCATAATCATCGTGCGGGACTAGTCAACGAGAGACACGTACCTGGTGCTGCACGACCACCGTACGGTGGAGGCTCTCCCGTGCCACCATGCGGTGCCTCCCACCAATCCACCACGTGCCCTCCCCTCCCCTGCTCGCCGCATGGCCCCCTCCTGCCACGTGCCCTCTCTTCCCCCCTTCCCGCATGGCCACCCTGCGGTGGTCCACTGGACCGCCCGAAAAATTCCAAAAAATCGGTCCGGTTCTCTAGAGAAACAAAAAAACGTCGGTATCTAGTTCATGTGTCGTTCGGACAAGCCTCCGAATCCAAACCCCTCCCCTTCATCTGTCCTTCCACCGCCCGGCCTCCCCTTCAGTCACTTCCATCGGTCGCTGTCGCCACTTCATTCCCTGTCTCGTCGTTGTCACATCATTGTCTGATGCATGAATGCAAATTTCAATTAGCTTGTGTGAGGAAGGCAGCTATAAATTAGCGAGCGAGCACAATTTCGTTTCATCGTCACTCGCTTATTCTCTTGCTCTGTCGATTATATTTTTTTATGATATTTTAATGTTATTAGCCGCCGTCATTAGAAACCAAGTTAGCAGGTAATTTTTCTCTCTATCGATTTTTCTTTATTTGTAAATTCTTTATTAACCCGAGGATGAGAGATAGCATTGTTTATATTTTGCACATCAACTGTACTGTACTGCACTAGCTAGCGACGGAAAGCACCGTGTCTTTCTACATTAGGCTTGCTTAATATGTACGGGGTTGTTTATTTATGTATGGGTGGTTGTGGTGCCCAGTTCCCACCTAGCTTATCATGACCATATTTAGCAATCAGTTTATTTATGCTGGATTTGCTTCCTAAGGATGTTAGTACTAGATAACTAAGTAGTCAAGTTAGTGTTAAATTACTAAGCCAACTGTAGCAAAGTAACTAATAGTGCTGCTTCGTGGCTTAGCTAAATATAACTTAAACCATAATGCAAAGTGTGCATGCTTATGTGCACTTCTTTCACTTTCACTACCTGAGTACGTACGTATAGTCCATCCAGATAATTGCATGCTCCCGATTGCAATGCAACAGCAGAATGAATGGCAGTATGGCACCCAACCGGCCCCTTGCGTGCTTTGTGCCAAATGCGTATAGGATTTTGGCTCGGGAATCAAAGATAATGTGCAAGGGCACTACTAATCTACATAATACTAAACCAGGAACTGAAACCTGCCTTGTTAGTCAGTGAGAAGTATTATGATTACATAATGCACACAGAAACTGCATATAAATTTATACATAGAAAAAAAAAACTAGCGGAGGTTAGGTTGGAGTTTGTAGCTCCGTGTTACTGTCTTACTCGAAAGGATGCATCCAACAGTGGCTATATTGCATTAAGCTTATTGTATAAAATAAATCAAAGAGAAAATAATCAAAGTTGTATAGTAATTGAAGGTATGCATGCATACTACTATGATTTCAGGAAAACATATAGAATATTGACCATTCACGTTCATGTACTCATGTTACTGTACTACAGCCTTTTGCAGCTCAACCAGCTTCTTTCATGCACAATAAAGGATATAGAAATTATAGGATATGTGGTGCATAGAGTAGTTACATAAAGAGCCTAATTTTGACCACCATTCTAAGAACTAGTTTTCCTTATTGTACAAGCAAGGTCAAAGGAAGTATTAGTATCTTTTTAATTCCTCTCTACTATTCTTTTTCACTTGTAATTTGTTAATCATACAGTCACATATTTTGTACACAATCCATAATTTGTTTCTCCTACAGTCTCTTGCAAGTTTTCCAAGAGCTGAAAGAAAGTTTAAAAAAGAGGCAAAATGAATTGTTTGTCTCAGAGCAAATAGGCGTATTTAATTTTTGTACTACTAAATTGTTTGTCTCAGAGCAAATAGGCATACTACTCATGTTTCTACTGGAGCTTCTGGAATACTTATACGATGATAACCACCGGTGCAAGCTGCAGATAGCTGGTGACGCGGATGGCCCTCCACCCCTACTGCTTTGGTCGGGGAGGGATTACTGGGAGTTGGATGATTACTACGTCACAATCCTCCGGGACATGGCTTATTGCCCTTTACAAGGCTGCTCTCCGTCAGATGCCGGTTCACCCTAGACGCCAGTCTACTATCGGCATTTGTCGACAAGTGGAGGCCCGAGACGCACACCATCCACTTTCAGTGGGGTGAGATGACGGCCACTTTGCAGGACGTCTCATTCTTGACCGATCTCCCGATCCGTGGTGAGGCACTTGTTCTAGGCCGTCCGCTGGAGGACTGGAAGGTTTTGCTGGAGCATCGATTCGGCCTACCTTTCCCCAAGCGTGCACGTGACATCCCCCGGACTTGGCTGTGGTATTTCAGTCAATTCCCGCGAGATGCACCTGACGAGGTCGTTAGAACACATCTCATTGCTTACCTTCTTCAGCTCTTTAATTGGGTCTTGTTTCCAACCACACAGGGCGATTTTTGCTACCCCAGCTTTGTCCGCATCGCTGAGTCTTTCGTTGACACAGAGGCTGGGTAGATGCCTCAGTATAGCTGGGGATCAGCCTTCCTATGTGCCACATACTGGGGGTTGTGTGATGCTTCACGGTGTTGCACTGCTGCTACCCCCAACCTGACTGTCTTCTACGTACTCCTACAGCTGCGGAGTTGGGAGCACTTCCCTATTGGGTGGCCGACCTTCGAGAGAGCGGTGCACCCATACGCCGAGTCGGACAACCCGATAGACGGTCTCACTATGGTCTTACAGTGGACTGCTGCCCGTTTACGCTGGGCCAAGGATAGATTGACGATGTGCTACTCGTTGTTCCACAATGAGTTCGAGTCGTTGCACGACAACGACATCATCTGGGCTCCATGGACTCTAGATTTTGTTGCAAGCAGTGCATCGTGAGTGGACTACGATATAGACAAAGACGACACACTTGGAGGTCTTACAGGAGCAGCGTTCGTACGACGTTTGAATGTACAGTGAGTACCGGGAGTGGTGCGTGACACGGTCGCGCGCTAGACTCACCCTTCCTCCACCGGAGCGCCCGAAGCAGGTGACGCATCACGAGAGCCTAGTGCTTATACCAACATATGCTAATCTATCATGCCATAATGAAACAGAGTCAAGCATATAAGCAGAATAAGAAAATTTATTTATTGCTGCAGCATCAGTATTGTCAACAGTACATAGTTTTATCATCCCATTACATGAATACCCCTTTCCTACAAATACACTACCACGGGTCAAGATTAACTTGCCCGATTCATACACAGTTTTGATATTAGGCTTCTGAAGAAGATCACCACTTATAAGGTTCCTGTTCATATCTAGCACATGAAGAACGTTAGCAAACGTAATCTTCTTTCCAGAAGTGAAGTTCAGTTCGATGCTTCCTTTCCCATGCACTTTAGACCGATTTTCATTTCCCATATGCATTTCTTGTCCATCGGTTGTATCAACATAAGTCTTGAATAAAGACTTATCATAGGAAACATGAACAGCGGCACATGTATCATACAACCATCCAGGAACTTTACCTTGTACCGCCATGACTTCACTCACAGCAACGATGATCTCATCATCATCCATTTTAGTTGCATATGCTGCATTTTTGTTATTTGCACCCTTGCGGTGCCTACAATCACGAGCAAAAATCTCGTTCTTGCTACAAACATAGTAACTTTTTCCTTCTGCACTTTTCCTCTTAAAAGCACCTTTGTTTTTCTCAGGTGTAATATAAAAACATTTATTTCCACCTTTCTTGTTAGGCTTGCTGTCACTTACAACATTTGCCTTGGAAGAACCAGTGTTAAGATTGATATTTACCATTTTTCCTCTTACCCTCGATTCCTCTTCGATTCGAAGGTGCTTCTGAATTTGTTCCAAGGAAAGATCCTCGTAATTATGCAGAAGTCTTTTCCTGTAGTTACTCCAGGTTGGTGGTAATTTCGCAATAATTGCACCAACCTGAAAAACTTCAGGAATATCAATCTTTATCGCCTTCAGTTTATTCACTATCACTTGTAACTCATGTACTTGAGAAAGAAGAGATTTATCACCATTCATTTTTAAGTTGAAGTACCTAGAGATAAGGAACTTCTTTGTACCTTCCTCCACTGCTTTGTATTTACTCTCCAGAGCATTACAGATGTCTCTTACCGACGGCGTGTTGGTGCAGATATCTTACAGACGGTCGGAGAGGATGTTGAGAATGTGTCCACGACACATCAGATCATCCTCATTCCTCTTTGTTCTCTCTGCCTTGCGTTCGTTCGTGTCGTTCCCCTCGGGCGCTGGTACTGGAAGAAGCGCTGGATCAAGAATGTAGAAGACTGTCGTTGTGAGGAAGAACTTCAGCTTGTCCTGCCAGCGGGTGAAGTTCGTGCCGTTGAAACGATCAAGTCGCACCATGTCTTGATTCATGAACTTAACAGCGGAAGCAGAAGCCTCTGACTCCATAATAATCGCTTTAGATTGTTAGGAATTTTGTGGAGTAGAAGGCTTGAATCACGCCTGAAGCACTTTCCTAAAGCAATTATTTACACCCTGTTAAAAATGCTTCGAGGGTCTACTGCAAATAAGCTAGTAGAATAAGACAAGGCTAGACGTAGTTTGCACCAAAGCAAAGTAAAAACACGTCATGAACAGAATAAGATAATGGGATTATGAAGTGCCACTCAAAATTTGAAGGACGTCTCCTTATATAGAGTTTGAAAGGATGCGAAATGAAGAGACGCGACTCTTCGAATGCACCCTCCTATAAAAAGATGTGAAATGAAAAGACACGACTCTTCGAATGCATCCTTTCATGAAGAGACACAACTTGTTGTTGGAAAACAACTTCCAATAGTGATGTCCAGTTATGTCTGCTTGTTTGCTGCTAAGATAAGCAAAAGGCTCATGACTAAGCTTATTAATTCCATTCTGGTACTGGTCGGAATGACAAAATTTGCCACTTCGCCACCCAAAACAGCATGTAGCAGACTCAATCTCGTACCAGTCTCAAAACCAGTCATTCCAGTCCATTTCGAGCATTCCAGGCATAATTGAAGTGATCATTCCTTAGAATCAGACACAAAAGGCCTAGGCCGATACTACCGTATGATAAAACTACAAGAGTTGCAACCACTCTTTGGAACCCTAGCCACATTTTTGCGGTGACTGAGTTCGTCCTCCGACGGTGGGCGCGACAGATCCATCTTCCCCTCCGACAGCAGCTCGTCCTGGCCAGCGCTCATGGTAAGAACTTAGAAGCCAGCCTCCTATAGCCTTTGTCGTATTCTACGTCTAGCTCTAATGTTTATTGGTATCTCTTTTTTTTATTCGACTAGAATATGTCCTTGGCGTCATCCACATGAGCGGAATTATCACTCACAACCGCATTAGCTCTAGCGAGGTCAAATGACCCTGTTTGGTCACATGGGAAGGTTGTTCTTGGTGCGAAAAATAGCACGATTTATTTTCAATGTAACAAGAAGATCGGAGATTGTAGTATAATATTTAAATCCAAAACAATACGTCGGATTGGGCCGGTACTGACGCATTCCATTCCAAAAGGCAAATCGAAATAACATTTGAAATGAAATTGATAACTATCTTGACTCCTAGAAAAAAAAAAGACGAAGGACGTAAAAAAAAAAAGACATCGCCGCTGGCGTGTGCTAATCTGCCATCGTGGTGATGTGAATTCCTTGGAGGAGCAAGCTGCAAGCTTTGCGACGCAGAAACCTGGTGGTTTGGGCTGTTGGTGTAACGTGAACCGTGCATTTTATGGATGCACGGTGCAGATATAGCGAAACGGCAACCGTCCATCTCGCATCTCTGTAGAAAGGAGAGGGTGGCGCAGTCTTCGTTCTTCCGAAAAAAAGCAAAGAACGACTCAAGCCTCGCCGGGGTTAGGGACTCGTCAGGAGCTAGGGTTTGATCGTTGGAAGGGAGGGGGGGAGAAGGAGTCGAGAAGATGATCGAGGTGGTGCTCAACGACCGTCTGGGGAAGAAGGTGCGGGTGAAGTGCAACGAGGACGACACCATCGGCGACCTCAAGAAGCTGGTGGCGGCGCAGACGGGGACGAGGCCCGAGAAGATCCGCATCCAGAAGTGGTACAACATCTACAAGGACCACATCACCCTCAAGGACTACGAGATCCACGACGGCATGGGCCTCGAGCTCTACTACAACTAGGTGCTAGCTCTACTCCTCCTAATTTCCTCTCGCTTTTAGAGTTCTTGCGTGATGATTGGGGCTCGTCAATTGGGAGGGTTTAATTTGGGGGCGCAGCGCTGTACCGATTTCCCTATCTGAAATAGCATATGGCCTCTGTTCTGAGGATAATAGGATATATTGAATTCCTGTGAGGAAACAGGAGGGTTTATGTTTGGGTTCCTCATCCTTCATTTACTATGCACACGATAGGATATAGTTCGTTGTATTGATAAGAGTAGCTTACTCTGTCAACTCTTATAATGGGTTCTCCAGCTGTTTGCAGAAATATCATGCTGTCCGGTTTGAGTTTCTGTGCACAATTGAATTCTTGAACTGTGAGCCTATGTGGAGCTGAAGTTCAATCAACTAGAGATTGAGAACTATGTTCTAATGCTGGGTTTCTATTGAACTCTTGCTTTCCTGAGTGAAAATAGTATGCTTGTAGTTACAAGATAGTACTAGCTTCTTTTAGGGTATCTGTAATGAATCATGCCATTTTACATTTTCTTTGTAATCATGGTGCCCTGAATTTATCCTTGTTATGCTTGTTACGTCGGTTGGCAAGGTTTAGCTTGGTAGCTTTCTTGCCAGAGGATTAAGTATATGGTGAACCTTCTCTCACTGGCACTGCATTCAGTATTTAAGAATTCGGTCGATCTAATAATACATGGGAATTGTTTAACCGTTCAGTCTGTTTATTTATTGGGGATAAACATGGTCTGATTGTATACCCTACTAAACTTGACAGATATTTTGATCGTCTTATGCTTTAGGAATTTGTGTTTTTGATTGTTTAGTGTACTGAAGTACAGAAACTTTTACTTTTACTTATTCATGGTGGAATCTGGACTTGGGTTTTATTATTGCTACGTTAAGAGTTAGGACCATCCAATGTGCAGTATCTGATGTCTTCTCTTGGATTAATTAGAAAAGCAAGATTGCCTTCCTATGAAGTAGAACTTAATTTGAGTGTTTCTCTTGGGGCTTGAGTTAGGGCCTGTTGGGTTTGTTTTGGTCCGTAGTTAGTTGGCAGTTTTATTTCTTAAATGACTTTTAGCCACAGATTGCTCTTTAACATTTCAATTTCACCAGCATGGTATGCATGTGTCCGACTTTGTCGAATGGGCCCAGTACATTTTTGCAATATGTGCTTTCTCTGATGCTTATGGTTTGGAATTACAAAATACGCGTTGAGCAAGCAGAATGGACAACCAAAAACATATCCTGCATTGATAATTTAGAGCATGGAATGTAATGATTTTCAAGAATGGACATAGAGACTGGCTCTTTTGTATTCCATAGGATTAAGTACAGATTGGCAACTTGAAAGATTCTGTTGTAAAAGCATCTGCTCTATACAGTTCTGTTTTGTCCTGATAATTTTGAATAGTTTCACCTGTGGTTTGAGTTGTGATTGAGCATTCACTGCATTAGGACCTGTTCAAATGTCACTCAGGGTTGTACAAAGTGTCTATTTGGCTAGTGTTGGAAGTTATACGTAAATGAAGTGTAGAACTGTAGATCATCATGATCGGATAGCATGATGTGGGCCATATGGCATCAATTTGTCATTTTGTGTTCCTTCTGTTTCTGGCCATGCTGATGGACCTTATGTTGTGTCCATGTTTTGGGGTATTTACTGGGTTAGCATGTAGACTGGGTTAGCACTCTACATGCCCCTGTAAATTACTCACACTTACCAAGCACAGATTACTAGGTCCCTAGCCTTTGAAACTAAAGAAAATGGCAGACTTAGCATCAAGCTAGCATTTAGATCTCCTGCTGTTCTGCAGGATCTGCACTAAAATTTTGGAAGACTTGGATGGTTGATATTTTTTTTCATAGTTAGTTTTCAACCAGACAGGCTGGCTTGTTTGGTCATAAAATTTGAATGTAGTCAGCTTATTCACCGAACAATCTGTAGTGCAATTACAGATTGGAGAATGATTTAGAAAAGATGGTCATCGAGCATTTTAAACAATTTGGTTCGTTGGTTGATTGTTGATGCTTGAATTTGATAATGTAATATTCTCTTGTGGTTTTCCGTATGAATATTGTGCATTCTAGTTATCCCCTTTCGATAGATTTATTTTGCTGTTCTGCACTTATTCTGTGTCTGTGAAGGAAATAATTAAATCTTTCATGCGAATAGGGCATATGGAAACTATGTTTTGCTTTGTTGTGTGTATTCTGCTGAGACAAAGCTGATTCCTCTGTTCAAATTTCCGTGCTCAGTCTTTTCATCTCCACTAATCACTGTTTGATTGCAATGCAGGTTGGTCCGAATTCTTCTAGACATGGGTGCGATCTATTTGGTTGCATTCCAGCGCCAGTGTCCTAAGTTCATACGGGAACTCCAATGGCTATATAGTATTACATGGTTGTACCAATGAGCGCTGACAGCTTGAATATATTGTCATACAATCAACCTGCAAACGTGATGTGTTGCTACTTCTAGACTATAAATAAAATGCTGCGTAACTTTGGTGTGATAAATGCAGTCTTTTATCGTGCGATTATGTTAAGTCCTATCCTAATATCATGCGATTATGTGAAGTCCTATCCTATCTGCTTATGCTTTGTATTGCATGTGACACGCATCACGCAATCCTCTGCCAAAGGGAAAACAAATCCTCACATTTCGTAATGCATTTTTTTTACCTATTTCGTCTGAGAGTCGCTAGATTTACTGTTTAGTCGCCAAATCAGGCCGAAAGACTCCTCGCGCTGGCAAACCGAGGAGGCCAAAAGCCACGGGCCACGGACAGACACAAGACGAGGGAAAACCCCCATATCACACGACACCTCCTCCTCCCCTCCGAATTCCGATAGCTCCTCCTCCCCTTCCATCCCGATGGCCGACGCCGCCCCTCCCTCGCCACCCCCGCCCGCGATGCAGCCCCCGTCCAATGCCTCCCCACCCCCACCCCCACCCTCGTCTCCGCCCGCCGATACCCCGACCTCCGACGCCACCCCCGCCGCCGCCAAAACCCCCAATCTCCCCGATACCCCCGCCTTCGCGGACCCCGACACCCCCGCCTCCGACGCCGATGCTTCCGCCGTCGCCTCTTCTGACGCCGCCGCGGATGCCCCCGGCGACGCCGAAGACGACGGGATCAACGCCTCGGGCGCCCGGAAGCACATGACACTCGCGCCGCCGGCCCCGCCGAGCAAGAAGTCCAAGAAGAAGAACAATAGCAACAGCGTATGGACCAGGCCTGCCTCCCGCAAGGGCAAGAAGAAGGCCAAGCAGCCGGCCCACGCCCCCACCGGCGCCAACGGCAGCCGCCACCCCAAGCCCAAGCCCTCCTGCGGCGAGGACGAGTTCTTCCTCACCCCGGCGCCCCGCCTCGCGGCCGAGCGCAACGACGACGCGCCCGCCTTGCCCGTGCTCCTCTCCCGCGTCTTCAAGTCCGAGAGGATCGAGCTCTCGGACGACCGCCTCACCGCCGGCAGCACCAAGGGCTTCCGCATGATACGCGCCACCCGCGGTGTCTCCACTGGCGCCTGGTACTTTGAAGTCAAGGTGCTGCACCTCGGCCCCTCTGGCCACACCCGCCTTGGCTGGGCCACCAACAGTGCTGACCTCCAGACACCCGTCGGCTGCGACGGGTTTGGTTTTGGATACCGCGACGTCGATGGCTCCAAGGTGCACAAGGCCTGGAGGGCCAAGTACGCGGACGAAGGGTACGTCGAAGGAGATGTCCTGGGGTTCTACATTTCTCTGCCTGATGGGGAGCAGTATGAGCCCAAGCAACCTGACCTTGTTCACTACAAGGGACTGCCTTTTCATGTAGAAGTTCCGAAGGATGAGCAAAAGATGCCTGATCCAGTTCCTGGTGAGTACTTGTGTTAGTTGCTTTGTGTAGTAGATTGCAGTGGCAAGTAAACAATACATGACATTGTCACAAAAGGAGAAAAAAACTAGCTATTTTGCAAATGACAAGCTGTAGCTTTATACGATAGTTAAGGGTGAATTGTGTCTCATGCAGTACTTGATATGATAAACTAATAGCAGAATTGCAGAAATGAGGTTTTTAGGTTTTAGGATAACAGATTCAAGAAAGAGATGTCTTCCGGAAAAAGTGAACATACAGGCATTTGTTTTTACATGTGTGTTAGTTGTACAACAAAGAATTAGGATTACAAAGTTTATAAATCATATGCAGCAATTGTGCACTATCACTATGTTGAGAGAAGTAAAAGTGTATTGTTAATTGAGTCGTCCTCTGTACATCCTTGTATTGCCCATGCTTCACGAGTGCGTTGGTGGCTACCCACACGCCTCTGTGATGTGGGGTCGTCGTTACCCCATTCACCCCTCATGCAAATTCCAGATCCCTGTTTGGACACTGTAGGGTATTTACATGTGTTTCAAATAATAATATCTGCATTGCACACACTAGAAAGTAGTTTCCACTCAGTCACTCATATTGTAATTATGTAATATTTGCAACTTCAAGGCCTTGTTTGGTTAGGCCAAAATCCCGGCCCATCCACGTGGATTGGGAATTTGAACTGTCTAAGTATCTTGCCTAAAGAACAAATGAATAGTTGCATGTCGTAACAACAGAACCAGACAATAAAGAAAAGGGGACCCTGGTCACCATGAGGGGGACTAGGAGATCCTTGAGAGAGAGGACCGGTGCCAAGAGAAGTTAGTGTGTACTAATTGTCTTGAAAAAAAGTCATGTCGATTACATGGGGGAGTGTTATTTACAGCCTTTCGATCGGGGTACACAAGATTATAGATCTACCCCTAAAAAGACCCTATGCCTATAGGAGTTTTCCTTCCTCTACGTGTAGCCTTCGGTTTATTGTGGACCCTTCTGATCTTGGTCCATCTGGTTGGTACGCTCGGTCCACCAGTGCTTTTCTCCCTTCACATAGCGCGGAGTGCCCCCGGGCCGAGGGGCCCCGGACACCTTTCGGTGACCACGAGGTGGCCTCGGGGGTCTCCTCGTTCCTGGATCTGTGGTGCTCGGCAGCCTTCCGGTGGCCTCCGCGCCTCCTCCAGGGCCTCCCCTAGTCGCACCTCCGGCTGTCGGCCCTCGTGGGCATCCTGGTGGCCTTCGCATGCCCTCCTGAAGGCGTACTTGGTACCTTTGGGAGCCTCTGGCCGCGCCTCCGGCTCGGCTCTCAGCCCTCCTAGGCCTCCTGGTGGCCTTCACGCGCCACGCCCTCCAGGACCTCCCCGAAGGTATGCCTGGCGCCCTCTGGGGGCCCCTAGTCGCGCCTCCAGCTGTCGGTCCTCGTGGGTCTCCTGGTGGCCTTCGCGCACCCTTCGGGGCCTTCCTGAAGGCGTATTTGGTATCCTCGGGGGCCCTTTGATGCTCCCCTGAAAGGCAGCAGATGGAATTCATGAAGTTTGCTTGTATGGATGCTACAATTAGAATAGGACTTTTCACTTAAAAATGCAACCTTTGACTGAGTATATTCCCTCTGTTGCCAGAAAGAGATACGAAGTTAACTAAACTTCATATGCTACACAATATATGTGAAAAACAATGTGACTGGAGCATCGTGAAATCGACAAGGTACAAAACTGAAGGAATAATATATTGAATCTGCATTGCATCACCTGAAATAATCAGGTCAAAGGACCCAGCGCTGCCTCCCTTCTGCACAGGGCATTCCCTATCACACTTTGTACCTTCCCTTATACCAAGCTGTCATCTGCAATTTGTACCTTCCCTTATACCAAGCTGTCATCTGCCTTCCTACTACATCAAAGCCAAGCTAGGAGATTACTTTTGCCTTCCTGTTGTTATGTACAATAGTAGCAGCATTGATTTTTCTGGTCCTTAATCAAAGTGTAGTTACATGGCGCTGATTGAAAAGTTATGATGCGGTGTAACTTTTTTATTTGGGCTTTTACATATCCAATCATCATAGCACCTTCTTATCTTGCATTAGCTTCCATTATGTTATGCCTACATGAATAAAAAAAGGGGAAATTAGGCTAGTAACACTCTAAACATGCATATTTAGAGAAATAACATCAAAATCAGCGTCAACTTTTAAATAACATCGCAAAGGTGAGAAATTATGGTAAATAACACTCCCATGGGTCAAATGACATTGCCCTCGATGTATTTTGGAAGTCCCCAGAGAAAATAGTTACGGGCTACAGCGCTGGCAGAGGAGCTCGTGTTGGCGGTGGCTGTGAAGTAGCTCCTGGCGGTGCCAGCGACAGAGGAACACACCCATCCCTCATCTTGAGTCTCGACCAAACCGAAGCACCGCACTCCCCTACATCCCCTTCTCGGCAATAAACCAATTCCTTGGGCCTAACAGGTGCGGAAACTTCGATTCGCCATGCACAGGCTGTTTCCCATCTCGATTTGGTGTTTTTTTTCTTCTCTCGAATCCTCCTTTGGAGATAAACAGGATGAGAAGGTGGTTCAATTGCTTCAAGCCGAAACCTCGGGGAAAGGTTGGTTTCTTTTTGGGGAAATGCTTTGGGTTTTGTGCTCTTCGTTTCTTTTGGAGGAGGCCGTAGAGGCTGGTGGTGGTACGAGCAGCAGGACCGCAAAGGCTGGCGGTGGCATGAGTGGCGGTAGGAACTCGTGACGCCGGAGTTGGGGCAAGAAGGGTACTTGTGTCATTTCGGAATTTTTGTTATGGAATATTCCACGAAGAGTGTTATTTTCGATACCGAATGACAAAATCGATGCTATTTAGCAGTTGACTCTCTTTGCAATGTTATTTCTTTAATTTCGATTCTTTGCGGTGTCACTCGCCTAATTCCCCCATAAAAAAGTGATTCTTTATTATTTGTTTCTTATATAGTGAAATAGGAGATCCCATTAGTAACGATTAAAAGGTTTTAGTTACCCCATTGGAGCGCTGATGGAAAAGTTTCGATATTGGGTATTTAATATATATACGGCCATCTGTGCACCTTCTCATCTACCATTAGATTACACTATGTTTTGCTTGCATGAGTAACAAAGGTGTTTCCTTGTTAGTTGTTTTCTATACAGAAACCAGGATCCCATTCCCAGCAAATGGTTGTTTGGCACTTCCATGGTGCTTACTACTTTTGAGCATCTATTGTTTTATTTGTTCAACCTGTCTTCACTAGCCTGTCGTTAAACAATCTATTTCAATATTTCATGGTTCTTGTAAATGCAGGAAGTGAGATATGCTACTTCAAGAATGGGGCATGCCAAGGCACCGCCTTTGTGGACATTCCTGGAGGGCGGTACTACCCAGCTGCGTCAATGTATACACTGCCTGATGAGCCAAACTGTGAAGTCAGGTTCAACTTTGGGCCTGATTTCGAGTTCTTTCCAGAAGACTTCGGAGGCCGTCCAGCTCCTCAAGCAATAAGCGCGGTGCCTTATCAGGCATATGAGCTGAAGAACGAGGGACCCGCTGAAAATGGTATTGCTGAAAAAGCCGGTTAGTGTAGTTAAAGTGCTGTTTTCACTCCGGCTCATGACTGTAGCTGCTTTATTAGTTACCATGGCGAAATATACCGTTCTACTTATTTTATCTGACTAGGTTGTATGTAGCAGCTTTGAGGTTATTTATCACCTAAGATTATTTTGCTTCGAGGTGCTGCACCGCCGCTAATTGTAGACCGTGTCATGTAGTCTAGCGGTGGGAGGTGGTGGATTGGCAGGTGAAAGAAAATGCAGTATGCAGGGTCCACGGAGTTATTTTTCCCAGATTCACCAGGGGTGGCCGGGTAGTTTTTTTCAGACAATATTTCTTTATAACTGCAAGGTTTGACTAGTTTCATTTTAATTTAAATTTCATACAACGTGATTAGCAAAACTATCTAGATATTCTTTACTATTATATATATAGTCCGTTTGTAAGATGCAACAATCCATATGGAGAAAGTGTGCTTAGTAGATAGCGGCACAACGTATAAAATGAAGATTGGAAGAAGGCAATAGAAGCATAATTAGTATCTCTAAATAAAATAGAGGTTTTTAGGCCTGTAAGCCGTATGCATCCCCATATGCACCTCGTAGGGCATAAGTGGGTATTTGTTCAAAAGAGAAATGAAAACAATGAAATTGTAAGATATAAAGCAATGCTCGTTGCACAAGGTTTCACTCAACGACCAAGAGTTAATTACGAAGAAATTTATTCCCCGGTCATGGGCGGAACTACCTTTAGATATTTAATCTCAATGCTAGTAAACTTGAATTTAGAAATAAAATAGATGAATGTGGTAACTGCATACCTTTATGGGAACTTAGATTCAGATATTTATAAGAAGGTATCCCTGTCCCAAACCAAGATAGAGCAAATTGAAATCCGTACAATGTGTAACTCAGAAAGTTACTACATAGACTGAAGCAATCAAGCAGAATGTGGTATAATCGCTTGAGCGACTTTCTCTGCAAGAAAGGCTACACGAGCAATGAGGATTATCCCTGTGTTTTTATACGGCAATCCCATGATGGATTATGTATAATATCAAAATATGTAGATGATCTGAATATCATTGGGACCCTGGAAGATATTAAGAAAGCAAGCTCTTACTTGAGTCGGAGTTTGAAATGAAACACTTGGGTAAAATCAAATATTGTCTCGGTTTGCAGCTTGAGCATACACTTGAAGGAATTTTAGTACATCAGTCAGCCTACACTTATAAAGTGTTAAAACGGTTCGGCTTTGAAAAGGCATATCCTTCGAAAGTGTCGATGGTCGGGAGATCTTTGCAGCAGGACAAGGACCCGTACAGACCTAAAGAAGAGGCGGGGGAAGTCCTGAGACCGGAATTTCCGTACTTGAGTGCAATAGGAGCACTCATGTATTTAGCAAACTGTACTAGACCGGACATTGCATTTGTCGTGAACCTACTAGTAAGGTATAGTGCAGAACCTACCAAAAGGCATTGACAGGGAATAAAGGATATCTTCTGATACCTCCAAGGAAGCAAAGATTTTGGTCTGTTCTACAGAAAGTACGAAGACCTAACCATGATTGGCTATGCAGATGCTGGATACCTGTCAGACCCGCATACAGATAAGTCGCAAATATGCTATATATTTCTATAGGGTGGAACTGTAATTTCATAGAAATTGTCAAAGTAAAGTCTTGTATCTACTTCGACAAACCACTCGAAAATTATAGCACTGTATGAGGACCCACGGGAATGTTCTTGGCTTCGGCGGATGATTCACCAAATCCAACGGTAATGTGGATTGAATACCGTGCAAACTCCCATTATTATCTATAAAGATAATGCAGTTTGTGTTGCACAAGTGCAGATGAGTTATGTGAAGAGTCTTCTCACTAAGCATATCAACCCTAAGTTCTTCTATGCTCATGAATTGTAAAAGATGGATGAAATTAAAGTACTACATACTAAGTCATGTGAAAATCTTTTAGATTTATTCACTAAGTCACTTACAGTGTCTAGTTTTGAAAGATGCATGCGTGGAATTGAAATGATGAGACTTAGAGATGTGTAGAATTCAGGGGAAGAATCTTCACGAACTCTTTATTAAAACTTGATCACGAAGATCGAGTATCTAAAGAATAAATCTCGAAGATTAAATGAAATTGGGCGGATTGTACTTTTTCCCTTGACAAGTTTTCATGAAGTTTCTCGGCTAAGGTTTTTAATGAGACAATTCGTGCAACATAGCAGAACGTGTATCATGTACTTTTCTCTAAAAATTTTACCACTCGGATTTTATAGAGTTTTGATGAGACATGAACATGACGGATAAATGCCTAAGAGGGAGTGTTAAGAAACCGGGCTTAGCCCAGGAGTTTTGGTCCAAGATGAGCTCCTCATTCAACCAGTAGCATATATAAAGGAGGGGGATCCTAACATTGTACTACAGTTTTTGGAAGAGCGATAAAGAGAAGTCAGAAGTCCCCTCATATATATGTATTCAATCTATTATTCTGTTCTTGTATTTTTGCATTATTTTTACAATTATGAATTTATCTACAAGATAATCGCTCGAATTGAACTCGCCAACAATTGTTCTTCGACGATAAGAAATCCGTCCAATTAAATGAAATTGGACGGATTGTATTTTTTCCCTTAACGAATTTTCTGAAGTTTCTCGGATAAGGTTTTTAATGAGGCAATTCGTGCAGCATAGCAGAACGTGTATCATGTACTCTTTCTCTAAAATTTTTACGACTCGGTTTTTATAGAGTTTTGATGAGATATGAACATGACAGATGAGTGTCCAAGGGGGAGTGTTAAGAAACCGGGTTCAGGCCGGGAGTCCTGGCCCAAGATGAGCTTATCATCTAACTAGTAGCCTATATAAAGGAGGGAGGCTCCAACATTGTACTACGGTTTTTGAAAAACAATAAAAAAAGTAGAAGTCTCATCATATCTCTGTGTTCAATCTATTATTATATTTTTGTATTCTTGCATCATTCTTGTAATTCTGATTTTATCTATAAAGTAATTGTTCGGACTAAACTCGCCAGCGAGTTCCTTAACAATAAAAATTTGGCAGGAGAACAACCGAACAAGACTTCCATGTACACCTTTACATAAAAGGAAAACCCGACATTGTTAAGGGCAGTATAACATCCGAGTACTTCACATGTTCAGTTCAACGTCTCCCTGTACTTACTGACAAGTGACAAAGGGTATTTAATTCCCTCTTTGGCTAGTCTTTCATAAGAGCCGGATTTCACAATCTGTCGAGGGCAAAGGGAAAGTGTTGCAGTGGCAAAGGCGAAAGGAAATGAAAAGGGTAAGGAGATGCTGCCTGTGTTTACTAGTTTTCCTGTAGAGAGGGGAGACTCTTCTTCCCTCTCTGGGCCACAGGCTTAATAGCACAGCCCTTGGTTTTCTGCAAACACACGAACTCTAATAAGCCTATAATGCTTCTCTCTCTCTCTCTCTTTCTCTCTCTCTCTCTCTCTCTCTAGCACCAGCAGTTACTCTTTGCGCGAGTGTGTGAGGAGACATTAAGTTATCTTCAGCAAGAAGGCATTTTTTCCTCTCCTGTTCATACCGTCTCTCTCTCCCTGTTTTTTTGGAGAGCAATGTTTCATGGCTGCTGCCTGCCTTCTTGTTGATCTTCGTCTGATTTGAGGCTTGTGTGTACTAGATCTGTGAAGCCTCTTGTGCTTTTGGTGGTGGGGGTGCAGCATTTGAGTTGCTCGGGGATGAGTAAGGAGGAGGCCCTCAAGATACAGGTGAGTTCTTTTTGCTTCCTCGCAACTCAAGCGGCAGTCCAGACATTCCAGACTCCTTGTTATTGCTGCCATTTTTATTAGGCAGGCAGCTTGCTTTTCTGTTCACCTGTGTTTCCTTCCTTGCATGTCTCCTGCTATGTTTTTTGAATCCTCTTTGTTTAGCTATTTTGGTAAACCTGTGTTCTCTGTTTATCCCAAATTCCCAGACTTGTGTGCTGAAAGTGAACATCCACTGTGATGGGTGCCAGAAGAAGGTCAAGAAGATCCTCCACAAGATTGAAGGTAAAAAAGAAAGATTTTTTAAAAGCAAATTGCTTGAGTTTTGTTCTTATTTATTTTTCCCCATTTTTTTTTCTAAGAGAAAAATACTCTGAATTCATCTGCAGGTGTGTACCAAACCAGCATAGACCCGGAGCTGGGGAAGGTGACGGTGTCCGGCGTGGTGGATCCGGCCACCATCATCAAGAAGCTGAACAAGGCCGGCAAGCCGGCCGAGCTCTGGGGCACCAAGGCTGGCGTGGCCAACCAGTTTCGAAAGCTTAATCTTGACGGTGGCGGTAAGGGCCAGCCCAGGGATGCCCGTGGCAAGGGCCATCCCAAGGACGCCGGCGGCAAAGGCCAGAAGGGCGGAGGGGGCGGCGGCGGCGGCGGAGGTGGCAGCAAAGACGCAAAGATGGTAATGCCGCAGTTGACGCCACAGCGGTTGCAACAGCAGATGCAGATGAAGGGGCTGAAGCTGCCGCAGTTCATGGACGCGAAGTTGCCGTTCGCGGCGACCTCGCCGATGAAGGATCCTAAGTCCGTCAAGTTCAACCTCCCCGAGAACGACTTCGGGGACGATGGTGGCAGCGAGTTCGATGACGACTTTGACGACTACGACGACGACGAAGATTTCGACGATGAAGGCCTCGACGACGACTATTATGATGATCCCAAGATGATGATGAAGCCCATGGCCATGCCACTAAACGCTGGTGGGGGCGACAAGAAGGATGGGGACGGTGGTGGCAAGAAGGACGGTGGTGGCAAGAAGGGCGGCGGGGGCGGCAACGAGATCCCTGTGCAGATCAAGGGGAACGCCAACAACGGCGGTGGCGGCGGCAAGAAAGATGCAGGTGGCAGGCAGAACAAAGGTGGCGGGGGCGGGGACGGGGGCGGTAATGGCAACGGCGGAGGTAAAAACGGAGGCGGTGGGCAGCCGAACAACTCCAAAGGAGGAGCTCCGAGCGGCGGGAACCACCCGGGCCAGGCGAAGAAGGGCGGCGGCGGTGGCCCCGCCGTCGTTGTCTGTGGTCCGACGGGCGGCATGCCGCTGCCAGAGCAGGCCACGATGAGGCCTAACATGATGGGCGGTGCCGGTTTCCCCGGTATGGGCCCGATGGGCGGGCCCATGAGCATGCCCATGGGCCACCCGCACATGGGGAACGTGCAGGGCATGCCCGCCGGTGGCATGCCGGCGGCGGGGTTCTACCAGGGTGGCGGCGGGATGCCCTTCCGGCCGCCGGAGATGTTGCAGTCTGCCGCGATGGCCGGGAACCCGACGGCGCAGCAGCAGTACATGGCATTGATGCAGCAGCAGCAGATGATGATGAATGGCCACGGGCAAGGGCACGGTGGTGCGGGGTACCCTCCGATGGGCTATGGGTACGGCCGGCCGCCGATGCCCTACCCGTTGCCGCCGCACCCGCACGCGGAGCCTTACAGCTACTTGAGTGACGAGGAGAACCCCAACAGCTGCTCCGTGATGTGAGGTGAGGACAGCAACCAAACCGGGTGAGCTCCTCAGGCTCAGCTCATCGCTCATCTTCTTTTCTTACGAGAAAACGACCTCCACCCGTCTCCGTCTGATAAAAAAAAAGAGGTTCAAATCAACAGCTACAATATTTTTGCTTCGAGTATTAGAAAGCGATCTCTGCTGCCGGATAGAAAAAAGGTTCAAATCCATAGTTAGTGTTTTCGCTGCAGGTTTCCACACTCACAAATACCGTAGAGGATCTAGATCCGAGAGAAGGAAGAGAAGAACAAACTAGTACTAGTCCTCCATGCCGGAGGTGGTAACGATGATTGTGGAATCAATGGAGGGGATGGATGATCATGATTGCCGTGGTCCCCTATCGGCTGCAGCTGCGCTGCGTCTGCGTCTGCGTGCATTCAGGTTGGCTTTACACCAGAATTGCACATTTCAATCCTATGACCGCCTGCGCCTGATCGATTGATTCCAGTCCAGCTACCGCGGTAAAAAAACAAAACAAAACAAAACAAAATAAAAAAGCACAAATCAGAGTAACAAACTCTGGAGCTTGGCACATCCAGTCCAGCACTGCAGAGCCCTGGATCACCATCCATTGTCTGAAATGGATCTCGTTATATACTATTAGTTAAAGAGTACGTACCTGTCTGTCCAACGCATGGCATTTGTACATTTGATGCTTGAGATTCCATGTTACTTGTCGCAAATGGTGGATGATCCAACTCCACTGGATCTCGCGCAGCACGAGCAGCGGTGATCACTGCTCCGATTAGATTATTCCAACGGCACCAATGGAAACTAAAACATGCCGTGCCGTGGATTACTGCCACTAACCTCGCCTCCAATTGGGACTCGTCACGCCTTAAACTACAAGTCGCCAAGGTGAGCTTGGAATGAGCACGCAGCTTCTTTTATAATCCATCACTTGCGTTTGTCCAAGTAGGCGAGAATTTTCTCCGAGCACAGCGGAACTCTTGCGTTAAACCAGAGAATCCCTTCAGACAAAATACCTCCACATGACATAAGGTCGGTCTGACTGTAGGGCACCTGACAGCAGCTCGCGAAGATCACATATCGATCTAACTTTCAAATCTGTGATCCAAATCCATTGAGATTTCAATTATAACTCATCAAGGAAGCCTAAAAACCTATTTCAATCGATGATCGAGACAATCGGGACCAATGTTCAACGAATTTCTGGGATAAAATCAAGAGGGCACAAGAACTAAGGAAATTCAAAATTTAATATAAAGAACTAGTTCGTGGGTGGATAATGGTCAAGATAACACTATATGAATTCTCACACGTCCTAACAAGCTAGACCACAGCAAAGAGATACAAAGAAACCAAATGAACTCACAGATAAATCTCTATTGATTCAAGAGCATTGTGGCGCCATGGTAAAATCATAGAGATAAAAGTTCAAAAACCAATCAAACCATGGTCAAAAATTCAAGCCATGGTAAATTAAATCGCAAATTAGGGTTTCCTAGACTCGAATGCTTGATGAATGAGAAAATTCCCAAACCATGAGAAAACCCTAAAATCACATAAATGGATCTTTACTCACGCAAAAAAAGCGACGATGGATGAGATCTCCGCGTCTCTTCGTGAACTCAATCTTCATTTGACCTAAACCATCTCTCTCTTGCGATATGTCGGTTTCTCAAATGTTACCAACCTGTTTTTGGTGAAGGTTTTCGATCTTTCTCTCAAGACCGAGTCCAATTGTCACGAAGCAATCACATGCTTTGCAACGTGTAGGTTAATTAATGGATCTCTTCATATCGGCAAGTCTATCACATCCGGGCTCCCACCAGAACTACCATAGCACTTGCTCCCACGCCACTTTGCCATCTCTCATCTCCTTCTTTTCCATCTTGTGCCATGCTTGAGTCAATGACTTCACCTGACATTCTTGGTTGTTCTGGACCCCAGCTCTTCTAACCTTGTCTCGATCATTCTCGTCGTTGACTCTAAGCCCTCTACACAACAATAGACCAATAAATCGATTTCGGACACAAGTTCTTCTCAATTTGACCAACGTTAGCCAAAATATGCATCATGCAACACATATGCACTGAAACACATGACTTTGGCCTTACCCACGAAGTTCACCGCCTTCCTACCCGGCCTCCTTTGGTTTGATCGCCGCTGGCCGGCCCGCCACCCTCCTCTCGAGTTTGTTGTCCGATCGCCAGGATTTCCATTTTCAGATCGAAAATATGCACCATCTCTGAAATTTTCAAACTCTATGTAGTTTCAGCTCAAAACTCCAAATCCAATGAGAAGTGTAAACACATCATCTATCTCTACTCCCGTGATTTTGGCGATTTGAAAAATCACAATTTCATCTGATGTGTTAACCGCTACTCTTAGCCGGTGAATGGATTGAGTTGACCGCTTATGCCTGATAGTCAGCATGAACTTGTTCAAAATGCCGTGTCGCTTTTTAGTGCTGTGAATGGATTGAGATTGATCCTTAACATCCACATAGCTTGGTGTGTCAGGATAGCTGTCCAAGTATAGATCCGAGTCGCTTTATCGCGGCAGGAAGACGGTGGGGTGTGCAGCAGTTACAGCGGGCTTTAAACGCCGGCCGGGAGGCACTGGTTTGATGCATTACGTCTGCTTCCTCGAGAAATTTATCGTTTTTACATAACATTTCTGATAGAGCAGGGCAGCTATCCGGCAGTGGTGGCACGATGTTAGGTCCGTGGTAACCTGTGTGTGCAAAATGCAAGCAAAAGCTGGATTACTTGCAGAGGAGCACAGCAACCGGTCTTTGCACGTATTCCTTCCTGCTTAAGTAAACTGCATACAGACGGGCGGACAGCGAGCGACGTGATTTGGACGTCCTTCCATTGACAGGGCGCTGATCCTGCTCACTGCTCTGCTCTGCTCGGATTAGTACTCCATTTAGTAGCAGAAGGAAGGCTAGGAATGCACTCCATGGAACCACCTTAAAACAAAGATCGTGAGTGATGGAAAATGCTCAGGGAAAATGGGAGTAATCGCAAGTGTTGAATAGGAAATGAGGCAGGTAGCCAAACCGCTAAATCCTTTTCTCACTAGATCTGAGGGCAGGATAGCTAGTACGATATGCTTGGCGTAGCGCAGGTGAGCGCTGAAGGATCGTACGTAGCGTCGTCCTTTTTGTAGCTTATATATATATTGATCATTGAGTCTTTTCAATACACATATAATATTTATAACATAGTATTAGGGTGTACCTAGTATCCTTTTGTAGTCGTCGTTGGTTATTTCTCTTCATACACACATAATATTTATAACATAGTATCCGAGTGTACCTAGGTTTTCGCGTCGTTGGTTCTTTTCAACGCCGTTTGGTCCACCTTCTGGCCCCGCTCGGATCGACGTCTCTCCCGATGGATCCACCACCGCCTGGCCTTCTCCTGCTAGGATCCGCGTCTCTCCCGATTGATCCGCCGCCACCTCGCCTTTTCCCTAGTTCTCGTGGTTGTGGTACTCGCACCGACGATGCCACGGATCTTCGAGATTTCTCGCGAGCCAGGTCGACGCCCGCCGCCGTTGGCTCTTCCGTCGATGTCCTTCCCAGCGTGGACCCCGATTCAACACATCAAGGAGACATCCGGCCTGGGGAGGAAATCCCAATCGATGCTTGCAGCAGAGACGAGTGTGAAGGCAACTGCTGGTTTGGTTTTCTACAACCTTTGGGGAGAAGACTTCTGTGTTGATTGGGGACGGTAGTGCTTGTTGCTGCTACTACTAGTATCTGCTGTCGGTCGACTACTTTACACAGCATTAGAAGGGGAAGGGAGGTGCTAATGGTGTTTCTACATGCTGGTGTGCTTTCTGCTGCTGCTGGCAGTATTTTCTGCTAGAGTTTTTTCTTCTTCTTTGTGTCATTTCTTCTGCTGCGTCCATCCAAATCCGTAAAACTTTATCTTTGAGTTGCGTCTGAGCCATGCGAGTCCACAAATTTATTGTTAGTCATAGAAGTATAGGAATTTCTTTGCATGGCAGCAGTTGCTTCTCTTTTCTTTGAGTCGCCGCAGATCCGCCGCCCCAAGCTTTTAAGGCCGCCGCACTGCGTCTCCATTGTGCTTCTTGTGTATTGCGTCGCGCTTCTTCCGCACTGCACCTTCGTTGCGTTTCTTGTGTATTGTGTCGCGCTTCTTTTGCATTGTGCCTTCGTTGCGCTTCTTGTGCACTGTGACTTGATTTGACAACTTTGTCTATTCATGTCGTGTTGTCACGGTCGATTTTGCTCTCAGTTGTCTCTACTTCATCAGCTCCTGCACCTTGTGCTTTTTGGGTTATCGCACTACCCTAAATAGGAGAAGATCTTTTGATACTCGACATGTTTTTCAAAAGCTGCACACTACGTCGACATTATCAAGACTCTAACTTTGCATTTTTCCTTTTATAGTATCAACCATTTTCAAATGCAATACTATTGCACATGCTTTGCATTTGAGGGAGGTGTTAAGGGTATTTATGGTATTTTCTATTGTACTAGAATTTAATCTTATATCCCTTTTGTACACTATATATATTACCTATTAGATCTCTTCGATACACACACAATATTCAATATTCGTAACAAAGAGCAAGATGCACAAGCATGCTACGTCTGCATCATGCATCCCGTCATCTATTGCATTTTGCATACACTGATCGATACAAGTAGGATGTATTTTGAAGGTGTGGAACAATGCGCGAGTAATGTACGCCCACAGCATACTACGGTACTCTGGAGAAGGCTAGTTACTGGAGCTGCTCTATGTTTTCGCCTACATATAATATAGGCAGCTAAACCACATACCCCGTCGAGTCTTGTTGTGTCCCGTCAGTTTTTATGCTGGTAGACAACCACATGCCACCAGAGTATCTACAAGCATATTCTAAATAGCAGAACATAATGGTCTATATTAAAAGAAAGAGTTAATATCAATGACGATACAACAATATCTAAAATTTGGAAGAAAAATTAAAAGGAAAATAGTAATTTGATTTTCATACAAATTCTTAAGTAAAATATCTAAATGAATATAACTTTTAATAATTTTTTTAAAAGCAATTTTATTTGAATATGAATAAAAAAACTAAAATTCGAAATAAAAAAAAATAAAATTGGCTATTTGATTTCGATACAAATGTAAAAATAACATCCCTAAATAACCGTAATTTTAGAATAAAAATTGAAGAAAATCATAATGTGATTTGTATACGAATTTCAACAAAAAATAACTAAAATTCGTAATAAAAAGTAGAAGAAACTTTGTACTTAGATTTTGATACAAATTCCATAGTAATATCCATAAATAACTAAAATTTAGAATAAATTAAATAAAATTAACAATAGGATTTGTATACGAACTCTAATAATAAATAAATAAAATTTGGAACAAAAATAAAATAAAATTAGGAATTTTATTTCATACAAATTTCTAAATAAAATTCCTAAAACAAATATAATTCAGAATACAAAATAAACAAAAAATAGCAATTTGATTTGCAGACAAATTCCAACAAAAAATTATTGATATTCGGAATAAAAATAAAATAAAATTAGTAATTTGATTTCGGTATGAATTCCAAAGTAAAATCTCTAAATAATTGTAATTTAGAATAAAAATTAAATGAAAAAAATAGAAATAGCATTTGTATACAAATTCCAAAAAAAGTAATTGAAATTCGGACTAAAAAACAAAACAAGATTTGCAATTTGATTTCTATATGAATTCCAAAGTAAAATCCCTAAATAACTAAGATTTGAAATAATTTAAATCGATGTGATTTGTATACCAACTCTAATAAAAATAACTAAAATTTTGAATAAAAATAAATATTATAACAATGATGACACGAATAGTATTAGAGGAGACCATAAAAGAGTACAATAATGTCGTTGTTATCCTGCAAGTTAGGGGACAATTCGGTCAGAATCAGCAGGTTGGTAGTAGGGTTCAAAAGTCCAGAAGTACTCTCCTCTGAACAATGTTTATATTCCATCCAATACCAGAAGCTAGACATCACGTTTGTTTCTTTCTGCTTATTATCTATCAGAGCTTCTGTTGTTACTTGTTAACAGCTAGGCTACAAATAGGCTATTACTACAGTTTGAATAAATCCTTTTTAATCCTTTTGTTCGGTTCAGCGTGTGGGATTGGTAAAAAGCATGGCAGGTGAGCTTAGTGCCTGTAGTCCGGTACCAAGCATAGGTGCTCTAAATGGTCATTTTGGGATCATATCCCCTTTCCTCAGAGTTAAATAGCAGACGAATTAGAGGTTGCCTCTGCCTGCTTGACCTGAAGTCCATGAAATACAGCAATCTGCAACCGATCATACACAACCACACTGACAATGGATAAAGCTTATTTGCTTCAGAACTACATTCAACCGATCATAAAAGGTTTCAAGTTCACTGCAATTTGAGCAACTCGGGTTACAGATACAACGATACACTGAAGTGCTTGCCATGTTGGCAATTCTTCTCTTATGAAGATCATACAGACAACTGCATGCCTGGTATTATGTTACACCGCCATGTGCAAAGGTTTGCCCAGCGACTCCTGGAGGCCAAAAGCCCCTCCTAATGCAGTGCTGTGAGAACTGCAGATCCTTCCACCTGCACATAGGAATTCATACGGGGTGAATATTGCATTCAGAAAAATGTTCAGATGAAATGCAATTACTTTTAGAGACAAGTAAGGAAGCACTTGAATGCTCAATTCCCCCTATCTCACGTGGTGCTTTCTCTATCGGTTCAGGTTATAACTTTGTGTATCCTACATATCCGTGCAGTTTTTTATGATGTTTTGTCCCAGAAGTACTCTGCAGAGTGTAATGCTCATGTGAACTTTCTGTTGTGACTACCCCAACTTGATACTAGAGAATGCATAATCAATGCAGCTCTGATGAATCATGTCAAAACTCTATTCTTCTTCAGGAACTAACACAATAAGCCAAAGATCAGCACTCCCACTATTCCTTTGTAAGTAAAAAAAAATACCTTGAAAGTTGCACCACAAATCTCTTCTTCATTTGCAGGAACAGCAGTCACTTTGTTTTTGGGGTTCTCATAGCACTTCAAGCCTCCAAGTGCATTAGAGTAGAAGCAGCCTGCAGCCAGAAGCATGGAATTAGTTAACAGAACCAAGAAAACTCTGTAACTAAGACGTAAGAAGAAGAAGAAAAAATCGCCACATGGTCTTAACATTGCATAAGAAGCCAACATCACCTTGTGGAAAAGGTGCCAGTGACTTGCCACATGATCCTTTAAGCAGGTCAATGCTGTCGGAGAAGGCGACACAGCCATCAGCAGTTACCCCCCAGTAGAGCGGCACCTTACCCTCCGGATCCTGAACCGACAAATTTCAGCTCCAGAACTCGTTAAGACTTGGAAGCAGTAACCCAAACGATCAAGCACCAGTTACGTCTCTGATGAACTTACAGATGCCACAAGCAGCGAGGAGGTGGACTTGTCGAAGAGCACAAACGCGTAGCTGCCAGTGAGCTGCGAGAGCATGAAGCTAGCAGGGTAGGGCGCCCTGTCCCGCAGCGTCTTGTATGCCTCGATCACCAGGACCACCTCATTGGCGCCCTTGGACAGCCCGTACTGCTGGCTCAGCCTGCCCAGATTGTCCAGGACTCCCCGGAACAAGCAGAAGATCTCGTCCTTTGCTGCGAAGGATCTGTGTGTGCATAAACAGTAGTATGTTATGAATCAGCAGCTGCAGCTGCAGCTGTTGGATGATGACGCGTGCACCTTGGATTCTTGGTGGTATCACCAAACTCTTAAACTGGCATGTAAAACAACATTAGCGTGCGTGCGTGTTCGTGTTTCTTAGACTGAAACATTAGTATGTTTGGTGCCCTTGCAGCGCAGCTCTCCCTGAACGAGTGAGAACGCAAAATTAGGTGCAACATCGACGATGACTAAATGCAAAGATGCACCTAACATGGAGAATTAGATACCTAAACTTGTTGGGATTTCTTGAATGCTACTGTTAGATAGATGTGTATTATTATCCGTGTATTTCTTCTGTTATATAATAGGTTACCTGTGTATATAGTGCAACAATAATTAGCCGATCGAACTAACTTTCTTTAGCCGCCTAGCGAAGAATACGAGACCCGTTTGTTGCAAGTCATTTGACACCTTCTCTGCGCGACGTGGACGCGTGCAGATTGCAAAAGATGTGGCCGCCTTCTTTTTACCGTGGCACCAACCAACCATTTGACGCGCGGAACCTTAGAGAGACGCCGTAGCGCCGTGGCAAGAGAAGACGACCTGGTGACCATGGCGTCGCCTTATCTGAAGAGAGACGACCTGGTGACCATGGCGTCGCCTTATCTGAATCCTTATCTGCCATTCAGATTCAGGCGGGCGGGCGCAGAACTCATTCGCGATATTATAAGGTACATTCTATCTATCGGTAGCATACGTGAGTCTAGCAAATCTACCTGCTCCACCGTTATATTGTCCTTTCGCAGAGACTTGCACGGCTAAGGATGAGAGAAGAGTGGTACGCGATCATGTTCTAGACCCTCTGACCGGCTAACACCTCAGAAACCATCATGAAGTTTCTCAAACTAAAGAGCAACAAAAAAAAAAATCAGAGCAGGTGACTGTGCTCATTTTGAAGGACCTGCCAGCTGATCTATGCACAGAAAGCAATTCTTGGGTCCGTCCTTAGATCTTGCGACATTCAGGGGAAATTAGCTCGGTTTTCAGCTAGTACTAATAATCTGAAAATAGAGTACTTAGTACTCTAAAAGAGTGGGGTATATGTATTGTATTCGTACCTTGGGCGGAGGAGGGACTCGTCGGCATGGGAGTAGGCGAGGTGGCCGAGGGAACCCAGCTGTATCGACGCGGCCGGCTCGGCGCTGCCCAGGAAGCGGTTCACCAGCTCCGACGCGTTCGTCTTGGGCGACGGCGCACGGCTGCCGGCCGCCACCAGCTCCGTCGGCACCTCCACCACCTCGCCGCTGAGCACCGCCAACATCTTCACCTGAGCTGGCTGACAGCACGAAACTGCACCAACACCTGATTAATCAACACTACTGCCTATCTCCTACGATAGCTTAGGCGCCGGCGCAAGCATAGGCATCCGAGTGACACGGGGTGGAGAAATGGAGGAAGGAGCGGTGCCCTAGCTATATAGCCAAGCCAAGCCAGCCAGCCACAAACCCAAGCCCAGGCTCCCCCTGTTTTGGTTGCTTTTCATCTTGGTTTAGCCTGAACTGAAACAAACATCTCGTGCGCAGCTGCGCATGGACTTGTCTGCAGCAAACCTTTTACTGGTATTAATCGTGCCTTACCATCTAATCCAAGAGTGTGAGTGCACGTATTGGACACGGGAAGTTAGAGCTTTATAACTTTTCTTTCAGGAAGAGAGAGAGAGAGAGAGAGAAACTTCTTAGCTTTTCTGAAACGAAGTTAGGAACTTTGTTACTAGTATGGACAATCGCACAGCAGGAAATCGGCATGACAAGAGAGAGTCTGGAGTGCAGAAGAAGGTGACGAAGTGAAGTCGTGTGCGGAGCGACGACGTGAGGAGGGCGGTGGAGTCGACTTCTTGCGAATGACATGTCTTCTTTTGTTCGCATGCAGCAGTGATCAAAATGCAACCGCAAACTCCCACCGGCCCTTTTGGCCTCTTCGATCAGAGTTTACCGGGCACGCACGATATTTACACGTCTGACAAATTTTAGCCATCGTGGATTGCCACATACTAATCTAAAAGAGAAACAGAAATTGCAGAGGTAAGGGAAAGGATACAAGAAATTCTAGGGGTAAAATTGTACGCAATTTGCTACTTAACTTGTGAGATAAATAATCAGATAAATAGGCAAAGCCACCTCAACTTCGTGGCAAAAATGTCAATTTCCCCTTGTACAAATGTTTGAAATTTGAGCACTATTAGCCTCGTAGGCCACCGAAATTCCTGCATCATCCAAAAAATATGGCTTTTTCAAAAAAAAAAATAATTCAAATGCGTGGATTTTAAATTGGAGTTTTGCATCTATTTAAATTCTTAGTTCCGTAATTCAAATCCAACTTGATCATCTCAGTTCTAATTCTTCGCCAATTTTCGAAAATCAAAGTTTGCGATTTAGATTTTTCACAGAATTTTCTTTCTTCCCTTCCCTTTCTCTTTCTTCCCTCTGTCTTATCCTGGTTGCCAGCCAGCGCATCCCTCCCCTTCTCATTTTCCATTCTCCAGGAGTGCAAAAGCCCTGCGTTTTCCCTCTTCCTTCTTTCTCCAAACCAGCACCATCGCCACTTTCTTTGATCTCCCTCTCCGATGAAGTTCCTGCCCCAGTAGGCGCGTCACCGCGTGTTCCATGCCATTCTCCTGCTTTCCCCTTCCTTTCCCCCTCTCTCCGTCACCGAGAAGCCCCGTCGTCGCCGTTCTTCTTCGACCCCGGTCGACACCGTGGCCGCACCTCCACGGCCATTCCCGAGCGGAACCAACCTCGCCATCGCCTTCCTCGTACCGTGCCCGTGTCCGTGCTCACCCCCGCTCTCGTCAGCCCCCTCCGGAACGGCGCCGCCCCGGGCAAGCCGCCGCCGCCGTGCGCCTCCATGACCGCCGCCTCTGGCCATTTGTGTGCGTCCTACTGTTGACGAGGTGAGCACCGTCATCCCCATCCTCCCCTCTTTCTATTGCACACCTTGCCACCCTCCGCCGCACCAACGTTTCGCCGGAATCGACGATGGAACCCTGTCGGCCGAAGCTTCTTCCACCGCCGTTCTCGTCGCCGTCGACGACCTCCCGCTGTCTTCGACACCACCACTGGAGTCACCTCTCCGCGTTCTACACTGTGCTCTCACTCTCTTCGCCGGAGCACCGTCGGAGCTCCGCCGTCCTCTAGAGCCGCCGCCACTCGCACCGCCTCGTCACCCGATCTTCCCCTCCAGTCGCCACCCGCGTCATCTCGCGTCCCTGAACCTCCTCCTCCGTTTCCCCCCTCTCCCTGCCTCTGTGCCGCGCCGCCGCTCCTTCCTTGCTACCGCCGGCCGCCGCTGCGCCCCATCTCGGCCATTCTCTGGCCTCCCCGAGCAGCACAGCACCACCCTCATGCCCGACGCAGCCGGCACACGCGCCTCCTTCCTCCCAGCGCCGCTCCTTCGCCAGCGCCACATGCAGCCGGGCTCCTGCTACCGCTGCAAGAGCCACTGCCGCTTGCCCTGTGCCCCTCCGGTCGCCGCCACCACCTCCTTCAGCCTTCCCACCTAGCCGACGACCCATTTTGGCCGCCGGCCAAGCTCCCCGCACCGCCCCTCGCCGCCGATAGCCCCTTGCCCGTGCGCCGCCTCCTTCCTCTATTCTCTGCCCTCTGCTCACTCTGTGTGTTGTGTGTTCCCTTGAGTCACTAGCAGATGGGTCCCTCTTGTCATACTCTCTCCTTTCTCTCTTTCCCTCTCTCTCTAGCAAGTGGTCCCACATGTCATATGTGTTGTATTCATTCTCTGGTCAATTGTTGTACGTCCAGTCAAACCGAAATAGTAATTCTAGAATAGTTCATTTCATCATTTTCATCATTTTATGTGATATCAAACTTTCGAACGATTGTTCTCCTTCATATGGACCCCGAATAAGTCGATTCTCGATCCTAAATTATTATAAATTCATTCTCTACCTTCCAGTGTTTATTTTATAATTTTTATATTTTGTTTGGATTCCTGTTATTTATTTGTCTCAATTCACACGTGTAGAGTCTGACACCACTTACACTAGTTTGGACCAACCAGTCGCAGCAATCTCAACCTACAACGAAGGCGAGTCTCCTATGACCATTCTGTATTTATGATTTTTAATTATTCTTTTCAATTTTTAAAAGTATTATACTTTACTATTTCACATAAAATGATAAGATTAAATTGAGGTTGTTTGTTAAACCTAAAATTGTCAATGTCTTCCTTTGATAATTGTTATCTCATACCTTTGCAACCCTAGCATAGTAACTCCGAAATATTGATTACAACATTATGGAATATTTAAACATGGTAGAATTGCTCAGACATGCTTTTCGGTTTTTATCAACCCTTGGGAGGAAAAACAAATATTACCCTCTATGCTTCACTTGGAAAATGTATGACACTAGATAATATCAGTAATTGAAAAATAAAATAAAATGATGAAAATCTATTTTAGACCTGGGTGGGTACAGCAAGCACGAGAATTTGTATTGTGGTAAGTTCCATCCAAGTCATATTAAGGACGACCGACGCTTGTGACTAACCAAACTGAGCAATACCGTAGAACCACACATCTGACTATGGAAAGGACCTGGCCAACTAATTTACCAAGTCCAAGCATTAAGCTCGCATGCTGTAGTTGATAGTCTCTTGATTATGGTAAATGTACTTCCGTATCTTGAGATGTGCAGAATATGGTAAATGTACTTCCATATTTTGGGTCGTGCAGACAATGATAATTGTACTTCCATGTTTGTCGGGACTTGTGTCGGGCGATGGTAATTAACATCCATGTCCAGGCAGGTTATCCCCCACAACGGTGAACTCCGGGTAGATGGTAAAGGACATCCATGACCTGGGGTTAAGCTCATCGGACGAGCTAATGTAAGAATAAGGTATTGTAAAAGCCTTGTGATAATTGCTTAGTCGCACACCTTCAGAAGTGTGTGAACGGATAGTATAAGCTGATTATCTCGTGTGGGTCAAGCTGTACAACCTCTGCAGAGTGTAAAACTATTTGAATAGCTGTGCCCACGTTCAAGGGCTAGCAAGGTGCGTTTTCACATATTAGATTTTAGTTTTGATTTTAAAAGAGAAAACTTTGGGAACTAGGAGCAGTTGGGACTTTCGGGTAGTTTTCTGGCAGCTAGAGCCCTATTCTTTGAACCTTGGCGGGTAAAGCCTGGATACTAGTGGTTGGTAGCTAGAACTTTCACCAGTGATATAATTAGTTTACTTAATGAAACTACATTTTGTCAAATGTGCTTTATGAAAACTGTTTAAACTTAAAATATTACTTTTTGCAAAAGAACCCTATAAGCCCGATTGTTAAAGCTATGCACATCCATGTTTCCCAAAACTCACGGAGTACTTATGTACTCACATACTACACCCAAAATTAATATCAGAAGTCTTCGATGATGCGGTGAACGACAACGACTACTACGCTTGTAGCTTTGATGAAGGACACCCGGAGTACTAGGCTATGCTCCTGAGTCGAATGCCGGTGGGTAATTTGATGGGCCATCATACGAAGTTTAGCTTTTGTTGTTTCCGCTGCTGTAAAATTTAAGGTATGTTGACCTCTTTTGTAATAAGTGGCCTTAAGGTCGATACCTTGTGCTTACTTTTATGTTAATCGTGATTCAAATTTGTTATCAACGATGTAACTGTATGCACTAGCTACTGATCCAGAGACTAGTGCAGAAAATACAGAGGGTTCCGGATTCAAAAATCCGGGGTCCCGACAGAATTGGTATCAGAGCCGAGTCGACTGTAGGACGTAACCTAGTTAAAATGGACGCTAGTAGGAAAACTTCAAAATTTATCCTATAAAAAGAAAAATAATATTGTTCTATGCACACCTTTTCTCATATTTATATCCTTACCTTCTTCGCTGAATCCCTTCTTGTCTAGTTCTCCATTTACCGTTTTACCGTGTCAAATGGATCCTCTTTTCCTTGTAATTTCTATAAATGGTTGACACAATTTTTACCATCACATTCAAGACTGCAAGATTTTGTGTAGTGAGTTATTTCACTAGCTTAAGAGTATCGATCGAGTAGACGACTTTATTTGAGTTGTTTTCAGTTGCAAAAGGTAATTTAATTTTCTATAAAGTATTTGGATCTTGTGGGTTGTTACCAACTTCTTTGTTTCTCCCGTCTCTGCTTTTCCCTCTTTCCCTCTGCTAACTCTGGTCTACTCAGATGGAAAACCCTAGAAAAGGTCGTGCAGTCGGCCAAAGCCGTGGTCGTGGAAGAGGTCGTGATCAACCGCTTCCTGTAGAGCCAGTGCCAAGGGCACAGATACGTCATTTTTGGTACATATACTGGAGAAGAAAACAAGTGTACAGAATCAATTAAGTCACTGTTAGGTACCCATATGACGAAGGATCGTGTCATGTTAATTGAGTGAGTCTTGACTCTTGAGAAAATGTGTTTTCTTCTTATACCGTGGTAATTATTGTTAGGGGGAACTTAAGCATGGCCGGACTCTACAAAGCACTCAATGCCACTACATATCACACAATTAGAAGTCTTCTTTTAGAGGAATTGAAAAGTGTATTTTGAATGTTATTATGTTCGTTCATGGTACCTCTCAAAAGAAATGTTTGCTCATTGTACAACAACTAATAATTTTGAAAGGACCAAGTAAAATCAAATTACTATGAAGAAAACAAGGTGAGAAAACGACTCAACAATTTTCTTATTGATCGACGTGAGAGCTTAACCACACTGTCCAACACAATAAATTTGGAAAACAACACGAATGCCTGAAATGACAGAACTGCTAACATATTTCTGCTACCAAACAGGTAAACACATATTTTTTTTTGGAGCTGGCAGAGCTAATTCAGAAACATGGGTCTGCATCATATATTTGTGTTATTATCATCGTATTTCTAATAATTGATAAATACATCTAAAAAATTAATCATAAATTCAAGGAAAATGTACTTGCTAGTCAAAACAGTCTTCTAGCTAAATAAAGCACACTAATACCAATAGTTGTTAACTATTGTGTTCTTTAGGGGAAACAACATTCCCATTTTATGTACATTATTATTGGAAATGTTGCAACTCTTTTCATTAAACTTACTCAACGCACTATTATACTCTTGCTAAACGCTGAGTTTGTTTCCATTTATTCAGTTTGTCATGGGCGCGGGCTAGACCATAAGTGGGGGCACAAGTTGTCACTAGCATGGATTACGGCGAAGCGTGTGAATAGTGCCCATAATACTGTAGCAACCACACACTGTTCATGCCGGGCTGCGGGTGCGTTAGTAGTTGATAAATAGAGATAAGAATAGCTAGTTTTCTTGCTAGTGGGGTTTACTTCCTCACAGATGTATTCCATCTATTAGAAATAGATATTGTTTCTTATGGTTCAAGTCGAGTCATCCCTGTAAAAAAAGGACAGCATTGTATTTTCTTGGATCAACTAAGAAATATACCAAAGAGTCATTAGACTACCTCTCTCCTATCCTCTCCTTGCCTTGGGGATGCGACCGCCGGCCTTGGCATGGTCGCACCTCTTGGGTTCATGGCCACCTAATTCGTGCACATGACAACTTTATCAGAGCCACTCACCATGGCTTCCGGTGATGCATCTACCTACGCCGAGTTGAAGTCCAACAACGCCAAGATGGGGCCTCGCTCAACAGCCTCATTACCTCCCTCGACGACATCAAGGCTACCACCATGGTCACGATGGATAAATCAATGGTTCGGATGAAAAAGCTGCTGGAGGCAACGCATGCCGCTGCAAGGGCTGCACCATCACCCCTGGAGTTGGCGTTGCCACTGGCTCCGCCATTGCTATCTCCACGGGCGACGTCGTCAGTGCCAGTTGTGGCGCTGCAGCAATCTGCCCCAGCTGATACATCGATAACCACAACCAGCGGCGTGGGCAAGGTGTTTTGGACGGTAGGGTGTGGAGGGCGTCACCAGGAGGTCCAACTTGGAATGACGGCCGCCGCCGCCTCCGTCGTTTCTGACTCCGTCGTTTCTGACTTGGAATGACGGCCGCCGCCTCCTTCCTCTCCATCGAGGATGCCACGATAGGCAATCACTAGTCAGTAGTACCAACTTTTTTTGGGACTGTCATGTTAATGAATAGTTTTGTCTATGAACGCTTGTTGCGTCACCATACACTACTACAAAAAACCTCATCACAGACGGTTCTAAACCATCATCACAAACGGTTTTTGAACCGTCTGAATTTATGCGTCTGTGATAACATGAGATCATCACAGACGGTTTTTGAACCGTCTGTGAAAAAGGCTATCACAGACGGTTCTGAACAAGAACCGTCTGTGATAGCTTTTTCTATTGCAAAAAAATAATTAGGGATTTTCACTTCGTCTGGAGCCTCCCGAGCCTCGCGAATGAATCTGATATGGATTTTCGGATTGAACTTTTCGTTAGCTTTTCCACAATAGCCACAGCATCACAGTAGCATCAACCCAATCCATTCAAATAGCACTAAAAACAACACGGTATCACCCACATCACAGTAGCATCAACTCAATCCATTCATAGAGTACTAACACATCACAGTATTAATCCACATCACAGAGCAAAAGGGGGGAGTAGAGAGAGTGAGGTCGTGGGAGGCTGGGGTGACGAGGTCGTGGGAGGCTGGCGACGATGAGGCCGGGGCGAGGTGGAGGAGGCCGCGGGCGATGAGCTCAGGGGAGGATGGGGCGACGAAGTAGAGGAGGCCGAGGGCGACGAGGTCGTGGGAGGCCAGCGACGACGAGGCTGGGGCGAGGTGGAGGAGGCCGCGGGCGACGAGCTCGGTGGAGGCCGGAGAGCAAAGTCAGGGTGAGACGGAGATGGCAGAGGAGGATATGGAGATGGCAAAGGAGGAGACGGATGACTCTGTTAATATAAAAAGATTTTTGGCAGCCCCCCAGTAAGTACAAATTTTCGTTTTCCCGCCGAACAAAACAAAAGTATCATAGACGGTTTTATACAAAAACTGTTTGTGATGACATATCACAGACGATTCGTATAATGAACCGTATGTGATAAGCGTCTCATCATAGACGGTTCGTAAGTCTGTGATGAGTATCTCATCACAGACGGTTTTTGTATAAAACCGTCTGTGATTTTAGATTTTACCATGGCTCGGAATTTTTCTTACTCTTCGAATTTACCATGGCTTGGACCATGGTAAAAATTCAAGCCATGGTAAATCTAAAATCACAGACGGTTCTAACCACGAACTGTCTGTGATATCGAGAGTGTATCACAGACGGTTCTAACCACGAAACGGTTCGTCTTGGAACCGTCTGTGATTATTTTATCACAGACAGTTTCAAAGAACCGTCTGTGATGAGGCGTCTTCTATGACCTGTCATCCTCCTTCGATTCGGCAAGGAGTACACATGTACTACTCATCCACCGCCCGAGGTGCACCGCCACCGCCATCCCAGTGTGGACCGTGCCGAGGTGATCTACATCCACCACGGCTCCCCTAGGTATATGTGTACTGCTTGTGTGTCTGTGGACAATACAAAATACTCTCTCATGTGTGTACTGCTTGTGTACAGTGGATTGCATGTATGACTGACTATAGATGTATAGTGTACTATGCGTATGAGTATAGAATACAATATATGTACCATGCACTATTGTAAAGTGCTTACCGTATATGCACCATATATGTACTATGCACTGTTGTAAAATACTTCTTATGTGTAACATGATGACACGTATGTTTTTTTCAGTACATTGGTATGACCGTATGATTAGGGTATGGAGTACATGGTTCAAAACATAAATTCCGAACAACCCAGGAGCATGGAAGAGAGAGAGAGAGAGAGAGAGAGTGCTGATGCGCATGTACTTTAATATCTTGTAATCAGCTTATAGATTCTCTCCCGTATTTCCTAACTGCCGCAACACACGTAAAATTAAGTTTTGCACGGACCTCAAGGTAGCAGTGGAAGGGAGGGAGGGATTCTTGGTGCAGGTGGACGCGGCTGTAGACGGGCGTTCCTGCTGTAGGCAGTTTCAACTTTGAAAAGCGGTCGCCGGTTGTGCAGCTGCGTCGAACGGTCGGATTGAAAAATGTTTGACTGTATAACTCTTAGGTAAATTAACTGTAGTTTCTGAGATGAAAAATATATAAAATACATTTGAGCCAAATAATGACTTTTGTTTGATACGGTTTAATAGCAACTAACGCAATTAACGATATTTAACAAACAATAATTAAGGCAATTAACGCATTGGAGGTTGTACTATTGGATAAGTGATCCACTGTAATGTTCTCCGGGTATACATAACGCACTGGACTTGATGGGTACAAGAAGGTTGTAATGCTTTCAGAGTTCAGACCAACGTAAAGTAAATGCAATATCATGAACAAATTTCCTTCTTCTCTACAGAAACTACTTTTCATTCAATGAGCACGTAATCCATGGCAGTTCAGATTTTACAGTGGATATTTACATGTACTCTGCAAATATCAAAGTTACAGCACTGCTTGAAGCAAAAGTTGCTACAATTTTTTTCATAAATAATAAAGGCAGTCTCCGTTGATCTTAAGAGCAAGCCTATCACAACTTAGTTAACTTCACCAGGTCAGCCTGCGACCTGAAAATTCAGCCAAAAAATTAGTATACATGAAGAACCTGGGAGTTGGTAACTGCAGTATGTATTCTACAAACATAGAAAAGCTCAGGATGTGATGAAAACAAGTTCGTAAGGACTTTGGGAAACTACTAAGTTGATCGTTAGTTATCACCGTACTGCTGCTCCGGAATTTGCAGTTGCAGTGCTCATAATAATTCACTCAATAGAGTTTCCAGAATTATAAAAGCCAATCTGATCAGTTTAAGTACTAGTGTAAACTCCAAAATGAGGTTTAACAATTGCTTCCAAATAATGTTCATGTTCCACTTCTACTGGGTCATTGGAAAGTGGAAAACACTAACAACTCGATCCATAACTGCATCCAAATTTGCACACTCTGACAACGAGCCATACTGGTTCAAACTCGAATTTTCTTAAGCCCTACCATGAGCAATCTTCATTCAACAGCTCAGAATTTATTTCGAATTTAAAATTCCCATTCCAATTCAAACAGTTTGGCACGAGTTTCTCGTACCATGTACACAAACCGATCCGTGCGGCCACCAGTGCCTGCACGACGCAAGAGAACCCAAGAGAAGACCATCGAATCTGCGGCATAGACACTTTGCATATCCGTGTACTACAGGTGGTGGCAAAGTAACAACGTCAACCGCACTTGAAATAGCATAATGTGCAAATGTCCGCAGTAAAATATATGTAAATATGAAAACGATCATCGTCTCATCTGTGTGCACAAATGTTGCCTAGCAAGAAAAACGAATGGATAGAAAATTAACAGTCGAATGTTGTATATACGGATCCTTCTTTTTTACCCGCAGCTTTGGACTCTGATTACTATCCAATGGTTAATTCAGTAATTTCCGGCTGAGACTACACTGTTCATTCTTGATGAAAATGTGACATGTATACAATCACATAGAATTTGCTCTTTATCTGATCATACATATATATACCACCACCACCCCCCCCGGTGTATGTCATCAGGCGCACCCGTCTCTTACCGAATCGGAGTGCAAGAAGCTATGCAAGCTGATCGACTGCCAGAAGGCAGAAGCTGTCCCAGAGTCATGCATGCTCGTGATGTGAGGTCCATGTACATGCATGGGTCCATGTGAAGGGGGTTGTTAATTTACTTGTTTCAGCTGTAACCATATACAAGAGGAATTAAGGAGTAATATAAGAGAGCAGATCTCTGATCCAACGGGGCAAATTTGTTCAGTAATAATGTAGAGATCACGCAAATCGAGAAAAAAAAGGAGATATATGTATCACTAACACTCACTATTTCTTAATTTATACACGTTTTGCACC
Organism: Hsuehochloa calcarea; assembly: GCA_036346395.1. Lineage (NCBI taxonomy): Eukaryota > Viridiplantae > Streptophyta > Magnoliopsida > Poales > Poaceae > Hsuehochloa > Hsuehochloa calcarea. The sequence goes on from CM070613.1 coordinate 28,790,606, forward strand.
TCAGCAGAATTTTCCACCCTCCAGAGAACCCCGTGACCTTACATGCGGCTATACCTTTTCTGGACTGCAAGTAGACGTACACGCCTGCACCTTATTAGACAGTGGATCCAAAAGTCCTCTCTTATTCGCCCAATAAAATATATATATAAATACATTGTTCTGCTATCTCTGTTTGTTGTGCTGTATCTTATCTTCCAGCGAAAGAAGGAAGAAGAAAGCAGTCAGAGTCAGAATCTGACACTGCCGGATCTTTCGCCCTCATCTCGTTGGAGGACACGTCCCCTGACGTGGCGATCTCCCACTGGCCTAGCGTAAGGTGCTTAGATTTTTTTGGGCCCCAAACGCTATCCTCCGACGTGGCAAGTCCCAGGCCACGGTTTCCTCTCTCTCTCTCTCTCTCCAGTCCAGCTCCAGTAGAGAAGAATCACTTCAGCTGCTTGCTCATCACTAGTTTACGTGGACGGAGGCCAACCCGACACCACTAATCACCATATAATATACTCTCTGTATAGCAACGTATTACCTGTCAGAGAACGCAAGCGGCAAACTATTCCTTGGTTGATGCACATCCATACACTCTTGAGATGAGCAGCAGAACAAGAAATGAAAACGAAAGCACAACTTTCGGCGGTGCAGATCCTCTGCTGGACGCATATATGTCTGATGATGTTGATTACTACTTTCTTAGTTTCAGCTGTTAAAAGAGTTGCATCATGTACATCTGAACTGAACACGTGTCTCTGAAAAGTTGAAGCTAGCTCCTGTTCCTTCAACAAAACTAGAAGAGCATATATGGAGGCACTACTCGTACATACTATTTAGCTAGCTTAAAGCTAGTCCGATACGCCCCTAGTGGCAGCAGCATATATAACTAGAAGCTAGAGGAGATGAGCTTGTTAACATTGCAAAGATAACAAATGGAGCTCCCATGATCTTTAGTGTTACCGACCAATTTCAGCATAACTATATATGGAACATACGGAGGAGTGATTGATCATCAAGATGCATGGACCGAGTCACAGCAAACAGTAATGGCCAGTAGTTGCTCAAAACTAAACTGATTTGCAAGTAGCTAGCGATGGATGGCTTGCTGACCAAACACCAGCCATGCAAATATTGCGTCCAACCAGGATCTATATCGATCGGTCCCACCTATTAAAATAACAGGGAAAGAAGCTGTAGATGATCAGTAGAAGCTGGGCAAGGTTCAGATGCCACGGCTTAGCTTTCTCCACATCATTACCTAGACAGAAGAACAAAGGCTTCACATAAACATAAACATTCCTACTGGCTGGCTACCATGCATCACTACACACACTCAGCAATGAGCCAATGACACGTAACAGATCTCAAGTAGCAATGCACCTTTGAATCCATTGTCAGGGATTTAACTGCATGCACACCTTCGAAAAGATAAAAGGACAACACCGTTGTTCCACTTTACTCGGTCATTGTAGTCTTGCAAAGTAAACTTGCCAAGCAGCAGCGAGGGGGGAAAGGGAGATGTTGCCCGTTGAGGTGTGCATCCAGTGCACTGAATGCAAACTCCCTCCGCTGCAAATCACTGCCAATCATGCATACCTACCTGTCCTTTCTTGGGCCTGGGGTAAGTCTGGTCCCAACTTTAGGAATAAAGATCATCTCTGCGGGTAATTATATACATAAACACTGCAGTAATTATTAGACAGCAAATAGTATAGTCGTAAATAGGTTAGTGTATAGTGTAGTCGTAAATGTTGGAACAGCCCAGGTTAGCACACGCGAACACACGAGGAGATAGGAGAGCAACACACGCGAGAAAGACGATCGATATTGGCGACGCGTAATTATGTGCGTCTTTTCTGATATCTGGATTCTGATATCTGGATTACTCTCAATCAAATGCACGAAGTACAACTTGACTTTTGTCAGCTACGGCCTGACCTCTTCCTACACTACTGAGTACTGACTCAACAAAACTAACAAACACATGCAAGTGGCAACTACTGCATGCATATACATGCAGCACACCATAACAACTCAAGATCCATGACCAATGCATGCATGCAAAGCTGGAACGCTTCCTACTCCAGGACTCGCGAGCACCGCGTAGCACGTCTCCCTTTACATGCATACTCATAAACTTAAACATGTGACTCACCTAATACATGTGACACTCTCGTACATGAACATACTAACGAGTAAATTATTGAATAAGCAACGAGCTTAACTAACAGTAAATAGTGTATGTTAGCAAATAGTGTAGTCGTAAATAGGTTAGCATATAGTGTAGTCGTAATAGTGTATGTTAGCAAATAGTGTAGTCATAAATAGTGTATGTTAGTAAATAGTGTAGTCATAAATAGGTTAGCAAATAGGTTAGCATATAGTGTAGTTGTAAATAGTCTATGTTAGTAAATAGTGTAGGTTAGCAACTAAAATTATTAGATGTGTAGTGGTATTTTGTTAATAAGTGAAAATAGTGTAGTCGTAGGTTAGCAACTAAAACCACAATCAGGTTAGCAACTAAAACCATGGTATGTTAGCAACTAAAATCATAGTAGGTACGTCGTATATTTTAAAAGTTGTAAATAGTGTAGTCGTAGGACTAACACAAATTTAGTGGTTAATAATTGTAATATGGCTATGGATATATATACCCTAACATCTTAGCCACATACCCTAACACTAACCCCTAAACCCTGAAACCGTAAACCCTAAAACCGAAATGCGGCTATGGTGATATATGTTGAGGATTACGTGGTTTATGCAAGAATGCAACTAAATTTTGGAATTTCCAAAGCTACGCTATAAATAATTAAACAACTAATTGTGTCGTAATTGCTAACTTGAAATGGATTTGCAGGTATGGCTCGTAACCTTAGTGGTTCCGACTGGCTTTTCGGCCTGCTGGACCGGCGCATCGACATGCAGCACCACGCTAGTCGTTGTGTCCCGCATCCTGAGGGCGGGGGCGAGGCGACTGCGTTGGGGGTGGTCTGTATGTGGACACCTCGGCGGGCTTGGGCACTATTTTGCTTCAGTCGGTAATGAAATCACATTTCAGTACACACTACTATTTTGCTTCCCGCTACGTCCGTAACCACGTATCTCTTCCCACCGCAGTCTCCGCACGCCTATGCGACTTCAGCCAGTGGATCGACGTCAAGATCCACCCCTACGACATGTGGATGCTGCTTTTACATTTGCTATGAAAATCACAAACGGACCAATCAATCTTATCACCACCATTTTATTAAAAAAAACAACTTACACACAACATTTGTTAAATGTATTACCTACAAAATTTTACATTTATTATCACACGTTATTTCCAGCGGATTAATAACATAATACTGTTATATTTAATATCGACCAACGGTCGAGCGACTACCATAAGTCGCTCAATCACCGGGCGACTTGGCTCTGGTTGCTCCACCGTTTAGCGACAAGGCCACGTGTCGCTTGAAGGTTGGACGACTTGTACCAATCGCCTAATGGTTGCGCGACTAGATTCAGGTCGTCTAACGGGGGAGCGACAGAGTATTATTTATGTAAAATAAAAAAATAGGTATATAACTATATTTTGGAATAAATTAATGATGATTTTTTTAAAAAAAAATCTATTTGTATTGTAAAAGAGAAGACTTCGCATTTATGCCGAGGGTCCGATGCAAAATCTGTGCACAATGATGCCCTGACCGAATTGCTACACCGTGCTGAAACAGATAGTCAAGCGTATCAATACCGAATCACTAGCGCCAACGAACATATATTCGACGGAGGTAAGAAAAAAACAATATGAAAATCATTTAACCCAAATACCTGCTATTGTTAACCGTTTTTTGGTGCAAATCAACTAGACGGCTCATATATCACAGGGCCAAATAATACATGAGAAAACTGAGATATTGTAACTACACTTGGATGCTGAAAGTCATAATTTCTGATTGTCATACGATGTAAAAAGAAAATCTCCAAGCCCTGAGCTGGATAGCTAGATAGCCCTGATTCATGTCTCATTATCGTCTCTAGGATGGAGGATCTTCGACAACATCGCCGTAACTGTTGATCAGCTTCTTGATCTTGCTCTCCAGGAGCACCGGCAATGGCGCTTGGCGGCTGCGCATCTTGCTCTCCAGTAGTGGTTTTCTTCTGCTTTTTGTCGGTCGTTTACTCTGTTCACCATAACTTGTTTCTTTCAGTTCCAGCAAACGTTCGGATGGTCTGTATCCCTTGTATCCACTGTGATTTCAGTTCTCTTTCCTCTAAAGAAATGATGTGCAAAGCTCCTTGGAAAAAAGATGGACCAAGTCACAGCAAACAGTAATGGCCAGTGGTAGCTAGCGATGGATGACTCGCTGACCAAACACCAGCCATGCAATATTGCGTCCAATCAGGATCTATATCGATCGGTCCCACCTATTAAAATAACAAGAGGAAGAAGAAGGAGAGGACGAGAAGAGAGCCCAGGAGGCAACATGGAGGGAATGGAACCTGTCTGTATATAATCCATATCCATATCCAAAAGACTGCCTCCTCTCAGAGCATGAGCAATTGAGCTTGAGCTCTCCTCTGCTAGCTTGCCTTTGCATGCCCCCTCTCTCTGCGTTGCTGTTCATGCAGGCCTCCAGCTGCAGCAACTCACACATCTCTGCTTCCATGGAGAGGACCAACCAGTGGTACGTCGTCTTATGTCCGAATGAATGCTCTCTATTCGCCCCTGTCCTGAATTGCTTACTCCCTTGTTGCTACCAACCCTGCTTCTCGTCAGTCCATGCAATATCTAATTATAAACTGTCTTTATTAATTCTTACATGGAATTCATTGTATTCGATCGATCGATCGATGCAGGGTGTCGTCGCAGGACGTCCCTACCGACCTTGTTATCCGGATCGCCGACGCCGCCGTCTTCCCTCTCCATAAGGTTATCAGTCATTTCTCCTCCTTTCTTCCGTGTATATGTTCAAAGAAGACAAAGAACGCTCTGATTTCCCCCATTTTTTTATAAAAAAAGAAAGAAAGAAAAGAAAAACGGAAATAACGCTCTGAATCCAGTTCTTGCAAAAACCAAAACGATCTAATTTCATAGAGGCGAAACATGATCTACCGTGAGTATCTACGTTTTACTCCTGTAAAAATGTCAACCGAAATGACCACGGCACCTAGAGGATCACGATGATCAGCCAAAACATGATCTACTACGAGTATCTACTAACTCTGCTTTGATCTCCTTTCAAAAAGAAAAGGAAAAAACTCTGCTTTGGCCAACACAACAACATTAGAATGTCTTAGTAACACCACCAAAGTCTCACGTGGACTCACTTGTTCCCTTGTTCCGCATGCCAGGCGGTGATGGTGCCCAAGTGCGGCTATATCCGCAAGGCCGTCGCCGCGGCGAGCGCAGACCCCACCGTCACCGTCGAGCTGGACCTCTCCGCGCTGCCAGGCGGCGCCGACGCCTTCGAGAAGGCCGCGCGCTACTGCTACGGCTCCAACTTCGAGATTTCCGTGCGCAACGCCGCCGCGCTCCGCTGCGCTGCTGCGTTCCTCGACATGCAGCCGGCGGACGGCGGCCTCGCGCGCCGCGTGGAGGAGTTCCTCGAGCAGGCCGGCCTCCGCACGCTGCCCGGCGCGGTCGCCGTGCTGCGCTCCTGCGAGGGCCTCCTCCCGGCCGCCGAGGAGCTCGGCATCGTGCAGCGATCCGCCGACGCTATCGCGCTAAAGATCTGCAACGAGGTGCTGTTCCCGACGAGATCGCCGCCGGAGTGGTGGGCGGCTGAGCTCGCGGCCCTCTCGCCAGCGTCCTTCCACAAGGTCGTCACGGCGCTGCGCTGCCGCCGCGCCGACCCCGAGGTGCTTGTCACCGCGGCCACTGCCTACGCGGAGCTCTTGCTGGCCGAAGTCCTCGCCGACAGCCAGGCCGACCCCATCGTGCACCGCGCTCTTCTCGAGTCCATCGTCGCTGTGCTCCCTACTACAGACGACGCGCCCCTCCCCGCCGCCTTCCTCTGTCGCCTCCTCCACGTCGCCGTCACCATCGAGGCCTCCGCCAAGACATGCCGCGACCTGGAGCTCCGCGTGGCGGCCGTGCTCGACCAGGCCACCGCGGGCGAGCTGCTCAGCATCGCGGTCGACGGCGCCGGAGAGTGTGTGAGAAACATCGACACCGTCCGGCGCATCATAGCCGCTTTCGTGGATCGGGAGGCATCAGCTGGCGGTGCAGACGGCCGGAGCCGGAGGGCGTCGCTGTCAGGTGTGGCGCTCGGTGCCGGGGCGATGCAGAAGGTGGCGAAGACGGTGGACGAGCTCGCGGCGGAGATAGCGACGGGGGAGGCACTGCCGATATCCAAGTTCGTGGGCGTCGCGGGCGCGGTGCCCAAGGACGCGCGGGTGACCCACGACTGCCTGTACCGCGCCGTGGACATCTACCTGAAGGCGCACCCGGCGCTGGAGGAGATCGAGCGGGAGAAGGTGTGCAGCGTGATGGACCCGCTGAAGCTGTCGTACCAGGCTCGCCTCCACGCGTCCCAGAACAAGCGACTCCCGCTCCAGGCCGCGCTCAGCGCGCTCTACTACGACCAGCTCAAGCTCCGCAGCGCCGACGCCGGGTGGGACATGCGGTCGCCCGCCGGCTCGGCCCGCATGCAGGCCCAAGCCGACGCATCGCTGGCGCGGGAGAACGAGTCGTTGCGGTCGGAGCTGGCGCGGATGCGGGCGTACGTGTCGGGCATGCAGATGCAGCACAGCAAGGGGAGCAGCTCGAGGACAGCGGCGGCGACGAAGAAGGCGAGCTTCTTGGGGTCGGTGTCGCGGACGCTGAGCCGGCTGAACCCGTTCAAGGCCGGGTGGTCCAAGGACACGTCGAGCATCGCCGACGTGCGTGACAGAACGGGCGCGACGAATGTGCCCAAGCCCAAGCCCAAGAGGAGGAGGTTCTCTATTGGTTAATTAACTAGATATCACGCATGCAATTCCATTTCTTTTCCCTGTACGACGAATGGTTGTTGTATTTTATTTTATTACTATTTTTTTTAAAGTTTTGAGCTATGTATGGTGTATGCTGGATACTAGTATATAGAGTGGAGTTGTATTGCTTGGTTTTCTTCTCCATTGGCACTAGCTAGCACATGGATGGAGCTTTTCTGTATTTTCATATAAACTTAAAACTTTGCAGGAGACGGTTCATTATAGAATTCCTCCAACAAATCCTAAGTTGTAAACGAAGCCTACCGTTCTTCGTTATGGGATCAAACACTTAATTTTACTAGCGAGGGATGCCGCCGTCGGAGGTGGCGGCGATGAGTGCTGCCGAGGGGCCGTGCTCGTGCAGGTCCTACAGCTCTTGACGAAGGTCTACCAGCCCCTTTTGCATGGTCTCATAGGTATCCCTCTCACACTTAAGTTTGTGTGTAGAAGGTGCCCCACATGGTGTCCCCAGTAGAGACGCCTCGATTCGCGCTCCACATCTGTCCTCTCCGACAATGTCCCGTGGGTGGATAAATACTGGTGTGTGCAATCAGTGCGAATACGGAGAGATTAATCGCTGAGATATCGAAGGAAAAATACTCAGTATCCCCACCGCTTAGATGTAGCAACTTGCATATTTATTATCTTGTTCCTAGTTGAAGTCAGAATAAGCTTTCCTTATACCACCTGATATCAGATACATACGGGCAGATATAACTCATCTCGTATCATATTTTATTTTATTTTCCTCAGAGTCGGAGTCGGACACGGATAGTGCCGTATAACCATATATCTTTTGAGTATTCTTTCCGTAAACTTTTGATCGGTTGGAAATTATCTGCTTCCGTTTGCACCCTTACCTGCTAGCACGCACAGGGGTGTAATTAGGGCGGGCTGAATGGATTGGATTTATTGAGCTTAATGTGACTTTCCAGGTTGGGCCGGTTGCAGCCTATCTCCTGCCGGCCAGGCCTTGCATGATGTACACGAGGCAGGATGGATGACACCGTAAGCCCACAAGAATCACAATCGTATCGTGGAGGATATGTCTAACAGACTTTCCGGCTTCTTCCGTCGATCTCTTGTGGAGAAATTTCACCGTAAAAGTAAAACCGTCCTGCATTTAGCCATGACGCGTACTAGTACTAACAGCTAGTGATGGAACAGCGAGGAGAAAAATCTTGAAGCATTTACCATGTACCAATTTGAATTGAATTAGTAGCTGCCGTGCAGGACCCGGCCGGATTCCTTCCCGAGTCCTCTCCTCGTGATTTAACATGCAGTCATCCAACCAGAACAGGGGAAATGGGAGTGAGAAGCAAGAGAGAGAGAGACATCGGGTGACAGGTCAAAAGAGACCACCGATGTTTTGAAAACAAAATGTCCATCTCAGCATGCATTCTCTCTCCTCTCTCAATTTAGCTTCTTTTTTAAAAAAATAATTGAAGAGCAAAACTAGCATATGTAGAAACAAAATGGCAAAATAACATTTCTATCGTGCAAAACCACTGCAAAAAAACGACATACCACATGAAAACGACACGAAAAAGTACCTGTTGTGAACTGGAACCCCTACGTGCCACTTCGTAAGCTAAGTTAGTTACACGAAAGAAAAGGAAAAAAATGAGCTGAAGCCATAACATCTTGGCAAATTTTGCGTGTTCCGGTGCACGGGGGCTAAATTAAGACACGTGGGTCCATTCATTCTCCCTGGCGCGTGCCGAGCTTGGGCCCGCATCATGACTAGCTTGGGCCACTGGGTACGCGGGTTGTATATTGGTGGCCGACAATCAAGCATTCAGCAATCTCACAAAAATATATATAAAAAAGTAGAACAAGAGATACACGCTGTAGCTCCGAGCGTTTCTTCCAACTCTATCGATCGATGCGGTGGGCAGTTACTGAGAGGGAGTAGCAGTGCAGGCTGCTCGGCCCCTATCTCGAGGACAAAGTATATCCGACGGACAGCACAGGTCCACGCGTCCTATTAGTACCAGCATCAACTTGCGCACCAGGCCAGCTTATCAGAGGCCCCTGACATACATACATACATACATACATACCGACCCCACAATTCAGCGAGGTAACTGTCGGGGGTAGGTTCGCGAAAAGAAACAAGGTGACGACCCACCCAGCAAGCAAGCAAGCCGCTGGGTGGGGTGGGTCCCATCTGGGCTGACACGTACGTCGAGCCAGGTCAGCAGCACTGCACGTCTGCACGGCTTGGCCTGGATGTGACCGAGCGCGCAGCACCCCTCGCACAGCGCGTTACACAAACACTCATCCAAGCGTATGACCTGTGGGCTCCACCGGCTTCGGGCCCCACAACTCAGTCTAGCCCAGGGTTCGTAGGGCTGGGGCTACTAGGCGAGATGAGAGGTGGACAGAGATGATAAAAAGACGAGGAGGAGGGGAGAACTAGAGTGGGCCAAAAGGGCCTGGTCCGAGCCTCGGTACTACTGGTTCAGTTCAGATATAGTATAGTCTACACTATTTATAAATCAGATTGACACGATACGATAACTCGAGTCGTATTTGGGTCACCATCCCGGTATAATGGGGCTGTACGACTCCGACATGACACTATTTTAATATGTATATATAATTTTATTTTTATTTATTAATATTTATATGATTTCATTTATATTTTTAAATACTTATATGGTTTTATTTTGTAGTTTTAAAATTTTATATAGTTCATTTTGTAAGCATATATAAATTATTTTGTTTTTTTAATATATATTTTCTAGGATTATTTTACATATTTTTTAATTTTCCATGTCTTATGAGCTAAATAACAAATATTTTAACGAGTCAACTATTTAAACATTAATAAAATTCTATTACATTTTAAATTTACTTATCTCATTTTTTATACAATTTATATATATATTTTGAATTCTACATATTTTTATGAATTTTTAGTTTTGTTTTTGTTTTTGTGGGTCAAACGGGTCATACTTGACCCGATGGGCCAAATAGGCTCGAACCAACCCAGTACGGTACGAAACTCCAATGGACTATACCTGGGCCACCTCCTCGGCACATGAACCAACTCAGCACAGACCATCTAATAACCAGACCAGAACAGAACCTGTCCACATGGGTCATGCCCGGTGTATCGGGGCAGACCCATCCACAACTGTAGGCATCCTCTATGCATTAAACTAGTCAATACACTATGCGTTTCTCTATCTATCTCGAAAATACTGTTCACGGTGGAGCCTAGGATCCAGATCCAACGAACCAGGGGAGCTTTCTCCCTCTAAAACCCTCCCAGAAACCACATAAACAGGGGAGGGGGACTGGCGGGGAGGACACCCAAACACCCGTGGGTCGGCATGAAATGGTCACTCGTTGCGACTTCTCCGCAGTGATGGATGCTCAGCGGCTCCCTCGCCACCACGCCGTCCGTGTCGTCCGCATCCATTTCTTCGACGCCGATGCCACCGACTCCTCCGACGATGAGCGCCGCCGCCGTGTTCGTCGCTGCGTCCAACAGATTGACCTCCTGCCGCCTTCCCCTCCCGCGGCTGCGGTGAGCTCCGGGGCGAGGGTGGTGTGCACCGAGAAAAGGGGGGTGTGCGGCTGTGTCGACGGGAGGAGGCGGTTCCGCGGCGTGCGGCGGCGGCCGTGGGGGAAGTGGGCGGCGGAGATCCGCGACCCCAAGCTGGGGAGGCGCCTCTGGCTCGGTACCTTCGACACCGCCGAGGAGGCCGCCTCCGTCTACGACTCCGCTGCGCTACGCCTCCGCGGGCCCAGCGCCATCACCAACTTCTCCTGCCCCTCGTCATCGGACGTGTCCGTGCCGTCGCCGGAGAGCTCCACGGCCTCTCCTCCGTTGGCGTTGACTAATTCCCCAGCGAGCTCCATGGTCTCTCCCTCGGTGCCGTCGCCGGAGAGCTCCACGGCCTCTCCATCGCCGACTTCGTCGGTCTTCGACGCGGAGGAGGAGGTGATTGCGGCGGCGTTCGGGATGGGGTTCGAGCAGGAAGAGACGTTGGATTTGACGGAGTTCTTCCTGCCGGTGACGGGGAGCCAGTGGTGCGGCACCCCGGCCGCGGCGGAGTTCGGGGAACTGGGCGACCTGGACGCCCTCTTCGCGCCGGTCTGACCAACTCGATTTGCCACCGCCACTGCGTTTCCTCTTTTTTTCGAGAGCTTTTGTTTTGTTTTGTTTTGTTTTGTTTTATTTTATTTTGTTTTGTCGGGAGTCTACAATTTTTGAGAGGCGTGCGGAAATAGCAGGATTTTTTTTTTCGTGTGTGCGTTTGTTTTTATTTTTGTTTTCCAGAAGAGAAGGGGAGCATTACTTTTCAAATCCATTATTTTTTTGATGGATGCGTGGTCCGATAGGTATATATTCGTTATTACTCCACTTACTCCGTAGCCAAACGCATGCACCGCCCACAAACACGCACGTGACGGATTGATTTTATTTTGAGTGAGTCCACTGAGATTGCGTAGAGAGAGATGAAATGGCATGACCACATATGGAGGGCCATGGGCCCAGGGTACGGCCCGCTTGAGCCCGTGCAGCAGAGATCCTTTTGCATTAACTGTAGCAGCAGGTGATGCGATAATGTTACTGTAGCAAATACTATATCAATATTTACGCTCATGATATTACTATACTGTAGATCTGTGTATCGAATCTCTTTCCCGCCTGCACTACAAGGCTGGTGGTAGCTCAACTGTACCTGCCGGTGAGGCCAATTGAAGGTAGGCGTGCGTAGAATTTTTGACCGATACGGCCGATTTTCAGAGAGTATTAGCAGTTTTGACCATCGCCGTATTTACAAAATAGCGCCAGTGCGCCGTAGCGTGCGCTTCCGCGCCCGCGACACGTGGCATGGCGCGGCGCGGCCGCGCCGCACACGCCACCATGCGCGCAGTGCGGCGGCGGCGGGCCGCCACGCGCGCAGCCGGCTGGAGGCGGCGGCGGGCGCCGGCCGCCTGCGCCCGCCAGCGTGGCCAGCAGCGTGCGCGCCAGCAGCAGTATGTGTATGGGGCGGCGGGTAGCGCCAGTATGGCCGGCTAGCGCCCGACTGCGCCGTGGTGGCGTGGCGGCCGGTAGCGCGCGCCGACTGCGCCATGACCGTGTCGCCATATGGCCAGGAAGACGCCCGCCGCGCTGCGCCACCGGCTACTTTTGCAAATACGTTTGCACGATGGTCAAAACTGCTAATACGATCTCAAAATCGGCCGTATCGGCCAAAAATTCGGCGTGCGTATAATCAGGATAGACTAACAGGATATGTATGTTACGAATAGAAAACTGCAGCCGTCTTAGGCTTAGGCATGCTTATTATAAAGTGTCCATCGGAATCTCTATATATCTTCAATTGAGTCTGATCTTGCGGCTGGGTCATCATGAGTGTCATGATTCCTACCCCGACCAACAGGAAATTAAGCCAAAGGTGCATCCATCAACCAAACTCCAAAACTGGGAAACACACACTAATGAATCGAGCAGCAGCTGAAATCAATTTCCTGCCCTGGGTAGATTCAGTACTGCAGTGCAATGCTGTCAGGAAAACAAAATTGTTGCGGTGCCACTGCAATGCTGCCAGGGGAAAAAAAAAAGGCTGCAGCGCAACCGCAACCCCCTACAATATCTATATATCTCGTTTTCGTACTCGGCGGAGAAAGTCTTTTGGGCTAAAATTACACGTTTTTTTAAATTTGTGACAGTAAAAAAAACCCATAATGGCACAAAATTGAAAAACTACGGTAGGCATTAGCGTATGCTAGTCTACATTGAACGAGAAGCACAAGACAAATGGCTTCTGCAGACTAAGAACACAGTAGAAGATATGTGTTGCTTACCTAACCCGCTATGACACTAATTTTGTCATTTCGTCCGCATAAAGAGAGTGGAGGGTACATTTGCATTTTCGTTTAAAAAAAGGCTAAATAAGCCAGAGACTCGACCAGAAAAGCCTGGCATATATCACACTACTTTGCGTGGCTTCATTTCAGTGGCTAGCTGCATGATTTGTGCTGGGGATATTTAATAGAGTCGGCATTTGCCTTTCATATTTCCATTCCAATCAACCAAAGTCAAATTAATTATGCATTTCAAAAAGGTCCAATTAGCCATCTGACTTTCATTTGACATTGTTAGCGTATATACGGCGATATACATGCGGCCTTCGGATTATCTCTACGCTTATCTATTCTATCTTCAGTAATGCATGCATGCGTATCGCGTGATATACTCATGTTCTGTTGTTGCCTTCCTCTCTCTCTCATGTAATCTATATATGTAACCAATCCTGGCTAATATAGTTAGTTGTGTGAGTATCCTATTCTTGCACGCTCTCATGGAGAGCTCGCATAAACTCTGGAGGTACATCGGGCTTCTTTTGCGCTTTGTGCTCGCGGTTCTTCTCTCCTCCCGTCATGGCATTCGCGAGCGAGGAGGTCGCACACGCTGCACGCATTTAAAAGAGGCTAAATATGGTCTTCACGCCAGCGATCCATCAAGACTCGACCGAGCCAAAAAGTGGCCTCAACACGGCAAATACGCTCTATCACACATGTGGTCACAACTTTGTGAAGTCATGGGCGCCGGACCTCAGCTTGTTTCGGTGGCTAGCTGCAAGGAAATGCACTCTTGTGCTGCGCTCTGTCCATCACGGACTATTTAACGCCCTCGGCGATCTTGGCGAGTCGGCGCTCCTCAGCGCCGAAGCCCTTTCCGGCGTTCATCGAGGTTCGTTCGATTTGCTTTTGGAAGAGCTAACCATGGCCAACAAATCGTCTATGGGCACGTCCGGTGGAGGTTCTTACGGCGCGCAGACGACAGCCTCCGCGCTCCGTGCCAACCAAAACATGGGTGCCTGCCTCCTCTGGCGGGACACCGTTTCGCGGCGAGAAGGTCTCGGCGGCATATCGCCCCTGGAGGATCCTGACGTCGCCGGTGTTCTGGGACTCCATGGTCGACGAACATGTTGGCTCAATCGTTTAACACGATGGCGCTTCATCCTCCGCCAACACCGAATGGTATCTCGACTCGGTGCAACCTCTCACATCACCCTCTCATTTTACCAATATTAAGCGGTTCCTTCCTTCCGTTACATCCACCGGTGCCACTGTTTTCCCACTAACGGCGGCTCCTTTCACTGCGTGATGTTCTTGTTTCTCCTGCTCTCATTAAGTCACGACAAAACGTGATCGCCAGTGCAATAGCTCTGGGCGCTCTACAATGTCACGGCACCTCCTCCGTCCTTTGGCATCGTCGTCTTGGTCACCTTGGTCATGAGGCACCCACGGGTCAATCTTCGCATGTCTTGTCCCTACACCTCACCCCAAAATGGTAGAGCCGAGCGCATCATTTACCTTTTGGGTGAAGCCCTACACACCGCTACACATCTATTAAACCGCCATCCCACCAAAACTCTCGCCTTCTCCACCCCCTACTTTGCTCTCTATGGCGCCCCACCCTCCTATTCTCATCTTCGAGTTTTTGGTTGCACGTGCTACCCTAATCTTTCTGCCACTGCTCCCCACAAACTTTCTCCTCGCTCGACCCCTTGTGTGTTCCTTGGCTATTCTGCCGATCACAAGGGCTATCGTTGCCTTGACCTATCCTCCAATAGGATCATCATTTCTCGTCATGTCACCTTTGATGAGTCCTCTTTTCTCTTCGCCGACTCAAGCTCCACACCTTCCTCGACTTTGAAAAGGCGTTCCTTCGCGGGGTTGGTCTTTGTTGGGGCGCTTCCGTGTCTGGGCACTGCGCTGTTCCAATTCCTTGGAGAATGACCACGCTATGATCACACGCGGCAAGGTGGTTTTCATCAACCATTGACACGCATGAACCTTCACACGGATGTCTTGTCTCCCTTGCCAAAATCTTACAAAGGTGCTTTGGTGATCCTAAGCGGCGTGATGCAATGATCGAGGAATTCTCACTTCTGCGAGCCAACACAGGATCGGTCCTCGTCCGTCTGCGGCAAACATTTAACAAGCAAATGGGTAAGCTCTCCCCCTGGTTACGTTGGGTTCTTCGTGGCCGGTATTGACTTTCTGACTTTCATTTGACATTTCTGCGTTTGAACGCCCACAAGTCCTCTCATTTGACAATGGATACAACAGCCCATAGCATACTAGCAAATTAGCAAGCCAGTCAACCGATTCACATCGACAGTAAGAAATATCTCAAGCACCACGCACCGGTTAAGAGAAGCAGCAGCAGTGAGCCAGTGAGGCCGGTGTACGCGGAGGTGTACAGATCAAAAGAGTGATGAGCAATCCCGATTACTTGACACCCTCCCAGAAATGTTCACCATATGCTTGACTTGGCATGTGCACAAAATTAAGCATGCCTGCACGCATCTGCTGCACAAAAGAGCAACATCATTTATAATTTCGTGCAACCGTGGAACCCAGCTTTGAGAACGGGGGCGGCCTAGCTCATCCAATTATTCGAGGCAACAACAGCAAAAAGAAGATCCAGCAGCACTACGCACTGTCTGTGTATCTTGACACAAGGATCAGTCAGAGGCTCAGAGTTTGTATAGATCAGTGCCAGATCAAGATTACTGCACATCTCAACCAAGGGCGCATTTAAGCCAGTTACCTGCCTGTCCTGATGCAAATCTAAGCAGACAAAACTGACGTCTACCTCCCATACATAATGATGTACCACTACCACGTAATGGTTTCAGACTAACAGCCAACACGTCTTTGCATGTAGAGTAGAAGCTGGACAAGGTTCAGATGCCACGGCTTAGCTTTCTCCACATCATTAACTAAACAGAACAAAGGCTTCACATAAACATTCCTACTGGCTACCATGCATCACTACACACACAGCAATGAGCCAATGACACGTAACAGATCTCAAGTAGCAATGCACCTTTGAATCCATTATCAGGGATTTAACTGCACACCTTCGAAAAGATAAAAGGACAACACCGTTGTTCCACTTTACTCGGTCATTGTCTTGCAAAGTAAACTTGCCAAGCAGCAGCAAGGGGGGAAAGGGAGATGTTGCCTGCTGAGGTGTGCATCCAGTGCACTGAATGCAAACTCCATCCGCTGCAAATCACTGCCAATCATGCATACCTACCTGTCCTTTCTTGGGCCCGGGGTAAGTCTGGTCCCAACTTTAGGAATAAAGATCATTTCTGCAGGTAATTATATACATAAACACACTACTGCTGCAGTAATAATCATGTGTATTGTCACCATGACAGAAAGACAGCTTATTAGCTGGACCTGGAAATAGTTGATGCAGTTGCATTTGCAAGAAGCGGCAGAATGTATTTCAGTTGCCCGGGCTGCATGGCACAATGCTGATCCCAAACTTTCACAGGTGGATGGAGATTAAAAAAGGCTCTATGCTCTGTACTTGATTTACAAAGAGCCAAAAAAGGGGCTAGGCAGTTTGAGCAGACGTACATTTTGGATGATTATTTCTTTTTGTCTATATCAGACAACAGCTCATAAAGATACTGGTAAAAAGGGAGGATTTGCTAATTGACCTGTATTAGAGATGAGAAGTAAGAAAATCAATAGTTGCTTTAAGCGCATGAACGAAGACATCGACCTCCTCTTTTGTATTGTAAAAGTGAAGACTAGCACGAGCACTCGCATTTATGCCAAGGGTCCGATGCAAAATCTGCGCACAATGATGCCCTGACCGAATTGCTACACCGTGCTGAAACAGATAGTCAAGTGTATCAATTATCAATACTGAATTACTAGCACCAACAAACATATATTCGACGGAGGTAAGCAAAAAACAATATAAAAATCATTTAACCCAAATACCTGCTACTATTAACCGTTATTTTGGTGCAAATCAACTAGATGGCTCATATATCACAGGGGCAAATAATATATGAGAAAACTGAGATATTGTAACTACACTTGGATGCTGAAAGTCATAATTTCTGATTGTCACATGACGTAAAAAGAAAATCTACATGCTCTCTGGTTGCAGTTGAAGATAGGCAACATGGCTGATTAAGAACAGCTTCAAGATTGATCAGTAATACCTAAAGGAGCACAAGTGAGACAACCACAAAGTTCCCACTTCCCAGAGAAGTTTTTCTTTATGCAGTCTGAATAAAGCTTACAGCTAGTATGAGAACAGTACCCAACTGTTGATAAAAACTCAAACTAACATATGCATCTGAGATCAGTGGTGAAAGTTCAGCATACCTGGAGATCAAGAATTTCTGCAATATCCGTTGGGTGAACATTTTCAACATTGAAAGAACATAAAGGAGCACGGTGATCAGTTTGCCAAGGAGCCGGACCATAGATCCGAACATTTGGAACTGAAAGAAGACTCTCATAGAGATACGTTCCCAACTCTTTCTGGATGACAAAAAAGAATACAAGTGAGAATGCTATCATATGATCATATCTATAGTGATTCAATTCCCAATCTTTCTGAAGAGCAGAATAAGCAAAATCCTAACATTGAACATAAAGACTGTAAACCAGTATTTCAAAAAAACTAAAGGGTGTAAAACAAAAGTCAAGATAATTTATACTGACCTCGTATTCATGGATCCTCTGCATGCCAAGATGTGACAGATAATCTATTGCTGCTCCCAAACCTATAGCTTCTCCAATTGCAGGAGTACCAGCCTCAAATCTTTTCAGAATATATTATAGTCAGAATATCTAGAGGATAAATTACAAAGGACCAATGTAACATCAACAACAATTTTATACAGCCTTAAGTACAGCATCAGGAGGTGTGCCTTTTCAATTGCTCCAGCAAATAATGCCAAGCGGAGACAAACTTGGAAACCCTCTTGTGTAAAACAACTAAAACTACAACATATCATTTTCGGATATTCCGATAGAACCAACATGTTTTGTTTTAGTTATCATGTATCACTTGTCTACAATTCTGGTACAGGTTATCTTGTGATATTTTAGGTTTGTCATATCAAAGTGGAAGTAATCAATTTCCATACCAGAACATGAAGTGAGGGTAAACAGAATTAATGTTTGACTAGAAACATGTAAGAGCAGGGATGTTAGTGTTTGTCACTGTATTTATCTAATTAAGGGCTTGTAAGAGCATGGCTGTTAGTGTTTATCGCTGTATTTATCTAATTAAGGGCCATCCCACGTAACATCAGCCATGATCATGATTGTAGAACACTGTATCATTGTGCTCTACTATGTAGTAACTTTGATCACTTATTCACTTTAGAATTTAGATATTGTATATTCTGTACCGACTTTCTTCAGAAGATCTGATAGCAGATGAAGGCAGATAGGAATTAACCTAGAAAAATTAAAACAACCGGAAGATGCAATTTGATTCCTCACCTAGAAGGAGGCTCAGCATATGTGGATTTGTCTTGGAACACATCTGCAATCATTTCACCACCGCCTGCAAGGAAATTAGTATTTCAAGAATAAGTAAATCATCAACAGCTTTCCCTCAAACAGGAAACTGAGGCTTAGTCATGTCTGGGTTTCAACAATAAATGTTACCTACCCAATTTATCCTTATCATAGTGATATAGTGTGAACAAATTCCTTCTGCATTACCGTATCTTACCTAAGAAAGGCCCCATAGATGACAAGGTCTCAAATTTTCCATGCAAGAATCCAACGCCTGTAGGGCCACACATCTGAGAAGTTTAACCCATAACCTATAAAAGGTCAATTATTGTGCTATTCTGAACGACTAAGAAATTATTTAGTAACAGAGAGTTGATAACAAAAACCTTATGCGAGGACGCAACAAGAAAATCTGCACCTAGCTGCTGAACATCAACTGGCATATGGGGAACACTTTGACAAGCATCTACAAGGACTTTAGCTCCAACATTGTTTGACCATGTTACGATCTCCTCAATAGGAAGCATTGAACCTGGAAATAATGAAGGAATACAATAGAATCCTTCTCAGCAATTCTGCTTGCAAGACAGAAATCACATGAAATGAAAGTTAGAATAATGAAATCCAGTCAGGGAATATTCGCCAGAAACTTAGCTTACATCTTCATTCATCATCACCAAACAATTCTAAGAACCAAGTCATATACTTAGATTACCCACCTACAGGCTACAGCTGATTAGGTACCAAAGAAATGAGCCAAGCCAAGTCTAATGCAGCTATTTGATCTACCATTTCATCATTAACTATGATATCTTTGGACAAAGACTTTAACTGCTAGTCCTACCCATTTCATTGGGTTTTTTTGGGTTCACAATGCCAAGCTTTGACTCAAGACAACAGCATAGCTTGTGTTTACTCTAAAATCCTTCCATTAAACAACACATCTCAAGTACACTTGCCAACGATTAATATACAGGGGTTTCAAATTTTTCATGACCTTTAGGTAAATTTACTTTAATAGAAAAGCATCCACTTACCCAGTACATTCGAGACATGATGAACAACAACAATCTTTGTCTTGTTTGACAGAAGCCCTTTCAACTGCTCAATGTCTGGAACCTCTTCTTTAGTCAACCCAACATACTTTAAGACAGCACCAGTCTTCTGGGAAACAAATTGCCAAGGAACGATA
This sequence comes from Hsuehochloa calcarea, assembly GCA_036346395.1. Classification (NCBI taxonomy): domain Eukaryota; kingdom Viridiplantae; phylum Streptophyta; class Magnoliopsida; order Poales; family Poaceae; genus Hsuehochloa; species Hsuehochloa calcarea. The sequence goes on from CM070613.1 coordinate 28,810,071, forward strand.
GCGCTATGATGCTCCGCAACTGTAAGAACAATCTGGCCAACAAAATAGCAGACAAAGTTCTTACCAAGAAGTATACAAAAGGCTGCAGATTTTGATAGACCATAAAACAAACAAAAAATACACTTCCAGAAATTTGGATGAGATAAATTAATATTTTTCTCTGGCGTTGAGATAAAGACTTTACAAATTAATAGACTAAAAAGGAATGAGAAAAAATGATATTACATAGATACTTGAAAAGGCCAGAACAATGATGGAAGTACAACTTTCACAAATACATGCATCCATATAGGATGAACAAAGTCAGCAGGAACAGTTGACAATTTTTCACATTGATACACATGACGTATCAGCTGGGCAAAGCAGAGCACTCACCTCATCTCCCTGTTTTAAGTTAGATAGGCCCCATGAATAGGCTACCAAATTGATAGCTTCAGTAGCATTACGAGTGAAAACGATCTCTCTACTATCAGCTGCATTGACAAAATTTGCAACTTTTGTTCTTGCACCCTCATATGCAGCAGTAGCCTTCGCGCTGATGTCAATAAATTAAGCAAGCATGTTAATGGGAGCACAAACGTGTGTACACATATGAAGCAAAGCATTTACTATATTTCTACCAATAGTGCATGCAGTTGATCATCAGATATCACATGATTCTACATCTATAACATCAGCATCCAGTACAAGAAGGCTGCGCGAGTACTATCATACATTCATACCTAATAAATAAGACATAATTGAAGGAGAAAAAATGATCACTTTAGTTACAGAAAAAACAGTGGAAGGAAAATCATGAAGTGCCATTCTTAGAAATGTTATTATGTAAATCGTTTCGCGCTGTTGGTGTGTTCAGCAGCACCCTCCTAGCAAGGGAGTAAGAGGGCTGTCTCCTGCACTGCACCCTGCCTTCAGGGCTTCTTGTCCTCATGGGCCAGTTGTTACACCAGGTCACCGCCTGGAATTACTCACACTTGGTAATGGTAAATATGCATCCCAAATTCCTGGTACTAATATGGATTTTACAGTTTTGACACGACGAGTCGATGACACCCTCAATCAAGATGCAACAACAAATGTAAACATTACCTGAGCGCATGAATGCCACGGTGAACATTTGAATTGTAAAATCGGTAATATTCGTCCAAGGCTTTCATTACACTAAAAGGTTTCTGCGATGTTGCACCATTGTCGAAGTAAACTAATTTGGCACCATCAAATTCCTGCAAGTTCAATGGTAATAAATGAAATTCTCTGCACTCGAATGTCAAAAGCTAATATCCAACAAACTGTAAGGCTAAGATTTGTAATACAGCGAGAATGACAGAATCCAATATGTCAACCAAGCATCAGAATACATTGACTAGAACAACTTTGTCAAGGAGCTCAAAGCAGCAATTGAAAAATGGAGCTTTCACATGCCTGACTGAATCAAAACGATAAAGTTAAGCGAAATGTAAAGCAGCTTACAAAATGCATCAATCCGACAGCAATATACACACCCACAGTGGTAATCGCACCCTTTTAGCAAAATATGGCAAGGTTTTAGGCGGTAGCAAAGCAGAACTATATAAATGTTCCAATCAAGTATAACTAAATGTACCATTACAGTGAAAGCACCCAACACAATCGCAGTGATTGATGTAATGCTTCGATGCAGCTCAATAATAACAACCAAAATATTTCTCTCCATGTCCATGAAGTACTGATTGATCAGAGAACCAGTAGAAAACCAAATACAGACTACACCAAAAGCTGCAACTTGTGCAGCGTCCAACACACGCAAAGGGTCAACTGAATGAAAAACAACGTTTTTTTTCCACAGTGATTAGTACCAAGTGAAATTGTCCGTACATACCAGTCAAAACACCCACAACTCAAAGAAGCCCCGTATTTGCATCAGTTCAGTAGCAACAAACATATCCACAAATGAATTCACTCAATTGAACTCAAATATTTGTTCTCTAAGTATTAGTAAATAATAAAATTCTGCGTGCCCCAACCAATATCCAAAGTAAATTAAGCCAAAGCAACATTCGTTGTCCAACACTCAACCGATATACAGTGAAATTCCACCACATAAGCAGAAACAACACAAACTTTTTGAAGCAGCCCGCAAGAAAATTTTAGACGAAATTTCATTCGGAACAAACAGAACTTGAACCTAACTATGAAATAGTCCTCGATCAGCAGCAATGGGCAGCACTCCACGAGCAATTTCTCAGCATCTGTACTGTATGAACCAACAACTAACCTAAGATGGTAGTATCAATCATGTAAACTACTGGATTTATTGGCACCAAACATAATAGCAAGGACGCAGTTTCAACCTTAAACAACAACACCAACAACAATCCAATAGTTTGCTCTGAACAATCAGAACTGGATGTGCAACTGTAACTCTCATCTTGAGTACCGAAATCTACATAATCATGAACCGACATCAAAATTGGTCCCAAAACTGGCACTAGTTTCACTTATGCCATGAATCAACACTGAAAACGAGTGTCCCAAAACCGGCAGGCCATAAACCAAACATAAACTAGTATAGCAACAGCACAAAAACGAGTGTACTCTGGCCCAGCCGGGCTGCGGTATGAAACGGAGATAGGTAGGAGAGACCTGGTCCAGGATGGGGAAGTCGACGCGGGTGAGGTCGCCGAGCGAGGAGGCCGGCTCCGCCTCCCGCGACGGCGCCGCCACGCCCGCTGCGCAGCAGCCCCGCCGCGAAGAAAGCCTGACTACGCCGGTGCTGACAGGTCCAGGATAGTCGCGGTTCCTGAGTGAAGAGGGGAAGTAGCGGAGCGACGCCGCCGCCGCTCCGGTCGCCATGCGCGCCGTCGGGACGGACGACTTGGGAGCTGTGGTTTACTTTCGGAGCAGAGGGTGTAGTGTGGAGCGGCGAGCATTCTTCCACTCTTGGCCCTTGGGCTTCTAATCTATTGGTGTGTTGCGGGGCCCGCTCGTCAGCCCACACGAGGCCCACTTCCATCTGGCTGGCGCCACATGAAAAGTGGGTCCGGCATGTCAGATTCCATCAATATAATATAATAGCAACACCACAAGTAGCAATGCAATGGTGGAGCTGGAGCGCCTCCTGATTAGGGATGGAAATTGTACTCGATTATTCGCGTGTTCTTGGGTGAATGCCCTAATGGAGCGGGTATATGCGTCTTTCTTTGTCCACGGACATGAAAACGGGCACAATTCCTTGCTCATCGGGTAAACGGGTATGGGCATGTGTAAGCTCCACCTGTACCCGCTTCGTCCGCTTACCCGTAATCTACCCACATATGTAAGGAACTATGTCAATTTGTATTTGTATTTTATTTGTTGAACTTGATTAGTTGTATTATCGAACATGATATGTGAATTGTGTTGAACTTTATTAGTTGTTGAATGTGTGATGCGCCATTGATGTGTGAATTATGATGAACTTGATGTATGCATTGCTCGCGGGTAACGAGCATGTCCGCGGGTGATGGGTACCCATAGGCGGTGATACATTATTCGCGGGTAAATGGGCATGCCGCGGACGACGGGTATGGGCGAGGTTTTTCGCCCGTCGCCCTTCGCGGGTATACCCGTGGGGGGAATTCGGGGTCGCGGGTATGGGTATGGGTGAGCACTACCGTACCCGCCGCACCCGATTACCATCCCTACTCCTGATGGCGGCAGGGCAACCCTTCGTTATCCACGGCTTCAACACCTACTGGCTCATGCCCTTCGTCGCCGACGAGGCCACGCGTCCACCGTCGCCGAGGCCGCCAACGCAGGGCTCAACGTGTGCCGCACCTGGGCCTTCAACGACGGCGCCCTTCTGCTACGACGAGGAGGTGTTCTAGGTGAGCTACCGTGACCAGTGTTTTCTCTTTACGTGTGCATGGGCAGCACGACACCTGTCTGATGAAATGCGTGCTCAGGTTACGCTTTTCGTGTCAGATCAAATTAACAGTTCCTTGGCTTGTAGCAATTTTCCGATGTGCACGCCATTCGTTTGATGAAATGGCTCTCTGGTTCACATGCCCAGCTATCACATTGTGCTTGCCAAAAATTCTTGCTGAAACTAAATGCATATCATACATTTCTTGGGGGAAATTTTTTTTTGTATCGCTAAAAAAGTTGAATCTTTGCATAGCATAGTGTTTGTTCGAGTCACTGATAGCCGTGTTTGTCTTCTCATTTTGTCAGGCATTAGATTTTGTGGTCAGCGAGGCAAGAAGGCATAAGATGAGGTTGATACTGTCACTGTGTAATAACTGGGAAGATTATAGAGGGAAGGCACAATATGTGAGATGGGGGCAAGGAGGCTGGCCTAGATCTTACTTCTGACGATGACTTCTTCTCTGATCCAACAATTAAGAGCTACTACAAAGCTTTTGTTAAGGTAAAAATTCTGGTTTGCTAGCTCAAATGGCACTCGCAAAATTGGTTCCTGATACTTGTTGTGGTGATCAGGAGAAATGCAACTCATCGTAGCTACATGAAATGAGTTGGCAATAATAGCTAATTATTAACACTGCAAATTTTGGCTCCATGCCTTTGAGATTTAATATTGTCCTTCTATCATGTCTCAGAGTTTCAATATTACATGTTTGTTTCATATGCTTAGGCTGTTTTGACAAGAATAAACACAATCACAAATGAGGCCTACAAAGATGATCCTACTATTTTTGCCCGGGAACTGATTAACGAGCCACGCTGCCCTTCGGATCCATCGGGCGATACATTGCTGGTAATTATTCTAGTTTTATTTTATACGCTTTTATCTTCCATACATGTTTGTTCAACTGCATGTTTTGAAGATAAGAAATTCTCGTAGGCATGGATAGAAGAGATGGCATCTTATGTGATGTCTATAGACCCTATGCACCTCTTGGAGATTGGTATTGAAGGGTTTTATGGTCCATCCACTCCAGAACTTCTGCTAGTCAACCCAGATGCTTTCTCAGGGCATGCTAGAACAGACTTCATCGCAAACCATCAAGCATTGGGAATTAATTTGGCTTCTATTCATATTTATTCTGACACTTGAGAACTTCTCATGTTCAATTACGTGTGAGTTATATAGCTGAAATAGTTGAATCTAGCCACTTCATTGAAATGGAATCTATTATCATGACTGGACTAAGATACTTTTGCTAGGTTGCCTCACTCAATAGAGGAAAATCACCTTCCATTTGTGAACACTTGGATGCAACAACATATTGATGATGCAACCAACTTGCTGGGTATGCCAATTCTGATTGGGGAGTTTGGGGTAATGAGTTCCGTGAAGCTTTCATGGAGACGGTTTGCAGCATTTTCTTGAGCTCTTGGAAGGGAGGAGTGATTGGGGGAGGGTGCCTTCTTTGGCAGCTCTTCCCTGAAGGTGCATAACACATGTGACGAGAATTAAAATCTCTATTTATTACTTAATAAATAAGGGATCATACGTCTTCGTGGTCGTAACCCCTAAGGCTAACGACCTCACTGGTCGTGAGGATTCCAGAGGTTACTCAATATCTAACCTGGTCGGAGAAGGTTCCCAACCTTGTCCCCGACCAATCAAAAGCTCTCAAAACCTTGAACTGATATCTCGACCTAGCATCAGATATATCCCCTACCATATGAAGAATGAGACATGTGCTTTATATCTCATACCACGCGACGATACGTAACTCTAAGACAAAGAAATACGGTTAATGGCTCACTGACATATGACTGTACGACAGTTGACACATTATCAACTGACGCCTCTCTTCGACCAGACGCGTTGCTTCCCGAACAGGCGTCTCCTCCAGAGACAACTGCCAACCCTTCATCAACTACATAAGGAGGAATGCGGACTGAAGTTGGAGAGGCCGGAACAGTGAAGATCATTTGGAAGACACTCTCGAAAGAGCCTTGTACTCACGAATTATTCTTTAGTCTAAGTTATATACACTTATTGTAATAGCCAGTTAAAAGCAATAAAGAGCAGTCTCACTACTTTCTAGAAGATACGCGCCATTTTTCTCTTTTCATTCATATATTCATAAGATCGACGATTTGATCGTCGGCAACATGGATGATGGTTATACAATTATTTTTTGCAAAATCACCATCCACATTAAACTTACTTGAAAATCACTCAAGGAGGCTAGAATGTTGAGAGTGTTGTTTCCCTGCTTTGTATATGATACAGTCCATTACAAGGTTTTCAAGCCAGGAACTTTTCTGTAGAGTAGAATGTTCAATGTTGTAACATTAGCTTGTAAGGCCCTAGTGATCATCGTGTGACACAGTAATATATGCTGCTCTTAGTTAAAAAAAAAACAATGTGATGTCATGTAAACAAAATTATAAATATTAAAATTTAATGAAGTTTCATCCTTCAATCAGGCACGTACCTAGCCCCAAAACTACTTTGGGAATTGACACATATACTTTCTCTCTTTTTGGAATAATAGTTGAAGTATAAGTGAATTGTCCGTCTTTCCTCATCAGCTTAAGCTTTTGGGTGAATTGGTTGGTGCATGCAACTCAATATGGTATCAAAACCGAGAGGTTTTGAGTTCAAGACTCGGTTGGCGCACTTAAAAAAAATTAATTGTTGCCCATTTCTATTCCATGTATTAGGCCTGAGGGAGCCTATACGTGAGGGGGAGTGTTGAAGTATAAGTGAACTGTTCGTATTTCCTCATCAGCTTAAGCTTTTGGGTGAATTGGTTGGTGCATGCAACTCAATACATGTAAGCGTATCTAAAATGGAAATTATAAAGGCACTGACTTGAGTTACTTGTTGACAAATTTAAGGACAATATTTTTGTTAAACCATGTTTTACTTGCATGCTTAAACCATTTGTGCAAATTTTCCTTGAAGATTCCCTAAGAAGCTGTTCTGGTCGTTGGTTGGATACGAGTCCGAGGACCGAGGGTAGGACACTCGTCCTCATCTAACTACCAGCAGGGCTCTTCCTTGTCGAGGTAGCGAAGCTCTGAGGCTTAGTTGAACTTTTGATTTATTATTGATTAAATTTATAATAGATACATGCTATCCCTTTTATAGGGATAACCCGACTTGATGTCTAAGAAATGATCTATAAGGAAATATATCAATTCAATCTAATATTTTTAACTATTAAAAATAACCTTCATAATAGATAAAACCATATCCCTAATAATAACTTGATAGATAAGGAATCCTAAAATAACCTACCTAACCAACTATTCATTATTCTAGGAAATCAATCAGCATGCAGGGAAATAACACGCTACAGTTCGCGTGCGTGCTACGCCGCCTTGCGCCTTTCTTCATAGCATTACACCGCTTGCGGCGAGGCAGCTCGTTCTCGAACTGCGGTGGTGGCCACGGTTGAAGTTTTTAGTGGTCTCATGTTGACAAGAGTATCCGGTATCAGTATCGATTCACTTGAGAGCAAATCAGCGACACTACAACGTATGACGTCCAAAGAAGAAGTGTCTTAGCATGTCGTGGCGTTGAGGAAGACGTCTGCGGCATGGGGGAGCAGTTACGCTCATGCTGCCATAGAGTGTGACGATAGCGGGAAGGGCGCAACGGCGGTGTTGTCCCCTCAGTCATTGCGCTCTGTGTTACCTATGATGCAGCATCAGCCGTTTGTGTGGAAAAGATCGCCGCTGGACAGCAGCATCCTTCGTCCAGGGGCGCCGCATGAGGGGTGCAACCAAGGGCAGCGATGCCCACTGGGGTAGCGTTGGTGGCACCGTTGAGGAAAGTGATGGCAGCGTCGCCATTGCAATGGCACACGACGCCTCATCGCGCTCCTTCAATTTGACCATCAATGCCCATGATTCTTGGAGGATGGCCATCATGTTGTCAATTGAGGCTATTATTTTTTCATTGCCAGCTTTCAACATGGCAAAGGGAGATAGTTTGGCACCGAAAGCCATGGTGGGTGACTCTGATACCAAATGTTGTGGTCGTTTGTTGAGTACGGGTCCGGGACCGATGGTAAGACACTCACCCTTATCTAACCGCTAGTAGGGCTCTTCCTGGCGAGGTAGCGAGACTCTGAGGCCTGATTAACCAGGGAGGCAAGAGATCACCCTCCAAGCTCGGCCGGGATTCTTCTCGACGAACAAGGAGACTCTGATCTTTAGCCAACCGGTTAGGGATTAATTTTATTTATTTTTATTTTTTTGCATTTCTCCATAACAGAAGCATGTTTCACAAAGATGTAATCCTAAATCAGATGATAATTATTGTGTGTATGTAATGTTACAAGAATTTGGACAAGCCCACCCTGGAGAGTTTAGTTGTCTGCAGATTTGCATCATAGAGATTGGACTATTAGATTAAAGAGCTGTTCTGGTGCAGAGAAGAAGGGGCTATGATCTGTATCTAGGACTAAAACCTCGCTGGGTGGCCACTTCTTGATCATGGAATCTTGCTGCTGAGGGTCCAGCATGTGGTCACGCTCTGTCTTTATAAAAACCCGTTTGATTCGATTCAATCTCTCGTCATCTCCTTCGAAGCTTGCAGTACAAATAGCAGTTACAGGCCACGGGCGCATCAGCATTGAAGCAAGTATTGATTCCTGAACCAGGTAAAAAACAAGTATGTGTAAGTAAAATTTCGCATCATTGTTTATTTCTTCACCGGAGTATGATGTTTAGTTGTTGAGGAAATGGTTGCTCAAACAACAAGAATGGGAAATAGTAACAATATCTTTTCAGGAAATAGCTATAATGAAATATGATAATACTGGGTTTAGACTGTGGTGATAGAATCAGTACAGTTTAATAAAGAGTGTGGATTTGGTGAGCACATGGCACATGCCCACTTATGTTAAATATTCTCATTTGCACTGTTTAGTATTTTGTTTCTTGTTCTCAGTTCTTATGACACATTCTCATATAGTGTAATACCTCTTCGGGGCTTTGTTGAGATAGTCGATCTCGCTGGAATTCTGGTCTCAAGGCAACAGTTGTTGGAGGATCATCTGCTCCTGCAGCGAATGTCGACTCAACCTCGTTCTCAGGCAAAGTTGGTAGACCCTGATACACATTTACATACAGAGCCTGCCATTAGTCCTACCTACTATTATAAGTCTATAACCATGAAATGAAATAACAGAAGATTGGACAAAGAAACAAAGAAATTGATGTCATAAATTAAGATAAGCCTAATAAATTCAATTGTTCTAGAATTGCTCCTAGATTTCTTCAACCTTTTGTTTCTCGTCTATTATGCAAATGACTATACTGAGAGCAAGCCTTTTTTTAAAACAAAATTTAGGTGCCTGGTTGCCAATATCGCATATTTATACTGCTTTTTATCATATACATTTGAGCTACTATACCTTGGAAATCTATGCTTGCATCAATAATTACATTTAATGTATGGGTAATGTACTTTTTTTGCTGTATCAACTACCTCATTCTTTCCGTTCCAAAAAGAATATTCTCAGCACTTGCTAGGTGGCCAATGCTTCATGAAGAAAAAGAACGAGACTTGAAAGCATTACATCTTTCTTATCTTCATTGGTTTGAAGTCCAAATGGTAGCATTGTAGCTGCCACAAAAATTGCTTGCCTAATTCTGTCAATGAATTCATGCATTGCATGAATCACACTCAACCCTCCAGTACTATGTCCGACCAGAATCACCTGAAATTAGATTGAAATGAGTTAGTAAGGTAAACCAAATCTCCCTTTGATGTGTCTTTAGTCTTCAAAAGTTTGAACAATTGTCAATAAGTAGCTTCATAACTAATTAACTACCTTCAACATTTTGTGGGAGCTAACTACAATTCTGAGCATTTATTCATACTATACAGGCTTAAGCATTGAATGGATGGTGAATTTGTAACCAGCACATGGTTATGAGCTTAGTATTAGCTAGTCATGTTTTAGTTCTTATGTACTAAATACTAACATGTTTCAATTTTCATTGGAAATGTCTACCGTTTATAAACTGAGTTGTAAACTTCAATTATTGAAGTAAACTCTAATGTTTCCTTACAGCAATTTTTTTACATTTGTTTGCACTCTTTAACATTTTTCTTGTAGAATCAAATACAATGATGGCACTGGACATAATCACACGATAATGCAAGAGTAGATAAGTGGGAGATGCCAAGAGAGCTTTCATGGTAGTATTTGAGAGTCATAACAGAAAAAGTGCTAGTTAGTGTTACGACCGCAGGAGAATACATAAAGCAATGTATATCTGTTTCCCATAAGTTGTTTTCTTCAGTGTTATTTGTTAGAATATGAATTTCTTTGTATTTCCTTGTATGCCTTTTATATTTACATATTCTCTTGTAATACTTTTTTGTGCTATCTATATATATTGCTCATTGGGCCTCATGAATATACACGCAATATTCATAACATGGTATCAGAGCGGGTTGTGAAACCCTAGCTGCCGCCTACTCATCTTCCGTTGTCGTTGCCCCTGGGAGGAGCAGTCTTCACTCCCAGGGGCGGCCTCCTAGTTGTAGCATATTGCCTCGTCGTCAAGCGGCAGCAAGTAACATGGTTGTGTCCTCGTCGCCGTGGGCCAAGAAGATGGACCGCGTCGAGACCATCCTCAAGGATGCCGCGCGGGAGCAAAGTCACGAAGAGCTATCGTTGGCCAAGCTCAAGCCCGGTTCTGTCATGGCCATCGTGCTCTTCGTCGCTAACTCTTCCCCGGTCGAATCCATTGATGTCGACCGCGGATCTGTGCTTCCTCTTCGTTGCCAGTCGTCTTCTTCGCCTTCGAGCCGACGCCGACAACACCCTTGAGCCCGTGTCGCCTGGATCCGCACCGGACTGCCTTGGATCTGGTTGCTCCGACTCGGATCCGCACCGCCCCGAGCTCCGTGCGCCTCCTTTGCTCACGCTCGCCCTCGGTGGAGGGAGAGGAAGATAGAGGGAGAGATGGGAGCATAGGAGAGTCGATTTGGTTTAACCAGATCAGGCCGGAGCTGCTCCGGCTTAACCGGCTCCATTTTCGGTTTTTTGCTTTGGCTTCTCTAGCTTCGACTTCTCGCAGCTTCTTCCGCTGTTAAAGAGTGCTGCTGTTAGTCTATTGCTCCTTTGAGTTCATCCAAGTCCATAACACTTTATCTTTGAGTTTCGTCTAAGTCGTGCGAGTCCACAAAGTCCTTATTAGTCAGTCGGTTACTTCCTGGCTCACTCCTTTCCTTTCGCATGGCAACATCTGCTACTCTTCTCTTCAAGCCGTTGCAGATTGTAGAAGTCGTTATGACGCCGCCGCTCTCTCTAAGCCGCCGACCCGAGCTTCGAAGGCCACCTCACTTCTTCCGCACTGCGCTTCTTGTGCACTGCGTCGCTGCCGTCTCGGGCTTCAATCTGCGCCGCCATACTTTTATCCATTCCTCTACGGCTTGATTTGATAGGTCTCTCTATTCCTGTTGGTTTCATCATCTTCTTCGTCGTGTTGCCGCGGTCGATTTTGCTCCAGCTTGCCTCTACTTTCTCAACGCCTACACCTTGTGCTTTATAGGCTGTTGTATAACCCCGAATGGGAGGAGATTTTTTGATACTCGATATATTTTCCAAGAATTGCACGCTACGACGACATTATCAAGACTCGGACTTTGGATTTTTCCTATTTTAATATCAATCCTTTCCAAATGCTATGCTATTGCATACGCCTTGTATTTGAGGGAGGGTTTTAGAATAAGAATTCCTTTGTATTCTCTTATACGATTTTTGTATTTCCTTATACATGTATGACATATTCTCTTGTAATATCCTTTTGTACTCCCTCTATATATTGCCCATTGGGCCTTACGAATACACACAATATTCATAACATTATTCTAAATAGAAAGAGCATAATTATAAAGGACCTGGTTCCCTGGGATTTAATAAAAACGAGTCCATCTAAAACTAGTATAGTTTTAGCATTCGTTAATCCAATTTCTCACTTTTACTCAAAATAGCACAGAGCATTTATCCCCCGTTCATTTCCCTGGAAATGTGGTAATTCGCTAATATAGTAATACTATACCATTTAGCTTGAACCAAGATAGTCCTTTAAAATTTGAATAGATGTAAATTGCATGGACAGACAGGAGGAACGCGCGAGCGATATATCGTTTATATGTATGTACCTTGTCGCCCTCCGGCAACGCTGAGATGAGATCGAAGAGCGGCTTGTCGTACTGCTCAAAGGACCGGACAGTGTTGGGGTCTGTAGGGTCGACACCACCTCCGGCAAGGTCAATGCACGTCACTCGATAGCCGGAGCTCTCAAGGAGCCACCGGAGCTTGAACCAGCACCAGCCTCCATGCCCTTCGCCATGAACAAGCACAAAGTGCTCCCTTGCCATGCCCATTCGGTCTCTGTCTAATGAGTATATATTCTCTGAATCAATTACCAAAGGATGTACTGGAATTATTCGATCGATATCCACCAGGGGAAGTGCATTTGTCCAAATGTCAAAACCAAGCAGGACGTCCGGTGAGTTCTGTTATAAATGGATCTCAGGCAGGAGATGTCTGCATTTCTGCATGTGAAGTACTGGCCTAATAACATGTTCTGTGCAGGATATAGCGTGTGGACCAGCTAGTTTTTCTCCTCCCTGCGTTTGTGTTTTGGCGCTTGACCTTAATTTTCCCCTGATGGACGTACTAACTTATCGGAGGATGTTTTGCTCCTCATGATCTCTTGCTGTCTTGCTCCGTATCCTTTATAATAATTTACACAAATTAAGCTAATGGATGAAGGCACTGTTTCATTTTATGATGAAGCTAAATTTTCTTGGTGTTGATCACCAAGTTACAACAGATTCATGTGTGTAGTACATTAATATATTTTTTTCTTCTTCCTTTTCCTACGGTGGATTAATAACGAGACCCTGTCGGCATGGTAACTTGAATTCACATGTAACACATCACACGATTCAGAATTGCAGAGTGCCCCAGGCGAGTCGTCAGTTATCGGCTGGGACTACGCATGCTGCTGTGCACCAACAGGTAACAGCGACTTGAGGATGAGGTTGAAGAGATGCTCCGGCGCCGAGAAGAAGGGGCTGTGGTCGGTGTCCATGGCCATCACCTCGCTGGGCGGCCACCGCCGGATCATGGCCTCCTGCTGCTCCGGCTTCACCATGCGGTCGTTCGCCGTCTTTACGTACACTCGCCGCACCCTGTTGATGGCGCTACCATCCCAGTCATCACCACCGCTGAACCTGGCCGTGCTCAGCACGGCCGGCCATGGCCGGAGCAGAATGGAGGCGAGTGTAGAGTCCTGAACAAACATTTGTAATCACCACGCAGTCCATTTTACAATCAGAGTGATACATAGAACTGGAAGAACATGCACATATGTTTGGCTGCTGCAATTCATCAACCTCTTGGGGGCTCTGCTGATATAGGATTGTGCGCTCGAACTCCTTTTTCAGTGCCACGCTTGTCGGCGGACGATCGACTCCCAGACCAAATGTCAGGTCATACACGTCGCCGAACTCGGATAAATCAGGAACACCCTGTTGATTTGCAACCGAGAATTTCAGAAAGAACAAATGCTACTATTGTTAGCACTTAGCAGACATACATAAGAGGGATTCATGATAAACTTGTGATAAGAGAGCAGCAATTTAGGCCCAAGCTAGGGAGATTGAATCACATCTTTGATGTCTTGTTCAGTTTGGTAGCCGAACGGAAGCATGGTTGCTGCTATGAAGATTGCTTGCTTGATTCTGTCTCCGAACAAATGCATTGCATGAGTCACGCTTAGCCCTCCTGCGCTGTGTCCCACCAAAATCACCTGAGGAAACACACAGTTAAAACGCTAGCCCTGAATTTCTACAAGGGCAAAGTGTAATGGTGCATCGCATCATGCAGTTGCATGCGCAATGGATGGTGGGACAGACGGATACGATGATCACCTTCTCGCCGTCCGGCAGTGCGGCCATGAGGTCGATGAGCGGTGCGTCGTACTCCTCGAACGACCGGACAGTGTTGGGGTCGACGCGGCCGCCGGCAGCGCCGGCGAGGTCGACGCAGGAGACGCGGTGGCCGTAGCCCTGGAGGAGGCAGAGGAGCTTGAACCAGCACCAGGCGCCGTGGCCGGCACCGTGCACAAGAACAAAGTGCTCCTTGCTCTTCTCGGAAAAATCGCCGCCTGCGTCCATTAGCTCGCCTGTTAACTCGCCGCGCTTGCTTAATTTTCCCACGCTTGTCTTGTTTTTGCAGTTTAAATAGGCCACGAGAGAGAGAGATCAGGATATGATTGTCAGTTGGTCACATAGTCACATATACTAGTATTTAACTGACTACTGAGCAGCAAAGTCATGTTGCTTACGTTTGATACAACTAATCGCACCCAAACTTGAATGAAAACGATCAATCAATCGATCAGCCGGTGAAAGTCAACTGGAGGGGGTCGGAGAAGCACGTACACAACGACCACCGGAGCCTTGCACTGTTTCACCCTCCTACTGACACTGACAAAATAAACATCCTGTATTTGGGTTGGTTTGACTCGATCCCCTTGTGGATCACTTTGATTCATTTGTAAGAAAGGTTCACCTTTTTTATTTTGTCAACTTGGGGATAGTACGTAGACCTCAAGTCTCTTTATCTAGACCCAAAATATTATATTAGCTTAGCTTGCAGAGTCAACCAGAACAAGTGGTGAATTGAGAGCATAGAAAACAATAAAACATATTACGCCAACGCCAAGGATGTCAGAGAAATGTGTTGAATTTTGCCAAACAAGAGACGGAGTCCAAGTCCATGGCAGCTAATTAATTTGTGTTTGTAGAGAGAAGCAACCTAGCAGCAGCAGCTGGCCGGCGGCAAGATCCCTTAGCTTCCTCCCATCCCATGGAGCAGTCAGCTTCCGATTGTCAAACTGTACTCTTGCTTGCACGTTGCTTGCTGCTGATGCTGGAAATGGAATGGAATGGATCACTACTTCCAATATAGTTATAGCCGGCCGGAGTGACGAGTGACAGCAACATCGCCGTCCGTCGGCGTGGAGCTTGTTGCAATAACCAAGTTTGAGGGCAAGGGATACTATTTATTCCTACGCATAAAATCCAAAAATGTTGCAACCCGGAGCACGGCGAAATTAATTGCTGATTGTTGCAAAACTCACGTTACATGCAGTAGATTATGTATGGATTTGAAAACCAGCCGGTTACTATCTCTGTTTCGCTATATTTGTTCATAGCTTCCCATTCGTACATGTCAAAGAATCACTAAATATAAAAAATACTTAACGAGAAATGACCTTACATACCTTATTGAATAACATACCACAATGAATAAAGATTTAAGTATTGTACTTGTTCATCTGTTTTCGTAATACTTGAACTCTTGACTAGTTCACGTATATTTAGCAATCAATTTTTTTTTAATAAACTCTAAACAAAAATGCCCCTCGTAGCTAGGACTCCTAGAGTGCACAGATAAGGAGGTGGAGTATGATCACCGGGGCAAAATGGGAAAAGGTGCATGGGATACGTAAAGTGAAGTATTTTGGGAGAAATTTTTGGATCAAGAGTGTCAAGTATCAAGAAACGGAGGTAGTAATTGGAATATACTGGGTTTTCTTCTTTATACGAAACACTGGCATGCAAAATTTTAACTCGTGTATATTGTACAGTAATACAGTATGCTCTTGGGTAAAAAACAATTGACGTTTTTTAAAAACTTTGTACCATCTTAGTAATTAGTTTTTGTGATAAGTAACCTAGCACAGATTACATTATGATAAATTTCTGCGACGGAGTGAATAATTAATTTTGCCAGTAGGGGGATTGTTCTTTCCCCTCGTCAAAATCAGCACAACCGTATCCACGCATCCTGAACTTGAAGAGTTTTTTTCCTACATGGTGTTACTGGCGGCGGCTTTTGCAGATGTAGCCGTTCACATACTGTATTGATAAAAATGATATCACGAACGTGCCGATGGCCTACACGTGTCCAATATCGTACATCTGACACCCGGATTCAACCTTCACCGCTCATCTTGTGCCCGGACTTCCCCCTCCCGCCACGTGGCCAGCTCGCCCTCCTGGCTTATAGACAAGCCTTGTTCGTGCGCCCAGCGCTCGGCGCGCCCTTGTCCACTCGCCCTGCCCCGGACGCGCCACCTATCCCGTTGCCGCTCGCCCACATCCCAGATGCGCCCTTGTTCGGACTCCCCTGGCCCGGACAAGCCACCACTGTACGCATGGCGCGCGGAGACGCTGATATGTCAGCCTCTCCTCGCTCGGCCACGCCACGTGGCGTGACTCCGCTCCTCCCACGCCCGGATTAGTTCCTCTACCGCACGGATGCGCCGCCATGGCAGTTCCCCTCCTCCCGCTCCTGGAGTCGCTACAAACCCCTCTGTCTTGTCTTGTCACCTTTTGTCACGTCTATCCATCACCACCCATGCATTTTTTTGCATGCAAGCCGCGTGCAAGAGGGAATCTGATTCTTTTCGTCGCTGCGGCCGGCCGTGATTTGCGTTAGGCAGCTATAAATTCGGAATCGACTACGAGATGCTTCACTCACTCTCATCCTCGCTCTCTCATTCATTCTCGCTCGCTATGTCCTTCGCAACCTCAGTTGATTTCGTTTTCGCATACGATTAATGCTTGTTTAGAACCGTTATTAGTTGTCATACACTACTACAAAAAGACTAATAATGGTCACTTCATCACAAACAGTTGACCAAAACCGTTAGTATTAAATACAATCACATAATATTTTGGTTTAGAGACCGTCTGTGTTACTGGCTGCTGTAATGCCAGTAGAAATAAAAAGAGACGGAAAGCGAAAGTTGAGAACAATCCAAGGGATAATAATAGGGACAAAAAGGGTTTTGTCGTCAGAGCCTGCCGAATGAATTATCGTTGATTGAGGTTCCCAGACCGTCCGCGGTCGGTCGACGCCTCTCACTTATGTGGGCATCATCATTCGACAGTAGAGAATTCAATGCCCATGATTTTTTACCAACTTACCTTCCGCAGTAGAAAAGCCAACAAATAATATCATTTTTACCTACAGGCTTTTGGCCGTGAGGTAAAACCTCACTTTTTGACCAAGCCAATAGGAGCCAGAGAAAAGAAAGGGGATAAGACCAACCCACCAGTACACTCGAAGCCCACATAAAACTCACTTCACAACCAAGCTTCACAAACACAACTAGAGAGGCCACCACAAAACCAGCAACAAGCCAACCGAAGGCACCCACAGCCACATGCAAAAAGCAAAGCCAGGAAGACCACCGAGTCATGGCAACGTGAGGAAGAAAGACGAAGGAGAGGAGCACGATGAGTTGGGGAAGGCGAAGGGGGAGGTGAGGACCCCAGACGACCACCTTCGGCCAACTCCGACAAGAGAAAACCCACCATGTCACCGAGCCTGTGAGAGCAAAGCTACCACCACCACAAGCATTGCCGTTGGCACTACCCACTTGTAAACCGACAACCAAGTAGGCTACCTCATCCCTTTATTTATTTTTATCCATCACGGTCGAGCAAGCGTAAAGAGGCAAGAGGGGGGGTAAGAGAAGACTTCCCTGATTAGAGCTCATAGAGGTGGCGACACGCAGGGGAGGCGCATAGCGGCCGGAGGTCGAGCCAGGTGTAGATGAGCCATGAGCGCATAGGCGAGTCGAGAGGCAATGGCGCGGGCCGAGCCGGCGGCCAGGATCAGGGTGGAGAGGAGCCGCACGGGGGCAAGGGGTCAAGGGCGCGGCCAAGCAGGGAAGTTTGGGTCGAGCCGGCGCTGGCGCTGGAGACCAGGAGGGGGAGGTCGAGCAGGGCGGGGCCTGAGCCACACCGATGGTGTCGTGGGGCAAGAAAAAGAGAGAGACATGGAGTAGTGAAGGGATAAGGTAGGAAGGGGATGGCTTTGGACATGAAAGAAAAAAAGAGAAAATTGCAAGGTTAGGCGACGTGATCCCTAACTTTTTGTTATTTGGGCACCGGGTCAGTAGAATAGTGCCCGGTGAGAGGGGTTTGTTCGTGTCGTTTTGCACGTAGGATAAATGTCGTCCATTTGTGTACATGTATTGCTACCATGTCTTGAGTCTGGTTGAATACCTGTTCAGGTGGAGGTTCGGGAACAACGCCATCCGCATGTTACTCTGCTCTGCTTGGTTAATAGGCAAGTGCATGGTAGAGTGATAGCCTGTAAGTGCTATGAAATATGTGATATTTTTGTAATATGATGATGGCTATATGTTGACGGCTATAATGATGGAATGGGGTGAGCAATGAGGCTACCATATTAATGATGACAATGATGAACCATGTTAATGATAATGGACATATGCATTCTGCATCATGGTAAGAATACACGAGCCAGGTCAGTGAGAAAGTCATGTAACTATTCTGGTGAGGTCGGTGAGAAAGATACATAAATAATCTGGAATACTCTAGATGAAGTCTTAGATATGTAGGGACTAGATAAAGTCATACAATGTAAGGACCCCATCCCAACGAAGATGGGGGAAGAGTGTGTCATCGATGGGTGAACACTCCGCGATACTGATATCAGCTGATGAGATGCATATAAGCAAATGAGCATGTAGAATATTGGTGCATTACATTAATGGGAAGATAATGATGAAAATAATAATATGGTTATGTTGGTGTGACAGTGTTTATCGTTTCTATTATGTGCTTGCTGAGTCTTTGGACTCACCTTTGTTTATTTTGGTGTTTAGGTGCACAACAAAGATGTCATGCATCGGGAAGGGGGAATAGCACATCCACATCACATGCAACCACTACTACAAACTATTTTTCCTAGATAATAGCTTTTGTTGTAATATATTTAGTTGGTAAATTCATTGTGCAAACTTCGTACTGGTTATGGTGTAGTGGTAGCATTCTGGGCCTAGAGGATGGGCCGTTCGAGAGGTTCATGGGAATTCTCAAGTCTTATGTACAGAACCGATCTCGATCGGAGGGCAGCATCGTCGAAGGTTATGCAACTGAAGAGGTCATTAAGTTCTGCATCGATTACATGGCTCAGGTCGAACCGATAGGTGTGCCTCGATCTTGCCATGAGGGGAGGCTCAAGGGTATAGGGACCATCGGAAGGAAAGCAATCACTCTAGATATGGATGTGTATGCTCAAGCCCATTTCACGGTCTTGCAACACATGACTGAAGTGTCCCGTATATCAACCAACACAAAGACGTGCTTCGACAATAGAATCCAGAGTGTTAAGATGTTTGGATCACGAGATAGCACAACAGTCGGTTCAACCAATAGTTGAAGGAGCGACTCGCTAGGAGCTCGTCAAGTGATATGCTGACATGGTTGGCAAAAGGTCCAACATTTACAGTTATGACATGGCTTGGATACGACATAAATGGGTACACATTGTATACGTAGGCTTATGATGTAAAGAGCACTAACCAAAACAGCGGCATCCGCATAGATGCGTTCAGTACCAATGGGTTGAGGAGCTCCTACTATGGGTTCATAGAGGAGATTTGGGAGCTCGACTGTGTGCTTTTCAAGATCCCCCTATTTCGATGCCATTCGGTTCATCTCCTACAGGTGAAGGTTGACAAGTACAGCGTCACTATCGTAGACCTCGAACGTGTCGGATACAAAGACGAACTATATGTACTCACTGACCAAGTTGTTCAAATCTTCTATGTAACTGATTAGGCAAATAAGAAGCGTCACATAGTTCTTTATGGAAAAGGAGGATTGTCAGAGTTGAGAATGTAGTGGACGAGGAAGAATACAATCAATTTGACGAGTTACCTCCTTTTGAAAACGGCATAAGGGTCGAGAAAAACAACGTGACGAAACTAGCTACATACGCGTCGATCATCACGAATGGCTAATTTTTAAAGGAAACAAGCAAGTGTAATGATGAATGAAATGTTTATGTATCATATGTTTTGAATTTGCAATTATTGTATACGAGAATATGTCATATGTGAATTTGCACTTATGTATATGAGAATGTGTCATATGGGAAGTTCCATAATGTAGATTGAACTTGATTGAGATAAGATTGAACTTAATGGTGTATGTGTGTTTTTGTTCATAAATGGTTAATTTTAGTTCATTTGAGTTAATTTATTTGTGAAATGGATGTGCTTGTTTCTGAAATTAATGAATGTGAATAGGATGTATACATGTACTTGTTGTGTTTCTGCTTGTTTCAGAGGGTATGACTAGTATTTCCGAGGCTAGCTAATAAACAGAAATAGATTTAGTAATACAAAAGACAGTTCCTTAGGACAAACTGTCTGTGATACATCAGCTATCACATACAGTTTGATCTTCAAACCGTCTGTGATACATCAGCTATCACACACGGTTATTTATTGGAACCATCTGTGATGTTCAACCCTATTTATATTCAAACTCTAGGGTTCGCCAACGCCTCCCACTCAAACGATTAAGTTTCTTTAACTCTCCCTCCTCCCCCGATCCCATCGCCGTCGTCCTCAACGCCGCCTCCTCCTTGAGCCCACCGCCTCCTCCCCGAGCACGAGCTGCCGCCTCCCCGAACCCCTGTGCCCCTCCTCCCCCTAGCCCAGCGCGCCTCCTCCCCAAGCGCGCCTCCTCCCTCCCTTGAGCACGCATCACCTCCTCCTCCCCCGAGCCCTACCCCCTTTGACACCGCCCCACTGCTCTGGTGCTTCCCGCTCCCCTTCCCCTCGCTCTTGCTATCAATAATCTGTTATGCCATTATGATCTTCATAGACTCATGGTAATTACACTAGTATCTGGTTCAAACACTGAGTAGTATGAGGTGTTGTACTTGTTTTAGGAATTCTGGCCAGAACTTAACAAAAATGTGCTTACTAGGGGTGGAAGTCATGTTGATTTTGTCAGCCGAGATCTGAAATCACCTTTTAAAATGAATCCATGCTGAATATCTACATTGCTCAGATGGCTTTGATTGCCATCTGTTTCGTGAGTATCACAACATTTCAATTTAATTACCCATTTGCATTTGATATGTTTTAGTTAGTGATTCATATTGTATTTATTTTGATACTACTACTAGAATATATTGTAATGTGGTGTAGCGGGCTTGAGATGAATGCTCTATGATGATAATAGTCTTGTAGTAAAATTGTTTTGATAATCGTGACCCCTCCATTCCCCATTCTCTCGTTGAATTTTTGTTGTGCAAATTCAAATTAGTGTTGAGCTAATTTGGAAAAATTCAAAAAAAATATTCTAAATTTTGAAAAATTCAATTTTGACAGTAAATCAGCAAAAGAGGTACAATACTATTTTTTACATACTTTTATTGTTAGTACTTGTTATGCTAATATGGAAGTAATAATAGTGTTAATTTCAATTTTGCAGTTTTCGTTGTGGACAATTACGATAGCTTTGCTCTGGGTGATTACGGACTTTCACCGGAGGAAGTTGCATTCATGGAGGCGGCTGCGGCTGCGTCAAGTCAACCAGAAGGGTAAGTCGGAGTTCGTCATAAAGCTCCACGACAGCATCTACGTCGGCGACCGCCGGAGCAAAGAGGTCAAGGCTGTCTACATCGGGAGTGTGAAGAATTTTGATAGGACAACCAAGCAAGACGCATAGAGAAATGATGTACCATATGCTATTTACAAAATTTATCACAATGAATTGTCTTCAAGGTCTACAAGTGGAATGATACACTTGCTTAGACATACTACAAGATGTCAAGCCAAGCAAGAATTGGTGATGAGGTAGTCGTAGCTGCAGTACAACCCTGGTGGTACGGTACGTGATGAGGACATGACTCCTATGGATATAACCACATTTGCTATGCTCGTTGTTCCAATTATAAGAGCTCGTACGCTTCACTTAGATTATCAGGTGAGCTCGTTTTTAGGAGTGTATTTATATTATATGAACTATATGATGCTACCTAATGATGAATATATATATTTGTGCAGCATCACATTACTTTTTGTCCAAGCTAAGTAAGAGTTCGAGTTGGACACATTTTGGAATCCAATTCGGCCTCCGGAGATAGCACCAACTTTAAACGCACATAACTTTTGCAAACAGAGTTTGATTATAGTGTTCTTGGGCTTGTTGGAAAGCTAACGACGAGATCTTTCCAACGGATCCAGCTTCACCTCCAAATTCCTTATAGACTTACCACAATCATCAAAAGAAGATAACATATCTCCTTTTTGGGCCAAATTGGGCTTTGTAATCATACTCAACTTGGCCCATATGCCGGTGGCCCACCTGGGGTGTGGTACTGTTCACATGAATAGTAACCTACATGTTTAGTCCCACCCCGCTATTTCTTTTAGATTTGTGGCTCCTCATCCCCTATTTAAGGAGGACGTACCCCCTCTAGTTTCCTTGGATTTTGTTTATGTTTAGTTTGCCTTCGTTGCAACTTGTATCTTTTGCGTGTGTCGACTAGACCACCCAATTAAGATCCTTATTCAAGATCCCAATTCAATTCAATATTTCAATTCCTATTTGTAATTTTAGATTGCTTTATCTTGTTCTTGCGTGCTTCTTCGGTGTATGCAGGAATTCGACCTTCGTGGTCAGGTCATTTGGGTATTCATGCACGGTTGATAACGACTTGTCAATCAGTTCAGCGATTGTGTGGTTTTGAGCCTTGCGTGTTCGTAGCCAGGATCGTGAGAGTTGAGCGACGACTACCGAACTTATCGTTCTCATCGAAAGATCGGGCCAACAAATAAGGACCTTCGGGTTCATCAATACGTAGCTGGGACTATGATCCTAAGGTAGCCCATCAATCTCTCTGTCGTTTAATTGCTTTTGAGGATTTACCGTTAGGCTTTGGGGAGTCTGTTGCTTTCCAAAATTACATTAGGACTGCGCATAATCCTACATTTTCTATTTCTATTTTTAGACAAACAACAACTAGGGATCTAGTAAAATACTACAATGAATGCCGTAATAAAATAAAGAAACTATTTAGTACGTACACATTTTCGGTGGCCCTGACCTTGGACATATGGAGTGGTCGGGCTAGGGAGGACTATCTTAGTGTAGTTGCTCATTATGTTAATGACGACTGGGTAATGGAGAAAAGAATTATAGGTTTGAAATTAATTGATGTATCACACATAGGTGAGAATATTGCAGACTCTATTATCAAAGTCGTGGAAAACTTTGGTCTTACAGACAACATATTCTCAATTACTTTAGACAATGCCACTTCGAACTCAAGGACCATGGATATTCTTACTAAAGTGTTGAGAATATACGTCGATTCCTTCTTGCTACATCAACGATGCGCTTGTCATATTATTAACTTTATAATCAAATGTGATTTGAAGAGATTGAGTCCGTATATGAAAGATTTTCGCAATGCGATTTCTTTCTTAAATAATTCTAACATAAGAATAACACAATATAAGAACTTATGCAAGACAATGGGTGTATGTTCAAGAAAGTTCGGTTTGGATATGGAGGTAAGATGGAACTCTATTTACCTGATGCTTAAGAGTTTTGTACCATATAAGAGCTTTTTTTCTGTTTTTATTCAAACATACTATCATAGCACCAACTGTAGTATACTATTGACTGAGCAACATCGGTTTGTTGCTGAGAAGATACTGTCGTTTTTAGAAATTTTTATGAGGCCACTGTTGCTTTGTCCGCTGTCTAATATCCAACATCTCCTATCATTGTACATAGTATTTTACAGATTACTACTCAATTGAAAATGTATAAAAATTACTTAGTTTTACGCGATGCTATTGTTTCTACGAAAACTAAACACCTTAAATATTATAGAGAAATCCCTTACCTATATGCATTTGCATTTCTTTTAGATCCTAGAGGTAAAATTGATGCATTTGGTAGTGTATTTGATCTTCTTAGTGATACTACATAACTAGACTACACTAACTATTTTGCAGAAGTTCGTTCTCAGTTATACGAGGTTTACCAAAGGTATGAAAATAAGTTCTGGCGAGTCCGCTCACAACGACTTCCAGTAGCCCTCGCCTTAAGTAGCAAGGCAAATATGTGGGGCAAGATCTTCGGTGACTCTTCCTCCAGGCACATGTCTTCTTCTACATCGCTGCTTGCTCAGCCAAGACCCATAAGGAGTAGGGAACTATCCACCTATCTGGATAGCGATACGGTGGATTTCAACTCAGAAGGCTTCGAAATTTTGAAATGGTGGTAAGCCCATAAGTAAGCATATCCTGTGCTATCCATACTTGCACGTGACATGTTAACTGTGCCTGTCTCAATGGTTTCCTATGAGTCTACTTTCAATCTTTGTGGAAGAATATTGGATGAGAGAAGAACACGTCTCAAAAGTGAGATGGTGGGATATTTCTAACTATGAATGACTGAGAATAAGCTGATTCACAAGCACAATATTATGTGAAAAATTCACAGTTATCGAACGTGTTTGAAAATCTGTACCTATACAATGATACATAGAACAAGAATGCATGTAGAGCTATAGATTATACTCTTTTTTTTGCTAAAATTTTCTCATGTTGAGTTTTTACTTGACAAAGGTTTTAACGAAGTATCTATTTGAACATTAATAAAGCTCTTTATTATATTTTTAATATGTTTATCTTATTTTTTTACAATTTTTATATCTATTTTTGAATTATACATATATTTTTTTTTCTGATTTTTTATATTTTTTTAACCTTACGGATTAGGTAGATCGAAAAAACCCGTATGGCAAAACAGACTAATACCTACACCTCTTCTGCACATAAACCAATCTATTAGCCGAGCCACGCCCGGCCGAGCTGGTCCATGCAATTTAGTCAAGCTTTGTCAGGTCACGAGCCGCCTCATCATGTTTGTCGCATCCTCCTCCTCTCTTCTTTCTCACCAGTTTCTCCCTCTTCCTCCAATCCTCAACCTCAATCCTCATATAATCATACCGGACAGACAGTGAGACCAACCTTGAGCTGGCCATTGATACCCTAATAATCTTCTTTACCTTTTGCTTCCCTTATCTCTGTGTTCTGGGCCAGCTGGCCACCGACAGATTTAGCGCCTCATCGCAATAATTCCAAGTTCCTTCTCAGTTCTGAGGGGCATCGGGAGGAGGCAAACGAGCAAGAAACGAAGCGAAATGCTATGGGATGATCTTGAGGACCATGGTCTGCCAAGAAGAAAAGGTTCTTTTTTTGTTCTTTCCCCTTCTTGAATATAGCTGTAAATTTTTCCTCCAAAACAGAGTTCCTAGATTTGCAAGTGTACCAAGATTTGATTAATCTATGTGATTTCTTGTGATGTTTGGTGGGACGGGTGGCAGCTACTTGATTATTGAACATAAGTCTAGCACTTGTGGACTAATCGAGTCCAAAACAATTGATTCCGGTCTATTTCTTGGGCCAGGATATTGTGGTGGTATTCCTCTTCTGTTGCAATTTCTTATTGATAATTGTTCTAAAAAAAGTTCTTATTGATAATTTATACTATTCTTGCTTTCAGAAATAATCTGGCTTAATAGTGTAATACATGCGACACAATAATGTTGGAGTAGTGGTTTCCCAATAATTAAAATTCTCAATAAAGTTGTCATAGTTGCCAGAGAGTGGACGATAACTGAGGTGGTATTGGTTATAAACAGGGTATAATCTTCGTGGATGGTGTCATTCCACCGAAGTGATCTAGCTTCTGTAATTGAGATATTGCGGGGGGAAAGATCGTATCCATGGAAGCTCATAAGCTTCGGTTCGTTAGATGCCCGAAATGCCTCCAGCTTATCGTCGAATACCCGTCCATTCCTGTTTACCAATGCGGTGGCTGTGGTACTGTTCTTAGAGGTACAAATCATATGATCTATCTCCCGTTGCCTTATTCAGAAGATAAATATTTCTATTCTTAAGAACAATTTTAATCTTTATTTAATCTATAATGCAGCAAAAAATCAAGTTGTGCTTGCAACACATACTGATTCAGAATCCGGTGAACACAACAGTTTTCCAAGTAGCTTGAAAGGATCCCCTGAGAATAACAAATCAAATTGCTCGGATGAACAGAACATTGTCTCCTCCAATATGCAGCCTAGGGAAAATGTAGTGGAGGAAAACATTTCGTCTACTAGCAAGAATGCCAACTCCTGTGAGAATGTAAATCAAGAGATAACTATGTCCATTGGAGAGAGTGTAACCCCTGGAGGGCATGAGAATGAGAAAAATTATTCCTTAATTGATGGGAATGTCCCAAACCCTGAGTTTGTGATCAAAGAGACAGATGAAGAAGGCAGTGGAGTTAATTCTAATCCCAAGTTGATGGAAAAAGTAGAGAATGCTCACACGAGTGAAAATGCAAATTGGGAAAAAGATTACACTATGGATGATCCGCACGATGGAAGTGTTGGCAATGAAGTTGCTGCCGTCCATAGCATGGCAGGTGAGAAATCACGAGCTGATTCTAATAATAATATGAGGGGAGAAATAGAGAGTTTGACTGAGCAAAAGTGTTCTGTTGGCAATAAAAATGTGAACTGCAAAGAGATAGCTGAAAGGAGCAAATTGTATGAGGAAACTGAGTCTAAATCCAATAACATGTTGATTCGAAGAGACGGGAGGACGCAACCGTATGAGGGTTTGCGTGTTGAATCTCATGAAGATCTGATTGAAGAATTGGAGAGGTATCTCTCATTTAGTGAAGATGAAGAAGACTTTTTGGATGTAACAGACAACAACGGGCTTAATGATGCTCTACATTATCAAATTGGTAGCCGGAGATTTTTGTCAGTGAGCAAAATGAATAATGCCTCCCGAAGTGATCCTCATGGTCGATTGATTGAGGAACTGGAGAGGTCTTTCAGTGATACAGAAGAACCATTGGAGCAACATGTTGTGGTTGTGGACAAGGACAATACAGAAAGAGTTCATGGGAATGAGCATGGTAAGGATACACAGTCCCTGGGTGCTGAAAGTGCAAATTCATGTGAAGGAAGCTTCTCTTCCTTTGATGATGGACATCTCAAATCTGGACAAAGTTTTCATCAAAATGAGCTAACAACTGATGACACTAAAGAAAAGGAAGAGGGCATCATGGAATATGACAATGAGACCAACTGTGTTCATGAGAATGTGCATGTTGTGGTTACAGATAAAGACATTGCGGAGAGAATTCATGGGAATGGACTTGATAAGGATTCGCATTCCCTAGACGGTGAAACTGCAAACCTATGTGAAGGAAGCATCTCTTCGTTTGATGATGGGCATCTCAAATCTAGCCACAGTTTTCAACAAAACGAGCTAGCTGATGATGGCACTAACGAACAGGAAGAGGGCCATACAGAACATGACAATACAGCCAGCTGTGTTCAAGCAGACGATGCAGTTGCTGTTTTTTCAAGCTTTTCAAATGAGAGAATTCATTGCAAATCGCCTAGATTTAATAAGAAGAAAGAAGAGAGACCGTACAGATACAGAGCTAGTCAACTTCGTCAGGGATTTTCTCTTGATTCTGAAGACTTCGAGTCAATCCAAAACTTTATCGAGTTGCAAATGGATGGCACCTCAAGTTTCCTTTCTGGTGGGTCTCCCAGTCAAAGGGATTTGTTGCAGAAAACATCAAGCAAGTTCAAGAATATTAATCGACTTGAGCGCCTCAAGAAGATGGATGAACTAAGAGACCAGCTAAATAGGCTTTCTAGCCAGAAGGGCTTGGAGAAAAGGTATCAGAAGAAAGGCCTTCAGTACCAGCCACAACTGAATAGCTATGATGCTGAGCAACATCTTCAAAGTGTTGGTGCTGATTCCATCCCAAGTTCCTGTACTCTTGAGTCCTATTATGGTCAAGCAAAGCCAACGATGTACCCCCCGCCAAATGCTTGCTCACCAACCCATCCATGCACTCGCCGCCATTTTGGACATGTGCAAACGCACATGCCGAACAATTACGATACTTGGGAGTTCAATTCCTATTACCAGTCCTCATACGCTGGAAGCATAAACCTTGACCATGAGTCACTTAAGTCAACCTACAGGGTGCAGAAGCGAGTGGTGAGAAAGCATATCTTGCGGCCTCTGTTGGGTGCTTCACCATTTACTATCTGCAACAGATGTTTCAATTTGGTTCAAATGCCATCAGATATCTACCTATCAAAAACAAAGATGGGCAAAATACAATGCGGTCAGTGCTCCAAGGTTCTTGTACTATCATTTGCTGCTGTATGTCACACGGATGTAAAGAAAAGTAATGAAGCAGCACAAAAATCAAACAAGCCTGATGACAGCGCAGTCACTAAGACCGCGGATGCTGCTTCTCATTCTGCTGAGTGCCTAACAGGGGATCCTGTTAGCATACACGAAGAATATGGAGCATCCTTTACAAGAAGCTTCTCCACTCAAGCTGGATCAGGCCTTGCTGCCTCACAAAGTGGCAAGAAGGTTTCAGATTCAGCATTTCATCGACTCATGGGTTATGATTCTGCAAGCCAGTTGTTACGTCACAGCAGGGTGTTTGATGATGGATATGACAGCTTCGAGTCAATGGTGCCAGTTTCCAACAGGGTATCCAGAAGAAAGAACATGTGAGGTTTTCTCAGTGAGGTTTTGCACTGAGATGTGAAGCCTCTGGTCCCTTGCAATTAGGATAGGGAGGGCAAACAATTTTGCAGTATGGTACAACTGTACAATCATAGTTATGAAAACAAGCGGACACCTTGTGCAAATAGTTCCATAAGTTTTTCAGATAAGTCTATTTTAAATCATTTGGTTTGTCAAATTCTTTAGTTATGGTATATATATATTATTTATTCTTGTTGTAATTTTGTCCATATTTGAGGATGTAATAACAGTAATTGATGTAATACTGTTAATTTGTCCATACTGGCATTTAGTTCAGTTATCATTGCTCAAGTAGAAAGATGTAGTAATTTCGGAAAAATTATGTGTATCTCGTAGAATTCTACACTCTTTATTTATAGTTTCAAAGAAGAGTTCAACTCTCGTATAACTTGTTATTTAGATCTAACATATAACTTGTTATTTAGATCTAACATGAACTCTCAAACACTCCTCCCTCAAGATAGGCCGAAGATATCAATCATACTCATTTTGTTACATATTGTAGACCCATCACTAGGATATAACCCTTTCGTAAAACAACCAGTCAACTGTTCACCAGATTTGATATACTTCAACTTCAATATTATGTTATCGAGCTTTTCCTCGATGAAAAATATATCAATCTCAATGTGTTTGGTACGATCATGCTGAACTGGGTTGTTAGCAATGTTGATTACAAATTTATTGTCATAATGCAACACCAAAAGATTATTAATCCATAACCGAAGCTCGGACAATAAACCCTTCATCCATATCATTTCACCCACATTCATTGTCATTGCTCTGTACTCTGCTTCTGCAGTATATCGAGCCACAACCTCCTGCTTCTTGCTTCTCTATAACACAAGGTTACCTCACACAAAGATACAATATCCAGATGTAGACCTCCTGTCATCCACACTGCTCGCCCAATCAGCATCACAATACCCTTCTACATTTAGATATTGATTCTTCTTGAACCAAATGCCTTTCCTAGGGCTACTCTTCGAAATATCGTAGAATTTGATAGACAACATCAACGTGTCTTGTTCTGGGATCATGCATATATCGACTAACCACACTCACCGCATAAGAAATATCAGGTCTTGTATGACACAAATAGATAAGACGTCCAACAAGCTTTTGATAAGATTCCTTGTCAACTGGATCTCCCGACTCAGCACATAGCTTGCGATTCCTATCAATAGGTGAAGCAATAGGGCGACACCCAAACATACTTATTTCTGCTAGCAGATCAAGAACATACTTTCTCTGGGAGATAACTATACCTTTCGAAGAACGAGCAATCTTGATCCCAAGAAAGTATCGAAGAGCTCCAAGATCTTTCACCTCAAATACCTCTCCTAGTCTTTTCTTCAAGGACTTGATTTTCTCGGCATCATCTCCAGTGATCACAATATCATCAACATAGACTGCCAATATAGTGATATGTGATCCTTTATGCCTATAAAACATAGCATGATCTCCATTGCACTGAGAATAACCCATACTACAGACTACACGCCTGAATCTATCAAACCACACCCATGTAGAAAAGTATTCTTCACATCCAACTGATGTAGGGATCATCCAAAGTTAGTTGCAGAGGAGATCAACGTTCTTACAGTACTCATCTTTGCCACTAGTGCAAAGGTCTCATCATAGTCTATCCCATATGTTTGACTATAACCTTTTGCAACCAACACATTGTATCTCTCTATCTTGCCTTCAGGAGTTTGCTTAATTGTAAACACTCATTTGCATCCTACTTCCCTTTTTTTCTGCTGGAAGTGGAATAAGATCCCATGTATTGTTCTTCTGAAATGCATTAAGTTCCTCCTTCATAGCATCCTTCCACTTAGGATCCTGCTTAGCAGCTCGCTAATCCTTTGGAACATACACTGTCTGAAGAGATGCAATGAATTATTTGTATGCAGGTGAGATATGGGAATATGAGATGAAATTTGCAATGTCATGCTCAAAGCCATACCGGACTAGAGGCTTTCCTACATTAGCTCTAGTTTCCCTACGTTGTGCAAGTGGTAACTCTAGATGAGAGTGATTAGAATAAACATTACCACTATTACCACTCGCCTTAAGGGGGCAAGGAGCTTGATGGAGAGAGACCCAAGGAGGGATTTGGGACTTGATCAACTGGCAAAGTTGGCAGTTCAGAAGGTCGTTCAGGCTATGGCAATGCCGGCTGTTCAGAAAGCTCCGCCATTGGTGGCTCAGGTCCTGGCTGCTTGTCTCTCTGCTTCTTCCCCTGTTTTCCAAAGCATCTTCGCTAATAAACATTCACCTCTTTTGTTACTATCACATCTCCCGCATATTCCATTAGGTTTGGGCACGGAATTGTCCCCACAATGACTTCTTCTTCTCGTTGACTATCACTCCCCTTGTTCTCCCCCTCTCGACTGTCACCCTCAGTGATAGGAGAGAACTTCAAAAACTGATCAAGAGTATCTTCACTCATGTAGTAAGGCTCAAACTCCCTGAATGTCACATCCATACTCATGAACAACATTCGTTCAACTAGGTTCCAGCATCTGTAGCCCTTCTGACTTGATGAATAGCCAATAAATATACATTTCAATGCCTGTGGATTCAGTTTGCTAACTGCTGGTCGGTGATCTCGTACAAAACACACACAACCAAACACCTTGGGAGGCACCTTGAACTCCCATTGACCCAATAGAAGTTCAGTTGGAGACCTTATCCCAAGTATTCGAGACAACATGCGATTGATGAGATGCACTGCCGTCATTACTGCCTCGCTCCACAATCCCTTTGGCACATTCATCTAAAACATGAGTGAACGTGCTATCTCTAACAAATGTCGATTCTTCCTTTTAGCCACTCCATTCTGAGGTGGGTTTCCTAGACATGTAGTCTGATGAAGTATCCCCTCTTCTGAGAGATATGTTGTAGACTCTTTATTAACACTCAGTTCCATTATCTGATCAAAGAATCCAAACCTTTGCGCCAAACTGAATAGCAACCATCCTATAGAAGTTCTGGAAACATCGAAGGACCTTGCTCTTGTGTTTCATCATATAAATCCATATCATACGAGTATAGCAATCAATAAATATGACAGACCACTTAAAACCCCTCACAGAAGTAACTGAGTACGGACCCCAAACATCCGAATGTATTAATATAAAATGTTCATAACTCCGAAGACCAATGCTATTATATGTAGACCGTGTATGCTTTCCAAACTCACAATCATCACACACAAGTTTACTCTTGTCTACCCTTTTGAATAAATCAAGGTATAACTGACTTAAACTCTCAAATGATAGATGTCCTAAACGACGATGATGTAATAAAACTTCTCCCTCGATTCCTCTTATAGCCACAACCAATGCCAAATCAACCTGATCAATGGTAAAACAATAGATGGTGTGTACTCTACAGATCCTACATCCTAAATAAGCTGGGAGGTTCCATCACCTGTTTGGATAGTTTCAGAATGAGTATATGGGGTGTAAGATGCGAAAGCACTAAGTGAACCCGTTACATGCTTGGATGCCCCTGAATCTATGATCCAATCAATATAAGAGTGTTTATATGTGGATGCAAGTGCATATGCCTAAGTACCTTCGCCCACGTGGGCATAGTTTGCAAAGTAACCAAAGGAGGTGGAATCATGAGAAGTCTCCAATCCTTTCTTTGCTACCACTTCTCCCACTGCATAGTTTGCTCGCCTATCAGAGTAGCAGACGTGGTCTCCTCTGTTAGGGCCACATTAGCCCTGGGGCCAGCTCGGCCCCTTCCCCAACCTCCACCTCAACGACCACCATGATCTCCACCGCGGCTTCCAGTACGACCACCACGACCTCCACCTCGACCTCCATACTGTGGAGAAGGATAAGCACGGATAAGATGTCCTCCCATCCCGCAGTTGCAGCACTCCATATCATCTAGTATGGCGTATGCGAATTTGATCGGGTTGTTGTCCCCCATTACTCGTAGTTGAACCTCTTCCTGCACCATAGCCGAAATAGCCTCCTCTATAGTAGGTAAGTTTGCCAAGTGAAACATGACAGCCATTATACTCTCAAACTTTAGGTTCAGTCCCTTTAGAAAGTGTGTAACCCGTCTACGTTGCAGCCATTCCCTGCCAGTCTCAATATCTCCAGCACATGTTAACTGTAGTGGATCCTAGTGATCTAAATCTTCCCACAGTTGCTACAGTTCATTAGCATACTTCTGGACAATCTTCTCCTCTTGTTTTAAGGCCTCCACATTCCCTAGACTTCCACCATCATCATCACATTTTCTGCCCCGGAGTATATGTTGCTCAGCGTTTTCCACATCGCCATTGCACTCTGCATCATCTCCACCATCCGATCAATAGATAGAGACATCGAAGTCAGCAACCAAGCTACCACCACAGAATTGGTGGTGCTCCACATCCTCTAATCCATGCTTGCTTTGTTTGCAGACTCGATACAAGTCACTTGCAGGTAGTGCTCCGCCCCTTTTATCCTTAGAGGTAATTATTACTTCTTTCCAATTTTATATCATTCAGCATCAGCTCCATCTTTAAGTTAGATGACCCTACACCAACCCTCGGACCTATCATACCCGTCGCAAAGAGCTCCTGTAATATACTTCTCATGTCACCTTGAGTAACTAGCGGGGAAGTAGTCTCAACAACTGTCTTCCTTCTCTCTTCTACTACCCTCATGGCGGCTTCCTCCTCCTCCTTCCTCACAGCCTCAATTTCCTCAAGGGTCATCTTCTCAAACAACCAAAGCAGTGTCAATCACTACCAAGATATGTCGTGTGTATCTCCCATGATCACGGCAATGCTTCACACATCAACATTCTGCCGAACCTCGATGACTGTCTTCACGGTTACCCAAATAATACATTTTTTAAAAAAAGTGAACTTTTTTTTTTTTTCTCTCTCCCTTCTCTCACCTCCCTTTCTTTTGAACTGCACACGCTTCTTGATTTCATCATCTCTTCTTCGACTGATCCAAATCCAAATCAAGCACACGCTTTCTTCCTCTATTTCTTCTCTCGAATCCTCTTCCTCCTCAGAGGGTCTCGCGGTGGCGGGAGGCTCAGGCTCTCAGCCTCGGGCAAGCGGAAGGCACCTTCCAGCGCAGCCCGTGCGACGCGAGCGGCGGAGGCGGCCCACGCCCACGAGGCGCAACAGCGGCGCAGCCCGAGCGTCGGTTGTCTCAGATTCGTCCGGTGCAAAGAGGAGGGGGAACAACGGTGGCGGCAGCTAAGGTACGTGAGAGCTAGGGTTAGGGTTTGGTGGTGGATGGGCATGGGGGCTTTGATACCATGCAGTAATTTTGGGAAAATTATATGTATTCCGGAGGATCCCACAACATTTATTTATAGTCTCAAAGAAGAGTTTAACTCTCATACAACTTATTATTTAGATCTAATACGAACTCTCCAACAAAAGATATCAAAACTCTTAACTCCTGAAAGAAGGATGAGAATTCTTGACACGAGAAATGCTTCTAGGTTGACATTGTCACAGTTATTTCTACTGATGCTTACCCTTTTCATTCTCTTTTCCTCCTGCAATGCATCTATGCCGATTTCCATTATTGCATTCCAAAATTGATAGTGGCATGCTAACGGATAAAATAAGGTGGCGAAATCAGTCCTTATTTCTGTGGCACGCACACTTGTGCGTGTGTGGATTTGAATGGGACTATTCAACCACTCTGAATTTAGCATGCGATGCGTTCTTTCCATGCGTGTTAAGATATGCAGGGATAATAATCCGGCCATGTGCCTTGTCTTCGCAAGACATGCATGATGCATCTTGTCTCATGATTGCAATAGGCAAATTTGTTACAAGTTGCAATTGGACCTCACATTATGTCAGGTGTCAAAGGCTCTGGACAGGCTAATACAGCCATTCCTGGTGCTATCGAGCTACTGTCCTAACAACTTCAGTGTCCTGAAAAGTTAGTTCATGTGTTGATGATTCGAGTACTGTGCTTGTTCTGCTTACATTTTGTTGGATTCTTGCTGCTACTTGTAGATAAACAGTGGTTACATAACTTGAATTATTATAGGTATATATTGTTCATGTGCACTGTGTATTGTCAAAGAGGGGTACAAACTGAATTCTTTCCGGTTGGTTCTTTGGTTAAGTACAGTTGTCAAGAAACTGGATGTTAATCTTAATTTTACATGTAAATAAGTTGCTGCTTGTGTAATGATTCAATGATAATTGCTACCTGGAGTGTTTAGCCTGACCTATGTTCTTGAGTTACTAGATTGGTTTCCATGATATTTTGTTGTTGAAGCAAAGCCTGACGTACGGTTGGGGCTATTGTTGAAGCCTGTTCTGACGGCTGAGCTCCTGGGACTGGAACTCGAGTAGTTTTGTGTGATGGCAGTGGAGAAATGTTCATATATAGGCAGCTGGAGTGGATCTGGAAATGTGACGTGCTGCTGCTGGTGGAGGTCATCTTGATTCCTGAGCTGATACTACTAGTATTGATCTATCTTGAGCTTGTAGTTTAACGAGCTGGAGAAGTAAACTGAGCTTGCTTATTGTTGAGTTTATCTTAATCTACCGTGACTTGGAGATATGTGCTACAAGTGTAGAAATTTGGAGAATAAGCTATGTTTGGTACAACTCCTACTCCCAGCTTCTCGTTCAGATCTGGTGGAGCTATACCAAACACCTAACTTTCAAAATGATCTGATTCTACTTCTCGTGAGGAGCTGTCTCAAAAATGAACTACCAACGAGGAGCGACCTTCCCGTGGATTCTCGTGGAAAGCCAGCCTACTAGAAGCAAAAATACCTCTTGAAGTTGGACTTAATTACCGCAAAATGCCACTGACCTAGCCCCCTCACCCCTACCCCTAGCCCCCAAGGGTAGCCATTCGCACCGTGCCTCCCCACCTACGCGCCTAGAGAAGACGATTGCTCACAGCCACCGACCTTCCCACCTCTGCATCGGCCTCGGCCTCCCCCCTCCATGTCAACCTTCCCTCTTTGTGTCGACCTCCCCTCTCTGATCCAGCTTCTCCCGCCTCGGGACCCCTCGCCGCCGTCCCGGAGTACCTCAACACTGGTTTCACTGGCCATCTCCACCGCGCCCAGACTCCCTTGCCCTCGACTCCTTCTTCGTCCGCTCCTCCTGTCAAGATACGAGCTCACTGTCGGCCCCTCCTCGTGTCCAAACTAAGCCCCAATCCTAGCGCCACCACCGACGGTGAGCATTATGACGCTTCCTCTGTGAATTCGTTTGCGATCCCTTCCGAGATCGTTCGTTTCTCTTTGGTTTTGGCTTTTGGGGGAGGATTTGGCGTGTGGTCTCTGATGATTTTGGTTGGGTGGATCTCCAAATTCAAATAAGCGTGATAAATAACAGCGGAAGCAAAATAAATAAACCAAAAGTCCAGCAAGGTATGCCCATAACCCAAGGCAACCGATGGGGTCAAAGATAGCACTACTCGTCGATTATGTCGCCTAAATCGGATCGACGAGCTCATCGATGTCGTAACCAATTTATAACCATGTCAACTTTTAACTTTTGAGACTAACGATGAAGCATACTTAAACCAAGTGTTTGTCCATAGCAGTGGACACGGCTATTGAATAGATTTTCTCTGCGAGAGGTGTACTACTTTACCCACATGACTCGACTAGCTAGTAAGCCTCCGGATGCCTCCGAATATAGCACACTTCCTTAGGTATCTCTGGTACGTGGGAGAATCGAGATACGGTCATTTTAGCAAGAAAATCCCATTGGGATGGACCACCCATATGTAGGAACCCCAACTTAGACATAAGCATATAGCAAGCGCTAAGCGGGCACACACGTTGTCTTTGGAGTGGCAGTGTGAGGTAGTTAGTATGTTGCATCCCACAACATAGGTAATCGTGCTCATTAAGCACGGTATATATCATCTTGGGTTCCTAAGGAACATAGGTTTCACGGTCTCTATGTCCTCACACCGCTGCGGTCTTACCCAATAAAACCTTCCCTTACTTAACCGTGCGGTACCCATATCCCGCATGTGATAGTGCGCTCGGTACTTGGAGTGTAACGTCCATGGCTCG
The DNA here is from genome assembly GCA_036346395.1 of Hsuehochloa calcarea. Lineage (NCBI taxonomy): Eukaryota > Viridiplantae > Streptophyta > Magnoliopsida > Poales > Poaceae > Hsuehochloa > Hsuehochloa calcarea. The sequence goes on from CM070613.1 coordinate 28,846,563, forward strand.
GTCCTTAATGGTCGGACAAGACAACCACAAACCGAATCTCGTGTATAACAAGCACCCACACTACAACCACTTGTCGGACCCAAAACCATTTAACAATAACAAGTTTTGAACCAAATTAACCAGATATAACAATCTGGACAAAAATTAATAAAAGAATAAGAATTGTTATGTGTCTCCTACAATTGTGAGTTAGTCCGTCAATTGATCTAACTACGTTATCTAGACCATAATGGCTAAGCAATTGACACACAACAATCATACCATCACAAACCTATCTTAAGCATATGTGTATGTGAAATATCGAGGATAGCCATCAAGCATAGGATATAACTATTCTACTCAAAACATAAAAGTATCTAGAAAATAGCATGAGCAATATCATTGCATTTCAAATACTAAGGTAAGAATCTGGGATCAATATGATGCAAAAGAAAGTTCAAATGATGCTTGCCTTGCTGGAAGAGTAGTTGTTCACTCTCGGTAGCGTAAGAATCTCGTTGAATTAGTGGTATCTATAGAGCGGAAAATCGATAAACATCGAGAAATAACCCAAAAATCAAAGTGCTCCAACATGCATGATTTTTCTACAGTAGAAAGTTTATGTCATGAGATGAATATAGGTACAAGAATTATTCCAATTGGATTTAGTAGGTGAAAGTTATGGTCATTTGAAGTTTGTATGTCAAAATGCATTCTATTCCAATTAAAGTTTTGACCAAAAATTTGTAGAACAGCGGGGTGGTAATTGATTTCATAGATAAATTGTGAATATTAAGGTGAGTCCACTAAAATTGGTTCATCTCAATTGGAGTTTCAAGCAAAAGTTATAAATTTTCAAAGTTATAACCCTTTTTCTATTGTAAAGATAATTCATTAAATGCTCATTTTCCAAATCTATCTTTTCTGTTACAGAGATAAATGTGCAACCTATTTTGAAATAAAGTTCATCAAAAATAAAATTACAGTATTGGTTTCATCCCATTTGGAGTTAAAATGAATTTGTTATGCATTTTGGAAGTTAATCCTATTTTGGTTTATAAATAAATACATTCTGTTTTTCTTAATTGATTATTCATTTTCTTACGAGCTGCACCTAGCCACAAGCTCTTCGACATGTGGGGCGATCCACGATGCCATTTCTTATTTACCCCGGATTTAATTTTCCGACCGACAAGCGGGCCCGCGTATAGCGGGCGACTTCTGACATAGTGCATGGACCACGAGTCCATGACCGCTCCACCGACCACGATAAGTATGCGTTTAAGTGGCTAGGCCCTTGTCGGCCGCTGCTTATCTCCTCGGGTTTACATTACTAGGGCCGCATGTCATAGACTCATATACTCGCTTAAGACACCATTAATAACGATAAGCAATCATTAGACATTTAATGACGAATCGGCGCCATAATGACTTTGCTCGTGGCTCGCCGGGCTTCTGCATACCAGCCGAGGCCGACCAAGCGGATCTGTTCTTATGATAACCTTGCGCAACTTTGGGTGGTGGGTGGCGACCCAGGTGGCTGCTCGACTCGTCGGAGATGGTGGCGAACAACACCAAGCGTGCCCGACTAGATAATGCCCTCGCCGGTTCAATTGCGGGTGGCGTTCGTAGACAGTGCGGTCACGCGATGGTGGCGAGCACACCAGCATGGCGCCGTCGGCGCTCGCCGCTTTGCTTCTCCAAGTTCTTCCAGGTGCATTGGCAAGCTCATGGAGAACGAGAAGCACGAGGTATGGACGAAATCCCGTGGTATCGATCATCGTGTTGCTTGCTTGTTGCGGTTCACAATATTGACCTGCGTCGGTGAGCGAGGTCAACTCCATAATTTTGTCGTGAAGGAGAGCAGCTAGATCTAAGTGATATAGTCAGGGAGTCTAGATCTGTGCCAAAGGGACGTTGTGAGTGGAGCTACTTTGTGCCAGATCTCTGAGGTGCAAGCTTTTGTGTTAAGTCTTGCATGGTGTGGGGCATTGTTGTGTAGAGCTTAAGCTGGAAGCTTTGCTTGAGTCTGGAGTACATGAGAAAGTTTTTTTGCCTAGTACGAAAGATCACAGAGATCCAGTGACAATGCTTTAGCGATCTCGCTATGGGCACTTCATTCAGAGTCTTGAGCTTAGCTTGGATCTGTTGGAGAATGTGAGAGATCACAGAGATCCAGTAGCAATGCCTTAGACATTTTGCTACAAGTTGTTTGTTCTAAGGTACCTAACAAAGTTTTTGAATTATGCAGAGTGCCATGCGAGTTGAGAGCTCTCTCGTGTTGTGATGTTTACATGCTTTGGGTTTCACTAGAATGCAGACTAGTGCATCAGTCTAGTTCAGAATGGTGTGTGCAATTTAAAAGAAAGGGGTACAATGGTCAGTAATTAACTAGTCATATATAGGATAAACATGTGCTTCTTTGTTCTTGTAACTGGTGGTGAAAGGGTCTTAGTCACTTTTTCGTGTAAAGATTCTAAGCAATAACTGTTGTTTTTAATATCTGAATTACTAGTTGAGCAAATATTATACTTCTTTTTTCAATTAGGATGTGCTGGCCATCTGACGCACACCACTGAGTTGAAGATGGCAACAAAAAAATTCTTGGAGACATGGACTCTCTGCATTGCTCTTTGCGGGCAACATCATTCTGCTTAGGAATTTGTCGATGGTGATGGTCAGATCAACTATTAGGAGTTTGTCAAGGTCATGATGGCTAAGTGAGACATCAAACCATACTCCAAAGGCGGAGGAGATTGTGCATTGCATATTAGTTAAGGCGCAACTCTTATCTCATCAATCTCCAGTGAAGCATCCTACTAGTTGTAGTTGCTAAAAAGGACAACGCAGTTCCTACTATGTTCTTCTCTCCAGTTGACAAGTTGATACCACGTACTAATGAATGATGATACAAAAGCATGTATTTGTAATACTTGTTCATCTAAGGATGCTTGCTTCTATTTAATTTCAAATTTGATACCACTACTAATGAATGATGATACATATATACTCATTTTTTTTGGTCCGCACAAGGATTTCAAATTAGGTGACAAGTTTGAGATGATTTTTTTTAATTTCCAGATGTATATATATACATTCATATGATCTTAAAAAAGTTGGGAAAAATTCTATAATTTGCATACAAATACAAAGGAGGAAGACACAAATACAATTGAAGTATTACAACCAGGGGTAGCATGGTCAATTTGCCTCTAATCCTCTCTCTTATAGTTTTTGGAGTCAAGCTACTAGCCAAACACTTTCTTGAGACAACTCCAGATTCTCAAAGAAGTAGATTCTCAGATAATTAGGGGCAGGATCTGAAAAATGAGAATCTGGAGCTCTACCAAACATAGCATAATTGTGTGCAGTCCCACGGGATCCCCACATCCTTGATTTATAGTCCAAAGATCCAATCGAACTCTTAACACAATCTCTTTATTAGATTAATACTAACTCACCAACAAATACTAACCAACAGAATGCTAGATGAATTCTAATAGGTTTAGGATTCCTACTTCTCTTTAGAATAGGATTCCTACTCCACCTTGGAGAACTAAGAGACTATATAAACCCATGAGAGGTGACTAGGTTAGGTTATTCTTTACAACTATATTCTTGTATAGGACGAGAATCCGAGAGTCCTAAGAGGTTCGAGAGAGTTGTGAGAAAGCGACAATCTCTTGTACTCTTTTAAGCTCGTGCTTAAGGAATTTATGGTTGCCTTCGTCAAATCTCTCTCTCGTCGTGGTTGCTCCGTCATCGTTATTTATATTCTCTCTACGAGATTCATCTACTTTGTTCTTGATATCTTGTATGTTTGTGTCGTATCTCACACTCTGATCCGATCGGCTGCTGCATATAAGAAGGGTTATCATAGTATAAAAAGTGGTATTAGAGCCAAGACTGGATTAATCTCATTTGTGACAATGCTGGTAAAGCGTTAGGAAGTACAAAATCAAGATCAATGTCGACGATGTGGAGTCAAGTAGAGAAATTTGACAGCGGAGGAAATTTTAGTGTCTGACAATGCGTGGTGAAGGATTCTCTTATCCAACGAGGGTTGATTGATGCTCTTGAAGGGAACAAACTGGAAAAGACATCCGCTAAAGATTGGAAGGTGATGGAGCGAAAGGTTGTCAGTACATTTCGTCTATGTCTCTCCGATGAGTTAAAATACTCGGTGATCAAGGAGAATTCACCGAAGAAATTATGGAGTAACTTAGAAGAATTGTATATGAAGAAGTCACTGACAAACCTATAGGTGTTGAAGCGGCAACTGTACAGGTTGCACATGGAGAAAGGCACACGGTTTGTTGACCATCTTAATATCTTCAACAAGCATGTCATGCAACTGATTAGTGTGGATGATAAAATTGAGAAGAACAAATGGGTCATTATATTGGCATTATCTCTCCACCATCGCGGGAGCAAGTGGTGATAAATATTCTCGTCGAAAAAACACTCTCAAGTTCAATGAGGCAGTTGCATACCTATTGGAGGCAGAGTCTTTGAAGAAACCATCATAATCTTCATCCTCAGGTGATCAAGCATTGACTGTCATAGGTGTTCATACGAAGGTAATAAACATAGAAAGAAGAAAGGCAAGAGCAAATGCACATGTGTATGCTATCTATGTGACGAGAAATGTCATATGATTAATGATTATCCAAGTTTGAATCAAATGAGGGGTGCATGCTTAGTGGCGGTAGCGAACTATGATTCATATGTATTAGTTGTCAGTTAATCAGATACTTCTCATGGATGGATATTAGATTCAGTTGTTGCTTCCACATATGTTCGTCGAGGGAGATGTTTGACGAATGATCTCTATGCCTGACAGGTGGAATTGTTCACTTAACATATTGCAAGGAGTATGCAATTACCAAGGTGGGAACTGTTACATTGGGATGTATGATGGAGCACATCTCACATTAGCGGGAGTTTCAGTATGTTCCCGGCTTAAAGAAGAATATAATATTTGTGAGGTCACTTGAACTCGATGGATGTAAGGTTTCACTTCGAGGTGGAGTGATGCGAGTTACTTGTAAAAGACAGGTAATCATGAAAATTACCTGGAGCAATGAAGGATACAACTTGATAGGTAAACCTAAAGAAAGGGCAACCCATGTGAGGTTTGATAAAAATCATGGCCAAGAGAACGAATCTGTATCGTCAGCGGTAGATACTCAGATATCATTTGAAGTTATGTGCAGAACTGCAAAGATAGTTGCAAAATCTAGCAATTGGAAAGGCGAAGGTGCGAGTTGTTGTTGAAAGGAAGACGTGGTAGAACCAACCACGCGGTACCGACGAGCTAGTAGACTTCGGAGGAGGCACAAAATACACAATAAAGGTGCTCTCAGGTGGAGGGTTCGGGCAGCTAAGCCCGGATACCGACACACACTTTGCGGTGGTGTGCATGACCCCTGCGGTGGGGCACTCCCAAGGTAGGAGGAAAAAAGCAAAGCCGACTTGGAGCGAGCACATTGATTTAAACAGATAAGAGTCAAGGTAGAGACTGTTGAGTACGGTAACTCATATTCGTGTGCTACAAAGAAAACTAGATTAATCCTATTAAGATTGGGATTTCTACTTCTATTTAGAGTAGGACTTATACTCCATTTTGGAGGAGAAATAAAGGACTATATAAACCCATGAGGAGTGGCAATAGAAACCTAAGAAGCAAACAAAGAAGCAAGCCAAGTAAGAGAAACTCATCCAATGTAGAGGGTATAAGAGGATTAAAGGTTAGATTATTCTTTAGGACTAGATTCTTGTAATGGACAAGAATTCGAAGGCCTTAAGAAGTTCGAGAGGGTTGTGAGAGAGCGATAATCCCTTGTACTCTTTTGAGATTGTACTTATGCAATTTTGCGGTCGGTTTCACTAAATCCTTCTCTCTCGTCGTGGTTGCTTCATCGTTGGAATATTTTGGTTCTCTCTACGAGGTTCATCAACTTTGTTCTTGATATCGTGTATGCTTGTGCCGTATCTCACACTCTGATATGATCCGATGGCTGCTATAAGGAGGGGTTTCAAAGTATAACCCTTGTATATGATAATATTATATACATGCAGGCGCTGCAAGTTGCAAAAGAAATTGCAGTTTTAAAAAAAGTTGCAAAAGAAGTAGTTTGCCCTCTCATATATGTATGTAAATTCTTGATGGCAAGAGCGGCTTAGGAGCAGAGGCTGAATCGTTCCAGTTTCGTAGACAATCTCAACAACTGAAGGCTTCTTTAGTTTGCTACGATATTTTTCAGTCTAAACACAGCAGGCTACTGTACCAGTTCTTTGCTCCAAAATTCTGAAGTTGTATCCGTTAATTTACGCAATCCTTTCATTTTTCTTCAGCTGTTGTTAATTTCAGATTGCTGCAGCTGCAACTCATAATTCTCCCACTTGCCCTGTTCTTCAAATCACGAAATGTATATTTTCCCCTGAAATTTCCAGTTTGTCTCCGAGAAGCAAGGACTGCAAGTTTTCTGCAAAAGGTCAATAATCATACATAAAAAGAATGCCAGTGCTGACTAAAAAAATTAACTGATCACTCCAGTGAGCATCTAACAACAAATCAATTCCAACAAATTAGCACTTGACCGAGTGGAGTGATCATAAATAAAAGAATCCCAGTACTGACTACTAGCATATAATCCAAGTTTTGACCCAAAAAAACTGATCACTCCAGTGAGCATCTAACAACCAATCAACTCCAAAAAATTAACACTTGAGCATCTCATATTCTAATAGAAAATATTAGTATAAATCTTCGTCCAACTGAAATTCAAGTGCCAAATTTCCGAATTGTGCAATACATCTACACATCAGCTGATCAACACAAATCATACAACACATATATCTGAAATGATGTCCAATGGCAGTAGCTCCTCATCAATATCAACAGGGGCGCCACCGTTGGGGCTAGTTGGGGCTTCAACCCCACCTTCGGCCGCCGGACCCTGGTTACCCCCTTAGCACCCGTAGAAAATGGCGCGGCGGTAGATGACTCTGCTAGAGGAAGAAGAAGATAGGTCAATGGGTTGCTTGGTGTTTCTTGGGCTGTTTTCTCGGCCGTGGACTAGAGGAAGAAGCCTCGGTGGGTTGCTGGCTGTTGGGAGACTTGGACGCCCAAATGACTAGCTAACAACATGATTTACAGTAGTGTTCTTAGTTTCTTTTGTTTCACCTCAACTTTCTTTCATTTCCCGACAGCTAGCCGTTGCAGACCAAGAAACCATGCCCGTCCAACACTCCCAACTTCACATTACATTTTCGTTCGTTATTACATTTTCTAGCTCATCTCTTTTCTGAAAATAACAACTCGTTAAAAGGTGACAGATTTTAATACTGAAAAGACTACTTGTCACTCGACGGGCTGTCCGCCGTCGATGACTGGGACCTAGTTGGACTTCACTGGGCCGATCCGGTCACCGGTGCACATCGCGGCGGACGGTTGGATCGATGGATTGCTCGTTAATGTTCCCAGCAACTATCGAATTGTTAACTATCGAATTTTCTGTGTAATTGCGTGGCTAGCTATTACAATACCTCTAAAAATAATGTTGTATTTATTATCCAGCTCCGATACTTATATATGACTGAAAATACAATTGTATTTTTATACTACTTTAATAGCTCCTGTATATATATATATCCGATTAATCTGCACCGTTATGATTTGAACCCACCACAAGCACCATACTATGATGGATACCAATGGAGGGAGTATGGGCAGAAGTGGATCTCCAAAGCAAAGCACACTCGGTATACACTCACTACTACAAAACGTGCTATAAAAGAAGCATCATCACAGACGGTTCCACTACAAAACAGGCTATAAAAGACGCATCAACCGTCTGTGATATAGACTTATCACAGACGGTTCATGGTAACCGTCTGTGATTATTTTATCACAGATGATTTAGACTATCACAGACGGTTCTTGACTTAGATCATCACAGAAGAACCGTCTGTAATGACATATCACAGATGATTTGTATCATGAACCGTCTGTGATTTTAGATTTACCATGACTTGGATTTTTACCATGATTTCCAAGCTATGGTAAATCTAAAATCACATACGGTTCTTAATACAAAACGTCTGTGATGAGATGCTTATCATAGACGGTTCATGATACGAACTGTCTGTGATATGTCATCACAGACGATTTTTGTATAAAACCGTCTATGATACTTTTGTTTTGTTGGGCGGGAAAACGAAAATTTGCACTTAATGGGCGGGCTGCCGAAAATCTCTTTATATTAACAGAGTCATCCATCTCCTCCCTTGCCATCTCCATCTCCTCCTCTGCCATCTCCGTCTCGCCCTGACCTTGCGCTCCGGCCTCCCCCGAGCTCGTCGCCCCCGGCCTCCTCCACTTCGTCGCCCCGTCCTCCTCTGAGCTCGTCGCCCGCGTCCTCCTCCACCTCACCCCGGGCTCATCGTCGCCGGCCTCCTACGACCTCGTCGCTCCAGCCTCCCACGACCTCACTCTCTCTACTCCCCCCTTTTGCTCTGTTGTCGGAACCGGATTTTCTAATTCCAAATCCTCTGTGAAAGCACTGTGTTATTCCCTAGATCAGTAGATAGCACTCACAGATACATCACTGAATCATTTCATACATGACGTAAAACCATACCATTCATTAATTTAACACATTAGAGTTTACATAGACCGCACCGGGTCAAGTTTTACAATGAAGGCCGAACAGGCCAAAAGATTACATTACAAAAGTAGCGGAAGCGACAACGGAAGCAAAAAGGGTGAGAGCACGTCTCTCCACAGGCAAGCGACTGGGGAAACCTGTGTACATCTGATATTACCCGAAAACTCAGATAATATGGGATGTACCTAGGTACTAGCGGAGTCAGCTAGACTGGGGCGAGACTAGAACAACTAAGAACTAAACTACGCTTCAAGAACTCCTGGGTCTTCAGACATCTGGTTCCTCGTAGTAGTCGTAATCTCCAAAATTTTCTGCTTCTGAGGGTTTGGGGGAAAGAGCGAGAATGAGTACAACCACCGTGCTCGCGAGCCAACACACAGTATGCAATAGTATACATGCAAGGCTTAACAATGATGGCTCAGGTTCTTTTATTTGCTAAAGCAACATTTTCAATTATCATAATTACAAAGTCCTATGACTTAGCATTTTACACAATTTGCATTTTTATTAAAGAGAATAAGTGCAATATTAAATAACAGTAGAGGTTACCTCCACCTCATGCTAAATTTTGATAGCGGTTACTTCCACCGATTATCAACACTGGGTAAGGCTACCCAGGAAAAATCCAAAACAAGGGCTAGATGAGCCCAACACATTTCCATTTCCACCACCAAGGATTTTTGAAATAGAACTAACTCAGGTTAAGTTCCCATGTCCGCATTTGACCGTAGGCGAAGGTCATTAAAGCAGCTTTAGACTCTGCAGAGGTTGTACACTGTACCCACAAGAGATAATCATACTCGTTACCCCACATGATTCCTTAGTCATGTAGTTGAGCGATCGTCACAGTGACGTTTCAAACTATCTTGCCCCTTCCGTCATCTCACCCTTATGGCCAATTCCATAAGTTATGCGGGATGCTTGCCACAACGACTAGCGCAGCTGGCCCCGGCCACAACGACTATCGCAACTGATAACTTCACCGTTTTCGGTGTCCCATTCAAGCTAGCATACGTCCTGCCGCTTGCACACTTCTAAACACCAGTTGTGGGATGACATTCAGGGTTTAATAATTTTACTAAGCCAAGTTGCACTTTGCAGACTTGCGGTTGTACTTGTTTAACACAGGAGGTCATGACAAGATTAAGTCCTTAATTCATCTGGACGGTTCATACCACATACCAACCATTCTCGTGCTACGTCCGCACCCAGCACTCTTTCCATCCGTCCAGATGTGGTACTAGCAAGTTGTTTTAGGGTTTTGGGAAGAAAAAACCAATTAACGCAACACACCAGTCATCTACATCCAATGACTGCCCAAAACCATTTTTCATGTTTAAAGGATGATGATCGGGACATTTATTGTCCGGTTTTACTGCACGACTAGCATGTCGCTTAAGTACAACCTAGGCTAGTATTTACCATATATTTACTAGGGTGACAAAGAATATTGGATTCAATTTATCAAAGGATGGCTTAATAAGTAATTAATCAGCAAATGAGTATTTAACTACCTTAAGCTTTAACATATCATTGATTACAAAATTAAGGCATGCAACTTTGATATTTTAAATAAACATAGTTTGCATAAAATGTAGGCTCAGAATGATCAAAGTATTGACTCGCCTGGGTCAGATTATCGCGGCCTTGATCTTACTCAGGGCCTTCTCTGCCAGGGGTATTGAATTCCGGGTCTGCGTCTTTATCCGAATCTTGATCCTGCTCGAGTCGCTGCTTCTTCTGGACTCCGATTCCTAATTACGCGATAACAAGCGAGAAAATCAAATAAGTCCAAAAGAACTTCCAAAAGACCAAATATAATCGGAGAGCTTTAAATAAGTTTTGCGATGAACGAGCTTAAGAGACAAGATTCAGCGAGGCGGAGATGTTTGACAAGGTCAAACGATCAGCTGAGTACACGAGACAAGGGCGGAGATACTCTGCCGAGGGAAAACAAGGGGGAAACAAAGTTGAAAACTTCTACATGGATACTCCACTTTGGATACCGCTGATCGGGCAAGATTAGGATACACGATAATTTGTTGGGCTTTTAACAAGACCGTAAAACATTTTTATCAAAAACGACTTTTGAACGGGGATAAACAATATTTAGACCAATGAATACTGGATAGGATTACAAGATTAATATACAGGTTTTTCAAGGTAAGCTCCCGAGATTAACAAGTTAATCCCGAATAGCTTCCCAAAATATTTTGAGAAAATGCAAATTCATTTCAAAGCTTTTTACACAACGTAGGAAATTTGAATAAATAAGTTTTAGCAAAAATAGACATAATTGCGGAGACGATTACGAAGGTCATTTGCATAACTTCGATTTCCCGAGATTTTACAAATTACGCTCTTAATCGACGGCTCTCAAGTAAAAGCAAAAATGATAATTCTACTAGTACTTGACAATCAGCGAGTTAACCATTAACAACGGTTAATCGAATCAACGCAAGTCGTAGCACAATTATACGAGAATAAATATTTTGGAAATGTTTTCACCAAAATGGAAAGCTACTGACGACCGAGGATTACAAAACAATACATACACGATCATCATACAAACTTCAATACACAACTCATTCTTTACCAAAAACTCACTACTGCTCCACGACTATCCTGCACAGCATTAAGAAAAACAATCGCAAGATCAATACACAATTTCAATACACCGATTTTCAAAAGCCAAACTGCACAAAGATTCAATTGCATACACAAATCTTCATACACCGACAAATCATTCAAATTGTACACACAAAAATACTGCTGCTGCTCCACTTCCACTGCAGTCCACAAGGGGGCCCACAACCAGAGACAGAGAGCAGGGGGAAGGCTCAGCCACAGGAACCAGAGAAGGGGGAGCGGGTGTGGGCAGCCGGTTCGACCGGGAGAGGGGCGGTCCGACCGGGGGAGAGAAGGCGACGGGGCGGCGATCAGAAGGCGGCGGCCGCCGGCAATGGGCGACGGCCGGAGGGGCCGGGGCGTGGATCCGAGGGAGGCGGCGGGGCGGCCGGGACGGCACCGGAGAGGAGGTGGCGGTGGTGAGCGCACGGAGCAGAGCTCGAGCGCGACAACGGCGACCGGAGGGAGGAGAGGGGAGGAGGTGCGCACGGCACCTGGGGGACGGGAGCTCACCGAGAGGTCGGCGGGCGGGGAGCGCCGAGGCGCGGCGGCCGGAGCGAGGCGGTGCAGCAGGAGGCGCCGGGGCGGCCGGCGGCAGATGGCGAGGAAGCCGAGCCGTCAAGCGAGGAGCGCTGGGGGCGGCGTGGAGTCAGCTGGTGGCGGGATGGGCCGAGAGGCCGGAGGAGGAGGAGATGGCGGCGGTCTCCGAGAAGAGGGAGGCGAAGAGGGAAAAAAGGGCGGCTCGGCCTTTATGGCCGGGGAGAGGGGGAAGCCGCGGAGACGGCGGAACGGCTGGGCGGCGGAGATGGGGAAGAAGAAAGTCGCGCGGCGCTGGGTCGCGGGAGACGGCGACGCGCTGGGAGTCGGCGCGGGACGCGGGAGTCAGGCGCAGTGTGCGGATCCGGAGGAGGCGGGTGTTGGGCTGACGAGGACGAGCGGGGGTGGCGGCGGAGTGCGGGGGGCGAGCGCACGAGACGAGCGAGAGTGGAGGCGACGATTCGGTGGGAGCGAGGAAGGAAGGGAGAAGGAGGAGAAAGAGGCGGGCGAGGTGGGCCTATGGGGAGAAACGCCCGGTTGGTGGCTGGGAAAAATGGCCGGGCGGACTGGGCCGGGAGGGAGAGAAGAGAGAGTGGGCCGGGAGAAAAACCGGCCCAAGAAGAAAAGAATGAGTTTTGATTTTTGAAAATGGAGAGTTCAAAGCAATTTTTGAATCCAGAATTTGAAAGAAGGTTTGAAACACAAACCCGAGCTTAACGGAAGCTAGGAGATTTTGGAATTTAAAGCAAAATTCAAAAATTCGAAAGAAAATCAGAAATCGAGGTAATTACTGTTTATCAACCGAAAAATGGGATGTTACATCTGTGATGTGGATTACTACTATGATGTGTTAGTGCTCTGTGAATGGATTGAGTTGATGATACTGTGATGGGGTGATGTTGTGTTGTTTTTAGTGCTCTGTGAATGAATTGAGTTGATGCTACTGTAATGCTATGGCTATTGTGGGAAAGCTAACGAAAAGTTCAATCCGAAAATCCATATCAGACGAAGTGAAAACCCGTTTTTATTTTTTTGCAATAGAAAAAGCTACCACAAATGATTCTATTCACGAACCGTCTATGATAGTGTGAAAATAGACTATCACTCACAGACGGTTCGTGAATAGAACCGTCTCTGATAACCTTTATCACAGACGGTTCAAAAACTGTATGTGATAACCTCATATCATCACAGATACATAAATTCAGATGGTTCAAAAACCGTCTGTGATGATGGTTTAGAACCATCTGTGATAAGGTTTTATGTAGTAGTGACAGATGCGTGGTGTGTGTATATATATAAAACTGCATTCAAGTATAGATACAGTCTAGTTGCATCTAATAGAAGTTCATCTATGGGTGGTGCCAGTATGTGTAAACTAAATAGTCTATCTAACGAGCTTAATTAACAGTTAACCACGAGCTACTACAGATGTGCCAATAGTAAACCGGCCATGGAAGTAAATTGACGAGGTTGTGACTATCATGGCCAGCACATTTGCAAGAGAGATGGCATATAGTCCATCCGTATGTTGTTGAGACAGCTCATCGTAGTATACCATGCACCTATCAATCATAATCAATGGAATAGCCCAATGGCTGTCAATGAAGTCCGTCAAGTTCAGGATGAAAGCTTGGAGAACTTGTTCATGGTACCTGACATGCCAGAATACTTGACGGACGTTGAAGCTAAGCTACTATGAAACTTGCCACTGGACTCTGAGCCTTGGGAGTTTAGTGACTCGTTCAGATGTCAACAACAATTAAAGCCCTTTGTACATGTGGGGGTGACTTGCAGTTAGCTATAAACTTGGCGCTATTACTGTGCATTGTTGTACTAGACATGTCAATCAGATCTAGTCTTACAAGTGTGACACCGGTTAATTAATTAAGAAAGAAGCATGTGTAAGTAGTTTCTAGAATCGGGTAATCCTATACATGTACTAGATCCATGTTTCAAAGCAATGGTGAATGTGCAAATTAAAGTGATGATTTGAGTTTTACATGGTTACACATTACGTGTGCTAAACACAGTGTTTGTGAGGTTTAATTGATCTAAGCAAGCGGATGGGTATCTAAGTATATATATATAGAAGAAACACCTTTCGGCTAAAAACGTTTAACGAATTTTCTTCCGTTTTACAATTTTACACTTCACACTTCCCACACTTACAGTATGAGTAGCTGTTAAATAGCGGGAAAATGTTCATGAAGCGCTTGAAAAACTAACGTATCCATCACAATAGCCATCTTGATAAAGAAGTTCAAGCTCTTTTCAGGTAGTACTAGCACACCCTCCTCATCCAGAACTAGCTAGTTGTAGCTGGGGAGTAATGCACACATAAATATAGCTACGAGAAAAAATTTCACAAAACTACATATTTGTTGGCAAAACTATCAAAACTTTATACTCGTTCAAACATTAGCCTTTTACTTATATATTATTTTTTTTAAAAAAAAATCCATTGCCATACCACTTGCTAATGTCTTTCCTAGGGAAATATGTGGCTATCCATCCAGGGGTAGCTAGTTACCCAACCCAAAATTTGCAGTTTAAATTTGACATTTTTGAGTTGGAAATGGGAAATTTTGAGTTGAAAGTTGAAAATAGATGTCTTGGAATTCAAATTTAAAGTTCCCAATTTCAAGCTGACAGTTTTAAACTATGGTGTTGATAGTTTTTTTTTAAAAAAAAATTTGAGTTGAAAGTTGAAAATGTCTTTGAATTTATAGAAAATTGCATTGTAGGTCGCAAAACTTGTATTTTACTTTTCATCCCCCCTGAACTTAAGAGGTTGTGTCACTTAGCTTATTGAACTTGTATTTTACTTTTTAGCCCCCGAACTTGTGAGATTATGACACTTAGCTCCCTGAACAAGTGTTAAAGCAAAGTTCATCGGGTGCGATGCAAGTGACTTCGTCCCCTCTGAGTCCGGTGAACTCATTGTTGCCCCATTCCGGTCGTGTTCATCATCTCCATCACCTCACGCTGACAAAACAAGATTCTTCGATCCCGAGAACGCACAGTGCTTGCGTCTTCGCCGGAGCTTCACCGGCGTAGCTTGCCGCCATCCTCGCTCTTGCCTCCTCTGAGTCGGTGTGTGTGTGTGAGAGAGAGAGAAGTACATTACCAGTGCCAAAGCAAGGGCACAATACTTCTCTCTCTCTCACGATGATTCGCCAACTCAGCCTTTTCTGCTAGCAAACTGCCAAATGGACTTCGTGCAGAGTAAGTAGCTTCTACTTTGGCACTGAAAATGTACTTCTCTCTCTCTCTCTCACGACCGACTCAAAGGAGGCAAGGGTGAGAATGGCGGCAAGCTGCGACGGTGAAGATGCGAGCACAGTGCGGTCTCGGACCCGAAGAATCTGTTTTTGTCTGCGTGAAATGACTTGGACGATGAACACGGTCGGAATGGGGGCGATGAGTCCATTGGACTCGGAGGGGACGAAGTCGCTAGCATCACATCCGATAAACTTCGCTTCAACGCAAGTCCAGAGAGCTAAGTAGCATAACATCATAAGTTCATGGGGCTAAAAAGTAAAATACAAGTTCAGATAGCTACAACATCACAAGTTCAGGGACCTACAATGCAATTTTCTATAAATTCAAAGACATTTTCAACTTTCATCTCATTTTTAAAAAAAACTGTCAATACCATAGTTGAAAACTGTCAACTTGAAATTGGGAACTTTAAATCTAACATGAAGGGAACAAAAGCAATACAATTGTGTCGCCATTCTAAATGGCGTTGGGAAGCCGTGAGGTTTCTGTCATCATTTGGAATGATGATTTAGCTAAATTTTAGATCAATCGCCATTTGGAATGATGACATAGGCATTTAATATTGTTTGGTAAGCGACAGGACTTCTGTCGTCAGTCCAAATGCTGACAGGCCCATATCGCCAGTTCAAACGATGACAAAAGTATATTTCTATAATTTTATTAAATATGTGTTTATTTATGTAGTTCTATTAAAAATATATTATTTTAATAAAGAACGTGCTAGCACTACTTCAAGGAGCTTGAGCTTCCTAGCTAGTCCATCCGAGATATGCAAATTGCCCTTATTTTCTATCCCGAGGACATAATATCACTGTCAGTTTGTCAACATATGGGTGATTTAATATGAAAGACGAGATATGATTTTCTGTCCTGGTGGACTGGGTAGGATCCACCATTTGCTTTTTCCCTCTAGATTTATGTTTTTTCTCCTCCTTCAAATACTTTTAACTTAAAATCCGAAGACTTTCAACTCAAAATTCTCATTTCGACCTCAAAGTTTCCAAATTTGAAGGGTTTATGCCACCGCCCGGCCTCCCTCCTACGTACATTTGTTGCCCGTCCGCTTGCCCCTTGCTAGTAGTGATCGCTTTTATGGTGTGCCGAATCTCTTGTCGGATCCTGGAGTAATACCCACAAATTCTCTATATATTCTGAACTAGTGTAGCTAGCTCACACTGTAAACAAGAATGGCGACATAGACATTTAATACTGGTACAGGGAGCTAAGTGGCATAACATCGTAAATTCAGGAGTTAAGGAAGTAAAATACAAATTCAGCGAGCTAAGTGACACAACCTCGCAAGTTCAGCGACATACAATGCAATTTTCACTTGAATTTAAGTTGAAGTTCCCAATTACAAATTGGTAGTTTTCAACTACGTTATTGACAGCTTTTTTTAATGAGTTGAAATTTGGAAACTTTGAGGTCGAAGCGAGAATTTTGAGTTAAGTGTTTGAAATTGAAAGTGAGGAGAAAAAGGCATGAATCTTAAGCAAAAGCAAATAATGGATGCCAACTGAGTCCACTAGGACAAAAAAAATCATGTCTCATCTTTCATATTAAATCACCCATATGTTGACAAACTGACAACTATACTCTGTCCACTAGGACAGAAGATCATGAATCTTGAAAGTTGAAGTGGCAACATGGCAAGGGCAATTTGCATACCTCGGATGGACTAGCTAGGGAAGCTCAAGCTCCTTGAAGCAATACTGACACGATTTTTTTCTTTCAAAAAGTGATACATTTTTAATAGAAGTACAGAAATAAATGCACATTTAAAAATTACAGAAATAAACTTTTGTCACCGTTTAAATTGGCGACATGGGTCTATCGCAATTTGGACTGGCGACAGGAGCCTGTCGCCTACCAAACAGAATTAAATGCCTATGTCGTCATTCCAAATGGTGAGTGACCTAAAATTTAGCTAAATCACTATTCCAAATAGCAACATAAACCCCACGGCTTCTTGACGCCATTTAGAATGGTAACACACTATCCCCTATAAAAGGCCTAAACATTCGACCAAAACTCACTTTTATTCCGAAAAAAGAGAAAGAGGGGGGAGCCAGCGAATCGTTGTCTGTCGAGTCGACCACCTTATAGGTAATTTTTTTGTAATTGAATGGATTAGATAGTTTTAGATGTATGGTTGTGTAGTGTAGTATGTTGTAGTACATCATTTTAGGTGTGTATAGTTTAGTTTTATATATATGATTAATCGTATAAATGTTGTTTATAGTGCAATACATAGATACATCAAACGCATTTAATTTTAAAATTTACTACAGTCAAGGGACTGTTCTGCAAGGTCCCGAGGGGCTTGATTTGATTTATTTCCAATCGGTGACCATCACCCTAACAAGACCATATCAGCGTACATGGGCGTTGTGATGCGGTGATTGTATTACACCTTTGAGTTGGATCATGACATGCACGATTTGAAATTGAGCTGCGTTGTCACACGGGCACCACAGGACGCAAATTAAGAGTTAGTGCAGCTAAAGGGAACAAGGTTATGGCTGTCATACCTAAGTATCATGAGGGGGTGCGAGTGGGATTTGATCCTTCTGGCCCAGGCATATGTCAAAGCTCCGCATGCACATGCGGTTGAACGAGGAATAGTGGTGGTGATGCCTAAGAAGTTGAGGACTCCAGCCACAATATGGCACACACAACGGCCGAAGCTCGAGGAGTTGTTGATGCCATCGATGAAGACAGGGTCGAGGAAGCTCCTTTGGTCCGAATAGCAACTGGGATTGTAGACGAAGGTGAGGAGATCAAAGCCCTAGTTGAAAGGAGGGCGCTCGAAGACCGAGACTATGAGGTATTGTCGAAATATCAAGGTTTGGATGATGAGAATGGTGGGGAACAGCGGGTGGTTCCATCCGAGTGGAACACATACCAATTCGACAACATTGTGATGCATGAAGGATTTTGTGTACTACGGGAGTACCACCAGAACAAGGTCAAGCAAGGAGTTATGTACAAATGCAAGGAGATGTGCAGGAAGCTATGAAATTCTGGTCCTTATTCTGGTGCTACGACATTCACAGTAATGAAGTATAACCCCAGGTGCTACGACGTGAAGTGCAAGATAGCGGGATGCCCTTGACGAGTGCACACATTCCAGCCTAAGTGAGGCACCTACTGGAAATGCTATGTGGTAATCTCTTACATATGTGTTGTCTCTGATCAAAGCAATCCCACAAGAACCTATCATCAGGCTTCTTTGTATATCATGTACGGCGAGATCGTGGATAACATGAATTTCAAGCCACAATCTATCAGGGCTATAAAGTCAAGGTTCCAGTACACAATTAATTATGTCAAGGCTCGGAGGGCAAAGTAGAAGACATTGGAAGCAAGATTCGGTACGTTCGAGGACTCGTACCACATCCTGCCCGAACAACTATGAGTCATACAGTACAGGAATCCTAGTACTCAAGTCGAACTTCAAGATTTCACGCATCCGTTGTTCGCCTTGAAGATAGTACTAAAGCGAGCATTCTTCGCCTTTGGTGCTTGCATCAATGCATTCCGGCATTGTCGTCCTATCATGTGTCTGGATGGCACGTTCTTGACTTGGAAGTACAAGGGAAAGATACTTACTACAATTGTGTTGAACATGAACAACTAGATTCTTCCTGTGGCGCTTGCATTCATCAAAAATAAGAACACCGATAGTTGGTTGGGATTTCTGAGGAACGTGAAGATTTTTGTTGTACAGGCTCGTCCTAACGTATGCCTCATACATGACCGCTATGCCGGCCTGTTGAGTGGAATAACTCACCTACAGCAAGGGGAGCACGAGCCACTTATATGGGTGGATCTATAGAGTAGGTGGTGCATGAGGCACATGAGTGCAAACTTTTACAAGCAGTTTCACAACAAATATTTATTGAACCTTTTCAAACGGCTGTGCAACTAGAACCAACAGAGGAAGTTCGATGCACTCTGAAAACTTTGGATGAGCGGTCAAGGACACATAGAAGAGAGGCGGCGAAGAAGCTCACCACAAGAACTGAAAATCTCCCCGACTCATTGCCCCAATTACCTACAAATGGTCCCAATCTGACAAGGAAGACCAGCGAGCGGGTGAAATACTTCTCGGAGTGGATTGAACACGAGCCTAAGGTGAAGTGGTCATTTCTACATGACAAGTATGGTGCTCGGTATGGTGCCATGAAAACAAATCTAGCTGAGGTGTACAATTCGGTCATACAAGGTGCGAGGTGCCTCCCTTCAGTTGGTATTGTCGAGGCAATTCTGCGTGGTACGACACAATACTTTGTTGACCGAAGAAACATCACGTCGTTCTTCGTGGCAAATGACAGAGTATTGCACTCCGTTATGATCACCAAGTACTTGTAGGATAAGAGCTAGAAGGGTGAGACGCACAAGGCATTCAAGATGGGTACAAGTGATGAGAACATGACCCCTATGGATACAACCATATTTGCTATGCTTGCTATTCCAATTATAAGAGCTCGTACGCTTCACTTAAATTATCAGGTGAGCTCGTTTTCAGGAGTGTATTTATATTATATGAACTATATGATGCTACCTAATGATGAAAATGTATATTTGTGCAGCATCACATCACTTTTTGTCCAAGCTAAGTAAGAGTTCGAGCTAGACACGTTTTGAAATCCAATTCGGCCTCCGGAGACAGCACCGACTTTAAACGCACATAGCTTTTGCAAATGGAGTCCGATTCGGGTGTTCTTGGGCTTGTTGGAAAGCTTATTCTGAGACCTTTCCAACGATCCAGTCTCACCTCCAAATTCCTTCTGTAGACTTTGGAATCATCAAAAGAAGGTACTATATCACCTATTTGGGCCAACTTAGACTTTGTAATCGTATTGGAATTGGCCCATACACTAGCCGACATCCCAAGGGAGCCCATACTGTTCACATGAACAGTAAACCCTCCATGAACAGTGCCATGAATAGTACCACCCCCTATTTTGTTAGCTATGTGCGGCTTCCACTTCCCTATATAAGGAGGTCGCACCCCCTCTAATTTCCTTAGATTTCGTTTAATTAGTTTCTCCATTGTGAAAACTCTCGTTCTTCGCTTGTGTCGACTAGACCAACTGTAAAAGACCTCTGCGGAATCCCACCTTTTGAACTCAATCATATATTTACAATTCAGATTGTGTTTTACCTTGTTCTTGCGTGCTTCTTCGGTGTATCCAGGAATTGATCTTCGTGATCAGGTCATCCGAGTATTCGTGCACGGTTGATAACGACTTGTCTGGCAGTTCAGCGATTGTGTGGTTTCGGGCCTTGCGAGTTCGTAGCCAGGATCGTGAGAGTTGAGTGACTTCTACCAAATTTATCTTCTCATCGAAAGATCGGGCCAAATTAGGACCTCCGAGGTTCATCAACAAGTGAGCTTTATTTCGAAGTACTTTGCAGGGAGAAAGGATGCCGCGGAATAAATCATGAGAAGATCATCCAAGAGTACACGCTTGACCGTGCTCATTGCATATGCACTTGTAACATGCCACTTCTTCTGCACAGGTCATGCTCACATTTGATGACCACATGTTGGACATTGGAGCAGCATCATGGCCAATACATGTCTGAATATTTCACCAAGGAAGAGGTGATGCTAACCTGGAATGCAGAGCTATATGGTTACGGTGTGGTTGATCATTTCACCGTCCATCCTACCTACGAGCAACAGATATGGGCCGCCGACATTGATAGACTGAAGGAAACGGTTGGCTAGCGGGAAGGATGGCATATCAAGAATGACATGGACGAATCTAAAGTCGGATATCGTACGAAGAAGTGCTTTATTTGCAGGGAGTCCGAACATACCTTCAAGTACCACCATGCAACAAATGAATAGCATGGAGGAGAGGTCGATAGTCTGGACGGCGCCGCAGGGACCTTACCCGACTGAACCTTGTGAGGCGGGCACCGTGGAGGTCGACATGGCGAACGGGGAGGTGACGGCCATCAGGATGGATTACCTTATTGAAATAGGTTGTGATATGAATTTTTGGTTTCTGTTTACTACTAATTTTTATTATTTGTGGGGGAAAATTCTAGTTCGCTGTCGCCATTTGGTATGGCGACAGGGCCCTATCGCCAATTCAAATAATGACTTACGTCAAATGGTGATAGAGACATTTCGTACTGTTGAGGATGGTGATAGGGATTCAGTCGCCATTGGATTGGCGACAAGCTCATGTTGCCAGTTCAAATGGCGACAAAAGCCAATTTCTATAATTTTGTTAAACAAGCATATATTTTTGTAAGTCTATTAAAAATGTATTACTTAAAAAAAACCGTACTAACACACCCTCCTCATCTAGAACTAGAAGTCTTTGAAGTTGATAGGGATGAGAAAGGCATGAGTTAAAAGTTGGAAACTTTGAGGTGGAAGCGAGAAATTTTGAGTTGAAAGCCTTCGAATTTTGAGTTAAAAGTCTTTGAAGTTAATAGGAGGAGAAAAGACATGAATTTTGAAGCAAAAGCAAATGATTGATGCCTACCCAGTCCACCAGGACAAAAAAAAAATCATGTCTCATCTTTCATATGTAAATCACCCATATGTTGACAAACTGGCAACTATATTAAGAGCGAGGACTTGTATGGTTAATCAGGCACTCCTAAGATCACAACCTGCATGTGGACAATGGTCACAAACTAACAATAACTGTCGGACATGCTTACCTTACCCATGGACAAGTTACAAATGAAACTGCGCCAAAATTCACTTTTATCCTAGAAAAAAAAAGAAAGAGGGGAGAGGACGAGAGGAGGATAGGTATTAGCAAAGCATTGTCCATCCATAGCGGAGGAGGAGAGAGAGGGAGGAGCAGATCCGGCAGCTCATGTCGCAAGTTTTTTTTGTAACTTTGTATTTAATTTTGAAATGCTGGTAGGTTAACAAATATAACTAGTAGATCCGTAATTGAATGGATTGGATAGTTTTAGATGTATAGTTATGTAGTGTATTTCGTTGTAGTACATCCTTTTAGGTGTGTGTAGTTTAGTTTTAGATATGTGGTTAATTGTATAGATAATTTTTATGGTGCGGTAATTGAATGGATTAGATAATTTAGATGTATGGTTTTGCAGTGTAGTTTAGTTCAAGATATGTATTTAATGTTTATATAATAGAATTACATAAATAAATTCATGTTTAATAAATTTACAAAAATAGGCTTCTGTCGCTGTTTCAAATGGCAACATACCCCTACCATCGGTTGGATTGGCGACAGGAGCCCTGTCGCCCTCCAAAGAGTATGAAATGCCTATGTCACCATTTGGAATGGTGATTTGCTTCGGAATAGGATCAATATTAGGTTCCCAACAGTAATAAACCTTTAGTTTCTATTTCATATTGGGCACAATGTTAGCACTTACCTTTCTGTTTATGTTTATAGTATGCTTAATATTGTTTCTTTTTTATATATTTCTTGATATTAGTAATGTATGCACTGACTTTGTTGTTTCATATTATTTAAAGTATGACGTCTGCAGGAGGTTCTGCGCAGTGGCCCTATGAGCTACTAGACCCGGTCGTTGACGCTGACCACCGTAACTGCTTATGTATCATCTAGCCCCAACCTGGCAACACACCCATTGAGCTTGGTGTGTTGCTCCTGTGCATGCCCATGAGGGCCTAGAGGGTCGACCCATGTTGGGTTCCTATGTACGTGCAGTTGTGACCTTTATATACTCAATTTCAATTCGACGCAGGTTGAGACACTACTACAAAACAAGCTATACTAGACGTCTCATCACAGACGGTTTGAAACCGTCTGTGTTGTAGTTATCACAGACAAATCCGTAAGAACCGTCTGTGATACAGAATTATCACAAATGGTTTGTAAATAAAACCGTCTGTGATAATCTAAGTCATCACAGACGGTTCTTGTTAAGAACCGTCTGTGATACTTCACAGACGGTTCATAATACAAACCGTATATGGTGAGATACTTATCATAGACGGTTCTTAATAAGAATTGTCTGTGATAAGTATCCCACCACAGACGGTTTGTATTAACAACCATCTGTGATTTTTTGTATTATGAACCGTCTGTGATAAGATGCTTATCATAGACGGTTCATGATACGAACCGTCTGTGATATGTCATCACAGACGGTTTTTGTATGAAACCGTCTGTGATTCGCAGCGCAGGAGTTTGAAAAATTTTGAACACGTGCGCGGGAGGCAAAATATTTTGGCGATGTCCTTATAAATATTAGCCGAGTCGAGGCGAGATGTGCTGGGGAGGGTGTCGAACCTACGGGATGCTAACGTGCTGCTGGACTTCATCTCCGTCGATGTGCTTCGGTCCAAGTTTGCCGCCGCAGGACTCCATGACAAGGATCCCATCCTCCTCAGCTGTAAGCAAACAATCTTCTTCTTCCTCGATTACTCGATCGATCATGGTAGCTAACCTATGGGTGCACGTACATAAATGGTAAATGGGTGCAGTGGCTCACTCACATCCGCAATGGCTTCACTGTCATCGCCTCCGACGCCATGCTCTACGACGACACCTCCATCGTCGACGTGGTTGGCTCCTACTTGGGCCTCCTCGGCACCCTCTTCGCCGACGCCATGGTCATGATAGGAAGCATCGGGGTACTCACAGGACGCAAGGGGGAGATCAGGAAGGTTTTTGTATAGGAGTGATATTTTTTTCATGTATTTTCAAGAGTCTCTGAAGATGGAAAGCTCACATAAAATGTAATGGTACCAACTATGAAATATTCAAAATTCGGTTTTTTTGCAATAAAAAACTATCACAGATGGTTCTGAACAAGAACCGTATGTGATAATTACTATCACATACACATTTCTTGTTCAGAACCGTCTATGAACATAGACTATCACAGACCTATCACAGACGGTTTCTGTTCAAAACCGTCTGTGATACCTTTTTTCACAAACGGTTTGAAAACC
The DNA here is from genome assembly GCA_036346395.1 of Hsuehochloa calcarea. Lineage (NCBI taxonomy): Eukaryota > Viridiplantae > Streptophyta > Magnoliopsida > Poales > Poaceae > Hsuehochloa > Hsuehochloa calcarea. The sequence continues at coordinate 28,870,602 of CM070613.1, forward strand.
GTCTGTGATGACCGTCTGTTATCACAGATACGTAAATCCAGACAGTTCAAAAAACTATCTGTGATGATGCTTTAGAACCGTTTGTGATGAGGTTTTATGTAGAGTGAGAGTGTCCAGCCTGCTTCTGCTTGTGAGGATGGTGGAGGCCATGTGGGAGGACGACTAGGACGTCCGTACATCCTAACATTTTCTGTCCGATCGATGACTGCTAATGACGTAGTTGGACCGTTGGAGGCCAGAGATGTACACGTTCCATCTTTTGTGCGGGGAGATGACTCCTACGCTACAAGATGTTGCTTACCTCACGGGTTTGCCTTGTGCGGGCTCTCATGTGGCTATGCATGACGTGGCTTGGAGCTAGGTTCACTAGGGTGCTACTGTAAGGCGGCGGGTACAGTGAGTTCGACAGTACGCAAGGGCCTTCACTGAAGTGGCTCTGTAAGTTCTACATAAGTTCCCCTATCTCTGGTGTTCGCGCTTCGAGTTTTTCGTTGAACTTACTAACGAGTCTTTATCATTTTACTGCCACAGGCCCCTGACGCTCCCGACTACATAGTGAGGAGGTACTTTGAGACCTACTTGTTGTGGCTGTTCGGGTGGATCATGTTCTACCGGTCCCACGGCGATAGCGTCGACAAGCACATGATCCGGTACGCATAGGAGTTGACGGACACGGAGTTGGACGAGATCCAGTAGTACGCCTAGGCCGAAAGTGCTCTGTGCGATGTATCGTGCCCTCTACGATGCTTACCGAAGGGTTGGAGATAGCTCTATTCTCTCTAGATGCTCATTTCTGCTGCAGTTGTGGTCATTCAAGCACTTCCAGATCAGACGACCCGACCTCGCAGTGTACTCCACCGCCCTCTATGCGTCTGACGATGTGGACGGCCCGACCATAGGTACGATGTGGTGTCGCCGACGGGTAAGCTTTTCGTACCGTTCATCTGTTTTTTATTTTGTTTGCACTGCCGTGCCGAGGTGTGTGTTGTTTTCTTCCACAGGTGACGTTCACACCTGTCACGCACGCGTTGTACCCGAACTACGTCGCGATGTTCGACCAACTGACAGCTGACCGTGTCATCTTGACACCGTAAAACTGCCGAGAATGTGTTTGGGATGCTATCGGCAATCCAACCGGCAACAGAGGCATGTCGCTATTTGAAACGGCAATATAAGCCCTTTTTATTTTATTAAACAGATATTTATTTATGTAACTCTATTTAAAAAATATGTTATTTAAAAATGTTTCATCGATTCCATGGATGGATGGGCGGTAGGCCGTGGGCTTGATGGGTCGCTTCACCTTGTTGGCCTCGTCGCGTCGCGTGTTCTCCCTCAAGTCATGCACCGTGAGTCATGTGTCCCCGATGGATGCAAACCTCCAATGAACCAGGCCAATGTCCATGCCTGTTGTTTATAAGGCCCAAGCTCTGGTTCATGCCTCGCATCCCACTTCTCTTTTCATTTTCTTATTTGCCTTGTGATCATAAATATCAGTCCTCTCCTACCTCCGATCATCAGCATATTTTATTCAAACTACTCTAGTAACCTCCCGCTGCTTAAACTTGTTTTGATGCTAAAATGCCTTCTCATCGACCAGACCTTGCATGGATGGAGTCATTAGTTATGTCAGTATCCCATTGCAGCCACAAGTCTGCAAATACTAGTTATTAGTTGGACTGCAGCCTGCAGCATTACAATTAGGTGTGGGAAAAAGCTCGTTAACGGGGCTTATTGGTTCGGTTCAAAATTGCTTCAACTATACTTATTAATTGGTTAAACATTAAAATGAATAAATTCTCTAATGAAATTGGATTTCGGTCTAGCTCGGTTTGACTCGTTAGCTCGATTCTAAAAATACTTCTAAACTATAGATAAAATGATATAAAATCAAATTATGTCAATTTTAAGAAAAGTTCGATAAGACGAGGGCTTAGCTTGATATCTATTGATTTTGAGAATATTGTGTGTATCCTATAGGATCCCACACCCTTTATTTATAGTCTCAAAGTATAGTACAACTCAAATACAATTTGTTATTTAGATCTAACACGAACTCTCCAACACTTCCCCTTAAGATGGTTCGAAGATATCAATCATGTCCATCTTGCTACATATTGTAGTACCATCACTAGGACCTAATCCTTTAGTAAAACAATCAGCAAACTGTTCACCAGACTTGACATATTCCAACTTCAATATTCTGCCATCGAGCTTTTCCTTGATGAAAAACCTATCAATCTAAACGTGCTTGGTACGATCATGCTGAACTGAGTTGTTAGCAATGTTGATTGCAGATTTATTATCACAATGCAACATCAAGAGATTATTCCTCCATATTCAAAGTTTGGACAATAAACCCTTTATCCATATTATTTCACTTAAACTCAACATCATTGCTCTGTACTCTGCCTCTGCAGTAGACCGGGTCACAACCTCCTGCTTATTGCTTCTCCATGACACAAGGTTACCTTCCACAAAGATGCAATATTCAGATGTAGATCTCCTGCCATCCACACTGCTTGCCCAATCAGCATCGCAACACCCTTCCATATTCAAATGTTTATTCTTCCTGAACCAAAGACCTTTCCTAGGGGTACTCTTCAAATACCGCAGGATTCAATAGACAACATTTATGTGTCCTGTTCTGGGATCATGCATATATCGACTAACCACACACACTGCATATGAAATATCAGGTCTTGTATGACACAAATAGATGAGACGCCCAACAAGCCTTTGATAAGCTTTCTTGTCAACTGGATCTCCTGACTCAGCACATAGCTTGTGATTCCTATCAATAGGTGAAGTAATAGGACGACACCCAAGCATACCTGTTTCTGTTAGCAGATCAAGGATATACTTCCTCTGGGAGAGAACTATACCATTCGAAGAACGGACAATCTCAATCCCAAGAAAGTATCGAAGAGGTCCAAGACCCTTCACTTCAAATGCCTCTCCCAGTTTTTTCTTCAAAGACTTGATGTCCTCAGCATAATCTCTAGTAATCACAATATAATCAACATAGACCACCAATATGTTGATATGTGATTCTCTATGCCTATAAAATACAGTATGATCTCCATTGAACAGATAATAGCCTATACTACAGACTGCACGCCTGAATCTATCAAACTACGCCCTTGGAGACTGCTTCAGATCGTATAAAGACTTCTTGAGTTTACACACTTCCTCTTAGTCTGCCTGTTCTCAAAGCATGGATGAATCTCCATGTACACCTCCTCTTGTAAATCACCATGTAGAAAAGCATTGTTCACATCCAACTGATGTAGGGGCCATCAGAAGTTAGTTGCACAGGAGATCAATGTTCTTACTGTGCTCATCTTTGCCACTGGTGTGAAGGTCTCATCATAGTCTATCTCATATGTTTGACTATAACCTTTGGTAACCAGCCATGTCTTTTATCTATCTATCTTGCCTTCAGGAGTTTGGTTAATTATAAACACTCATTTGCATCCTACTGACCTCTTTCTCGTTGGAAGTGGAACAAGATCACATGTCTTGTTCTTCTGAAGTGCACTAAGTTCCTCCTTCATGACATCCTTCCACTTAGGATCCTGCTTAGCAGCTCATCAATTCTTTGGAACATGCACTGTCTGAAGAGATGCAATGAATGCTTTGTATGCAGGTGAGATCTGAGATAAAGTTTGCAATGTCATGCTCAAAACCATACCAGACTAGAGGCTTTTCTGCATTAGCTCTAGTTTTCCTACGTTGTGCTAGTGATAACTCTAGATGAGAGTGATTACAATGAATATTACCACTCGCCCCAAGGGGAGGCACAAAACTTGATGGAGAGAGACCGGAGGAGGGATTTAGGACTAGATCAACTAGCAAGGCTGGCTGTTCAGAAGACTGTTCTGGCAGTGGCAATGCCACTGTTCAGAAAGCTCCACCATTGATGACTCAGGTGCTAACTGCTTGTCTCTCGGCTTCTCCCCCTATTTTCCAAAGCGTTTTCGCTGATAAACCTTCAATTCTTTTGGGGCTATCACATCTCTTACATATTTCGTTAGGTTTGAGCACAGAATTGTCCCTACAATGACTTTTTCTTCTCGTTGACTCTCCTTGTTCTCCCCTCTCGACTGTCATCATCAGTGACAGAAGAGAACTCCAAAAATGGATCAAGAATATCTCCTTGTTCTCCCCTCTCGACTGTCACCCTCGGTGATAGAAGAGAACTCAAAAATGGATCAAGAGTATCCCCACTTGGGTAGAAAGGCTCAAACTCCCAAAATATCACATCCATACTCACGAACAACTTTCGTTCAACTGGGTTCCAGCATTTATAGCCCTTCTGACTTGATGAATATCCTATAAAGATACATTTCAATGCTTGTGGATCCAGTTTGCCAACCACTGGTCGGTGATCTCGTACAAAACACACACTGCCAAACACTTTGAACTCCCGCTGACCCAAAAGAAGTTCAACTGGAGATCTCATCACATGTTTTTGATACGGTATGCGATTGATGAGATACACTGTCATCATTACTGCCTCGCTCCACAATCCCTTTAGCACATTCATCTGAAACATGAGTGAACGCGCTACCCCCAACAAATATCGATTCTTCCTTTCTTTCACTCCATTCTGAGGTAGGGTTCCTAGACAAGTAGTTTGATGAAGTATCCCCTCTTCTGAGAGATATGCTGCAAATTCTTTATTAACATACTCAGTTCCATTATCTGATTGAAGAATCCAAACCTTTGCATCATAATGAGTAGCAACCATCCTGTGGAAGACCTGAAAACATCAAAGGACCTCGCTCGTGTGTTTCATCATATTAATCCAAGTCATACAAGTATAACAATCAATAAATGTGACAAACCACTTAAAACTACTCACAGAAGTAACTGACCACGGACCCCAAACATCTAAATGTATTAATATAAAAGGTTCATAACTCCGAAGACCAATGCTACTATATGTAGACCGTGTATGCTTTCCAAACTCACAAGCATCACACACAAGTTTACTCTTGTCTACACTTTTGAACAAATCAGTGTATAGCCGACTTAAACTCTCAAATGATAGATGTCCTAAGCGATGATGATGTAATAAAACTTCCCTCTCGATTCCTCCTATTGCCACAACCAATGCCGCATCAAACTTATCAATGTACCACAACCCATTACGCCTTATTTAAGTCTCAATCCTCTTCCCAGTTCTCTTCTCCTAGAGCAAACACGAATCATCATCAAATGTGACAGTGCATTTGAATTGGTTAATGATAGAACTGACTGAGAGAAGGTTGACTGGAAGGGAGGGAACATGCAAAATAGATGATAAAGTAATGGATGGTGTACACTCTACTGATCCAACACCCTGAATAAGCTGGGAGGTTCCATTAGCTGTTTGGGTAGTTTCATAATGAGTATAGAGGGTGTAAGATGCGAAAGCACTAAGTGAACCCGTAACATGCTTGGATGCCCCTGAATATATGATTCAATCAATATGAGAGTTCTTTCATATGGATGCAAGTGCGTGTGCCTAGGTACCTTCGTCCACATGGGTGTAGTTTATATAGTTGCCAAAGGAGGTGGAATCATGAGAAGTCTCCAATGCCTTTCCTTGCTGCCACTTCTCCCACTGCATAGCTTGCTCGCCTGTCAGAGTAACAGACATGATCTCATCTGTCAGGGCCACATTAGCCCTAGGGCCAACTCGGTCCCTTCCTTAACCTCCACCTCCACGACCACCACGATCTCCACCTCGGCCTCCACGACCTTCATACTGTGGAGAAGAATAAGCACGGCTCAGATGTCCTCTCATCCCACAGTTGTAACACTTCCTATCATCTGGTATGGCGTATGCCAATCTGACCGGGTTATTGTCCCCCATTACTCGAAGTCGACTCTCCTCCTACACCCTAGCCGAAATAGTCTCCTCCATGGTAGGCAAGTTTGCCAAGTGAAACATGACAGCTCTTCTACTCTCAAACTTTGGGTTCAGTCCTTTTAGAAAGTGTGTAACCTGTCTACGTTGTAGCCACACCCTGTCAGCCTCAATATCACTAGCACATGTTAACTGCAGTGGATCATAGTGATCTAAATCTGCTCACAGTTGCTGTAGTTCACTAGCATACTCCTGGATGGTCTTCTCCTGTTTCAGGACCTCCCCCTTGCCCTAGACCTCGACCATCATCATCACATTTCCTGCCCCAGAGTACATGTTGCTTAGCGTCTTCCACATCATCAGTGCACTCTACATCATCTCCACCATCTGAGCGATGAATGGAGACATCGAAGTTAGCAACCAAGCTACTACCACAGAGTTGGTGGTATTCCACATCCTCCAATTCATATTCGTCTTATCTGCATGCTCAACACAAGTCTTTCGCAGGTAGTGCTCCACCCCCTTCGTCCTTAGAATTAGCTGAGCCCTTCTAGACTAATTCAGGTAATTCTTACTTCCTTTCAACTTTACATCATTCGACATCAGCTCCAGCTTTAAGTCAGATGACCCTACACCAGCCCTCGGACCCATCATACCCATCGCGAAGAGGTCCTGTAACATACTTCTCATGTCACCTTGAGTTACTAGCGGGGAAGTGGTCTCAATAATTGCTTTCCTTTTTTCTTGTACCGCTCTCATTGTGTCTTCCTACTCCTCCTTCCTCGCAGCCTCAATTTCCTTAGGGGTCATTTTCTCAAACAACCAGAGTAATGCCAATTACCACCAAGATATGTCGCGCATATCTCTCACAATCATGGTAATTCTTCACGCATCCACGTTCTGTCGAATCTGGATGACTACCTCCACAATTACCCTAATCATGTAGAGACGTGACATAAAAAAACAAATTCAACACAGAACTCCCTTTTTCCTCTCTCTATGCTTTTCTTCTTTCGGTGCTTTTCTTCTCTCGGTCGACACCCCCTCTCTCTCTCTCCTCCTTTTGTTCGGCCGACACACAAGTTCTTTCTTCGTTGCTTTTCTTCGTTCCACCAGCATTCTCGACTTCCTCTACTCCCCTTCTTCTTTTTCTTTGGTTCACCAACAGCGACGGCGATCCAAAGTCCGGCCTCCTCCCTGCCTACCCGAGCTCATGCAATGCGACTCGAGCGACGGTTGCGGCCCACGCCCGCAAGTTGCAGTAGCGGCACTGCCCGAGCGGCGACCCACGCCCGCGAAGTGCAGCAACGGCGCGGCCCAAGCGGCGGTTGTTCGGATTCGTCCGGTGCAAAAAAAAAAAGGAAGGGGAAACGACGGTGGCGGCGGCTGAGGTACGTGAGGGTTATGGTTTGGTGGTGGATGGGCACCGGGGCTCTAATACCATGTTGATTTCAAAAATATTGTGTGTATCCTGCAGGATCTCACACTCTTTATTTATAGTTTCAAAATAGAGTCTAACTCAAATATAATTTATAATTTAGATTTAACACGAACTCTCCAACCATATCCACCCCTGATTACAATACTCTCTTAGAATAAAATTACCAAGACTGTCGTGTCTCTTGCTAAGCTGCTTCCTCTTCCTTCTAGATAGATGCTGGTTGAATAACTAAACTATTTAACTAACTTGGAAGCCGAAACCAATTCAACTTCTGAATTAACAAAAAAACTTCCCCCACAACCACTCGATCCCGTCGTGCACATGGGTGGGTATTATGAAATTCATCCTTACGGGTCCGTGTATTATTAAAGCGCCAGGTTTGTCATCTTGAGGGCCATTCTTTCTTTAAATAGAGTTAGCTTCAAGAGACCCATCTGTGATTAGCGGTGTTAAAATGTTCACAAGATAGAAACGGCAATCTTACACCTCATTTGATTGTGATGTTTCCCACGTTCGAAGGATTAATTTGAGTTGCCTCCAGTTGGAGGAATACTCATCCATCTTCCTTCTGTGTTTATTATGTTACAGTAAGTTTTACATCAGAGAAAATTTCTCAGTACACAAACAATTCAGGGGTAGTTGAAAGCTCTGTACTGACTGTTAAATTTTTAGTATCATATATTAGTCATCTGAAATGATTTTCCGGGGAGAATCCCACCGCCACCATCATAGGATAGGATAGAATCGTAGAAGTACGTATCACAAACAATTGATTAGATGGATGATCGTTCTCGTGGATCGATTAAGATGGATCAATTTGCACGCGAACAGCGCAACACCACATGCAAGCACTTTGCACCAGCACCACTCTGCAGATAGCGATTCAACTAGGTCGTCTTTGTTTTTCCCATTATTAGTCTCTAATTAGTATTCAATTTAGGGCAGCTCACAAGTTCCAGAGCATCTGTGTCCATTGTTTATGACTCCTCCCCGAGGCAGCAGTAGTAGCAGTTAACTTTGCCTGTTGATGGAATATCATTTCCTGAACAAAGTGAGCTAGCTAGCTCTCTTGGGAGGTTCCAAATGGAAGTTCTCAAGGAAAGGACAGTCTCGCAGAGTAGCTTTACATTTTTATTACTTATTACTGGCTGCTAACTCCCTCGTAAAATTTGATATGGACTCACGGAGCTTCGGGGGTAAAAAAAAGAAGCATTTAACAATGGTTGGATGAGCTGTTCCTTATGCAGATATGTTGGAAACAAATAAGGGTCTTCTGCAGAAACATCACCTATACAATTTGATCTGGCCCCCATCAATCCAAATAAACTAAGCCGGACTGTTTGAATCTGTCACCAGGAAGTCTTGATGACCACCGGCTGCAACAAAATGGAGTAATGCATTGAGGTGATGCGGCTACAACTATAGCCGCAATCTCAAATGCTAAAATATTGCCATGCAATGTTTTAAAAGTCCAGATTGTTTCTATTGCTTTGTGGTCCTTGACAGTGAATTTTTTTAGCGCATGCTAGTTGATTAACTAGCTACATGATGAGGTTAAAAGGAAATTGATGGTCATTGTTAGACCATGTGGACTGATCGTAGACTTTGTGATGATGAATAATTGACATTTAGGTTTTATTGATATTTGTGGTTGTGAAAGTTTCGGTTGTTGAAAATTCAATGTGAATGGTCGGATCATGTCTTGTATCAGGTGGTTTAATCGGTGATACTCGATTATCCTTTTCGACTCAGAGAACTGTAGCTCAGTGTACTATATCTACGAGTACTGTAACTCCGAGTACTGAGTGCTAGTTTTCTGAGTACTGTAGATCCGAGTACCGAATGGTAAAGTTCCGAGTAATGTACTCAGTCGTAAGTCGAGGTTTGTATCGAGTACGAAGGGCAGTCGGAGTTGCATGGCTGAAGGTCAGGAAGCTACAGTGCACGATCGATAGTCGAAACTATAGTGACTGGTCAGTAGTCGAAGCTACAGTAACTGATCGGTGATCGAAAGCTACAGTGTCTGGTCGATGGTCGAAAGCTATAGTGTCTAGTCGGTGGTCGTAGACTTCGTGCTCGGTAGTCGTGCGCTTATAGTAAGTGGTCGTAGGCCTCTGGTAAGTGGTCGTACGCTTCTGGTAAGTGATCGTAGTTTTCGAGCGCTTCAATACATGTTTTTTTTCCAGTACCTTGAGTACTCGTGTCTGGTTGGCTAGCGATATGACCGGCGTGTACACAGCAGTACAACCGGTTTTACAGAGTTGTCTCAATTTGTGTTCTGAAAGTTAAAATTTATGGTCCTGGTTGATCTGATTCGTATTTATTGATACATGTGAGTGATATGCGTGTGTAAATTGATATTAGTCAAGTTGGAGAACTTGTGCCAGGAAAACGTTCTTTGATCTTTGCATGTGCAGGTTGAGTGTGGAGACGGTCATGATCGATGACGAGGAAGACAGGAACTTGGAGGGGCAAATCCAAGGTTCAGGTGGTTGTACTCACGCTGGGGGCACATGGACATCAAAAGTGAATGCATGATACATGGTCGAAGCTACAGGAGGTGCTGTCCTGGAGGCTTCGACACGTGAAGAGTTATGAAAGATGTTTCATAACTAGAAGGTTTAGAGGTATTACCGTGATTTGAGGGGTTTCGGTTCCCTTGTTTCACGGGAGAGATAGGATTATGTGTCCGTGTTGATAAGGATACGGTTTAGGGCCTTAGCATATAAAGACCGAAGAGGTTAAGAGTAACACGCTTGTGGGAGGCTTCTTGGGGCTTTTGGCGGCGGCGGCTTTCAGTAGAGAGAGTTTTAAGGTGCTTTCTTAGTAGGGTTTGAGGGGTGCCATGAGAGTGTTAGAGATATATATGTTAGAATATCTCTAACAGAGAGCACTTTGTAGACACAAAACACGATTGAGAAATAATAGATCAGGTCGTTTCCAAAGAATTTCAGTCATCGCTGGCGGTTTGTGCTTCTGGGTATTGTGTTCGACTTGTTCTAGTTCATTGTCTTCGATTTGTTTTTCTGTCTTCGACAAGCTCTCGTGTTAATCAGTCTTCAACTAGTTCCTGTTCCGAATGGTCTTCGACTTGTTTTCGTCCATCGTCTTCGATCTGCTTTTGTTTATTATAGTGCGTAAATCTCTCAAGTCGGGAGATGAAAAAGATCTGATAGTCGAACTCCTCTGATTAAGGGCCGTTTCCCTTCCACGATGTCATTACCATGGCAACGAGCTAGTACTCAATTTAAATCAGTACTTTCAGGAGTCGTTAACAAGACTTGGTTCCTTTCTTGTTTCTTTTATAGTATTTTCTCTGTCTTGGACCTGCTTTAAAAAAGATTACTTGGTGGAAGCTTGTCCAAAGGGATGGAGTATTATAAGTTCTTGATTGATTCCAATGCTAACCTGTGCCGGTAGGATCGTTTGATCCACCAAACCCGAGATTTTGTACTAACAAAGCTATACCACCTTCTTTTTATTTAACAAAGTAACATAAGACCAAGCTGAGAGACTCCATTGAAGAATGCAGAGCATGAGCTGTCCTCTTGCACATGGAGTTGCATTGACATTGGCAATGGAGTTATTCAGGCCGATGTGCTGGGCTTTCTGACTGATGCCAGCATCACTCCGTCAGCTCCCCTCCGTTACCACTTCGTGTTCCTGATGGATTGCTGCAAGTTTTTGGCTGAAAATTATGAGAGTAAATATGGCATTTTGGTTCTACTAGCAAGGGAATTTTTTTTAAGAAACAAGAGATAAATTTGACAATATCGCTCAGAATTGTAGAATATAGTTTTTCCACATGTACATACTAATTTTGTTTTGTAGTTTTCTTTATGAAAAGCAATGAGATAATATAAAACCAGTTTTGCTTATGACTAGGTTGTTGTGCAAACGACGACATCCATATTTGACACGGCAACTCAGAAAGTCAGGACGTCTATCCATGACGCCAAGAGGGACTTCAAATTAGTCAAGAAAGCAGCGACCGAGGATTGGCTCGGCCAACCTAGGTCAAGGCCATCTAGCATTTTAGCATAAAAAAATTAACATCATGTATACAGACCATAGCAAATCCAATTCAGTTAGATTAAGTTTATCTAGAAACATCACTATTTATAATTGCTACGAGTTACGATACTACTCGAGAGCGCAAGGCGGGCATGCAAGCACAAAGCGAAAGCAACAAGCGAGGCGACAAAAGTGCGTCGTGAGCTTGCTATGGTTGGGTCCGGTGACAACGAGATCCGCAACCGATGTCGGGGGAAATAAGTCTACGCGCCGCGCAGGATGTGCAGCCAGTATTGAGTAGTGTGTTTTTAAATTTTATTAATACTGTGTTATCTTGATTGAGTCATACTAGTAGTAATTTGTTTTGTTTTTTGACCCCTCTAGATTTTGCTCTGCCACTGCAGGAAAGGTTATGTATCAGAATCAGATGATGAGCAAAAGGTCTTGCTAGGTAAGAACAGGGAGAAGATTGGGCGCGGGGGACGAAGGATATGCACGAAGACGAAAGCGCCGTTAGGTGAGTAATAACAGAGGTGACGACGCGTGTTAACGTTGAAGAATGCTCCACCGGCTCCGCCGTCGTTGTTTAATGCTATAAAGTGCGTCTCAGAGAGGAAGCCGATCGAGGCGAGGCCCCAGAAGAAACGTCTCCTCTCTTCGGAATACTACGGCGGCGCCCCCACAAAATCCCACGGTTTCCTTTCCTCTCCCTTTCAGTTCAACCTCCCTCCAGTTCTCTCCTCCTTCTCCATGGCCCTCGACTCTGTTCCGTCTTATCCCAGCGACTTGGGATCCGACAGGCCTGCTAGAACCCAACAAAGAATCAGGTATGCGTAGCTTAGTTTCCTCTATTTCATACAGCAAAGAAGATCCTCGAGTTTTGTTTCTTGATCTTCTTTTCTTTTCTTGTGTGTAATAACACCTGCAGGAAGGACGAGCGTACATGGACAACGGAGACCTATGCGCCGTACGACGACGGGCACCAGTGGAGGAAGTACGGCGAGAAGAAGCTCTCCAACTCCAACTTCCCAAGGTTGTCTCTTGCTTTCACCCCTCCCCCATTCAACTCATTCCAGAAATTACATGCTTTCAGTCCATGCATGCATGTCTTTCTTGTGCAAAAGCATTTTTTTTACTGTCGTGATGATATAATTTCAAGAAGAACGGTTGATTTTAGGTATTAGTAGATCTACTAGTGAATTTGCAGGACCTGTAGTTGGTGGGTGAACTGACGGTGTTGATCTGAAACCTTTCGAACTTAGTTCTACCCGTTTTTAGCAGGTAGAAATAGAATTCATGGGAGTAAATGTGTTTGCAGTTGTCACCGATTTCTTCCAGAACAAGGTTTCCTGGGCACAAGTCTTGACCACTGCAGTGCGGGCTGTCTACTTCTTGATTGCAAAAATCTCGTGTGCTCATCGTGTGTCCTTGATTTTAATTTTTTAACCCTGTTCAGTGCTTGGTAATTAAAATTCACCAATATCTTGCTGCCTTTGGAGTTTGAACACCATAGGCCCGCCAGTCTAAGTGGAGAACATATCTTTCAGATATTGTACACGTTTATGTAACTAGTAATCTTTATGCCTGTAGCATCTATAGATAAAACAATTCTCCCTTTTTTGGGGGTCAATATATAGTCTTTGCATGTGCAGCTAGCTGGTGGGCCAAATAACTTTTATATCAAAAATCACATCACTGCTTAATTCACCCAACGTTTGTATATCAGTGGACGGTTTGGTCAATGTATTTGGGGTTTTTTTTTTGGCAAGAAAACACTGTTGTGGACATATCAAATTGAGGGGTTGTCTACTAGTCACTTGTTGGTAGAATTGGCGGTGGAGAGGTGTCGGCATAGCCTTTAATCGAGTGAAAGAAAGGACATGTTTGTCAACTAAAAAATGTTTTTGTAATGACCGTAGGAAAAGAACCTTCACGGAGGCAATCTCTTTTGTAATTGACAACCCAACAAAACAAATAAAAATTCAGAAAGTGTTGCTCACCGTTTGAATAGGAAAATCACAAGTGGCCCTCCTTTATTGCCTGTCATTTGCAACTCGTTCGAAATCTAATACTTCACTAGCAAACTGAAAGTTCCCTCATTTGTTTAGCACGCTTGTTCTGATTCAGATTTCCACCCATTAGCATCATGCAGACAGTCTCCGCTAACTCTTTTTTACTTCCTTGGTGACTGATTAGCTCGCGATGGAGACCCCACATACCTTGTTAGTCCATCAAGAGCTTGTTAATAGATGTATATGTTTATTTTTTTTGAAAAGGTAGTAGATGAAGAGGTGTCAAAAGTGTTTATTGGCAACATTCCGCCTAAATTAGGTAGAGTGAATGTTGATGGGCGAAGTGGAAAAAAGATATTTTTTATATAAACTGAAAAGGAGATACTATTTAACCTTCAAATATTTTTTCCCTGCTTCCTTAAAGGGATGTTGTAGGGAATGATCATACTACGCATATGAATGCTAACTGTAAAGTACTACAATTCGATAACTGCTAGAAGAACAAGGCAAGTTGGTACACCAAAGGTGTGAAAAGAGTCCAAGAAGTGTTGCTCAACCATCCAACTTGAAATTTAGTAAGATAGTGGTGGCTACTGGCTGAGAGGTAGATTAGTCAAGCTCTAAAATAGAAAATTAGTGAACCAGTCAAGCTCTAAAATAGAAAATTATTGACAATCTGAGAAAAGATAATTTTTTTTAATAGCAACAAAGCAATACAAGATTCTCTGCTGTCAACAAAACATAACAACACCCCTATGTTATTCTGGAACAGTTAGGAGTAAATTTTAGTGGAGTCATTATTTTTCTAAACAAAGATAAACTAAAACTGGTGTGGAGTATGATTTTATCCACTTACCTAATCATCTGATTCTAAAATTTGCTCACACCGTCATTATATTTGAGGTACCACAGAAGCACATGCGAAATGTATGTTCTCTTGAGTGCAACCATTGTATACTTGTACTCTAGTCCCTAACTACGTGGAAACTTTTCTTAAATGTTCGGTAATATGTAACTAGAACTTTGGTGAAGATTTCTTCTCTTTCGTTTCTGAGGGGATTTTTGGGTTCATATCATTGTATTTGTAGGTTCTATTACAGATGCACCTACAAGAACGACATGAAGTGCCCCGCCACAAAACAAGTCCAGCAGAAGGACACCAATGATCCGCCTTTGTTCGCGGTCACTTACTTCAACCACCATACCTGCAATAGCAGCTCAAGGCCCATTGGCAGTAGCCCAAATATTGCTGCACAGTCATCTTCAAGGAAGGCCGTATCGATCTGCTTCAACTCGCATTTCACCAGTGAACAGCCCACATTTCTGTCATCCTCAACTTCGTTGCAGTCGCCGAGCATACAGTCATACAGAGCCAACCAGCAACTTGACAGGAGTGCATATGCTCGCCAGTTTCAGTGGACAGACACATCATCATCTACAAGCAATGTTCCGGTTAAGATGGAAGTTGACGATTTTGCTGAAACAAGCGCTTCGTCCAACATCACCACCGGTGCTCTGTCGAGGACATTGCTACCGATCGGTCAGTCAAGGTGCATCGAGTACTTCCATTTCTTGTGATAATTTTTGATGGAAGGAGATGCATATATATGCTGGGGAGCCGCTTGGTCCCTGTTGGAACTGGAGTTTATATTGGGAGCTGGAGGCGATATTGTACTGAGCTTGAGTGACCGGACTCAACCTGCAGATCTGAATGATGATCCCCATAGAAATACTACTACCTTGTTATTTACTTCTTGACATTCGGTTCCAAGCCACATTTTTGTGCTTGAATGATGTAAAGAATTGGATTGAAAGTTAAACTAGCAACGTTTGTTTACAGAATACCATGTCTCCCAAGTCTGAGAGCAGATTTGCCTGGTCTTTCTGCTACTAATGAAGCACTGAAGGTTGCAAACAAATTCTCTACGGTTTTAGGAAAAACTATTTTTTTTCTAAAGGGAAGTTTTAGAAATAGAGGTTAGTTTACGTTTGGTGCTAAGTGAGAAACGATGGTAAAAGAAGCTGAACGTGCTGTTTTAGAGTTGACACATGGACCTGAAGAAGTTTATCCTGTGGGCTGTGTGTGACCCAATTTGCAGGCCGACAGGCAGGCAGGCCCATTGAATGGTTTTTTGGGTTCATATCGTTGTATTTGGCTATACAACCACCCTTTGGCCCAAAGGTCAGCACCTGACAAGATTAAATTTATAAATATTAATTAAAAACTATATAATTTATGTGGTCGTAAACCTCATAGCTAACGAGCTCAATGGTTGTTAGAATCCTAGAGGTCACTTGATGGGTAACCTAGTTAGAGGGGGTCTTATACCCATTGCTCGACCAGATGGCTGCTCGTAGAAGGTTTGAACTGACATTTAGACTCATTTCCAAGTATAACCCTTCCGTGTGATGAATGGAATGTGTCTTAATTGCTCCAATCCACACGATATTTCCGACTCTAAGTCACTGACAAAATAACTTCTTAACAGTTTTGTCTACTGTTAACTCCAACCGGTGATCAGTTACTTGAACTACCTCCCCAACCAGACACGCCACTTCCAGGAGACGTCTTCTCCAGGAGCAATTGCCACCTTTCCATCGGTATTTAAAGGTGGACGAACCAGGAGATCGAGGAGGAACGATTGTCATAAAAAAGATACAACACAAGCATTTGGATTCATTCTGAAGACAATTGAAGCAGATCATAGCATAATACTCAGTGTAATTAGGGCTAATCCGTCGCCTTGTTCAAGGCACCCCCTGTAAAGATCTAGTTTATTACAATAAAGAGTAACCCCATTCTCCTCCAAGAACTCTTAGCCAATTTTCTCTTTTTTCCGTAAGATCAGCGACTTGATCGTCGACACTACCCTTACCTTTTTTTCTCTTGCCCACACGACTTTGTCCTCCTCAGTTAACACCTTTTTCTCTTGCCCAGATTATGAAATGTCCACCTCAACCAAACAATCATCGGGATTTAACCTTTAACACATCTTAACACACATGTTAGTCCTTTAACATAATATTGATATTAATTACCAAAACCAACTTTGAGGGCTTAGATAATTTTAATAGTCGAGCGAGCTAATGGTATAATAATACAAGGAGTCAAACGTCGAGTATTCGACCAGTTAATCAAGCGGCCAAGAGCTTGGGTTTAAGAACTTCCCTTTGTATTATGGGTTGTTCGAACCACGATCAGTCGTACGACCGGTGAAACACCATTTTTCTGGTTTACGTTGCTGAAGCTATGCTTCCTATAGAACTGAAAAATGGCTCTGCTCGAACTGATTGTTACAATGAGAACGATCTGACAAAATGACAACTTGACGACATCAATTTCCTTGAAGAAAGACGAACGTGTTATGTATAATTCTTGGAATATTGATCAACTGCGTAAGTTCTATGTATAGATGTACTTTACATTCTTTCAAATTCAATAAACATGAATTATTTATTTTATTTCAGATGAGTGTTGTTATTTATATTTCTATTATCCATTGCTTGGTCACATCCATTGCTTGGTCACAAACTATTGTTGTCTACGATCATCGGAGAATATTCATTTATCTCCGATATCCTTTTAAAGGATAACCTTTACTTATTGGTTATGACATAATTGTCAAATACCATCAAGGTCCTTATCGTGACCGTCACAGAGATGGTTCTCACGTGTGACTATACACTATTTTCTTAAAGAAGGAAATAAGTACAAGGAGCATCACACAGACAACTAGATATAGTTACTTACATGCTTAAGGATTCAAACGACTTTCTTTATTTCAACATTCTATTCTTCTCTTGTTTTGCAACCAGTCAAGACACAAAAAGTCTCTTAGTCGAAATCTCTCCTTTGCATGTGGTCCTGCCCACTGGAAGGAGTTTCCTAGCGATGGTCCTTTTCTTATGATCTTTGCTACCGGTCAGGACTTGAGAACGAATACGTTTCACGAAGTGTCAATTATGTCTTTGGTTCTTAGCACATTTTACGACTAGTTTGGGAAATTGGTATAAATAAGAACACTTATCGTTTTCTGCATGCATTTTTGCATAGCTTTTTATCATCAAAGCAAATCTTATGATATCTTAAAACCATACCATGAATTATATGGTATTTCTATTATGGAAATAAATCTAAAGCTAGTCGAAGTTATACACTGGTTTCGACCAAATTGATTTCCTAGTGTTAATTAGATCATTTTTCCAACATAATCAGCACATACTTTGCATAATGGTCGTGACTTTTGCTCTTTTTCTTGGTTTACTACTTCTTTAGTAAGTTTTTCTACTAACATAAGCAGTTGGGGGCTAGGAAATGTATGAGTACTAAAGATAAAAGATAAACATAAGCTTTACTAATGACAAAATGTAAGTTTCACATTTACATTTCTATTATTATTACATCCATCTACTCTTCGGACCCACCAGACTGATCGCTATGGGATGGATACCTGACCTGCATCTCCTCTGTAACCTTGTTTACGAGGGGTATTACTCTCTCGAAGATCTTGGTTGCTTCTTCCTCTGAGCAGTCGAAGTCCGCTTCAATAGCTCGAAGGGTGATGGAGGGATCGAAGGCCTTAAGCTTTGCCAGAGCAAAGCTAACTCCATTCGCCGTCTCTCATGGTCTGCGCATGGTTTCTCCGAGAGGTTGCGAGCAGATTTCGGAGATGCTCGAGTTGTCGACTGAGACAATTAGCCTTCTCCACTAGATCTCTTGAAAAAGATAGAAACACATGCGATCCCATGTCGGCAAGCATTTTATTGACCTCAATAATCTTCTCTTCAAGACTCCGCTCGAGTTCTTTTTCCTTATCGTGCTCAAACGTAAGAGCTTTTTTTTTGCTCTTTTTAATTTTTGAGTTTGCTCCGCATGAGTAGATCAAAAGTTAATGAAATATAATTAAAATACATAGTAAACTGGTTATGTTTACAACTAGTTACCTTGAGTTTTCTTCTCGGAAGCCTTGATAGCTTCCCTGTGCTTGAGAGAGGCTTCATTAAACCTAGTTGACCAATCTTCGATCAACCGGTCTTTTGTCTGACACCTCTTCTCAAGTGAGGTTATAACGGCTTCCTTAGCCTTAATCTCTTTCTCACAAAATTTCATTTTTTCCAAATACGATAAGAGGAAAAGTTGAGAAATAACAAGGAATAAAAAAACAAATAAGGTAGAAAAAGTTGAGAAGAATTACTCATTTTTTAGTTTAGAATTTTCTTTTTCCAAGCAAGTTATTCGCCGGGTCAGTCCTCCGACCACATCGATTTTCTCCACCATATGTTATAAGGAATGGTAAACTTCTTTCAGTTTTTGAATAAACTTTGAAGAAAAAAGCTATAAGAGTGGTCGTAGGTGCTTACCTGGACCACCTTATCCGCATATTCAGAGTAAACAACATCGAAACCCATCTTTTATTGACGGGTCGAGATTCCCCTCCAGGCCTCCTCAAGCTTCTGGTCGTCAAAGATCCGAGGACGACTGGGGAGGTCGTTACGGGAAGGAGATCTCCTTACTAGAGAAGTACTCCTCTCCTCTTAAGAAATCCCAATAGTAGGTGTGACCTGTTGGGATTTGTCCTTGGTTCCTGTCTGCTCAGGCGGGGTCAAAACTGCCAGGGAGTCTTGTATAGAGGGAACCAAAGTTGGAGCCTCTACCTACTCGGGGGACTGGCTCGACCATCCTTACCTCAGGAATTTCCTCCTGAGGGTGCTCTGATTAGAAGCGACCGGAACAATAGAAGATCTACAAAGTAGGAGAAAGGAAAGTTAGAATACAAGAATACAAGAAAAACTAAATGTATGGGTTTATAAACATTCTTTATTTTTCATATATGGTCTTCTTAGTCTTGATTTTGAAACGCCCTGGAGCAAAGTCCATAGCGCTTATCTTCCTCTTATTCTTTTCAACTGATTTCGCCGGTTTCGATCCGTTAGGGTTGGTTAGACCCCTCACATCCTCTAACCGTAGGTCAGAAGAAATATCCTCGACCACAAGGTCGGAGATAACCTTCCCAACCATTTGGTAGGAGATTGTGGTTTCGTCGACCTCTGGGACGGTTACTTCAGCAGCAACCGCCTGGTCGGTCACGACCACTTCAGAGTCCGCGTCCACAGTGAAGAATCTAAACCCACCATTATGTGTTAATGGAGTATTTTGGTGATTAATGACAAATCTAAATATGAGACTAACACCTTTAATTGATTAATGACAAATCTATTTGCGAGACTAACTCTCTTGTCTAGTATAATTTTGTGTAGTTTTATTTGGATATAGAAAGGTGAAAACCACGGAGGTTATGTTCTAGGATGATCAAGACTTGGAGTAAAGGATGCATCATGTGTTGATGTGTATCAAGAGCTTGAAGAAAAGGAAATCATCATGTGTCAATGATGTTCAAGAAGAGGAGATGATCATGAGTTGATCATCAAGTCAAGAGAAGACACATCATATGCTGATGGAGGTTTAGTGAATGATGCATCATGTGTTGATGTATATCAAGACTCGGAGTGAAGAAAATCATCATGTGTTGATGATGTTCAAGAGAAGATCTCGAAGTGAAGGAGATCATCATGAGTTGATGATTATCAAAGTCAAGGACCCGGACTTGAAGTGAAGAAGTGCGTCATCAAGCTTCAAGAAGATGCTTAAGGCAAATATATGACTAGCTAGGGCTAAGGATGTGTTCCTAGTCTTTTACCAGTCTTGGTGTTTGGTTGGAAGACCGGATTGCTAGTATAGGTTACCGTACTATTAAGAGGGGTTTTGACTAGTAGCATGAGTTAGTCATGTGTTGATAGCTCATTATGCTTGCTCTAGCTCATCTATGCATGATGTTATTATTTACGAATGTGTTTTGCAAATAGTCAAGGCTCATGCATTTAATCCTTGTAGCATGTGACTATACTTTGCAAATGTGTTTTGCAAATGGTTGAAGTCTATGTACCTACTCCTTGTGGCATGATCTAAGCTTGCAAATATGTTTTGTAAATTATTGGGATTCATGCATTTTTCTTTGGCATGGTCTAAGATTGCTTGTTGTTATTTCTTTGGACTTAGACCATGGTAGTTGCTCTTTGGAGTTGTGCTTTTGATTTTATTAAATATGTTTGAGATTAATTAAATAGATAGATTGTGTAGCCCTCTGAATAAGCTTTCTATAGAGTCCAAGATCACTCAATTCCGACATCGGAGTCAAAAGTTATGATCGTTTTTCTGAGTATCTGTAGGACCCTAGAAGTGAGAAAATCTTGATTCAAGACTTGCTTGTGGGGGTTTGATGATCTAGATGACTCTAGGAGTAATCCCACACATCAAAGCAAGATAAAGTAGGCTAAGAGACCAAGAATGAACCTTTGAATCAAGGAAGCACCAAAAACATCCAAAAGAGAGAAGAACACAAAGGGAGCAATTGATCTTTCAGTTAAGCATCACAAGATTGTTCACTCACAATAGATGCTTACAAAGCCTCTCCACCAAGGAGGGCAAGAGCTCAACAAGGAGCACACTCCAAACCCTAGTTCTCCTCTCCTCTCCTCCAAACCCTAGAAAAAGGAAGAAGGGGGCTAAATGAATGCTTGCTTAGGTTTTCCACCTCTCCCCTTCCTATTTATACTAGAGAGCTAGGGTTTCCCTTTTTGGGTCTATTACACATGGGACCCACACACATAACTCTTGAAGCAATCGCTGCTTCACCACGTGTAGGTTGATCGGTTCTCATCGACGCCTAAGCCTCTCTTGTCCGAATCCCATCGGAACCTCCCGAGACTCGCACCGAGATCCGCACCGCTGATCCAACCGGTATGTCGAACCACCCATTCGATCCGTCTTGCCCATTCTCGCACTGCTTGAGTCACACGACCTCACCGGTATCCACGATCGTTCGACCTCGGCTCTCCAAGCGTAGTCGGTCCACTCACCGTTGACGTCGTTGACACGCAAGCCACCGCACAACAATAGACAAACAAACCGTTTCCGAACAAGTTCTTCACAACTTGACCCACATCGAGTTCCGCAATGCAATATACATCAATAAAGCATTGAAGTTCATAGAATAACACACTCGAACAAACTCAATGCAACACTTGGCTCACCTCCAGTGATCGCCGGTCCGGCCCACACGCGGTCCGACCGATTCATGCCGTAGGACCGCTCCCACAACGGCGGTCGGACGGTCCAAAGGACTTAGCCAAAATTCAAGCGAAATTCAAACCTTCGAAATTTCAATCGAATAGAACTTTTGGTGGGAGCTCAAAAATGATGGGACCACATCCAGAGACTCCTTCACTTGCCTACACAACCTATTTTGGCCCGGCTCAAAACCCAAATCTCATTGTGGCGGTCGGACCGCCACCATGGTCGGCCGGATCGCTCCACGGCGGCGATCGACGCCAAGACAACCGGCCGACCGCCTTGATGCTTTGACGAGATTGGAGCAAACCCGAAAACGCGAGATTTTGCAAACCAACAACGCCATTGCCAATTGACTCATCATCCTGAGATCGTGCACATATCCTCACGATATCCACAGTATCGCATGTGCTGAAATCCAGGGCAGGACTGACCGCAATTATAAGGGCGGACTAACCGAGTTGAAAGCGGTCGACCACGATTATAAGGGCGATCGATGGACCGGTCGTCGACCGGTCACTTTTTCGAAGATGTGTTTTTCTGGATTTGTTGGTGTGGTCTGACCGTAGTTATAAGGGTGGACTGGCCGTAGTTGAAAGCCCGATCTGACCGCAGTTATAAGGGCGGATTGAACGAACCCCCGGGTCATCGACCCGGTCATCTTTTTCCAGAGAGTGCGTTTTTCTGAAATTCGTTGGAGTGGTCTAACCGGCATGTGTTGCTCGGTCTGACCGGCTGGACCGAACTGACTGGCCATGAGTTGGCGGTCAGACCAGATGTGTTCAACGGCTAGTTTTATAGCTGTTGGAGGAGGCACGGTCTAACCGGCCACATGCCTGCGGTCAGACCGGCTTGCGCTGATTTTCAGCATAATCTTCCCTAACTGCTAATTTTTGTGTGTGGACTATAAATACCCACCTTGTCCGGCCTTAGGCAAGGTTGCTAGTGCCTCTATTCATTCCTTAAGCAAAAGAGCAAATTCTCACATATCTTATGTGCATGTATTGCACTTAGTGAGCTTGGAGAGCAAACCCTAAGTGCATGTATTGCCTTAGGTAGTGGATTGTGTATCCATTGAGTTTAGACACTTGATTAGTTCAAGTGAAAGTTGAGTCTTATTACTCTTGGTGTTTGCCGACACCTAGACAGCGTAGAGACGTCGTGGACCGGTGATCTTCTCAAGAAGCTTGTGAGAAGGCCCGGCGTGGTTGTGAGTGGTTTGGTGCTCACCATCTCCGGAGTGGAGGAAGAGCAACCCCGAGTGGATCGAGGTGTTGGTTCGTGTTGGAACCGGTCCAAGTGGTTGGATTTACCGCGAAGGTGTTGGCTTAATTTGTGGAGCCGATCCAATTCATTTGGGCTTACCTCAACGTGGACTAGGGGAGACCGTCAAGTCTCTGAACACCACAGTAAAATATCATCGTGTCTATTGTGGTTTGCTCTTGTGCTTTACTTTGAGCAATTTATATTACTTGAATTCAATTGCTTACTTGTATTTGGTTAATTGCTTATATTCAATTGTATTTATATTGTTGGTGCACATAGTCAAGCCTAGTTGATTTAGGTTTTAATTGTGTAAAATCAAATTGTTATTAACTTCCACATTATAAATTGGTTTTAGCCAAAGAAGTTTTAAAACCACCTATTCACCCCCTTCTAGTCGGCTTCCTCGATCTTACACACAGTAACTTTGTTTGCAGATCTTCTTTTTCTCCCGCCTAATTATACATCAAAGTTAGTTTTACAATGGAATACTTCATCTAAAATGTAGATTCCTTTTTGATGTTTTTCTTACCTCCAAAGGACCATCATCCTGAGTGGTCGTTGGGGCAGGAGTGGTTGGGGAATCAATCAGATCACAACTCTTAGTGAGCTCATTGATCTTCAATCCGACCAACTGCACATTAAAGAGGTATTATGGCAACCAATCAGAAAATACATGAATGATGAAAATAGGTTGTTATTTTTTATCCTGAGTCTTTCTATTATCTCTTCTAAAGAGATAATAGCCAAAATTCAAAGAACTTAACCCTTGTCGTCAGGCTCCCCGGTGCAGATCATTTTGATCCGGTTTCTGACTTCTTCAGGGGAAAGGACTGTAAAAAAACCTTTGAGGTTACAAAATAATCAACTAAAATAAACCAAACTGGTCAGAATTTTTAGGACTTACATTCCGGAGAATCTCTGGTCGCATCGTCCCGACCAATGTACCAGAGCATGGAACGTGCCCTAGCTTTCAAAGGACTAATCTAACACATGGAGAAATCTCTCACCATGTGCCAGGAAGATAGACCCCTGATGTTAAGGTGTTGTATGGCTTCAATCCATCTCCCCACCTTTTCCTCCTTCACAGAGGAGCGCCACCTTGAGTTTTTGACCGCCACCTTGCCAGCGAAGCAGAGGCTGTCTCCCTTATTGACTGTCATGTAGAACCAGTTCTTCTTCCATGACGACTGGGTACATATGAATGTACTCCTCGGCCTTTTCATCATGGAGGCGCAAGATGCACTCTCCAGGTGATGCCGTCGACTTCCCTGACTTCGCCATCTTGTATAAGTACTTGAAGACCTTCAGATCTGGTGGGATTCCTATGTACGCTTTGCAAAGGTAAATGAAGATGCTGAGGTTGACAACAGAATTATGGGCAAGGTTCACCAGCTCAACTCCATAGTACTCAAGAACATTGGAGAGGAACGGGTGTGCTGGTAGCCTAAACCCGCACTCGATTTAAGCGATAAAAATGGGGATTTCTCCCTCATCTCCGTTCGAAAAATGTTCTATGACCGCAGATCTCCAAGAGATCAAAGTCTTGTCGGGAAGCATTTTGTTGTTCTCCAAAGCCCTGAGCTTCTTCTCACTCAAATCGAAGACCAACCAGTTGGTGATTGAATCCGACATTGTTGAATTTTGGGCGAGAAGATGAAAGGGAGTTGAAGAAAGTTCTTGATGAAAAGATGAAAGGACAGAAAAAAAGGAGAGCGTAAAAACCCTAAGTCAGCGCATTTGAGGGATTTTATAGCCGCATTTCTTTAACTATAAGAGGAGTTGCCCAAAGCCCAACAAACACAAGCCGCTTCAGTTTTCTAGACGATTCCTCAACTTTAAAGTGAATATGGACCACCTCGTTATTCACACTATTAAACGAGGGTTTTCCTCGATACAGATTTCGTCGAAAGGGGTTTGCATTACAAATTCACTTAAAATTCGGGGGCTAGCTGACGAGGATTAAATTTCTAAATATTAATTAAAAGCCACATATCTTATGTGGTCGTAAACCTCATAGCTAACGGCCCTTATGGTCGTTACAATCCTAGAGGTCACTTGATGGGTAACCTGGTCGGAGGGGATCCTGTACCCATTGCTCGGCTAGATGACTGCTCGTAGAAGTTTGGAACTGACATTTGGACTCAGTTCCAGGTATATCCCTTCCGTGTGATGAATGGAATGTATGCCTTGCCTTAATTGCTCCAATCCACACGACATTTCTGGCCCTAAGTCATTGACAAAATAACTCATTGATAGTTTTATTTACTGTTAACTCCAACCGGTGATCAGTTACTGGAACTACCTTCCCTGACCAGACGCGTCACTTCCAAGAGGCGTCTTCTCCAGGAGCAACTGCCACTTTTCCATTAGTATTTAAAGGTGGACGAACCAGGAGATCGAGGAGGAACGATCGGCATAAAAAGACATAACACAGGCAATTGGATTCATTATGAAGACAATTGAAGCAGATCATAGCATAGTACTCAGTGTAATTAGGGCTAGTTTGTTGCTTTGTTCAAGGCATCCCCTGTAAAGATCCAGTTCATTGCAATAAAGAGCAACTCCATTCTCCTCCAAGAACTCTTAGCTAATTTTCTCTTTTTTATTTCATAAGATTAACGACTTGATCGTCGACACTACCCTTACCTTTTTTTTCTCTTGCCCAGATGACTTTGTCCTCCTCAGTTAACACCATTCACCTCCCTCTCCACACTGACCAGCTCCCAGGGCGCCACCGCCGTGATCGCTGTTGTTCCCGGTTGGATCTGGCTGGAGCCAACCGCAAGCCTTCGCCTGCGCTGACCGTCTTCGTTTCCCTCCCCCTGAGCTTGTCATCATCCTCCGCCTCTACTCGAGGTCGTCACCGTCCTCTGCCACGGCCTGCATCGTCCTTGTCGCAACTATTTAGCCGAAGGTTCACAACTGTATAGATCCGCCAGATCCGGTCCCCGACGTCGTCTTCGTCTTCCTAAGCGGCAGTGGTCGTCATCTTCCCGGGTGACGCAATGGTCGTTGTATTTTTGGCCGTAGAGGATGGCAAAGGACACAGGCGAGGAGGGAGGCCGAGGTGCACTACCTTTTCCCCTCACTCTCTCTCTTTGGACCATACTCTCTCTCCCCTAAAGCCAACGCCTCCTCTGCAGGGTCTCCACCGAGCCTAGGAGGCCCTGCGAGTAGAGGTGCTCAAATGGGTTGTGTCTGTCGGGCCAGTATGAGGTACGACACTGTTGGCCCAGTCCAGACAAGACACGACTCGACACGGCATGCCGTGGTTGGGCGGCGTCACTCGGGCCAGCACGGCCCCGACCCCACTGTCACGACCAGCGACGGAGGAGGCAGTGACGCGCCGTGAAGGTGGCAGAGGCGGCGACGGCTTTATATAAATATGATACATGAGTTTGCCCTGCTTGTACGACTAATCGTGTCCGAACTAGTATAACAAATTATGAACTCAGTGTGCTGTGTCTAAGTTAATGACTAAACCCACGAGCCAACAGAACACACCCATTTAGCATGCCGGGGCTAACTAGGTCGTAGCTAACCGGACCATACCAGGACGTCCATTTGGCCACCTCGGCCTGCGAGGCAACCAACCGGAGCGACGCGTTGTACGAGTCGGTATTTGAACGTACTCGTACACCGGTACACAAACTCCTTTCCTCCGAAGAAAACAAAAGAGTGAAAAAGAAAGGAAAAAAGAAAAACCGCAACACGTTGCCCATGTGTTAAACCTGTTGAGTAACCGTCGCTGGAGATTCCAGTCCGAACGGGTACCTCGTATACAATGATCAGAATCGTAAGAACGATGAAGAACACAAGAACACAACAATAGAATGAACACAGAGATATGCGGGACTTCAGGGTCTTTTATTCCTTCAGAACAATCGGGGTTACAATGAGAGGGGGAGACCCTCTATTTATAGACTACGGGATGAGGAGTTGAATTGGGCCAGGACTCTCCGGGGTCCTGGGCCCGTACTGGGCCAGGACTCTCCAGAGTCCTGGGTCCGGTTTCTTAACACTCCCCCTTGAACACTCATCTAACATGTTCATGTCTCGTCAAAACTCCATAAAAACCCAGTGGGAAAAATTTGGAGAAAGAGTACATGTCATGCGTTTTGCTGTGTTGCACGAATTGCCTCATCAAAAACCTTAGCCGAGAAACTTCAGGAAAACTCGTAAGGGAAAAAGAGTACAATCCACCCAATTTCATTTTATCTCCGGGATTTATTCTTTGGGTACTCGATCTTCGTGATCAAGATTCAATAATGAGTTCGTGAAGATTATCCCCCTGAATTTTGCACTTCTTTAAGTCTTATCATTCCAATTCTACGTGTACACCTTTCAAAGCTAGATGCTGGAAGTGACTTTAGTGAATAAATCTGTAAGATTCTCACATGACTTAGTATGCAGTACTTTAATTTCGTCCATCTTTTGCAATTCATGAGCATAGAATAACTTGGGGTTGATATACTTTATGAGGGGACTCTTCACATAACCCATTTGCACTTGTGCAATACAAGCTGCATTATCTTCATAGATAATTATGGGGGTTTGCACGGTATTCAATCCAAATGACTGCTGGATGTGGTGAATCTTCCGCCGAAGCCAAGCACATTTCTGTGAGGCCTCGTACAGTGCTATGATTTGCGAGTGGTTCGTCAAAGTCGATACAAGACTTTGCTTAGACGATTTTCATGGAATTGCAGTTCCACCACATAGGAATACATAGCATGTTTGCGACTTGGCTGTATGCGGGTTCGACAGGAACCCGACATCTGCATAGCCATTCATATTACAGTCTTGGCTCTTTCTTATAGAACAGACCAAGTTCTTTGCTTCCTTGGAGGTAACGGAAGATGTTCATTATTTCCTGCCAATGCCTTTGGTAGGTTCTGAACTATACCTTACTAATAGGTTTACGGCAAATGCAATGTCTGATCTAGTACAGTTTGCTAAATACATGAGTGCTCCTATCGACTCAGTGCAGTGAATTCAGTACTGGGACTTCCTCCCCTCTTCTTTAGGTCCAGACGGGTCCTTGTCTTGTCGCAAGGATCTCCCGACCATCGGCACTTTCGAAGGATATGCCTTTTCAAAGCCGAACCTTTCCAACACTTTCTGAGTGTAGGTTGGCTGATGTACTAGAATCTCTTCCGGGGTATGCTCAAGCTGCAAGCCTAGGCAGTATTTGGTTTGACCCAAATCTTTTATTTCGAACTCTGACTCAAGGTAAGAGCTTGCTTTTCTTAATACCTTCTAGGGTTCCAATGATATTCAGATCATCTTCATACACTGAGATTATACAAAATCCATCCTAGGATTGTTGTATAAATATACAGGGAAAATTCTCATTGTTCGTGTAGCCTTTCTTGCATAGAAAGTCGCTTCAAGCGATTATACCACATTCTGCCTGATCGCTTCAGTCCATACAGTGACTTTCTGAGTTGCACAATGTATAGATTTCTATTTACTCTGTCTTGGTTCAGGAAATGGATACATTCAGGTATCTTCATATAAATGTCCGAATCCAAATTCTCATAAAGGTATGCAGTTACCACATCCATCAATTTCACTTCTAACTTCAAAGTTCACTGCCATTGAGATAAATATCTAAAGGTAATTCCGCCCATGACCGGGGAATAGGTTTCTTCATAACAATCTCTCGGACGTTGAGTGAAACCTTGTGCAACGAGCCTTGCTTCTTTCATTTCTCTTTCGAATAAATACCCACTTATACCCTACAGGGTGCACATGGGGAGGTGTGCGGCTTACAGGCCCAAACACCTCTCTTTTATTCAGAGAGAACAATTCAGTTTCTATTGCCTTCTTCCAATCTTTAAGGGGCGATATTTCTAATGCTTCTATTTGCTTACCGCTACTTTCAATTGCGGGGCAAGTCCCTTTAGTTTTTCAGCTCCGATGTGTGCGCACACATCCATGCTGATGTCTCCCTTCATGGGGATGTTCAATTCTAGTATGCCTTTTCCGAAGGTTCCATACCGGTGCCAGGTCTCAACTGGCTCCCCTTCTGATTCTAGGGTACTTTCGTGATCGGCTGTGTCAAGTCCTTCTTATCCTTTTTCACCAGGCGTCCCCGGTTACTTCGGATTCGAGGGGTCGGAGTTCTCATCCTTTCAGAGGCCTTAGGACGGGATTAGGGATACCTTCATTGGTATTTCAACCCTCTCCGGTGCATTGTGTACAGGCATATGCGACTTGGTCACGCTCTTCAACTCACTAAAGTGGTTAGGCAGTTGATTCGCTAATGCTTGCAAATCAATTATCTTCTGGACTTCAATTGTCTTCTAGACTTCAATTGTCTTCAAAACTTCGATTATCTTCTGGACTTCTCTATTTGCTTCACTAGTGCGCGGGTCATATGCATGGATTTCAATTATCTTCTAGACTTCAATTATCTTCTGGACTTCTCTATTTCTCGACATTTTACATCAAGGGTTGATTTCCTTCCCCTAATGACGAGAAATAATTCTCATCTAATATGCTATCAGCGAAGCGGGCTGCATGCAAATCTCCAGTCGTGGGGTCCAAATACCTGATTATGGATGCTGTCTCATAACCAACGTATATCCCAACTTTTGGAGAGTGCCCATTTTAGTTTACGGTGGTGGTGGTATAGGTACATAAGTCTTGCAACCAAACCTTCAAAGATGAGAAATTTTCAGTGTTGACCCTTGCGCTAGTTGCATAGGTGAATGCATGTTATATGCCGGTGGTCTAAAATTGATGTGAGTTGCTGCGTGCAGGACTGCGTGTCCCCAACATGTAGTTGGTAAATAACAATTCTGTTAGTCCATTCTGGGTGTGGACATGCGGTACCGGATGCTCAATTTTAATTCTCATTTTCACACAATAATCATCATATGCCCTTGAAGTAAATTCTCCGGCGTTGTCCATTCTGGTGGATTTCACATGATGATCAGGGAAATTATTCTTAATGTTAATTATCTGCGAGATGAGCTTTGCAGAAGCGTGGTTTCTCGTAGATAATAAACAAACGTGCGACCGTTTTGAGGAAGCATCGATGAGCACCATAAATACCAAAATGGCCCTTACAGGGGCTGTTTAGGACCGCAAATGTCTCCCTGGATACGGTCCAGGAATGCAGGGATTTTGTCCTTTACTTTCAGAGTAGAGGGTCTAGTAATCAGTTTCCCGATGGTACATGCAGGGCACACAAAATCTTCGGATTCGGGAAGTTCTTTACATTGACACTATGTCCCTGTGAATTGTTAATTATATTTCTCATCATCCTAAGAGCTAAGTGGCATAATCTATCATGCCAGAGATAGAAGAGGTTTAGAGCTTCTAAATATAGTTTTCAGGGCAGTATAGGCTGCAGATGCCTTAATATTAGTGTAGTATAGCCCATTTTCAAATGAAGGAAGTCGTTCTAATACCATTATTCTACTATTTTCGTCATGCTTTGTAATGAGCAGGTATTCCTTACCATGCTCTTCTTCAGTCTCTACGTGGAAACCGTTAGCGCGAATATCCTTGAGAGTTCTAGTCGATAATGGGCACAACAAGGCTTCTTTAATGACCAAAGTTATGTCCGTCGGGAGTATAATTGTGGCCCTTCTTGAGCCTATTATACATGTATCGCTGCTGCGATTGTCGTAAGGCTACGAGCATTCTTACTGATCGACTGAAAAAATTCCATCTCTCTCAAGGTGGTATTCATTGTGCCGCTACCTGCTAAGCACACTTCCTACATAGGGCGCCACATACGTTCTAATATAATGTACTTTATTAATATGTAGCAGAAATCCAGCAACACATAAAATAAAATACTTCAGATATCAGAACATAACTTGCTATCATAAATACGAAAAATATAAGTCTTGCAGGACTCATCATAAGAATTTAATGCTTTGCTCTTCTAGAGCCTACAACCATTATTCAAAGTTTTATCACAATCACAAAATGCAAGTGACTGTAAAAGGATCTAAGTGCAATGCGTGCACTAGATCGAATCAGCGAAGTATTCAGAAACTTCTGCCTCAATCTACTACATGGCGATCTTCTCCTCTTGGGCAATTACGGCTATGGCCGCTGCTATGTCCAAAGAAGGCATGATGGGGGCTGCTACTAGGCTGTCCACATCCATAAGTGCAACTAATGGGTGTGGATCTTTCGTGCCTGCAATAATGAGGTGTGCCTCATGCTATCCTTTGCCCCTTTTCTTAGACTGTAAAACACCAATTACGGGCGACTCACGACCTTACCCTTTTTGCCCCTCTCGTTCGTGAGAGGCTTCATTACCTTGTAGCTACTAGTATTGGCTTCATGACCAACATTGCTACTAGGTGGCTGTGAGATGTAGTGCTTTCGCAATTTTCACGATGCCAATTAATGCGGCATACTTCTTGTAGCCATTTTGACAATAATTGCGTGCGGATTGCACCGCATTCGGGTGAAGGTAGAGAGGGTCTTGTCAATCTTCTGCTCATCCGTGATTACCTTATCACAGAGTTGAAGACTGTACAAATTCTGGCCATGCTGGGCCAACTCTTTCGAACTTCTGGTTCGTGATGCCAGTCATTTTTCATATTCATGCAAAAAGTTCATAGGGTTACTGCTGGTAATTTACATAAAATGGTTGCAAAATTCTCATAATACTCTTCGAACTCCCAGTTCGTGATTCCGTATTTTTCCATGCATTTTCATGATTTATTGCTATTTTCAGTGATTAAAAGCAATATAAATAATCATAAATAATCAAAAACAGTAAATACAATAAATAAATTACATAGAAATAATAATAACAAGGTGAAATATGCTTCAAATGCAAAAAACCGATTCAAAATTTGAATTCCTGAGGCCCTTTCTGCTGGAATATCAATTTTCGGCGAATTCTGTAATTTTCAGGGGCTAAAATGTGAAAAATTCAGTTCTGAGAAATTTTCGCGCAATTTACGGAAATACCGAGGGCCTTTTCTTTTTGCAAAATAGCCCTTTTTTTCGTTTTCTTTCTTTCTTTTTTTCGGTTATCTGGCGGCCTTTGGGTCGGAGTTGCCGCCAACAAGCAGCGGGGGTGGGGACTCGGGTAGGGTTTCCCTACCACGAGTTTCTCTCGGCGGCGGCTCCCTTCATGGGAGCCGCCGCGCTCCTCTCGTGTTGCGGCGGCTCCCTCCATGGGAGCCGCGTCCGAGCGAAGGTGCCCGGCGTCAGGGCGAGGTGGCGGCACCGGCGGTGCTCTGGGAGGCGGATCGCGCGGCGTCGTGTGGGCGCGCGGACTTCTCCGAGCGGGCCGTGTGGGGGCGATGCCTCCGAGGCGGGCGCCGGCGGCGGTGCAGTGGAGGCGCCATCTGGCGCGCCATTCCCTCTCGGTTCGGCGGCTCCGTGTGGGACGCGGCTGCCGGCCGTCTCCTCCACCCCTCTCGGCGTCGGCGGCCGGCGTCGGCCGGCCGTCGGCGGCGCCGGCGTCGGCCGGTTCAAATGGCGGCGTCGATCGCTCCGAGTGGATCCGCGCCTACATGGCGGCGGAGGCGGAGGCGGCAGGCGGCGAGGCGGTCGAGTCGGTGGGGTTGGCCGGGTGACCGGAGGCGCGGATCGAGCTGCGCACATCGCAGCCGCCGGCGGGCGGCGACGGTCGATTTGGCGGCCGGCCGCGCGGCTCGAGCTATCTACCTCCTCTCCCCTTTGCTTCAGCGATGGTGGGGCCGGGTGGCTCGTGCCGGCGGCTTCTTCGGTGCCGCGTGCGTGCAATTGCCGATCAGCTTGATCCGCCCGTGCAAGGGCGCGGCTGTGGCCGGTGGGTGTGGTCGCGCGGCGCAGCGAGCCGTCTGGTTTTTTTGTTTATCGTTTATATGCACATGTGATTCTGTTCATCACAGAGAGTAGATTTTTGTTCGTACAATTGCCGATTGGCGACTTCGAGTCGACTCGTGGTACATTGGAACGAATTTACAATTTCAATCTACGGTACAATCGACATCCGATCTTTCATGCAATCTCCCGATCGACATTGTGTCGACGACTTCAAGTCATTCGCGGTAGATTAGAACAGATTTGCAATCGTAGAAAAACAATCTAGAAAGCAAATTTGCGAATTGAAAGCAATCTAGAAAATACGATTCAATCTACGAGTGTCGTTCTTCGACGGTTACCTTCGATCGCGAGGAGAGTCGATCGTCGCGATAACGTGTTGAGTAAGTCATTTGGAGATTCCAAATCAACGAGTACCTCGTATACAATGATCAGAATCGTAAGAACGATGAAGAACACAAGAACACAACAATAGAATGAACACGAGATATGCGGGACTTGAGGTCGCTTTATTCCTTCGAACAATCGGGTTCTGATGAGAGGAGACCTCTATTTATAAGCTACGGGATGAGGATGAGTAGAGACTCTATCCGAACCTCCAAAGTCCTGGACCCGGTTTCTTAACAAAACCCAGTGGATTCTTCACGACTCTCCCAACCCGATACGGGTCCAGGACTCTCCAAAGTCCTAGACCCGATTTCTTAACGAAACCCAGTAGATTCTTCACGACTCTCCCGACCCCCACACCCAAAAAAAAAAAAAAATCTCTCCCACTCCAATTCCTCCGTCCAAGTAAGTAGCACGGTAATTCCCTGCTACTGCGCACATCCTTCCCCGCCTCCAAAATCCAATCTTTCCGCTCTATTCCGCCGTTTTCCGCTGCTTTCTTGGCCCGTACAACCCCAAGATCGCGCCTTGTTTCTGCCCTGATCAAGCCACGGATACCAATCCAATCCCCAGCTAGGTTTCGCGAATTGCAAGGTTTAATTTCGCATTTTTGCTTGAGGCTTCGATCCGGCGGCGCGATGCTGCGATTACTGGTGTGGGCGGCGTTTTTGTGGGGTTGCTGCCACGGGAGGTTCGTCGTGGAGAAGAACAGCCTCAAGGTCACGGCGCCGGATGAGCTCAAGGGAACCTACGAGTGCGCCATTGGCAACTTCGGCGTGCCGCAGTACGGCGGCACCATGGTCGGTGTCGTCGCCTATCCCAAGGCCAACAGGAAGGCATGCAAGAGCTTCGACGATTTCGACATCTCCTACAAGTCCAAGCCCGGCTCCTTCCCCATCTTCCTGCTTGTCGACAGGGGAGGTGAGAAAATTACTAGTACAAAATCGCTTCTTTTAGTTGCTAGAACTGCAGTACAGTTGGTCTCTGTTAGGTCATCCACGTGTGAGTTCGTGATTGTTAGCAAGCTAAGCTCTATATGCCTCGGTTGGTTGAATTGGATAGATTGCAACTGAAAGGTTGACCACAAGTGGCACAATTTTTTGTTTAGTCGTGTGGTCTGTAGTTTAGTGCGTTAAAACTTACTTCTTGCTATGCGATGATGTGACTAAGTTGAACATTCTTTGACCCAGTTTGGTAAAACGACCAAATCTATGATTTGATGTGTGGAGGAAACATAATCTGAAAGCTTACTGTCAAGCCCTCCTGCATTTACTAGTAGCTAGGTCACTGTCTTGTTGTTTTAACTCCCTATGATATTCCACTGATTTTCTTTCAACCAATTATTGTCTTAACATTCTTATTTGTCTGCTCTGTCATGTTGCATTATACTTACTCGATTAATTTAAATATACTGTGGATTACATAACATGGTTTTTTGTTGTTGCATATAGATTGCTTCTTCACAAAGAAGGCATGGAATGCACAGAAAGCAGGAGCAGCAGCAATCCTTGTTGCTGATGACAAGGCTGAACCTCTAATTACAATGGACACACCTGAAGAGAGCGGGAAGGCAGATTATTTAGAGAACATCACTATTCCTTCAGCGCTGATAACAAAAACCTTCGGGGATAGGCTAAAGAAAGCAATTGATAACAGTGACATGGTTAATGTGAATTTGGATTGGCGGGAGTCCCTGCCCCACCCTGATGAGCGTGTTGAGTATGAATTTTGGACTAACAGTAATGATGAATGTGGACCAAAATGCGATAGCCAGATTGATTTCGTCAAGAGCTTCAAAGGAGCAGCACAGATACTTGAGAAGAAGGGCTACACACAGTTCACTCCTCATTACATTACCTGGTATTGCCCAGAGGCCTTCATTCTAAGCAAGCAGTGCAAGTCCCAGTGTATCAACCATGGGAGGTATTGCGCACCTGACCCGGAACAGGATTTCAGCAAAGGGTATGATGGGAAAGATGTAGTGGTTCAGAATTTACGTCAAGTTTGTGTTTATAAAGTAGCCAAGGACAATGATAAACCTTGGTTGTGGTGGGACTATGTGACTGATTTTGCAATTCGGTGCCCAATGAAGGAAAAGAAGTACACTAAGGAATGTGCTGATGGAGTTATCAAGTCACTTGGTATGCTGGAGTTGGCATATGCCTTTCTATTTTTTATTGTAAGGTGCAGTAATTGTACTGAACACGTTTATAATTTCCAGGCCTTGATCACAAAGCAATAGATAAGTGTATTGGTGATCCACATGCTGATGAAGAAAATCCTGTGCTGAAAGCTGAACAGGATGCACAGGTTAGTACTTCAGCGTGGTCTTATCTCTTCTATTCGTCCCGCTTGTGATCATAATGTATCATTTTGGACCCTTTTACATAGATTGGCAAGGGCTCTCGTGGTGATGTTACCATCTTACCAACACTAGTCATAAACAATAGACAATATAGAGGTTCGTGCTCTTCAAACCATTATAGTTCCAGCAAAGTGATTTGAGGTTACAGTCGTGCTTATCCAAACATTTGTTTCTCACTTCTCAGGGAAACTTGACAAAGGAGCAGTTCTTAAGGCACTTTGTGCAGGTTTTCGAGAAACTACTGAGCCCGCTGTTTGCTTGAGTGAAGGTTTGTGCATTGATTCCCCTACTTTTTTCCTCAGTTTGCTGCATTTGCGACGAATACTTAATACAGCAAGCATAACCTGTTTTGTACCTTCCTCTTAAACATCTTCAATTCATGTTGTCCAACTGTAGATATACAAACAAACGAGTGCTTGGAGAACAATGGTGGTTGTTGGCAAGATAAGGCTGCTAACATCACTGCATGCAAGGTAGTTCTGGTGGTCTTATCTTTTCTGCTAAATTCTAGTGTATGGGATAATGCTTTTCTCTGTTTAGCGTATGCATATGTTACTTGTCTGGTATATATGTAGGATACTTTCCGTGGAAGAGTTTGCCAATGTTTGGTTGTGAAAGGTGTAAAATTTGTTGGTGATGGTTACACTCATTGTGAAGGTATATATACTGCAAGAAATCAGGAGATAATTTTCTTGCTGTCTTCGTTATTTATTTTGAATATTTAAATGATGGACGCTCTTTACTTGGGGACGGTTGGTTGTTGTTTAGCACTAACCTTGTTAATGGAGATAGCACTTCTACTGCAACAGACAAAGTGTTGTTTTTTTGTGACATGCAATTTTAGCCTTATTGACTATTTAATTATACCTGCCCTTGTTATTTTAGCTTCGGGATCTGGGCGTTGTGAGATTAACAATGGAGGATGTTGGAAGGAGACCAGGAATGGCCGGACATACTCTGCCTGCACTGTAAGTTATCAATTGGGATTTTTGCTGACCTTAGTGCTGCCAGATGTATTGTAAAAAATCTAAAACCATGTTTGTGGTGTTTATAACCTACAGGATGACGGCTGTAAATGCCCGGATGGGTTCAAAGGTGATGGTGCCCACAAATGTGAAGGTAACAGTCAATTCCTGAACTCCATTAGGCTATTAGAATTGCTTGCATGTCCAGCAAAACTTGTAGGTTTTAATGGACAAATGTGAATATGCACCTATGAATTTTCTGGCAGAGTCAAAGCATATTGGATATCATTGGTCATGTTGCTCCTTTGATGTTGAGCTGATGGTAAATATTTCGTGACAGATATTAACGAATGCAAGGAAAAGACTGCATGCCAGTGCAAGGAATGTAAATGCAAGAACACATGGGGAAGCTATGAATGCGGCTGCAGTGGAGGCTTGCTGTACATGAAGGAGCATGATACATGCATAAGTATGTACCTATCTTTTCTAGACTTATTATTGTCTCAGTAGTCATTTGTTAGACTTAAGCTAACCAATGAGATTTGGAGGTCATAAGGTCCCACAAATTGCAGGCTAGTTAATCTATTGAGGCACACTAATCTGATTGGTGATTATTTATTCAATAGATTAGCTGTTGAAAGCTCAAAATAGCAATATATAGGATAAGTCTAAGCGGTGTATGCAAAATCATAATCACACAGACATGGACCCGTGTCGTCCCCCTGGTCAACACTGGAAGCGACTCGCCTGTGCACCTAGAGCCCCAGCCCCCTCCTTGTACCCACCTCACCGCTGCTGGTGACGGCCGCGGGGCCAACTCCCTCCCTCTCCTCTCTATTTCTCCCTCCTTGTGTTCTAGATCTGTTCTTCCGTGGTGTTGGGTCCCCGCCTCCGTTGCCATTCGCTAGCATCGGAGGTGAGGGCCCCTCCGGTGTGCCCGTGGAGGAGGGCAATTCTCCGTCGGAGCTCGTCGCCGCCGGCCTCAAATCCCGATGGATCTGGAGCTTCCCTGTCGTCTTTCTTCCTCTTCGGAGCCGCTGTCGCTCGCCGTTGCCTTGGAGTCTTCCTCGCCGCCGGATTCGAAGCCTCCGAGAAGAGCGCAACAACGTGGGTATGGGCGGTACGGCGCGGGTGCGGCGTGCACTGGGTAGGCGTTGTTTCCTCCGAATCTGGCTGGGTTGCCTTGTTGCCGGGTTGGTCGCTGTGGTTCGTGGCGGCGTGGCGCTGTGAGGCGCGCGCATGCAGCGGTCCAGGCGTCGCCCTCCTCGCCGTCGAGTGTACTGGCCGTTGGTACGCACATGTTCACCGTCGTCCAAGAGTCTGCCTCGCCGTTGGAAGCCGAAGCCTCCCCATCTTCCTTCTTCCTCTCCGGAGCTGCTGTCGTCTGCCGTCGATCTGGACCTCCGCTGACCTGCCTGCTCGTGGAGAAGGTCTGGCCTTGCTGCTATGGTTGGGGGCGCTCATTTGTGGGCTGTTGTCCTGAGGCGTCGCAGGCCGGTTGTTGAAGAGGCCCAAAGACTTGGGTACTTGCTGTTGGGTCGTTGTCTTGAGGTGCAGGCCGACTGCCGACCATTGTGGAGGCTCCGTGTGTAGCAACTAGTCTGGTCCTATAGGCAGGACATCGTCGATGAGCCCCGTGGGAGGAGGAAAGGAATTAGAGATGCTGGCTCCTTCTACGCGCCCTCCACCATCGTCATCGAGGGGAGGGGTCGCTTCCTCACCCACTGCATTCTGAAGCTGCTTGTTGGTCGTCCTCTCAGTGTGTGGTGCCTGCGGTGGTTCTTTGTGCTTTGGCTTGTCGTGCGGGTGTTGCCATCTGATGGTGGTGCCGTGTTGGTGCAGTCCAATAGTGTGGTGTGCCATGGTGGGCTCAAGATGGTGAGCAGTGGTGGGGCCTTTTCCGTGGTGAGCACCTTGGTGTCGACGCACTTCAAGCCCTTGCATGAGACGTTGGTCTTCAGCGATGGTGGAGCTGTGGTTCTCCATCCATTGCTTCTATTCTTCTCTTTCAAGCACTGTGGAATGTTATCTTCTGCATGTCTAACTTGTTAACCAGTTCGAAGCTTCAGCATGTTAGGTGGTGGGGCGTTGTCCTTCCCTTGGCGGTGGTATCTGTTTTGCGTGCGTGCGAGTTGGTCGGTGTTTCGGCGTTGTGTTAGTTGGTGTATGCCCCTTGTTTTTTGGCTGCTTAGCCAAGTGTTTGGGGGGTTCCTTCCCGTCTATGGTGTATCCCCATTGGGACCGGTGTCTGCAACTTTTACCTTTTTTACTCCTGCTTTATCAACATAGAGAGCTGCCTGTTCGGTTTTTAGAAGGATAAGTCTTAAGCATTGATTTGAGCGATACTAAATTGACATCCATTGTATTCAGGCAAAAGTGCAGCAGCACAGGTAGGGTGGAGCTTCCTGTGGGTTATCTTCTTCGGCCTAGTGGCAGCAGGAATTGCAGGATATGCAGTGTACAAGTACAGAATCCGGGTATGAATGATATGGACAACTTCTGCAAGTTACTTATCTGCTCATCACTCTAGGTTGACATGTAATTATCTTCTACTTTTCTGCCTGCAGGGCTACATGGATTCAGAGATCCGTGCCATCATGGCTCAGTACATGCCCCTGGATAACCAAGGAGAAATTCCAACTCATTCGCACCATATTGAGATGTGAAGAGCAATGCAGCTTCCACCTTATGAAAATGATGAAGAGAGGAAAATAACACATGTCTTGCATGTGTATCACCGAAACGATCTTATGTGTAGCATACTAAGACCATTCTGTAAATTTCTAGACCAACTTGCACCCATTAGCTTAGGATTCTACCCTGTACCTAGGCATGCCTGCATCCGACCTAATAATTCTGACGACCTCCTTCCTTTTTGTGAGAAAAGAGATGGCAAACTCATTTGGTCCTTCCTCTGTTTTTTGGCCCCTGGAGATGTACGTGTTCTTTCTCCTCGTAGTAAATGAAGTGAAACGCAACTTCCATGTCAAACGGATTTTGTGCCTAAAGAAGCCCAATGTCGTATTGACAAATTTGATGTGTCGCTGTAATTCATGAAGGGGTGACATGACAGAATTGCAACGGCGCTCTATAAAAGATGGCAATCTGTCGGTGATGCTTGCAACTTTCGAAGGGAGTCGGGCAAAAAATTGGGCGAACGTAAAGAAAAACTACAGCTATGACAGATAGCTCTACATTAGTTGGAATACAAGAAAATAAAGGCTTCCTAAAAAAAGAAATAGAGGCGGTTATTGGATCCTATATGATCTGGGTTCATACACTGGGAGGTTATTGAATCAACTAGGGTATCATGCATCGTCTATTTTTCTTGGGTTTGTTACACAAACATCTCTCCGTATCATGGTAAATCATCGCATGATTAGACCATATTTCGGTGAATGGAAATATTATTGCATGGATAGGCCATATTTATGTAGCTATGCAATTCTAAACTCCCAGACTCATGCAGCTCGAGCATCTCCTTGTCGTATTAGCTGCTTACCCGATAACACACTATAACCTTGAGACCTATGGATTGGTATGGTAGCAATTAGTATCTTCTCATTCGGTTTCTCATGCTACTTACCGATTTGATCACATAGCTATGTATTGCCACTTGTACATAAATAAACCAGGCTTCCTCTTTTTTCTTCTTCTTTACATGGAGAAACCCACTATGAAATGATGTGGTAAGTCCTATCTCTGCTCCATTTTTATCAGGCCTTGTTTTTCTATGATGAAAACACGAGCTAGCAGCTTGCATCTAGACGAACTCAGGTAGGGTAGGCATGACTAGAAATCATGTAGGCTCTGCAATCTGCATGCTATGCTTGCTCTGAATTCCTCTTCTGTTTTTCATGTTTCTCTTTTTATTATTCGAACCTATCCATTCATCATTCACGTTCTTCCTCCAACTTTAATGGCATTGCAACCCATGTAGCATGTGTTGACTCCCGTACAATCTGGGAGTTCAATTTGGACGTGTTTGTTATATTACAAATTTTACCGTATAAAAGTTCTTGCGTATGTAAAGGGCTAAATATATAACTTTATATCATTGGCATGATTTTACATTTCACTGACGCATAGCATCGAAGCATATGATTGATTGCACCCTTTGTTTGGGATTCTATAACATCACATGGGCACTTGGCTTTTGGTTTACCATCATTCAGTATCGGCTTTTAGTTTACCTTAAACATCATTTGTTCTAATTGCAAATGTGTGCATGACTTCAGCTGAAAGAAATATCAGGTTTAACATGTGTTTTTTTGCTTGCTTTGAACAACAGTTTGATACTTAAAAAAAAAAATTGTGCCATGAAATGCAATGCATAGCCTTTTTGCATTCATGACTATATCAAAAATTTGTAGTGAGAGTTTTTCCAGACTTGCCCATTAGAAAGTTGTAGCTTGGTACGCTTTACGCGATACATAGTTATTTGGTTTAAAATATATATTTTCATTGCAACACACCGACACCTAACTAGTAAGGAAATAAAGCTACGATGTACGTTGCCAACAAAATAGACACTACTACTACTCGTCTAATCGGTTCTCTATTTAAAAAAATCATTCTTTGGAAAGAAAACATGATAAACTATAGAAATTTGGAACTAGTAGTACATTTTACTGGTAAGTCGTCTTGGACATTGATACAGTCTCCAAAATAACACTTTGACCATCAATTTCTATATTGTTTCAAATAAAACACTCCCACGAAAGAAAACATAATAAACCATGGAAACTTGGAACTAGTGGAACATTTTTATGGCTTATCCCAGTTTCTGGCCTTAGTTTCTGGCCTTCTTTTCAAATAAGCTATTACCTGTTGGCAACCTGAAGAAAAGGGAAAAGAAAAGGTCACTGGACAGACATTAGACGCTGACAACACAATTTGAGAAAAAAGACATGTCCATTGGGGAAGTCATGGTGTGTGAATGGGCAACCAAAAGGCCAACCCAAATACTAGTCATCTTAGAAACAAACATGAAAGAATCCGGAAAAAATCCCATATGCTCCAACACAAGAAGAAACTCATCGAACCAGCTAAAGAGATATTCCAAGTGACAAGAGACGCTGAAAGCATTGCACCCAGCCCCTTGCATTATTACAAAAATGTCAATCCCAATTTACAGGTACCATCCTCCCTTTTTACCAGTATCTTATTGAGATTATAGTTTACAGGTACCATCCATACGAAAACCAAAATCACACCGACAGTTAACAACAAAACCTATAACTTTGCACTTTGACCCTCTACCCTAGAAGAAATTATAAACCAGTAACGTTTGCCGCTGCTGCGCCGGCGACGCCCTCCTTGAGAAGCGAGTCCCGCCATGTGGGAGCAGGAGGAGTGTATGGCGAGCCACATGTCGATTCTGGTTATCAGTAGGTTCCGTAAAAAATTCAAACTGAGTAAAATATTTTGGATTTATCTAATTTTTCTCAATGTATAAAGGAAATTTGCAAATGGCCTGCTTGGAAGGCTCTATGTCTGGGCAGGCATGGTCATGTGTCCGAGCGCTGACTGTGCCAATTCTTTTCAATTGTTTTTTTTCTTTTACATATGAAAAATTCAAATTTTAATTCAAAGATTTCGTCCGAAAAATCTGATAAAATTTGCAAGCTGATAGTGTTTTTGCTGCAAAGTCGCCGAGGCAGACGGCGCACTCGGTAGCCGGAATGCCCTCCTTGGGCCCGTACACCTCCATCGGTATCCTCCTCAGCGCCTTCTTCTTCAGCCCTGCGGCGACAGATGGCCATGCGGACCCTGTGGTGGTGGTGACCGTGGTGGCGCCTGATGGTGGTGCGAGCCTGCGGGTGCAGTAGAGGACGCAGCGGATGACGGAGCAAGTGAGAACAATATCATCCACATAGAGCAACAATGTGGTCGTGTCCGTCCCTCTCATGGTATATGAAGAGCGAGGTGTCTGACTTGGCTTCAATAAATCCAACCGAAATAAGATGAGAGGCAAACCGGTGATGCCAAGCACGAGGAGCCTGCTTCAGACCATATAGAGATTTGTTGAGCCGATGACAAAATCGGCGAGAGGAATCGCAAAACCCTTGGGTGAAAAGATACGGTCTCGTGAGAGTACCATGCAAGAACGCATTCTTCACATCAAGCTGGTGAATGGGCCAGTCCGAGAGAGCCAGAGAGAGAACCACTCGGACAGTCGCTGGCTTAACCACCGGGCTGAAAGTCTCATCATAATCAATACCGGGTCGCTGTGTAAAACCCCTGAGAACCCAGCGAGCCTTGTAGCGATCAAGAGAGCCATCCGCAAGCAACTTGTGACGAAAAATCCACTTGCCGGTGACTACATTAACACCGGGAGGTTGTGGTACGAGACTCCAGTGTCATTGGCGATCAATGCATCATACTCATCTTGCATAGCGTAACGCCAATTGGGGCCTGAGAGAGCATCACGACGGTGCGAGGCAATGGCGACATTGGCACTGGCGTGGAGATTTAGGCGATCCATCGGTCGTGCAATGCCGCCTTGCTGCGCGGCGCATGGGGTGCGCGTTGTCGATCGGAGCGATGGAGATCGGTCGAGTGTCGGTGGTGCGACCGGTGGTCGTGGCGGATCGGCGCCTGCTGGCAACGGCGGCGGATGCACAGGCGAAGAAGACCCGGCGCGCAAGACGGGGTCGAGCGACAGTCGGACGTTGAGGCGATCCGCGCCGCTGGCGGCGGCTTTGTCGCGGGTGCATAGGCAAGCAGGCGCCCTTCGGCGAGGCACGGGCCGGACGGCGAGCCGGACGCCCCAGTTCGACGGGCTCGATGAGGACGAAGCCGAAGCGCCCTGAGCCGGCGGCGCGGACGCCGTGATGAACTCGCATGCACAAATCGAGCCGAGAATGGGAGCGGTGAGATCATGTTCATCAAGAAGGAAGTCCAAGGCGGAGATGGCCATGGTGTGGTGGACATGTCGTGAAGGAAAGAAGGATTCATCGAAAACGACATGTCTAGAAATGAGAATGCGGTTTGACTGGAGCTCAAGGCACCGATAGCCTTTGTGCTCGGAGGAATAACCGAGGAACACACATAAAGAAGAACGGGGAGCGAGTTTGTGAGGTGCTGTGGCGGACATATTAGGGTAACAAGCACACCCAAAACTTTGAGATGGTCATAGGAAGGTTGAGTGGAATATAAGTGGGTGTATGGGATCGAGAAGGCGAGGGTTTTGGTGGGAAGGCGGTTGACGAGGTATGTGGCAGTGTGAAGTGCTTCAACCCAATAAACCGGAGGAAGACTCGCCTGAAACAAAAGTGAACGCAACATATTATTTATGGTGCGAAGGGAGCTCCACCTTTCCATTTTGCCGAGAAGTATATGGACACGACATGCGAGTGCAACACCGTGGGAGAGGAAGAACGCAAGGTGGAGAATTATCAAACTCGCCATTGTCGTGACCGACGCTCTTGATGGTGGTGCCAAATTGTGTGTGAACATACGCAAAGAAATTGGAAAGGGTAGGAAACGCCTCGGATTTTAGGCGAAGCGGAAAAGTCCAAATGTAGTGTGAGCAATCATCCAAAATAACAAGGTAATATTTGTATCCCGCACACTAACAATAGGAGATGTCCAAAGATCACGGTGTATCAAATCAAAATTGTGAAGTGCTCTAGAGCTAGATGATCCAAAAGGTAGTCGACGTGATTTAACCGAAATGCACGCATGACAAGTATGGTGAAGATCATCCTTATTACAAGAAATGACACTGGAGCTAATAAGCTTGGACAGAGCTTCGCGCCCAAGATGTCCAAGACGGCGATGCCAAAGAGAAGTGGGTGCGGCGATGAAAACGGAGGTGCTGGTGGTGGAGGAGTAGAACGGGTAGAGGTCACGAGCTATTGCACTGGCGATCACGTTCTGGTTTGCAAATCCTTCACGTAAAGACCAAACGGATCAAATTCAATTGAGCAGCTTATTATCGGTGGTGAAACGACGAATGGAAATCAAATTCTTAATAATGTTGGGAGACACCAAACATTTTTAAGAACAAGAGTGCGATGTGGAAAAGTAAAAGTGTGTGATCCGGTGGCTGTGACAGGAAGAAGTGCACCATTGCACACAATGATAGATGAAGGAGTATAGGCTGATGGTGGGAAAGTGGTGGTGAGATTACCATCGTCCGCAGTCATGTGCGATCCGGCACCGGAGTCGGCGTACCATTCGGACGGTGCCGAAGGCGGGGTGAGCGTCATGGTGTTGAAGGACTGCGCTAGAGAGTCCTGTGTCCATGCGCCTCCATGGGTGGGGTTCCAGGGTGTCTGGTAGGTTGGTGGAGGGCCTCGAATGCTCACGTCCGGCACTCCCATAGGCGCTGTGGTGGAGATGGGGCACGGCGTAGCTCGTCCGTGGCGTGGTCGCCGGAATACCGCCAAAAGAGCCGCCGTACTGAGGAGCAGCAGTGAACGCTGGCGGAGGCGGCGGTGGGCGTCCATAGGGCCACATCCGCGAAGGCGCCACCCAGGTGCTTGCGAAGGAAGGATGCACACCAGGTGGGGCGCCTCCATGAGCACCGGGAGGGGTGCTGCCGTATGTGCCAGAGGGCGCGCCACCTGCTAGTGGCTGTTGGCTGCCCTTTCCACCGCGG
This sequence comes from Hsuehochloa calcarea, assembly GCA_036346395.1. Lineage (NCBI taxonomy): Eukaryota > Viridiplantae > Streptophyta > Magnoliopsida > Poales > Poaceae > Hsuehochloa > Hsuehochloa calcarea. The sequence continues at coordinate 28,915,437 of CM070613.1, forward strand.
CCACGGCGGCGGCCGTTGCGCTGGCCGTTGGTGGGAGGACCGGGGCGCGGGAGGCGCTGCTTGGCGGCGCGTGGCGCCGAGGCGGTGCATGCCCCGCCAGACGCGTCGCAGCGAGGAGAGCCGAAGGCGGTGACGGCGGATGCGCATCGAGCTCCATCTCCTCCAGAAGAAGGTGCGACCGAGCCTCGGCAAAGGATGGGAACGGGCGATGCATCTTGAGGATGGACACCATGTGGCGGAACTTGCCACTCAAGCCGCGAAGAAGCGTCAGCACCATCTGCCGGTCGCCAATGGGATCGCCGAACTCGGCGAGAGACGCTGCCATGGTCTCTAGGCGGCGACAGTAATCGGTGATCGTCAAGGCGTCCTGGCGGAAGTTGCGGAACTGCGTCTCGAGGAGGAGGGCGCGAGACTCCTTCTGCCCAAGGAACTCGTCCTCGAGGAAGCACCACGCCTCACGGGCGGGGCGTTGCCGCAGCATGAGAGACTGCTGCAAGTCGCTGGAGACGGTGCCGTAGATCCACGTCAAGACAACGCAGTCCGCCTGTGCCCACGCCGGCCGCGCGGGGAATGCCTCGTCCTCAAGGACATGGCGAGTCAGGGCGTACTTGCCGAGGACGGTGAGGAACATCCCGCGCCACTTGGTGTAGGTGTTCGTGGCTTGATCGAGAATGACAGGGATGAGGGCCTTGACGTTGACGACGGCGGTGGCCTGCGCCCAGATGGCTTCGTGGGCGACCTCATACTCGTCCAGTGCGACGGCACGGAGGCGCTCCTCCTCGCTGAGGCCTGCGGGCGCAGATGAGGACGCAGAGCAGCGCGGCGAGGATGACGTACCACCATGTTCGCGTCGAAGCTGCCGTTGCTTGCGTGGTCCCCACCACCACCTGCACCTGCACCTGCCGCCCTGGCCGATGCTAGCGTGACCAGCGGCGGTGCCTGATCGACGTTGTTGGCTCAGTCGCTCAGTCGTCGTCGCATGGTGGGTGCTTTTTCTTCTTCTTCTCTCTCTCTCTCCTTCTGTGCCAACTGATGAATAGTGATTGATGGTCGGAGGGGTCAGGCCAGTCAGGTAGCTTGCTGCTTGGAATTTGCTCATACAATTAAGGATTGCGTATGAGATTAATTGAGACAGATTGCGATAGGCGTATCGTATGTGTGTAGCTAGCTTCGAGTCCATACGTACGCGCCTTTTTTCTTTTTTTCTTGGCGCAGCTAGCTGAGCAGAGCTGTGGAAGTAACGAAAGTGAAAGCGCTGTATGTCTGCTTATGTCTCCTAGACAGCGTGCAGTCCAGTTTTACCGAATGAATGAATGAATGAATGAAATTGTGAAATTGCACGCCCTCTGCTCTTCTTCTTCCTCCTCTAGTTCTGTACTCAGGCTCTGTTTGTTTAAACTTTTTGTATGGTTTAAAAGCAAAAAGTCTAAGTCTAAACAAAAAGATGCCTTTTTTATTCAGCTTATAAAAAGATTAAGCTAATTTAAGTCTAAAATCCATAAGCCGTGGAAGAGGTGCTTTTTTTTGCTTTTGCGGAATGGAATATTACTTTACCACTATACTTCGTTAAAATTACCCTCAAAATACCATTCGAATGTAAATGTGAATGCCCTCGTTTTTTTTTTGCATCGATTCCTTCCTCTCGTCCCGTTCCGCCCCCTCCCGTTCCCGTTCCTACTCCAACCCCCCACCTACACCCCACCTTCGACTCCTTCGTCCGCCGCCTCCCCTCCCGTCCCCGTCCCCACTGCCACCGCCACCGCCACCGCCTCCCCTCCCCCATCCCCACCGTGGCCGTCTCCCCTTGTCTCCCCCTACCGACAGTGCCTCCCCTCCCCTCCCCTCCCCATCCCAACGCCGCCGCCGCCTCCCTCCCCTTCTCCCCCAAACGCCCCCACTGCCATCACCTCCCCTCCCCTCCCCATCCCAATGCCGCCGCCGCCTCCCTCCCCTTCTCTCCCAAACGCCCCCACTGCCATCGCCTCCTCCCACTAACGCTGCCTCCCCTCTCCTGCCCCCACCGACGGATCCCCTCAACGCCGCCGCCTCCCCTTGCCTCTCCCACCGACGCCACCTCCTCCTCCCCATCCCCAACGCACCCGCGCCGCCGCCTCGCCTCCCAACCGACGCCGCATCCTCCTACCCATCCCCAACGCCCCTACCGCTGCTGCCTCCCCTCGCCTCCCCCTGTCGCCGCCTCCCCTCGCCTTTCCCACCGACGCCTCCCCCTGCCGCCGCCTCCTCTCGCCTTTCCCACCGCCGCCTCCCCCGCCGTCGTCGCCTCACCTCTCATCTCACCGACGCCGCCTCGAATCATCCGCCGACGCCTCCCCAAGTGTGCCACCGCCTCCCCTCGTGCGCCGCCGCCTCTTCAGTTGCAGATCAAGGTAGTCATGGTGAATTGTGCAAAAGATCTAAATTTTATCATGGAATGATTGGCCTCTTTATTGATATGTTGCTCTAATGATATAATCTCAACAAGATTTTAATTGTTCTTTCTGCCACATTGTTCTTGCTGCTGGTCTCTGATTTTAACCGCAACTTATGTAGTTAGCATCTGCACTGTGTTGCTCCGTTGGCTTCATGTAGTGAGCCTAGTAGTTAGTATATTTGATTCATACGCTGGAATCCCTGATATTGTATCAAGATGCTCTTCCTATCCATGTTCACTGAGAGCATAATTGCTCACTAATAGTATAATTGCTTGTTGCCTATCATTGATACATCACACTTTTGATTAGGTATTGTGTATTTTTGCAAGAAGTACAGTATTATAGAAAATATTACCAGTAGTAGTAGTAGTAAAGGGCTAGCATTGAGTTTGCATCGATGTGTTATTAAATTGGCATTTTCTGATAAAACCATGTGTTGGACACAGCAATAGGTTCATTAGTACCTTTTTGAAATATCCAAGCATTAGCTGGATGTTTCCATCTCTAATTTATCTAATCTGATTCTATTTGTTATTCCTTACTCTTGATGTTTCCATCTCTAATTTATCTAATCTAATTCTATTTGTTATTCCTTACTCTTAGATTGTTATCGATATAATATGAGTGAATATATAACACACAGCAAGAAGTACTTAGGATCAATGATCAACAAGTCATTACTTGTAGAGTTGTGCATGTCGGACCCCAGATTTTTGTATCCGGATCCTCTGTGAAATCACTGTGCTATTCCCTAGATCAGTAGATAGCACTTCACAAGCACATTGCTGAATCAAACCATACATGGCGTAAAATTATTGCATTCATTAATTTACACATCAGAGTTTACATAGACCGCTTCGGGTCAGTTTTTACAATAAGGGCCGAATAGGCCAAATGAATACATTACAAAAGATAGCGGAAGCGACAACGGAAGCAAATGGGTGAGGGCACATCTTACCGCAGGCAAGTGACTGGGGAACCTGTGTACACCCGATATTATCCGAAAATCCTCGGACAATATAGGAGGTACACAAGAACCGACGGAGTCAGCTAGACTGGAGTGAGACTAGAACAACTAAGGACTAAACTACGCTTCAACAATTCCTGGGTCTTCAGACTTCTGGATCCTCGTAGTAGTCGTAGTCTTCAGGTCTTCCTACTTCTGAGGAGTTGGGAAAGAGCGAGGATGAGCACAACTACCGTGCTCGCGAGCCCACACAACAGATGCAATAATATACATGCAAGGTGTAACAAGGTTGGCTCGGGTTCTTTTATTTGCGTAAAGCAGTATTTGTAAATACAGATATTAGGAAATTCTACCACTTAGCATTTTAACCAAATTACATTTTTAAAGAGATTAATTGTGCAATAATTAATAACAGCAGAGGTTCTCTCCATCGGAAACTCTGTCTCATGCTTCATTTGATTGGAGCTACCTCCATACATTAACAACACTGGATACAACGATCCAGGAAAAGTCAAATCTCAGGCCCCGACCTGGTTTTTATACCACCCACAAAGGTTTTTAAAATAGAACTAACTCAAGTTAAGTTCCCATGTCCGCCTTTGACCGTAGGCGCGGCTGTTTAAACAGTTTTGACTCTGCAGAGGTTATACACTTTACCCACAAGAGACAATCATACTCGTTACCCCACATGATTCCGTAGTCATGTAGTTGAGTGATCGTCACAGTAACCTTTCAATCTACTTCGCCCTTTCCATCATCTCACCCATATGGGGTTGCGCCCATAAGTTGTGCGGGATGTTCACCACTACGACGAGCGTAGCTGGCGACCTCACCCTCGGTGTCCCTTCCCGGCTCATGCCTACACTGCCTCTCCTCCACCAGTGAGATGACTTTCAGGGTTTGATAAATTTACTAAGCCAAGTTGCATTTTGCATACTTGTGGTTGTACTTGTTTTACACGGGAGGTCATGACAAGATTAAGTCCTTAATCCACCCAGGCGGTTCATACCACATACCAATCGCTCTCGTGCACGACGGCACCCACCATTCTCTCCATCTGCCCAGATGTAGTATTAGCAAGTTTTAGGGTTTTGGAGAAGTATAAAATAAATTATCCAACCAGTCCAGTCATTCTCCCTCAATGACTGCCCAAAACAATTGTCATGATTAAAGGATGATGATTTGGGGTAGAAATTCCCCGGTACTTAAACAAGTCTAGCATGGCGTTTAAGTACGACCTATAACTAGTAGGTTACCAGATATTTACTAGGGTGACAAGGATATTGGAAGTTCAATTTTCAAGGAAATGAAATAATAATTTATTAATCAACAAGTAGGCATTTAACTACCTTAGGGTGTTTGACATATATTTGCATAGAAATTAGAGCATGCAATTTGATATTTTAAACGAATATAATTTGCATAAAATGTAGGATCAATATGATCAAAGTGTTGACTCGCCTGGGGTAAAGGTAGAAGGGTCTAGGTATTCTTGAGCTTGTCCGAAGTGGAGGTCTTCCGCTTCTTCGAACCCTACTCGGACGCACGTACCGGAAAAGATACAACAACAAAAGAGAGCAAATAAATACAAATCACCAAGCAAATAAACTCCAAATTAAACAAGACCAGTGCCATTAGCAAGATCTTGATTTTAGAAAATTTTAGGAAAAAGATTCATAATTTTTGGAGCTATAATGAGAGAGTTATGGATTTTCAAAGATTTCAACAGAATTTTCAATTGATTGGTAAATCAGAAAAGGCTGAAAAATCGTGGAGCCGACACGTGGCGGGCTTGCACAGTCTTTGGTGCCGCGCGCAAGATCGTGGCGTGGGCGAAGGCCCGACGCTGCGCCGAGTCCACGCGCATGGGTCTACCGAATAGAGTCTCGGCCCACACGCGTCGGCCTCGCCGAGTGAAAACGGCGAGTTAACTCAGCGCCACAATAATCCGGGGCCACGCGTCGGTGAAACAGAGTGATGCTTAGGGCTAAATAAACCGGGTTTAGCAATTAAACGCAGACAAGAATCGCGAGCAGTTTCGTCCGGACAACGGACCGAGGAGAAGAGGCGGGCGGCGCGGCTCGTCGCCGGTGGAGGATGGCGGCGCGCCGGGTTACCAAAATGGGTTCCCCTCGGTGAGGCGGTCCCGATGACGGTGGCGGCGGCGCCGGAGTTGGGCCGGAGCGGCGGCGCGACCATGGGAGGCGGCGGCGGGAGCTCGGCCGGAGGTGGAGAAAGCGCCGGGTGCCGCGACTCGACGAGGCCGTGGTGGGAGCACGGGGTCGGCGAGTTCCTCCTCAGCTTACCTGGCCGACAATGGCGGCTGGGGGTAGTCGGCGGAGGGAGATCGGCGGCGAGGAAAGGGTCGGCCGGAGGCGAGGAAGACGAGCTCGATCCGGGGCTGTGGTGGTTCGGAGGCGACGGGGTTGGAGGGGAGGTCTCCTGGGAGGTGGTGGCGCCTGATGTGACGGGGTGGCGGCGCGGAGATCGCGGAGGCGGAGATCGGCGGCGAGGCGGATTCGGCCGAACCGGGGAGCTTCGGGCGCACAGAAATTTCAAGGGCGCTTACCTGGGCGCAAGGGGGTGGAGTGGGGAGGTAGAAGAGGGCTCCTCCGGAGCTTTATAGGCGGCCGAAAAAGGGGAAGGGCCGAGGGGAGAGGGGCCGGTCAAGGCCGGGTCCCGAGGATGCTCGGCATGGGCTCCTGCGCGCACGGAGGAGCAGGTGGAGCAGCGGCATGGGCGGCGACGATCTCAGGAGCTTTGGCGACGCAAGGCAAGGAAGGGCAGTCTTGGCGCACGAGGCCGAGGGACCGGGCGAGAGGGGGCTCTGCACGCAGCGTGGGCACGGGATGGTGGCGCAGGATGGCGGTGCCGCGAGCCGGTGGCGCTGGGCCGGTCGAGGCGAGTGGCAGTGGTCGGTGGTGGCGGGAGGGCGGCTGTGTGGTGTCTGCACGCCTGTAAGAGGGAGAGCAGTGGAGATGGTGGGAGAAGAAGAATCGGGAGGGGAGAGAGATCGACCGGGCGGTTCGGTTCGGGGAGAAGAGAGAGCAGCCGAGAGGCGAGCGGGAGGCGCGGGCGGCCGGGCGCCGGAGGCGGAAGCAAAGCAGGCGGCAAGGCCTGGCTGGAGCGGCCAGCAAAGGAGAGAGAGGGAGCGGGCCGGAGGCGCAGCGGCTAGGAGGAGAGAGAGCGGGGCAGGGGGGTGAGGAGAGGCACTGGGCCAAGAGATGGCGAAAAAAGGGGGGGAGTGGACTGAGCCCAAGACGGGGAGGAAGAGATTGCTAAGATGGATAAGGGCTCCAAAACTGAAAAGGGAGCTAAAAGCTTGAGTTTGAAATTTTGAAAACACGGAAAGATTTGAAACACAAATCCGAGCTAACAAGAAGTTTGAAATCTTTCAAAAATATTACAAATTGCAATACCGAATTGAAAATAGGGGTTGAATAGTAAACACTATTCATTAACTGAAAACGGGGTGTTACAGTGCATTACCTTTTTCAACTATAAGTAAGTACCTACCAAATTACTCCTAAATGATCTATTGCTGATGAACTATGCTCATTTACAGTATGTATTTAATTATTCCTCCCTATACTTGAGATGAAATATGTATCAACTATAAGCTTGTACTTTAAATGTACATACATATCAGGCCCAGTGGCCTTTTAAATTAAAACAACAGTTCAAGCAGTGATCACTATATTTGATTATTAACAAATCATGGTTCCCCATCTGATCCCTAAAGTCAAAACCATATCCACAATCTAATCCCAATAATAAGTAGGAAGCATTGAAGAAAGAATACAACTTGTGGAATGATTTGAAACAAAAGGCAACTGTGCTAGGTTGGGATCATAAAAAAGGAACAATATTTGCATCGACGTTTAGTGGAAGGAGCACAAGGTAGTAAATGGATAAACATCTATTCATTAATGTGTATGATCTCATATTTTAATTTATACTAACTTCAGTCATTTTTTAAATTTTCAGCAATATCCTAAACATTTTCGTGATGGACTGCTTGAGAACCTAGATGATATGTATCGTATGTTTGACAAGGCTCATGTCACGGGTAACACTTCAGCCATCCCGGGTGAGCCTATTCAAGAAGACCAAACCGTTGTGGACGTTGATTGTTCCAAGGATGGCGAGGAAGATGCCACCGCCGATGCAGAGAACAATGAGGTCATCTTCACGAAACCAAATGTCGTTGCGAAGCGTAGGGCGCTAATAATATTAATTCTAGCCCAAAGAAGAACAAGAAAAATCCACAGCTAGGGATTTCAAGTGCATGGTGGATATTATCGCAAAAGGTCCTGTTCAGAGTGGTCCATCTATAGCAGATGCTATGGATATAGCTATTCAGGCTGGAGTAGTAGAAGGAAGTGATGAATATTTCATTGCGACAAGGCTCTTTACTAAACTAGAAAATTAGAAAGTGTTTGTCACTATGAAGACCAATGAAGTAAATATGATTTGGCTTAGCAGGATGTTTGATCTCAAGATGAAGAAAGATTAGATCTTTTTCGTAATTCTTTTTCATTTCGAAAACTACTCGGTGATGATTATGTAAGGGGTTGAAACTATTAATATTATGCCGTAATCGAATTGTTGTTAGCTTCTAATGTGTTCTCAATTAAACCATAATGGTGTTGAAACTATTCAGTTATGTCGTACTCATATTATTGTTACATTGCAATGTATTCTCAATTAGATTATGTTATGTTCTATGTTACTGATCATTGTTATTATTTGTAGATGAGCTCATCAAGTGATATTGATGGTTCAACCATTGAGAGTGACATTGATTGTTCAACCACTGAGAGCGATTTGAGAGAAGATGACATCTAAATAACAAAAAAGAGGAAGTTACCATTTCAGGATTTTGTTGCAGCAGCTGGTTATGTAGGTATGTTCTACTATGACACTTACCTAAACAAAAAGGAGAGGGGACAACCACTCCTGACTGGTTATGAATGGGTTGTTGTGCAACTGGGCGATGAGAGAGATTGTTACTCGATGTTCCGAATGAGTAGGGTTGTCTTTGATAGTTTGTATGAAACCTTGGTTGTAAATTATGGCTTGAAATCAACTAGGACTATAACATCTATAGAATCTTTGGCTATGTTTTTGTGGATAGTTGGTGTCCCTCAGTCAGTTAGTCAAGTTCAAAATCGCTTCAAAAGGTCCTCAGAAACAATTAATAAAAAGTTTGGTGAAGTCTTGCAATGTGTCTATCTTTTATCTGAAGATAACATTAGACCAATTGACCCGGAGTTCACAACAGTGCATCCAAGACTTCAAGATAACTGCTTCACGCCTCATTTTAACAATTGCATAGGTGCAATTGATGGCACACATGTACCTGTTGTTGTTCCAGCGGATGAGCAGGTTGCTCACACTGGTCGCCATGGATATACATCTCAAAATGTGATGGCAGTGTGTGACTTCGACATGAGGTTTACCTTTGTTGTCGCCGGATGGCCGGGTTCAGCGCATGACACAAGGATTTTCAATAACACTTTGGACAAGTATTCGAACCGGTTTCCACATCCCCCTGAAGGTACTATGCTTCTTTAATCATATAATTAATTATTATAATAGCCCTCCTAATTTTTATTGTCAATATTTATATGTTTCATGTATGTAAAAAATATTACCTTGTTGATGCGAGTTATCCCAATCAAAAGGGCTATCTAGCTCCTTACAAATGACAAAAGTATCATCTACCAGAATTTCTCTATGGTCGACAACCAAGTGGGAAATACGAGGTGTTCAATCACGCACACTCGTCCCTTCGCAATGTGATTGAGCGTTCCTTTGGCGTGTTGAAGATGAAATGGAGAATCTTGTTGGCTTTGCCAAGTTACAAAATGAAGATTCAAATGAAAATGATAATTGCATGTATGGCGCTACACAATTTCATCCGAGATAGTGCTTTACGTGATGAATTTTTTGAGAGATGTGATCTTGACGAAGATTATGATCCAAACGATACACAAATTGGATCATTTGGAGGGCATGGTGTCAATAGATCAGTAATCGATGATGGAGATATGAGTGTCTTTCGTGATAGCATTGCTACTTCTTTAATGGTCGCAAGAGGATAAAAAGATTACAATATGATCGAATATTATTTTATTTAGTTTTCTAATATATGTCTTTCTATATTAATTTTTTTTTCATTATGCAATGTCCAAAATTAATACATGCACGAACAAGCAAAATCTTTTTTTGTATCATATATACACTTGCATGTATCGTCGTATTTACAAATTTCATGCAAAAATAAGTTTAAATTCATCCTTAATAACATCTTTCGTACCCTCAATGGCAATTCAGACTTTTTATCATTCACACACAGCTCAATAAGGTAACATTCTATAGAAAGCCAGATTACCAAATATCAAAACTTGACTTTAAAGTTGAGGAGTTTATAAACTGATTAAATCAAAAAGCTAATTTTAAACTATAAATCAAAAAAATCTAAACCTACACAAACAGAGGCGCTCATCTGATTTGTCCTCCCGCAGGCTCGCAGATCAGGCGCCACCACCACAGCTAGTCCTCTCTATCTCCTTACACGAAACCAAGTGTGCCATTAATCATTTGGCCCCATCTGCGTGCATGACCATGGCCTGTTACACGCAACTTCTGGCCAAAGAAGCAGCATTAAACAGCCTCCAAAACACCAAATTACCTGCCTTTCTTCGACGACCTAATCTTTTGGGTACCCAAAAGCTAGCGATCGTACGTGCATATAACTCAATATCATAATAGAGTTGTTCATAAAAATGCTGGCACAATTTTAAGAAAAATAATCGCAACACATTTCGAGTTCATGTCACAGACCTCGTAGAGAGCTAAGATACGAAAGGGGCGTCAAAGTATGAGTTTACGATGCAGATACTTCCCAAAAGTAAGCTTGAATTTTAGGTAAACTGGTTAATTAGTGTGCGTAAAACTTAATATTGAATCTCCTTGTTAGAAAAAAAGAAAAGTGCACATACGTACGCAGTTCTCCTTTCTTTATTTTAACATGCGTGAAACAACATGTTTATTTATAACAACCACCGCCTATAGAAATATATATACGCATGGGCACGTATATATAAGAGAGAAAAAAAAATTTACGGAGGAGGGTCTCGTGCGAGACCTTATTCCATTAACCGTTGATTCTTCTTCTCTTAATAGAATCAACGACTCATAGGATAAGATCTCACGTGACGCCCCCTAGCAAATTTTTTTCCGACATATATATATATATATATGCAAACATATATATGATGGGGGGAGCAGAGCAATATATATACATATTTAGAGCTGAAGTATGCTGCAAATTTTATTTTATTCTTGTACCTCCAACGATACGATCTTATCTATGTGTACCTCGGACGATTGATCTAATGGACCCTGCACCAAATTAAGAATCGAGAGTGAGATCGATCTGCATGCGTGTGTAACATGCATGAGAGAAGATGCATGCATGCATGGTCAGTCCTGTCTAGTTACGTACGTACGTACTCCTTCGTTGCCCTATATTTATCCATAATCTACTATAAATACAAACCAAAAAAACTAAATCTAACAAATACTTAATAAGAAATGACTATACATACCACTATAAAATGATATATTACAACCACTATAAAATGATATATCACAACCACTTAACCTCTTTTAAAGAAAAAAATTGCAATAGCTACACTCTATATTCCCATAATAAATAAATATATATATATTAAAACAGATAGCGAAACGGAGGAAGTACTCCATATGGGCTTACTTGCTGCAGTCGGTGTTCGGGCCGATGGTATAGGGGATGCTAACGCCGCACTTGCCTGGGACGCCGTTGACTAGGCCGAGGTTGAGCGACTTGATGCTGCCGGCGAGGCTCTTGAGGCACCGGCACGCCCCCTGCCGGTCGGCGGTCGTGCGAGCCCTGTTGTTGAGGCTCCTCACGCCGTTGCAGCAGCCCGAGGTCAGCGCGCCCTTCCCCGTCACGTACGGGATGCACGGCGCGACCAACGACCCCACCTGCCCGCACGTGATCGCCGCCAACGCCTCCGCCGCCATCAGCACCACCGCCGCCGCAAGGAAAACGGCCACCATCGACGTCTTGTTAAGAGCCATCGTTCGTTCCTAGGTACGTTAAGCTAAGCTGGCTAGCTAGGAACTGACCAGGTGACTAGCTGGCTATGCAGCTGCGAACAGTGTAGTGGTAGTGGTGGTGGTGGAGGGAAGGAGTTGGATAGGATGGGTATAAATAGTGAGAGTTCTTTGGGCTATAGCTAGGGCACATGCATGATTGAATTTCCAATCGATGGCCGTCGCTGTCCGGTCGTTAGCTGGAGGACTACTGGCCAGTTACTATTACTAGTGTCTCTTCTATCAAGTGATTTAAGCTATTACCTGTTGGCAACCTGAAGAAAAGGGAAAAGAAAAGGTCACTGGACAGACATTAGACGCTGACAACACAATTTGAGAAAAAGACATGTCCATTGGGGAAAGTCATGGTGTGTGAATGGGCAACCAAAAGGCCAGCCCAAATACTATTCATCTTAGAAACAAACATGAAAGACCCCGGAAAAAAATCCCATATGCTCCAACACAGGAAGAAACTCCCATCGAACCAGCTAAAGAGAGATTCCAAGTGAGACACCGGAAGCACTGGACCAAGCGCCTTGCATTATTACAAAAATGTCAATCCCAATTCACAGGTATCACCCATACGAAAACCAAAATCGCACCGACAGTTAAAAACCAAACCTATAACTTTGCACTTGGACCCCCTACCCTAGAAGAAATTATAGACCAGTAACATTTTCGGCCGCGCGGTATCTCACTTCCCCTGCTGCCGTTGCTGCGCCGGCGACGCCTTGAGAAGCTAATCCCGGCATGTGGGGCAGGAGGAGTGCGTGGTGAGCCACATGTCGATGCATCGGACGTGGAAGCCGTGGTGGCACCTTAGGAGCACTCGGACCTTCTCGCCGTCGGCGAACTCGCAGGGAAAATGTGACCGTCGAAAACCACCGTTATCGGTGGGGTCCGTTAAAAATTCAAACCAGGTAAAAGATTTCGGATTTATCTAAATTTCATTAATGTATAAAGGAAAGCTGCAACATATTTGTCTTATAGGTGTGCCAATGGCCTAGTTGGCGGATAAAATTTGCAAACCGACAGTGTTTTCCCTGCAAACTCAACGAGGCAGATGGCGGCACACTCGGTAGCTGGGATGCCCGCCATGGGCCCGTACACCTCCACCGGTATCCTCCTCAGCACCTTCTTCTTCATGATGGTGCGAGTTTGCGGGCGCAGTGGAGGCCTGCGGGTGCAGATGAGGATGCAAAGCAGCACGGCGAGGATGATGACCATGTTGGCATTGAAACTGGCATTGCTTGCCTGGTCCCCATGTTGCCACCGCTGATGCTGGCGTGACCAGCGGCGATGCCTGGTCAACATTGTTGGCTCTGTCGCTGAGTAGTCGTCGCATGCATGGTAGGTTCTTTTTTTCCCCTCTGTACTAACCGAGGATTAGAGGGGTCAGGCTAAATGATTGCACACTCTCACACATTGTATTGATTGACTATGGAGTATGTTATTAATATTAGTGTATATGTCATATCTAGATTTTAGGGAGAGTTTGTTTTTCATATTTAAGCAGTATTTGTTATGGATACTAGAGTTAGTTTGGTATCCCTTCATGATATGTAGAGTTTTTTTGAATATGAATAGTAGCTTGTACTAAATAAAAGGGCACCTATTGTAATCAGTTCTTTAAAAGCAATAGAAGAGAGAAGAATAGAAAACGCTGCAGTGCAGCACCAAAATCCTTCTGTCTTTCTTTCGTTCTAAGGTTTCAGCGTATGCACGTGTTTCATCCAGTGTGATCGCGTGTGTGCTTCATCTTCGGATCGGCTTCCAATGTGTGTCTCCAGGTTCTGCCGAGTGTTGTGTTTCTTCTTTGGATCGGTTGACAATTGGTATCAGAGCCTTGCGCTAGATCCCACAGCGATGTCTTGATCATCTTCCCACTCACCTTCCCGGCCAAGGATGCCCAGTGATGTCGACACACATCTGGAGGTGGGATCCGATAGCAGCGACGGTGGAGAAGTGGTGATCCATTGCATGGTGAGGGAGTTAGGCAGATCGGTCGTCTACCCGATGCTGACACGAACCAACTATGGAGATTGGGCTCTCATGATGAGGGTGAACCTGCAGGTGCAAGGCCTGTGGGAGGCGATCGACCCCGACAATGGCGACTACCACGATGATAGGATGGCGATGTCCGCCATACTCCGTGTCGTCCAGAGATGCTTTCGACACTCGCCGTCAAGAACACCGCTGTAGGACCGTAAAGGCGACTAGGGGGGTGAATAGGCGCTTTCTCAACTTTCTCGCCTAAATCAAATTCAACACGAACTTTACTCCTTTAGCTATGAAAGCTAAGAAGATCAGTAAGCGCACAGTGGAAACCTTGTGCTGAATTCGATACCCCGACAACCACACGACACAAAAGTGGAGACTTTAACTCACTAGTCTGATCTGGGTACTGGCGGTCAGACCGGCTGGACACAGGCGGTCAGACCGACGTTCAACGAGCGGTCGGACCGGCTACTAACTGGCGGTCGGACCGGTGGATATCGGTTCGACCGGCAGATCGAAGCGATTCGAAACGCGGCGGTCGGACCGCCGTTAAAATCGGTCGACCGGTTCATCCGAGATTGAAAAATCAAGCACAAATCCAAAAAGAAATTTGATCCAACTTTTGATTCAACCAATGAAACTTGATCAAATTTCGAGCACACCTCCCTAAGGATATTAAAGACCTATTTCTAGCGACGATTCTTCAGATCCACTTCGCAGAATCGATCTCTCAAGGTTTTACCAAAGTAGTGCACAAACCCTAGAAATATGAAAAACTTTGATTCAAGACTTGCTTGTGGGGGTTGATGGTCTAGATGATTCTAGGGGTATTCCCACACATCAAAGCAAGACAAAATGGGTCAAGAGACCAAGCTTAAACACTTGAATCAAGGAAGCACCAAATTCATCCAAAAGAGAGAAGAACACAAAGAAGACAATTGATCTCTCAAGCAAGCATCACAAGATTGATTGATCTCACAAGATGCTTACAAAGCCACTCCCTCTAGGAGGACAAGAGCTCACCAAGGAGCAACCACAATCTCTCCCTCTCCTCTCCTCTCCAAACCCTAACCCTAGAAATGGCTAAGGGAAAACCAAATGAATGCTTCAAGGGGTTTTACATCTCCCCCTTTCTATTTATAGGAGAGACCTAGGGTTTCACTTTTGGGACCCACTCACACATGGGACCCACACACATACAACCATTGAAGCAATCGCCTGCTTCACCACGTGCAGGTTGATCAGCGGTTCTCATCACGTCGCCAAGCCTCTCTTGTCCGAATCCCATCGGAACCTCCCAGAGACTCGCACCGACTTCCGCACCGCCTGATCCAACCAGCTGTACCGAACTACCCGTTCGATCCATCTTGCCCATTCTGCACCATGCTTGTGTCACACGATCTCACCCGGCATCCATGATCGTTATAGACCTCAGCTCTCCAAGCGTAGTCCCGATCCACCTCACCGTTTGACGTCGTTGACCTGCAAGCCACCTCCACAGCAATAGACAAACAAATCGTTTCGGGAACAAGTTCTTCACAACTTGACCCACGTTAGTTCCACAATGCAATATACAACAATAAAGCATTGACAACTATACATAAACCACAATCAAAACACATCAATGCAAACTTGGCTAACCTCCAAGTCAACGGCGTTCTGACCGCCCCATAAGGCCGGTCCGACCGATTCCTCAACGGCGGTCGGACCGCCCGAAAGGACTTAGCCAAATTTTCGCGTGAAAATCAAACCTTCGGAAACTTCAATCGAATAGAACTTTTGATCGGAGCTCCAAAATGATGTGACCACATCCGGAGACTCCTCACTTGCCTACACAACCTATTTTTGGCTTAGCTCCAAAAACAACTTTTCAGCAAATCGGTCGGACCGGCCACCATGGCCGGTCGGACCTCTCCACGGGCGGTCTGACCGCCTGACAACACCGGTCAGACCGCCTGTGGTCTGACAGACTGAAGCAAACCCCGAAAACGCGAGATTTTGCAAATCAACAAAGCCATTGCCAATTGACTCATCATCCTGAGATCGTGCACATATCCTCACGATATCCACAACCGCCAAGGACATATGGGACATCATCAAGATACTACGCATGGGAGTTCAGCGCGTGCGTGAGGCAAAGGCTCAAAAGCCACACAAAGAATTTGAGGTGATCAAATTCAAGAACGACATGTCGGTGGATGACTTCACAATGCGGCTCACCGGCCTAGTCAACAACTTGGAGATACTCGGGGACAAATTGGAGAAAGACCGCGTTGTTAAAAAAATTCCTCTGCGTCGTCTCGTCGAGGTATACTCAGGTAGCGATCTCAATTGAGACACTCGTTGACTTGCTGACACTCTCGATGGAGGAGCTCACCGAACAACTAAAGGCCGTAGAAGAGATCTATGACCAAGACAACACCAACAGTGCCAGCGAACACCTGCTCCTCATAGAGGAGGAGTAGCTTGCATGCATGAAGCAACGCGAGCATGACTAGGGCTCGTCTAGTGGACAGAAGCCCAGCGGTGGCTATGGCAACAATCGGTGCCGAGGCAAACCAAAGAGACGTGGCAGTGGCTATGCTGCCAGTGGTAGCTATGGTAGCATTGCATCTAATGGCGGTCGTGACGTGTCGAAGGATAAGTGTCGTAACTGTAGCAAACTTGGGCCCTAGGCCAGAGACTACCGCAAGCCGTGGCACAATGAGCACGCCAACCTAACGCAGGTCGATGACGATGAGCCCACACTGCTCATAGCGCAGTGTGTGGTCTGAGGCCGCCAAGAGCATGATCAACGACGCCGTGCTCAACGAGGTGCACGTTGATGTGAACCTAGGACATGAAGAGGACCGCCATGTTGATGCATGGTACCTTGACACTGGAGCTAGCAACCACATGACGAGGTGCAAAATCGTCTTCACCGAGTTGGACATCGGTATCTCCAGAGAAGCACGACAGTGGTAGTGGGCAAAAACACCAGGCGACGATGACTTCCAAAGAACGAACAGGCAGTAGCGGCGGCTTAGTGAAGAAAACCCTAGGTGCGCTCTGATACCATGTTATGAATAGCGTTTGTATTCATTATGAGGCCAATGGGTATATATATATATATATATATATATATATATATATATATATATAAGTACATGTGTGACATATATGCAAAGAGCCACTTGTACAATACACATCTAACATATTATAAATAGCGTTTGTATTCAATATGAGGTCAATGAGCCAATATATATACAAGTACATGTGTGGCATATATGCAAAGAACCCCTTGTATAATACACATCTAACATCATGCATCGGTTCCGGCCGTACATGCGCTAGCCGTATTACTGCACTGTATTTGCATGGTCAAACTAAGAGCATATACGTGGTGTGACGCTTTTGTATTTGCATGGTCAAACTAAGAGCATATGAGACATGTAAAAGACAATCCATTGTAGAAGTTGTATGTGTGCGCTTAGAGAGATACTATTGTCGGACCGGTAAGATTCGATATGTAGGGTACAAGATGCATCATCCGGAGGGTTGGGGAGGAGCGAGAGTGAGCACAACTACCGTGCTCGTGAGTCAACACACAGGATGCAATATTATACATGCAAGGCTTAACAAGGATGGCTCGGGTTCTTTTATTTGCTAAAGCAACATTTTAAATTACCATAATTACAAAGTCCTATGACATAGCATTTTTGGCCCAACACATTTCCATTCCACCCACAAAGATTTTTGAAATAGAACTAACTCAAGGTTAAGGAGAGAGTGGATATAGAGAATTGAGTTATTTCTCACTAGTATGGGCTAACCCCCATGCAATAGTCGATCGGGCTACATTAGCACCCATCAACATCCCATTCCTCATACCATAACGTGATAAACAAGTATTTAACTACCTTAAGCTTTAACATATCATTGTTTACAAAATTAAAGCATGCAACATTGTATATGGAGAAATTGTCTATAGAGACATGTAAAAAAGACAATCCATTGTAGAAGTTGTATGTAATGCTATATATAAATAACATAGAGAGATACTATATGCAAATTTGAAGTTTTGAACTTGAAATCAAGTTTTGATTTTGAATTGAAATCACAGTTTTAATTTTGAATCCTTTTTCAAAAACGGGATGTTACAACTATATACAACAGTTGTCTATACCATTGTCCATACCCTAACACGCCTCAGCTTTGAATAATCAAGTAACAATAACGCAAACACTATATGGAATCAAGAGAGTTTCTTTAATTGTTTGGCAAAACATGCATCCAAGAAAGGAAGCAACTGGAGCTAGCTACTTTATTCCTTGTTCCCTTCCTCTATTTCCTCCCTTGATGCTGGAGATCGATCTTGATGTTGGAGATCGATGTCACAACTAACAAGCAAGCTAGACAGGAGAAAAGTTTTCGTCAGTCCGAGATGGGACATTCTGTAACGTGGTCTACAATTGTGTGCCATTAATCATTTAATTTGGGCCCATCTGCGTGCATGACCATGGCCTGTTACACGCAACTTCTGGCCCAACAAGCAGCATTAAACAAAAGTGATCGCGCATATAACTCAATATCATAATAGAGTTAAGTATCTTTAGTCGTCCATAAAAATGCTAGGACAATTTTATGAAAAATAATCGCAACGCACTTCGAGTCCATGTCATAGACCTGGAATAGAGCCTAGATATGAAAGGGGTGTAAAAGTATGAGTATATGAGGCAGACTTTTTTCAAAAGCTTGAATTTTAAGTAAACTGGTTAGTGTGCGTAAAACTTAATATTTAAGTGGAAGTGAAACTCTTTATCAGAAGAAAAAAAAAAGTGCACATGTGCCGTGCTCCTTTCTTTATTTTAACATGCATGCATGCAACAACATGTTTATTTATACTCTTTTGCTAGCTCCCTGTCGTATGAAATTTTCTTAAAACTCATCAGTCACACATGCAATTGCACAGAGAAATAAGCAAACGATTATTAATTGCCTGAACAAGTAGGTCAGACAAGTACTCGATGAACAAAGTAGAGCAGACTAGGTACATACAGTCGCAGTTTACGCACGCAAATACGTAGGATTGAAAGCTATAGCATATATACGCAAACAGATGATGGGGGAGCAAGACACACATTTAGAGCTGCATATATACTACGCAGCAGCTTTTTATTTTTATTCTTCCACCTCCATCGATCTTAATTATCCAGGTGTACAAGATCAACGTACGCGTCAACGGCCTCCACGACCGCGCGTATGCAGGACGATTGATCTAATGGACCCTGCACCAAATTAAGAATCGAGAGTGAGATCGATCTGCATATATGCATGGTCAGTCTAGTCATGTAGGCTTTACTTGTTGCAGTCGGTGGACAGGCTGATGGGGAAGGGGACGCTGACGCCGCACTTGCCGGGGACGCCGGCGACGACGCCGAGGTTGAGCGACTTGATGCTGCCGGCGAGGCTCTTGAGGCACCGGCACGCCCCCTGCCGGTCGGCGGTCGTGCGAGCCATGTTGTTGAGGCCCTTCACGCCGTTGCAGCAGCCCGAGGTCAGCGCGCCCTTCCCCGTCACGTACGAGATGCACGGCGCGATCGACGACCCCACCTGCCCGCACGTGATCGCCGCCGACGCCTCCGCCGCCATCAGCACCACCGCCGCCGCCAGGAAAACGGCAACCATCGACTTGTTAAGAGCCATCGTTCGTTCCGAGGTACGTTAAGCTAATTAAGCTGGCTAGCTAGGAACTGAGCAGGTGACTAGCTGGCTATGCAGCTGCGAACAGTGTAGTGGTGGTGGTGGTGGTGGTGGTGGAGGGAAGGAGTTGGATAGGACGGGTATAAATAGTGAGAGTTCTTTGAGCTATAGCTAGGGCACATGCATGATTGAATTTTCAATCAATGGCCGTCGGTGTCTGGTCGTTGGCTGGTGGACTAGCCAGTTATTACAACTAGTGCTTCTTCTATCCCGTCATTTAATCATATCGATGCGCACGTGCGTCGTTACCGGTAGCTACTGCATCCGATCTTAAATATATGTTATTCTGAACATTGATACCGTCTCTAAGATAAAACTTTTACCATCGATTTATATAAAAATATGTTATTTTAATTAAAAATTAATTATATGTGGATCCGTCTGCACATAATTCGACTGTTTTCACTGTAAAAAAAATGTTATATTCTGAAAATTATTTACAAATCTATTATACATAAATTACAATAAATTATTTATATAATTTTGGTTCTTGATCACTGTAATTATGTCCGAGACCAGGTTTTTCAGATCTAGCCCGGCCGGTCTGGCGTTTGAACAGGTTAGTTTTGTTTTAACTACGGCAGCTCATCTTTCTTATTTAATTGGCCAGGTTAATTATATTGATGATCAGTTGGAAAGAGTTACTTATGTACGTATGTAATCGAATGGGTGAAGGGCAATTCGTCCGGGCGGGCAGTTTCCCTGAGGGAGCGGCACCTGTACAGTCAGCGAAGATGGACGGATCTAGTGACGCGGTGATGTGCTGATACGGCGCCAAGCATGCAGTTGCCATGTTGCATCGAACAAGCAAGCTAGGCGTCCATCCATACACGAACACGAGACATGCAAGTAGTTTTTGAGTTTTCCATGGATGGTTTTCCTGTACCACCAACCTAATAATTAGCTAGCTGTCCACTCCAAGAATCGTCAATAGTGTCAGCTTTAAATTGTTCGTTGCAACGTCCCTGTATATCCTCGCGACGCGACCGATCAGCATGCATGCGTCCTCCAACATATATATCTCTCTCTTTTTTTTTTCTTGGTAAACATTCCCTGATTAATCGATCTAGCTAGCTAAGACACTGTGTGTTCGCACGCGTGCCACTTTGATGCCAACTGTACATGCATGCTGTGACGGGCTGTACTTGCTTCGTCCTTCTTCCGATTCAACTTAACCGGAAGCTCACCCGCTCCGGCTGGCGCGGCCGGCCGTCTGGAGCGCCACGGACTGCGCAAGCGACGCTCCAAGCGCACCGGGGCCAATTCGATCGGGCGGCCGCGAGCGCGTCCATGCGCGATTGAACAGGGCACGCTTTTTCCGGCGAGGCCGGAGCAGCAGCTTGAACCGGACGGGCCGAAGCCGATCCTGCCCGGCACCGACGGCGGCCGTTTTTCCGCCTACGTAGCAGGCGTGTGAGGCGGCGTTCCTCCCGGCCTTTAATGTTAATGTTATTAATTTACTAGTTTAATATCCGTGCTTTGCTACGGATTAAAAAAATTATATCTCATCAACCGTCGTCGTGCTCAGTCTACAATACAAGTGATCCGCTGGTAGTCCGTTCTTGGAAAGATCGATGAAATATTTGGGCTTCTTGCGCACCAACTTGGGCAGTTAGGGTGTGGGAGAGTGAAGAGTAGAGATGGTAATTGTGCCCGATTACCCGCGTGTCCGTAGGCGAATACCCTGATGGAGGCGGGTATGGGAGTCTTTCTTTGCCCACAGGCATAAAAACAGGCATAATTCCTTGCCCATCGGGTAAACGGACGTGGGCATGGGCAAGCTTCACCCGTACCCGCTTCACCCGATTACCCGTAAACTACCCGCATGTATAAAGAACTATGTCAGTTTGTATTTTTATTTTACTTGTTGAACTTGATTAGTTGTCTTGTCGAACATGATATGTGAAATTGTGACAAACTTTATTAGTTGTTGAATGTGTGATGCACCATTGATGTGTGAATTATGATGAACTTGATGTATGCATTGCTCGCGGGTAACGAGCATGCCCGCGGGCGATGGATACCCACGGACGGTGATGCATTATTCGCGGGTAAATTGGCATGCCTGCGGGCGACGGGTACCCGCGGGCGACGTGCATGGGAGAGGTTTTTCGTCCATCGTCCTTTGCGGGTATGCCCGTAGGGGGAATTCAGGGTCGCGGGCATGGGTATGGGCGAGTACTACCCGTACCCGCCGCGCTCGATTGCCATCCCTAGAGATGAGACTATGGGTGACCAACCGTACGCATGGAAGAAATTGAGAAAGAACGAGATCCAACGGCTCATATCTCACGAAGAAAAATAGATCTAACGGCTCACATCGTATGAAAGAGAACATATCGCCACTAATTTTTTCTTTTAAGTAGTAGAGAAAAATAAACGTCTGCAAAATAAAACTAAAAGTACGCACTGAAACCACACAGCTTGCTATGATTGGACCTTGACTCCTAATGAAGCCCAACACCGAAACCACCACAGCTTGCTGGGCCGAAAATACTTGGCGACGTTTATACAAGATTGATTCGGTTCCGTACTACCTAAACATAGGGGTGGTCTATATTAAATGCAGTAAAATTTGTTATTCTTTTTCCGAAACGGTGTTCTGTATTAAATTCGACAAGAATATCGTCCCTAGCATATATGTTAGACATATAATAATCGTACGGGAGTCTTAAAAAAATGGTATTGATAAATTTACCTAAAAAGGCAGTGTCATGATTTCATAGCGTAATTTATTTATTTATTTTTTTTGAATATATGATGATGAAATATAGTGATTGAAGTTGCCCCTTATTGATTTTGAAAACTGAACCATGTTACATTTCTTGACTAGGTAGTAGCAGAAATTATCATTTGAATGTACAAGTTACGTTCTTAAAAAACGAGCCCCCACTCCACGTCACCCTAGCTAACACGCATACACGTAGAATTTCAGAGTTGGGGACCTCATCAACGATCGAGCACATTCACCACAAGCATTCCTAAGTCTTAAAAAAAAATTGATTCCCTGTACGTGATGGGTATGTACGTTTGTCCACCCATGCTTAGACACGACCAGCTGCCCATCAACAAGCCTAAGCAAAGCTAGCTAGCCAAGGGTGAGCATTGAGCACGGGAACCAAACATGCATCACTCCTGATGAATGTATGAATAAAATAGTATTCACTTAAGTCTTAAAAAAATTTATTCGTTTAGGGGCATCTCCAACAACAGTTAGAGATAATATCGTCTTTGTCGGACCCCAGATTTCTGCATCTGGATCCTCTGTGAAATCACCGTGCTATTCCCTGGATCAGTAGATAGCACTCCACAGGTACATTGCTGAATCAAATCATACATAGCGCAAAATTATTTCATTCATTAATTTACACATCAGAGTTTACATAGACCACTTCGGGCCAATTTTTACAACCAGGGCCGGACAGGCCGAATGAATACATTACAAAAGATAGCGGAAGCAACAACGGAAGCAAAGGGGTGAGGGCACATCTTACCGCAGGCAAGTGACTGGGGAACCCGTGTACGCCCGATATTATCCGAAACTTCGAACAATATAGGAGGTACACAAGAACCAACGGAGTCAGCTAGACTGGGGTGAGACTAGAACAACTAAGGACTAAACTAAGCTTCAACATTCCTCGGGTCTTCAGACTTCTGGATCCTTGATGCAATTGCCAGCTCCAGGGTTCCTGTTTCTGAGGGTTTAGGGAAAGAGCGAGGATGAGCACAACTACCGTGCTCGCGAGCCAACACACACAGATGCAATAAAATACATGCAAGGTGTACAAGAATGGCTCGGGTTCTTTTATTTGCGTAAAGCAGCATTTGTAAATACAGATATTAGAAAATTCCTATCACTTAGCATTTGGACCAAATTGCATTTTTAAAGAGATTAATTATGCAATAAGTGATAATAGCAGAGGTTCCCTCCATCGGAAACTCTGTCTCATGTCTCTTTTTGACGGTGGTCATACCCACCTATTACCAGCACCGGGTAAGAATACCCAGGAAAAACCAAAGCAAGGGCTAGGTGAGCCCCGCACATTTTTCAACCCACCCACAAAAGTTTTTGAAATAGAACTATATCTTGTAAGTTCTTTTGCCCGCCCTTGACCGTGGGCACTATTGTTGAAACGATTTTATTCTCTGCAGAGATTGTACATCTTTACCCACAAGAGATAATCGGTTTGATATGTACACACGTTTAGTAGACATGTGAATCAAAGGAGATTATCACAAGGCCTTTACAAGGCATCCTCGATATTTCTTGCACCGCTAAGGTTTCACTGGCGGGGTTTAGCTCCGTGGGACCCGACAACCACTACGCCTGCCCCTCTTGCGCCATGCAACTTACGCCTAGGGTCCCGAAGTTACATTCCCAACACGTAGCCTCTTGGGCTCACGGCATTGGGAGCCCCTCCAATGGTGCGGCTCGTGCGGTGGACACCAATTAGTTAGCAGTCGACACCATTATAGACTTGTGGCTATACTGTTTTACAATAAGAGGTCATCACAGGATTAAGTCCTTAAGATCATCTAGGCGGTTCTTACCACATACCATCCACAAAAATATCACGGGCTACATTAGCACCCAACCATTTACCCTCCGACTACCATCCGCCGGATGGGTATTAGCAAATTTTAGAGTTTTGGAGGAGTATAAAACAAATTATCCAACCATTTGGTCATTCTCCCAATGACGCCCAAAACAATTGATGATGATTAAAGGATGATGATTTGGGGTAGTAATACCCCGGTACTTAAACAAGTCTAGCATGGCATTTAAGTACGACCTATAACTAGTATGTTACCAGATATTTACTAGGGTGACAAGGATATTGGGAGTTCAACTTTCAAGGAAATGAAATAATAATTTATTAATCAGCAAGTAGGCATTTAACTACCTTAGGGTGTTTTACATATATTTGCATAGAATTTAGAGCATGCATTTTGATACTTTAAAAGAATATAATTTGCATAAAATGTAAGATCAATATGATCAAAGTGTTGACTCGCCTGGGCTATTTTACCGTGGCCTTGATCTTACTCAAAGCCTGATTAGATAGAGGTTCGAAGTCTTGATCGGCGTCTTCGCTTGAATCTTGGATCTGCTGGAGTCGTCGATTCTTCTGGACTTCGATTTCTAATTACGCAATAACGATTGAAACACCAAATAAATCCAAAGAATTCAAGAGACCAAATAAAACACACGAGCCTCAGAAAGATTGCGGAGTACGGCTTGAGAGAATGGTTTGGGCGACACCGGAATGTTTGACAGAGTCAAACGTCCAGTTGGGCGAAAAAGGAGGAATGACAGGGAATTTCTGCCATGAGGGAGGATACAAAGAGGGTATGGTCGAAGTAGCTTTTGCCGGAATGCTCTACTGCGGATTCGGAAGACTGCAAGACTATCATACAGGCGACAAGGCAACTTGACTACAGGTTCTATACTAATCTAGAATACTTGATCAACACCAAATCAAATGGCAATTCAATCCAAATCTCAGCTACCAGATAATACTCATCTATCAAGAGCTAGCTACTCAACTTACTACTACAACCTATTACCAAATCAAGACACAAATTCTATTGCCAAACCACAACTCATTTCCAAACAATACGAATGGATAAAGCAATCCAATCAATACTTCCAGCTTTCACCAAATATCATTATTTCCACAATCATTGTCCTACTGACGAACACTATCCAACAACTAACAATTGATTAACAAATCCAATAGACAATACTGCACCGAAGATTAAAACTATCCTTAATAATCAAGATCACAATTAACAATTCAACTTACTGCCAACAACACATTCTACTAATCTATGGCGACATTTCTTAATCGTTGGATCGATTGTAACCTCAACGTTACTGCTACGAACAGGGGAATAACTACGAATCAAATGCTGACAATCGAAATATATAAATAACAAATTCTACAACTCAACAACTCGATCGACGGATTAACACAACCTCAACTATCGATTGATCGCAGACTTTCCATTTGCAAGCATAACTAACTATGGACCTAATGCAACAATATATAATTGCCAAATCAATCAATTTAGTCTGCTGAATGACATAATATTACACAAATGATCTATTGCCGGATTACACACAAATTTCGAATACAAAACATATGCTACTGCCAACACATTGATATCCCATCAAACATGGCCACAGATACTTCAAATTGCCAGGTTACGCGTATACAACAAATACAAAACAACACTATCTACAATATCGATATTCCACAAAAATCAACACTGCCACCACAAGACACTAATGAGTAAAATCAACAACAGCTCACTATCAAAATTAATCCAGGAGCAACAATTGTAACAATTCATCTGGCAGCCAGTCAGTCGAGCATTGCCATTTCCTGGATCCGCAGAGGAGCAGTCGGGAGAGAGGGACAGGGCAAGGGGAAGCTCGGCCATGGCAGAGGGGGTTCTGAGGGGGAGAGCACAGAGAGCAGGGGAGCAGAGAGCGGGCTCAGGCGGCGGCAGCCGAAGGCGGGCAAGGGCCAGAGGGCACCGGGGAGGAGCTGGTGGCACCCAGGGGCGGTCGGGCTTGGCAGCCACACGACGCCCGGGGGAAGGGAGCACCAAAGGAGGGGACCGAGAGCAGCAGGGGGAGGAGGAGCCTTACTGCGTGATCGGTGGAGGCGAAGGAGGTCGGAGCCGAGGCGGTGCGGGAGGAGCTGGCGACAGCGGACCTTAGTGAGGCGAGGCCGTGGCCGGAGTCTTGGGAGGCTCGGGGCGTCGTCGTCGTGGCGCTCAGCCCAGCTGGGCGACCGGGCCGAGGCGACGGTGAGGGCGGCCGGGCGAGAGGGGAGGAGCAAAGCGGCGCGAGGAGAGACTTACCAGGAGGGAGAAGGAGAGGAGCGGGAGAGGCAGAGGGGCTCGGGCCTCTTATAGCCCGGTCGGAGGGATGACGGAGGCGGCATGGCGACCATGGCGTCGATGGGGACGCATATGGCGCGCAGCGTGGCGATAAGCGGCTGCGGAGTGGCGGCCCATGCTTGTGAGGACAGCGATGTCGGCCGACCGAGAGGCGGCGTGGCGCCCATGGCGGCGATTGGCGAGGACAGCGAGGCAGGCGAGCGGCGGTGGAGGTGACTCGGCATGGCGGGTCGAAGAAGTAGGGCGGCTCTGGCGGCTGGTGGGGGCGACACTGCAGCGGAGCAGTGGAGTGGGGAGCAGTTGAGGCGGCGTGCGGTGGGCGAAGTTGGTGGAGGCGACGAGAGGCGGGCGGCGCAGGCATGGCGCAGAGGAGCCGGTGGAGGTGGGGGCGAGCGCCGCGATGGGTCGAGATCTGGTGGGCGGAAAGCGGCCGGAAGGAAAAGCAGGCCGGGCCGAAAGAAAGAAAAAGAAGAAAAAGCGGCCGGGAAAATGGGAAAAATGGGAGGAGGGCCGAATTTAAAAAGGGTGGCCCACAAATAAGGGGCAAGATTTTGAGAGGGGTCAAGAATCCGAAAATGATGAATCCAAATTTGAATTTGGACTTTGAAATTTCGAGGAGGGGTTTGAAACACAAACCCGAGCTTAAAGAGAGCTCGAGAATTTTAGAAATTTAAGTGGCGAACGAAAATCAATGAAACTCAAAATTGAATAACCAGCACTATTTGCGATCTGAAAAACGGGGTGTTACAGTCTTTAACATATGCAACATTATCGATCTTTAGAGACAACATCTCCAATGGTATATTTTATAATTTTATTTTGAAACGGGTCCACGTGTCAACTAAAGTAGATTAATGTATCATGTATTGTTTCGCGTGCATAACAGTCTTTTTAGAAAGAAACGATATGTGCTTTCTCTCCTCTGCGTAGGATTTTATTGACGTGATATAGCTAAGAGATGATAATAAATATACTATTGGAGATGTGCTAAGGAGTATATACTGTTTGGAACAAAAGGAATGTTCTCAAAAAAATTAATAAAAAGAAGAAAAAAATGTTCGTGTTGGTGCATGGTGTTAGCTAGCTTTAATTATTGATTGAACGCATGCATCAGTCATACTTATTCCATCATCTACTGTTTTTTTAGTACTCCTCATCTACTTAGTTTAGCTTCATAACTATATATAGTATGAACAAATCGCGGAGCGTGGAGGCCATGCATGAACAAATCCGTGATATCTGCAGAGTCTGGACCTGATCAACCCATGGGCAGGCGCTAGCTAGCTGCTCCCGCTCCACTCTCGATCGATCGTTATAGCAAATTAAGGTGGCTAGCTCCATGCATGATTAGTTAGTTACATGAATTGCAAGTAGTACGTGGTGAACAAAACCCGTCACTTCCGAGCATCGGAGTAATTAAATCTCAAAAAATGAACCACAAAAATAATTTCAGTAGCATTCAAACGTGTGGAACAGTGAAAGGGAGAGAAAGAGATGCCAAAAAGAGCTGCATATTATATATAAAGTATGCTCTCTCAGGTAAACGAAACCCACAAAGACTAGTACTCGAGTTGGCTCAACTCCTCCACCTCTCACATGCACACTACCTACGTACGAAGCATAGTGTACACATGGAGATGGAGATGGAGACGGAGACGGAGATGGAGCTTAATTTTATTCAGTATACGTATGTATGTATGTATATAGAGAGGCCTCAACTCAACATCCATGGATGGATGGATGGATGGAGCTAGGCGGCGGCGCTAAGTGATGGATCGATCAGCTGATCAGCTCACCCTGCACCCACAGATGGATCACGCAAAAGACATGAGTATCAGTGTAGGATATATATGTACATGAATGCAGGATCGATTATATATGTAGGTAGGCACCTGGAGCAGTCGATGGAGGCGCTGATGGTGTATGGGATGCTGACGCCGCACTTGGATGGGATGCTGGCGGCGTTTGCGGCGTTGAGGCCCTTGATGCCGGCGGCGGCGGACTTGAGGCAGCCGCATGCGGCGCGCCTATCGGCGGGGGTCCGTGCGGCGGCGTTGAGGCTCTTGACGCCGTTGCAGCAGGCGGAGGAGGGGCCGGCGCCGCCGCGGGCGTAGGGGAGGCAGGGGCTGACGGCGGAGTTGACCTGGCCGCAGGTGATGGCCACGGTGGCGTGCGGGGCCGAGAGGAGCAGCGCCGCGACGAGGGCGAGGACGAGCACCTGAGCGCGGGCCATCTCTGACAGAAGAGAAGAGCTAGGTTGGTTGGTTGCTCCTGAGCTTGTGATCGAGATGGGGATGGAGCAAGTGGTGGCGGTGCCGATAATATGGGGAATGTAGAGGCTTAAATAGGGTTTCGATCAGGGAGAAGTGAGATCGATGCAGCGAAGGAAGCTAGCTAGGATCGATCATATCGTCGGTGGATGAATTCAATTCGATGGGGCCGCGCCCTTCAGCTGGGACTGGGACTGGGACTGAGGTAGTTGGCCGTTGGGACCTGACAGCCGAACATGACTAGTCTAGCTAGTAGCATTCATGATGGTGTTGGGAGTTGGATCCAAGTAGCCATCAAACCATGGCCTCCATGCATTAACTAGCTCCATCCGTCGATCGATCCTGCTTCCGGTACCATCTTGCCACAACCACGCAGACCGACATGCAGTGCAGGAGGTTAATTACACGATCATAGATGGACGAGTAGTAATTGTCCCGCGAAATGTACTCCATAATATGTATGTATGCATGCATGCCTGAGTCTCTTTTTTTTTTTTACGATTTTTTCTTCCCATTATAACGAAGACCCACGCACCATCAGCTACACGTATGTGTGAGTGTCCACTCAACACAAGCCTTGAACGAACGGCGGTGACCAGGGGGTAAATCTCTGCGACTTAACAAAATCTCTACCGAGACACACTCGCGTATACGTTAATATAGACATGAGGATTCAAATATTGGTTAGTGAAGTTGTATACCCATAATTTCACCCCGCTAAGAGGTGGCTCCAATAGTATCTTTATTGATGTCTCTTACAACTATGCCACGTTAATAAAATTCTACGTGGAGGAGAGAGAGCACAGGTCGTCTCTTCCTGAAGAGACTATTGTGCACGTGAAATAAGATATGATACATTAATTCACCCTAGTTGACATGTAAGCCCGTTTCAAAGGAAAAATTATAAAATTTAAATGTTGGAGAGTGTGCCGGGGACTATCTTTTAGAAATAATATCACTAAATATAATATAGCATATGTTAAAAGCAAAGTTATCTCTAACTATTGGAGATGCCCTAAGAGGTGGCTTCCTGCCCGCTTGAGCTAGGTAGGGAAGGCATTTTCTACATGGACTGTTTATGCATGTTATCGATTCCCACGTGGGGTACAGTGCTCGACTGGGGCTGTATAATTTGCTGCAGTAGCTAACATGTACCCCTTAAATCACAAAGGAAGTTGCTTTTGGGATACGTGCAGTCAAATATTTTTAAACTTTGACTAATAATATCTTTACGAGTATCTAGATTTGACACATTAAAATATTAAATGCATGTAAATTTGTCTCAAAAAGTAATTTCGTAACATTATAAGTTTATTAGGTTTTATTACAATAAAAATAAGTGGTCAAAGCTGCATTTTAAGAACTGTGTTGATGTCTAAAATGATAGTTTATATATATATATATATATATATATATATATATATATATATATATATATATATGAAAATGGTATAATACTCATGGTAGTATGTGTTGTCACTTCTCATATACCACTTAAATCGTATGATGATACATTTTTATCTATTTAAGTATATCCCGATAATTATTATAAAATACACCTCCACGAAAAACTCATTACAGTCTACTTTTTTATAGCAAAATTTATGTATATACTTATTTTATAAGTCAAAAAGGTATATAGCAAAATTAAATGGCTTTAATTGGTACTTAATTACGATAAAAGCGATAAAGAAGTATAATATATCCGTTTAAGTGTTATATTAGAAGTGAGATCATATATATATAAACCGTTCTTGCCGTACGCGAAGTTATCGATGGTGATCTCGACGCACGTAACGCCGATCGATCAATCGTCTCTTTATGGCCGTAGTTCACATGCACGAATGTGAACGGCACTGACTCGAAAGGCGGTGTGTAAAGGCTGCATGCACACGTCCTCTCGGTCGGTCGATCGATAGAGTCATGCATGCACACGTCTAATATCTATCTGGAGCTAGTACTAGCAAACATGCATGCATTCTAGCTCTGCAGCTCACCCTGCATCTTGATGCATCATCAGAATGCCTTGGCTTTACAGATCTACTAGAGCCATGGGGCGCATGAAGGACACGTCTACGGTTGCATTGAATGAAACTATAGGTCTAGAAGTTACATTTATGGTTATACCAAGACTAATTGTATGTTCAAGAAGTTGCATTTATGGTTATACCAAGACTAATTGTACGTTCAAGAGCATTTGTGTGTAATAAGTATGCTGATTGTGGAACATACTGGAGACCAAATATGAGGCACACGGCAATTTTACAAAGTAGTGTGAAAGCAAAACGTACGTATAGGTATGCTTGGTCACAAATAACCAGTATTAGGAAGGTAGCTGTGCAGAGACAGTTCGCATGATGGTGTAGGCACCAAAATAGATGGACAGAAATATGGGTTCAGTATGAACCACTTTCATGTAGATCGATATGCAAGAACAAACAAACAAAAAATCTGCACATCCCCAATAGAAGTCTTAGGGAAGACCAGACAAAAGCGGACAACATTAAAACCGAGCATAGGTTCTATCCAAGCCGAAACAAGTTCTGTTAATTATCTAGTTTGATGTATCTAATAAGCAGATGAAATATTATTCCACGCTCGAAAAAGGTACAGAACGTGTCAAGCAATAAGGTCTAACAGTGAGATGTAGTAGATGAGTCTTAGTTTGTATGTAAAGCATCGAGTGTAGGAAAATGCAAAGTATTTTACGCTGCTAGATATAGACTATAAAAAGCACCAAAAGCAATGTTTGATCGTGATCTGATATAGACGCGATTGTTCAAAAACTTTAAAACAAGAGAGCGTGTATCAGTAGAGAGAAAACATAGAGGCTATAAAGTATGGCAGTACATATAAAACAGTACAACACTAACAGAAACAAACCAGGCGTCTTTTAAGGGCGGATTGGATAAAAAAGACTACTGGTGGAACCAACAGGAAGCACAAAGTGTGAACTTTTAGCATAGGAGCAAAATGTAAGCTATGTTGTGGCAGCATATGCTCCGTCGAAGTCACTACAGGAGTAGAAGAACGGTTCAAATTAATACGTGAGCTCTGGAAGTGAATAAAGATTTCAATAGGTATAGGTAAATATCATGGTATAGATAGCAGACCTAAACTTGGTTCTCTACTTCTACATCTGGACAACTCTCTTTGGTAGGCTTAGAAGCAGCGATATCGTGCTTCTAAGCCTACACTAGGCTAAAAAATACTGTGCAATCTGTGAGGATGGAACATAGACGGGGTAAGATAGATAGGGGAAAAATGCACTGCACTAAACACACGAAGATGAGTATGAATATTACTAAAAAAATAATTGAGCTCTTTACCTTGTAGGTTCTAAAATAGACAAACATCGATAGCATCTGTTGAACAATATGGCTATGGCTATGCGTGTGATGATCGAGCTCTGTTTGTATCTACGTATGATTATCCAAAGCTGGCAAATTTCGATCTATATGATTTCTTCATGAGAGAGTATACATCCATGGACCATTCTAATTAATGGCAGCGCACACAGTACAGTACAAGTAATACGTAGTTGATCGCGCGGTGGAGTTTTGCACACTAAAAGAGACTGTTACTAGCTCCATATATACATAATAACGCCAGATAGTGATCGATCTGCCAAGTTATTAATTTGGACTTGCAACGGAATGCCAAATATTTATGGCTAAAGCAAAACGATAAAAAAAAAGGAGTAGTCGAGCTGAATTGCCGCTGTGTACTGCATCTGCAGAACGTGCACACAGTTTTTCTCAACTCCAAACAAGTGTAATCAAACCCACTGTCGCTGCACATACGTTTTCTTTCTTAATCCTACCGGGTAAATCGAGGGAGAAATGGGGCGCTGAGGTCGGATCACTCCTTGGCCCCTTCAACCCCGCCCCCAATCGGATGAAAAGTTCCTCAGATGCGTCTCCAAGATAGCTTCCTTCCCTTCCTCGGTCTCTCGCCCCACCGCCTCGGCATCCTCCCCAGCCTCCCTCCTCCACTTCTTCGTCGCCCCCTCCTTTTCCCCACCCCGAGATCTAGACTTCTGCCACGCCACGCTTGCTTGGTCGTCCTCCTTGGCCCCTTCAACCCCCTCCCCCCAATGTGGTTGTGGGTCCGACGACGAGCGATGGCGGAGACATGACTCGCCTAGGATGACACAGTTGTGGGTCCGACGACGTGGCGGAGGACCTGCTGTTGTGCGGCGGCTGTGATCGAGTCCACAACATTGCGACGCAACAATGGTGGAAGAAGCACCAACCGCCACCCCAGCCCCAGCGTGGTCACTTAAAAGCAAACAGTGAGTATACGAATATACTCCGTAAGACTTTACCAAGCCTATACATAGCTACATGCAAGCTCTACTCAAGGAGAAGGCTATTGGGTTCATTTTCAGCACAAAGCAATATTTCAATGTAAATACAGTATAGTATATTCAAATCGTAAGTTAGCAAATATTTTAATAATGCAAATAACAGCGAGTAATTAACATTAGACATCAACAGAACACCTACATGTGGCTACCCCTGCAGCACACAAACATAGCATGAGAACTAATCTCAATACCACCAATCAAATTTTAAGTTTAAATTCCAAAAACAAGTTGAGTCTAATTCTTGCACGACCTAACGAAGCATTGTCATAACCAAGAACGTGGCTACTCGATTAGATTAAACCATGTAGGGGTGTACAACTTTACCCACATATCAGATCACTCCTTTTGCCAAGCTATTTAGCACACTTCCTTAGGTATGCCGACAGAGCTAAGTCCTACGAGATGTTTTCCAATATAATTCATTAAATAAGAGCCGCCCGTATGGATGAAAATCCATACGTTGTGTCAGAATCACCGGTAAAGCTTCTGTCAACTACCCCTTGGGATAAAGCCTTAGACAACTACCGATGTTTCTCGGGCTGGAGGACCTAGACAGGAACCCACCCCGCACACCCGACACACAGAATATTTTTTTAACACAACACACACACCCCACCTGCGACTCAGAGCTAACGCGCGCCAAAATACTGAGTCAAGAGGGTTCCCATATGCCCTCATGTGGATGTATGCAATAGTGCTTGGATCAGTGACACAAGTAATTCGGTCCTTATTGACTTGGGCACAAACCATTCAAACCCGACAATTACACCATACATACCATTTGCCCTAGTCCAAATCGTTTTATTTTCATTTTTAGTTTTTTAAATATAATAGCACAGGGTTCTAGACATAAAATAATAAATATGATTTATGTGATAAAGGTCATCGACAAAGTCAACAACCGCCTAATCTACCGGGAGCTAAGCATTGCTAAGTATGATACTGAATAAACATAAATAGACCATATAACATCCACCGAGCTCTAATTCACTAGCGTAATTATTAACTTAGGCCAGTGGCAAAGGATGAACAATTTTAGAAAATTCATGCAATAGGATTAACTACCTCTAATCACAAAAATAACTTGACAAATAAAGCATGCATACATACTATACTGTTGCAAAACAAGATAATAATTTTTGAATGTTATAGGATTAACATGCATCAATGAAATGAGTACTTGCCTTTGTTTGCTGGCACTCTGGACATTCACATGATCATCTCCATTGCACTCCTAAATCATCGTCATCTAACGATAAGTATTGTCAAAGCGAAAACACCGAATAAACACCAAAATTCCAAAAGTCTCAAAAAAATTATGAAATTAATACATAAGGTAGATTATGATTTAATAAGAATTTAGAAATAAAAATTATTTAATTTGGAGTTCGTAAGCGAAAGTAATAGCCTAAACCATTTCTACCGAAAGAGAAACCAGTTCGACTACACGTGGTCAGAAGGGGGTTCAACTTCACGTGGTCGGAAGGAGGCTCGACTACACATGATTGGAAGGAGGTTTCGACTACAGGTGGTCGGAAAGAGGTTTCGTCTACCTGGGCGGAAGGAGGTTTCGACTACCTAGTCGGAAGGAAGTTTCGACTACATGTGGCCGGAAGGAGGTCGAAGGTAGTCGAACAAGGTGGTTAGAAGAAGCTTGGTGTCATTAATGGGTGACGGCGGCAACGACGACTTCACTGAGCGGAGGGTAGCCTAAGCAAAAACAGGAGTAAGGAAGGGCAGGGGAATGTCGAGCATGGTTAGGAGATCATGCCAGAGGAAATAATCGGAAAATGGATGACCTCACCGGAGTCGAGCATGAAGACGAAGCTTTCAGCTGTGGGTAGGGGAAAATCAAATTCTGACAAACCTTGCGATCATAAGGTGAAATTAGCAAGGGGGAGGAACCCTTATGCTTCGGAACGTGATGTGACGCGGGTGGCGAGAGAAGAGCTTCATTGATACGGCCGGACACTACAGTGGCGTCTCGGCCAGAAGTTGGAAGCTTGAGCTTCTATGCGCTCGGCTTGGTAGAGAGTGGCTCGGGGAAGCAAACGGTGAGGAAGGGAGCTCAAGGGGATTTATACAAGTTGAGATGGAGGGCATGAGAGAGAGCACCGCACGGGTGTTGACACGCTCGAGGCGGCGACACACGGTCATGGGCGGCGTTGGTAGCTGAGGGAGGTGACTAGAAAGTTAATGCTGAGACAGGGTAAGGATGAAAGCCGGGCGACGTGAGCGATGCCGAGGTGACGGTGAGAGGACAAGGGCGGGTGGGAGAGGTGACCAAGGCATGGGCAAGCGCGGGAGACACGGGGAAACCATGGGCGCTGGAGCGGGGACGAAGCCGGCGGAGGCGGCTGTGAAGGTGGCGGCGACCGGAGGCGAAGATGGAGGCGGGTGCGGCGGGGAAGATGAAGAGGCGGGGGCGGAGAAGATGAAGGGCGGGGTGGCTTAAATAGCCCGGGGAGAGAAGAGCGGAGGAGGTGCCTCGGGGAGAAGAATCGGATGGCGGAGCTACAGGGGATGGGCGAGAGGCAGGGCATGGGCGCGCGAGCGGCGGGACCGAGGGGCGCACTGCGCGAGGAGGCGTGGTTGGTCTGTGGGCAAAGCGGAAGCAGCGCCCACGCCTGGAGAGGAGAGAGAGAGAGGCGCGCTTGTGGGGGCGGCGACCGAGGAGCGGGCGACGAGGCCGAGGTGGAGCATCGCGCGAGGTTGCGCGCTGCAGGAGATGGGCGCTCGGCGGGGCGGCCAGAGCGAGGTTGGAGCCGAGTCACGGGGCGCGGCCGGGAGGAAGGCCGGGCCGAACGGGCCCCAAGCCCAGGTAAGAACCCTAACACCGAAATTCGGATTTTGGAAAAAAAAAGGGTTTAGATTTTTGGGAAGTTTTTTTTTGAAATTGAAACAAATTTTAATCTTGAGTTACAGAAATTGGATGTTACAGACACACGAGAGTAGTATCAGTCATAGGCACCTGATGGAAGCTGCATGGACCGATGGTTTCCCGTCCATCAATCTCATTCCCACTCGAGCAATGGACATGCTTAAATTGCTTGTATATCTTTGTAAAAGATATACAAGCAATCTCATTCCCACTCGAGCAATGGATCGATGTGGTTGGGCTTATCTCAACGTGGATTAGGGGAGACTGGCAAGTCTCCGAACACCACGGTAAAATATAATTGTGTCATTTTGTTTTATCTTGTGCTTTACTTTGAGTAATTTACATTACATGCTTAAATTGCTTGTATATCTTTGTATGATTGCTCCCTTGTATTGTTGGTGCACTTAGGGAAGCCTAGTTGATTTAGGTTTTAATTGTGCAAAACCAATTTGTTATTAGCTTCTGCATTGTTAATTGGTTTTATCCCGAAAGAATTTTTAAAACCGCCTATTCACCCCCCCTCTAGTCGGCCATCTCGATCTTACAGCATTCGAAGAGTTGCGTCTCTTTATTTCGCATCCTTTCAAACTCTATATAAGGATACGTCCTTCAGATTTTGAGAGGCACTTCATAATCCTATTCTCTTGTTCTGTTTACGACGTGTTTTCATTTTGCTTTAGTGCAAAATTCGTCTAGACTTGTCTTATCCTAGTAGCTTATTTGCAGTAGACCCTCGAAACGTTTTAACAAGGTTCAAATAATCACTTTAGGAAAGCACTTCTGGCATGATTTAAACCTTCTACTCCACAAAATTCCCAACTAAGCCAACTACATTCCCTCTCAAATAGGAAAAGAAAACAAAACACATGAGAAATGAATACTACAGGAAGAAATATGGGTATCAAATAGCCAGTTGATGTAGACTGAAAAATGGTTTGTTAATTCCATGATTAATAGAAATTTGAAATGTATAAGTGCCAATGAGACTAGATGATAAAGAAAACCCTAAAAACTGAAATTCACAAACAAAAAGTTTTGTACTGAACTATTGATACTAGGCTACACAACTCGTTAGGTAGTTTCATGATCAATCAAAACCTAGGAACAGACCATCGAAAACAACAACGACAAGTGGATGTGCCAGAAGTAACTCTAGTATTATATGACACAAAAAAAATACTACCTTTAACTCTTTGAACTCTAGATTGTTTATTTGAAGGTCTGTACTTTTAGTGATACTGTGCACATCTAGACAAACAATGTAAAGTACTATGGTCCTAGTATTGAGAATTTTTTAAGTAATTAACTTTTTATTAATTTTATTGCGAACTTTATTTCCAATTCTAACACTTTTGGTCACGCCACTACCCGTAGCATGACAAAACAACACTGTCACGCCAGTCCGTATCTAGGTAAACTCTTATCACGCCACCACCCGTAGCGTGATAGTATTATTTGGTCACACCACCACTAATATCGTGACAAAAAGTGCTATTTTAGCTAACTTATCATATAGCGTGACGATGTTATTTTGTCACGCCACATGAAGAAAAATGTCAGAATTGAAAATAAAGTTCGCAAGGATTAACTTTAAAATAATTTTTTAAAAGTTAATTAATAAAAAAAGTTATAGTACTGAGACCATGGC
Organism: Hsuehochloa calcarea; assembly: GCA_036346395.1. Classification (NCBI taxonomy): domain Eukaryota; kingdom Viridiplantae; phylum Streptophyta; class Magnoliopsida; order Poales; family Poaceae; genus Hsuehochloa; species Hsuehochloa calcarea. The sequence continues at coordinate 28,952,801 of CM070613.1, forward strand.
GAGTGAATTACTAGCCACTCAAAGTTCCAATACACTTGTCACAGTAAAGCACTTGGTCAATAACTCATTGTTATACTTGTTCACAACATGCGCTAGACAATGGCTTCATTTTGTGCTATTACTATTTTTTGACTGAATGCATCCAATTATTCTGAGTCCTCCAAGATAATAAGCATAGTTTAGAAATATTTTGCCCTCGGTTGCCATTTATATGAAATCACAGTAATTATATAACTATGACTAACAAAAACGAAACAAAAAAATCAGAGAGAAACACGAGAGTAGTATGTCATAGGCACCTCATGGAAGCTGCATGGACCGATGGTTTCCCGTCCATCAATCTCATTCCCACTCGAGCAATAATGGACATGCTTTGATAGGTTAGGGATAATTAACGCATCAGAGATGACCAAATCCCTGGAGGTGAGGTCATCTGCCTCGACGAGACGAGACGAGACGAGACCCTTCGTTCCCCTTGCAGTAGAGCAGCCTCGTGTCATAATTCACATCGAACCCTCTCCCCAGTGCCTCGATAGAATTCTGGATTATGTGCAGTGCAGCATTCTCTTCCATTTCAGATTGGAAGTAACCAAAGACTAGGAACCCGGCCGGATGGTAAGATATGTCAGGTTTCAGCTTTCAAGAATTCCGAGGAGAGCCAAATCCTTTCCCAAATGCCTCGAGAAGCAACTCCACCATTAGGCTCTCTTGTATACACCCTCGAAGTAGCGCCAGCTAACTCAAGTCAGATGAGAAACTTGAGGCTTCCGAGCACATGGAGATCGAGGCGAGCAGCAAGGACGATATTTTTTTTCTGCCTGTTCTTACTTCCACCACAGATTAACAAGACAAGACCCTCCTGAGTTTAACAAGCCAAGGACTGGATAGGGGATTCCATCCACTCTCCAAACCGTTCCAGAGAAAATCAGAGAAACCGCCTCCTAGATGGTAGAGGAAGGCCTGCGAAGAAAGACCAAAGGAGAGATTTTTTTTGTTCTTCACCAATTTGCTAATTCTTGCTTAAAATACCCCAAATCGAGTGAAGCAACCCAAGAACCAAGAGAATTCCCCCTCGCAGTTGAAAGTACCACAACTCAAGCAAAGACCAGCTAATTAAAGTCCCCTCTCCTCTCCTCGCAGATCGATCAACGAGTAAGTCGCAAGGTGCGAGAACTGTAGTGGATTGGATTGGCTAGCAGGAGACGACCGGAGCTCGCAGTCGCAGCAGGTCATGTGACTCATGTCAGTCCCCCTCTTCCTCCTTCGATTCCCAAGTATGCGTTCGGTAAACGTAGAGGGCCCATTTGGCAGATCTTCGGTATTGACTCGATGGTAACAGTGATGGTGGGAGACCTGAACAGCAGAGGCAGAGGGCCAAAATTGTCAGAAATTCAGAATTGACTCAAGTCTGGTTGGGCTGGGTTGGCTCTAAATTTTCAAGTTTCTCAGTTGGATTTGCCAATTTGGCTTGGTTTGTTTTGGTTCAGATTGAAGAGGACTGCATACTGATAACAATTTTTTTCTTTTAAGCAAATACACAGTCAGTAGTGCTAATTTGTTGTTTGTACTAGTATACCCACCCAAAGGAAATTTGTTGGAGCTTCTAAAACTTCACATTTCATTGGAATTTTTTTTCCTTCAGTGGAATCGAAATGGAGCCTCTCTTCCAAGAAAATAGAGTGGGAGAATTCCATTCGCCTCCTTTCAAGAATACTTTCTACTATGCATGGACAAGTTTTGGTCCCTCTTGAGAGATTAATTGGTTTGAGTTGACTTGATTCTGTTAATTTGTTCTGCATTTTGCTTTGTCTTGCAAGTTAGCATAACATGCTACAAATCTCGTGTTCAAATGGATGACAACGTTGACAGTATATAGCTTGAGCAAGAGTAGGTAAAATATCGACAGTCGCTCAAAGCCAAAAATTGTTCATGACCAAAAGATTCTCTTTTTGTAAGACCAAAGACCAAAATGACCCTACTTTATTATTCAGAAATCGTGTTACAGTAGCTGCTGGGATTACCAACTTACAACGAGGAACAAACTCAGAAGAGTCCAACAAGGAAGAGTGCTAATCTAAACACCAAACTGAGCCAGCCTGATCCCCCCTGCATTTTTCTCCAATTTTAACTGCAACCACAGCTCCCCAACAGTGGTACACTAAAAGAGGTTGCAACGACATCAGTAGCAACTTAGATCTAAAGGCTGCATCACAGCACCAACTCAGAAATGGAACAAGTCTGTAACACTCCAGAATTAGGGCCTAAAAATTCTAGAGTTAAAAATACATGATTTCTAAAACTTTTTATCGACGATGTTCAAACTTTTGAGCGACGTTCGAAACTTTAACCACAAAAAGTGCGGTTTGAGCCGAAACCACCAGGACCAGCCCAACTTCTGCTTTGCATTCTCTCTCTAGCCCGACCGCTAGCCTAGGTGTTAGCCTCCTCCTGTGTCGTGCATCAGGATGCCCTCGGTCATGCCACTGGCACCACGTCGCCCGGTTCCTACGTGGCGACCGCGTCACACACAAGCGTGTGCCCGCGCCACTGCCCGGTGCACCGTGCCGCTCGGCAGAACCATTCCCTCCACCCTGTGTGCCCACAACGCCAGCTACTGCCAACCATGCCGCACTGGTGCCACACCGTCCTCGCCCAGTTGTCGCCCGGGAGACCTGTGCACGCCCTCGTCCCGGCGCACGTCATCATCATTCTCGCTCAACTGTTCCCCGCCTTGTCACATCCATTGGCGCCATGCCACCAAGCTGCACGTGCCAGCCTCCTTCCTCCCTCCTCTGTTTTTCTTGGCACCTCTGTAAGATCGAGGAGGCCGACTAAAGGGGGATGAATAGACGGTTTTAAAAAACTCTTTGGCTAAAACCAACCTATAATGCGGAGGCTAATAACACTTTGGTTTTGCATAATTAAAACCTAAAATAACTAGGCTTGACTAAGTGCACCAACAATATGAATACAATTAAATGAGAGCAATCATACAAAGAAATATAAATAATTAAAGTAAGTAATGTAAATTGCTCAAAGTAAAGCACAAGAATAAACCACAATAGACACAATGATGTTTTACCGTGGTGTTCGAAACTTGTCGGTCTCCCTAGTCCACATTGAGGTAAGCCCAAACGAATTGGACCGGCTCCACAAATTAAGCCAACACCTCCGAGGTAAGTCCAATCACTTGGACCGGTTCCAACACGAATCAACACCTCGATCCACTCGGGTTGCTCTTCCTCCACTCCGGAGAAGGTGAGCACCAAACCACTCACAACCACATCGGGCCTTCTCACAAGCTTGTTGAGAAGATCATCGATCCACGACACCTCCACACCGTCTAGGTGTTAGCAAACACAAAGAGTAACAAATATCAACTCTCACTTGAACTAATCAAGTATCTAAGCTCAAGTGGATACACAATCCACTACCTAAAGCAACACAAGCACTTAGGATTTGCTCTCCAAGCTCACTAAGTGCAATACATGCACATAAGAGATAAGAGGCTTACTCTTTACTCAAGAGATGAATAATAATACCAGCAACCTTGCCCAATGCCAGCCAAGGTGGGTATTTATAGCCTACACACAAAAACTAGCCATTGAAAATAAAATGCTAAAAAATAGCACAAGCAGTACTACCGTCGTTCATAGACTGATACTACCGCACCTACAAGACAAGCACAGTAACAGCTATATCAACGAGAAACTAGCCGTGGAAAAGTGCAGCGCGGTACTACTAACATTCAACTCGCGGTAGTTCCGCACTCCAGTCATTCCATTTTCTGAAGGGCGGTACTACCACTTCCACTTAGGTCCAACACATGGCACCTACTAGAAATAACGTACCGCACCATCTTTCGGGCAGATTTGAACTCAAAGGTAAATAACTACCAGCATACATCATGCCACTCATCGTTGAGAATATATCATCGGACTATTTCATATGGGTTACTATGTTGAAAATCTACTTTGAAAGACACGACCTTGATCCATATAAGAAGATGAGCATGGCAAGGACGCGCTGATCGGTGATGTTCAACATTGTTTGTCGAATATCGAGTACCACTTCATGTACACACGGGAGCAGATGAAGAAGAAATTGCAATGTCGTTTTGTACCTCCACCACCCACAGTCGCAAGCGAGGTGCAACCTAATGTAACTGAAAATGCTAACATTGTTCTGGCTCCTACTCCATCTACAAATACCGCCGAGATGCTTGAAGAGATGAAGGGTGATCTGGCACATATTATGTCATTAGAGGAGATGGATGCACCTACATCATCTGAGGAGAGCCAAAAAGGTAAAGATTATGGTGCTATCATCACTCAAGGTGAGTATGCTTATGAAGAACTACAATTGTCCACTATTCATGCTATTTTAGAGCAAAAATTAGTGAAAAATAATTCTGATATGCACATGTTTCACTAAGAGAATTCAGACTGCATTGATTTTAGTGCACCATGTGATAAACTTGTTGATTTAACTGTTGACTTGAGTACACCATGTGATAATATAATTGAATTATCTGCTGTTTTGAGCAATTCATATGATGAGTCAATCACATATAATGATCATGTGGAATTAGTTAGACATAAAGAAGTTTTGACTATAATTTCTCTTACTGATTCTTTATGTTACATTATGTTGAAGTCACCGATGAAATTATCACATGCTATGGAGAAAGTTTTGAAATCGCATGTTTGAAATCCTTGTCTAGTGCGTACACCCCGGATATAAGTTTAATTTGATTGGAGATTATGGTGTAGACAATCAATTTTATGTGTATCGAATATGCATAACTTATGATCATATAGATGAATTGAAGCTTACTGTTTTGACCAACAATTCTTGTGTACCAAATCTTGTTCATTATGAGAGGAAAATAAACTTTAGTGATCATCCAATACCTATGTGTTCATCTCTTATTGCACCATCTAGTACTGACAGTCTGCATAATAATGTTGAAGTATGGAAGAACTTTCAAATATTTTCACCCTTGCTAGATGAATTTGCTAACGCTCAATTGAAATATGATTATATGGATGAACTTTGTTTGATTCTAAAGGTTGTAGATTTGCCCATATGTGCTACCACTACAAGTTTACAACTTCAGAGATTTGAATTGTATAAATGCTTCACTTACATTTGCAAAACTAGTTGCAATAATTGTTGTGTGAAATTTTTTATTTTGCTCATTAACATATATGATTATTCTTGGTCTAATAATACAATGAGTTTTTATAATTGCTGTTGTTTTATAACATTAATTGTGCAACAACGAAGAACCGTTAAAATAGATGACATATACATATACCATGCATACACCTTGGCTTCTTTGTTACCCTATTTTTAGCTTATCGAAAGCCGAGGACGGATTTGTTTTTAAGAATAGGAGGATGATGAGAACATGACCCATATGGATACAACAATATTTGCTATGCTTGCAATTACAATTACAAGAGCTCGTATGCTTCACTTAAATTATCAGGTGAGCTCGTTTTTAGGAGTGTATTTATATTATATGAACTATATGATGCTACATAATGATAAAAATGTATATTTATGCAGCATCATATCACTTTTTATCCAATCTAAGCAAGAGTTCGAGCTGGACACGTTTTGGAATCCAATTCGGCCTCCGGAGACAGCATCGACTTTAAACAAACATAACTTTTATAAACAAAGTCCGATTCGGGTGTTCTTGGGCTTGTTGGAAAGCTTATTCGAGACCTTTCCAACAGATCTAGCCTCACCTCCAAATTCCTTATGTGGACTTCATAATCGTCAAAAGAAGTTGCTATATCACTTATTTAAGCCAATTTGGGCCTTTTAATCGTACCAGGAATTGGCCCATACGCTTAGGCCTCCCAAGGAAGCCCATATTGTTTATTTGAATAGTAACCCCTCCATAAACAATGTTATGAATAGTATCACCCCCTATTTTGTTAGCTATGTGCGGCTTCACTTCCCTATATAAGGAGATCGCACCCCTTTAATTTCCTTGGATTTCGTATGATTAGTTTCTCCATTGTGAAAACTCTCATTCTTCGCTTGTATCGACTAGACCAACCGTAAAGAACCTCTGCGGAATCCCACCTTTTGAACTCAATCATATATTTGCAATTCAGATTGTGTTTTACATTGTTCTTGCATACTTCTTCGGTGTATGCAGGAAATAATCTTCGTGATCAGGTCATCTGGGTATTCATGCACGGTTGATAATGACTTGTTGAGCAGTTCATCGATTGCGTGGTTTCGGGCCTTACGAGTTCATAGCCAGGATCGTGAGAGTTGATTGACTTTATCGAATTTATCTTCTCATCGAAAGATCGGGCCAGATCAGGACCTCCGAGGTTCATCACTAGGATCGGGAGGAAATTAAGAGTTGTGACGGGAATGCACAAGAAAGAAGGAGAAGTGTATGGGTAGTTGTCTCGCTCGATGTGTGGGCAGGCAGTTGTAGAGAACAATATAGGTTGCGATACGGTTTTCACTCGGGGCCCTGGGGGAAAGAAAGGCCAGCCCGAAAGAAGGGGGCATGGACGCACTCGCGAGTCGCGGGGGAGGAAGGGGTGGGGACAATTTCCCGCTGCGCGGGGGTAAACCTCTTGTTTTATTAGTTAAGATAGCATTGTATGTTTGTATCATTGTTTACACACAAAACAACCATCTAGCTCTCTTGACATCAAAGTAAAAAAATGGCACCATAGAACCGCTGGTGGGCAACACCTGGCCAGGTCCGCACGAGGGTGCTTGGAGACCCTCCTCCGCGCACCCTGGGCACTACCCTCCTACGTCCATACACCCGGGGCACGTCCGAGGGACACTAGCCATTAACACTACCCGTTAACTTGGAAAATAGAATAGAATGCCAAAAACTTAGAAGCAAAGCATTAAAGCGAAATCAAGTACAAAAAGGCGCAAATATTACAACACTACCCATTAACATAAAATGACGATATTACAACATGCAAACAGTAGAACTAAAACGACACAGAATGACGCCTAGACGAGCTCGATTTGTTGGGCCAATTAATTACGACTAAATAATTATGACTAACTAACTATGACTAATTAATTATGACTAACTAGCTATGACCAACACAACAACGACTAACTAATTATGACTAATAAATTATGACTAAATTAGTTATGACTTAATTAATTATCACTAATTACTTATGGCTAAATAATTATGACTAAATAATTACGACTTAATTAATTACAACTAACTAAATACAACCATTTAATTATGACTAATTAAATACAACTAAATTAAATACGACTAATTAAATATGACTACTTAGTAACGACTACTTAATTACGACTAATTAAATACAACTACTTAATTATGACTGCTTAATTATGACTATTTAATCACGGTTAATTAATTACAACTAAATAATTACTACTAACTTACTACGACTAATTAATTTGACACTAATCACACATTTAATAGAAATAATGCATACAAAAAAATTACCTCCTCTAGAAAATCATCGCTTGATGTCGAATTTTCTCGACTAATACGACCGCTAAACACGACTCTAAACACTCACAAATCGGCAATGAAATTGGCTTGTTCGATCCTCTCCAACTCTCTACACCGAGCAGAATTATTTTGGGGCGAAGGATGAGAGCAACACGCGACGAGTTTTATAGCTGCATAAGACAACGAGTTCGCCCGCGAAGCGATGGGAATTTTGTGCATGCGGGAAACAACGACAAATCCAGGGGTGAAGCAACCGATGATGGGACGACAGAGGGAATCCAATTCCCTTCGACGGGAGCGTGACACAGGTGGGAGTCCGAATGGCGATGGGACAAGGTATCTGATTCCCCACGAGCACGTGGCAAAGGTAGGAGACCATGCACCGGGCGCGTGGACACGGGAGGGCATTGCCCTAGGTGCACGAACGCAGGAGGTCAGTGCCCCAAGCGCGGAGGAGGGAGCTCCGGGCGCGAGTACCCCACGTGTGGACTCGGCGAGGTGTTGCCCACCGGCGGCTCCGCGGTGCCATTTTTGACTTTGATGCGGATAGAGAGCTATAATTGCTATTGCGCGCACAAACTGTGCTATTCTAGCCAAAAACTTGTTGACGAGTGCATAGGCTTGCATGGTAGGCAGCATGTCCACTACATTAAAGGTGGCCAAATGGGCGGCCCGGCCTGGCACGAGCTCAGCTAACTAAACGGGTCGTGCCCTGCCATGTCGGTCCATGGGGCAGGGTGCTAGCCTCTCGGGTTGTCTGGCCGACCCGGGCACGATAAGACCAACGGGCCTTTGGCAGGCCCAGCCACTGCCTCCATGCCCATCTGCCTCCATGCCCCGCTGCCGCCACCTCCTCCTCCTCCATCGCTAGCCATGCTAGCCAAGCCGCGTCGTGCTTGGGACGGACCTTGCATGTCATGGTACTGTGCGTGTTGTGTCGAGACGGCCTGCTGGGACAAGGCCGTGATTCAAGCACGACACACCTCGTCGGACCGGGCTGAGCCAACAGCCCCATGCTTCGGGCTGGCCCAGCTGACACGACCCATTTGGGCACCCCTCCACTGCAGTACTACTGCTGTTGTATTGGGCTATTGTGTTACTATGCCTTGTGTTGTGGCCGACACGTGGGACCATACAACACATCTACATACCAAATATAATTTCCAACTACAAACAACAAAGCTCATAATAATGTAGAATTATCCAGAAATTCTGAGTGCAACTGCGAATAAGCTAGACATACTTTCTGTTATACTGGCCACACATAAACCAAGGCACGGTTAAGTAGGCAATCCAATATAACCAAAATGCCCTGATAACTAATCCAATTAAGAGTGGGAAAATTAATGAGAAAAAATTGAGAAATTGGGTTACAAGCATTTCTGAACAAATAAAGTGGTTAAAATTGACAAGTATTCGATTGAACGGAGGGAATATATAAAAAAACTTACTTGTAGCTTCTGTTGTCTATTGTAAGGGTAAAAAGATGAGCTTTACAATAAATTTCGCAAAACTCCTACTTTAATAACGAAACTAGTTAGAACTACAATTTTTTTGTTTGAATTTCATATAACAACAAAATTTAAGAGTGAAAGTTATCACAAAACTACAGTGTATTACGTTGCTCCCTTCCTGACAAACTGGTCACACTCGGCCGAGCTCGAAGGCAGAGCCAAGGGCATGGAGCAGGCTGAGCCCAACGGCATTTACTAGATGTGCGGGGTTAATATGATACTTTTTATCCATAGCAAACTGCGGCTATCCAACGAACTAGTTTCTTAAAAAAAAAACTCTACTCAAGATAGCCCATAAATGCGTTCACTAATTTGAGCTAATTTGTTTTGTCATTATTAGTTGGTGTTGTCCAGGGAACACTTATGTGTTTTGTCAATAAATGACTACCTATTTTTTATTAATAATTGATCAAGGGGGGAAAATGCCTAGCATGGTTCAAGAACTGGAATAAATAGGTATATGTTGGTGTTAAACCGAAATTAAAAGGAGACGATAATACTTATCTCAGTCCAAACCGAATTTACGAAAAACTGTCCGGTTTTCTGAACCCAGGTCGATAGCATTTTTATACACTGCACTCGGTATATCAAATATAGAGCGCATCCGTACCAACAACTCTTTTTTTTTTCTTTTCAAGTAACACCACGTACAAGAAAACAATAGAATATCTGTTCTCCAAACATGATTTGTGGCAGTAGTTGTTTCATGCATGATATAGAACTTTATATAGAACATTTGAGTCCAAAAAAGGACACTACGTTTGCATGGTAGTATTAATTAATACGCGACACCAATTAACGTCGAGTACAAACGTATAATCCGCAGCCAGCAAACAACCATTACTACCCTTTGTAGAGCTAATAGCTGGTTAATTTCCCATCATTTCCATCTCATCGCTCCATCTATCGCTAGGCAACCAGCCTCCCTCCCTCAGGCCTCTAGTGGTGTTGCCAGCTTGCTACGATTCCACCTCTGGCTGCCTTTTACCATCTATCGAGTTTTAGTTTATTGATCTACCTGTTAACTCAACTCATCACACTCGTAACTAGATTAACAATAAGTTTGCACTGCCCTTGTCACCCTAACCCCTTGTCCACTGCTAGTCGATAGCCACCTAGATAATCTAGGGTTGTGTTTGGTGAGTCTGCAGACACCTGTGACATGTCCAAGATGAAACAAATGACCTCAAATGCGAGCGGGATGCCATCTCCATAATATACAACAACTAATTGTAGATTCATAAGCAAGGAGGACGCTGTGATTGTGAGAGCGAAGTGCGCCATGTCGATGATGAAGTTGTACCTAATATTTGCTTTGCTACGCTACGGTTCCACCCCTCACTACCTTTTACCACCTATCAAGTTGTAGTTTATTAATATACCTGTCAGCTCAACCCATCTCCCACGTAACTAGATTAACAAACAGTCTGCGTTGCATTTGCCACCCTGCCCGTCCACTGCTAGTCGATAGCCACTTAGATAATCTAGGGTTGTGTTTGGTGAGTCTATAAGTAGACAACAACTAATTGACAATAATTGTGACGGTGATGAAGTTGTGTACTACTGCGCTTTTGATTTTAGTAGGTATTTGCAGAAATGGATTATTATCTTTTGTAGGCATTAAAACTATGATCGTTATGGTACTGTCTAGGTAGTTCATAGATTAGAGGAGATTTGTCATTCATATACCAGACGCTACCCTTCCAAGTTCAATGTCATACATTTTACTTCCTCTATAGATGGTGTTACATTACAACCTTAGATGGCTATACGTAGGTCAAAGCAACACCAACAACCCCCATCAAAGTCCGTGAATGGTTGGAGCCGAAGTTGACGACAACCTCGTTAGCAAAGGAACAGCCCACACGGTAGGAGGGAGGCGCAGATTTGAGAACAAGAAAGTGACGAAAAAACGATAAGGAATTGTTGGCTTGACTGCTCTTCTTCCCTTCTTCCTGCCTGCGCCGATCGAGCCTCCCCTCCGGCTCCCCTCCGGCACGCGGTACGCGCCGCGCCAGGCACGCTCGCCCAGAAACACACACACACACACACACACACACACACACAAAAGAGTCGCGAAACGAACAAAGCGCGCACGCAGCAAGCACACATCATCGTCATCGTCATCGTCATCGTCATCGTCATCTCCCCATCAGTCTATCTCCACGCACAACGGCACAACTGCACAAGAGAAGAGAAGAGAAGAGAGAGAGAGAGCAAAGGAGGAGCGGCGCGACCGCGCGAGGAGAAAAAAAACTGACCCTTTTTTCTTCACATATTAAATTCCCTTTTCTTCTTTGCTCTAATCCCGCTGTTGTCCCTATCCCCTCCTCTCCCCTCCCCTCGCCGGCGGCGCCCAGATCGCGACTCCGCCCCCTCCGACCCGATCGACCCCCCTCGCCGTTTCCGGCATCGCCTCAAGTGGCCCGCCTCCTTTGACGGTTGCTTCACGCCACCGGACAAGGGGAGAAAGCGGTCCTTGTTTCTGCGGGGGCTTCGGGCTCCGGCGCCCATGGTCGACATCCACGAGTGCTCGCTGGCCATCGTGCCCGTCTCCGACCCCGACCCCGCGCCGCCCAACCCGGACCCCTCCTCCATCTCCGCGGACGCCTGGGAGCCCTTCGAGACCGCCGCGCGCGCTGTCGTCGGTCGGATCCAGCCCACCTTCCCCTCCGAGACCCGACGCGCCGCCGTCATAGACTACGTCCAGCGCCTCATCAGGTGCACCGTCCGCTGCGAGGTACCTCTCACTCCGTTTTGCATGCTCCAATTCTTTACTTGGCCCTCATGCTTGCCTTAGCCGGTATTCCGTAGCTTAAAAACTCCACCTTTCCTTTGTGCATCAAGGACATGGGCACGGCGCGTAGGAGTGTAGACGAGTATCTGTTGCGGCATGACATTCTTCGGATCATGTCTATGTAGCTGCTTGGGGGTGTTTTTAGGAGGATTCATTAGTGTCACATAGTTATTCGTCCTTTAGGTCATGGAAATGCAGTCAGGACTCAGGATAATCTGCTTGGTGCATTGCTGCTGTTTATTTCATAGTTACCATGCTTGCGGTTTCATTTAGCTGTACTGTAATAGCTGAAGTGTGATTTTGCTAACCCAAGTGATGCCGCCAAACTGATGTTCAAGTTGGTATATTTGAAATCGACCTTATGTGGCTGGGGGCTAGAGGTGTCAAGTGTTTATTGGCCATGAAATGCTTTAACGCTCCTTGTCGTACGCGCACTCGAGTTTCCACGTCATATGGTTTGATGATCTATTTATGCAAGCGTGAATTGATGGATGGCACGTGTTTGGGTACTGCATTGAACAACAACGAATTTGTTGATCTTGGGTTGGAGGGTTGGGTATATGGTATATACCTTGGTGACCGTTTTCGTGACGTGGCCCTCCATACCTTGCTCATGTTGTACGGGTTTTTGGATAAGCGCCCTTGCCCCTTGCCCTACTATATTGGTGCACACAAGAAATTATAAATCCTGGTTTCTCTGCATAGCTAGTTTTATTTGAGCAAGGAGTATTTACATATTTGTTATGTGAGTGATCTATCTCTGTGCTACCAATATGACTTGTCCTGGTAAAAAATGTTCTAGCTATTTAACCAGTCTTATAATAGCATGCTTTCAAATGGAGTGGGAAATTTTTAACTTGATTAAAAATTCTGTAAGAGGTTCACTGCCAGTTGTTCTATGAAGAGTCCATTGATGATGCTAGGTACCAACATGGCATTAGAGAGGCAACATGGAAATCACAGATTTTGTTGTGTTACTTGTATACAAAAATGGAGAAAAAATATTGCTTGAGCTTTTATTCCTCTACTGAGATTGATCTATCTTATTATTATTCTTTTGAATCTTCCGACAGCATGTTATAGAAATACAAAATTAACCCCCCCCCCTTTTGTGTGTGTAAAACATAGGTCTTTCCATTTGGTTCTGTTCCATTGAAAACGTATCTTCCTGATGGAGATATTGACTTGACTGCATTTGGCTCTACAAGTTCTGATGAAAACCTAGCAAATGAGGTACGAGTTGTTCTAGAATCAGAAGTGCTGAGGAAAGATGCTGAATTTGAAGTCAAGGATGTCAAGTATATCCATGCTGAGGTTTGCCACTTGGATTGCTCTTTGTTTTTGTGTTTTTGTTAAATATATTTACTAATTGTCACATTCACATACTTTTAAGTTGCTTCTATCTACTTATGAATGCTCCTTTTTTGTCTACATTATATAAGATTGGTCAATGGCATTCCTGTGATTCGTTTATACTGTTTTTTTAAATTTCTTTTTGCTAATGTCGACCAAACATTTCATAGCATTCTTGTCGTACCATAAATGGGGGAAGGACAATAGAATAATCCATCTTTGCATATGACATCAATGAAGCCGGTGAATATCTCAATATGTCACTGCCAACGATAAAAAAGAAATTGTTGATACTTGATAGCGATCAAGTGTACTGTCCACCACTGTGCTCTATTGTCATTTTTTTGGTAGGTTCTTGCTATGCGCAAGGATACAGCAATACAGCATAGATTCTCGAGGAAAGTCATTTTTGTGCTGAACTGCTAGGGACAAATTTTGGGCACTGGTGAACATGCTGTCACATATTGTTAGTATTTTATCATCAGGATATTTCAAATGATAAGTCTTTCTAATGGCAGGTCAAGCTGGTGAAATGCCTTGTCCAAAATATTGTTGTAGACATCTCATTTAATCAGATTGGTGGACTCTGTACGCTTTGTTTTCTCGAGCAGGTAATATTTCAAAAATCAACACAAACATGTAGCTGCTTGGTTCTTTTCCTTAAAGCACAGATCTATCATCTATCTGATATTTGGCGTGATAAAAATCCATTCCCTTTCCCTTCTTTATGAAGGTAGAACTTTGGATGCTGACTTCCTTATGGTCAGTCTGCTCATTGGCAATTATATTTATAACCATTATGTTTTGCAGGTTGATCAAAGATTTGAAAAAACCCACCTTTTCAAGAGGAGTATAATGCTGATAAAAACCTGGTGTTATTACGAAAGCCGCATTCTTGGTGCTCACCATGGTTTAATTTCCACATATGCCTTGGAGACATTGGTGCTATATATTCTCCATCTCTTCCACGAGTCTTTGGATGGTCCATTAGCTGTAAGTTCAGACTTAAATTTTGTGCTGCATTTGTAAGTTATTGTTTTTGTCACCTTCTTATCTAAGATGCTTTAGGATTGACATATTCCTAGGGGTGACATGATTATCTGCTCTTCTGCAGGTCCTCTATAGGTTTCTGGACTATTATAGCAAATTTGACTGGGACAATAAGGGTATAAGCTTATATGGCCCTATTTCCTTGTCTTCCCTACCCGAGCTAGTTAGTAAGTGAATGCAGTCTGATCTGGTTTTTTGTTATTGAAAGTTTCTGTTATTATTGGTCACCACGTAGCTTTTCTTGCACAGCCGACCCACCAGACTCTCATGATGATGGTTTTCTTAAACGGGAGGAGTTTCTGAAGGAATTTGCACAAATATTTACTGTTCCCCCTAGGAACTCTGAGAAAAATACTCGAGTATTCTCTCGAAAATTTCTCAACATAGTGGATCCATTGAAGCAGAGTAACAATCTTGGGCGCAGTGTCAGCAAAGGTTTGTTTTCTGCCTAGATCATGAATTTTGATGGTAGAAATGGATGATTATGCTTGAAATTGTGTCTCACAGTTTATTAATTTTATGATAAGTTGATGCTTTAGTTGATCATTGTAATCTTAAATTGTTCGTGAATTCATCTTCATCTCATGATTAACACCAGCACTCAGGGGAAGAATGCTGGTCGATAACTCACCTCAGCTTTTGGGCATTTATTATGCATGCAAAAGTGACAGTTTTTTCTACCATATTATTTGTGATTTGGCAATATCTTTCTTATCCGATCCTTCAGCATTCTGCTAGTTCATTAATCATCACACCATTAGTTCACATAAAGAGTGCTTGCATTGGACTTCCCACATCCAGAGTTCTACTGTTGATACAGGCTTGTCCAAATTTGCAGTTTCTGTATCTCCCTTTTGCAAATCTAATTCTTTTTAAAACTTACCATTAACTGCAACTAGTGTTATTTGGACTGTGTTGCTTTTTGCTACTGCCTCGCTGCTGTGTAGTGTACCTGAGCGCAGTTGCCATTTATCCATGGACCAAGAGATTTCGTTTCAATTATGTGCAGAAGGACACTCTCAGCCACTTAAACCAAGCAGTAGCACTACTATCTAGTGGAAGCTTGGGTAAGGGCCCTTAGGCCTGATCAGGGTGTCCCTGGACCCAAGTGGCGTGACGGCGCCTTGACGGCAGCCGCACCACAGGGGCAGGAAAGAGATAGACAGTTGCCATTTATCCATGGGCCAAGAGATTTTGTTTCAATTATGTGAAGAAGGAAGCTCTGAGCCACTTAAACCAAGCAGTAGCACTACTATCTAGTGGAAGCTTGGGTAAGGACCCTTAGGCCTGATCGGGGTGTCCTTGGACCCAAGTGGCGTGACGGCGCCTTTTTTGCAGCCGCACCACAGGGGCAGGAAAGAGATAGACTAGGGAACTTTGTTTTATTTATTCCTTATCTGGTCATGACAACAACGACCTCCTTATATAGAGGACTCTCTTAGCAACAATTATAGATAGAATCAATCCCAATAATAACGTACCTAACTTGGTAGATAAGATACCAAACAACTAATGCTTATCCTAGGAAACTAATCCAACTAATTAGGGACATATAGATAACTTGGTTGGGAAGAATAATTATCCTAATCTTCGACACGGGCCTTTGCTACATTACCCGCTGTGCTGTTCACACTCATGAACAGTGCATGCGGATAGTAATTTCTGCACGTGACAACTATGCTCACTTGCATTGCATACCAATGTGATGTTATGTGCCCCTGCACCACCTTACTACCAGATGCTGCTGCTGTCTGACAGGCTAGAACATGGATACTGATGGCACTGAATTGTTGTCTGTTGCGTGGGTACTTATTGTTGTTTCAATCCACAGGCATAGCTTTCTTGTGGTATACTGCACAGTTGCTTATGTGCATTAGGCTGTTGGGTTGCTGTTTATTTTGTCCTTAACATTATCCAAGATGCTTTGAACATATAGTTCTTTTTTTTGTTTCATTTAACTTGCCTGGCCTAATTCTACCGTGCAATGTGCAGGTAACTTTTACCGAATACGCAGTGCATTTGATCTTGGTGCCCGAAAGCTTGGGAAGATCCTTCAAATGCCTGCCAATTCTACTGTGGTTGGGAAGATCCTTCAAAAGCCTGCCAATTCTACTGTGGATGATGTGAATCAGTTCTTCAGGAACACATTGAAGAGACATCGCACTAGAGTAAGGCCAGACGTGCAGGACATCGCACTGGACTTCAATGTTGAAAGAGCCAACAAGGGTTGTTCACCTTTATACAGTAATTCCTTTGGCGATCTATCTGACCGGTTCAATACCATCAGCATTTCAGATTCCAATAATCATGGGTCTCTAAAGCAAACTGAACAGAATTCTATAGCTGAGCACAAGGAAGTGAAGTCTGTTTCAAATCTTGTGACTACTCATTCAATTAGTATGAGGAATGGCAGTGACTTCTGTGAAGCCGCACCATTGACTAGTGGAACATGTTCCTTGCCATCCGGGAAAGGTTACCATGCCCCACATCTCTTTTACGAGTCAGAAAATGGTAAGGTTGACGTAAACTATGATACAAACCCGTCACACCACAGGATGTCAACAAAGGGGTACATGGGCAGATCTCGCCACTCCATTGAAAGCACTAAGTATGGCAATGAGTTTTCAACACATCCTGTGGACTACTGCTTAACACCAAGAAAAGAGGCAGATAGCAATGGAGTTCAAGTTAAAGAGTTGGGTGGTGGAGGTACCACCAGTGACAATATATCAGATCTTACCGGAGATTACAGAACAAATTTAAGTAATCTTCTTTATGCACAAGGGTGCCACCAAGATTATCCAATTAATCAAGTTTACTATCAAATGCTTGCCCCACCATCTGGACAATATCAGAACAAACGCTCACCAAATGGTCATAGCAGAAAAAATGCATATGGATATGCTGGTACAAATGGAATAGTCCCTGGTCCTTGTCCACCTGGGTATTTTGTTTTAAGGCCATTTTATCAAACAGATGATCCTACACGAGCTCGTGGAACAGGCACCTACTTTCCCGACCCGGTAAGTTCCCTTTTTGCACGCTTAAATCCACATTTTGAATAAACTGCATCTAGTGTTACCCTGTATGTTTTTTTATTCCACATGCCATGCATATGAATGCTTGGAGCAATGATTTACTAATGTTCTTGTACGTCAATTATTGTGTTATTGGAGTTACTATATCTTCTATACATAATAGTCTGGAACATATCCCCATTAATTTTATGCTTCTATTGCAGAATTGTATTACTTTTTCAATGTTAGGCATTATATTTGTGTCGATTGGGCATGTCTTGTGTTTTTGCTGAGTTTTCTGCCTTGTTGGATATTGTAGAATTTATGCAAGGACAGGCCCACTGGACGAGGGGAAAGAGGAAGGAATCATTTCCCTCTGAATAACTATCATAAGTCTCACCGCTATGGCAGAGTGGATATGCCTGCAGATATGACACCTTCGGAGGAATTGAGGCAAGAGCCACCATTGCAGATTTATATTACTGGTACAAATGATCATGGAATTCCCTCTGCGTTGAAGATACCAGTACCATCTCTGTCTTCCCAGGCTCCAAGGGATATTATTCATGGCAATGGCTTTATTCACCCACAAGACAGTAAACTTGAGTTTGGGACCTTGGGGGCATTGCCTTTGGACGTTAGGAGTATCTCCCAAGACCAAGCTAAGCCTTTACAAGTTAGGAGTACCTCCCAAGACCAAGCTAACAGATCAAATTCTGCTTCTAACTGTCAACCTTCTGCACCTGTGAGCCCTATGTCGCCAGCACAAAATCATGGAACGGGTTCTAATCTAATGAGGTAAGTATAATGCATTCTTTTAGTCATCAAAAGCAATAACATCGACTGTTTCATTAAAGGACATGTAGCTAATAGCCATTTCTTTACCATGTTACAGCAATGAGATATTTACCTTTTAAAAAAAACAGCAATGAGATTTTGACTATTGAGGCACGCCATAATTAATAAGTTCTTGAACATAATCTAAGGTCTGTGTTAGGTTGGAGCTTCCGCAAAAAAATATTGAGATGGCCATGTGAAGCTCACGCTTGGACATTAAAATATAATGTGGAAACCATCCATAATTTAAATCTTACCGTGAAGGCATATTTGTTCAGCTTGAAATATGCATTTCTTGTTTCCCTTTTTTTTTTTACCCACATTCATCTTGTAACTTCTCTAGTCAGTTTTCATGCATGCTCGCACCGTTTACAATGTTTAATCCCACACTACAATTTACAGGAATACTAAACCATATCATCTGAAGGACAATGGTGACTTCCCACCACTATCCAGTTGATGTGATATATAGTTCATCACTTCATTGCGTATCAGAGAGAACGCCGGCCAAGAAAAAGATCCTGATACATGCTGCACACTCAGTGCAGCAATAGGAGAGGGTTACTTTGCAAAATAAGCATCATCGTGCACATTCTAACTTTACCTTCTCGTTCTCCAGTCGTCACTCACCATGTAGCTGCAATGCAGCTTGTGCTGCCATAACTGAAATTTCATGTGCACATTCCCCTCACTTAAAAAAAGAGGAAATAAAGCTGAAACTTTGTGCCATGTAGATACTTTTTGGGAGGAAATAAGGTCCTGTTGTTTTGTTTAAAGATTATGGCGGTCCCCTTTGTAGGGGGAACAGGTGTGATAGAGATCTAGTTTAGTTCTGTTGTTTTGACCTCATGAGCATTCGAGAGTTGTTCGGTTGCTCTCAGTGTAATCTGTTTGGGTCTGGAGAGGCCTTGTGTTGAAAGGCCCTACCTTTTGAAGTAACATTAGCTGCTTGAAGAAATGTGTAGGTGTAGAGAGATGTATGAGCTGTTAGATTTACAGTCTTTATAGAAGAAGTGTTTAGTCTTTTCTCAGAGAAAAAACGGCTCCTTTTTTTTTTGCCTGTTGTGTCTTTCCATATCTTCGTTAATTAACTGGATTTGTAACAGTTTTGCTCTGTTGTTGTTAGCTCTGTTTCAGGTTAAAAAGGGGTGTGATTTTGAGTATCACACACATGATTGCATCTGAATTTAAACAGAAAAGCAAGGGTCTGTATCATCATGTTGTTGTGTCTGTAGTTGAACCTACACCGTTTGTATTGGATGTCCACGGTAGACTCCAGGAGGAAGCAAAGCACAAAACCCTAAACTCATCGGATCTTTAGGGTCGGCCCCTTTTAGCAGCACGAATTCTGTAACACGTAACCAAGATCGATATTTCAAGGATTTCTTCTTCCTGAGCCGATTCGATAGAATCACAGCATTTCGATGGAAAATAGCGACCTTGGCCTCGTTGTGGCAATGCCTGCAGTCGAAGACCTCGCGCCGCAGCACGGGGCCCTTATCTTGCACCTCCTCATGTAATGCGCCCAGAAACAAACCAGAGGGAAAGAAAGAAGAAGGTTCCGAATTAGGAGACGGACATTGAGGAGATGATGATTTCTTGCTTTGCTTGGCTTGGCTTGCTTACCTGTACCGCGACTCTGATCCCAAATCCATCTCCGTCTCTTGCCCCTCTTGATTCCCTCTCAAAGCCCAAACCAACCAACATATATAGATGATTATCTCATTTTCTTGTATCGTGTACTCCCCAATTTTGGATTCACCGAATACCCGGCGATGTATGTATGTATGTATCTTCATGTGGTTTTTGCCGAGGCAACGACAAAGGAAAAAGGATTAATTTGGCCTTACAATCGAACATTGGCAAAAAAAAAAAACATTTCATACGCCGATTGATTAGAACTAGCTCCTTGCTCCTTCCTTAAATGAATTGAACACGGAGGAGAATCACATGCTTGCATACGGTGCATTATTTCAAGATTCATGGAGCAAATTTAAGCTGCTATCGAGATTCGAGCAGTAGCTAGCGTATATTTACCATACTTGAGCAGTTACATTGCTGAAATCAAACTGACAATACTATATAGGAGTATGCATAGCAAGCAGCCAAGCTGGAGATGTGGCATGATGAGCAGCGGAGAGGACTAGGAGGATGGCATTGTATGTGAAAGGGATCCAATCCAAACGACGACGTGTTCGGTTCTATCCGCTCGATCCCCAGGAACCAATAGATTCTGAACCTATTAAACCGAGTCTTTTGTTGGGCCACACCCTTTGACCCGTACAGCTAAGAATTTTAAACTCCCAATGGATAAGTCCAAACCATTCCCACCCGTACAGCTAAGAATTTTAAACGCCTGATTCTCTCTCTCGAGGAATCGGTGTGCCAGATTTAGGGCTTGTACATGCCTCATTGGCGTTAGCAGTCGCCTAATTTGCCATTATTATTCATCGATCCTTCCTTTGGAAATCATGCGCTTGTGGTTCGACCTTCTAGCTAGCTAGGTCGTCCATGGACCTAGCTAGCTTCTCGATCCAATAAGTAAACACGCACGTCAAAATGCAAGTGGACGAATCCGAATCCTGTCTTAATCAAATACTAGCTAGGACAGGATCCATGGATATGTTCAACTGTATGATTAGCAACAAAAAAATAAATATATACTGCCAGTCAATAATGCCGTTTTTTTATTATATATTTCCGTATGAGGTGTCATATAGTGTCAAACTTTCAATAATGTCTGCAAAATATTGTGTTCGTAGCTTGAAATTATGCCACTTTTTTATACGCAAATTCCTTTTTTATATGTTTCTTTGGTGGGTGAGACGTACGAATGTTTACGTCTACGGTGGATTTGGTAGCTCCATTATTGCAGCCAATCTTTAGAGAGTTGACGAACAGGTTAGCAGCTGCTCTTAGCTAGGTTATCTGTTCTTCTGGAGAGGCAGAAGAAAAACGAGCCACCTTGGTTTGCAATCCTCAGCAAATTCAGTCTCTTGCATTAGCTTTTCGACGGCATGAGGCGTCAATACTGAACGACACTACAGGTCCATTCCCCCTAGAAAAAACTGTAACATAAACAAGGCTCACCAAATCCGAAGGAACAATGGGCCAAAACTGCATAAGAAGAATTAATGTTTATATTTCACCGTTGACTTTGTGCTACACCTGCCACAGCATTCAGCTAGTGGATTATCCCTTTCGATCTTTAGATGGGATCTGTCTGAATTATTAGGAGACAAAGCTATCCTATATGTTTTGTTGGACACAGCTTGTGTGGCGGATTGGGACCCATGTCCATTTCCCCTGGGTTCTAAGCCACACTTGAAGCTGTGGCTTCCGTCTGATCCATGGAAACATGCAAGGGAGACCTTTAATATTGTACATGATTACAGAAGAGTAATAAAGAGGAGTCCGAAGTTCCCTCGTATCCCTGTTTCAATCTACTATTTCCTTATTACGTTCTTGAACTGTTCTTACAATTCTGAGTTTGTCTACGAGATAATCGCTCGGACTGACTCGCTAACGACGATTCCTCAACAAAAACAAGGCCCAGTGTTGATTTTGGTATAGGGTCACCTTCCATACAAAGGGGAAGCATGCTCTGGAGAGCATTACCTTCCTGCAGAGTTGGCAGGGTTGCCTTCCTTAAGGAGCTTCTTAGCAGCAGATGAGGCAGGAGATGGTGTTTTGTATAGAACAAATTTAGAAGGGATAATTAAGAACGGTATGCAACGATCGATACGACTGATAGATGAGCATAAGTAGGCATCTCGTTACCCCTTCCTTGTGCGCTTTGGCTCATTAATCTTAAGAGCTGTTGCAAACTTCCCTTTGTTGTTCGACGATGGCGCCTTCTGTGTCAGTAGGTAATAGCAAATAGCAGGCAGACAGGTAATGAAAAAACAGCAGAAGAGCTGCAGGTTTGTCTGGAAAATACAGAAACATGGCTAATTTCCCCATCTAACCACCCAATCACACCCAAACGGCAGGACCATCAACGGCGAAACACCGGAGAGAGTAGATTACCTAGCCCTGAACCATAAGGCACTATTTATTGTGCTAATAGCAAATTTTGCAACGTAAATGCAAAAAAAAAACACCCTCCACCGTTCCCTAGGAGGTTAAACTCCCCACCGCACGTCACATATGTCGTGCCTTGGAGCCACGGACGACGCCTCCGTGCCCCTCCCTGTCGCAGACGGTATACTACTGCCCGCCGCCACGTCCGATGACGGTGTACTACTGTCCGCCGCTGCGTCGTCAAATAGTGTTTTACATGCACCGTCTATCGACTCACCGAGCCACCGAGGGCGCGAAGGGTAGCGATGGCGACGATTGACATCTATATTTGAAACTGCGTGTGTTGTGGTGGGCCGTGATTTCATGTGAAAAAAATTATAGAATTTTTTTTCTGGTATACGTGATAATACATTTGAAGCTACGAGTGTGATGTAAAAAAACCAAAGGAAAAAATATATATTTAAATTTTTTAAATAGTATCAGAAATGATTTTTCAATCCATTCCGCGCCCTTGGGGACCGGACTCGGTTTAATCTGTGCCTTTGGGACCGGACTCGGCCTAATTCGTATCCCAGTGGTCTAGATTTCATACATAACGCGTGGTGAGGGGTTCGGCCCCTTAGGTACAGTGAATGATGCTATTTTTAATATTTACATAGGGCATAGAACCAAATTTACTTTAACGCGATAAATAGTAACAAGAAACTTGCCCATCTTAGCGTATTTAACGAGCACATATGTTTTTTTTTGCTATATGTAAGCTAACTAATCCCAGGGGATCTTAAATATTCGCTCAATTACATAGTTGTATCTAAGCTAATTAACTCCGTGTTTTGTTTTTGTCAGTACGAATGGTATTGACACGAAAAACATGTCCCCTCCTCAAATCATGCGCTTTTGCTGTGTAATTTTGAGAGAAAAGAATATTATTTGAGCTTAGCTTACATACAACCAAACACGTAATCTGAAGATGGTTACCGACTAATATTTAACTAATTAGGCCACAATCGTGCAGGTGGAGTGGAGAAACTGTGTTTGAGGTTCAGGTTTGAGCCGGTGGTGGTGGTACTTAATTGTACTCTGGCCTACAAGGGTTGTTGGACATGAAAAGGACTCGTCAGGAATCTTGAAATCCAAAAAAAGAGAGAGGTTTGTTTGGATATAATCTACAAATTTTCAGCCTCCCATGAGCCAAAAACAGCACCATATATAAACTGAGCGAGCCTTCGAAATTCTGCAAACTCCAAGACATTATTGTGTTAGCCTGCAAGTTATTAGCCTAATTAATATATGTTGCCCAAACTAACATATATAAATAAATCTTGAAAAAGAATACGCCAGAGTTTCTTACAAAGAAATAAACAAAGTCAACTACTGAATCTGCTCCTCCAACGTAACCAACCTTTCCTCCTCCCGCTTACATATCTCAATTGTTGTCAAGCAACCCACAAGTCTCTAGCTTCTTCCCCTCCATCTCCCAAGGGCAGACTTGACTCCCGGAAGCATTACCCAAAATTCCCGATTCTCCCGCTCACAAACCTTTGAAGCTCGCCTGCCTCTTCCAACCTTTTTTTTCCACAGAAAATCTCAAAACTCTTGCATCTTCTTCCACACGAATTCTCCACAAAAATGGATCTTTCAAGGCACAGATTCTTCAAGTTCAGGTCAGCGGCCGCCTCCCTCCAGCTCTCCAGCTTGTAATCGCAAATGATCAAGATCAGCACAAGAACAACGACATAGCTGAGACTCCTAGCTTCCACATATAGTCCACACCACACTTGTCACCAAATCTTTCCAGGTGATTATATACCAGGGAGATTGCTACATATTCCTCACCAGTAAAATTCCATCGTCTGGTCTTCCTCTATATATCAAGTGTACATGTATGTCTTTCGAGTTGTCACAATTAAAGGGTCGACGCAACTGAGGCCGATCGATCGATAGAACAGAATTCCACTTTCACTTTGCACAGTGGCAGTGCAAGTTAACTTTGGAGGGGGCATCCTATTCCGTCACTCAACCTATCAGTTGCTATCTGGTTGTGGTGTGCGTGCCACTGCCACATATACTAGCTAGTTTCTTTCTTGCATAATTCGCTTGCTAAGTCAGCATCAGATGAGTGCACGGCCCTGCTTCGACGCTGTGGACTGCGCGGGGGCCTCCTCGGCGTCCATGGCGTGGATCATGCTGCGCATCGACTACTCTCGCCTCGGTTGGCTCCTCTTCGGCGTCTTCACCTACGATAACCACGACGGAAAGCCAAGGATCTAGCACAGCCAGATTAATCAGCCTCCATATATATACAGAAGCAACTACGTACCAGTCTCTCTTTCAGTTCGTTTGGTGCAGCAACTTGAGTGCTTGCTTGATCGAGCATGTCCGGCCCACGGCGGTGCGGCAGCCGGCGGTCGGAGACGGAGAGAACCACAGCGGCGCTGGGGGACAACATCAATGGATACGTCGAGACCGACCCAACAGGTCGCTATGGCCGGGTAACTTCTTCCACCTGAAACTACTACTCCTTCTTATTTCTTTTTTTTTTCTTCTTAAACCAAAAAAAAAAACTTACACTTGAAAGTTCTTGTCATTCGCGATGATCAACAAGCAAGTTCTTGCACTTGAAAGCTGCGGCGCATGTGCTTCGATTCGGCATGAATATGGCCTTTTAAGGCATCCTAAAGCGATCAGAAATCAGAATTAGCAGCATGTTAGTCGTGTGTTTACCATGCTTTCAAATGTTCTAGTTGTATGTTCCTGGGATGTAGTGGTAATTAGATTCCAAAACATGCATGCTTACAACAATTAATTAAGCCCGTAGGGTGTTCATATTCTTTAGCTTTTCGAGGATGGATTCCATGATGATGTGCACATCGGAGCTACCCCTAGAATAGGACACAATTATTGAACCTTTTCTTTTCTTTTCATGTCCATTTGGCTTTTGCTGCCTAGCTAGGGTCTGCACACCCACATCTTGTATATGTATTGTCTAATGCTACACATCAGCAAGACACAGTGATTTTTTTTTCCTTTGCTGAAAACACAGTGCATAGTTTTCTTGTCTTGGCTAAGATTTCTATGTATTCTGTATGACAGAATTGGTTTGTAGTAGCAGCCTGCCTACGTTGTTAATTGGCAAAAATTCTCAAAATCACCTACTGGTGTAATAAGTTACGCGATATCAAAGCTAGCTGGAATCATCAGGATGTATATACAAGGAACAAAAATTAGACACATACATACAGATCAGGGTTCTTTGTTTAATCAGTTGCTCATGTGGATTATTTACAGATTGCATAATACGAACAATCCTAAAGAATTGTTGTACTGAAATATAATTATCAATTATTTAATACTTGGTCAACTAGTGGAAGTGGATCATTGATCTGAGATGATGAGAATTTGATTGTGATTTTTTTCTTCCAATCCAGTCCAGCCCAATCAGGAAAGGCTAAAGAATGCTCTATCAAACGAGAGTTGTTGTTTGATTGGTATTGGACTTTCCTAGTAAGTTGGGTTTGATGAACCAATGAGCTAGGTTTGTTCCATGTGTCAATATGTCAATAATGACATGCTCTGAAAGCTTCAGAAGGATAGTATGCTCTGTCATATCGACAGATATGGTTCACCTTTTTTCCCCAGTGTGATGAAATTTTGTAGCGCTCAAATCATGTTGGACTTTTCACTTTTCAGTAGTACTAGGCTACTAGCTCGTGGTTAAGTACTTTAGTGGGCTTTGCAGAAGTGTCTAATCTTGTCGTCCTTGACCAACTACCTAGTACCAGTTCAGCTAAACTTATTTGTTTGAACCAACAAGTACTGAACTGATAATTTGCGGCGTAGCGCAGCTGGTTAATGACATAACTAAGCTAGCCCAAAAATACGCATGGATGTGCTTCAGTGAAAGCAACTATAGCTTGTTAGATGAGGTACTGCTGACACACATAGTAATTCCCAATTGGTTTCTCAAATAAAACATTCAATTACAAAACAATGCAATTTTCTTCGTAAATTAAAGTGCAAATTGACAATTATACATG
This sequence comes from Hsuehochloa calcarea, assembly GCA_036346395.1. Lineage (NCBI taxonomy): Eukaryota > Viridiplantae > Streptophyta > Magnoliopsida > Poales > Poaceae > Hsuehochloa > Hsuehochloa calcarea. The sequence continues at coordinate 28,978,927 of CM070613.1, forward strand.
ACATATATAACTGGGTTTGCTGATTAGAACTCTTTTTTTTTTTTTGCCTTCTTCTCCTCTTGCTGGCATGCAGTTCGACGAGCTACTTGGCAAAGGAGCAATGAAATCAGTGTACAGGGGGTTCGACGAGTTGAAGGGGGTGGAGGTTGCGTGGAACCAGGTCAACCTCCGCGACGTTCTCCGTACGCCGGACGCGCTGCAGCGCATGTACTCGGAGGTGCACCTCCTCAGCACGCTCCGCCACGACGCCATCATCGCCTTCCACGCCTCCTGGGTCGACGCCTCCCGCCGCACCTTCAACTTCATCACCGAGCTCTTCTCCTCCGGCACCCTCCGCGCCTACCGCCTCCGCTACCCGCGCGTCAGCCTCCGCGCTGTCAAGGCCTGGGCGCGCCAGATCCTCCACGGCCTCGCCTACCTCCACTCCCACGACCCCCCCGTCATCCACCGCGACCTCAAGTGCGACAACATCTTCGTCAACGGCCACCAGGGCCAGGTCAAGATCGGCGACCTCGGCCTCGCCGCCATGCTCCGCGGCGCCCGGGCCGCCCGGAGCGTCATCGGCACGCCGGAGTTCATGGCGCCCGAGCTGTACGAGGAGGAGTACAACGAGCTGGTGGACGTCTACTCCTTCGGCATGTGCATGCTGGAGATGCACACCACCGAGTACCCCTACAGCGAGTGCTCCAACCCCGCGCAGATCTACAAGAAGGTCACCTCCGGCAAGCTGCCCGACGCCTTCTACCGGGTGGGGGACAAGGAGGCGCGCCGGTTCGTCGGCAGGTGCCTGGTCGCCGCCTCCAAGCGGCCGTCCGCCGAGGATCTCCTGCTGGACCCTTTCCTCTCCCTGCAGGACGATCATATTCATACCACGTCTTGTGCTCCTGTGATGCCATTGCCTGCTCCGGCCTGCAGAAATAGAGCCGAATCTGGCGGTAGTTCTGGTCATTCATCGCACGATCACGACGATGAGGAGGAGGCAGAGCCGCCGGCAAGGACTGACATGACGATCACCGGCAAGCTGAACACCGAGGACGATGCCATCTTTCTCAAAGTGCAGATCGCCGACGAGACAGGTACAATGCAAGTCGATCGTCGTGCAGCACTGCAATGTTTTCTGAACGGCACGACGCGTACATAGCACAGTACTATACATCCTGCATGCACATTAGCTGACAAAGAAGTTGTCTGTAGGCCATGCGAGGAACATCTACTTCCCGTTCGACATCGTGGGCGACACGGCGATGGAGGTGGCCAACGAGATGGTGAAGGAGCTGGACATCACCGACCGGGGCCCCTCGGAGATCGCCGCCATGATCGAGCAGGAGGTCGCTAGGTTGGTGCCGGGTTGGCGAGGCAATGAGCAGGAGGAGTGCTACACGTATGCAGATCATGACGATGAAAATGAGCGCCCTCCCTTCTCCTCTCCTCCCTCATCCCTGGAGTCTCTCTGCGGGCTGGGGCCCCCAACCTCAGGGGCCTTCTCTGGCCCACATGGCGGCTGGTTCCAAGGTAAACAAATGTTAATGTTTTGATTCCTCGTATGTCAACACGTCGCCGCTAGTTTTGATCTGAGCCTCTAGTGGTTAAAAAGGCTAGCAAACGATGAGAAGATGAGAGAACTTCTAGGTGCCACTCGAGTTCGTGCGTTAAAAAAAATACGAGAAAATTCATGATATATCACTGAATTACCGTATGATTCACAATATGTCACTCATTCTGAGACTGATATAAAGGTCTAGAGTCCATATGCCAGCGATACATTAGTGGTATATTGTGAAGATCTAAAGTTATTCAGTACTATATATATAATTACGATAAATATGGCGAACGACACGACACCAAAGTAAGTCAGCACCATACCGAAAATCTGGGCCTGCGCCCTGCAGATAAGACGTACGAGTGGTTTGTCGCTGTATGCATACTTTCAGACGTACGGATAAAAATGCACGTGCACGGGAATCACAATCACCTCTAGGTAGTGGACAGAGTTGTGGTGTGCGATTCCGTCCACTCGGATTCAAATCCTGGTACACACCTATTACGCTATTACGTGTGCGACGGTGTGCTTCGGTAGAATTTTGTAGGGTTATGGATTTATCCTTAGTCTCCGCCTATCTAGACGTGCAAAAAGAAAAAAGGAGGGGAAAAAAAAAGCATGTATACATTTGGTCATGTCAGCGTCATCCATCCCAGCGTGTCTAAATGGAATATATACGCATCACCCTAGCTAGTCGAGATGAAAGGACGTACAGGACAATTCAGCACGTAGCTTGCTATTTCATTGCCATTGCATCTTAATTTGTGGGCATTTCATGCTCCATCGTTGAGCTTGACACACGTGCATTGTTGTGCGTTAACATTGTTGGTGTAGATCACCGCCACTACCCTTTAAGCGGCGACGAGGATGACACCAGCTCGACGAACTCCGGTAAGAACTCTGCTGCTCGGCGTCTCTGCTCAGGTAACGACGACGGCCAGCCTGAAGACGAACATCCCCAAGGGCACAATAGCTCCAAGATCAAGGCGACGAGATTCGGCCCAGAAACTAGTGCAGATCAGGCCCAGCAGTACAGAACGATCGCACACCAGTTGCAGCGGCAGTGCAGCATGTCGCCGCACGCCGCCCGGCCGCGCCACCGTGGCCGTGGGAGCCCCGACGACGAAGGGCGGGGACGGCGGCGCATGGCGCGTAACCGGTCGATGGTGGACATGCGGAGCCAGCTGCTGCACCGGACGCTGGTGGAGGAGCTCAACAAACGCCTCTTCTTCAACACCGTCGGCGCCGTCGAGAACATCGGCTTCCGCCAACCCTGCTACGGCTCCTCCTCCTCCTCGTCATCCTCGCGTGGCGCCGACCACCGCCGGAGAACCAAGGACGAGCACGCCCATTATATGTTTTGAGCAAATTAAAGCTAGCTTGGCATGTACTATGTGGCTAATTCTTGGCTCGTGTACAGCTAGCTAGCTGCTGCAATTCATGCACAACCGGATCATCATCCATATGCAAGTCTCTTCCCGAACCAATATGCATGCATGCGGAATGCACGGCCACACAATCGTGGATATATGGATCGAGTGCATGTTTACCAAGATTGTTTTTATTTGGCGATGTGCAGATACTATACTACCAGCATGCAACTGCACAGGTAGTGTTGTTAGTAATCTTTGTGTATATATGGTATATCTAGATTTTAGAAAGAGTTTGATTTTCGTAGTCCTATAGTATTTATACAGTATTTGTTATCGATACTAGAGTTGGTTTGGTATCTTTCCGGATACGTAGAGTCTTTTTAGAATACGAATAGTAGTTTGTACTAAATAAAAGGGCACATATTGTAATCAGTTTTAGCAAGCAATAGAAGAGAGAAAACAGAAAACGCTGCAGCAATCGTGCGGCACAAAAATTCTTGCTACATTTTTCTTATGTCACGGGAAATGGACGACTTCGAGGGGAACTGGCTATGGCGCCGCAGAGACTACTTGCACACACCTCCAGAGATGATAGATCCAACTACCCTCATGAATAACATTGTTAAATAAGATGCTCTTCAATACTATATTGTACAATAGACTAGATAAGATTGTGCATGAATCAACTGAGGGAAATGTGTAGCGTGCAGATCATATAACGATGTACCATAGCCTTCGAAACACACACGAGTCGGAGGTTACGGTACATCATTATATGATCAACATGACATGCATTTCACTCAGTTGGTTCATACACAAGCTTATCTAGCATGTCGTACAATCTCTCCGACTCACTGCATTCGATTGGGTTACATGTGATAATACCCCTCCTCCTTCATCCCGATTGTAACAAACCCGTGCGTGTTTCTTGAAATGCATATAACGCTTGAAATGTTGACAATTATCTGTATGAAAACGTACACTGTAACTTCATTGCAAACCCAAATTTTGATATGAGCACTTCATGTGCGAATTCATGAAACCCAAATTAGGATATGACCTCGCTTTGCAAAGCAAGATGTGACCATACTCTGCAAGTAGGGTGTGACCCAATGAGGTAGTTTTGCGCAGCGACGTGACCCGATGAGGTAGCTTTGCGTAGCAACTTGGTCGGCGAACGGGTGGCGGCTGCCGGGTTCCGGCGTCGGGCGGCGGAGGCGGGTTCGCGGCGCGGCGAGTCGGGCGGCGCCGCAGAGGTGTCCGGCGGTGGAGGCGGCGCGTCGCGGAGCGCGCGCGGAGTCTGGTGGTAGAGGCGGCGGCGGCGGGCGGCAGCCAGAGCAAAGACGGCAGCAAGCAAGGAGGCGGCCGCCGCGGCGGCACTCCCCTTTTTCGTGTGGCCTTGCGCGAGGAGGGTCGGCCTTGCGGGCGGAGCCGCCGTGCGGGCGGTAGCACGGCCGCGGCGGCGCGGCGGTCGCGGCTCTTGGCCGCTCCATGCGTGGCGTGGCGAGGCGACGAGGCGGCCAGCCGGTTCTACGGTCGGCGGCGGCAATTCCCCTTCTCCCCTTCTTCCCTCCTTCCTGTGATGTTGCACCGGAGATGGAGGGTCAGCTACTGGCCGGTGGGGTTCAGCGCTGGCGCTGTGCGGCTTCAAGCCCGACGGCGTGATCCAAGCCGTCCCCCTCCACCTTTTTTTTTCTTTCTTTCTGTGATGTGCTTCGGCAGCTGCTAGCCAGAGGTGGGGATGCCGCTACTGACCGGCGCGGGGTTGGGGTGCGGCCAGCTGGGGGTTGGCTCGGCCAGCCGAGCTGCTGGCCCGGGGTTGTCGTGCCGGCCCTTTTTTTGTTACTGTTCTTGTAAATAACTATTTACATATAGTTACTGTTCAAACATAATTACTGTTCATGCAATAATCTGCGATGCAATCAACATCCGATCTTTCATGCAATCCACCGATCGGCATTGTGTCGGCGACTTCAAGTCTGCTCGCGGTAGATTAGAACGGATTTGTACCGCAGAAAACCAATCTAGAAAGCCAAATTTGCAGAATTAAAAAGCAATCTAGAAAAACGATTTAGTCTACGAGTGTCGTTTTTCGACGGTTACCTTTCGATGCGAGGAGAGTCGATCGTGCTGATAACGTGTTGAGTAACCGTCGCTGGCGAGTCCAGTCCGAACGGGTACTTCGTATACAAACTCAGAATCGTAAGAACAATGCAAAAAATATAATAACAGAATAATAGATTGAACACAGAGATATGAGAGGACTTCGGACTTCACTTTATTGCTTCTCAATCATCGGGGGTTCCAATGAAGGGGTCCCTTCTATTTATAGACTTCAGGAGATGGAAAGTTCAATTAAGTCAGGACTCTCCGGAGTCTGAGCCCGATTTCTTAACAAGGATAAAGACGATCCTGAACCCGGTTTCTTAACATAGACAAAGACGAAACGAATTACTACTACTCCGATCCGTATGCGCGCGGCTGCGTGTCGGTTCGCTGGCAGCTCAAGCATCGATCCGCATGGACCCGCCACGCTGCAGAGTCAGGGAGAGGAGGAGAGGGCAACGGCCAAAAAGAAGTTGGGCGGCCTACTGTCCCCTTGGTCTCATCCAAGAACAACTTGAGATCTCCAAGCCTAATCTAACTTCCTTCTCTAAATTATTCCCTCCGTTTTCCTCTACGATCCACGCAGTCAATTTTGAGTATATTCTATATTTGCTACACGGAAATGGAATTAGCAGATTTGCCACCAAAAGTACTTTCATAAGTTAGAAAGCACGCTTATTGCATTTTTGTCTGGTCGTGTCAGCCGCATTTCGTTGTATATTTGAAACTTGTCTAGCACTATATATTGTAGAAGCAATTCACATAGTTACAAGCTGGAGTACAACAACAATTATAACCCGTTAAAAACAAAGGGAAAAGAACTTGTCTGTGCGTATACAAAGGCACACTAACCCCTTAATTATCCGTCTAGATATAATCTGGATTGATTCCTATGTCACCGACAAACTAATTAAATGATTCCTTATATATCACTCATTATGATACTGATTCACACGTCAGTGAGACATAAATGATATATAAAGAACAAACGAATTTATTCGGCTGTACTTAAAGAATTGCACTCATATAATTTCTATCTAACGAGAAAGAACGAATGAATTGAAGACGGGGAAAGCAGACGTACGACTGTGTACAAGAGAGAGGAGAAGAGAAGAGAAATATCGGCATCTCTGCTCCAAATTAGAGAAGAGTAAAGAGTATATATGCAACTAGCTATAGCTAGTTTTTGATGTCGTTAGTGCCTTTGCTGGGGCCGGACGGCGGTGGCCTCCCCCTGGGCTTCCTGTTGAGCAGAAGTTGCTCGTACTTGACCGCGAGCTCCTCCCTCGACACCGCCGTTTCGGTGGGGAGAGCTACCACCTTCGTCTGCACGGCCGCGACGCCGCCATTGTCGAGAGGCGGCCCACCAGGTGCTGGCTGTCGCAGAGGCCTGCTGCAGCTGGAATGCTGCGTGAAGACGGTGAGAAGGAGCAGCAGCAGCAGGAGGAAGAGGGAGCATGGCGGCGGCCGAGGGCGCAGATGGTTTACCAACAATAATGTGGCCATTGATCGACGCGCGATTTGGATTCGACACGAAATTTGTATGTGGCGCAGGGAGATGGGGATGAGCTTCCTTCTAGGTTGGGACAGACGAAGTGGATATTAATGGCGGCTATGTAACGTCACGAGGAAGAAGGAGAGAAATATATAGGCAAGTAGGTGGGTGCCGTCAAGTCGTCGATCGGGAGAGAGAAAAGAGCGTGGAGGGCAAGTCAAAGAGCTTGGAGGGAGAAATGTTGGGGCTCGCCGTGTGAAACAAGCTGGAATGAAGGAGTAGACTTAGCGCGTCACCGTGCCATTGCTAGCTAGCAACGACGCGGGTTTGGCTTAGCTATTCTATTCTGAAGCAGCTAGCTGAATCGGTCAAAAGATTATTCAACATGCATGTGTCGGAGCTATCACAGGAGTTTCACTAAAATTTCGTAAAGACGGCTCCAACTTGTCCGTGCATATACGAAGGACCTGGTTTATTTAATGAAAAGCAGCGTAAGAGATCCTTTTCGCCACAAAAGTTTTTTTATATATATATAATGAAAACAGTACTAAAGGATCCTACTACGGATTTCTGAATCTAAACCATCTGTATATTTCTGCACCAATCTCATATCAATAGTTAGTGCACACAGTGAAAACATTTGTTGGTAACAAGTTCGATTCACAGAATAACATTAATAAACAATTGACTACCAGCCTTATAGCTACTTAATACAAAAGAGGAAGTAAACTTCGAGTGGCGACCCAACAAATTGCCCACCAGCATTCGACTAGGGAGCGCAGCCTAATACTCCGGATGTCTTTCGTCAAACCCGCAGACATAAAAATCGTAGTCGTCCTTGGCATCATTGTAGACTTCTGAGATTTGTTTGAGTGTAGCATGTGAGTACATAAAATACCTTGCGAGTCTTGGGAAAAAATGCATATGCATAGCTTTAACAATTGGACTTATAGAGTTCTTTTGCACAAAGCAAGATTTAATGTTTAAACATTTTTCATGAAGCTCATTTGAAAAAAGTAGTTTCCATAAATAAATTAATTGAATCACTAGTGGGGGTTCTAGCTACCAACCACTAGTATAGATGCTCTAACAACCAAGGTTCACCGGATAGTTCTCTAGCTGCCAGAAAACTACCCAAGGCTCCCAACTGCTCTTGGTACCCTAAATTTACTATTTTGAAATCAAAACCAAAATCTACTCTATGAAAACGCACATTGCCCTCCCTTGACTGTGGACACGACTATTTAAAAAGTTTTACACTCTACAGAGGTTGTACAACTTGACCCACACGAGAAAATCAACTTATAATATCGGTCATGACACGCGTTCCGAAGGCGTGCGACTAGGCGATTATCACAAAACCTTTACAATACCACGCTCTAACACCAACCCATCCGATGAGCTTAACCCTAAGTCATAGATGTCCTTTACACTCTGGAGGGGGATGAAAGCGGTTAGTGATGCGTTCGAACAAGCGATGGCAACACTTGGCGAGCGACGGGCGACGTGGCGACTATGCTACTACGGGCACAGCGTCAGTGCCGGGGCAACGTGTCGATGAGAGAGAGAAACCAGGAGCGGCGTGGTGGGGCGGGGAGCAGGGTGGCGTGGGCGCGCGGGTTGGGACAACGTGCTGACGTAGTGATGCGGACATCCTTAGCTATGTTGTCCTATATAGTGTTTTCAATTTATCAAGTACCTCAGAACAACATGAGCTTACTAAAAGAGTTGAAAAACAAGAGAAGCTTATCCAACAGGTGAATCGGTTCCCTGAATTTCCTATTAAATTAGTAGAGAATATTATACTGACTAATATCGGGTTATCGCTTGTTGTCAGGTTTCAAGTAGAAGATTTATTGGAAGGTAAACAACACGATGCTTCTCAGGGTGTTTTGCTTCTTACAAAAATGGCATGCAACCCATGGAAGGTAGAGGCGCATGAGACGAACAATAGATGGCGCCACACTGATCTTGAGGTTCACGATGATCTTCGCAGAAATTCGGAAGGATCTAGCATAAACAATATATATATTTGGAAAGTTTGTCAAGTCTACTTTCCAATGAATAAACGTCATGTGATTTAGAGTTTTCTATAACAAGTTATGACTATTCGAGTATATGCTACATATTCAGACCGACCAATGCGCGAGAGTTGACAAAGTTGATGATTCCGTGGCTTATACAACATCTTGGGAGGATATCAAGCTATGTCATAACTTTCCAAAGGTTCACAAGAGTCTCTTTCTCAAGTTTCATACGAATTCAAGTCATTTCAATTAATCAAATTGAAGATAGGAAGGTTTAGATTCAATTCGAATTCGGAATCAGCATCAAATTCGGATTCGGAATCAGCAGGACAGTCTTGAGTAAAACGGCCATAACTTTCACAAATGGAGTCCGATTTGGGTGTTCTTATGCTTATTGGAAAGATAACTTCAAGGCCGTTCCAATGGATCCTCTCCTAGTCTGAAATTCGTCCTGCATCAAAAGATATGCCCGAAACAATATGACGGTTGTAAAATAAAAGTTTCCTTTTTATTTTAGATTGTGTCCGAATTGGAGTAGGACTCCTAATTCCGAATTAGAGTAGGTGTAGGGCCTCTTGGCCAGCCATGAGCTAGAGAAGGGCACTATATATTGAGGGGTAGACCCCCATTGTAACCTCAAACCACGATTAAAGATTTTGATTACTTTTTACATCAGCGCTTGATTCTTCCAAGAAGTTTGGTGAAGGCCAACGACTTGAAGGGGAATAGGGCGTTTTCTTCCAAAGATCGTTCTGTCTTTCCGTTGGGAATTGAGGGATCGGTAAAACTCCACTTGGTGGTCGGATGGAGTACACGTGAGATTATGCGAATTAAAGAGCTGCAAGTTCATGCAATGGCATCGGGTGAGCAACTACGATTTGTCAAGTCAAGCGTGCAAGTTATCTTCGATCCTACGTCGAGAAGATAGGGCACCCCGTATCACGTAGGTGCACGGGACAGGGCATGGGCGTGGGATTCGCTGCGATGTCAACCCGGCATTGATGGAGAGCAGCACAGCGAGGCAGGAGCGGGCGCACTCTAGTGCGGCACGCACTGGTGATGCGATGGTCGGCTCGGGTCAGCCAGGAGCAGAGGCAAAGGAAAGGAAAAGAAGGAGAAAGAAAGAAAGGAAGGAAGGAAAGAAAAAGAAGAAGGGAAAAGAAGAAGGGTAAAGGGAAAAGAAGTTTCACAGATTTGGCGAAGAATTTGAACTCAGATGATCAAATTTGACTTTGAATATCAGATTTGGGATTTAAATAAATGCAAAAGCTCCAATTGGAATCCAAATATTTGAATTAATTAATTCATTTATTTATATTTACATTTTTTAAAAAGGCCAAATTTTGGAATGTTACTATATATATATATATATATATATACAAGAAAATACAAAATAGTTATGTACAAATAGTAACCCTATAATTAACTTAAGCTATTGTACCAATCACTAATGAAAGGTTTGTATTTTGTCTTTGTCCGATGGATAACGATGGCAAACCCATGATAAAAAGTATTTCGCCACTATGAAAAGTTTGGTTCAACATTGTTGAACACCTTGTTATTGCGAATTATCCGAATGGCCCAAGCCGTTAGAATGATGATCGCCATGACGATCTAGAAGAGATTCATGAACCGAGAAAAGAGGTGTTATACCTGGGCAAACATAAATCACCACTATAGAAAAGGTTATCACGGACGGTTCAAAAACGCCATCAAAGACGGTTTCGTGAATCATCTGAGTTTATAGGTCAGTAATGACATAAGGTCATCCCAGACATTTTTGAACCGTCTGTGATGCAAACTATCACACATGATTATTAACTCGGACCCGTCTGTGATAGTTGACTATCACAGATGGTTTGTAGATGGAATCGTCTGTGATAGCTGATGTATCACAGACAGGTTGTCCTAAAGAATCGTCGGTGATATTCTTTTGTATTGCTAAATCTATTTCTGTTTATTAGTCAGCCTCAGAAAATGCTAGTCATGCCTTCTAAAACAAGTAGAAACACAACAAGTACATGTATACATTCAATTCACATTCATTTCAGAAACATGCACATCCATTTCACAAATCAATTAACTAAAATGAACGAAAATTAATCATTCATGAACAAATACACACATGTACCATTAAGTTCAATCTTATCCCAATCAATTTCAATCTACATTGTGTAACTCCCCGTCGGCTTTTACGACCTGAGACAACAAGTACACAAACATTCCTTGAATGGATTTGAGCTCGGCATGTTCCATCCAGTGAAAAATATTTCACGATATTTTGCAGTAACGATTCTAGGATTCATCAGTAAAATTCAAACTAACTCCAAAATTTTGGTTTGATGAATTTTATCCAAAAAATACGAATTTGCTTGAATTTTATTCAAAATTATTTTTTTAATTTAAAATCCAAAATTTTGAGTTTTTTTAAATTTCGGTCAAAATTTGGCCGAAATTTCCATTTACCGGCGGTAACCGGTGTTACCGGTACACTCTGAAATTTTTTTCCAACCGGCAAAGTTTTCACTAGTTAAAACGCAGTTGTAGCTATGGTCGCAACTTGTTGGTAGGAAGATTAAAGTCATGCATATATATAAATTGATAAACCGAGGATCATTGGTTATCGAGAAACCGAGGAGTAGTTTCATGTTATGGTAAATATAGTATTCTATGACATAAGCATGAGGTACACACAAGAGTTATGGATATTCGATACCTCTATTTGATTGGCTCTACTGCAAGGGGGAGACTGTTGGTGATATGCCCTAGAGGCAATCATAGAGATGATTGTATCACGTTTATGTTTGTGAGTTATTGAATAAATATTATTTTATTCCTTGAATGAATCATCTGTTATAAAGATTAACAAGTATGTGACTTGTTGACGAAGCTCTTTTAACTTATATGATGTCGTTCTAAATGTATCCCTGGTCGGATGTCATTTGCCGGAACACTAGTGACCCAATCGACCAGCACATGTATTGATTGATGACCATGTTTCACCAGCCATGGATATAGGGATATCAAATCAATAATGTAAACACATGTTAGAAAACATGGCATTAGGTTGACCCACCTTAAGACACTTCTGAGCTTGTTATAATTTCATGTGTCATCAGTTGGTCTAAGCAATGATTATGTATAATCTTTAGACCTGAGATCAACATGATTTTCAACATATGTAATAGTACACTTTGGGGTTGCCAAACGCTACTCCGCAGCTAGGTAATTATAAAGGTGGCATTCAGGTATGCTATGAAACATACGGAGGAATATTACTGGTCGGATATGAGATTTACCCCTCCTAACATAACAGGAGAGATATCTCTGGGCCTCTCGATGTGATCAGATAAAGAAAGTGCATGGTCATACTACTAGTGGTCGAAGAGTTTGACCATGTCAAGTTATTCAATACTTGATTGAGAAAGTATTGGAAAGTTCATAGATGACATATTATCTCACCTGGAGTTCAACCAGATATCGTGAGGCAAAGAGAGAATACACGAGCTAATCGTTTTGTTCGATCGGATATGGACTAGTCGTCTGAAGATATGAGCTAGTCGTAGACTGATCGAATATAATCACTAAGTGGTCGAAACCTGGTCGTAAGGAGTTATGAGACGGTCGAGACTATATATAATTTGTTCATATAGATATATGAACTGGTCGTTAGTGACAAGGACCTGGTCATAGATCATATTACATTAAGATTCGTCTGATATTATTTGTGTGTTTTCGGGAATCGTTATGTTCTGCTAGGAACCGCTAATGACTGGTGATCGGAAAAGGTTTTCGAGTCACAGCCGACTACGCATGAACCTAACGGGTCACACACTTAACATGTTGGAACAAACTTGCTGGGATAGGATCCATCATAAGCTCTATATAAGGAGATGCATGAGGCTACTGGGAGAGTCACAAGATAGACGTTATGTGAGTTGCTCTACCGAAACCCTAGCCACCATCTTCCTGAGAGCCCTACCGTGCGAGTTGGTGCTAGCACACCGGCGTACAGTGTTCCTTCCCTGGACACGTGGATACCGTAGAGACACTACTGCGGTTTCTATTGCGCTTGAGGATGATCCACGACCTTGGCGAGGAACTTGATTGGTTGCTAGAGGAGACGATCGCCACCGAGAACGATCAACTACGCTGGACGGTCGACTTCGACCACTTCATCGTTGCGCTCTTCGTTGGATCAGGCTGCTCCAACTCTTCCTCCATTGCACTGCGCGTCTGGTGGTAACGATCTATGATCTCTTGCTTGCATGACATTCTTGTTTACATGGTAGAATTTTTGAATTGTCAGCCAGCGTAGCCTACCGGTATCCTTTTAGGGTGAGCCCTGCGAAGGAACCTACGGTGACGCATGTACATGGTTTTGCGCGAGTGCTTTAACCACACACTCTCAGTATCATCTAAGCAGTGAGTACATGATTTGGCCCCTTTTATACTCTGGCCTGACAGGTTAGCAAGGGCAGGATAATTATTTATAGTGCAAAATAATAAGGAGCGTAAAGTGAAGTTCTATCGTTTGTACGCATCTCATACTTGTACCCATTCGATCCATAATATTTTTAAATCTTCCATCAATGGTGCTAGGTATACATCAATATTATTTCCAGGTTGTTTCGGACCTTGGATAAATATCGACAGCAAAATATACTTCTGCTTCATACACAACCAAGGAGAAAGGTTGTAGATAGAGAGAGTCACGGGCCAAGTGCTATGTCGGTTGGTCATGTTACCGAAAGGATTCATTCCATCTGTACTCAATCTAAACTTTATATTCCTTGGTTCTGCACCGAAGTCTGCAAATCTCCTATCGATGTTTCTCCACTGTACAGAATCAGCAGGGTGTCTTAGCTTTACATCCTTTTTATGCTCCTCCGAGTGCCAACGCAGTAGTTTTGCCTCCTTTAGGTTTGTAAAAAATTGCTTCAAACGGGGAATTACAGGAAGATACTACGCCACCTTATCAAGAGATCCTTTCTTCAACATGAACCGTCTGTGATATTATCTCTTCACATACGGTTTTTAGCGCAGCCAGTAACACAGACGGTCGCTAAACCAAAACCGTCTACGATTGTATTTAATACTAACGGTTTTGGTAAACCGTCTGTGATGAGACGTTCAGTATTAGCCTTTCATAGTAGTAAGCCCAACAGTTTTGAATAAAAAGATAAGTCTAGAATAAATGTTACAGTGTTTTCCCTGTACCTTGGTCACACAAAACACATGTATAATCTTTCGGGTGGTAATTTTTCCTTCGTAACAGATTCTCTGTGTTAACCCCATATGTGAGCAGTAACCAAAAAAAGATTTTATGTTGCAGTTGGCGAGTACTATCCGATAACCATTTAAAGTAGGACGGAATTTGTTAACTGCCCATGAGAACCTGATAGTCTTTGACCGAAGAATATTGCCCAAATGTAAGTCGTCTTCTTCGGAGGATAGTGTTAGGTCCTGTAAAATTTGTTGTATATATGCTGATATTGTTCGTCAGAAAAGTTGATTGGTAGAACATCTTCTCCTAGCTAGCAAGTAAATCTTACTCCGGCGCGGTCAATATTAATTTGTGTGCTTATGCGCGTAAAATGCTGCAGGTTAATTTGTTCCTCTGATATTGCACAGTCGCACTACTTAATTTTTGGAAAACAAAAAATGAATAATTGATGCGTAGTTCTGACTGAAACTTCATTGTTCCGGTTCCGGTTCCGGTTCCGGTCAAAGCTGACCGACTTAGAGTAGACAGAGAGAGCTTACCTTAATTGCAATACAGCGGCATTTAGTGGTTGGGTTCGCTTAGCGTTTCGCAGTACAGCGTGATAACAAATTATGATTATGATAATATCATTTTCTTAAAAATTTGCATAGTTAAATTTTTAAATATATAGAACACCCCGCCATCGGGGATACATCTACTATATATATATATATATATATATATATATATATATATATATATATATATATATATAGACCTTGATTCAGTTTCTCGAGAGACGTGATCTCGCTTCGAATATACCACTTAAATAAATATATTATACTTCTTTATCATTTTTAGTATACTTAAATACCAATTATAAGATACTCCAGTGCAATTTGATTGAAAATTTTTCATTGGAGTCCTTTATTTTTGTCATATACCTTTTTCATATATAAACAAAAGTATACACACAAATTTTCTATAAAAAGTGGACTTTCATGAATTTTTTTCATAGAACTCACTTTGGAGTATCTTATAATCATCATTGGAGTATACGCAAATAGATAAAGAGGTATTATCATACAATTTAAGTGGTATATGAGAGATGAAGAGACATACTCTGTGAAAGTACCTAAACCATTTTCCTATATATATATATATATATATATATATAGGACTATAATTTTTATCAATAGTAAGATCAGTGTAAGACTGACATGATCAACTCAGTGCTGTATGAATACGAAATAGATAGATGTATATTGCTAGATATACATCTATCTATGTATTGATTTAGTACGAGACGGGCAATCGTACGACGCACAGCGGCTGTGATGTGAACCAAAGGAAGCAACGCAGCGAGCCAGCAGGCGCGTGGACCAGACGCAGCGAGGAAGCCAAACGACCGCACTGAATAGCTAGCTACAGCTGCAATGCAATGCAATGCTGTCCAATACAGCCTCGAGTCTTAGCTGACTTAAATCTAACCCCATATCGTGTTCTCTCTAACACGTACACAGCATACAGCACAGAACAATGGACAATGGTTGTCTAATTTCTCTCAAAGTACAACCGTGTTAGTGCATTAATCAAGATTAATTAGACAATTAACAATTAATTCCAGAGTATATGGAATAGTAAGTGTCGGACACGGATTTAGTCAATCCAGAATCCTCTACGATTCTACCGCACTATTCCCTGTATTAGTAGATAGTGCTCACAGCTACATTACTGATCATCAAATGCATATCATGCGGAAGCGTAAATGTGATAGTGGACTTACTCATGGGCCAATCAGGCCGAAATCATTAAAATGCAAAGAAAGGCAGAAAACTGCATTTAGGTGGGACCCTCGTGACACGCCCACAGGCAGCCAACTGAGGTTTCACAACATAGCCCTTGGCCATCAACATATGGATTCTCGAAATACGTGTAGTGTCCTTGATTTCCTGCTTCTAAGGTTTGGGAGAAAACGCGAAGATGAGCACAAACAACTGAACTCACGAGCCAACACACATAATGCAATAATGTACATGCAAGGCTTTAACAAGGATAGCCCGGGTTCTTTTATTTGCTAAAAGCAACATTTTCAATTACAATATTCAGAAATTCATATGACTTAGTAATTTAACCAAATCTCATTTTATTAAAGAGATATTGTGCAATATTTATAACGGCGAAGGTTACCTCCACGTTATGCTTATTTTTTATTGGAGCTACCTCCAACTATTAAAATCACTGGGTACGACTACCCATGAAAATTCCAAATTACATGCTAGGTGAGCCCGACACATTATTCATCCCACCCACAAAGTTTTATAAATAGAATTAACTCTAGTAAGTTCTCATGTCCACCTTTGACCGTAGGCACGACTGTTTAAACAGTTTATACTCTGCAGAGGCTATACACTGTACCCACAAGAGACAATCAACACATTGCTCCACATGATTCCTTGGCCATGTAGTTGAGAGATCATCACAGTAACCTTTCGAATTATCATGCCCCTCCCGTCATCTCACCCATATAGGCTGCTCCCACTTACGGTGGGTCCCATAAGTTGTGCAGGATGTTCACCACAACACTAGTGCAGATGGACTACAACATTCCACAACGACTAGCGCAGCTGGCAACTTCACCTTCGGTGTTCCATTCAAGCTGGAGCGTATCACATGCTTGCACTACTTCACTCCACCACCAGCGAGATGACTTTCAGGCAATATAGTTAGAATCGCGATCCTACTCTTAAAGTCTTACAATTCTACGAACCCACGATAGCCTGTTGATCCAAATCGCACTGTGAATTGGAATCAGGTAGGATCGTGGTAGAGTCGCGATCCAAATAGTAGAATCGTGTAGAATCGGAGAGCAGAATCGTGGTATAGTCGTTTTGGCAAAAAAAAATTATAATTTTTTGCCCTTTTTTTAGAGGCCAGGGTTTGCTGATATTTTGTTTTAGAACAAAATTTATTGATATTAATGTCTGAGAATGAAACTATAAATAAACAAGGAGCATGCAAAATATTATATCAGTGTGGTAATGCTAGTACAAATATCTATATTATGACATGAGCAATCTTGAGCTTGATAATGATAAGCTATTTTTATTCCTAGAGTATGTCAAGCTGCTTTTAAGGAATATGCAAGTGTTGCAATTAGATATTTATTTAGAAAAGTTGTAAACATTTCTCATGTAATTGTAGTGAACTAGTCATGGTCATTAGTTGTTCTCCTGTAGTTCAGAATTATATCACCCATCATGTCAGTACCATTATGCTTTTTTGTTGTGCGATAAAAAGTGCTTTGTCCATTTTTCGGTTATAAGTGGTAAACCATATAAGAATCATACAAACGTATATTATAGATGTTAAATATGTGTATGTTTACAATTTTGTAGATTCGTCCATTCTACGATTCGATACTACCGGAGGCAAATCGATCCAACTTAGGATCTCAACTATGACTACCTTGCTTTCAGGGTCCAATAAATTTACTAAGCCAAATTGTACTTTACAGACTTGTGATTGTACTTGTTTTACAATGGGAAATCATGAAAAGGGGAAACGACAGAGAAACTCTGTTGGGAGGGAAAACAAGGAAGTATCAAAGTTGAAGGGTCATTTATAGAAATATTCCACTTTGGACTAGAAGATGGCAAGATATCACCGATCGGGGAATGTCATGGCTCAGCCTTGAATTGTTGATACATTAATTGTTCTTAAATACCATTGGCGATTTAATTCCTAAGATATAGATGGGATGGCTAATATTTGGGCAAGATTATATTTTTAGCAAGACTTCAAATTTAAGTTTGCAAATTTTAAATTAGATGGCTAAGGATATTGGTTAATTACTTCATCTTTAACTTATTTGCCACTTATACAAGGATGTGCATGTATATATCAATAAATATGTTATGATAAAGATTAATGATACCCTAATTATGTTTGAGAATTTCCTAATTGTGTACAAGGTAATATTTTAATTATCATTGATAATTTTAGATTTGGGGATAAAGATAAGATAGCGTTCATTTGAACCATAGAATATTTTGAGAGGATCTGAAATTAAAATTCAAGTTTCTAGAGCAAGATATTGGGATCATCATAATTATTCTTGAATATCTTCAAATTCAATATCCCAAAATTTGTAATTTAAATTATTGCATCTCACAGTTTTAAACATTAGTGGATAATTAGTTAAATTAATTTTATCAATGAATTAATCATTATTTACAGCGGGATTGATATTTGAAGGTTATTTGCATGAACTTCAAATGACAGATGAACTAAATTAAATTGATTGCCAACATCTAACTCTAAAGGGAGAGGGCCCACTGGCCAATGGGAGAAAGAGAGACACAGCACAGCAGCACAGAAAACGAGGGAGCCAGGGGCGCACGACGGCAGGCTGGCTGGCGGCGAGTGGCGGCGAGGAGCCGCAAAATGGGTTGCTGGGGAGGGGAAGAGGCCCAAGGAGGTGGCGTTGCGGCCGGGGTGGTGCCGAGGAGGAGCTGTCGGCGGCAGGAGCGGCCGGGCATGGGGCCCAAACGGGGGCGATGGTGGTCAGAGGTAAGGGAGAGGAAAGGGAGGTGAGCACGGGCACGAGAGAGCTCCAAGGAGGATTACTGTGCGGTTCGTGGAGGCGGGGGAGCACCGGAGCGGGCCGGTGACGTGCGCCTAGGGTGGCGTGGGGAGGCTTGCGGCGGCGGCGTCCTAGGGTGGCAGGGGGCTTCGGCCGGCAGTTGGGGAAGCTAGGAGGCGTCGAGGTGGTGCTCCAGCTCCGAGGAATTGACTCGAGAGATGTCAAGGAGGCAATAGCGTCGGTGGAGCTCAATCCGGCCGGAAATAGGGAGGGAAGAAATTCCAGTGAGTCCGGTAGATAATCAAAGAAATTGATTGGGGGATTAGCAATTAAGGGGTGGAATGCAATGTGACGCGAACGCTTTTGGGAGAAGATTGCAAGAGTGACGGAACGGCAATGGGAGGCAGCGGCTGCGCTCGACGAAGAATAAGGCGGGGAGGGAAGGAATGGCAGGGATGACATGGGGAACCCCTGGGCTTTCTTATAGCCGAAGGGGAGGGGGAGATGGCCGTTGAGGGCGATGCCGACGGTATGGGCGGGAGGATAGGTTGGTTGATGGCATGGGCGTGGCTACAACGGCGACGTGCACGACACGGCATGACGCGGTCAAAAAGGGGGGTGAGAAGACAGGAGCAGGCGACTGGCACAGGCGCAAGTGGAGTGGATCGGCCAGCAATGTGGCGGGACGAGTCGGGAGCGCGGCATGGGCGTAGCATGTGTGCGGGTGACACAAGCGGCACTGACAGGCGGTGCGCCAGTAGGAGCATGGCGCCGGGCGTGAGCGCACGGGGCGGCAGAGGGCTAGCGTCACGACGCGTGGCCAAGGCGTGGTAGAGCGGGAGTAGGGGCGGTGACGGATGAGTCGGGGCGCGTGCGCGGCAGTGACACAAAGCGGGCTAGGCGCGCTTGGCGTAAGCGATCTGGCGCTTGGGATGGGTAGACAGAGGAAAGAGGGAAGAAGAAGGAAGAGAGAGAGGAGAAAGGGTGGGGTCCGGCTGGAAGTGAAAGGGATAGAAGAATTCCCACGAGATTTGGATTTTTGAATTTAAACGAGATTTGAGTTTGAATTCCAATTTGAACTCTCGGCTCCAATTGCTTGGACCAGAATTTTACTATTTCAACATTTCTGCTCCTTTATGTAATTTATCTTCGGATATTGATTTTCGGTTTGGAAATCTAATTTCAAATTATGCTCAAATTAGATTCCAAATATTTGGCTTTTGATCCCTGGTTTTATTACAAGAATTGATTAGCAAAAAACCAACACAAGATTCTCCAATGAACGCGGAAAATTCAAATAGCAACGAACAGCCAAATAAAGATTTAAATTCCTTTGAATTTCAACGATTCCTATATTTGAGATGTTACAATAAGCTGGCGAGCTAGCTGAATTTCGGATCAGTGCTGCCGTTGGCGTCCTCTGGATGACACAGGAACACCCTGCAAGCGACCACCGTGTCACCGATCTTGAATCCCGGCGTGACGGTGAATGCAACGCTGAGCTTTTCTTCTTCCTTCCCAAGTGAAGGTGCAGCCACGCTCTCCATGTACCCCTCTGCGTACTTGCAACCCTTCTTAGCATAGAACATTCTGACATCATGAGCGAAGCAGTTCATCATCATCATCATCACCACCTGCAGCGCCCACGTCGACCTCGCCATTGTCGCGAACGCTCGGTAGAACCACGTCCTCGGATGCCCACCGCGCGACACAAACGCCCCCTGATCCTGATTTCTGAACATTGCGGACTCCATTTCTGAAGACACGGCTGCTGGATACTTCAACCGGCAAAATCTTGAGAAACCGGATCGTGGATCTTCCATCAAGGCGTCGAGAGGGTCACAGGACCTCATAATTCGCTCAAGACCATCAGAATCGGATACTTGCTCTTCGGTAGCACCAGCTAGCATTGTTCGCGACAAGCATGCCTCAAGTGAGTACTTCTTGCACGATTGCTCTTCTGCATTTCTGACACGGTGCTCCGATGAAGAGGCCATCAAGCTAGTAATCAACTCTGCAAAGTCATGTACCGATGTCGATGCCACCTTGAACATCTCCAAGAACGCACTAGGTGTCGTCAGTTGCTTTGGTACAACGAAAACCTTCTCGTGCTTAACTGACAGCTGCCTTCTCTTGATCTGCTTATTCAGCGTCGAATTCGCTCTCTGCAGCCCCTCCAATTCTCTCCTCAGCAGGGCAATGTCAGATTCTTTCTTCCTCGTTTCAGCCTCCAATTCCTGCACTAACGACCATCGTTCATTGATCAAAGGCCCGACACCACCGCTCGTACTACACAAGCACTCAAGAGCTGTGACCGAGTCGAGCTCCGAGGTGATGATCTCATCGGTGAAGGCGATATTGGCAGGATCATACGGGATATGAGCTTTCTGCAGCTTGATGTAGGCTGACTTGACAGCTGAGATTGCTTCAAACAAAATTATGATAACTAACTTCTGATCATATCCCCCACCCTCTCCGAATTCTGTCTTTATATCAGTAACATCGGGCGCTGCGCAAACCTTTGTGAGTTTGCAGAGCTTGGATAGGTCTAGTAAGAGACCAGGAACACTGCAGGTAGTTCTTGCCGGCCTTGGTGTCCGGGACTCCATTTGACCTGATTCAGTTGAAACGAGGAGAAAATTAAATCTTCGGTACGAGAATCAGATTAAGAGGTTTAGGCAGGGAGTAAACAACAGCGAGAATAGAGCAACACTGTAATTTATAGTTAAAATTGTCTACTAGATTTGTGCAGAGACCAAAGAACTCTGATATAACACCACAAATTACAATCAGAAATTTCTTTATTTTTATGAAATCTAAACCAAAGTGGCAAACAACTAAACATAAATTACAGAAACATCTTGGAGACATGTAAATCTTGTGTTCAATCACTACTGTCTTGGATAAGAGTATAATAAAATTCAGAGTACTTCAGATAAGCAGGTGGATACTAGCATAAAGTTACGAGTGAGCATGATAAGATCTAGTATAGAACTATTGGCTGTTGGACAAACAAAAACGGCTACAGATTAACAACTTAGATGCTTCTCAGAATTTTATCAAACAAATAACTCGACAAGTGAAGGGCGGGTAATGCCAGTTTAACAGAATTACTGATAAAATCCCCGAAAACAGCCAAATTCAGAGACCAAACAAACATCATGTTAAAGTATATGCGCTCATGCAATCAACAAATTACAAATAAACCTTAGGATGGAGCAAAATTATTGGCTGACAGTGAAGGGCAAGAAGAGAGGTGTATTACCTGAGAGCGGAATGTTCGATAGATGTAGAGTGATGGAGTCTAAAGAAGCAGCCTTGCCATGTGTAAACTCGAAGAATTTTGAAGTCTAGTGGAAAAGTAAAGGGCAAGCAGGAGCAGTGGTGGTGGTGGTGGTATAAAAGGACAAGAACATCGACATGGCAATGGCATTGGGAATAGCAAAAGCAAAAAGGTTGCAGAGACAAGGATGTGTGATACATTGTGGCCTGTGGGAGGATGAAGGTCCAGTAGCAGTTTTCTGGCCCCTACTGTGTAAAAAGCAAAAGAGGAAAAAGTGGTAAATGAATTGGAATGGTTTTTTTTGCCAAGTCTTTTCGAAAAACCGAACATATACACTGACTTCCATCAAATTATGTTGGAGAGTTTGAGTTTGAGTTGGAGTTAGATATCTCAATCCTATTAGAGTCGGATTAGTAGATTGTGTAAGACTCGGATTAGGTTTTCAGAATATAAATAAATAAGGTGTGCATCCTAAGAGATCAACACACAAAGATTATCTACATGGTATCAGAGCCAGGTACTCACCTCAGATCCAAGTCGCCGCCGCCGTTCGTGGTTGTTCTGTGAAGCCGCCGCCGCGTCGCCCCGTCACCATCCAGATCCGCCGCCGCCGCCTACCGCTCAGTCGCCCGCGCTATGGCGGCGGGCCGCCGCCCACGGACGAGCGGCGTGGCGCCGCTTCGGCGACGAGAGAAGAAGCCGCGCGGTGCCGAGGCGGTGTCCAGGAAGGGGCGACGGTGCCCTCGGGAAAAACGGCGCCGAACGTGGCTGAGAAGAAACGGCGCCGCTGAGAAGAGAAGAGAGCTCGGGAGAGAAGAAGAAAACGGCGCCGAGCGACTCGGGAGAGAAGAGAGCTCGGGAGAGGAAGAAGGAAGACAAGAGGACGGACGGGAGAGGAAGAAGGAAGACGACGGACTCGACTGGAGGACGGACGGGAGAGGAAGAAGGAAGACAACAGACTCGGCTGCGGCTGCGTGCGCTCGGCTGAAGGAAGACGACGGACTCGGCTGCGGCTGCGTGAAAGAAAAAAGACGGCCGACCGAAGTGAAAGGAAAAAAAAAAGACGGCCGACCGAAGAAAATTCGGCCGGAAGGGAGAAAAAAACAAAAAAAAAGAGAAAGGATGTACGTGCAGTTATGAATGATTGGGTAAAAGAAAATATCGAGATCCAACAGAATATTAATGCGTGAAGAGTTGCCGTGATCATGGGAGATACGCGCGGCATATCTTGATATTGATTAGCATCTCTGGCTGTTTGAGAAGATGACCCCCGAGGAAATTGAGGCTGCGAGGAAGGCAGTTATTGAGACTACTTCTCCGCTAGTAACTCAAGGTGACATAAGAAGCAAGTTACAGGATCTCTTTGCGACAGGTATGATAGGTCCGAGAGCTAGTGCAGGGTCATCCGACTTAAAGCTGGAGCTGATGCCAAATGATGTAAAATTGGAAGGAAATAAGAATTACCTGAGTTGGTCTAGAAGGGCTCAGCTAATTCTGAGGACAAAGGGGGTGGAACATTATCTGCAAGAGACTTGTGTTGAGCCTGCAGACAAGACGAGCATTGATTGGAGGATGTGGAATGTAACACCCTGACTATAAGGAAGTCAAGATGTCACCTACAATCACTAATCTTTAGGAGAATAACAACAATACGCATAACCAGATGTTGCATATAACAAGGTTATACGGAAATAGAAATTTATCAACAAGTCTAATCAACGGGGTGGAGATAAACAACTCAGAGAGATACGGTAAATATGGCCAAGTTGGCTTATTACAATTCAACACCAGGCATAAATAGAAGACAATATTAAGTTCTCAAATGTTTTGGATTATGGTAGTGAGTGCAACGTGTTGAACTACCCTCCACTAAACTGTTCTTCCTTGTCATTTACCTAAATAAAATAGCAAAACAAGAATGAGCCAAAGACTCAGCAAGTACTTGAAAGTAACAATCCACATCCAATGAACAATATACACTATCATAGATTGAACATTTATCAGAAACAAATTTTGTATGAATGGATGAAGTGAAGTGATGCAATGAAGGAAATGGACATATCACAGCTTATACCGGTATAGCGAGTGAAACACCCGTCGGTGTTCACTTTAAAGTTACCGTATGAAGAACGTTTCATACGGCCGTCCAACGTGGCCCACATTGGAATGGTGGACAAACGTACCCATTCTGGAATTGATGGGGTTTTCAGATGCCCATACTGGAATTGATGGGTCTTACGAAGGAAATCCACTTTCGTGGTCATTATGAATTTATGCATGACATGATGTGATCTCATGGTAAGATTGAATATCACGCATTAATGGAAAAATACACATGGCATTCAACTATAAATACAAACAAGTATAACCATGCATTCACACATCACATATTGTATCAATAATAGCATACAAGTTACTTTGCTTGTACACACTGCGACGGGTTAGGAGGTAACTGAGGTACCCCTCCACTCACAGCTTCACCGCCTACAATATAGAATAATCGAAATGAGGACAAACGAGTAAGACATTACTACACGTGCCCTCCCACAATCTCTAGCTAAACCAACCAAACAAAAGGTTCAATTTGATCAATTCACCCAAACATTCCAAATACCTCTAACCTGACAGTTTTACTAGAAAATTCACCAATAAATAACCGTAGTTCCAAAAGACTTGAAACTAGTGGTCAACTTCTCTTAACGTAACAGGCTACGAAACTCTAGTTGACGGTAAACTCTAATTCGGCCAAAACAGGGGTCTAAACATCCACTGAAAACTATATCCACAGTCTGTCCAGAATTCAGAACAGCCCCCAAAGAAAAGGCTCTAACTTTTAGACCACTGATCCAAATAAAGTGATCTTTATCAGCATGGAAATATGGTGAAATTATCTTCATAAACCTAGTTGGGTGGTCGACCTGGTTCTGAATCTAACTAGATCAAAACCTAGGTGCAACCGACTGTACCCAGAGTTTCTGTCAGACAGAGCAGTACGTGGTAAAACAGTCATAACTTTTAAACTACTAGGTGAAAATTCGTGATCCAGGTGCCAAAAGAAAGCTAATAAAACCAGGATCATATCTCCAGAAGACTCAGATATCCAATTCGACCTCTACGACACCCAAAACTGAGGTACAACGTACTGGACAGAATCAATCTACAGACAGAAATAAAACGATACTACTAAAACCATTGAATTTGCAACTCTAAAGACATCCAACAGCGATAGGGTCTCTCGTTACCCTTGTAGACCCGAAGAACGACGAGGATCAACTTCCCGAAGGTCTCTCCTCTCCTCCTTTGGCCGGCCCCAACACCGCGAACCCGAGGGGAACGCAAAAGCCCGGCGGAGGAAGAACCGAAGGTGAACGCGTGGAAGATCGGGAGTGCAGCTCCGGGGGAACACCAATGGCAGCCACCAATGGAGGAGGAGGCTCCTGGGAGGAGGGGAGGCGCCGGGTGGAGGAGGAGGTGGTGGCGGCTCAAGGGGGGAGGAGGTGGTGGCGGCTAAGGTTTGGGAAGTGATGCCCCCTTTTGGCCGCCCCTCTTGGGCCACTGGTCATGATGCGGCCCAGTTGACTGAAAATAACGCTTACCCCCGCTGATTGGAATTTCCGACGAAAACTGTTTCTTTTACTCCCTCCGACTTCTTTTTTTTTTACCGAATCGGTTCCGGAGTATTACATGGAACACTACCAATTCTGTGGTGGTAGCTTGGTTGCTGACTTCGATGTCTCCATCCATAGCTCGGATGGTGGAGATAATGCAGAGTGCACCAGCAATATGGAAGACGCTAAGCAACATGTACTACGGGGCGGAAAATGTAATGATGATGGTGGAAGTCCAAAACAAGGTGGAGGCCCTGAAACAGGAGGAGAAGACCGTCCAGGAATATGCTAGTGAATTGCAACAACTTTGGGCAGATTTAGACCATTATGATCCACTGCAGTTGACATGTGCTGGTGATATTGAGGCTAGTAGGGTGTGGCTGCAACGCAGACGAGTTACACACTTTCTAAAGGGACTAAATCCAAAGTTTGAGAGTAGGAGGGCAGCAATGTTTCACTTGGCAAAATTGCCTACAATGGAGGAGGCTATTTCAGCTATGGTGCAGGAGGAAGTTCGACTACGAGTAATGGGGGACAACAACCCGGTCAAGTCCGCATATACCATTCCTGATGATAGAGAGTGCTACAACTGTGGGATAAGAGGACATCTGATTCGTGCTTGTCCCTCTCCACAGTATGGAGGTCGAGGTGGAGGTCGTGGAGGTCGTGGAGGCCGAGGTGGAGATCGTGGTGGTCGTGGAGGCCGAGGAAGGGGCCGAGTTGTCTTCAGAGCTAACATGGTCCAGACAGAGGAGAACACGTCTATCACTCTGACAGGCGAACAAGCTATGCAGTGGGAGAAGTGGCAACAAGAAAAGGCATTGAAGACTTCTCATGACGGTACTCAGACACATGCACTTGCATCCACATATAAGCACTCTCATATTGATTAGATCATAGATTCAGGGGCATCCAAACATGTCACAGGTTCACGTAGTGCTTTCACATCTTACACCCCATATACTCATTCTGAAACCGTCCAAGCAAGAGATGGAAGCGCCCAAACTTATTCGTGGTGTTGGATCTCAGAATGTACAACATCCATTGCTCGTCCACTGCTTTGCATGTTCCTCCTTTCCACCAACCTTCATCGGTCGGTTCTATCATTGACCAATTCAAATGCTTTGTCACATTTGATGAGGATTCGTGTTCATATGGTGAGAAGAGAACGGGAAGAGGATTGGGACCGAATATGGCGTAATGGGTCGTGGTACATTGATCAGGTTGATGCGGCATTGGCTGTGGCTATAGGAGGAGTCGAGGAAGAAGTCTTATTACATCATCGACGCTTGGGACATCTATCATTTGAGAATTTAAGACGGTTATACCCTGATTTATTCAAAAGGGTAGACAAGAGTAGACTTGTATGTGATGCTTGCGAGTTTGGAAAACATACACGGTCTACATATAGTAGTATTGGTCTTCGGAGTTATGAACCTTTTATATTAGTACACTCGGATGTTTGGGGTCCGTACTCAGTTACTTTTGTAAGTGGCTTTAAGTGGTTTGTCACATTCATTGATTGCTATACTCGTATGACTTGGA
Source organism: Hsuehochloa calcarea (assembly GCA_036346395.1). NCBI lineage: Eukaryota > Viridiplantae > Streptophyta > Magnoliopsida > Poales > Poaceae > Hsuehochloa > Hsuehochloa calcarea. The sequence continues at coordinate 29,005,695 of CM070613.1, forward strand.
TTTATATGATGAAACACAAGAGCGAAGTCCTTCGATGTTTTCAGGACTTCCATAGGATGGTCGCTACTCAGTTTGATGCAAAAGTTTGGATTCTTCACTCAGATAATAGAACTGAGTATGTTAATAATGAGTTTGCAACATATCTCTCAGAAGAGGGGATACTTCATCAGACTACTTGTCCAGGAACTCCATCTCAGAATGGAGTGGCTGAAAGGAAGAATCGACATTTATTGGAGGTAGCACGTTCACTCATGTTCCAGATGAATGTGCCAAAGGGATTATGGAGCGAGGCAGTAATGACGACAATATATCTCATCAATCGCATGCCATCTCGAATACTTGGGATGAAGTCTCCAACGGAACTTCTTTTGGGTCAGGGGGAATTCAAGGTGCCTCCCAAGGTGTTTGGTTGTGTGTGCTTTGTGCGAGATCACCGACCAACAGTTGGCAAGCTGGATCCACAGGCATTGAAATGTATCTTCATAGGCTATTCATCAAGCCAGAAGGGCTATAGATGCTGGAACCCAGTTGAACGAAAGTTATTTGTGAGTATGGATGTAACATTCCGGGAATTAGAGCCTTACTACACGAGTGGAGGTAATCTTGATCAGTTTTTGGAATTCTCTCCTATCATTGAGGATGAAAGTCAAGGGGGGAGAACAAGGAGAGTGTTAGTCAACGAGAAGAAGTTATTGTGGGGACAATTCCGTGCCCAAATCTAACAGAATATGCGAGAGATGTGATAACCAAAAAAGACTTAAAAGTTTATCAGCGAAGACGCTTCAGAAAGCAGGGGGAGAAACCAAAAGACAAGCAGTCAGCACCTGAGCCAACAACGGTGGAGTTTTCTGAACAGACAAAGATTGCCACAACGAGCGATTTTCCGAATACCACTTTGCGGTTGATCCAGTCCCAAATCCCTCATCGGGTCTCTCTCCATCAAGTTTCTTGCCTCCCCTTGGGGCAAATGGTAATATTGATTCTAGTCATTCCCATCCAGAGTTACCACTTGCACAACGTAGGGAAACCAGAGCTAATGCAGGAAAGCCTCCAGTCCGGTATGGCTTTGAGCATGATATCGCAAATTTCATCTCATATTCTCATATTTCACCTGCATACAAAGCATTCATTGCATCTCTTCAGACTATGCATGTTCCGAAGGATTGGCGAACTGCTAAGCAAGATCCTAAGTGGAAGAATGCCATGAAGGAGGAACTTAGTGCACTTGGAAGAACAAGACATGGGATCTTGTTCCACTTCCAGTAGGAAAAAGGGCAGTAGGATGCAAATGGGTGTTTACAATTAAGCAAACTCCTGAAGGCAAGATAGAGAGATACAAGGCACGATTGGTTGCAAAAGGTTATAGTCAAACATATGGGATAGACTATGATGAGACCTTTGCACCGGTGGCAAAAATGAGTACGGTAAGAACGTTGATCTCCTGTGCAACTAATTTCGGATGGCCTCTACATCAGTTGGATGTGAAGAATGCTTTTCTACATGGTGATCTACAAGAAGAGGTATACATGGAGATTCCTCCAGGCTTTGAAAACAGGCAGACTGAGAGGAAGGTATGTAAACTCAAGAAGTCTTTATACGGTCTGAAGCAGTCTCCAAGGGCGTGGTTTGATAGATTGCACGTGCGATCATGTAGTATGGGCTATTCTCAGTGCAATGGAGATCATACCGTGTTTTATAGGCATAAAGGATCGCATATCACTATATTAGCAGTCTATGTTGATGATATTGTGATTACTGGAGATGATGCCAAGGAAATCAAATCCTTAAAGAAAAGATTGGGAGAGACATTTGAGGTGAAAGATCTTGGACCTCTTCGATACTTTCTTGGGATTGAGATTGCCCGTTCTTCTAATGGTATAGTTCTCTCCCAAAGAAAGTATGTTCTTGATCTGCTGGAAGAAACAGGTATGCTTGGGTGCTGTCCTATTGCTTCACCTATTGATAGGAATCACAAGCTATGTGCTGAGTCGGAGATCCAGTCAACAAGGAAGCTTATCAAAGGCTTGTTGGGCGTCTTATCTATTTGTGTCATACAAGACCTGATATTTCATATGCAGTGAGTGTGGTGAGTCGATATATGCATGATCCTAGAACAGGACACATGGATGTTGTTTATCGAATCTTACGATATTTGAAGAATAGCCCTGGAAAGGGCCTTTGGTTCAAAAAAAACCAACATCTGAATATGGAAGGGTATTGTGATGCTGATTGGGCAAGCAGTATGGATGACAGGAGATCTACCTCTGGATATTGTATCTTTGTGGGAGGTAACCTTGTGTCATGGAGAAGCAAGAAGCAGAGGTTGTGGCTCGGTCTCATCGCAGAGGCAGAGTCTGAGCAATGGCGTTGAGTGTGAGTGAGATGATATGGATGAAGGGTTTATTGTCCGAGCTTCGAATATGGAAGAATAATCCCTTAGTATTGCATTGTGACAATAAATCTGCAATCAATATTGCTAACAACCCAGTTCAGCATGATCGTACCAAGCACGTTGAGATTGACAGATTCTTCATTAAGGAGAAGCTCGATGATAGAATGTTGAAGTTGAGTATATCAAGTCTGGTGAACAGTTGGCTGACTGTTTTACTAAAGAGTTAGGTCCTAGTGAGTGTTATACAATATGTAACAAGATGGGCATGATTGATATTTTCGGCCCATCTTGAGGGGGAGTGTTGGAGAGTTTGAGTTGGAGTTAGATATCTCAATCCTATTAGAGTCGGATTAGTAGATTGTGTAAGACTCGGATTAGGTTTTGATAATATAAATAAATGAGGTGTGGATCCTAAGAGATCAACACACAAAGATTATCTACAAATTATATACCTCAAAGTAGTTGAAAATAGGACACAGATAAAGAGCTTTAATGAATTACATGTATCCGACAAATGATCAGAGAGAAGTATATGAACTGAACTGCAACAATGCTTATCGACATATAGACTTGATCCATATCTTAGCACCACCGTCACAGCCGTGTAAGCACACACACAAAAATGGAAAAGCTACGCCATGTTTTCTGCGGCGTTGCCTGGTTCTGCCACGGTCATGGTTGCTCTGCAAAGCGGGCAGGTGGTGTGTCTGCGCAGCCATCTAGCGACGCAATCCTTGTGGTTGTGGAACATGTGGGCGCATCCCGGCAGGACGCTGCACCTCTCGCCGAGCTCGTAGGTCGCCGCCATGCATACCACGCACGAGTTCTGAATCTAACGCTGCTCCGACGACCTTTCACTTTCAAGCGCAGAGCCGTCTTGATCAGCTAGCTGCTGGTACGGGACGTCGGGTATGCTCTCCAGCAACTGCTCCATGAATAACGTCGGCGACTTGATGAATAGTAATTTACCGTTCTCATTTGGAGTTTCAACCCTAATTCAAATTAGCGTGTATTTTCAAAAAAAAAAAAACTCTAACTTCAACCTTAATTCAAACTTCGAGTTCAAATTTAAATTCTGAATCTCACTTCAATCTCAAATCCCCTCTTCTTGGGCTCAACCCAACTTCTCCTCCTAGCCTTGGCCCATCCCACCCGGCCCACCTCCCTCCCCTTTCGGCCCAGCAGGCACAAGCCTCCCCCTGCCACTTTCTTCTCTTTTTGGCCGTGCTAGCCCCGGGTGCACTCTGTGCACGCGGTCAGTGCCAATGCCGTGCACCCCCAATGCGTTCATCTGTCTGCCTGCGCCCAGCGCCCTGCCGCCGCACCTGCTCCCCGCTCCCCTTGACTCCGGCACCCACTTCCCTCGCATCGTCCCATCATCGTCACGTCCCCGACACGCCAGCACCGCGATGCATCCATGTGCGCACTCCCGCGCCCGGTCCGCGCCATGCGTCTGCGCTGCTCTTGCGTGCACGCGCTTGTGTCACCGCACCTGCAGTGCCACCTCCCGCCCCGTCGCATCTCGTCCCAGCCCGCGCGAGTCGCCGCTCTGACGTCCGTGTCACATCACCTGTGCCGGAACGCGCCCGTGCCGCCGCACCTGCCCCCTGCCGTGCCTCGAGACCGCGCGCCTCCGAGTCTCTCAACAACTCCATCCTCCATCGCTGGCTATAAGAGAGCCCCCGAGCCTCCCCTTGGTCCTCCCCACCTCGCTCCCTCTTCCCTGGTAAGCTCCCCCCAAGAAAGCACCAAGCTCCAAGTCGGCTGTGTCGCCCCGCAGACATTTCGCCGCTCGAGTGGTTCCCTTTCCACACCCACTGCGGTCTATGTGACTCTGATGTTTGTAATATAATGTTTGGCTCGATTTACATCGTGTATGAAATGATTCAGTGATGTATTTGTGAGTGCTATCTACTGATCTAGGGAATAACACAGTGTTTTCACAGAGGATTTGGATTTATAAAATCCGGTTCGACAACGATGGCCATGACAAGCAACGCAGTGGCTATAAACACCAAGGTGAGGAAAGTCAGAGAAAGCATGCCCCATATGAGCCAATCCAGAAAATCATCCTGCCCATGGCATGCAGATGGATGGATGGATCGAATGATCGACCGCCTTTTCGATCGGAAGAAGCAAGCTAGATGTGTGTGCATGTGCAATTGACTATTTTTTCAAGGGGAGACGAACTCGAAGGATTGGATTCATTTCTACCGGGTAAACAAGGAAACTATGTGATTAAGAGATTATATATCGTCACCATTAAATATGCAGTGCAATGGGAAAAAATAGAGTAGTCTGGTCCAACGTCGTGCGTGTCGATGTAGCAGAAGTAGTCGCTTGTCCAACGTTCTTAGTCGTTGGTCGTCTCCTCCAACAACCCCTCATATTCTTTTATGTACATCGTGGATCGTACTCGATCAGTGCAGCAACGTCTATACGGTATCCGTAGGTCCAGAGATGATACGTCGTGCACTGGTGTGATAGCACTAGCGCACACATCAGTGCTTTCGGGAAGAAGGTGGCTTGGTTTCGGTGGGTAGTGCTACATCCCAAATGTCCCAACGCCTCCCCTTATAAAGAACCCCTAACGGATCTCTGTGTTAGAAATCCATTTGCAGTCTTAACCACGTACAGATTATAATCCAATTTAAGTGTATAATAGATCTAATCCAAACTAGTTTATTCCAACCCATTAAGTATGTGAATGCAGGAAGTAGCTGTCGCGGTCCCCATTTAACCAACGCGCCCGTCCCTCTCTCCCCCCATAGTGTTCATTTGTTCGGCACAGAGACAGAGAGAAGCGAACGAGGCAAAGAAAGGCAATGATAAAATAGGTCTTTGTTGTCGATTTTAGAGTATTTAAAGCGGGATTTAGAATTTATAGTAGTTGGTAAAGATGTTGATCAAGTGATGATCTTCGAGAGGAGGTAATTTTTTTTTGCATGCATGTTGTATATTAATTGTGTAATTAGTGTTTGATTAGCTATTTGATAATTTTATGGTTGCTTAAACATGGTTGTTGATAGTTATGGTATTTTTTGACGCGTGTGATTAGGAAAATAGTTGCTATTAATTTACTAGTTTGTTAATTAGCCAATGGTAAGGATTAGCAAAGTTTAGCTGATGATGATTTTTGACCAGATCAACCTTTTCGGGCAAAATCATAGTCTATGTCAAAGCAGAGCCACATATCAAAAGCTCATTTTATAATGGTTATGAACCAACGACCAATATTGAAAGAAAATCCAATCTCCCTTTATTATGGTTAAATTGGTTACAGTCGTGAGACGATCAGTTATGAACACTATACGCCTATCTGTACGATTGTGGGCTATCGCTGACTAGCAGAATGGTCGAGAGACATGATAGTTTGCTGTTGAAAATGATGAGGAGACATGGTAGCAAAATCGTGGGAAGACAAGAAGTGCGTTTGGAGATGCCCTTACTACTACTGGACTTCAAAAGCGATCTGTCCACAAAATCTTTGTCGCTAGGCCCTTCTATGGGAAGATTAATTGTTATTAGGAAACGTGAAATTGACTGTCTCCCGTCAATTGATTATATCTTATCCGAGTCATCAGTGAGCAAGATGCATGGTGATCTAGAAAACGAGAAGATTATATCTGTGTGCCAGAACACGAGGACGTGGCAGTGACCCATCGAGAATGGCAATACTTGCAGGTTGGTAATTGGTCTTGGCATTATTGCCAGGTTGCCCACTCCCCCACCTGCCGTCCGCATCCGCATCCACATCCACATCCACATCCACATCCAGACGATTAGCCGCTACCTCTCATCTCCAATTTCCTCTAGTTAATAACTGGCGCTGCTTGCTTCAGGCTACCGCTTGATTTAATTCCACTACTCTTTTTACATCAGCCTGTGAATTGCTGCTTCCCTCTGTAAACGACGCTTCAGAACCCATATGATCAAATTTCCTTAAAAATTGACTCTTTTTCCCCCTCCTGTAAATGACGCTTCAGAACCCATATGATCAAATTTCCTAAAAGTTGACTCTTTTCCCCCCTCCTGTTAATCTTCAGAACGCATGTGATCAAAATTTCCTAAAAAAATTGTAGATCAGTATGCATGTAAAACACTGACTGCATTGGCCGTAGTTATAAAAAGTAATGGTCACATTCATATTTCGAAGACCACGGAAAATCAACAACGTTATTAAAGAAAGAACATGGGGAGTAAAGAATAACAGTAATACTGCACTCAAACGTATTTAAAACGTGTAACTACGATGGTAATTTTGGAGGATAGGAAAAATCCAACGATTCTTCCAAGTAGGACCTCAGTATTGTAGGCTGCTCTTCAAACGCACTGCCATCTTGTGAACGAATGAATGAAGACGGGAATTCATCTGAAGCTCATTCTTCAGATAATGGTGATGAAGTACGGGACCGCGAATTGCTCCATGATTAATCCTCAAGTAAGTTCAGGAGGACTGCCTAGGGAGGGATGAACGAAGCCATCATTTTGGGCCAGATTAGGTGCTATATGTTGTGCTCCCGCAATAATGAATCGAGCCGCAACTCCAGGCAAGATTCGAAGTTGTAACATCCCGTTTTTCAGTTGTTAAATATTAATTACCTTGATTTCCGATTTTTATTCGAATTTTCAAATTTGGCATTATTTTCAAAAATCCTAACTTCAATTAAACTCGGGTTTGTGTTTCAAATATTCATTCAAATTTTAGATTTTCAAATTTGCTTTGAATCTATTTTTTTTTCAAATTCAAAACCCATTTTTTTTTTCTTTCTTTTTCTTCTTGTGCTGGTTTCTCCCGGCCCATTCTCTCTCTCTCTCTCTCCCGGCCCAGTCGGCCCGGCCCAACCGGCCGTTCTCCCCCGTGCGCCCGGCCCATCTCTCTTCTCTCTCCCCTCCCCTTTTCTTCCACCGACGCGCCGCATCTCTCTCGCCTCTCTCCCCTCTCCTCTCTCAGGCGCTCCGCCCGCGCCGCCGCCCGCCTGCGTCGCCGTCGCGCCGACCGCCCGCCTCCTCCGGATCTGGAGCCGCTGCTGCCGACCCACCTCCGCGCCGTCCCGCCGACGCCCCGTGCGCCCGGTCTCCCAGCGCACGCACGCTTTCCTCCTCCCGTCCGCGCCCGCCGGCTTTTCCACCTCCTCTCTCTCTCTCTCCGGCTATAAAAGTCGAGAGCTTCCGCCCTTTTCTTCTTCCCTTTTCGTCTTCCGCCTGACGGCTCGGTTTCCCCCGCCGGTTCGCGCCCCAGCGCCTCCACTCCGTCGCCGGCACTTGAGCGCCGTGGCGACGCCTCGGCTCCGTCGCCGCCTCCTCAACAAGACCCCCCCCCCGCCGCCTCTCGGTGAGCTCCCGCGCGCCCTCCCCTCCTCCCCAGCGTCGTCGCCGCCGTTTGGCCGTTGTCGCCGTGCGCCCCCACCGTCTCTCTCCTCCGGTGCCATCTCGCCACGCGCCGCCTCCCTCGGCCTCCTGGCCCGACGCCTCCGGCGCGCGCCGCCGCCTCCGTAGCTTCTCCGGCCGCCTCATGCTGCCGGCAACAGCCGCCGCCGCCCCCAGTTCCCCCCTTCTCTCTTCTTCCCCACCCCCGGTCCGACCGCCCCTTTCCCCCCGGTCGAACCGGCCAGCCCACACCCGGCTCTTTGTCTCTCCCTATCTCTCTCTCTCTCTCTGGCCAGTGGGCCCTCCTCGGCAGGGCAGTAGAGTGGCAGCAGCAGTATTCTTGTGTTTTGCATTTGGAATGTATGCAGTGAATATTTGTGTATGCAATGGAATCGTCGCGGAGTTTGGCTTTTGGAAAATCGGTATTGAAGATTTGTGTATTGAGATTTGTATGTCGATATTGTGTATATTTTGTTTATGCTGTGCAGGGTAGTCGTGGAGCAGTAGTTGAGTTTTTGTTGAGAAAGATTTGTGTATTGAAAGTGTTGTATGGCGATTTTGTATGTATCGTTTTGTATTACTCGAGCGACTAATAGCTTTTCATTTTAGCGAAAATGCTTCCAAAATAAATATTCTCCGTAATTGTGCTATGACTTGCGATGAATCGATTAACCGTTGTTAGTGGTTAACTCGTCGATTTACAAGTACTAGTAGAATTATCAATTTCGATTTTAGTTGAGAGCTATCGATTAGGAGCGTAATTTGTAAAATCTCGGGAAATCAAAGTTATGCAAATGACCTTCGTAATCGTCTCCGCAATCGTGTCTATTTTTGTTAAAACATATTTATTCAAATTCCCTGCGTTGTGTAAAATGCTTTAAAATAAACTGGCATTTTCTCAAAATATTTTGGAAGGCTATTCGGGATTAACATGTTAACCTCGACAGCTTACCTTGAAAACCTGTATATTAATCTTGTAATCCTATCCAGTATTCCTTGGTCTAAATATTGTTTATCCTCTTTTTATTCCCGTTCAAAAGTTGTCTCTATTAAAATATGTTACCGTCGTTTTAAAGCCCGGCAAAAATTATCGTGTATCCTAATCTTGCCCGATCAGCGGTATCCGAAGTGAAGTATCCCTGCGATAGTTCATTCGACTTTGTCTCCCCCTTGTTTTCCCTCGGCTGAGTATCTCCGCCCTTGTCTCGTATACTCAGCTGATCGTTTGACCTTGTCAAACATCCCCGCCTCGCTAAATCTTGTTTCTTCCGCTCGTTAATCACAAAACTTATTTAAAGTGCTTTGTTTATATTTGGTCTTTTGGAAGTTCTTTGGATTTATTTGTTGTTCTTGCTTGTATCGTGTAATTAGGAGTCGGAGTCCAGAAGAAGCATCGACTCAAGCAGGATCAAGATTTGGATAAAGACGCCGACCCGAAATTCAAAACCCCTGGCAGAGAAGGTCCTGAGTAAGATCAAGGCCACGATAATCTGACCCAGGCGAGTCAATACTTTGATCATTCCGAACCTACATTTTATGCAAACTATGTTTATTTAAAATAGCAAAGTTGCATGCTTTAATTTTGTAAACAATGATATGTTAAAGCTTAAGGTAGTTAAATACCCATTTGCTGATTAATTACTTATTAAGTCATCCTTTGATAAATTGAATCCAGTATTCTTTGTCACCCTAGTAAATATATGGTAAATACTAGTCTAGGTTGTACTTAAGCAACATGCTAGTCTTGCTTAAGTACCGGGACAATAAATGTCCCGATCATCATCTTTTAAACATGAAAAATGGTTTTGGGCAGTCATTGGATGTAGATGACTGGTGTGTTGCGTTAATTGGTTTTCCTTCCCAAAACCCTAAACAACTTGCTAGTACCACATCTGGACGGATGGAAAGAGTGGTGGGTGCGGACGTAGCACGAGAATGGTTGGTATGTGGTATGAACCGTCCAGATGAATTAAGGACTTAATCTTGTCATGACCTCCTGTGTAAAATAAGTACAACCGCAAGTCTGCAAAGTGCAACTTGGCCTAGTAAAACTATTGAACCCTGAATGTCATCCCACAACCGGTGTTTAGAAGTATGCAAGTGGCAGGACGTATGCTGGCTTGAATGGGACACCGAAAACGGTGAAGTTATCAGCTACGCTAGTCACTGTGGCCAGGGCCAGCTTTGCTAGTCGTTGTGGTAAGCATCCCGCACAACTTATGGAATTGGCCATAGGGGTGAGATGACGGAAGGGGCAAGGTAGTTTGAAACGTTACTGTGATGATCGCTCAACTACATGACTAAGGAATCATGTGGAGTAACGAGTATGATTATCTCTTGTGGGTACAGTGTACAACCTCTGCAGAGTCTAAACTGTTTAAACAGCCACGCCTACGGTCAAAGGCGGACATGAGAACTTAACCTAAGTTAGTTCTATTTCAAAAATCTTTGTGGGTGGAATGGAAATGTGTTGGGCTCATCCAGCCCTGGTTTTGGATTTTCCTGGGTAGCCTTACCCAGTGTTGATAATCAGTGGACGTAACCGTTATCCAAATTTAAGTATAAGGTGGAGGTAACCTTCAGTATAAGGTGGAGGTAACATTCGCTGTTATTTAATATTGCACTTAATCTCTTTAAATGAAAATGCAATCTGTTTAAAATACTAAGTCATAGGACTTTGTAATTATGATAATTTAAAATGATGCTTTAGCAAATAAAAGAACCTGAGCCATCCTTGTTAAGCCTTGCATGTATACTATTACACATCTTGTGTGTTGGCTCATGAGCACAGTAGTTGTGCTCTCTCGCTCCTCCCCAAACCCTCCAGATGATGCGGAGCAAGGAGACTATGCGTACTACGAGGAGCCGGAGGACGATGGCCACGGGAACCCTGAAGAGTAGCGTAGATTCTGTAGTATAGGTCTCGCCCCAGTCTCGTGGACTCTTTGGTACTTGCGTACAACCTATATTACCCATGCCTTGGATAATATCGGTCGAAATGGTCACCTGATCGCTTTCTGTGGAGAGATGAGCTCCATCCTCCCGCTTGTTTCCGCTGCAGCTTTATGCTTTTGCTTAATGTAATCAATTTGGCCTGGTGGCCCTTATTGTAAAACTTGACCCGATACGGTCTATGTAAACTCTGATGTGTTAAATTAATGAATGGTATGGTTTTAAGCCATGTATGAAATGATTCGGTGATGTATCTGTGAGTGCTATCTACTGATCCAGGGAATAGCACAGTTATTCGCAGATGATTCGGGATTAGAAAATTCGGTCCGACAGAAGTGCTGCTGAAATCAAGTTTAGAATTGAACCATAAGCACCAGAAAGAACAATATCAATAGCAGAAGTTAAGGACGTTTTCAAACAAGTTTAGGTGAAACACTAGTTTAAGTTCATTTACGATTATTTTTTTTTGTCAAATAGGAGTAAGATGTAGTTTTCATGAAATTATTCTCATTTTTTTTCCTACAGGTACAGGATGAAAATAGTAGTTTGCACTTATCATGTCTACCAGTATATACTCCTAAGTAATTTCTTGAGTTTTTCATATTTCTCATTGTTTTCCTGATATGTTCTTCTTCTCTGGTGTCATAAAATCAGTGATTGGTATCTAAATAATGTGTATAGCCACAGGACCACGTGTCTCACATTTTGCCACATCACTGGCCTATCTAAATAATGTGTATAGCCAAGGACCACGTGTCTCTCACTCTTTGCCACATCACTGGCCTATCTATAAGATGTTATAATTGAATTAAATATGGGCCGGTCGCTTTATATCAAACAGACTAGATGAGATTTGGTAAGGCAATTGATGATTTTCTCCCCTTTGTTTGAAAGGAATGGGGATGGTTGGTGCTGCATGTGGCGCCACGGCTCTGCTGATATTGTAACGTGTACATCCAACCAATGTCTCTATTATTCAGTGCCAAAATCTATCCTCTTGTATTTTCCTTTTCCTCTCTCCCCATAGTCAAATTTGCACCGTTTTGCGAATTTTCGTGGATATAAGAATTATGGAGGTCAAATAAACGAAACCTTACATGTGCCGAAACAAAGACGGTTACTAATGCAAAATCGTGATGGAATTTGTATCTATGGTATTGGAGGCTTTGTCCGTATGCGGCTGAAAAATAGCTACACAAGGCATGCGTGTATGAAGCAGGAACAGACAGCTGCCAGCCTGCCTAGCTCTGACTCAGCAGATCGAGGATGAGATCGATGAACCATTTTAAGCTAATCTTAACAAGAATCACACCATCACGTAGAAAGTAACTCACAAACGCACTCACATACGTGCACGTGATGTGTATGTGCGTTTCCATTGTAATAACAAAAGAAGAAGAAGAAGAAGAAGAAGAAAATGCCTGATTTTCATTCACAGCCACAACAACGCGATAGATAGCAACAGTAACTGGTTGCTATTTCTTGCCGTTCGATTACAGGTAGCACTTCATCTGGTGAGTCTAATTAGGATTTACAAATAGAATTACACCGCGACGGTGAGATGATGTGGGGTACCAGCACATGTGAATTGAGTTTTTTTTCCCCCCAAAAAGAAAGTAAGGAAGGAAGGAAGGAAATGATGATGCGCTGTATCGAGCAAGAATATGCCCCCCTGTGATGCGGTGCCCAGGAAACGCAAGCAGTTCCCAGGGTCATTATGGTCAAAATCGATCGATGTTGAGTGGTTCTTCTTCCCTGGTGCTCTGATCTGCTCCGCTTTGTATAAGAAGAAGAGCCCTCTCAAGTCTCGTCTCTCGTACCCTCCTTAACCTTACCCCATACACCACCAACCTCCAAAACCGAAAGGAACAAGTTGCTCCTAGTCTCCCTCTTCTTCGCGGCTCCGGAAGGTATGCGGTTTCTCACTCCATTCTACTTTCACTCTCAACGCCAACAGTCAATGACCGACTTCGTCAATCCGTTTATGGAGGAATGAATCTGTTCTTGATTACTAGGAGTATTTGTTGTATCTTTTTCTGTTTTTTTTTTCATTTGCTTACTGGTATGGCCACGTGAATTGGAGCAGGGAAAGGGAAAATTTTGGTCTGTTAATTTGCATAGATGCGCAAAATTCTGCAGCTTTTCTTCGTTTACGCTGCTTTCAGTTTAATCCAGCAGTACATCCTCCCAATCCTGTGTTTGCCATGTGGGTAGATTTGGACATTTGCCATGTTTGCAGTGGTATTAGTGCTTGGATTTGGGAAAGGCGCAATTTTTCTTCGGATTACTATCCCCTACATATCGCCTTTTCTCGGGTTTCTCTCTCTCTCTTTTTTTTTTTTTTTTTTGCATCGTCACCTGAATCCAAGTTTGAGTTTCCTCGGAAGGAATGCTGCTCCATGTGGAATCATTGGATGCAGACCCTTTCTCTGGTTTATATGGAAATCCTTTTCTTGTGATGTGCTGCTTTGTCCTTCCCGTGAGTTTTCTTTAATTGTTGGTTAGTGTTGTGCTTTTCCGATCTCAAATTTGTTAGAAATAAACAAGATTTTTTTCCCCAAGGTCTAAAAATCTTAAATTGCTGAATCCGAATGTTTCTTTTCTTCTTTGCACAGAACTCCGTGCAAAACAATAACTCAAAACCTCAGGGAATGCTGAAAGATGTGCTTGCATAGAAGAAATTTCTCCTGTGAGATAAAGGAGATCGCTGCTCTGCGAGGGCTGACTTGGTCAACTCTTGATGTGAGCAACCACCTTAGCTGCATCAATTCCACGCCATTTAGACTCCGTCATGACGAAGCCACTAGAGTACTGTTCACCGTCCTGGATCATGACCTTGGGGAGGATGGCTGAGGTGTTGCGCTCCATTTGAATGACAGCCACAATATAGGCTGTGATTTACATTGTTGAAGACATGGAGAGCGGAGGGAAGATTGTAATGGAGCGGTATGAGTTGGGAAGATTGTTAGGGCAAGGGACATTTGGCAAGGTGCACTACGCGAGGAACATTGAGTCAAATCGGAGCGTCGCCATAAAGATGATGGACAAGGAGAAGGTGCTGAAAGTTGGGCTCTCAGAGCAGATCAGGCGTGAGATCACAACCATGCGGTTGGTGGCGCATAAGAACATTGTTCAGCTTCACGAGGTCATGGCGACACGGGACAAGATCTACTTTGTCATGGAGTATGTGAAAGGTGGCGAACTCTTTGACAAGGTTGCCAAGGCTGGCAAGCTCACAGAGGATGCGGCACACAAGTGCTTCCAGCAGCTCATTAGTGCAGTGGATTACTGCCACAGCCGAGGCGTGTATCACCGGGACTTGAAGCCTGAGAACCTGCTCTTGGATGAGAATGACAATCTGAAGGTCTCGGATTTCGGACTGAGTGCACTTTCGGATTCAAAGAGGCAAGATGGCTTGCTCCATACCACCTGCGGAACACCTGCGTATGTAGCTCCAGAGGTGATCAGCAAGAGCGGCTATGATGGTGCAAAATCAGATATCTGGTCTTGTGGTGTTATCCTATTTGTTCTTGCCTCTGGTTACCTCCCTTTCCAAGGCCCCAACTTGATGGAGATGTATCGGAGGATAGAGCGAGGCGATTTCAGGTGCCCCAGTTGGTTTTCACACAAACTCCAGAAGCTCTTGTACAAGATCCTGGACCCCAATCCAAGCACTAGGGTATCCATCCAGAAGATAAAAGGGTCTACCTGGTTCCGGAAAGGTCCTGGGGAGGGAACTCCCGGTGTGAATGCCACCACAAAGGCTGCTCCAACACTAGATGTGGGACGCAAGAAGCATGCCCATGAAGATGTGAAGCCCCTGACCGTAACAAACTTGAACGCCTTTGAAATAATCTCTTTCTCCATGGGGTTTGACCTCTCTGGCCTATTCATCGATAAGGAGTGCAGGAAGGAGACAAGGTTCACTTCGGATAAGCCTGCCTCGGCTATCTTCTCCAAGCTGGAAGATGTCGCCAAGGCACTCAATCTCAGGGTTAGGAAGAAGGATAATGGTGTGGTCAAGATGCAAGCGAGGAAACAAGGAAGGAATGGTGTTGTTCAGTTTGACACAGAGATCTTTGAGATCACGCCTTTTCACCATCTCATTGAGATGAAACAAACCAGCGGTGATTCACTGGAGTACCGGGACTTACTGGAGGACATCAGGCCAGCGCTGAAGGACATAGTGTGGGCCTGGCATGGAGATGATCAGCGGCGGCAGCAAGAGTAGCTTTGGATGTCTCATGAGTATTTAGTTTCTGTTCCTCAAATTCATTGGCTTTTCAGCTCTAATGATTCTGTTCTACATGCGTGTGTTCTTTTTAGTAACTACGTTTGTTTTGTTTTTGGTTTTTTGTATTTGAGGCAATAATTGTTGATGCATAGTGTGCAACATTCAGATCTGTTGGAGCAATAATAGTTGAGAAGTTGAGTTGCATAATAACAGTTGTTTCTATTTAGTTGTTCTCACTGTCTTGTCCTAGTTCCCACTTTGGGATGCTGTGCCAACCATTAACAAAAAGAAGCTCCTATTAGAATTACACCTGCATAAAGTCATTGCTCAAACAATGAATTCCGCACTAGCTATGCCAGCACTGAAACTCTTACATGTGATCTGCCATCTCTGAAAGAAAGCTACATCTGTTTATTTTCTTTTCTGATGTTTTGAGTTGCAATTTGAATAAGTTGACTAAAATCTAAAGTGCGCAATCCTTTTGTACTTATCATGAGCTCAATATTTCTTATAGAGGTTTCTTTTACCAGATCTTAGAAGAAATTTTTATATTAACAGTGGGTGCTCAACTGTCATACTCATCAACCCAGTGAACAGATTGTGCTCCTCAGGAAGAAAAAAATCAACAAGTAACGTTTGATCAATCTGCATACTTATAAGATAAAACAAGCATAAGGTCCTAGAAAAAATAATTAGGAAACAAAATACGGAAACCTGCAGCTTCATTAGAACGGAAACAAATAGATTTACAGAGTAGAATATCAATTTAATAACCACTGAAAGCGAAGTTGTTGATAAACAAAAGAAAAGATGAAGAAGATGAAACATACTTCAAATGTTGATAAGTCTGACCCAGAAAATTTTTATACACACTTGCGAGGAAAAGAAATTGTCCCTGTCACTAGGGATAGCAACATCCAAGAGCTCTTTTTTTCAGAGAACATACCGAGAGCTCATTTTGCACATTCCTAATCAAACATCCAAACAACATTTCAAGAGGTAATATTACTAATTTAGCCAGTCAAATATCGATCCATTTCAACAGCCCAATCACAGCTATGCCAAGTTGTACCACTAAGGATAAACTATTTAGTTCCTACTTCCTAGTTTCCAACCTAGATGCTACAGCCCAATCACAGCTATGTCATGGTAGTTGCCTGATGCAATGTATCACCGCAATTTTGAAAGAAAAACTATGCTTTAGACAAATCCTGTCCTCTTTTAACATGCAAATTTAGTTGATACAAAACTTCCTCTCACAACATGCTACATGGATTAGTTCATCTGTACATTGGTTATATCTTTTCCAACCTAGATGCTTTTGTCCTTCTGAGATGTCATGGTAGATGCCTGATGCGATGTATCACCGCAAGTTTGAAAGAAAAACTATGCTTTAGACAAATCCTGTCCTCTTTTAACATGCAAATTTAGTTGATACAAAACTTACTCTCACAACATGCTACTTTTAAATGGATTGGTTCATCTGTACATTGGTTATATCTTTACACTCTACAGGATATGTTAAGAAAAGAAACTAGTTGGTTGACAATATGTGATGATCAATTCATTGAGTAAACATACAACCAGAGTTTAATTCTTTGTGAGCAGATAACTAAAACATGATCCTTAAAATGACTTGATGGAACAGGGTGTTTGCAATTGCAAGTGCGATTTTTTTTCCTTCATGACAAACATGTAACACAAGATATGCTCTTCACCCGAAGATGTAACTATGATGATCTGATGATCGTGTCCTGCATATCTCACTACTCAAGATAAGCAACATACATAGCAGCTGATAGTACTCTCAATTTTGCAAAAACGCCTCCTTCGTATGTTTTCTCCCAAAGATGGGGCAAAAACCTAAACCTGCTTGCTGCTTTAGCGTTCTTAAAAGACTGTTGGAGCAAGGTGCTTGCATTCAAGATTTTAATTAGGTTACCACGCATGCCTGTGGAAAAGAATGAACCAGCTCTACTTGTTGTTTGGAGGGAGCAATGTGTTGTTCTTCGGTTCTTGCTGTCTGAAGAGATCGTGTCTGCCTAAAATTTTACCTGAAGAGATAACCGATGCTTCAGATTTTGCCTAATTTGTACGCAATCCATGCAAACCATATCCCTGAAGCAACTTGGAGGATGTCAATATAAGCAACCCAAAAATTTCAAAGTTTCGAATTTTCTTGGAGTTTTGGCTTGATTTTGAAATATTTCCCAATTCGGAAACTTCCATACCATTCCCGCTTTCCTCTTTTGACCCCGCTTTCCTCTTTTGACCCTTCCGTTTTCCTCTTCTGAAAACATCTTCCTCAAAGCCGTCAACACCCCTGTTCTCTTCTTGTTCCGCATCGCGCCGGCAGCCATCGTGCCCCACTGCCACTCGCCCTCACGCTGCCCCCGCTTCACCCCAAATCGCCTCTAATGTCGCGCCACCTTACCGGCCACCTCTTCCATGCCGTCAATGCGCGCTAGCTCCACCTGTTGCTCGCCCTCACCTGCACCGCGCTGTTAGCAACAATAGGAGTTTTACCTTGTATGGTAACAAACCAACCGTGATATATGGATGCCATGCATGCTAGGATAGAGAAAGATATATATGGTGGTTGTAACAATAGATAGAAATAGTACTGGCTATCCATGAATCACGGTTGGTTACTTGTAAACCACGCAGAGGGCTATTCTCTGCATGTATTAATAG
Organism: Hsuehochloa calcarea; assembly: GCA_036346395.1. Lineage (NCBI taxonomy): Eukaryota > Viridiplantae > Streptophyta > Magnoliopsida > Poales > Poaceae > Hsuehochloa > Hsuehochloa calcarea. The sequence continues at coordinate 29,023,337 of CM070613.1, forward strand.
AGTACGCGGCCTCGAGAGAGGTTCAACGCTTCCACAAATATTCACATGGTATCAGAGCCTTCCTCTGAGCCACGTCCAACAACTCAGTCTCCATGGCGACGCCGTCCAACAACAGCTTCATCTCGCCCCTCGCCCATCCAGTGACCGAGCGCCTCACCAAGAACAACTACGCGCTGTGGAAGCTGCAGGTTCTTCCTGCGATCCGCGGTGCTCAACTCGTCGGCATGATCGACGGCTCGTCCCCAGCTCCGGCCAAAGAGGTAGAAGGGAGTGATGGCAAGGGCAAAATGCCCAACCCGGCGTATGGTGCCTGGCTGGCAGTCGACCAGCAAATCTTCACCTATCTCATCGCGTCTCTGGGTAAGGATCTGATGAAACAAGTCTCCAGCTGTGACACTGCAGCTAATCTATGGCGCACGATTGAGGAGTTGTGTGCCTCCCAGACCAGGGTGCGTGCGGTCAACATTCGCATTGCACTCGCCACTACGAAGAAGGGGTCAATGACCATTGACGAATACGTCACCAAGATGAAGGGCTACGCCGACGAGATGGCAGCGGCAGGCAAGCCTGTCGACGATGAAGAACTCGTCTCCTACATCTGCACCGGCCTCGACCTCGACTACAACCCCGTCATCTCCGCGTGGCACAGCACGCATCGAGCCGATCACCGTCATCGAGTTCACCGTCGGCTCCAAGCTTTTGAGCGGTAGCGTGAACCTCTTCCACGGCAACAACGGCTCGGCTTCCTCGAGCTTCTCGCAACGCCGCTTCGCACTGTGGTGGTGGTCGCGCGGCGTGGCCGTGTTTCGTGGGTCGCGGAGATCGGGGAGGACGGCCGCAGCATCTACAATAGCAACTCCGGCAGCGTAAGGTCAAGTGCGGATCGCAAGAAAGTAGGCGCCCACACACCGCCGAAAGTCTTGGCACCGTTTTGACGAGGAATTCGTCGTGCCAGAAGAAAAGAGCGCGAACTCAGCAAACTATGGCAGCCATGGCGTGGACTCCAACTGGTACACCGACTCGGGTGCCTCCGGACCACGCCACGCGAATCGGACAAGCTTCACATCCATGACCGTTACCACGGCAATGAGCAGATCCGCACAGCGGACGGGTCAGGTATGGACATTGCAAACATTGGCCATGTTATTTGTCGCACTCCTGGTAGAAATCTACATCTTAAGAACGTTCTTCATGTTCCTAGTGCCGCAAAGAATCTTGTCTCGGTTCATAGATTAGCTGCTGATAATGATGCATATCTTGAATTTCATCCAAATCTTTTCTTTATTAAGGACCGAGCAACGAAGCAAATTCTTCTGCGGGGAACATGTAAGGGAGGTCTCTATCCTTTGCCAGCTGCGGCCTTCAAGAATAAACATGTCCTCAGTGTGTCGAGTGACGCCCCACCATCCTTGGAGAGGTGGCACCATCGCCTAGGTCATCCGTCCTTTAGCATTGTTCAGCAAGTAGTCAATAAACACAAACTACCATGCTCCTCGCAGCCTAGAATTGGTTCTGTTTGTGACTCATGTCAAATGGCCAAGAGCCATCAGTTGCCCTATCAAAGGTCCTCGAGTCAGTCTACATTTCCTTTAGAACTTATTTTCTCAGATGTTTGGGGCCCAGCTTGTGATTCGTTTGGACGTTATCAATATTATGTGAGCTTCATAGATGATCATAGTAAATTCACATGGATTTATCTTCTGAAACACAAGTCAGATGTGTTCCAGTGCTTTCGTGAGTTTCAAAACCTTGTTGAGAGACAATTCGATAGGAACATCCTAGCCGTCCAATCCGATTGGGGAGGAGAGTATGAAAGATTAAACTCCTTCTTCCGTCAACTTGGCATCTCACATCATGTGTCCTGCCCACATACGCACCAACAAAATGGTTCCGCGGAACGCAAGCATAGGCATATTGTTGAAGTCGGGCTCTCCTTACTCGCCCAAGCTTCTATGCCTCTGAAATATTGGGATCAAGCTTTCCTAGCCGCCACCTATCTTATCAATAGATTGCCAAGTAGGGTGATCAACAATTCCACCCCTCTTGAGCGCCTCCTCAATCAGGAGACTGATTACAGTTCTCTTAGAACCTTTGGCTGCGCTTGTTGGCCTAATCTTAGGCCATACAACCAGCACAAATTGGCGTTCCGTTCCAAACAATGCGCCTTTCTTGGGTACAGCAACATGCATAAGGGGTTCAAGTGTCTCGACATCAATACAGGACGCATCTATATATCACGTGATGTAGTCTTTGACGAACATCTTTTTCCCTTTACTCAATTGCACCAAAATGCCGGCACTGATTCACCACGTAATCCTCTTGCTGCCTTCTAGTGCTCCTAGCTTCCAGGGTGCACAAGTGCATGACAATGAGTTGCATACTCCAGATACTAATCCCACTAACCGTGTCCAAGAAATCCAAGAAGAAAATCCAGTATTTTTTGGTGCAGAATCAGCAGGAAACGGTGATTTTACGCCATATATACCGCCTAGCGCGTCTCCCGGAGATGATCCGCCAACTAACGCCGACAACGAGGTTCGGCGATCCACGACGACAGGCGCGTCGGACACGCTGGGAGCGAACGACGGGGCGCCACGCGGACCTCTGTCTCCCGAACCGCGGATCGCCGAACCGCGAGGAGCAGATGGCGCTGAATCTTCTGCGCCCACGAACGCCGGGCCAGCCACCACAGCTCCCGCACCCGGATCCGGTGCAGCGGGCGCTTCCCTCAACGACGATTCGCCCGGATTGCCTGTGCCATCGCCGCCTACTGCCCACCGTCCGCGACCTCGCACCAGACTCCAATCCGGCATTCGCAAGCCCAAACAATTCAACGATGGGACCGCTGGCACGGTCTCCTTCTTCGCTAATGGTGAGCGAATACTCTTGATGAAGCACTCACTAATACAAATTGGAAGCATGCCATGGATGTGGAATTCTCAGCCTTGCAGAAGAACCAAACCTGGCGGCTTGTCCCATCTGTCCCAGGGAGGAACATCATCGACTGTAAGTGGGTGTACAAAATTAAAAGATGTGCAGATGGCACAATCGACAGGTATAAAGCCCGGCTAGTGGCCAAAGGCTTCAAACAGCGATATGGCATTGACTACGAGGACACATTCAGTCCTGTAGTCAAGGCAGCAACTATCAGACTGGTTCTCTCCATTGCAGTATCGCAAGGGTGGAGCCTACGTCAGTTGGATGTGCAGAACGCGTTTCTCCATGGTGTTCTAGAGGAAGAAGTTTACATGCGACAGCCTCCTGGGTATCAAGATAAAAGGTTCCCTGATTACGTTTGCAAGCTTGACAAAGCTCTTTATGGTCTGAAACAGGCACCCAGAGCCTGGTATCACAGGTTAAGTGCAAAATTGCAAGAGTTAGGTTTTAAACCATCTAAGGGCGACACCTCTCTCTTTTACTTCCGCAACAATAACTTGGTCATGTTTATTCTCATCTATGTTGATGATATTATTGTTGCCAGTTCGTCAGCAGAAGGTACCAAGGGGTTACTTCGTGCTCTCCAGTCCGACTTTGCCCTCAAGGATTTGGGTGAGCTACATTACTTTCTTGGCATTGAAGTAAATAAAATCAATAATGGGATGGTGATGACTCAGTCAAAATACAGCAAGGATGTTTTGAGAAGAACAGGGATGCTCAACTGCAAGCCGTGTCATACTCCCATGGCAACCTCAGAAAAACTATCAGCCTATGAAGGTACGCCACTGGATCCTGAAGATTCTACTCGGTTCAGAAGTGTTGTAGGAGCACTCCAGTACTTGACACTTACACGGCCAGACATTTCATTTGCTGTAAACAAAGTGTGCCAGTTTCTTCATAAACCTACAACAATACATTGGAAGGCAGTAAAAAGGATACTACGGTATATTCAGCACACCTTGGGACTGGGACTCAGGATTACCAAATCTATGTCTACACTAGTCAATGGTTTCTCGGACGCAGATTGGGCAGGCTGTGTGGATGACCGACGCTCCACTGGTGGTTTTGCCATATTTCTTGGTGGTAATCTTGTGTCATGGAGTGCACGCAAGCAGCCCACAGTGTCAAGATCGAGCACTGAAGCGGAGTACAAGGCGTTGGCAAATGCAACAGCAGAAGTAATCTGGATTCAGTCACTACTGCGAGAACTTGGCATCAAATCTCCATCAGCTGCAACACTATGGTGTGACAATCTTGGTGCGACGACGATCGCTTAAGCAAATCCGGTATTTCATGCAAGGACCAAACATATCGAAATCGACTATCACTTTGTTCGAGAAAGAGTAGCACAAGGACTATTGCGGATTCGGTTCATTGGAACAGGAGACCAAGTCGCTGATGGATTAACCAAGCCACTGAATGTCTATAAAATGGAGGAGCTAAAACGCATTCACTGCGCCTCACCCCCCGCACACTCGCTCGCGCTCCGACCCGCCCCGCCAAAGATGTGTCCTCACGCCAGTGAGGTGCCACCGCGACGCCGTCATCCCACCACCTTGCCCCCGCCTGGCACCGATTACGCCCCGTCGTCCACTGCCGCAACCGCCTCATCCCGACTATAAAAGCCACCCAATCCCGGGCATTATGCATCACCAGCACCCGCTCAACATCATCCTCACCACCATTCTTTCCCAACACTGGCCAATCTCGAGAATTTTCGTCGCCTTCACCTTCTTCCCCGGCGACCCCGAAGGAAAATTCGCTGCCACCGCCCCTCCCTTTCCCTCCCAACCCCGTCACCGGCACCACCCCTCCACCCCAAACCTTTTCCCCACCCCTTTTGCCCCTATCCCTATCGCCGCCTCACCAGCACCACCCTCCACTTCTGCGCCGCCCACAGCTCACGTGGCTAGGCAGCCTCGGTGCACCCCCAAACCCCGCCGCCACCTTCCCTGAGCTCCCCTTCACCCACTAGTGCTCATGCGCCAACCAATTTGGCCGGAACACCACCGAACCACCGCCGCCACCTTCCTCCGCTCCGGCCAAACGCCACCACTGCCACCACCCCCATCTCTGAGCCACTTTGGCCCAAGCAAAACCCAAAAATAGGTTGTTCATGCCACCGTGGTGCTCGCCGCACCACTAGGCGCCGCCACTCAGCGCCGCCAGAGCCGCCGGTAGCACTGTCGGCTTCCTCCTTCCCGGCTCGGGTGCCATGGAGCGTGCACCATCTTGAAACCGTTCGTAGCCCTGGCTGCAATGGGCTTTTAAGGCTTTGCCTAGGAGGCCAGTAGCCCAACACTGTGCAAAACACTATTCTGGCCCAGCCCATCACTGTTCATCGAAATCCGTTAGCCCACGCCCAAAATATGACACTATTCATTTACCCTGGCCTATTAGCAACAGTACCAACCCAGTACTGGTCAACAGGCCTATTACTTTTCATTAAACCCATTTTCAACATAATATGTCCATTTCGACCGTTTCGAGCCTGTGAATTCCATTTTCAACCCTGTTTAACCCGATCAAGCATCCATTAAATCATATTCACCACACCACTGTTCTCTTTTAATTCATTTCTAAATTTTATTTTACTTGCATGTTGTTCCCAACTCGTTCCTTGTTGAACCTGGATATTTTATTTGGATTATTTTATGTTGTGATTACACTTGTTCACAGGCGACCTAGCCCCCCAGCCCGACCCTGTCCAAGCCGGGCTTGGGACTGGAATTCCGACCTGAAAGCCCGCTGGCCCGAAAAACATGATTAAAAAAATGCAAAACTATATTTTTTTAATTCTGGAAATGATTTAAATATTATTTTTTATTCCAAAAATGATTAAAATAATATATTTAAATTGGAAAAAAAAAATCAAATTTCGGGCCAGGTCGGGCCGGGCTTGGGCTTGCCTGTTTGAGATCGAGCTTTTCAAGCCCGGCCCGGCCCGGCGTTTGAATAGCTCTAGTTGCGATAGGTCTCGACTTCGACGACTTAGCTCCGAAAAACGTCAGGCAAAGCGAGTTAATAGAAGACTTTGAGCAAGGAGGCAAGTCACATTTGTTTGATCATTCTGAGCCTATATTTCATGTACTTACATTATTACTTTCATTATCATATTTATGATTATTATTTTAATATTGAAATAATAATTTTGAATGCCATGATGAGTAGATAAATTCCATCACCCCACATACAAGCCCTCCTATTCTTTGTAGGTTATATTCACCTTCGCAAGTTTATGTTATATAAAATGATAACTAAATATTTAGCATTGTCACACAATGTGCTTATAAATACTGAAAGAGAGTATTGGCTAACCGCCAATGGTTTGGTGGAGAGTTGAGGGTTGAGACCAGGAGGTTGGACAACCAAATAAACTTGATAAAAGTGAGTCGAAGGTGGGGCCAAGAAGGTGGACATCCACGAGTTGGTCGTTATCCATCTCCTCACTAGAGACAGGTAAGGACTAGAACATTGTGCCAAGTAACAGACACATAAATCGCTCAACCACAAGTTTGGTATATCCAATATGGCTTAGTACACTGCTGTTTCAATTGAATATCTACATAATGAACACATGCTCTTATGTACAGAGCAGTCGTAGTTTTGGGGGTGGGACAAGAGTGGGCATGGAGGGATACTCGCTGGTCTACACAACAGTAAGTACCGTCAGCATCAGACCGCACATTCCATGGTGGCCGGTGGTTTCCCGATGGTTGTATGATCCAATAACCTACCAAGTTGAGGCTATAAAGGTTGAGCAGTGAAAATGCTTTATTTTCTCAACTTAGTCGCACGCTATCAAGTTGGGTGTATATTGCATGATAGTATGAGTTTGAGGTATCTTGTGGGTAAAGTTTGGCAACTCTGCAGAGTACAATTAATGGTATTCAGATATGCCATGCTTCTGGTAAATAAAGCTATGTTCATGGGTGATTCCATTACATGAGGTATAAGTAGAAATTTTGAGATGTTAAGATGTTAATTGCAATTGTTGAGTAAAACCCCTTATGTTATATTAGTATGATTTTACTGTTTTAAAGATAAACTGTTTTAACTCAAACGATGCATCAACATATACCTGTTATGGTAAACCCTAAATAATCCATTAAACTCCTAGCATTTTAGTTAGTTTTTCCATGTGGCTTACTGAGTACGGTTGTGTACTCATTCTTGCTAAATCAACTACAAAGGAAATCTGGGAAAACTCTGAGGATCTTGTTAATGAAGTTTTGGTGGACCTCCGGATGACAGTGATTACTGGTATAAGGTCTCAACCGCGCCCAAGCGTGCCTGGGCTTTGGAAGTTCTTTTGTATTGTAATATATGAACTTTGGGCTTGGATACCCATGTTAGTGTTAAAACCGGCTGTTGAGACTTAACTTTGTGTTATAAAATTTTGGCTTTTATTGTAATCGAAAGCTTGCTTGTGATGCTTCTTACTTTACAACTGCACATCTTGGGTGGTTGTGAAATGTTTGACGGTCCTGTAAATGGGGTTGTTACATCAATAGCCCTGTCAGAATGGAGGAGATGAGGCCAAGGACATTGTGTGAGCATGGCAGCAAGCTGGACACCAGAAACAATACCGATGAGTGTCGCGTAATCATTCTCATATGTAAATTGTAATAAGTACGCGACTAGCGCTTGGACGTACAATCTGAGCGCTATCATCGTACATTGTGTGTTACCATTCGATCTTGTGTCATGGGGTTCAGCCATCCGATCTCAACGCGTTTTTTTCTTCCTCCTGAAACAAGCGAAAAGGAATCCAATGCAACATCATGCACCCCCTGACACAACAAAATCCACCCAAAACTTTTTCTCCTCCGCCCGATCTCATTCGTCGGGCGAGTTCTTCAAACTCGCCCGTAGGATTCAAAATTTCTCCTCCAAATTTGTCCCAATGGCCCAAACAAACAAATATCGATGTCACAATATTGCAACATTTGAAAATAACAGTGGAAACATTAAAAAATAATTGTTGCAACATTTTGGAAATAAAGATGCAACAATCAAATGATGGAGGGGCTACAATGAAAAAATGATGTCACAACATTGCAACATTTGAAAATAACAGTGTAAATATCTGAAAATAATTGTTGCAACATTTTGGGAACAATGATGCAACAATCAAATGGAGGGGCTGCAACAAAGTTGTGCAACAAATCAAAAACACAATTGCAACATTTGAAAATAACAGTGAAAACATCCGAAATATCTAACAATCCTAAAGTTATAAACCCAACATTTCAAGACTTTGTTGCAACAATCAAAATACATGAAACATCTCACAATTCCTATTGCAACAACTCGAACAACCTATTGCGACATCTCACATATCTGTAGGGTGACAACATTTTCTTCTTCATAAACCATGGCCACAGCGCTCATGGGGTCCATACTCGCCTATGATGTAGCGTGGCTGGTCTATGTAGCGCTCGTGACCACATGCGATAGCATTTTTGAAAAGGGGAGGGCATCCACGCAAGGCTCCAACCATGATCGTGAGTGGTGAGAGGAGGGAGGAAGAGGAACAAGGAGGAGCACATGAGCTCTTGCCAACTACGGCCATGGTGAAAGAGATAGAAGGAGAGAGAGAGGGCAGGGAAGAGAGAAGTTGTGGTCTAGTGCTGTTCCTCGCTAGTTGGAGAAGCGACCGAAAACAGGAGACAAAACTCAAAAAGTGTGGGGAGGTCATCCCGTGGGCATAGAAGGCATCCGATGCTTTGATGGACCAGAGTGTTTTGAGTGCCTGGATGTGGTGTGTAGATGAAAACCAGCCACGTCTTCGTCCGAGGGTCCATTTCACTATTCACAAATACCAAACACCCAAGAAGAGAATCAAAAGCCCGGCACAAGACCAGATGCTTCAGACACTGCTCGGAAAAGGAACAAACCTATAATGAAATATCAATTCAACAAAATTAAGCTCAATCTAATCAATTTTTTTCATAAACTTCCATATTCTAATTACACACATTTGTCATATGTTTCAAGCCACACATTTTAACCACGAATTTAATGGAAAGACACAACATACAAACTTTAGTCTAAATATCATGTCCAAAGTCCATACTCCCACAGTATTGCCCCCAAATTATAGTTTTATACAACACAAGGCTCAAATGTATAAAAAAATTGCACATTTACTGTGACATATATTCCCTGTGTTATAATTGCCACCGTATTACACAGAAATAGCTCAACCATGAGTTTGGTATATCCAACATGGCTTAGTACACTGCTATTTCAATCGAATATCTAAAGGATGAACACATGCTCTTATGTACAGAGCAGTCATAGTTTTGGGGGTGGCACAACAGTGGGCCTGGAGGGACACTCGCTGGTACACACAACGATATGTACTGTCAGCATTGGACCACACATTCCACTGTTGGCTGGTGGTTTTTCGATGGCTGTATGATCCAGAAACGCACCAGGTAGAGGCTAGAAAGGTTGAGCAGTGAAAATGCTTTGTTTTCTCAACTCAGTCGCACGCTATCAGGTTACGTGTATATTGCATGATACTATGAGTTTGAGGTATCTTGTGGGTAAAATTGAGCAACTCTGCATAGTACAATTAATGGTATTTGGATACACCATGCTTCCGGTAAATGAAGTTGTGTTCATAGGTGATTCCAATACATAAGGCATAAGTAGATATTTTAAGATGTTAATTGCAATTGTTGAGTAAAACCCTTGATGCTATATTAGTATGATTTTATTGTTTTAAAGATAAATTGTTTAACTCAAACTATGCATCCACATATACCTGTTATGGTAAACCCTAAACAATCCATTTTACTCCTAACATGTTAGTTAGCTTTTCCATGTGGCTTGCTGAGTACGGTTGTATACTCATTCTTGCTAAATCAACTACAAAGAAAACATGGGAAAACACTGAGGATCTTGTTGAGGAAGGTTTTGGTGGACCCCCGGATGATAGTGATTATTAGTATTGGGTCTCAACCACGCCCAAGTGTGCTTGGGGTTCAGAAGTTCTTTTATATTGTAATATATGAACTTTGGGCTTGGATACTGTGGATATCATGAGGATATGTTCATGATCTTAGGATGATGTTACAATTGGCAATGGTGTTGAAGGTTTGTCAAATCACGCGTTTTCGGCAAAGTTCAGGTGCTGTAAGGTCACTAGCGGTCAGACCGGCTCAGAGGCAGCGGTCCGACCGACCAAGAGGTGGCGGTCGGACCGGCCACCTCGGCGGTCAGACCAACCATTGTGAAACTTTGATTTTGGAGTTGGGCCAAAAATAGAGGGTGTAGGTAAGAGAAGGGATTCCCCTACACTTGGTCTCATAATTTTTCGAACTTCCAGTCAAAAGATCTATTTGTTTGAAATTTCCAAAGAGGTTTCGGATTTCCAGTGTGGAAATTTGGCTAAGTCCCTAGTTGGGGGATCAGACCGGCTCATGGGTAGCCGTCATACCAGCCAAAGAGGTCAGACCGGCCCATGGGTGGCGGTCTGACCGGTTTTCACTTATTCGTCGTCCTTTTGATGGCGATGTTTGTTGGTTAGGTCAAGTTCATGAGTTTCAGTGCATATGTGTTGCACGATGCATGTTTTGACTAACGTGGGTCAAGTTGCGAAGAACTTATTCCCGAAATCGATTTCTTGGTCTTTTGTTGTGCAGGTGGCTTGGAGGTCAACGACGGTCAAACGACGAGAATGATCGGGACTAAGCCTGGAGAGATGAGGTTCAGAACGATCGAGGATGCCGGGTGAAGTCTATGGATTCAAACATGGCGCAAAATGGACAAGGATAACCCAACGGGAAGTTCGGTGCAACGGGTTGCATTAAGTGGCGCGGAGGTCGGTGCAAGTGCCATGGTGGTTTCGGTGGGAGCCGGATGGGAGAGACTTGCCGACATGAAGAGAGCCGTTGATCAACCTACACGTGGCGAAGCATGGGATTGCTTCATGAAGATTGGACTCGGTCTTTGGAGAAGGATCGAGAAGGGGTATTTTGGTAATTTCACCAAGATACCGTCTCGATTGCTTTTGGCTAAACCATGGCGCAAGACGGCGCAAGAAGAAGTGGATTAGATCAAGAGAAGATGAAGACGACGCTTTAAAACATATGTGTGAGTTAAACCCATTTGCATGTGGGCTTAACGGATGCTCAATAGAAAACTCTTCTAGAAGGTTAGCCTCCACTATAAATAGAGGAGGGTGCTGTAGCACCTCCAAAAACCTCTTATGCTTTTATTTAAAAACCCTTATTTTGGTGTTTAGAGAGTATAGTGGAGAGGCTAGGTTTCTAGAGAAGGGATTGATTGTGTGCTCATGTATTGAGTTTTGTCCTCCTTGATGGAGTGGCTGTAAACGAGTAACAATCACGAATCAATCCATGCAAGTTTTTTTGAGATGAGTCTCTTTTCGTTCTTACTCTCTATTTTGTGATTTTGGGGCTTTCTTTGATTCTCAAGTTTTCCTTTGGTTTCTGCCCCTCATCTTGCTTGCTGTGACATGTGGGAATACGTCTAGGATCATCTTGATCATCTATAGTCCACGAGCAAGTTTTTGGATCTAGTTTTCGTTTTAACTCGGTTTTGAACCATCCTTCACTCAAACGGAAGGTCAGAACTTTGGCAAAGATCTTCACAATTTTTATTGGAATAGGTTCCTGACATCCTAGAGAAGGTATGTTCCAAGTTTCATCGAGTTTGGAGTTGTAAATCAAAAGTTATACCTATTTGTGATTTCGTTTTTCGGCTGATTGTACAGTTCATTGTGCTGGAGGTCAGACTGCCCCCTGTGAGAGGTCAAACCGCCCATGTTAAGAGGTCAGACCGCCATTGATAAAGAGGTTAGACCGCCCAACTCTTGAAAATTGAGTTTTTGATGATTTTGGTTGTTTTGCTTCGGGGTTTAGATTGGATTCAATACAAGGCTATGCTTGTATATTGATCTTCATAGCTCTCATAGCTATCGGAGTGAAAATCGTGTTGAATCCGATCTTGGTGAAAAAGAGATCGTGCTCCTATTCACCCCCCTCTAGATGCCGTTTCGGTCCAACAAGTGGTATCAGAGCCCGATTAGTTCAATCTTGATCTTAACCGGTCACTGAACTTGACGATGGAGAAGTACTCCATGAAGCCGCATGTTTTGATGGGCTCGACTATGCCTATTAGAAGAATCGCATGTGTGTCTACCTTCAGAGCGAAGGACAAACCATACGAGAGGTTGTTCGAGCACCGCTCGTTTTACCCGAGTTGCTACGCCGGCTTCAGCAGCCCTCTTGGCTAACAACCATAAGGCAAAGAACCTACTATATGCCGGACTTGGTAGACATGAGTACGATAGGATCTGTCACCTTGAGACCGCGCACGAGATTTGGAGAACCCTCAAAACCTATCATGAGGGTTCGTTCCAAATCAAGCAAGTGCGTCAAACGGTCTTCAAGCGAGAATATAACAAATTCGAGATGCGTCCTGAAGAGAGTATCGATGACGTCTTTACTCGCTTCAACAAGGTGCTCAACCAGTTGAGAGCGGTTGATATTGAGTATTCTCAATCTGATAATGCCACCCACCTCCTGGCTGCAATCAACACCAAGGAGTGGGAGATGAAGGCTACCGCCATTGAAGAGAACGTCAACATTTCGAGTCTTACTTTGGAGTTGCTTTATTTATAGCAAACTCAAGACCCATGAAATTAAAAGAGTTGACAATCCCAAGAAGGAGAATATGGCTTTGGTAGCAGATCCTCTCAAGAGAGCTTATGATGGTTCTTTTGAATCTTCTTTGATTGGAATAGGTTCCTGATATCCTAGAGAAGGTGTGTTCCAAGTTTCATCGAGTTTGGAGTTGTAGATCAAAAGTTAGACCTATTTGTAACTTCTTTTTTCGGGCTGATTTCACTGTTCATCAGGCTGAAGATCAGACCGCCCAAGGTGACCGGTTCGACCGCTCAAGGTGACCGGTCCGACCGCCATTGATATAGAGATCAGACCGCCCAACACTTGAAATTTGAGTTTTTGTTGATTTTGGTTGTTTTGCTCTGGGGTTTAGATTGGATTCAATACAAGACTTTTGTTGTGCTTGAATATTGATCTTCATAGCACTCATAGCTATCGGAGTAAAAATCGTGTTGAATCTGATCTTTGTGAAAAAGAGATCATGTTCCTATTCACCCCCCCTCTAATTGTCGTTTCGGTCCAACAAATTGTAATAAGGACGGGACCAGCGCTTGGACGTATGATCCGAGAGCTAGCAGCATACACTGTGTGTTACCATTCGATCTTGCGTCATGGGGTTCAGACATCCGATCTCAACGCGTTTTTTCTTCCTCCCGAAACATGCGAAAAGGAATCCAATGCAACATCACACACCCCCCCGACACAATAAAATCCACCCAAAACTCCTCCTCCGCCCGATCTAATTCGTCGAGCGAGTTCTTCAAACTCGCCCATGAGATTAGAAATTTCTCCTCCAAATTTGCCCCCAATGGCCCAAACAAACAAATATCGATGTCACAACATTGCAATATTTGAAAATAACAGTGGAAACATTCAAAAATAATTATTGCAATATTTTTTAAACAAAGATGCAACAATCAAATGGTGGAGGGGCTGCAACAAAAAACGATATCACAACATTGCAACATTTGAAAATAATAGTGGAAACATTCGAAAATAATTGTTGCAACACTTTTGGAACAATGATGCAACAATCAAATGGTGGAGGGGCTGCAACAAATCAAAAACATCATTGCAACATTTGAAAATAATAGTGGAAACATCCAAAATCCCTAACAATCCTAAAGTCCTAAACCCAACATTTCAAAACTTTGTTGCAACAATCAAAATAAATAGATGAAACATCTCGCATTTCTTATTGCAACAACTCGAACAACCTATTGCAATATCTCACATATCTTTAGGGTGATAACCTTTTCTTCTTCATCAACTATAGCCACGACGCTCATGGAGTCCATGCTCCCCTATGATGGAGCGTGGCTGGCCTAGGTGGCCGCTCGTGAGCACATACGATGGCATCCTCGAAAAGGGGAGGGCATCCACGCAGGGCTTCCAACCATGAACGTGAGTGGCGAGAGGAGAGCGGAAGAGGAACAAGGGGGAGCACACGAGCTCCTACCAACTACGACCATGGTGAAAGAGATGGAAGGAGAGAGAAAGGTAGGGAGGAGAGAAGTTATGGTCTAGTGTTATTCCTCGCTAATTGGGGAAGAGACCGGAAGCAGGAGACAAAACTCAAAAAGTGTAGAGAGATCATCCCATGGGCGTAGAAGGCATCCGATGCTTTGATGGACCGGAGTGTTTTGAGTGCCTGGATGTGGTTGTGTAGATGAAAACCAACCATGTCTCCGTCTGAGGGTCTGTTTCGCTCATCACAAATACCAAACACCCAAGAAGAGAATCAAAAGCCCGGCACAAGACCAACTACTTCAGACACTACTTGGAAAAGGAACAAACCTATAATGAAATATCAATTCAACAAAAGAAAGCTCAATCCAATCAATTTTTTCATAAACTTCCAGATTCTAATCACACAAATTTGTCATATGCTTCAAACCACATATTTTAACCACGAATTTAGTGGAAAGACACAACATACAAACTTTAGTCCAAATCTCATGTCCAGAGTCCATACTCCCACAACATTGCCCCACAAATTATAGTTTTATACAGCACAAGGCTCAAACATGAACAATTTTACACATTTACTGTGACATATAATCTCCGTGTTACAATTGCCACTTTATTACGCATCAACACCAACATGTAGCCACCACAAAGACTGGCGATTTTTCCCTCTGTCCCGCAATCAACAAAATATGATATAAATAACAAAAGTTCATCACCGCGCCTTATCAGATTCACATTTTGTCGATGGTGAAACAAGGGTCCGCCAAAGGTACCGCCCACTTGACATGTCCACCATTGTCCAGAATCCTGTTTTCATAGCCGATCCAACCTATATTTGCATGCAAAATTCTTCGTTAGTCCAAAGACCAATTCTCATTAAAGAATCAATACGAAGAGGTTCTGTTGCAGATTTGTACGAATGGAAAACCGTGATTTCATGGTTTAATCTTAAACTAGCTATTGACTGTGCACCATTACATGTAGCTGGCTAACTTAACTATTTTTAATCATGTATACTGTAACTTTTTAAATACTTAGTCCATTACACTTTAAATCAGCTCATACTTGCATAACATTCCAGATAAGTATACGCAGTTTAACTTTGTATATAAATTCGGACAAGTACATCCACAGGATGTATCCATAGGCCATAGAATGTGTGAGAGAGTTGAGGATGGTGTGAGCGCTTGTACAACCATCATATACTAAAGTCTCTGATGAAAAAAATTGAATTAGTAAAAGGCAATCAAGCCCTACTCAAGTATTTGCTCTAATTAGTGTAAGCCTGACAAAAGTGAGTGAAAATGCAGCTGTGTATCTATCTGCAAAGTCACACATCGCCATTGGTTTTTTGTTTTGCATGTGTCACTGTTATTAATGAGGTAGTCTCATATATATGCAAAAACAAAAGCCAGAATAGCTTTGTCATAGCATGCCGTATGCACTAACAACCAAAGTGCTTGTAATTAGTCTGGAAACATGACAAAGTTGCAACCAAGATGAAGGTTTCATAACTAAATCATCATTAAGCATGCCTCTTTACTAAGGTCATGAATGTGCAAAAAACTGTTGAATTCCTTGTACGCACATACGAGGGGAAAACTTAGCAATGGATCATATCGGCAGTACATTAGCACAAGAGAATGATACATAGGTGTAATAAAGACCTAATGCTGTAGTGTGTTGCAAGAACATGGACTGGGATTTCGGTACTTGACCGGACCGGACGCAAGAAACGTGGAAGGTAAGCTAAGAATAGGGGGAGAGAAAGCCTCGTCTCCTAATGTGCAAATATTAGAAAGTAGAAAGAAACCTGACCTTGGAACGGAGGGGCACTGGTGCCCTGGGGGATTCCGAGCCCTTGTCGTCGACGTCGTCGTCTTGGAAGTCGGGCTCGGCCTTAAGGCCCCTGATGAGGAAGAATCCGGCGATTGTCGCGGAGAGGAAGATGAGTATCACCCTCAGCGGGCACATGTCTTTCTTGCAAATCGAATGGAACGGAAATCAATCCCCAACACAGGAAGGAGATGGAAGCAAATAAAGAAAAGGCGGCGCCTTCCCTTTGGGGATCAAGGTGGTGTGGTGTGGTGTGGTGCGCTAAAGGGGAGAGGAGGAGGCGAGGGAAGGGAGGGGAAGGGGGATTAGGGAGGAGTGGTTGGGTGGATTGGGATTCTTTGACTAGCACGCACCACCACCACCACCACCACCACCACCTACCGCCTGCATGCAACTTTTGGAAATACTAGTATTAAACAAAACAACTCAGTAGTAGAAGAAAGAAATTCAGGTCCCGAGGCGAGCAGGAGGAAGGAGAAGATAAATTTTCGGGTTTTGGTTTGGTTTGCGCGTACTCGAGCAGGACAGGAGAGAAGAGGTGGAGAAATTCGCGGTGGAAGGATTCGTTTTATCGCGCAGGCCGGGGGGGCCAGATCAGATGATTTGGCCATGTCAAACGAAACGCGCTTGCTAACGTCGGCATTCCCGGGCCCGCATGTCGGTCTCTTAGGTTCGTGCCAACACGACAGAGAGACCGGTTCCCCTCCTTGACGTGGTACACACCCAAACAAACACTGATTGACCGTACTCAAATTTTCTCTCCCTCCCTCGTTATGGTTATTTTGTCGCTCGCTTCCTTCTACGAGATTTAACTGATTTCATTCTCGATACCGTAGACACTCGTGATGTATCTCACACACGTCTGATCCCATCTTTGAGGTTTAGTCTGTTACGTATAAGAAGGGATATCGGATTATAACAAACTCAGCTCTAAAGTCACTTAAATTATTTGTTGCCTCGTGGGTTTTCACTGGATCTCCTTATCGAAAGAAGTGAAGAATGACTTTCACTTTCCTTTTTTTTTCTCCTCCCTAAAGGACATCGAAATTCGCTTTCCCTTTGGCTTCAAGGCTGTTTCACCTGTTTGTTCGGCGAGCCCATTGCCCATGTTTTCTTCCATGGCGTGTAGCAAATACAAGATATAGTCCTTTCGAAGCAATGTCCTTCTGGAAGATGGGCCAAGAATTATTCATAATTCATTAAGAAAATTAAGGAGCAGTGCCACGTCGTCAATCATTAGTCTAACCCCATTGTTTGCTCGAAAAGTCAGCATATGCAAGTGACGAGTGGTTAGCAACTAATTAGAAGTGGAGAGCACTCTATCATTACCTAGCTACAGCTGTTCCTCCTTTTCCCCCTCTTGATCTCTTCCTCTCCTGAGCTCGTTTTAAGTCTTTGGGGATTTTGAAATTCTTTGCCTCTCCATGGAGCATGCATGGGCAAAAGGTCACCCATCTGGGCTCCGGCTGGTGTGGGAGTTCGCCGAGGGGTCGTTGGGAGCTTCGTGACGCCGGAGGAGGTCTGTCGGGGTTTTGCTTCTCCGACCACCCTGAAATAACTGCTGTCGGGTTGGCTTCTCCGGCCTGGCTGGCGACTACCCTGAAATACTAGTGTTGCTGCTTCGGGACGGAGGCATGCATATAGCCATGCAGATCTGCAGATGTACATAATATAGATTGTTGCCACTGACTAGTTCCACAAAGAAAGAAAGAAAAAAGGAAAGAAAGAAGCAATTGAACCGCACCTAGCTTCTTCTTTCGAGTAATTCTTTCTACCTGAAGAACTTGAATGAGCAAAGTAACTCGGCGAAAAGGGATCAGTACAGACTACAGATACTACTTGCTTGTTTGATCGGCGAATCTGGAAAGAAGGAACGGGCTCCGGCTCAACAAGGTAGGTTAGCTCGAACAGAGATGCTAGAGGTAGCCCAAAGTTAATCAGGGTGCAGCGTTTGGCCATTAATCAGGGTGCAGCGTTTGGCCATTAATCAGGGTGCAGCATTTGGCCAAGTCGGTCATAAGCTTCTGGATCCTCTGCAATGCCATGATGGAGGAAATTACAGTATGTAGGAACAAGGGTGGTTGAGTGAGTCGTTGACATTAAGCTTAGTGTCAGCCATGTGCAAGCCGGCCCAACGTCTAACCGTACTGGAGCATGGTGTGATGTAACTAACGTATGGAATTTGATGGATGGTACTGACGATCCAGCTGTTGAAGAAGGAAGAGAGGAAGCACCCAATCGCACATACTATTAAATATCGTCGTCACTTGAAAGAAAGAAAGCTGTAGCTAAATGTCAATCGGCATCAAGGATAATTCATGTCCGTGTCCTAGTGGTAAGCTTGCTTGATTTAATTTCCAATCCTAATCTCGACCTATATATTTGGGAAATATGACTAGTGTTCTCCAACAAGGAATGCTGTATTTGCAGACAAGGCCTACTGCATCTGCATCTGCATGCATGTCCAACAAACACAACACATTCAATGTTCAGTCACCCTTCGTTTCCGAGCCTCTGCTCATTTTTCAGATCCGAACAAGTCAGTATCTTGTGTAAGCAGACAGGCACAAGGATGGAGCTTTCGTCATACCGCAACCAATGGACAGATACAGCACAGACAAGTCTGGCAGGGAGTGCGGTGGCTAGTGGCCACTGACTCGTGAACCACTTGCAACGCATGGTTGCGCGCACACAGCTTTTGGTTTCACTTTGCTCAATTAAGCTGATGAGAAGATAAGCACCGTGCAGATTAACAAATTTTACAAACAGAAGGAAGGGTCAAAGAGTTACTGGATAAGAAGATAAGCACCAAGGCAGCTAATGCGAGCAGCACTTGCTCCACAACCATTTCCTCGTCCTTGTTTTCCCCCCACCTCCCTGCATCCAGGACATTTGCAATAGGAAACCACCTCCATATGTACATCGTTCAACACACTGAGTAACAAGATCTCACTGGAATATCACCAACCCCCACACAAGCTCAAGACTCAATATCCACACACAAGAAGACAATGTTAGCAGCAATCGAAACAGTGATCTCATGATCACTGAATGATGAGTTCCCATCCCATTTTGCATTAATCCAAAAAGGGCGAAATGCGCCAAAACATCAGGTGAGGGGCCTAACGCAATGCATGAACGCATGTTAACAACAGGTAAGTGATACTGAATAAAACGACTATCATTTGCATCATGGAATACAATTCAACATATCTCCTCAACTCCCTACACTGAAAGGAGGCAAGGATGCCTTGGCTCCACATTTGATCTCTATAACAAGCTCTATGTTGTCTCTTTTTTATTGAACGGCCAAACTGACTGTAGATCAGGATTAGTTGAAAATAAGCCTCCACCAACATGGGCCCCGGTTGGTGAGCAAATTTGACCAGCTTCCTGAGGTCCACTCAGCACCAGCTCCTCCCTGCATAAATCATAACCGAACAAGTCGTGAATTTTCACCATTTTCATTTTTATCAACCAAGTACGGTACTACCATGAAAATGAGTACATCTATCTGATTAACACATTATTAGTTAATAGCTCTCGATGAAATGAAGTACATCAGTGGCAGTAGACGAGTTTTTATTTGTGCGCCTAGAACAATATTTTAAACATTGGAAACGACAATTGAAGCTTGAAAAAAATCACAACTTGAGGAACGTAATTGAAATATGTGCTTTGATTGAAGAAAATCATTGAGCATAATAAGTTGTTGGGATTCTTAGAAACTAACAACTCTTCATTATGCATAGATCATGTAGTTACATGCTCATATTCTTACTATGTAGTTTTTTTATTAAAAAAAATGTATGCATGCACATGTACCTCTATTTAATCTCAAACAACACGTTGATTATGTGTGCGACAAATTATCTAATTAGTTTACATGGTATAATGTATTATAGTACCTTGCTCATGCATACAACGATGCACCATATGTGACCTACCTTGAACTTATTTTCCCTCACACGCCAGCTACCCTACCAAACCGTGTGACTTCTATCTCTTCTCGTTGTCACGGTCTTTTTGCTTCAATCTCCAACAGTAAGCCCAAATCTTGATCGATTCCTTTCGGCTGCTACCCCTTCCAATGCAATATTTTACCACATAGTTATCTTCTACTTCTCCCCAATTATTGCTTAATGCTAACTATTGTGACATCAACGTGCATACATATGCAACCATTGCTAATCCCAGCTGGGGACACGTGTCCTGCTCTCTCCGGTGACCCCGAGCATATTCCCTACGGCAGTGCTATTTCTACTCTAAGCTTTTTGCTCCTCTGCCTCTATACACCCGCGCTTCTATTCGTATAGATGCATGCATGCACATGCGCATGCATGATGTTATACATGCTCGACATCCTCTTCTCTCGTGTTAGTCGCTCCTCTTCTTCGACGTTGGCCAACTCAACACTGTGGCTTTCTCACTAACCGTGGCAACCTCCAATCTATTATTCACTAATGTCGGCATGTCTGCTTTAGTCGTTGTCTAACGATATGGAAAATCTTTTCGCCATTTTCAACAACATAACCTCACCAATGATAGCATGCTCCTAGCTACCCGATGGCTACATATCGTCCATAACTTGTCTTCAATGCAAAGCTCCATCTCATCTGTGTCAGGGTTTCCCCATCATCAAGCTTTTTTACCACTAACTTCTTCAACAACGTTGACGCTCACCAGTTGTCATTGCGGCCCTTGGCTCCTTCAACACTGGACTTTCTCTTTAATAGCTCCAGCGAGCAACACGGTATTGTCCTCATCTCCGTTGTCGCCACCTTTGCTTTCGCTTCCCCATGGATCAATGTCTTCTTGCGGGACAGATCGATGACATTGCACTCTTTTGTGGTCTCCACCGACACCATTCGTGCTATCCTCATTATAACTTGTATTTTTTAATCAAAAATTCAGTTATTTTTTATTTTTAAGCAAAACTTGAAACACGCGACCTTACGAGCGAACGCGGTAGCTTCTTTTGTGTCTCCTCGGACATCGTTCATGCCATCTTCGTTATAACTTTTATTTTTATTCAACATTTCAGTTATTTTTATTGGAGTTTGTATACAAATCAAATTGCAAAATTTATTTAATTTATTCAGAATTTTAGTTATTTGGAGATTTTATTTTTGGAATACGTATGGAAATCAAATTGCAAATTTTCTTTTCTTTTTTATTCCGAATTTAAGTTCTTTTTTCTTGAAATTTGTATCTAAATCCAATTGCTAATTTTTATTCCGAATTACAGTTATTTATGGATTTTACTTTAGAATTAGTATTGAAATTAAATTGCAAATTTTATTTTATTTTTATTCGGAATTGTAATTATTTTTTGTTGTATTTCGTATACAAATCTAATTGTCAATTATTGCTTAATTTTTATTCCGAATAATAATTATTGTAATTCGTATCGAAATCAAATTGCTAATTTATTTCATTTTTTATTCCAAATTTCAGTTATTTTTTTTGGATTTTGTATACAAATCTAATTTTCAATTTTTTTTATTTTCATTCTAAATTATAATAATTTAGATATTTTACTTAGAAATTTGTATGAAAATCAAATTGCTAATTTTATTTTATTTTTATTTTGAATTTCAGTTTTATTGCACTTGATATGGACTCTTTTACTTGGGAATTCATATAGAAATCAAATTACTGATTTTATTTTATTTTTCGAATTTTAGTTATGGACTCTTTCTTTTAATCTAGACCGTTATAATCTGGACCCACCACGATCGACGGCATAGATCCTTCACTTTTCTCACCGATTAATTTGGGAATTTCTAGTCCTTAAGAGTGAACGTGGTGGCTTCTTTTGACTCTGCTTTAATAAGATAATAGATAGCTTCAATGCTGACCCAAGGTTACGAAAACATAAAACTATTCTAGACCTGATTCCCAAAAGAAAGCTAATTGAGACCTCCCATTGTCAATTCCAAACCCAAAAGGGTTGCTACCCTAACCCCCAGAAAATCAACCGTCAGAAAACCAGCAATTTTCAACCAAAAAAGATCAAGCAAACAAATCATGGTTTTTCTCATCCCTGGCCCTGACAGCCTGAACTGAAAAGTTCAGAACCATTGTGCAGCATATCAGAAACAGGTAATATTGTGAAGATGCAAGCAGAAAGGCATAAACTACTAAAAACAGCTACAAATTGCTAAAGATATTGAACTGATAAATCCATAATTAATAGTTCATGCGAACCCTACACCAATTCAGCATATTTTCCCAACTTACACGCCAACAATTTTTATAACATGTTTGCTATCAGCGGGATATTGCACTCCTACAGGTGTATCTTTCTTACTCTGAACAGTCTCTCAGTATTGTCTTACCTTGTTAGCCCTCTGACAGAGTATTACCCAGTACCCACCAAATAGACCACCCAGGTATCTAAACTAGTTCTATAAAGTTTTCATCATCTTGGAGTTGATGGTTGGCTGAGCGCCTCCAGAAATGGAATCTGGTCTGTTTGAACTAAACTAGCTACTGTTACAAATAGCAACTTGTATTCTCAGGGGGCCAATGGGCCAGTATATATAAACAAGTACAGGAGGTAAATATGCAAATAACCCCTCATAACAATGGAGAATAACACAACTATACATATATCTCTAACACCCCCCTCAAACTCATAGTGGATCAACAACACTGAGTTTGGAGAGGTAGAAGCCGTGTTATGCTCGAGTCTGGCCTTCGTGAAGAAATCCCCTATCTGAAGCTCGGAAGGCACATACTGAAGAGCAATCACCTGATCATGCACACAAGATCTCATGAAGGAAGCATCAACACCAATATGCTTGGTGAGCTCATGCTTCACAGGGTCACGGGAAATACTGATAGCACATGTACTGTCTGACAAGAGAGGAGTTGGTGTAGTAACAGAAACATCAAAATCCTCAAGTAACCACCGTAGCCATGTAATCTCTGCTGTCAAGAGAGTCATAGCTCATAACTCAGCCTCTGCACTCGAACGGGATACTGCAGTCTGTTTCTTCGTCTTCCAGGCAATGAGAGAACCACCAAGAAAAACACAGTAAGCAGAGATAGACAGGCGATCAGATGGATCGCTGGCCCAAGTAGCATCCGAATAAGCCTAAAGCTGTAACGAGTTGGAATGTGGAAAGAAGAAACGGCGAGAGATAGTCCCACAGAACTCGAAGAAGGTGGTCAAGAAGTGGACTGAGTGGTGGGAGGAGAGACGAATCGACTCGTAATGTGGATGGATAAGTGATATCCGGACGAGTAACAGTAAGGTAGACAAGACTCCCAACAAGATGACGATAGCGAGTCGGATCAGAAAGAGGCTCGCCATCAGAGGGCCAGAGATGAACGTTGAGCTCCATGGGAGTCTCAATAGTACGCTGATCAGTGAGAGAAGCACGATCAAGAAATTCCTGAATATACTTCTCTTGGGACATAAAGAAACCATCTAGAGTGGAAGTAACCTCAATCCCAAGGAAGTAACGAAGAGGACCAAGATCCGACATAAGGAACTGCTCACTCAGATGAACCTTGACAAAGGCAATGTACTCAGAATCATCTCCGGTGATGATCATATCATCAACATATAGAAGAAGAAGAGTCCGACCACGAGACGAAGTGTGGACAAAAAGAGCAGTATCATGATAACTAGCTGAGAAGCCAGCAGCAGTGATCACAGAGGACAAAAAGAGCATGATCATGATCACTAGCTATAGCGGCTTCGCAGCCACTGCTCTTTTCTGAAGCTACGACCTACCGTGAAGTTGTTGCTCATCCTAAGTAACAGCTTGCGATGAGCACGGAGTGCACATGCTGGAGTTTTTAAGTCAAAGACCAGTGAATTCATTGCAGTGAGACCCTAACACGATATCATGTATCCACTGTGTTTATCCACTCAACCCTTCTTTTCATTCCAAGTACAAAGATTGATGGCTGTCAGACACTTCAGTAACCTCTAAAACAATATTTAATTTGTATTTCATGCTATAGATTTAGACTACCTTAGGAGTTCACAGACTACACTGAAAACAGCACTGGAGTAAATTTCTCCTAGTAATCGAAAAAAATAACTATGACACTGTTGAAACAAATTCTTGACTGACAATATATTTAAAATTTAAGGTTCAGGTCTCATACCCAGTGGAACACATCATGATCATGTAAACCAGACCAGGAGCTATCCTTGCTAGCTAAAAGTTTAGGATGCGAGTTGACCATCACCACGGACCACTAGCAGAGTATAACTGTTAATATCATATCATCAAGGATGTGACATATTTCTCATAAACAAAATCCATATAATAAAATCCACCTAATTGTTAAAAGATTACTGGTGCTTACTACTTACTAGTTCCAAGACAAAAGGATCATCCAATTACCGCCTCTTTTACATAGTCTCACAATACAACAAGATGAGGCCCATACCAGCATAATGTAGAAATCAAAGCACTTGGTTGTACTACATAGCAAGACAATGCATTCCACTTTTAATTTTTCTCTCGGCTATCTGTTCGGTAAAATTATAAATATGTCATGGTTGGAAAGTGGAAACTAATAATGAACTTCAAAAGTTATACAAACGGACATGTGCATGTATACACAAATTTTATGTATATGAGCATGCAAGACAGAGGAATATCGTATGACTTCGTCAGCTTGGGTGCTTATATGTATTGATACTACAAGAAGCTATAGTCCGTAGAGAATTGGACAACCTGAAAGGCAATTAGACTCACATAGTCACATGCTCAGCTTGGGTGCTTATATGTATTGATACTACAAGAAGCTATAGTCCGTAGAGAATTGGACAACCTGAAAGGCAATTAGACTCACATAGTCACATGCAAAACAATCACTGTCAACATCTGGGGGGAGGGTGACAACTGACAACTATTCTCTTATGACTTTATGAGTTATGACCCAAGTTTCTATGTCAAGCTAAGAGTGTCATATAATTGGTAAGGATGAAAGGCGTCTTTTCTATGGAAAATTTAGAGAAAAATAAAAAAGAACATCAAGCTAAGAGTGTCAAGTAATTGGTAAGGATGAAAGGCGTCTTTTCTATGGAAAATTTAGAGAAAAATAAAAAAGAACATCACAAATGACTTACTTGGACCAGGAATGACCATGTGGTCCAAAGGGGTGTGCATGAGCTGATTTGTTTGGAGATCCAAAACACATGTCGTTGTGTATAGAATTTTCTGAAACATCATGTGAAACAAACAGACTCCCTGAATCAACAGGCAATTGCTGGAAGGGTGCTTTCTGCAGCCATAAATCATTGTCATTCAACTCAGCACCCAGGGGGCTTCGTGTTCCACCATTCAAATGGTTGACACCATGGTTAAATTGGTTCGTGTTTGGTAGAAGCCACTGTGTCTGAGGACCTCGCAAACTGAAACTATCCTGAACCAATGGTGTGCTCCACATTTGCCATGTGGCTTGTTCATTGGTAGCCTCAGGTGAAATGGCACCATTAGGCCCTTTTGCAATTGAGAAATGTGAGGTTTTAATAAGCTTTTCTTCAACAGTACGTGATCTTGAGAGAGGAGACTCAATTGGTGAAGGCCTAACATGTGGTTCCTTGGTGACATCACTCGAGATGAACCTGCTATCCAAGTCTGGAGGGAAGTCGTCTAAGGACTCTGAAACAGGCCCAAGCAATGCGATTGCATCTGGATCATAGCATGGGTGCTCAAATTGCTCTGGTTTTTCCAATACTGCTGGTTCTGTCTCATTATAGAAGCGCATATGCCCAGCTGGAAAATGAGATAGTGGCCTGTTGGCAGGTGCTCCATTCACTGGTGGAAAACCTGGAAATTGCATGAATTGGCTCGTTTTGCTGTCCAGAGGAGGATACTGAGCCAGAAAATTTTGAGCATTGCTTATTTGTGCTCCATTATGTACTGGCTGCCCATTCTTTTCACGAGCAGAAGCAGAAGCATCAGGACAAGGGGACACTGATGCGGACCGACTAAACAGCTGATGCCATGGCGTTTTAACGGCGGTAGGATGTGGTTGCATATTTGGACTAACCTGCATAGAGCATAATACAAATAATTGAAAGATTAAGATGGTAAATGGGGTGAAAACAATTTATGACATGTTATAATAATAACAGTTTACAATAAAATAGTAATGCCCTTGTTACTCACAGGTCGATGAAAATTAGTCCACGAATTTCTGGTTTCTCCAGTTGTAGCAGATTTGGCCGTTGCCAGTGCAGCTGCAGGTTGCACATCTCTTTTGACTGCATTACTCTGGTCAGTTACAGTAACAAGTGGTTTAGTCACCTTGTTCACTTGCAGTAACAGACCTCCCGTCATCCGGCCAAAGTACTTGGTCCTGCCCTGTACTATCTTACTACCCTGATTGTTAGCTTCAGTGTTATGGGCCTTATAGCCCTCTGTCCCAACTCTTGTTGCATCCCGCCTCTCTAGCTCATTTCTTCTATCGAAGGCTCGCTTTGTCTCACCTTCCCTGCCCACTCTTCTCTCGATATCCTCGCAATCTGAATTGCTCTTGCTTGAGCCCTTATCCCTCTCATCCTTCCTCCTCCTCTCCTGCCGCCGCCGTTCTGCTTCCTTCCTAGCATCCTTCTCCCCAACCGGGGTTGCACCTTTGGATCGTTCCTCAGCCTCTGCTTTCTCATCCCTCAGCCTCCTCCGCTCCTCCACTAGCTTTGCCATCTCCTCCCGCTGCTTCCTTTCCTCCTCCTCCAGCATTTCCCTCTCCAGTCTCGCCAACCTCTTCTCCTCTGCCTTCCTTTTCGCCTTCTCCACTCTGCTCTCCTCAGCCTTTTCTCCATTCTCCCCTCCTTTTGCCAACCTTTTACCATCCCTGCCCAAGCCTTCACCGTCCCCTGACGACCCAAACCTGAAAACTTTCCTCCAGAACCACCTCATGCTCACGCAAAAGCACGGGAACAGCCGCCATGAGAATCCCGAGTATGAGCTATCGGCCGAGCACCGCAAGTCAAGCCAGTAAGCTGGGTCACCGGCAGCATTTGCCCAATCCTGAGTGCAAGGCCACCCTGTTGGGGCCTTCCCTGCAGGGCCGAGGTCAAGCACGGGCCGTTTGGATACGTGGCCGCAGTAGGAGCACATGAACTTTCCGCCACCGGGGTTCTGGTCCCTATAGGGGTTGTTGCAGTTGCGGCAGCGGCGGGTGGCGGTCTTGCGGAGCTTCTGGAGCTCGAGGGCGTGGGCGCGGCGCTCCTCGCGGAGGCGGGCGGAGCGGCGTGCGCGCCAGAGGGAGAGGCGCGGGAGGAGGATCTCGTACCAGAAGAGGGTGAGGAGGAGGACGGAGACGCAGGCGAGGCGCGGGGAGGTGACCTCGAAGCGGTAGGCGGAGGGGAGGAGCTGGGAGAGCGCCCAGAGGAGGACGAGGGGGAGCACGAGCCACGGCAGCATGGTGGCGACGCGCCGCGACCACCGTTGGACGGCGCACAGTATACACATTATCCGGCCGTCGCCTGGTCGATCGCCAGCGCCTCTCTCCTCAAACCCCAGCTGAATAGGCCGGGCCGGGGTGGGTTGCTTGCTCGGTCGATGTTGCGGCGATGCGATGGGGCGGCTTTGTGGGCGGGTGGGGGGACCCTCGGATGGAGGAGAGGGAGCGGGGGAAGGCGGCTCCTTTGGTGCGGATGCGAGAAGCGGGGAAGGGGTGCCTCACTCTAGGAGAGAGTGGGAATGGAGGGGAAGAGGAGCTCGAGGTGGGTGGTGGCCATGGCGAAAACCCTAGCTTTCCGTTTACCTTTGGATCGCCCGTTCAATTAATTCCCCTTTTGTTTTGTGGTTTGGTCGGTCGGCGCCTCGGCGAGGCGAGGAGCCACGAGAAAGAGGAGCAGATAGACTCACTGACTGACATACATAGACGACGCACCACGTGACGTCACCCTGTGTCTGTCTACTATGCCCAGCTCCTGCTTGTGTTTCGCTGGTTCTCCGCTTTTACCTTTTTAATTCTCTGGTTATTCTTGGATTCATCCCTTGTTTGCTTGCTTTTCCTTAATCTATCTAGTTGGTACACGGCGGGGATTCTATATAAGGGTATATTCTGCGATTACAGTAGTTCCTCTTGAGGTTCATCTGAAATTTGATTTCAGATTCGTCGCAACCTTTGGAAGATTACTTTTTATTTTGTATTTTGTTCTGATTGCAAACTTTCAGCTTGACTACTAGAACCAATTTTTAGTTTCTTCCCTCATGAGGTGTCCACCCTAGCGTCTTTCCCCCTTCTTTTGCTTTTGCTCTTACTTTGTACCAGCAATTTGCTCAGTAATATTATAAAAGATCTCACGAGTTGGAAAATAACATCAATGTGTCACTAATACTAGTCTCGTGGCCCACCTGTTATTCTCGTATTAAATGTTTTTTTTGCAATGGTACTGAGCAAATTTTCCCTACTCTATAACGAGAGCTTCTATTTTAAGAGTAGTAAAAGAATAATAATTATAGTTCTCTCTTTTAAAAAAAGTAAAAGAAACGGACAAGAGTGATACTTATTATATTAATAAAGAAGATAGTGCGTTTTGAGATTCCAGAAGTGCGTTTTGGGATTCTGGAAGTAACAGTTTAGAGTAGAGCCTTTAATTATAGATTATGAATTGCTTTGCCCCTACAATTAACGGAGTTCTACCTTCTTTCTTTATCTTTGCCAGAAGCTCCAATATAGCGGTTGACTTGTGGAAAATTTTGGCGTTCTGTTCCTTTCAAGCCTCCCAGGTAATTAGAATGAGTACCGTGGTCGTCGCCCTCCTTAAGAGCCCTTTCAACTCATTGACATTCGTTCACCAGTTTGCAATACTCCAATTGCTGGCTCTGTGGGGTGGCTTAAGTTGTGCAGAGTCTAACCAATTTGCTATGGAGTTTGAGACTCATGTAGAAGTATCTACATGGACGAATAGGTGTGGTGTCGTTTTCGATGATTGTCTGCAGAGTGGGGCAGATTTCAAACAAAATTTATGTGAATCCAATCTCCCATGTTTGCAAACATTTGCATTGCGTTGGAGGTGGTCGTGGAAGTGGAACTACTTGCCCACCATGGGCTTACGGTGGACTGCGGCCGGTCGTCTGCGCTGGGCCAACAGAAGACCGGCGAGGTGCTACTCGTTGTACCACAACGAGTTCGAGTTATTGCACGAGAGCGACATCATCTAGTGTCCATGGCATGCTGATTTTCTCCTCGCGGCTTGCGCGCAGACGGCCGTTCGCTTCATGCCTCGTGGATCGATTTTTGTGGACGACGACCGCCACCGGTGTTCTCACATATGGTGGAGCCTTACGCCGCAGCACAGAATGCGACAGCTTTGTTTGTACCACCGTGTTCTCGAACGGCAGCCCTCGGAGCGAGCCAGTACACCCGTGAGTCAAATTTCATCCAAGTAATTTTTGCAATCCTTACGCCTTCTTTTGTAACATTAATCTTTCCAAAATACAGCAATCAAGGTCGGGTGGGCATATTTTGATCGGCAAATGCACCAAAGACCAAGTGGATTGAGACATGGATTCACTGTGGTGCACGTGGATGTATGGCATGAGCCGCGCCCATATGACCATCGATGACGACAGCGCGACATGGAGTGGTACATGCCACGAACGCGCAAGAAGACTCACCATTCCTCCTCCGAGCGCCAGAGGAGGTGACATTTCGACGCACCAAGAGAGCCTCCGCCGCACGACATTTAATCGTCACGGCGCTTCAAGACATGACGACACCGCATTTACACTTACAACCTCTCGTTCGCAGCTTTGTTGACGATATTCGTATTTTTGTTAATGAACCCGTTACATATGTCACTACAGCTTGAGCGGGCGGTGCTGGCCCGAACGCAATGGACGAGGCCCAACTCAGCCGATAGAACCCCCGGCATATATAAAAGTTTTGAAGCACATCTCGGCGGAGATGAAGAAGATAGTAAAGAACTTGACCTCGTGGTCGCTCGAGGGACGACGCCTTGCGCGACGGCACGGCTGGGGGCGTGCTCACCCGCTTAGGTCACCATGACCTAGCGAGTCCGGCAGCGCCGTAAGCGTCCCCGTCGGTCATCTGCGGGCAGTCGCCGCATGTAAGTCGCTATGTACAAATTTACATCAAGTTTTGTAATTATGCCTTACGCTCCGCTAACATCATGCCGTTCTCTCGCCGTAGGTCCGTCGGGATGAATCACTTCGTCGTCCGGACCGTGTACAGACACCTGCCGCTTCTCGGTCATCCGTGACCGCACATCCGGAGGTACGAGGTTCTTAGTTTACATCCAGAGTGTTCATTTGTACTAACATCGCCTCGTCTTGCACCTTTCACTCGGGGTGACGGCTACCACATCGATCGATGACGACGATACGGGCCTCCCAACTCCTACCAGGAGCAAGACACGACGCCAGTGGCAAGGACAATGGCGGCTGGGGTTTTAGCGACGCAGGCGAGCTCCTCCGGTTCGCCGCCTCGTGACGCTCAAGAGCAGATGTCCTCCGGTTCGGTGCCCCACGGTATACTCCAGCGAGAGTTCATCCGCAAGAATCGAGTTGCGTGCATCGCACTTCGCAGTGGTTTTCTAGCCTCCGTCGTGGATGAATTCTCTGAAGTGTCCCCGTGCCCGGACGTCTCATCAAGACGACATGTACGCCTACCGGACTCGCCCGCACTCACCATCGTCCACCTCCGCCTCAACGGTCTCCGCACCCCTCCGAACCGACACGCGCTCTCCGTGAGCGGTGGACGATTCCACGGTCATGCTCGGCGCAAAACAACACGCGCGACGCGACGCAAACGCAGCAGGAGAGAGTAGTGGCTCAGACGAGTGAGCCGTATAGTTTCACGTGTTATGCTATTTTCATTGTACTACATGCTTGTTATCGCTATTTCGTATGAGTGTCTTGTTCGTATTAATCAATAAACGTACAAACTTTTTGTATAATGATTCCACTACATTAAACCTTCGAGACCTCTCGTGGCCTCCTGAGACCTCCTTTGTATGAAGTACATTAATTGATCTGTACGAAAGCAACGTTATATCAAAAGATTCTTAACAAATAAAATAATAGAAAAATTACATAATCAAATACACTTTGTCAAACACAAAAATTTTCATTTTTTTTGACCTCATTTGCTATAATTTAAAATTCGGGGAGACCGGCTTGTTGCGATTATGAAGATGCCGTACAATATGTGGGTAGCAACTACTTAACGATGTGTGCTACTTGTCTCATGGCGCCATAGCAAGGGAGCCTTGTCTCGACGTCGGTGGGTCTCTGGCCGAAGGAGTTTCCCTTATCGCCGACTCTCCACGTCGGGCCGGTATGTCAAGTCGTCTGCACTCGCGATTGTATGATGTAAGTACATCGATGCGACAAAACGTAACAAGAATGTCAATTGTTCATAACTCACGCCGTCCATGTAGATTGCTCCCGACGACCGGATACGCTGCGGGCGACCGGCTCACCGCATGAGCCTTTCCTTGCCCTTGTCACGGACTCGCCCACGTCGGGCCGGTGTGTCGAAGTCGCCCATGTCCTGCGCTTGCATGATGTAAGTGCACCGTATAGTGAAAATCATAAGAAGGATGTAATTTATTCATAATCGACGTCGTGGATACGGATGACGCCGGCGATCGGATACGCTGTGGCGGCGGCTCACCTCATGAGCCTTTCCTTGCCCTTGTTACGGAATGTCCACGCCGGCCGGTGTGTCGAAGTCGCCCATGTCCTGCGCTTGCATGATGTAAGTACACCGTATAGTGAAAATCATAAGAAGGATGTAATTTCTTCATAATCGACGCTTGCATGAGCCTTTCCTTGTCGCCGATATGGATTACGCCGAGTTTATCGGGTCCTTCGGTGCCTCCTCATCCGTACGTAAGGTTTCCACCGTGAGAAGTTCTCGCCCGCACCGAGTAGTTTAGCATGTACTCCGCCGGATGAATGCCATGTCGTATATCTCGGGCCGTCAATCCATCGGAAGAAGTTGCGCACGCATCTCGGCCGCATTACGTGGGGATGAAGTTAAAAATTGAAGGAATTAAACATTGGGAGGAAAATCGATGCGCGCGAAAGAAACGCTTACCATGTAGTGGCCGCGACTGTAGTACGCCCGCGGCCGAAACCGTGTGTGGATGAATGATCTCACGGTTCACCACACACACTTGGGACCGCAAACGTGGTGGCACCGGAGCATCTTTCATTGAAAATCCGTATTTTAGTTGCTTTCTTCTCAAGAAGCGCTTGCGCTTTCGCAACATCCTCTTGTAGAAGTTTGCCAAGAGTCCATAGCCGGGTCTCGTATAATTTTGCGTTGTACATAACAAGCAAGACAGTAAAAACTTTAAATTACGATAATCGAGTGACGACCGGACGAACTAGGTCTGCTGGGACAATCCTTCATTGAGTGCCTGTGGGTCTTGCATATCCCGCACTTCACCGCGCGGCTAATCTTGTACGCTGACTAGCATCCATGTCATTTCGAAGCGCTGCGTCTGCCGCCGCCCTTCCCTATTCTCTTCAAGTCCTGTTGGGACCCCATGCACCATGTCGGGTCAAAGATCCTTGTAGTTCATTTCCAAACCATACGAGTGAAACTCTCCGCCCATGTACCGAATAGGTGCCGCATGTCGTAGTACTCGAGAGATGTATGGTGTAGCCATCTGCGTGATTTGTGCACATGCCTTGTACACGCGGCGAGCATGGTTTGTGGAAGAGCTTTGGCTTGTTGCGGTGCATGTCGCCACATCACCTGTGGTGCATGCTGCTTTCTTTCCCCTAGCATGACTATTGACGATTTCGCCGGCTTGATCTCGTGATTACCGAGGTCGCCGATCACCCGAATGTCGTGCATTCGGCCTTCTCCATCTTCCGATCCATGTGTCTCGCATGTTCTCGGACCACCGCTTGCCTTCGTCCATCTGTCGCTTGGTGCGGTGGCTCTATTCACGAAATAACCAACGGTGCGAGTCCATGTCTCCTGGACAACCGCAGTGATAGGGAGCCCGCGCACACCTTTCAGGACGCTATTGTAGACCTCGGACATGTTGGTCGTCATAACGCCGCACTCGCACCGCGTCGTGTCATAGAGGAGGGACCATTTCTCCAATTCAGAGCGTGGTCGTTAATCCACCGGGAGAAGGTTATGGCGCTACTAGGTTGCTCCTCTCCGGAGTGGACTCCTTGTATGTCTCGTAGTCCTGTTCAAGGTCTCTCCAAATAGACTCAAACTTCCGTCGGCGGTTCTCATACACAATGCATTGAACGCCTTCAGAGTTCTCGATCAGGAACCGTGTGAACAAGTTAGATGCAAGATGCCTCATGCACCACTGGATTGCACGTCGCTCCACCGTGAGATGGATCCATCCCACGCTGCATGATGTTGATGGCCGCCAACAACCCAGCATTGCGGTCTGTG
Organism: Hsuehochloa calcarea; assembly: GCA_036346395.1. Classification (NCBI taxonomy): domain Eukaryota; kingdom Viridiplantae; phylum Streptophyta; class Magnoliopsida; order Poales; family Poaceae; genus Hsuehochloa; species Hsuehochloa calcarea. The sequence goes on from CM070613.1 coordinate 29,056,627, forward strand.
ACTAGGCAGACGTTGGCTCGGTCTCCCACCACGGCCCTCTTCACGTTCTCCAAGAACCACACCACCGGATGTGTTCTCGCCTCGACAATGGCAAATGCAACCGGAGAAGTTGGTCATTCGTGACGGCCGCCACCGCGGTGAGGATGGTGCCCTTGTACTTCCCAGTGAGAAAAGTGTCATCCATCGTTAGCACGGATGCCAGAACTTGAAGCCCCGATGGCTCGGCGAAAGCCCGTAACACCCTATCCAAGATGAAGTGGTTGGGCCCTTTTTCAAAGATCTTCACGGTCCGGCTTGTTTATGTACGTCGCGGGGTTTGATCCGCAATCTGGTGAAGCAATCTCGCACAAGGTTGTATGCCTCTTCGTATGTCCCGTATATAGTCTCGATGACTTTCGCTTGGCTCGTCGAACCTTGTCAGTAGCTAATCGGATAGCCAACCCGATTGACGACTTCGACATCATCGCCTTGGGGGAGACAGACACGCCCGCCTCAACTAGGTGCGTGATGAGGTTTGCAACATATGCGAAGTCACGCCCGATGTCGCTGCAGGCTCGCCGAGCTCGCAGTGTGGTCGATCGGCTCCTTGGCCGTGAAGACCGAGCCAAAGATCTTTGCTCGAGAGCGCCGACCTTGCCAGGCGCCTTCTACTATGCACTTCATCACAGACTGGTTGGACCGGCACTTTCGGTACACACTACCGATGGACAAAGCGCATCGTGCTATAGCTTGTTGCACGCCACCTTGTTCGGAAGCGCGCCCAACTAAGAGGGTGTCGGCTTCAAACCCCACCGGGAGCCTTCTTCTTGCGGTAGTACGAGCGAACGCACCGCGATATCATCAAGTCTCGATGCCACGAAGGACCACCGGCCGTGTGCGCCCTCGCTTGCATACCATCCGAGCTTGGGTCGGTGTCCTCGCTTGACTCAACCCGAGAGTCTCGTCCCCAGATACTGTGGCGTCGATGCGGGCCGACCACCATGTTTCCGCCTCATTTGGCTCAAAATTAGGCACGGACTTCTTCCGAGGCAAAGACATTCCGTCGTCGCCATCTTCAGTTCGGCCGCGCTTGCCCGCTTGGCTGTGCCTCGGCATCATCGTGGTTTCAGACGCCTATGTACGAAATTGACGACACCATAGGCTTCCCGTGAATGGCCGCCTGGCGGGAGACAATCTCCATGTAACGCCTCCATGCTATGCTTCCATCCACCTTTACGAGCTCTCACACATAATTGGTGCGGTGATCGCCTCAATCATAACTTTCTTCGCCCTGGCTCCGTGAGGAACTCCTCCGCATGCAGCCAGCACTCGTGAATATTCATCGCGTGGAGCCCTCCGCCGACCACCTTGTACCGGCATCTCGACTGTGTCCAACCCATCGTGTCCGGCCAGCAAGCCCATCGCCGTAAAATACAATCAAGTCTTGCATGTTCGAAAATACCTAAACCCACAACAACCACTAAATAATTACGACTAGTTAATTAGCACTAAACTAATTCATTACTACTGAACTAACTAATTACGACTAATTAACTATCTCTAAACTAACTAATTACGGTTGATTAATTACCACTACAAAATACCAAGACTTTATTTCCACTTACTTGATATGTCAGAACGATGAGTACTAAACTAATTACGACTAACTCTCCGGATCGATGGGAGGGAGGTATAGGGGAAGGGGAAGGGGAAGGGGAAGGGATCCAAAATACGCGGCAGAAGGAAATCCCCACCACCGCACCACACCGGCCGAAACTCCACGACACAACTCCCTCCTCTCCTTCTCTGCCTCACTCGCGGCATAGACACTATCTAGATCAAGGTCCTGCCATCCTGCAGACATGGCAGCCATGGCCAACACCTCTTGTCTCCCCACCTCCCGGAGCTTCCAAATCGGCGGCACCGTCGCTAGGAGCCGGAGGCCAGCCGTTGGATGGGCTCCCGAAGGCAGCACGACCCACGGGAACCTTGGGCTTTTCCTGTGCCGCTCCTCCACTACGGCCGGAGTCGAGGATTACAACACCGCCATGAAGCGCATGATGCGAAACCCCTACGAGTACCACCACGATCTCGGTACAGATTATGTGTTTCTTGCGAAAGACCACTGATAGCCGTTGATAGTAGAAATGGGTCAAAAGGTTGGATTTTGCAATGTAGGCTGTTGGTTTCTTATCCAAATGGTTAGGTTATTGCGCCCATTGTTTTGGATAGGTCTTACTAGTGCCATCTTAGTAATGCCACGCAACTGATACAGTACTGGGTGATATTGTTAATGGGTTTGTTTAAAGGTTGGATTTTGGGATCTCGTCTCTACTTTTCTTGGCCAAACGAATTGTAGGTAATCTTAACCCTGCATTCTGTGAGCAAATATTTGATTAGTTTGCTCATAGGGCTTTCAGGCACTTGGTATGCTGAGTAGTTGGCGCCTGAGCGGCTCAATGTATTTCGGTGTGTAGTTACTTGTCTATGGACCATGGTTGGTGTGATTCATCCATGTTAATTGGGCTCTACTGGGTAAACTACACCACTGCCTGGTTAATGTCCAATTTTGCTGCGGATGCTGGAATCTTGTTCTCTTGGTCAAATGAACTGTAGGTTATAATTTGTTTAAGCTGATGTTAGATTGGGATTGAGCCATTTCATTAGGTTTTATGAACCACATGTTATAAGTAGCTGGTGGATCGATGTCTTTTTGGGTCCATAGATCAGCATTGGGTTAAAGATCGGATTTTGGGATGCGCCTTATCGTTCTTGGCCATATGATGAGTGAGTATCATCTTGGCATGGAAATCTTTCAGAGAAATTTGGATTTTACTACCGACAATATTGTTTTGATGGTTACATACTTACATGGTGTACCTTTGGTGACAGGAAGTCACTTTTTGAGTATAAACTTTGATTAGTTAATGGGATAAAATCATGAAGCCGTGATAAGGAGAAAGGAACTAAGCAGCTAGCTTTTTGTGTTGGGTGGGGGTGGGGACAGATCTTGAATTAATTTCTTCAGTTCGTGATGTGAGATTTATATATATATATATATATATGGACTTACCCTTTCGGCAAGCGGATGAATAAGGATGCCTGGATGGAAATATTGGCATCTTGGAAGTTTCTTAATTAGCAAATTGTTGTCTTTAATATTTTGCCCAACACAAAAATATTATAACCGGTTCTACCTATGTGACTTCAATGAAGTATCACTTGGTGGGGCTTCTTAAATTGGGTTTAGTATCTGCTTGGACTAATAAAAAAGAGTGATACTGGGGTCTTGTTAAGAGGATTGTGATCTTTTGTTTGAATACGTGTTGTAACTTCAGATACCAGCTTCACGGTGTTTCCTTTAATAGAACTACTGTGTGACACTATTTTCTTGTAGTTCAGAATAACTCAAATCTACATCAAGACACTAAAGCAATCCTTTTTTCTTAAAATCTACATCAATTGTCAAAAATGTTTGTGAAATATTCATGTCATACATAAGTTCTTTAACATTTTACTGTTAAAAAGTAGCAATTTTAGTGATAACAACTTTATGTAGAAGTAAACATTTTGGCACACTTTTGTCATTTAGTCAATTAGATGTTTTTTTCTTGCTTTAATTGATTTTTTTAATGTTGAACTAGACATTATAATTAAGTAGAGCCAAAGAAAATGCCCCTTTTTGCATTCGAGAATTAATTCTGACCTGGAATTAGGTATGAATTATGCTGTCATAAGTGATAGCTTGATTGTTGGCTCGCAACCTCAGAAGCCAGAAGATATTGATCACTTGAAAGATGAAGAGGAAGTAGCCTATATTCTTTGTTTACAGCAGGACAGTGACATCGAATATTGGGGCATTGATTTCCAAGCTATTGTCAGTAGGTGCAAAGAACTTGGCATTCAACACATCGGAAGACCGGTGAGCTTCTTATTTATCCACTGAGCCAGCATCATGTTTTCTACTTAATGTGCTCCTTAATTTCTGATGATGTCAATTTTTTTAATTATTGTCGCTCTTCATTCTGTCCAGATTTAAAATGTGATTTACATCCATAGTATTTGGCCTTTACCATATGTTTATTTTTTTAGCCATGTATACTACTTGGTGCTTGACAATTAGTGGTGAGGAGCAAATTGATTAGAAAAGAGTGAAATTGTGTCGGTTTGCAGTGACCAGTGGGCATTATTGACCCTCGTATTGGACTTCATGGTTCATTTGAAATAATCACAATCACAGAACAATCGTTCATTCATCTAACTTTTTTCAACAATCATAACAGTTTCATATTTCTTTTATTTTGATGAGATAGAGTAATAAAGCTGACAAGATAGACTCAAACTATAAACATTGACCCCCAATGCTCTGTAGAATCAAAAATTCGTGGTGCAATCTTTTAAAAGTCATAAGCAAGCAAATTAGAAAAGACTGGCAAATAAATAATCTTGAAGAAGCCAAGTTGCAACTCATAAGCAAACTGCAAGCTAAGGATATTTACAATTCCTTGGTTGCAGGCAGTGGACTTCGATCCAGATTCGTTGAGGACACAATTGCCCAAAGCAGTTTCAGCACTAGAATGGGCTATATCACAAGGCAAAGGACGAGTTTATGTCCATTGCACTGCTGGACTTGGGAGAGCACCTGCAGTTGCAATTGCTTACATGTTCTGGTTCGAGAATATGGATGTAAGCTCATTGCATCTTATCATGTACATACAGTAATTAGAAATCATGATCAAGCTATATTATTACTATCCATATGTTACTTGCAGCTTAACACAGCTTATGACAAGCTGACCTCCAAAAGACCCTGTGGACCCAATAAGAGAGCTATCCGTGCTGCGACCTATGATCTAGCTAAGAATGATCCATGGAAAGAATCTTTTGAGAGCCTGCCAGAGCATGCTTTTGAGGGCATATCAGACTGGGAGAGGAAGTTAATCCAAGACCGCATGCGTGCTCTTCGTGAGGCTTAAGAAAGAAAAGAAAAACATCAAGATATCCTTTTTCTGGTGACGTGTTTTTGATGGTCTAATATGGATTACAAGCCAATGTAGCATTCCTACACTAATGTTCTTTTCGTGGCACAGGAGATGAAGTAAACTTATGTTAGGGCTCTTCTGTGTTTGCATGAGAAAGTTTACTGTTAGTTATCTGGTCTGCGCCATAACCCCAGCATTGCGAGTAATTATCTCGATAAAGCAATGTCATGCCTACTGGAAGTTTCCTGGAGTTTACCTGTTCTCTATTTTACACCCTTCAATTTCTTTCTTTAGTCGATTTGATCACACTCTTTAGTTGAAGAGAAGGAACACTTGAATGCAAGTTGCTCTTATATATATTTTTTTCCCCTCTGAAAAAGAGCACGCTATTACATCACACATGATGGATTGACCAATCTGCTGTAGCAGTACGGTAACTAGTTTCTCAACTGACGCGCTTGAAAACACATGTATCTGAATCAAGACTCATGAAGAGCAGCAGCTTGGTAAGCTTAAACTTGATAGATCTGCGATACTGAATCGCCCGAGACGTAACCTCTGATCCGAATCCGACATAGTCAAGGTGAGAAAGCTGCATGGAAAAAACAGATGGCAATATGAGAAAGCAGATTTCATCATGAACAGTTAATGCGAATTAGTATAGGATGGCTCTGAGATGGGAGGAATTGCCTGAAGACGGTGTTGCCCAGGAGTCAGGAATGGGCATGACCACCGGCGGGGTAGGCTGCCCCGGCTGCATTAATTCCAAAACCATTAACACATTAAACTCAGCTCAGATCAGCTTCTTTTCTTTTGTAGTTTTGTGAGCATCAAATGCACCATGCGTGCATGCATGCAGAGAGAGAGAGATTGGAGCGAGATAGTGGAACTCACTGAAGCAGATGAAGAGGACTTGTGGCGGGGGGACGACGCCGCAGGCGATGGGGAGGTACATCATGCGGACGGGGTCGATGGGCTTGGGCAGCATCCGGTTCACGTCCCCCAGGATCACCGGGCACAGGCACCGCAGCGACCGGTCCTCCGCCGCCGAGCTGTTCAGGAACATCCCCAGCACGCTGCAGCACTCGCTCTGCGGCGTCGGCGTCTCCGGCTTGCTCCCTGTCAGGAAAGACGTTCGTATAAAGTGTAAACCAAATCAAATATTATATTACAAACACTAGAGTCACATAGATCCTATCGGATCGAGTTTACAATAAAAATCGAACAGACCAAATGATTACATTGCAAAACAGCGAAAACGACAGCAAAAGCAAAAGGATGTGAGAGCTCATATCTCTACATGCAAACGACTGTGTAATTCGTGTACGTCCGATATTACGCAAAGACTTTAATAATATTGGATGCACGCAAGCACCGATTGAGCCAACTAAACTGAAGCGAGACCTAAACTACTAGGATCTATCTAATCTCCTCCATCCTCTTGACTATCCGCTTTTGGATCCTCGTAGTATGTGTAATGTCCTTGATCCACGATTTCTAAGGGGTTTGAGGGAAAGAGCAAGGATGGGCACAACTTCCGTACTCGCAAGCCAACACACACAAGATACAATAATATACATGCAAGGTTTAACAGAAATGACTCGTTCTTTTATTTGCTAAAAGCAATATTTACAATTATCATAATAAGAAATTCCTATCACTTAGCATTTTAGCCAGCCCGTAGCCACGTAGACTTACCCAGACCCCCTCTTGCGCCTTCACGACTTATGCCCACACAAGTGCGTAAGTGGTGCACCCCAACCCGTAGCCACGTAGGCTTACGGCGTTGTGGGTCATCTACTAGGTGCAACCCGTACTGATGGATACAAATTATTTAACCAGGTTGACACTATTATAGACTTATGATTGTACTGTTTTACATTGGGAGGTCATCATTAGATTAAGTCCTTAGGGTTATCTAGGCGGTACATTCCACATTCCACCAATACCATCCACCCAGATATGTATCAACAAGTTATTAGGGTTTTTGAGAAGTATAAATTAAATTATCTCCACTATTTCAGTCATTTGCCCCAATAACTGCCCAAATTCAATTTCATGATTAAAAGGTGATGATTAGAGCAATAGATACACTGGTACTTAAGCAAGACTAGCATGTCGTTTTAAGTACGACTTATAGCTAGTAAAGTTACCACTTAATTATCTAGGGTGACAAGGATGACGTAATTCAAGTGTCAAGGATGACATATTAATATTTAATTACCAAGTAGGTGGGTAACTACCTCTTAAAGATTTAACATGCATTTGTAAAGTGAATTAAGCATGCTAATTTGCTAATTTACAAGAATATAATTTGCATAAAATATAGATTCAATATGATCAAAGTATTAACTCGCCTAGATTAAAGGTAAGACTGTCTTGGTAGTCTTGTGCTTGACCAAATTAGAGATCTCCCGCTTCTTCGAACTCCACTCGGATGAACGTACCCAAAAAAACAAATAAGCAAACAAAATAAATAAATACACAAGAATTAATAAATAAACTCCAAATTAAATAAGACCACTGCTATTAGCAAGATCTCAAATTTAGACAAATTTAGAAACAAATTTCACTTAAATCGGAGTTATAACGGAGGAGAATGGATCCTCTGAAGTTTTGTTTTTGAAATAAATCAAGAAAATAAAAGGAGGAGAGAGAGAATGTCTCTCTGACATTCGGGACCCACTGCACAGTGGCTTGGTCCATGTGAACAGTGCATGGACCAGAGGTCAATATGCACTGTGCATGGTTCATGGTGCACCCGGGCTTTTTGTCGATGTCTAGAACTCTCGTCACAGAACGGACAAACAAAATTATAAAAAGGAAATGAAGATTACTATCTATTCGCCAAAGGACTCAAAATGGTGATGTATATTGCAAAGGGTATGATCTGATTACAGGGAAAATGATTGTGAATACACGTGGATTAGGGTTTGGATTGGAATCTATCTTTACAATGGCACATAGGACAGGCTTTTATAGTTCTATAAGCGTCGGTAGTTGATTGCAGCAGCGCCTCTTCACGTCAATGGTCGCGTCCCTTTAAACCAATCATTGTGTCCCTTTATGGCAACCGATGTGTCTCCGAATGTAACGACCAATACCTTCTCGGCAACCGTCTTTGAGGACCTCCTCTGTTGAGGAGAGGTCCTGGGGTGGTCCGAAGAGACTTCTCCAGAAGAGCGGTCCTGGAGTGGTCCAAAGAGACCTCCAGGGGAGAGGTCTTGAAATGGCCTGAAGGGAAGGTTCTTGGGCCCACCTTATGACTGCGTAATTAATCCTGACCCAGCAAGCTAATTTGGACCCAGTAAAGAATCCATATTACTTTCGAATAGAGGTATATCTGGATAATTTGATTAGTCAACAATCTTCGTCCACTGGCCCCTCAATTTCAGGTGAAAAATGACTTACTTGAGAAGGAGGTTATAAAATCATAATCGGAAGTAAAACCTTTCCAACTGATACTATATTTGACCAGAAATAGACTTAGTTAAGAAGGTAATTTCACTTGAATTGTAAAATTACAACTACTTTTCCCGAGAAGATAGAAAGGGGAGCGTCAATCGTCTTCATTTGTGAAAACAATCTTCGAAGATATGGTTATGCTTCGTCTTTCAACGATTTATTAGGAACAAATTCTAATAAAATCTTCTACCTCACCGAAAAACTGGCATGGCTGTCGCAAACAAATTTACTTGTTAGGAGTGCCCTAGATACATAAACTTTTTTTAATGCAAAACATCTTTATACGAGGACTCAGACTACATCAATAGGTTTCTAGCAAAGGAGCAATTATTAGTGATGTATCTGTATCAGCAATTACCTCCTGAGGACCACATAGTTGAGCTACTATTTAAAGAGCCAAGTCTTTTTATCTCGGCTACACCGTTTACATAATGATACGGACACACCTCGACTTAAGATGCGGGCATATAAAGTTGGTCCAAATCTTTCACCGTAGGAGAAATCCCTGGAGCAGCGAGTCATGGCTTTCACAAAGGGGAGTCTAACCACGATCCAAATACACGACCAGCAGCTTCGCAATCACTAAACCACTCCTCAATTGGTTATCAACTGTGTCAAAACACGACAGACCTGTTCATGAAGAATGGTCCGAGAGAATTGAAAGAGCAACAACATAAGAAATCACTCAACGATGAATGATTGAATTGAGACAACAAATTTGCGGCAAAGTGCCTTTACAGTAGTCATAGCTAAATCCAAAATCAAAGTCTGATTAAAGGGGTGCACATGCCAATATAAATTAGCTCCTTAGTCTGGTGTGCGCATGGTGTATGTATGCATGCAGGCAGGCCATCCTTTTGTCGGCGCCATAAAAATAGGAATGGCTGATTCGCATGGAATCCTTCCCATGCGCGACTGTTTCTTTTCTGGCATGTCTCCAATTTGTTGGCTCCTAACACAAAGTGCCCAGCTAATAATGTTCATCCTCTTCATGGCCAAACCGTGATCACCATGTTCTCCAAGAATTCCCTCACAAGTAGTTACACAGAAACAACAATTATTAGGCAATATTGTTTATTCCGTAATTATATAATTAATTTTTCAAAAAAATTCACCTGGTCACATGTGCGCCAGGGTTGTCCTCATCAATACGAGAAGATACAAAAGTTATTGTTCAAAGGTTTTTAATGAGACGGCCTGTGCGATGTCAAGAACACGAGTTGTGTACTCTTTTCTTTTCGTTTCTTTCCACTGGATTTTGGAATAGATTTTTAATAAGGTATGGACGTGGCGTTGGCAAAGTATTCTATATAAAGAGGAACAGGTTCTCACTGTATACCTAAGTCTGCCTATAAAGAGATAAGAGTTTCGTTCATGCTCGATTATACGACAGTACCATCTGACGACGAGGTGGTTTTCTCGAGTTTCCAAGTTTTATTCGTTTGTCTGTTGCGTGGAGGGTATGGATTGGTGGCGGAAAGATCAAGAAATTGAGCGCGGTTAAGAAAGAAACAGTCTTGCATACTGATCCGAGTGAGTGATTAGGCAGGCAGCCTGCGAGTATTGGATTTGGACAGGTGCTGTGGTATTATTGAAGGAAGATAAACGACGAAAGAGATATTGTTAGTTCGTTACATCAATTTGTCCTTCACAATGAAAAATAAATAAATAACTCGACGTTGATATTGACTTTGCCTTTGATGTAGTCATGGTTTTTTTTTTTTTTGTTCTTGCACTCTCCATCATGCATGCATGATTCCCAAACATACCGACACTGAACACATAATTTCCACATGTATATCCAAAGAAACTTAACAAAGGCAGAAGAATAAAAAAAAATAAGTGATGTGAGCCTGGACCTGATTAAGATGCTTCCATTGGCACATATATCTGATCGTATTTTGTCGGGGCTTGAATGTGGTATCGTATTTTGTCGGGGCTTGAATGTGGTATTCTTTGCGGTGAATGGTTGCCAGCTATTAAGGAATTCGATCAAATAATTAAGTTCAACTTTTAGAATAAAAGGACAACAGCTGCTAAATGTTTGTGCATAAAACAAATGATAGATTAATTATTCGGACGAACATACATATTCGATACATCATTACAACATGTATTGATTTCACAATTGTGGAAACAGAAAGGGAAGAACAAAAAAATAAAGGAAAGGAAAGTGCGTGCAAACATGTGGGCGAACACGGGTCTCAAAGTGTGCATTGCATTGCATTGCATTGCATCGCTTCTTAATTAGTTAACCCTTCTGCAATTCTTCCTGATCTGCCCACTGGATCCCGTCAATGGCGTAATGTCTCCCATGTTGATCATTCCCGTCACGAAATCCGCGAAGAATGCGCTTTGGCTACTAACATACGATTGGACCTGCGCATCGGTGGCTCCGCCGTTGAAGAGCTCCTGGTCGGAGTGCAGAAGCCCCCTGTCGCCGACGAGGTTCTTGTAGTAGTTGTTCTCGAAGACGGTCGGGGTTTGAAGGTCCAGAGGCGCCAGGTTGTTGTCACCTGAGCCTGATGTCCTAGGGCAACCCGATTGCCTTGTCCTCGCAAAGGCGCCATCGATGTTGGTGTCGTTGTATATGTGGGCTCTGAAGTTTGTGCAGCGCGCTAGGCCAATGGTGTGAGATCCTGGCAAAAGAACAGAGTAGCATATGAGGAAATATGTTAGTATGATTCAGTGACCCTTTTTCTTTCCTTTTTTACATTGTTTATGGCTATATACATGGGGTGTTTTTAGGTATTAGATTTTCGTAAACTTTTTGTCAAAAAACGTATTCAAATGACAAACCTATGCATCAAAAGTTAATATGGGCATCTTTTCGGTTTTGATGCCGCGGTTTCCTTAACCGAAAGAGCTTGTCAGAATCTAATTAAGGGTGGAACAGAGAGAATATTTCCTCCTCCTCCTCACAGAGGATGAATGATTGATCGCCTCGCTTAATTTACAAGTAATCACTGTGAGACATTCCTTTTCAGAAACAGTTGGGTATTGATTCTCTGAAGTGTAAGAAAGAAGAGGGTATTTTGGTTGTAATTAAGTTAGATTGGGGATGCCAGCTAGTATTTATCCAATTTAAGATGTCTGATGGCAGGCATATTTCAACTACAGTCATTTCACTGGATTAAGGGGTTGCTGTCAGCGTCAGGTTTATAACATGCAAAAACTTGAAGCTTTACTCAAATTAAAGATGCTTCTTTCAGAAACCCATACCGACTGCCGTGCTTTACCAACTTTCGTACTTCGTTTTGTTTAGTTTAGTAGCCAAGGAAGGGATTACAGGTTGTCAAGTAAACCGACAGGCTAAGGTCAATTTCTCAGGGGGGACAAAAGGGGGGAATGGTAACTACTGGTCACTGGTGATATACAACTCATCGCCTGTAAATTTCTCAGGGGACAAAAAGGTTAAGCTCTCGAAGTCAAAACTGATCTATCAATTCCGTTGGTGATACCAGCTAAGCTAGCTGTACGTGACCAGTGAAGCTAGAAGCAGTGTGTGAAGCGGTTCCTTCTTTTCTTCTAGAAAAGGGACTGATTCTTGTTTGAATTTAACTGAGATATGCACTACTCAAAACAAGAGAAGCATGCTTAATTTACGGCCGGGGAAAAGGAACTCCATAGTTAATCGAGAACATAATTTAATTTTGTTTGTTTTTTGAGAGATCGAGTGTATAGTTCAGTTTGTTCACCGGAGAGGGCGACCATGTCCTTTTGGGAGAGTCCCTGCGCGGCGAAGAGGGAGGTGAGGTTGGCGAGGCCCGACGTCGGCGGGGGGATGTTGTTGTTGGCGCCGTTGAAGCTCGCCGTCGTCGAGTCCCTCCGCCCCAGCTTCACGTCCCAGCTCGGCCCACCGAGCTGCAGCATTTACAGTTTGGCATCTGTCAGTTAGTTACATATGACAATGCGCAGTACCGTGAGGTTAAGACAAAGCTAGACTTACGGTGGCTACGCTGTCCCTGGCTGCGATGGCGAGGATGTCGGCGCAGGAGACGACGCCGGGGCACACCTTCTCCACCGCCGCCTTGATGCTGTCGATCACCTCGAAGCCTCTCACCGACCCGTTGTTGGGGTTCGCCATCTTCTCGCCCTGGAGGCTCGGCGTGTCATCCAGCAGCAGCGAGGCGTCGCAGCCCTGCACGCAGGATCACAAACACGATATTGATTAGTTTAGTTAACAAATCACGGTAACCAGCTGTCGGTTTAGTGCGATGAACAGCTGATTGGTCAGCTGGTTAGTGGCCCGATCTAGTAGTAGGTACGTACTTGGACGAAGCAGTCGTGGAAGAAGAGCCTGAGGATGGAAGCGCCCATGCGCTTCTCCCTGGCGATGGCGGACTGCATCACCGACTTGACGGCGCCGAACACGCCGGGGCACGAGTAGGAGTAGAAGCTCGTGGACAGCTGCGCCGACGAGCTGCCGGCGAGCGCGACGAGGAAGAGGAAGAGGAGAGCAATGCTGCTGGACCTTGCAGCCGACGACGCACGCGGCCGAGCCATGATAAGATGGATATAGATCGGTGGATCCTATTCGTATTCGTATTCCTATCTATTCCTTGGGCTAGCAGCAGGTTGCAAGATGCAAAGTGCATGTGCAGTGCGCGTCCTGCCTTGAGCTAGCTAGCTGCAGGGCTTCGATATTTATAGCAGAGAGACTATACCCCTGGGGTTAATCTGCACTCAATACTACACCAGTTGTCCACGAAGCGACGAATATGGTCAGATGGCATCGTCTATCATCTGCTCATCTTCACCTACTCTTTTCTGACCTTTGAGTTGAACCCACACTGAAGCCTTGGAATCGCACGTTTCACATTAAAGCTCGTTTGGACGTTGGAAGTTGGAACGCGGCCAGCCCGGCATAGCTGCCGCTGCCGCTGCCGCTGCCGGAGCTCATTTCCTGCCGGCCGCCTGCGCAAACGGACACGCATTTCAGTGACGGATCGATTTGGTGGGTGAGAACACCAAACGCTGACGGCGACAGATCAGCATGTGATCCACCGTGCATGTGTCCTTCCTTCCTTCCTTCCTTCGCTCTTCCTGGGGATCGGCGCGGCCGCGGTGTAGTAAAGCCAGCAAGCCAGACAGCCTTCTGCCACCTACTCATCCGCCCATCATTTCAGTTTCTTTTTTTCTTCTTCTGACCGAAACACGGCTCTCCGGGAAGCGTTTACTGGAAACTAGAGACGTGCATGGGCCATTGTCAATATATATATTTATATATATTTATGACAAGGATAATTCAACCATAGTCTCTCCTTTCGGGGTACGTGGTAACGTATCTGCAGATTCTTTAATGCTCCGGATAGAAAATAATTCATTTCTAGCTCGTGTGTCAACTTCTTAAACTTTGTCTGTCGATTTTTTTAAAAAAAAACATTCAAATTGAACACGTGGAAATAGTAGTATGAACCGATTTGTCTGCAACAAAAAATTCTTTTTAGATTTTATAAATCTATTACATTATAATTAAGTGATCAAAGTTGCATTTTGACATCTCCCGAGGAGTAATAGTCTATGGGATAAATATGCAGCTCTTTATTGTTCTGTTCGTTCTAAATTAGTCTCCATAGTTCTTTGTGCTCGTTAGTTTGTCGGAATATCGCGCGGCAGGAGGGAGTCTTAGTCAACAGTACTGTCCAAGCTGTGGAAATCTTGCTTCGAAGTTGAGTATTAGTATACTGACGAATTAGACGAATTAAGCATGTACATCCACAAGGCCCTAGCTGGCTAGTAGGTCTACTAACTTGTCGAGATTTTCTATTACATGCATGCATGCATGGACCAGACCGAATTATACGTTGATCATTCTCTTGCTGTAGGAATTCGTAACTAGGTATTGTTTGGTCAAAGTGTAGCATTAGGCCCATTCGGTACAGTTCACACTCCCAACCACCCACTTGCATGGAACCTTCAGTAAATCTTTTCAACTTGTCATTTGAGCATTACGTACTCTTGATCTCGATCGTTTGCTTTTAATAAAATTAAGGAAATTGCTCAAGGGATGGGGAAGGTTCCTAATGCCGGCCGCCTAATCTTTAAAGTGATCATCAGTCTAAGATATACACGTACTATACATGCTTGCTTGGTAATGTTCATTCAAGAGAGTATCAGACAATTTAAAAGTGCTAGTTACTATATATACATGCTTGCCTGCACATGGTCTAGAACAACACAGATGATCCAGCAATTTGAGGTGCACAATTGTCGAAAGGGGTGGAGAAGCTTTAATTAAAAGTAGTACTATATTTAATGGTACTAATTAAACTGAACCAAATAATTGAGCGATGCATGGGGAACACATATGTTTTTACGGAAATCTTGGCAATTGATGATGGGTGTGCTTTTCCTTAATTTCTGGGCGAAATCGAATTGAACCATGCATGCAGATGAAATGTCACTAATGTGCGGAGATTTGGTGTGGATGTATTAGTTGATCAATAGCCATCACGCGCAACACAATTCACTGCACCTTATATGTGATCGACCAATTAATTTACTGATCATGTACTGCCATCATCACAAGTAGTACATTAAAGAAGATGCTAGATTGTAGCATCAGTCACATCTATGTAGTCTGGTACTACATAAGAATTAACTCAGCAGCTGGTATATTACGTAGAGATCGAAGTAGTATTATCGTGCTGTGAAATTAACGATATGCTCGTGACTCTCAAAAAGATGAAGAAAACGATGTGCATGTGCTAGCTAGCTGGTGAAAGAGAAAAAGAAGACCGATATTTATACAACTGCAGTTAGCTAGCTGCCTCGATCTGAGAGAGAGAGAGAGAGAGAGAGAGAGAGAGAGAGGAAGAAGAAAACTGTAACATCCATTTTCTAAGAAAATCATGAGCAACCGATTTAAATTTCAAAACTTCCCAAAAACTAAAAATTTCTATTTCAAAATTTGAAGCTCGGGCATGGAACCCTACCTTGATTTGGGACCCCCGCTCGGACCGGTCTTTCGTCGACCCCTACTCCTCGGTCGTCGCTCACTTGCATGCATGCCATGCCTGCTGCCGCATGCGCCATGCCCCCGCTCTTCCTCGGCCATGGCGTTTCCTCGCCGCCGCCCTCTGCTGCGCTATGGCGCCTCGTGCGCCCGCTCTGCCGTGTTGACCCGCGCCTTCTCCTCGCAAGAGCGCGCCTCTCCGGCGCCCATGCCTGCGCGCCCATCCTCGTAGCTCCGTCGCCCGATTCTTCCCCGAGGCCACCTCCTCCGCTCATCTTTCCCCGCCGCTATTTAAGCCGCCCCGCCTTCACCTTCCCCACAACCTTCCCCGCCTCCTTCTTCGCCTCCGCGCCGTCGCCCTTCCTCCTCCGCTTGCCGTCGCCGCCGCCTCTGTCTCGGTCGCCCGCCGCCTCGCTCCTTCTTCGCCTCCGGCCCGAGCCGCTCCTTCCCCTCTCCCTCGCCCCGTGCGCTCCCGCTCCCGCCTCCTCCTCCACTCCTCTCTTCTCCCTCTCTTTTCTCCGCGCCTCGCCTCCTCCGCGCGAGAGAAGACGCGGCGACGTTCGGGAGAACGCGTCGCCGGCCTTATCCATGTACGGACGCTGGTGAGTGGGCCTCATTGGCAGAGACGCAGCGGTGGCAAGTGGGGCCCACTTGCCGATCTTGACACGGCGGCGCAGCGTCAGGCGTGGACTCGGTCCACGCACGGTTGCGTGCACCGAGGACACGTGTCGGCGCGGGGATTTTCCAGGTTTTCCGACTTTTGGTTTAACTGAAAAATCGTTTTAAAGTTTCAAAAATTCATATCTTTTTCGTTATAACTCCGAAAAATATGAAACTTGTGCTCAAAAATTTGTAATTTTAAAACCTATATTATGGTACTGATTTGATTTATATTGGAATTCATTTATTATGGATGTTGTATTTATTTGCCTTATTGCTTGTCTTTTATTTCCGGTGCGATCGTCCGAGTAGAGTACGAAGAAGCCGGTGACCCCAACTTCGACCACGCTCAAGGATACCTAGATTCTTCAACCTTGACCCAGGCGAGTCAACACTTTGATCATGTTGAACCTACATTTTATGCAAATTACGTTCTTTTAAAATAGCAAACTGCATGCTTTAATTTTTATGCAAATGTATGTTAAATGGTCCTAAGGTAGCTAAATGCCAGCTTGATTGTTAAGTAATTATTATACCTTGCCATTGATAATTGAATCACTGATCCTTGTCACCCTAGTAATTATAGAGTAACTTACTAGTTATAGTCTGTACTCAAGTGCCATGCTAGCCTTACTTGAGTACCGGGGTGCTAACCACCCCAATCATCATCCTTTTCGTATAAAGAATTGTTTTGGGCAGTCATTGGGGTAAATGAATGAATTGGTTGAGTTAATTTATTTTATACTTCTCCAAAACCCTAAAACTTGCTAGTACCCCATCTGGACGGATGGAAAGAGTGGTGGGTGCGGACGTAGCACGAGCATGGTTGGTATGCGGTATGAACCGTCCAGATGAATTAAGGACTTAATCTTGTCATGACCTCCTGTATAAAACCAGTACAACCGCAAGTCTGCAAAGTGCAACTTGGTTTAGTAAAATTATTGAACCCTAAAAGTCATCCCACAACTGGTGTTTAGAAGTGTGCAAGCGGCAGGACGTATGCTGTCTTGATAGGGACACCGGGGAGGGTGAAGTTGCCCGCTGCGCTAGTCGTTGTGGCCGGGGCCAACTGCGCTAGTCGTTGGGGTAAACATCTCGCACAACTTATGGAATTGGCCATAGGGGTGAGATGACGGAAGGGGCAAGGTAGTTTGAAACGTTACTGTGATGATCGCTCAACTACATGACTACGGAATCATGTGGGGTAACGAGTATGATTGTCTCTTGCGGGTACAGTGTACAAACTCTGCAGAGTCAAAACTGTTTAAACAGCCGCGCTTACGGTCAAAGGCGGACATGGGAACTTAACTTGAGGTAGTTCTATTTCAAAAATCTTAGTGGATGGAATGACAAACCAGATCGGCTCATCTAGCCTGAGGTTTGGTATTTTCCCTGGATTGTCGTATCCAGTGTGGTTAATGTTTGGAGGTAGCTCCAATTAAAGTAAGCATTTGTAGAGTCTCCGATGGAGAGAATCTCTACTGTTATTTAATATTGCAATTACCCTCTTTAATAAAATACACTTTGTTTAACATGCTAAGTCATAGAAATTTGTAATTATGATATTTACAAATACTGTTGTGCGCAAATAAAAGAACCCGAGCCATCCTTGTTTAGCCTTGCATGTATATTATTGCATCTGTTGTGTTGGCTCGCGAGCACGGTTGTTGTGCTCACTCTCGCTCTTTCCCCAAACCCCAGAAGCCTCTGAGTAGGACGATTACGCCTACTACGAGGAGCAAGGACTCGATGGTCAAGACCAGAGCGAGAAGTAGTTAGTTGCGTAGGCTAAGGCTCACCACAGTCTAGATGGCTCCGCTGGCACATGTGTATAGCCAATACTCCCCAAGTTCTTGGATAATACCGGTGGTACACAAGGTGCCGCAGTCGCTTGCCTGCGGGGAGTTGTGTTGCCCATTTTGCTTCCGCGCTTGTTTCTCTATGTTATGTAATGAACTTATTTGGCCTGATCGGCCCTCTTTTGTAAACTCGATCCGACGTGGTCTATTTAACTTTGAGGTTGTAATATTAAGACTGATTTAGTCAGCGATGTATGAAATGAATCAGCAATGTGTACTGTGAGCGCTACCTACTGATCCAGGGAGTAGCGCGGTGTTTTCACAGATGATTCTGGATTAGAAAATCCGGGTTCGACAAAAACCGATGGAGAAGAAGGGTAGAGAGTTATTGATCGACGGTGTTGAGCATGGATCATGCCATCTTTTCGGATTTATTTCTACCTTCTACGTACTCCAAGTCGTTTTCTACCTCCTTGTATATGCTCTTTGTAAAAGTCTACTACTTGGTAATACTCCTTGTACAATGATTATCGCCGGTTGTGCGGTCATAATTTTACTTCGCAAGGATTTTTCACGTTAAAATCCGTGTCTGGCGTCGTCGGTTGTCTTTTTTTTGTTATTTGCCTCGTCGTTTCTAACGAACGGAGTAGGGATCGAGTCCCGTAACGGGTTCAACGGATCGATGTAGACTGGTCGGGGTAACTTACTACTCCAATTAACAGCGACATGCACTACAAGTAGTGGAGTGGATATATTACTTAATTGTCAAATGCATGCCAGCCAGCAAGCTGAAAGGCAACACTGAATAGTGCTATTAGCGAGTCATAGGGCGGGGCGATGGGTCAAAATGTGTGGATTGGAGACGACATGCATGCCTGAAATTAACTGTGAAACAATTAACGTCTATTTTAAGATGGAGTAAGTAACTTGCTAGAATGCTTAGTCAGAGCAGACAAATGGCACCGAATCCAACGACTTTTTCTGTCTGACTAAACGAGCCAAGGAGCACCAACGATTGAAGTATCATTTACAGAGATTACAGGCTATATCTGCATGCACGCATAACCATCTAAATTAGGGCAAGAAACAATAGCTAACATCAATCCTGGCATGCAGAATAAGTCAGTTGATCTAGAATGTGATCAGACCATAGGTCAACCGACACCCTAATTAACGAGGACTTTTTCAAGCCATGCATAATGCATCCAGCTGTCAAATTATACTCCACTACTACAGAGATATGCTGTTCCATACAAACTCAAAATATAAATGATCAGCGTGTTAGCATTTCACTTCTCATCGATCGATCGACATACTATATATGTCTGTAAGGTCAATTTAATTTGCCATCATATTTAAAGCAACAGTATCGTTGATCCTTCAGTTTGTCAGATCGATAATATGATAGTATTAAGGGGGTTTTTTTTTTACATTATTGCTTGTTTGGTCCTTGGAGATGAAGTCTTGATCGACGTACGGACTACGGAATCATTTTCTGCAGTGACGGTTATGACATGATGAAGAAATAACAAACAAAAACTGAGAGGATCAAGAACCGAAGGAGAAATAAGACCAACCAAAGATGCATGGTAACACATCAGCTATAGCAGACAAACCTTATTATTAACATAAGATTGGTGGAGACTCTCGGCAGAGTAGTTTAATGTCCAATCATTCTACCTGTTTAGTCAAGAGAGATAGATCGATAGTACATCTGAAAAGATTGGACTCCTAACATTAGGTGTTCAGTACCACTTCGGGGGGTTCAGTACTACATGCAAAAAATTCTTTTTTGAGGTGAAGAAACATGCAAATATATAGTAAATGAATCTTTCGAATGTAAAGTAGGTGGACTACAATTTAATTTAAAACGATATTTTTCAACTTACAGGTGTTATATGGCCGCTGGCATTAACAAATTTCTTTCTTTCTTAGTTCCCCTCTTTTTCTTTAGGAAGCAGGCGACTACTGTGATGAAACAGATATACTCCTGAAATTGGATGTACGCACATCCCCTCCTAATAATGTATGAACATCGCATAATCGTCCGGGATTAGCTACAACTGTGAAATATTTTACATTAATTTGTGGATGGGCTGCAGATAGATATAGCCATGAGGATGGGGCTGACTTTGACTGCATATCTTACCACCCACCAACAAAGATTGTAATTAAGCAAACTAAATTTGGGTAAGATAAGCTAAGTCTGTCAGGTCGACATTTTCAGACAGACAGAATTAATATTGGGTCGTCAGAATTAAGAATAATGCAAGCAGCAGTACAGACTCAATGGATCGTACTCAGACCTAAAACTGCATGCATGATATGGAGGCCTTGTGGCTAACTAGCTCCCGGCCGGATGCAAGAACTCTCGCTAATCTACCCTGACGTTTCAGGTCTACAATTACTACATGCATTTACAAATTTGTGGAAAATTCAAGCTGCTCATGGATGATGCGTGACTCGGCATCTGAATTCTTTCTTTAGGTAGAGTTTGGCTCTTAGATTGAGGGGAGACAAACTGTGAGACCACGCAGTGGTCACCCTATGGCTTATGATGAGTTTGGCTTTGATGCAAGAATTGTAGTTGTTTGAGTTTGAGTTTGAGTTGAGCAGATTTCAGTGTTGCTATCAGGTGGCAAGCAGTATGATCGGCCTTGGGTTGGCAGTCAAACCAGATTTGCTTTGGTCGCAGTCCGGTGGAACTGAGGAGATGCATCGGATCGGTCATGACGTTGAGTGCTTAGGAGCCACGCCATGCCCGAAACGTTTCTACTACACCCCTAATTCTTGATGCGATTTCTTGATCTCGACGATGTCGACTCGCCGCTTTGGATCGCTTGCAACCTCTTGTCACGCCACAACCTTCACTGCCGGTGACACGACTCACCGGCGACTTCGACTCGATTCTTCCTACGACGACGGCCTCCATGCCATCGCCGTTTGTCGGCCTCATGTCGACTCGTTTTCCGACGGTTTCGCGACCGCCACACCTTGCCGCCGGTGACACAACTTGCGGCGTCTTTCACTTCTTCACCACGGTGACACACCTCGCCGACGTTTTTGACCACTACCTCGGCCCAATTGTCTTTCGCCGATAACACAACTAGACAAATGACGAAGACTCTCATTAGAGCTTATACACATGAGAACTTGGACACACCTACAAGAACTCATGCGCACACACATGCACCATGCACTGACTCACATACATGCATGACCATAACACTAATATACGCACGTATGTAACACACCTCCTACGTGCACAAAGAAATAAATGACACATGCAAAGACTCCCTCTCGTGCCATATACACAAACAACTCAAAAAATGCAATCGTGCACTAGTAATCGACACGGACTCAACTACATGCAAGAAAAAATAAAACATGATGAACACTCCTTGTTGGCTTTAAAGCACATCGCTCGTCATCGTTGTCCGCCGCAAAGAAGAAGAGCCGTCGTCTTCTTCGACTCGTGGCACTCCCTAGCAAAGTGCCCGTACTTTTGACAGTTGTAGCAACGCACTTTCGCCTTGTCAAATGCACTGTTCTTCTTGCCAAAGCCGTTGCGCTCCTTGGATCGAGCCTCCCACTCGGCCTTCACGGTAGTAGGTGCCGATCTTCGCCCCAACACCATAAGATACCCATCGTTCTTCGTGCGCCTTCAAACGGCCGATCAACTCTTCAATCGTCATTGCCTTGAGGTCACCAAATTGCTCGATTGGGAGACTACTGGAGAAACTTGGCGGGGATGCACGAAGAAATTTCCTTACCGCGTAGCTCTCCTCCATCTTCTCACCGAGTCCTTGGATTTTGTTGACGATTGTTGTCAACCGGACGGCGAAGTCATCAACCGACCGATTCCTTCATGCGAGACCTCAAACTCGATTTGAGGGTCTCGCACCTTGGCTTCCCTCACGCGCGCCGCCTCCCATGTGCATGGTCTTCAACGCCTCCCACGCAGCCTTTGGCCGTCTCCTTCTCACCAAAGCCAGAAAAGCGTGTCTTTGGAACACCTTGGTAAATGGTCGCCAATGCCATTTGATCCTTGCGTGTGTCGGGCTCGCTCGATGGCCTCATACGCCTTGGGCTCTCATGTACACCTTCATCTTCATCGCCCACGTCGCATAGTTGCTCCTCGTGAGCACAGGGTAGTGAAGCGACACCGCGGAACTCTCCTTCGTCGGTGCGCTTACCGGTGTCGACGCCATCGCATCAAGTATCTTCATACTTTTTTTAGCTATGATACCAATTGTTAGCCCACTCGCCAGTGTCTACGCACGCGAACGCTCAGACGCCTGCGACACGAAACACACACACGCTAGTGTGACAACAAACAGAACACAGACTGATTTTTGTGCTACTGATCTGTCGTAGCTTTTCTGTTCCTTTTCTCTCTTATTTATACTGATCAAAAGAGTACAACGTTACATGCAAAATGTTGAGTGCTAGCAGCCGTTTGCATGCAGCCACCCACATCAACACACCATCATGACTGCCATGCAAATAAAAATGAACCAGAAACGTTTCTACTAATGCAAAAGAAACTGAAACAATAAACAAGGGAATAAACAACAAGGATTAATCAACATAATCGGCCATCGGCGGTTTGACCGATCCTGCGAGCGGTCTGACTGACGGTGCAATCGTGTGGAAATTGGACACCAAAAACTTGTGTAGGCTTGTTTGGGTGTATGTTTGCACTAGGTGTAATTAAAAATGAAATATGGACTTGAAACTAGATAGAGTTTTACTGAAAATTCCAGAAATGGTGTTTTATGGTGAAGTGAAGCGGTCAGACCATGTGGTCAGACCGACCACACGATGGCGGTCAGACTGGCTATGGCGTTTCAGGGCGCATTGAGTTGTTGCGTTTGAGCTGAAATTTGAGAATTGGTTGAGGGTCATGAAAATGTTGCATATGTGTTGCATGATGCAAGTTTTGGCTAACATGGGTCAAGTTGTGAAGAACTTATCTCGAAGATGGTTACTTGGTCTATTGTTGTGCAAGTGGATTAGAGTCAACTGTGGTCAACAGCGAGGAGGACCGGGACTTAGTTAAGAAAACCAAGGTCCGAACGATCATAGATGCCGGGTGAGATGGTTAGACTCAAGAAGGTGCAAGGTGGACAAGAACTATGGAAGGCAAAGTTTGAGCAAAGACATTTGAGGTAAAAAGTTACACTTGGTGCATTGTGAACCATGTGATGGTTATGTGGCTTGGAGATGGTTCCAGGAGCGAAGTTTTGAAGGACTCCGAAGTTACATCATGGTGAGGCGGATGGGCCCAAGACTAAACTAAGAGAGCCTAAGTCTAGAGCGATCAAGGGACTGAGACTAAGCTAGGGGGTTTAGGTCCAGAATGATCAAGGTGCCCCCGGAATATGACCGAAGCTTGCGAATTGGTGGACATGACGAGCAATGGAAAGGTGGTCGGGACTAAGCTCAAGGAGGAGCTGAGGTCCAAAACGGTTAGGGAAGCAGGGTGTGATCATGGTGCATGGTAGGGCATATAGTGCGCCAAGTGATATTTTGGTAAATTGCCCAGCACCGAAAAAGAGGTGGTGTGTGAAACCACAGTGGTGGGCTAAGTGGATTAGGTTAAAGATACTTCATGGAGGGCAAGGCATGATGGATTCAAGCTATTAGAGCCAAGGATGAAGACGGCGTTTTGAAATACGTGCGTGAGTGTGTTGAGTTGAAAAACCCGTTATGTTGTTGGGATTGCGGATTTTTCCATTGGATTAGCGGATAATATCCATTAAGCGGCCAATTTTAGGGTTTCATATGAGCCTCCACTATGTAAGGATGAGATGAGGGATTGAGAGAAGAGAAAGGGCTTAAGAGAAATATCTTGAGAGAGATGAGAACACTTGTGTGTAGTGCTGTCTTAGTGGCTTTGTCCTCCCAAGTGAGTGGTCGTAAACATTCGTCTCGAGTAAAAATTAAATCTCTAAATTCATCCAAGTCTTTCTCTCATATGCTCAAGTGTTGATTTTGTGATTTGGCTTGGTTTTTGGTGTATCTTTCTCCCCTCTTGACTTGCTTGATGCCAAGGACGTGTAACTGATGGAAATGTCTCTTGGAGACCAGATCCCATCCATATAGGCACTTGTTCTTTGCATGTTCTTGAGTTTGCTCGGTTTTGATAGAAGAAATGCCGATTTTAGAGGTTTTTGCTTTTGAGGGCTTTTGGCTTGATGTTTGTTGTGATTGAGGATGCTAGAATATGCAGAAAACTATCATTAGTCATCTTGACTTGATTGGGCCGTACGGAGACGGAGACGGAGACGGAGAGATTGATGGGCCATGAGGTTTGTGGAATAGCAAAGACGTGAACTCTGGATATCAAAGTAGCTTCGTACTTACATGGGCCGTGGCCCATAGCAACGAAGAAGCTGGCAAATCCTATCGCGATCGGGCGGCCGAGGAAAAAGAAAGAGCAAAAAAAAAAAAAAAAAAAGAGGAAGAGGGGAGTTCAGATCGGAGGACTAGCCTAGGGGAGGCGGCAGAGAGAGATGGAGGGGCCGCCGGCCAAGTCAGCGGCGGAGACGGCGGGCGGGCAGCTGGAAGCGGCGCTGCTCCAGATCACGCAGCAGCACCACCATCAATCCCTCCGCCAACGCCAGCAAACTGGTAATCAGCTAACTGAACAAGCTCAGCCGCATCCAATCCTTTTCTGTTCTCTGCGATTGATTGATTACATCAAAACAAACATTTTTCCTTGTTGTTGTTATTGTTACAGCATGGCTGATGGTGCAAATTCAATCTTTCACTCTTAATTGGCCACCGTATCATTGTTCCTACTGTGAATCCTGCTGCTCAAATGATTCTTTCTTCCCGTACAAACGCGCAGAGAGAGCAAAGAAGAATGCTTTAAGAAGCGCCGTGCGGGTTGCCGATCTTCTTGTGGACACGGTTGATGGCGGGGTGCAGGAGCTCTTCGTCAACGAGAAGCGCGTAGAGCTTGAAGCCCGTGCGCTGCTTGCTACAATCGCGCGCTACAGAAAGCAGACAGGCCAGTGGCTTGCTGCCACCAACGCAATCAACTCTGTCTTGAAGGTCTACTCAACGCAACCGCCCTTGGTTATTTTTATGCTGTTTTTTCATTATCTCTGTTGTGACAGCGGTTCACATAAACATAGAACCTTAACATTGTGAAACATACTGTACTAGTACAACAAATCTAAAAAGATACCACTGAATTGTAATTTATCGCGACGCTGTAATTGCTACCGATAATCTTTTCCTTGTGCAACCCTTGCCCAAATCTAAATCCTACCACTGAACTAATTACAGTATGAATTTATGCTTGTTCTGTGATCAGTGAAGCTGGAAAGGTGTGAGATGCTATTAATTAGGTCACCATTATTTTTAGGTTAAATTTTCCTAAAAGCACCAAGGAATAACACTGTCTGAACTTGAGATAACATCGTAAATTGAAGAGCTCAGTGCTGGGAAGATGGCATACTTCCTTTCTCAGGTTTATCAGTTAATTATTTGGCTGTACTAGTAGTTGTTGTTTCTGAAGCACCCATTGTTTGTTTAATCATGGTACAGGAAATTGGAGATTTTGAGAACTGGATGAAGATCATGGATTTTGACTGTAAAAGTATCAATGCTGCCATCCGTAATATTCATCAGTCATGAGTCATGACTTTGCCTGCAATTACGGTGTTAGGAAGTATTCATTCTGTTCTCTGCGCAGTTGGATTTTTTTTTTGGTGTTGTGAACTATGTTGTATAGAACTATTTACCTGGTTTTCTGTACACAATTCGAAAACTAATCCTTGCCAAGATTTTGTACTTGGAATGCAATCTTAGCTTCCTTCAGTTTTGACATGTTGATATACTGATACATGACTGAATGAACATGTTTTCCCTCAATTGCTCTTCTTGCATTGAGAACTCTTTTTTTGCATGATCAGTTTTTTTTTGCTTGTGCATAATTAGAAGGTAAGAATCCAAAAGAAGAAAAAAGATAGTCTTGGTGCTGTATATATCCTAACGACACCACATTCTGTTGTAAGCTGCATGGTATGTTTGTCCTAGTAAAAATTTGTAACTAGACAGTGGAGACTAGCATTTATAATAGATCTCTTAGTCATCTTGTGCTTAAAATCTCCATAACAAGATGTTTTTGCACTTGATATCCTCAATTACCAATTTGGGAATTTCAAGAGATGGTCAATGAGCCAAGCTATTGAAGGTATGGACAACAATAAGCAGTGCAGCATGGCCACATCATTGTGAAATGTGAACATATTGGGTTTGGTAACATGCAACGTATGTATATTTTTCTAGAACTGAAATTGATGTGTTATTCTTGCAACTATCTTGATTCGTGATCTTGCAAGTGCTGGATTGATGACTGAAAGGCTAATAGATTAGGTGGTATTATCGTATGGCCACATCAATTCTTGATGCCATTTTATTTCTTCCATACATCTACTTTGTGGTAGCAGGGTGCACAGTGTCAAGAAGATTACAACCAGGAAAGGGACACTTTTCCCTTCTCTGAAGATTACAATTTACACCACACGCCCATACCACAATACAACAGTATAGCATCGCAAAAGTTTAGTTCACTTTCCTGCAGTTTGTCCTGATCTGTCCACTGGATCCAGTGAGGGGGCTGATGTTGCCCATCTTCACCATTGCCGCACTGAAGTCAGTGAAGAATGCTGCCATGTTTGATGAGTAGGTGGCAGTTTGGGTGTCAGCTGAGCCACCATCGAAAAGCTGCTGATCGGAATGTAGGACACCTTTCTTGTTCAGCAGGTTCCTGTAGTAGAAGTTATCGAAAGCATAGGGTGTTGACGTGTCGATGGGGGAGAGGTTATTGTCACCAGTTGCATTTGGACAATTAGATTTCAGGGATGTCAAAAGGGATGCATCGATGTTGGTCTCGCTGTAAACACGGTTGCGGAAATTGACACATCTGGCTTGACCTATTGTGTGAGCCCCTGGCAAATGATTTGTGGGGTCAAATATTTAGCAGAAGTACCCTAGACTCGTCTGTACTGGTTCATTTTTACAATTAAGTTGTGGTGGTTAATACTTAATACATGCTGATGCTCCAAAACTTTTTCTGATCAATTATGTGGGGTGACATTTTTGTACCAGAAGTATTACTCTAAACACTCAGATGACAAGGTTTGTGATATGTACCTGAGAGAGCAACCATGTCAGTTGCACTCAGCCCTTTGTTTGAGAAGGACTTGGTCAGATTAGCAAGATCGAAGGTCGGTGCAGGGATGTCACTGTTTGCCGCATCAAAGCTTGCTGTCATCGAGTCCCTCCGCCCCAATTGCACAGCCCAGGTAGGCCCTCCTAGCTGAAGGTTTCATTATCAGCTTTTAGGATTGTTTATATACAATAGTTATTTCAATTTAATAATAATTAATATGTTCAAGACCTATAGTGATTGCTGAAAACTTCAATGGTTCAACTAAGTTACTCTGGAATTTTTTATGGTTCAAGCATGACGACTTTTTCAATACTGTCCTGCTTATCTAGGTTTTTAATACGTATAAATATAGATGTACATATTATTGCTATTATTATTACCACGGTCCAATTGCTTGTAGGATCCTACCACAGGGCTTCTTGCTGTAATATTAGTTATTGTAGAAACTTTTGTGAGTCCTAGGTTTACAGTTTACTCATGTTTGAACATGATTTATCTTACCGCAACAACAGAATCATGTGCTGCAACAGCAAGGATGTCAGCACATGAAACCACCTGAGGGCACTTCGCCTCGACCTGCGCCTTGATGCTGTCAATCACATCAAATCCACGTAGAGAGTTGTTATTCGGCTTAGCAGTCTTCTCACCAATGAGGGTGGCTGTGTCATCTAGCAGTACTGATCCATCACAACCCTGATCATTAAAATTTTGGTCGATCGTCAGTTATTGAGCACATTATGATTGTGTAAAAGAGAACGCAGGGATCATATAGCACTTTCAAAAAAAAAATCAGACGTGTTCTGAACTCTAAAACATAGTGTTCAGAACAAATTACTACTGCTGCAGTATATAAGATTGTAGGAACATAGATGGAAACAGAAGAGACATGTTTCATAAAATGGATTGTGACAATTTAAGATTCGTTGTATCAACCATATTGTTACCAACTTACCACTACTGTAACGCATGGACATGACATGAGATATAACTGATGAAAAGGAGCAAAACAGCATATTCTGCACTTCATTTAGAAAAATCGAGATTGCCAAAAAAAAAGTGTCAAGTATATGTGTAGGTTATGTGGCACTTGCATTAACAAAGCAGTCGTGGAAATGGAGGCGAAGCAATGACGCAGCCATGCGGTTGTCCCTTGCAACTGCACTGCGCACGGCGCATTGGATGGTGAATAGTGCACTGGGGCACGACTTAACATAGAAATCTGCGCTCAGCTGAGCTGAAGCCAAGCTTGCAGCCAAGAACAAGGCCACGATGCTGCAAGTGAAGGTGTTCTTGGAAGCCATTGACTTGTAGGAATGGTTGAGGGCTGAATACTCAAGTTTTCGTCTGCAATGCTGGTCACATGTGCACGAGTATTTATAGGCACTAGGCAGAATGGTTGATGCACGCTCAATTACCCACTAATGTATGCTACTGCCCTGCATATTCCTGCATCAGTTTTTATCTGTCCTTGTGCATTTGGTTTAGTAATGGAGTGGTCTACATTTTGGAAAGTGCACAAAAAGGAGGGGGTCAGAGCATGCCTGTGCCTGTGCAACATACTTTGTGGTTTGGTCTTTGATCTAACCCACCCATCACCTACAGGAAAATTGCATTGGAAAGTATGCATTATTCTTCTTATGCAACTTGTATCTGCAACTTAGCTAACATTTGATCTCTTTTAAGTACCAACAGGTCTCGTATGTAACAGTTTTGTCAGCTTAGAGATCGCTCTTACAATGAATGTTTTCACGGTTGCAGCTTCTTGAGCTTCTGACGGAGGAATCTCTGTTGTGCTGGCCGGAACATGGGATCCTATCTCCATCATGCAATGTTGTCTTGGGTACATTCAGGAAGTGTAATTCTAGAGTGGCTATTTGTGCCATTGCATTGTGTGGTAGCTAGCCATGTGCATTTCTGGTACAAAATGTGACATGAGTGGAGACTGACATATGAACTAGGATAGTAGTATTGCTTTATACATGATGATGCTTAGCAAGTTTATTAGAACTGGGTTTAACTGGAACCCTGGAATATGAAGTCATATTGGTCTGTTGTGCTACCTATTTATATTCTCCCAGTGAGATAACCTTGTCAATCAGGAAGCTGAGCTATGATTATGATATGTGAAAGTGACGTCATGCATAATCAGAGGTGTGAATTCCATCGAGGCACCCCGATCTCGCTTCGTCAACATACGAAGCAAATTTTTTTTTGGGTGCAGAAGCAGGGAAAACTCGAACTGTATTCGATTATTATATCCAGAATTTAAATGATGGTGATGCTCGGCTGTAATTTACAAACCCTTTCTTTTTGCGAGGAATTGTTTAAGTGACCAAGATTAGCCAACTGATCTCTAGCTTTGTGGTGTTAGTGGAACAGCAAGAAAAAAAAAGTCTGGTATGATTGAGAACTTCACTTAGATGCTGCTGCTTAGCCTCCAACGCATAACATAAACGGGCCTGCCAAACTGGACTTCGGCTGGCAATCAATCAATCGAGTCATCGCTAGTGAGTGGTGTAAGTGTAATGACGACTGATGCACGCACGATGGATGCACAAGTTAGTAAAGCAGCATTTGCATTCTAGAATTTCCAAGAGACAGGCCATCACGATGGTGATGCATGTGGGCCCCTTTTGGAACCAAGGAAAAACTTTCATATGGATTTTGTGCGGTTGGAAATTTGGAATCGTATGGTATGGAGATTATTTTTTCCTTTGTAGTTTTGTATGCCAGCCCTAAGCTAGAATCGTTTTATACGTGGAGATATGTACAGTTTGGAGGACTCCTATCTAATGGATTCAGATCCTCTGCAATACTATAGTGCAGACAACTCTTATTGAATGGATTTATATTCTCTGCAACTGTATAAACAGTGATTTTTGTTGCATAAACAGTACTTTATAGTAATAACGTGGCAGTTTGTTGTAGATATTATTGGGCAAAACACCGCTGGTAGAATACTATAGCAAGCACTGTTTAGATTACATCAATCCATCTTATCCATCCACATTCCATATAACAGCTGATAAATATTAATGCAGAGAACAATGTACGCCTCTATCAAACACTAAAACAGGCTACTCCTAACCTTTTTTCTAATCAAGAAAAAGAAGACAAATTAACTCTATGTTAACTAATTAAACTTGCAATGTGAAGAGTACTAGTCTTTGTATATTTAATTTTAGTCTTGGCATGGTGATGAAGCTTTGTATGAGCAATGCCATCGTGACATGGTCTTGCTTTTCCATGAGATCCTGACATGTTTAGCATTTGGACATGGTGTTGGGCTCTCCACCATGTGGAGTAGAATTTGCAACAGCTGCCATGAATGTTTAAATAGAGCCCTATAGATCATGTTTCTGAAGCTAGTCTACTTGCTGGATTGTGTGATAGTATGATATAGAATCTTTGGTCGAAACGATACTATTTAAAGTGGTATTAGCAAAAAAATCTTCACAACCGCAATTGCAAAAATGACGTTTTCGTCTGCACAATTACGGTGCGAACAAACCACGGGACGACACGTGGCTCTGTGCGGATAAAGCGCCACTTGTCATCCCATGGTCATTTTTCAAACCTGCCTTCCTCGAGTACACGATTATGCTTTCTTTTTTTTCTTGCCTGAGGTCTACAATAGTTGCGGCTGATTGTCCTCTACTCTTAATCGCTTCTTTCATGTTCTTCTGGTTTTCAAAATCTGCAGGTGTCCGTGCGAGACCTCCGTCGCAGACCAGAATAACTTGCGATGACAAACACATTTGGGACTATGTCTGATTTCTGTACGCTTAAAGTTTTATGTTACCTCTTAGTTGCCTGATGGACTTTCGCTGATTACCTTCTGCCTCGTTGGTCGCTCTGCAGGTGCAGATGTCCTTCATTGGGCTATAGTAAAACTACGCTTAGTTCTTCCGATCTGCTTTCCACGAGTACGCTCCCGTGATTGCTTTCTTGGGACATTGCAGCCCTCACAAACTTACATTGCTTTCTTTGGACTTTGCAGCCCTCACAAACTTACATTGGTATTTACCGATGACGCGTTTTTTAGGATCGTTCGCATGTTTGTTCCATGCTTTTGAGCTTACGTGCTCTGTTAGCTGATTAGGCAAGTGTTTCTTGTTAGTGATATATTAGAGATAGGGTACTAGAGATATGTTAGAGATAGAATCTATTTCTAACCTATTCTTATCTATACCTCTTGTACTATATATATTACCCTTTGGGCCTCTTCAATACATACACAAAATTCATAACATGGTATTAGAGCCTAGGTTAGGGTTAGGGTTTCTTACCACCGTCGCCGCCTCTTAGCCTCCGGTTGCCGCCGCCGTCCCCGGGAGGAGCCATCTTCACTCTCGGGGGTGGCCTTCGAGCAGCAACAGCCGGGTCGCTGCGCCTTCCTCGTCGTCGATGCCGACGTCAGCTCTAGTGTGAGACCCCGGTTTATTGCGCTTGTAATGCTTAACCATCCATTTGGTCCTAGCATCACAAATCGAATAAACCGAGACTCGAGACATGTATACTTCCCAGAAGTGCAGTATACATACCCATGCATCAATTCCATTCATTCACATAGAACCGAAGCAAGCAACAAACCAGAAGTTAACATAACTAAAGGATAGTTATTACAAAAGAGAGCCCGACCGGCCAAATTACATATACATACAGAAATTGAACAGCGGAAGCAAAAGTGCCATAAGATGGCCATAAGATGGCCATAAACCAAAAGAGCCAATCAGTGTGCCTTTAACCCACAAGGCAACCGACCAGACCGTCAAGCTAGTCGTCGAATCCACAACACATTTCACAAAAGTGAGGCCCTAGGGGCTCACCCTCCTCCTCTGCAACAAATAGTTAAGCAAAGCAAAGGAGTACAAAAATTGTACTGCAAGACTTACGTGTAGATAATGCACCTATACATATGCTACATGCAAGCTTATTTAAGTGGAGGTCAGATGTTTCATTTTCAAAGACAAAGCAATCTTTATTTGCAATAATGTAGTACATTTAAAAGCAAGTTGACAAATCTGTTTTTAATGTTCAAATAACCGTAAATGACAACAATATAACAGTAGATAGATGACAACAACAATCCTGCAAGTGACTAACCCCATAGTCACCACAACAATAGCATGAATTACCCATTCATACCAACCATGTCACAATTTTAATTTAAAAGGTTGTAGTCTAACTCTTGGAAGACCTCCCCAAGCGTGTCCATAACCTAGGACGAGGCTATTCGAATAGTTTTATACCCTACAGGGGTGTACCAATGTACCCACACGCCAGACCGCCTTTTTGCCACATGATTAGCACACTTCCTTAGGTATGCCGGCATAGTTAAGTCCTACGAGACATTTCCAATATTATGCATTAACTACGAGTCGCCTGTATGGATAGAAACCCGTACGTTGTGTCGGAATCATTGTAAAGCCTCGGTCAACTACCCGTCTCAGGTAAAGCCTTAGACAACTGCAACGCTCCTCGAGGTGGAGAGCCTACCCGGAATCTCCACCACCGCACACCCAACACAAGAACACATATCCTTTTTCACACAACACACACAACCCTCTCCTGCGACTCGGAGATAACACATGCCAAAGTACTTAGTCAAGAGAGGTCCCATATCCCTCTCGAACAAGATGTTCGGTCCTTGTTGACTTAGGTAAGACATCCACAAACCCAATAACCCACCATCCAAAATGCTTGGTTTAGTGTAACAAAGTACTTAGTGGTTAGCACGCAAAAATGCTTGGTTTAGTGTAACAAGATGTTCGGTCCTTGTTGACTTAGGTAAGACATCCACAAACCCAATAACCCACCATCCAACCACTTGCCCAAGTCCAAATCAATTTTTCATTTTCAGATTTTGACTTTACAAAATAACAAAGCACAAGTGCTAGACATAATGGAATAATATTTAGATGTGTGATCAAGATCATCGACTAAAATCGATGATCGTCCATTACTACCGGAACTAAGCATTACTAAGCAATTTCAATTCGCAATCTACTAAGTGACAAGAGCTCATCCATCGAACTCAAATCACAGCAAATAATCTAGGCTCATGGTAGTAAAGGATAAACAATTCCTACAGATTATGCAACTATAGGATACTAACCATAATTTAACAACAAAATAGCAATGCATACATACAAGTTGAAATCAATATATTAGACTTGAAAAATAATGGGATTAACATGATCAAACTGCTTGCCTATTTGCTGTGGGTCAAGATGTTGCTGAGGATCAATTAGATTGTCAACGTGCTCTTCGGATCCTAACGAGAAAGCGAAAAAGAACCGATAAGAATGAAGAAAACACAAAGACTCAACATTAAACTTTCTCCAAAAATTCTGAAAATTTTACAGTAGCAAGAGCATGATTTATAAAGAATTTAACAACAAGAACCAATTGATTTTAATTCTTAATTCAAAAGATATGAGCAAAACAATTTTGCTCAGCCCTAAAAATAATAATAGAATGCTACTATTCATAAGCAAAATTTTCTGGAGATATACTGAGGTTAAAATCATTTTTAGATTAAAGTTTAGTAAAAAATATAACTAACAAAATTTGAATCACCCGAAAAGGAATTAAAATGAAATAGTTATGCATTTTACAAGTTAATACATTTTTCAATTGACAAATAAATCCTTTCGGGAAAAATCAGAAATCAAATCGACGTGGACGAACTTGGATCGTTGATCTTGGATCCAACGGTCCAAGTTCTCGATGACGCGCGCGACCCTAAACCCTAAACGTTAACCGTTGGATCCGGATCCAACGGCCCACGGATCGAGCGTCGGGCGGTCCAACGCTCACACGCACACGAGCCGCTGATCTTGGATCCAACGACCCATGCGGACCTGAGTCGGGACCGTTGATCTTGGATCCAACGGTACACAGATCAAGGCGTGCGATAAATTCAAACTTTCGCGCGATCCTGGGCCGTAGATCTAAGGATCGACGGTCCACATCGATTCACGCTCAAACTTTTGTCATCGTGTTCGTCCGCAAAAAGACGGGAAGAACGGGCCACGGGCGCCTCGCCGCCGCGGTGCGAGCAATGTCCAAAATGGGTTCTCCACACTCTTGCGCACCCAATGATACCAACAATTTTGGTCATGCGGCGGTCAGAACGCCCAGTTTCGAGATAACCAAGTGATCAAAATGGTCAAAACGAAATGGCAATAGAGCTCATTGCAGTCAAGGAGCGGGTGCCAAGCAACTAGGGACTAATAAGAAGTTACTCGAGCGCAAAGAATGCACCGAGGAGGGTCGAATCGGCTCGGGTGAAGAAAAATGGAGTTTTCGGCCGAAAAGGGGGAAATCCAAATTCAGCTAAGCCCTGAGCAAATTGAACCAAATTGAGTGAGGGTTAAGTTTCAGAGAGTAAAGGGGGAGCAGAGGGAGCAAAGACTTGAAGAAGAAAACCCCTACTGCACCACCTTCACCGAAGCTTCAAACTCAACAATGGCGGCCGAGGAAATTTCAAACGATTGCAGCTCAAGCAAGCTAATGAGTGCTAGCTGGAGTTGCGGAAGTGCTAAAGGAAGTCAAGGGTGAAGCAATGGAGTTTAAATAGAGCAATGGCAGAGAGCAACAACGAGATTTTCCATTCGGGTCAACACTGCCATTAGAGGACGAGAGAGCGACGGGAGCAGTTGGAGAATGGACGCCTGAGGGAGGAGCACAACGGGCATTAAATGCGCACAGAAATAGCCGTTTAAAGGCGACCGAAGAGGGGACTGCACGC
This sequence comes from Hsuehochloa calcarea, assembly GCA_036346395.1. NCBI lineage: Eukaryota > Viridiplantae > Streptophyta > Magnoliopsida > Poales > Poaceae > Hsuehochloa > Hsuehochloa calcarea. The sequence goes on from CM070613.1 coordinate 29,091,416, forward strand.
TGCTCATTTTTCTCCTATGTGCACGCCATGGCTGAACTCACGCGCGCGCTGACCGGAGGAAGGAGACGATGTGTCGGCCGTTGGATTTAAATCGAACGGTTCAGAAAGGGCGGGGTGATTAAAACGATTCAATCGTTCGGTTGATCAAGGGCCGTTGATTTGGATCCTACGATTCACGTTGCGCGAGGCGTTCGGATAGTCCGAACGTTCACGCGATTGTGGACCCTAAATTTAGAATCCAACGGTTCAAATGGATTGGCGCGCTCGGACGGTCCGAACGTTCACTCGAGCGTGGGCCGTTCGATGCCGATCCAACGACTCACAACACTGGCGCCCGAACGACCGAGTCGGCGCGTTTAGTTGACTGAACCAAATCAAGTGGCTCGAGCCCGAGTCTGATTCGAACCCGATGAACAGTGAAAACCAGTTAGGGTTTGAATTTAAATATCTAATTTTTGAGGAATTATTTAAGGTAGCAAACAAGCTCCAAAAATTATGAAATTTTAACTGGAGCTAGCTGACTGCAGGAGGAACCTCTCATAAAATTTTTAGAGATTTTCGTGCACTGCATTTTCCTCCAAAAATTCCAGAAGGTGGGAAGTAGGGTTGGACCACACTTGACTTGCCTCCAAAAATTATCAAATAATTTCTAAAAATCATGAGATAATTCAGAGGTGTTACCAAGCCTCCCTAGAACTCAGAAAAAATATTTCCCTGAGTTTGGCACAAGATCTTTGCCAAGGAGATTTGTGATTAGAGTCAATTGAGGATTTTGATTTTGATTTCCATAATTCCTTAACAAGAATTACAGAAATAATCAAGAACTTCAAGATGCAAGAAAAGTTTTAATTTCTCCTCATTTTCTTACATTTTAAACACAAATCCATTTTTAGGATGTTACATCCAGCCAGATCGCCTTCGAGCAGCAGCATCCGGGTCGCCGCCATCACCGTCGAGCTTGGTTCTTGCCGTCATCGCTTGGTCCTTGTCCGCGCGAACCGCCTTGCCTCGTCTTCTTTGACGCCGGCCCCGGTCTGCCCCGACGTCTCCTCTGCTGCGTGTGAGAGAGGGAGAAGGGGGAGGAGAGCACCTCGTGTGGGAGAAGTCGATCCAGATTCGTTCTGGATCCGGTGGCCAGAGGCAGGGCGCGCCGACCTCCGCCGCCGTCGAATCGTTTCCCTTGATCAGCCCGTCCGTGCTCGCCAAATAAAGCACCAGGTTATATGTCCGCGTTTCGGTTTTGTGTATCCTCTCCGTTCGGGCTTCCTTCAAAAACCACATATCAGGTCATGCATTCTCCTTCGTTCTGCTTACCTTCCACGCTATGTTTACTAGCTAGCCGTTTGCAAGTGGTACACCGATCGATATCCCCCCATTCCTGAGATCACGGCTCTATAGAACAGGTCTTGCCATTTCTTCGATCCCAGATCGATTGTATATTTTTGTGTAGCTACCTTTACCCCTGCACTACTTAGTGTACATTTTTACGATTCAGCTTTGCCGGCATGCCACATAGCATCACATGGTCTAGACCTCTATCAACGACAGTAGCCCATCTATATATCTACACTAAACGCATACGACGCTGTGGTAAGGTGCTATTGGTACCATTAACATAGCATTCTCTGGTATGTTACTTGACTACATTTCACGTTTTTTTTATATTTTATGCCCTACATAATTATAAGGCCGCGTATACAATGTGGACATTGTCGAAACCTTCCGATCAGGTAGTCATACAACCTTCTGATCGTGTACATGCTTATTACTTCCTTAATTTCTTACAAAGTCTGTCCAAGATTCTTCAGCAGCTGTCAAACGACTTTGCCCTGATGAATCGTCGCTGCCTCCTCGAACTGGTGATGACACAAGGTGCATCCCTCACCTGCTTTAAGTAATATCAGCTTGTTACGCCCTCTTCATTCCGTACTGTAACATCTGATTATTACCCGACCAACAGTGCGGCGGTGCACCTGAGAAAGAAAGGCACGGTCATGAAGAAACCAGACATGGATAAACCTTCCGCCAAATAAAGCACCAGGTTATATTTGTCTGACAGACTGTCATGTTTACAATTTCTAATTTTGCTTCGTTCATACAGGAAACTTGTGTATATATAGGCAATGACTTCGAAACGGAAAGCTACACCTTTCGGTAAACTACGTCAGGCCAAGCATTTCTGGAAGAAGAAAAAAAGTAGTGTAAACATGCAGATTAATGGCCGACGAACATGTTGTCTGTTTCTTAAACCAAGCTTTACTGCTCACGAATTAATGTTTCTGAGACATTCCACCTGATGTTGTATGTATGTGTTCCTTTAATTTCCTGTTGTATTAATTAGTACACTTGTTATCACTACGTACTTAGTATTGTTTATACATGTCGTATGCTTCCATACCTAACGGATTCTATAGAGCAGTACGTACCGGACATCGCATTATCTGTCCATACACACCACTATGTTACACAAGATGTCTTGGCTTTACGTAAACCAGCTACCTGTGCGTGCATGGCACGCGCGAAAAAGGACTCGTGCTAGTGCTGGAGTCGCGGTGGGTGAGGCTTCAAACATAACTTATACATTACAGTATTTAACTCATATAAATATTCAATTAGACTCTAACCATTCTTGATTAGCCTATAGTCCATATAACTGTATCTTGTGACTGGAAATCTATTTAGGTAGGGTCCAATTGTTATACACCCGAACAGAAAACCACTAAGAGAAATCAAAGAGAAAGCCGGTCAGGGGAGAGTTGCAGTGAAAACAAAGGATGGTCGGGCTGGCTCAGGCTCATCGAGTATTGTGCTTTGAGTATTTTTCATCGAGTACTGTTCTTCGAGTAGTGATCATCGAGTATTGTTCATCGTTTTGACTACCTGATCTGAGAAGGTTCGACTACACGATTACTTGGTCGGAAGGTTTCGACTACTTGGTCGGAAGAGATTCGACTACACGACTACCTGGTCGGAGGAGGTTCGACTACACGACTACCTGGTCTGAGGAGGTTCGACTACACAACTACCTGGTCGGAAGGTTTCGACTAATTGGTCGGAAGGTTTCGACTACCTAGTTAGAGGAGGTTCGACCACACGACTACCTGGTCGCAAGGTAGTTAGAATCGCGATCCTACTCTTAGAGTCTTACGATTCTACTAACCCACGACAGTTTGTCAATCCAAATCGCACCGTGATTCGGAATCAAGTAGAATCGTGGTAGAGTCGCGATCCAAAGAGTAGAATCGTGGTAGAGTCGTTTGGGCAAAAAAAAATTGTATTTTTTTTGCAATTTTCTTTTGATTTTTTTAAGAGTCCAGTGTTTGCTGATATTTTATTTTAGAGCAAAATTTATTGATATTAATTTCTGATAATGAAACTATAAATAAACAAGGATCATGCAAAATATTATATCAGTGTGGTAATGCTAGTACAAATATCTATATTATGATATGAGCAATCTTGAGCTTGATATATTTTTCATCGAGTACTGTTCTTCGAGTAGTGTTCATCGTTTCGACTACCTGGTCTGAGGAGGTTTGACTACACGACTACCTGGTCGGAGGAGGTTCGACTACATAACTACCTGGTCGGAGGAGGTTTGACTACACAACTACCTGGTCTGACGAGGTTCGACTACACGACTACCTGATCGGAGGACATTCGACTACACGACTACCTGGTCGGAAGGTTTCGACTGCCTAGTCGGAAAAGGTTCGACTATACGACTACCTCGTCTAAGGAGGTTTGACTACATGACTAACTGTTCACCGTTTTGACTACCTGGTCTGAGGAGGTTCGAGTACACGATTACTTGGTCGGAAGGTTTCGACTACTTGGTTGGAGGAGGTTCGACCACACGACTACCTAGTCGGAAGGTTTCGACTACCTAGTCGAAGGAGGTTCGACTACAGGCGCGGGCAAGGCGGAGGGTGTGCATGACGGGGATAGGACCACCGCCGTGGCACTCCTGCAGGGGGCCGAGCGCCTTGAGGGCGAGGTCGAAGGCCTTCTGGTGTTCGCTCGCGGACTCTTGGAGCTCGCCAGCCTCCAGGAAGGCGAGTTCGCCGGTTTTGGCGGTCGACGCCGCATCCGGAGGAGGGAGCGTGCTTAGGATTGGTGGAGAGCGTGAGGAGGCGCGAGCGGGGAGGCGGCGGGTGGAGGAGCGGGAGGGGGCCTCAGTGGCGAAGGAGTGGCCTGGAGTGAGAGGGGGAAGGAACAAAGAGCGCGTGATGACATGCGGAATACTAGGCCACTAAAGAAACCAGAGAGGAGCAGCTGTCAGACGTACCAGGATAAGCAGAACGAAGCGTAAGCACACAATACTAAAATAAAATCGGACGGACGGAAAGCACATCGGCGTGGAATCAGACGGCAAAGGCAAAACTGGACGACGTGGTCCTCGCCTCAAAACTCCCTCCATTTACCCTTTGGGATACCATTTCGCTTCAAACATTGCATTGCTTGTCCATACACACCATTAAGTGCTACTGTTTGCTGCGAAGATCTAACTATATTGCGTTGTAAATCGTCCTTAACACATACATGGAGCTACTATGCAAAAAAAACAACATTTTTCCATGCTTTCATGCTGGCAACCATAGCGCGGCGTAGCGCGCAAAAACGTTCTAGTTATTTGAATACTCCGTAGGCATCTCCATCCAACAATTGAGCTGCGAACGAACTGGACGCTCATCCTCTCTGCCGTAGCATGTAGCTACGGCAGAGATACACAGTAAACACGCATTAAGGCTTATCTGGACTCTCTGATTGCAAACACTAAAAATGCTATAGGGTCATATGTGCAGTAAAATCAGCACCGTTTCCACAGTTTTTTCCCCTATAGTACTACTACAGAGTACTATAGCAACAAACTCGTATATACTGTTGCTACAGTACTCATCTGACCCGGATCCCTGCCAACTATTATCAGTGAATTCTGAATTGATCCCAGTGTTAAAAGTGGGATTGAAATCAGCATTGTCCCAAAAGATCCTTTCGTTATTCGCTATTATCTGTTTACACCCTCCCGGTTTGGACTGCTACTAAAATCCGTGGTCATTGTCCGTTGGATCAACGTTGTGCGATCTAGATTGAGGGGCGATTTATGTGAGTTGGAGTTGCTTTTTCTCCCTGAACCCCTATACTATTATCTATTATCCTCATACACCCTAACATACTCGGATCGCGAATAAAATCTGCGATTATGGACCGTTCGATCATTGTTGGACGGCTCAGATTGAGGGGGAACTAATGTGTCGTGAAGTTCCTTTTTGGGGAGGGTACCTTTGCATTAATGCCAAGTGCGGCTTCGCCGAGCAGGGCTCCACGGCGGCGGCGCCGGCCCTCCTCATCCACGGCTTCGCGGAGGTCTGGCTCTCGTAGCGCCACCAGATGGACGCCCTTGCCTCCCCGACCGCCGTGGATACGGTGACTCCAACTCACCCGCCGCCCACTCCATCTTCCCCAGCCTCCCCAAGGTTCAATTCTTGGTTTCTCCGTTCATCATCTTGGTATTTCTTGGGGTGGTGCATGGCATGAATGACTGAATGTGTTCGTAAATTTAGTTTTAGCATCCATTCACACATGGAAAGAGCCGCGCAAGCTAGGTGTGCGAAAGGCAAATGCTTCTTCTACCTCTTGAGTCTTGACTAAAAGAAATCGTATAGAGTTCGAAGCGAATGCAGATTTGATTAGAGGGGTTGGTTAGTCCGCATGATAGGCAGAATGGTGGGTTCACGCTCAATTACCCAGGCCACTGTGGCACGCTACCGTCCTGCATATTCTTGCATCCATTTTTATATGTATGTCCTTGTGCATTTGGTTTAGTAATGGAGTGGTCTTCATTTTGGAAAGTGTACAAAAAGGAGGGGATCAGAGCATGCCTGTGCATGTACAGCATACTTTGTGGCTTGGTCATTGATCTAATCCACCCACCATCATCTACAGGAAAATTGCTATGGGAAGTATGCATTAGTCTTCTTATGCTACTTGTATCTGCAATTTAGCTAATATTTGCTCTCTTTGAAGTAGGAACAGGACTTGGTATTCCTGAAGCAAGACATACACACAAGATTGCTCGTACAATGAACGTTTTCACGGTTGCAGCTTGCTGAGCTTCTGATGGAGGAATCTCTGTTGTTCTTGCTGAGGGCGTTGATGGGTTGCTGACCCGCGCTCTCATCACCATCATCATGCAATATTTTCTTTGGTACTTTCAGGAAGTGCAATTCTAGAGTAGCTATTTGTGTCATTTCCTTGTCAAGTAGCTAGTCATACACATTTCTGGTATAAAATGTGACATGAATGGAGACTGACATATCAACTTGGATAGTAGTTTGCTGTATACACGATGATGCTTAGCAAGTTGGAACTTGGTTTAACTTGAATCCTGGGATATGAAGTCATATTGGGCTGTTGTGCTACCTATTTATATTTTCCCAGTGAGATAACCTTATCAAGAAGCTGAAGTATCGTATACTGGATCATAGACCTCTTGTGAGCATAGACAGATAGACCTAAACCCTCCACAAAGAAAATATTAGGCCCTGTTTGAAAAGCAGGGTTCTCACTGGAAACAGTTCAATTCCCGTAGGAATCCTACGGAACTCCGGTGTTCCAAACAGGGGTAGTTTGTCCACTTGGATATCCTATGATTATTAGTTGAAGATTTAAAGAGATGGTTGATGAACTAGGTTTTTGAGTATTGACACTATGTAGAAATGAGTAATGTCAGCTTAATAAGTCATTCTGAACATCAGTTTCTTGAGTATTGATAATATATAAACAGGTTATTGTAGTAGTGAAATTCATGTGCCATTATGTTAGCTACCTTTAAAATGAAAGATTGGTGGCTGAAAATCTGAAAGGCCATATCAATTGTTACACCAAAAGCCTTCTTGGTTTCATTTTATTCCTTTCGCATCTCTGTTTTGTAATGGCAGTACACACATGTTCAAGAGGAATACAGCATCAGGAAAGGGCCACTTCCCCCTTCTCTGAAGATTACACTAAACCACACACCCGCGGAGATTTCAACAATGTAGGACCTAGTTTACCTTCCGGCAGTTCTTCCTGATCTGTCCACTAGATCCTGTGAGGGGGCTGATGTTGCCCATCTTCACCATTGCGCTGCTGAAATCAGTGAAGAACGTTGCCATGTTTGAAGCGTAGGTGGTAGTCTGGGAGTCTGCTGAGCCGCCATTGAACAGTTGCTGGTCAGAGTGCAGGACGCCCTTCTTGTTCTGCAAGTTCTTGTAGTAGAAGTTGTCGAAAACATAGGGTGTCGACGCATCGAGGGGAGAGATGTTATTGTCACCTGTTGTGTTTGGACAATTGGATTTCAGGGACGTTGCAAAGGACGTGTCGATGTTGGTTTCGCTATATATGCGGGTTCTGAAGTTGATGCATCTGGCCTGGCCAATAGTGTGAGCCCCTGGCATTTTTTTGCTTGATATCAGTAACAAATTACCATCAGTAGTACCCTTGACAGTAAAACAACATATCTAGCTTGGACCATTCGTTTTTACAATAAAGCTGCAGCGAGGATTTGTTCTCCAATATTTTTACTTTTTGGATTTATTTCAGATGATATTATATATACACCAAAAGCACTATCTTACACATGCTTTTGATAGCAAGAATTGCAACGTGTAAAGTACCTGAGAGCGCAATCATGTCGGTTGCACTCAGTCCTTTGTTTGCGAAGGACTTTGTGAGATCACCAAGGTCAAGGGTCGGCGCGGGGATGTCATTGTTTGCAGTATCTAGCCTTGCTATCGTTGAGTCCCGTCGTCCCAATTGGACAACCCAAGTAGGTCCTCCTAGCTGAAAAGTAATTTGTCAGTTTGTTTCTTTGTATTGGAGTGCATGGAAGATATTTGGTGACTTCTGAGACTTTTAGATATGTCAATCAATTTCTGTACAACCCTTGACTATTTGAGTTGACTATATTTTTAATACTTCCTGATGAATGTTTGGTATAGAATTTTCATAACTGTCTACATGCAGGTTTTCTTCATTTCTGTTGCTAAGTTACTAGTGTCAGAACTTCCTGAAAACTTTTTGCAGTCAAATTGCTCACAACTTGAAATCCTTTTTTGTTTTGTCTTACCACAACAACGGAATCGCGTGCTGCCACAGCGAGGATGTCAGCGCATGACACCACCTGCGGGCAGATCCCCTCAACCTGTGCCTTGATGTTGTCAATCACATCAAATCCACGCAGGGAATTGTTGTTTGGAACAGCAGTCTTCTCTCCAGTGAAGGTTGGGGTGTCATCCAGCAGCACCGAGCCATCACAACCCTGCATTGTCAGGATTCCCACGGTTAGTAGTGAGAAAAATGTAACGTATGAGGTATGTGCGGGTTTCAGAACACTTGCATTTACAAAACAGTCGTGGAAGTGGAGGCGGAGCAATGATGCACCCATGCGGTTTTCCCTTGCAACGGCAGATCTCACGGCTGTTTGGATGGTGGACAGTGCATTAGGGCATGACTTCTCGTAGAAAGTTGCACTAAGCTGAGCTGAAACCAAGCTTGCAGCGAAGAACAAGACCATGACACTGCAAGTGAGGGGTTTAGGGGAAGCCATTTGGTTAAGGCTTGAGTGCAGTGTGCTGGTCAAATGTGCATGGGTATTTATAGGCAGAATGGTGTACACACGCTCAATTACTCTTTTGTATATTCTTGTAGCTTTGAATATTCTTTGCAGTCTCTTATTTGATTTTTTCCCCATCAGGCTAACTGGCTAGTTAATGGAGTGGTCTACAGTCAGAAAGTGCACGGATGGAGAGGATCAGACAGCGCATGCCTACACTGGCTGATATACTTTGTGATTTAGTCTTTGATCCAATCCACCGATCTGTCATGGTCTACAAGAATTTCTAAGAAAGTATACTCATGCCTATTAAGGTAAATGATATCCATAGATGCAAATATTTATGCACCTCTAGGTGTACCGTGTACATCAGTATATCAACCTAGTCCTATTTTGCTTGGAAGCAAAAGAAATAGGGTAAGATTCTTATAATGGAGGCGTTTTATGTTTAAAAAAATTGAATCTGAGGTGTTTTATGGTGGCAAATTTGAATTCCTGGTGGTTTTGTTTTACTGGCTGAAACATGCTGTTTATGGATACTTGTCCTACAATGAGGCTAGAGTTGTTCATAGTAAGATGTAGCCAAATTTGTTATGGGTTTAGCTACTTGAGAAAAGTTTTGCAGTGGACATTAGCTATTTCTGTTATCAATCAGCTGTACTTTCCCCCCTAATAAGTTTGTATGAAATCTTGCACTACATAAGTAGAATGCAGTATTTCTTTCATTTTACCCTCTCTTTGGAAGTGGGAAGCTTTCTACAATACGGCATCTTTTGGTGCTATATATATATATATATATATATATATATATATATATATATATATATGGAAACATAAACCTCTAATGAATACTATAAGAAAATGATGTTTGGGGAGTTCACATTGTTTTGGAGGGTATTTGAGAGTGAAAAATGGTGGAGCAACATGCATGAAATTGAATCTCCAAGGTAAGTACGTAGATAGCCTTGCTCTAAAATAAATTATGGCAAACATAATAAAAGACTAGAAGGAAATAAAGTGGGATTGCAACCAAGGATTGAAAACCGAACCGGTTGAAATCCCGGTCAGCGCCCGGTAACGGTAATCGGACAGTTACCGGAAATCTCGGAAAAAACCCGAATGAATTTCAAAAACTGATATTTGAATTGCCGATTTTGAAAACCGGTTACCGGAAAAACCGGTCAAACAAAAACCAGAAAAACTGTCCAGAATTTTGAATTGACAAATTTTGAATTAGAAAATGTTTAATGAAGTGCATATTTAGCTCATACAATACGTAATCTAGCATATTTAGCTCATACAATACATAATCTAACATATTTAGCTCATATGAAGTGCAAACCTGTCAAAAACAATAATTCAAGTATATTTAGCTCATACAATACGTAATGTAGCACAAAATACGCCTAAACCAACCTAGGAAGTGATGAGAGAAGTTAAAAATTCAAATTTGAAATTGAAATTTTTCGGTCGGTTACTGTTCACCCGGTCGGCACCGGGAAATCCGGTTACCGGCCGGGTTTTTTTCCCCCTGATTGCATTCATCAGTGCCTTTGAACTACATGGATGTTTGGTAAAGGTGCTGATTAATTAAAATGATCACTTAATAAAAACTGTTACCCAAATATATAAATGGCCCTAACTTTTTGTAACGCACATTTAAACGTGTTATATTAAAATATTCTCAGAACACAACACACAACAAATATAAAGAACACTAGTAGCACACTGTAGCATGCATGCTTCGCTGAGACCATGGTTTGACATGAACGGGCGCTAGAGTATCAGCTATGAACTTGCATAACACTGCTGTTGCTTTATACAGGATGATTATAAAAATCTAACATTCATTTAGCAACCTGGAATTATTGTTAAGCTTGAGTCACGAAGTACAACATGGCATCGAGCCATTTACTGCAGTACTGCCCGTACATACACCGCTGAGTGGGAGTTGTAGATGATGACTTGGACTAGATTACACTCCAGGTCGGAAACCATCAAGAATGATCATCCAAAAGTCGAGCTGCAATTGCAACGAATAAATATAATAGTCTCCAGATTGGAGTGGCTGTATTGAGATACATATGTGTGAGGCCTGACGCCTGAGTATCAGTTTGGTCATAACCTCAAGTCAGGTGTGAACCATTTCGATTTGGCCGGATCTTACTTTGTCAACAAACTAGGCGCAATTAGTCACTTTTGCCAAGTTGTGCTCCTTTTCTTTTCTTTTTCTTTTTCTTTTTAAATGAGGAGGTTAGTAATATATTAATAAAAGTAAAGGAGCGATGCATATCCAATTTCATGTTTCATGTATGCAACTCCCCCAAACATTGGAAGTTTCTCTTGATTGTCAAATCTTTCACTGTATTGTTTGCTCTTAAATTTGGACTTTGGACTTTGGAGGCTTGTCCTCTGGAGGTAGAAGGTTATACAGCATAGAACTAACAGTTCCCCTCGTGTCTTCTTCTTCTCCCTAGCTTCAAGATGAAGTTTTTTGCTTTGTTTCTGTCATGGGCTATTGAAATATACAGAAAACAGCCCAAAAAAAGAAGAAAAAAAAGGAATGTAGACCAGAAAATGGCGGTGCATATTATAAGCTGCATCCAAAGACTGGTAGATAAAAAAGAGGGCATGCCATGCACAGCGAAAGCGATTGTAATCGTGCATGTCGTTCATGTTAATTTACATGTATGATGATGGCCAGCCAGCGGCAGTGGTGCTCGAGGGCGGCCGGCAATTAAGCTCGATCCAGCACTGCACTGCACTGCACTCTAGGAATTGGATCACTCTTCCTATTTCAAGTTGAACCGGTTAAAGCGTTCCTGCTAAGATCCTATAGGTCGGTGAAATCAAATGGTCGTTCGGATGGTTGTAGCCAGCCATATATATGCTCCCAGTTCACTCTTCATTTGATTCTAGCCCTGCATGCAATGTAATGCTTGAGGTACGGATAACAGTCAACAATTTAAGCTACGCATAGTATTTGTGCATGGACTGGATATACAGAGCGGTTGCAGTTTTTTTAGAGGGTAGACCACACACTCAACGCACACCACACACACGCTTGTGCGTCCCTTGTTACACATGTTGGGAATTTTTGTGGAAACACTGGTACCTCAGACGTCTCCTATTACATACATTGAGAATTTTTTTGCAGAGGCATCGGAACCTCATGGAGTGCGGACACGGGCCCTTCGAGTGGGAGCAGTTGGTGGCGATCGAACTAGTGATCAGTCAGTCCAAGCAGAAAAAGGGAGCACAAGGAGAGGAAATGGCGGCTCGGCTCTTTTCAAGAATCTTCAGTGCCTTGCCCAGCTTGTGTTGCCATGCATAATCGTGCCGGACAGCCTGTGTGTGGACAAAATGGATAAATTAACGACAATCTTCTTCAGCGCCAAGTTGCAGCATCACAATCAGCGCTACTGTTTACTTGGAATATTAGAGAGAAATGTTTGGCTTTGTTTGATTTCATCGCTCATCAGTCCACACTCCATAGCGCATGCCGCAAAGGTAAGTGTATACAGTTCAACGGCAACAATGTGGACAGACAGCAGTCAGCAAGCTCCACCCAGCATGATTCAGCTGAGGGTATCCTGTAACATTAACAACAGCAGAAGAAACTTCCCATGAAAACCGAGACAAACAATAATAGTTCAGAGTAGCTACTTCAAACAAGCTAGCCATTTTTGAGGTCAAACAGTCAGAAGCACGGGTCTCATCTTGAGATCTCAGTGTCTGCTCCAGTACAACTACAAGCAGGTCAAAACGAACATCAGAGGGGCTTCGGCTTATATTACAAGAGCTTTAGGTTGATGCTCGTAACTCGCAGTTACATTGCTGTATAAGTAGTGCGAGTGTATATACTTCTGTACAGAAAAGGTCACACGTTCTAGTGTACCTATGGGCTATGGCCTTTACATTCTGAAGAGAAACAAGAATAATCGATGCTACATATGGACCTAAGCTAGATGATCCATAAGCTGCCTTTTTAAGTGCATGTTATACTTGCGATTATTGTAGCAGCACTACAGATCATTCAAATGCAGTGTTGAAATATCCATACGATCGTATCTTGATATGCAGTGTCACTAAACGTTGCATAATAGATACACACATGAAAAGAGGCATGCAAGAGAAAAACTCAACACGGGCCTTATTACAGCTTTACTGATACTGAGTTACAAATAGTAAGCATAACAAACAATTGCACTATGATCTGAGACTTAATAGTACAGGACGTAGTAGGGAAATGTCGGAAATGCACTCAGCTTGTGGTGCTGCTTACCTTTTTAGCTTGATGGCAAGGAACCGAGGATGAAATAGGCTGAGTATCCTGAGCCACTGAGGTTTTTCTAGTTGAATGGCTGAAATAAAAGTGCAATTCAGTACTTCAGTTTATAAAATTCGATCAGACTGAAGCCATTAGCAATGAATGAAATAACAGAACTACAAATTCCAGATTTTGCTTTAGATTTTTTTGCAGATGTGTGGGTGGCAACATTTTTTATCCAGTTATTCCTGTACTTGTGACACAGTATATGATTTGGTAACTTTATACTCTTGAAAATTTGAAAGACTTCGCACAAGCTCTTCTAATCTATATGGCACTTTACAACAAGAATGCAAGTGGTTAACTGGTTAACATACAGAGTATCACATTGATGCCATCAGCTGAAAATAATCAAAACTGGGAAGGTTTTAGATCAGTCTGGAATAGTTAGGACTTTAACTCTCATTACTTATATTACACTTTGAAATGAATAATTCACATAAAGGCTAATTGAGACTATGGTGCAAGCTATGCACCATGCTAAACCTGACAGACTGTGATGGTTATGAATTATGATAGATTGTTATGTTCTTATTCTCAGCGAGAGTTAGCAAGCTGCATTACTTCCAACTTCATCTGGTTTCCAAACAAACTGGATACATTCATGCAATGGCACTCCCCCGAACTAGAAGCTCACGGTGTCTTGCACAAAACATAGAGGGGTGCTAGTGATGCATGGGCTTAACCAAAGTTATGAATTGCAAGTGAAATTGTACTAGGCGTAGATAAACTCACTCACTTGCTGGTCCTTATAGCATTTCCAAGAGGGGGCACCGTCACCGTCATCCCATGTTCCAGGAGCCAACGAAGCCACCCCCCAGGGGGATCTGCTTTTGATCACTGGAGCTATAACATCCCGTTTTTCAGTTTGTGAATAGTAATTGTTTTTGTCGTTTGGTTTTAAAAACTTATTTCAACTTAAGTTGTATTTTTAAATCTCAAACTTTTACCTCAAATTCAAACCCCTCTCATTGGGCTCAGCCCACTTTCTCTCTCACTTGGGTCGGCCCGTCTTTCCTCCTGGGCTTAGCCCACCCAATCTTGGCCTTCTCCCCCGGCCCACCTCCCTCCCTTTTTCAGCCAGGCACCCCCTGCCCCCTTCTTCCCTCCCGGCTCAGCCCCCGAGCCAGCCCTGTGCTTGTCGTGCGCCCGCCCGCAACCAGTCAGCGCCACGCCCGACGCTCTGTTGCCTCCAACTGCTCCCTTGACCCCGACGCCCTCCTCTCGTCGGGTCCTGTCACCACCGCTCCCCACCGTTTTAGCACCCTCGTGCACTCTGGCCACGCCCTCGTGCGCCTTGTCCCGCCCGGCGCTCTCTGCCTCCCCCCCCCTTGACTTCGGTGACCCACCCTCGCCTGGTCTCATCGCCCTGTCACGTCCTGCCCATTGCCAGCACCTGTCCTCACTACGCCGTGACGCCAGTGCCCAGCCATCACCTGCCTACGCCGCGTTCCGTCTCGTCGTCCCCACTTCACCTGCCCATGCCCTTCTTGTCCTCGCCATGACGCACGGACCTCCACCCGTCCCATCGCCCAGGCCCGTGCAAGTCATCGCCAAGCCACAGAGCTCCCATGCTGCTCTCAACTACCGCCTCAGACACCGCGTCGTCTCTGAGCCTCCCAACGGCTCTTCCTTCCCTCCCCTTCGGCTATAAGAAGCTCGAAGTCCCCTCTCGTTCCTCCCCTCATCTTCCCTTCGCTTCTGATAAGTGACACCAGAGAAGAGCCCAAGCAGCCCCCCCCATTCACCTCCTTCCCCCATCCAACTATCTCACTCTCGCTCGCATTGCTGTGGTTGCCCGAAGCCCTGAGCTCTGAGTTCAAGCCGCCGCGCGCCTCCTTCAGTTCTCGCCGCACCAGTGCAGCCCCCTCTTCTACCCGCATCAATTCGTGCCCAGAGCTCCTTGAAGCTATCCCCTCACTCGTTTTTAGTTTTGTGTCGTAGGAACCGTCGTCTTTCCTCTTCTCCTTCAGTCCCGGCCGACCCCTTCATCGTGGTCCTCCTTCGTCTCCAACAGCGAGCTCCCCCACCATCGTTCGCCGTCCACCGACCTCCTCTGACCTCCCTCTCGGTCTTGATAATCTCCCTTCTCCGTGCCTTGTTCCCCCTCTTATCTTTTAGACCACACCGCGTTGTCGAACTCCTTTCGACCACGCCGCGTTGTCGAAACTCCTTCAGACCACACTGCGTTGTCGAACTCCTTCCGACCACGCCCTGTAGTCGGTACTCCTTCCGACCACCTGTAGTCGATACCCTTTCTGACCACATGTAGTCGATACTCCTTCTGACCACCTGTAGTCGATACTCCTTCTGACCACCTGTAGTCGATACCCTTTCCGACCACATGTAGTCATATCCTTCCGACCACTTGTAGTCGAAACCCTTTCCGACCACGTGTAGTTGATATCTTTTCGACCACATGTAGTCGATACCCCTTCCGACCACATGTAGTCGAAGCTCCTTCTGACTAAGTTGTGTAGTCGAAGCCCCTTCCGACCACGTCATGTAGTCGAAGCCCCTTCCGACCACGTCATGTGGTCGAAGCTTCCGACTATGTCGTGTAGTCGAAGCTCCTTCCAACTACGTCGTGTAGTCGAAACCCATTCCGACCGCGTCAACTCAAAGTGGTCAGTACTCAAAACAAACAGTACTCAGAACTAGCAGTACTCTAAGCCAAAACTTTAGAAGCTTCGTTCTCCGCCATTATAACACCGATTCTGTTGATTTTTGTTTCTAAATTTGTATAAATTCAAGACCTTGCTAATAGCATTAGTCTTATGTAATTTGGAGTTCAGTTTATATTTCTTGTGTATTTATTTGTTCTTTTTTCTTGTGGATTCTTTTTCCGGCACGTTCGTCCGAATAGAGTTCGGAGAAGCGGGAGATCTCCAGTTTAATCAAGCACAAGACTTTCAAGACAGATCTCCAGTTTAATCAAGCACAAGACTTTCAAGACTCTCTCTCCTTCACTCTAGGTGAGTCAATGCTTTGATCATTTTGGACCTATATTTTACGCAAATTATATTACTTTAAACTACCAAAATTGCATGCTTTAATTCTTTAAGCAAATGTATGTTAAACCTTAAGGTAGTTAAATACCCATTTGATGATTAATTAATTATTATACCATCTTTTGGCAATTGAATCCATTATTCCGTGTCACCCTAGAAACTATGCGGTAATTACTAGTTATATGTTGTATTTAAGAGACATCTAGTCTTGCTTAAGTATCGGGGCATTAAATGCCCTAATCAACATCTCTTAAAATCATGAAATTGGATTTGGCCAGTCATTGTGGGCAAATGACTGAGATGGTTGAGTTAATGTATGTTGCTCCTCAAAAACCCTAATAATTGTTATTACCCCTTCTGAGCGGCTGGTATGGTGGATGGTATGATGGTGGGTGCTAATGTAGCCTATGGAATGTTGGATTGGTGGAATATGGTATGTACCGCTAGATAACCTAAGGACTTAATCCTATGATGACCTCCCAATATAAAACAGTACAACCACAAGTCTATAATGGTGTTGACTTAGCTAAATAATTTATATCTGTCAGTACGAGTTGCACCAGGTAGATGAATCGCGACACTGTAAGCCTTTGCGGCGATGGGTCGGAATGCACGACGAAAGTCGTTAAGAGGGCGCAAGAGGGGTTCTGGGTAAGTGTTGACACAGGTGTGAGAGCGTAACCCTTCTCAGGTAAAACCTTAGTGGGTGTAACAAATACTAAGTGAGGTATTGTAAAGGCCTTATGGTAACATCAAGACGATTATCTCTTGTGGGTAAAGATGTACATCCTCTGCAGAGTGTAAACTGTTCGAACAGCCGTGCCTACGGTCAAAGGCGAGCATGAGAACTTACTAGAGTTAGTTTTATTTCAAAAACCTTTGTGGGTGAGATGAAAAATGTGTCGGGCTCACCTAGCCCTGAATTTGGATTTTTCCTGGGTGGTCGTACCCAGTGATGTTAATAGGTAGAGGTAACCTTCATTGTTATAAATATTGCACAATTACTCTTTTTAATAAAAATATGATTTGGTTAAAATGCTAAGTGGTAGGAATTTCTAATTATGATAATTATAAAAAATGCTTTTGGCAAATAAAAGAACACGGGTTATCCTTATTAAGCTTTGCATATATATCATTTCATTTTGTGTGTTGGCTTGCGAGCACAGAAGTTGTGCCCATCCTTGCTCCCCCTCCCAACCTTCAGAGTTCGTGGATCAAGGATACTACGTCTACGCCTACTACGAGGATCCAAAAGTTGACGGATAAGGAAATGATAAAGAGTATTTTAGTCTTTAGTTGTTCGGATCTCACCTCAATCTAGCTGGCTCAGACAGTGGTTGTATATATCTATCATTATTCAAGTCTTTGAGTAATATCGGACGTACACGAGTTACCCCAGTCGCTTGCCTGTGGGGAGATGTGCTCTCACCCCTTTTGTTTCCGCTACTTTTGTGTTGTAATCATTTGGTCTGTTCGGCCTTTATTGTAAAACTCGACCCGATACGTTCATTGTGACTCTGATATTTATAATATAATATTTGGTTTGGTTTACATCTTGTATGAAATGATTCAGTGATGTATTCTGTGAACGCTATCTACTAATCAAGAGAATAGATCAGAGCTTTCACAGAGGATTCTGAATTATGAAATCCGGGTCCGACACCTCCAATGTCTCTTTCCAGTTTCCATAATGTCTTCTTTGAGGTTGGAAAGTCCCTCTCAACCTCTGGCCCATGATTCTTTCATACATTATATAATCATCTAATCATCATATTGTCTGAATTTATATCAGATTGTGTTCTTCTGAGGTCTACTCATATCTTGAGAGGAAAAGGCAGTATTGCCCCCCCAACACCATTTTTCATCTGAATCTGCTCTTCTATAGCACTATTCATATCCTTGTAAGAAGTTATATCTGCTGTCTAGCTCACCATTACATAAGTTTATGTTAAAAGTACTGCAAAATTAAGATTGCACATTCGTTTTGTTTTGCCCTTCTTCAGAAAGGAGCATACAAATTTCTGAACTCATAAGGAAATATTAAAACATAACGAAATACAGGAGTACCACTTTGTCATCTGTAATCTTTTAGCCCCGTTCAAAAAAAAATAGTAATCTTTTAGAGATGACTTTTTCTGATAAGCTTTTCGTTTTCATTTTGCAATAATTCTGCCATAAACCCTAAAGTTAAAATGTACTGTACACAATCCATGAACAGGCTGTTTTTGGTACACAGTAGTTGGCCTTGGCCAACTTTAGACAATTGTACGTAAGCTTCCATTAAAAGAAAAAATCCCAGAAGCCAATGTCTGCGCTTACTTTACTGACAAGGCTTTCTTTTATTCTGGTAGGAATTGCAATCTTAATTTCAATTGCTTTATTGAGAATGATTGTTTCTTGTACATTGATGGTCAGGGAATCGGTTCATTTGAAATCAAAGACTCCAGGTCAGTTTAGTCAATGTTCTGAAACAAATCAAGTGCCCATGCACCAACTACGTTTCATGAGTTGCACATTTTTCATATCATTATGAAAATCAGGCCTAAAAGGAGGAGAATAATTTTAATTAATTCTTCTGTCTGTCCAAGTCTTAGTTAGCAACCACCACATGTACTAGTCCTAGAAAAGAAATAGCAACACACCATCTTCTTCCCTTCCCCAAACATCTTTATAGCCTCACACGGCACATAACAATGGCGACCTTGCTGTTAGCATCATTGCCAAGCCGAAGGGAGCAGGAAGGAAAGGAAGGCAGGAGGCAGCGACAGCAAAAGCATGGATTGCTGCATTTGCAGCCCCATGGCCTCCATCTACAGGCCTCCAAGGAACACCGTCTGCTCCTCCTGCTACGAAAGTGCCAAGGCCATCATCTCCTTCTTGAACAGCGATGAGCGTGCCGACGACCACGGCTTGGTGAAGCCCCGTGGATTGATCAAGCCCAACAGCCCAACCAAGGCAAGAGCTCCAAACTTAATTCCTTAAAGGTTTCATGGGTTAAATATCTCAATTGTATGCTTCCCTTGAATATCTTGAGTGGTTTTCAGTAGAGCAATATTGGTAGAGAATGAATTGACAAAGGGAATTAAACCCGCATATAATGCAAGATAAACTCTTGATGCATCGCAGTATTTAGGTTCATTGACGTGTGGTTTGCTGTCAATATTGTTTTGGTTACTGGTGAGCTGCATGTCTCAATCACGGAGCTGTATGTTTGAACTGCAAGGTTTGGTGCGAATTGTTAGAGATATAGTTAGAGATATGATTTGTTAGAGATATGATTTGATTGATTTGGTTTCCTTATCTGTAACATGTATTGTATTATATATTCTGGCCGGTTGGCCCCTGATAATACAAGTCGATATTCTATCATGGTATCAGAGCGTTACCTCTAATCGCTTCGTCCCGTCGCTTCGTCGGCATCATCCCATCACCGTCGCCTCGTCGGCCTCTCCGCCCGATCCGCCGATCCGCCGCCCTGGTCCGGCCCCGTCGCGGCTCGCTAGGAGGTGCCGGAAGTCGTCGCCGCCGCCCGGTCCGCTCCGTCGACTCATTCTGCCGCCGCCTCCGTCGGCCGCCGCCGCCTCGGTCGACCAGTCGTCCGCCGCCGCTCCGCCGCCGCCTCGATCAGCCGCCAAGTCGACGCTGCCGCCGCCCGATCCGGCCCCGTCGCGGCTCGCGGCTCAAATCAACTTGTCGCCGCCGCTTCTCGCTCGACCAGACACCACCGCCGCTCCCGCCGCCGCTTTAGTCGACCAGTCGCCGCTGCCGCTCCGCCCGCCGCCTCGGTCGACTTGTCGTCGCGGCTCTTGGCTTTTCGCTGGAGCCTCACCCGCCGACTCACCGCCGCGGTGGTATCTTCGGCTTCTTCGCGCGGGAGCCTTCACCCGCCGCCGGACTCACCCGCCGTGCCGGGAACAGACCCGCCGCCGCCGCCATCAAAGGAGCACGGCAGGGGGAACCCTAATCCCCGCCTCGCTCGCCGTGCGTGCGTGGCCGGCACTGTTAAAAACAAGCCGGTGAAAAGAGGCCGTGAAAGAGAGAGTAAAAAAAAAGCGTTGTTTTAACCGCGCGCCGTCCGGTAGCGCTTTGTTAGACATCGTTGTCTTGGTCGCCATGGCAAATCGGCCGCCGCCTACCAATGGGCACCGCTTCCCTTCCTCACGCCCGATGATCTTTGGCGGTGTTAACTACACCGACTTCGTGTCTCACATGCGCATTCATATGCGTGGTCTTCGTTCTCTGGGGCGTTCTATCTGGCGATGTCACTGTCCGCCATGCCCTACTCCTCCGACGGAGCCCTACGCTGTTGCGCTTCCCCGACGGTGACACGGTACCGCCATTGAGGTCTTGGCGCCTCATCGATGAGAAGCGCGCCGCTTATCAAGAGGCTGGACACCTACATGGATCGCTTGACTATCTACACTCGGTGGTGCGGCGACGACTTTCGGTCGCTTCTTGTCTTCATCGCCGATGTCCACCTCGTTCTCTTACGAGATTGTGGATTTTCTTGGTACGTCGGATGTGGACTCATCTTCGACAGGCCTTCGAACCCTCGGAGATGCCTCTACTTGTCGGTGAGTTCGTCAGAGCACTCTCTTGGCAGGTGATGCTCTTTCATGACGCCTTCTACGCCGAGTTTCGCGATCGGCGCCAATGGACTCTCTTCGCCCGCTTGGCCGTCGTTCTGTTCATCTTTGCTTGGTCGTCCGTCGACTGGAGTTTCAGGCGTATCTACGAGTTCCTTACTGCCGCCGCCCCGAAGTTCGAGCAGAGGCGTGCCCGACTACTTGCACGCCACCTCGTGTCACTCTTCCGAGGCCCTTACCGAGATACGTGCAGAGGAGACTCGTCTGAGTGGTACTGGTCTGATGCCACTCCCCTCCGTGCTCGCCGCCCGTACACTTGCTACACCGACTGCTTCACGCAAGATGTCTTGCCTCCTCGGTGGCCGCCACGGTGGTGGTGGCGCCCTCCATCTGGCGGTGGTAGTCCTCGCCGCTCCCATCGCGACAAGATCGGCCACATTGAGTCTCGGTGCTACAAGAAAGCGGCATATTTCACGCCGTTCTTCTCCTAGCACTGCACCGGTACTTCTACCACGACGTCGCGATCGACTACTTCCGCGATCGACTACTTCCGCATTTTTCTCACCGAGCGGGGAGATAGCGGACTTCGACGGCGCTTGCCGCCGTGGTCTTCCTCGGCAGTTCTGCGGAGTTCGCGATCGACTCTTGTGCAGCGAGAAACCACCTCCTACACGCATGTACCTCCCCGTGGATCCTTGATTCCGAGCATCCTTCCACATGACTTCCGATTCTTCCACCCTATCTTTGTTACACCTCTTGATTCTCCTGTCGGTGTTCTTACTGGCGATGGTACATCTCTTTCTCTGCAGTCGAGGACCTCTTAGCAACTCATCTTTTCATGTTCCTTACATTGCTCATGTTCCTCGTCTAACCATGCGACTTCTTTTCTGTGGCGACATCGACCTTGGTTATCGGATCATTCTCGACTCGACTCTTGTTGTGTTCGGGACCGCCACACGGAGCTCGGTTGGTTCGGCCCTCGGCGCCTTGACTCGCAGCTGCGTCTCTGGGAGCTTGACTGGCTTCACCTTCCTTCCACGCCACCGCCGCCGCCGATCTCTCCGCCTCTGTCACTCCGTCACTGGCTCTTTCCAACAATGGCATCACCGTCTTGGCCATCTGTGTGGCTCTCGTCTGTCGTCTTTAGTTCGTCGTGGTCTTCGGGTGCATCTCGGAGACGTGTCTCTACATTGTCGAGGTGTAAGTTAGGCAAGCGACTTCACTCCCTTATCCTCATAGTGAGTCGGTGTCTCAACGTCCATTTGATCTTGTTCATTCGGATGTTTGGGGTCGGCTCCTTCGTTTGAAAGGGGTCATCGATACTATATCATATTTATAGATGATTTCTCTCGCCACACTTGGATATATTTCATGTCTTCTCGTAGTGAGGTCTTGCCTATCTATAAACAGTTTGCCACTATGGTTTGCACACAGTTTTCCACTCCTATTCGTGTCTTCAGGTCGACTACCTGGCGAGTACCTCTCTCATCACTGCGCGGTTTTCTTCTTGCCGAGCAGGGCACTCTCGCTCAGTTCTCTTGTCCTGGTGCTCATGCTCAGAATGGTGTTGCTGAGCGCAAGCATCGTCACCTCCTTGAGTCGGCTCGTGCACTGATGATTGCCGCCTCCATTCCACCTCACTTTTGGGGAGGTGTTTCCATCGCCACCTATCTCGTCAACATCCGGCCTTCTTACGCTCTTGAGGCGCAATCCCTATTGAGCGCCTCGTGGTCTCCTTCCCGACTACTCGCCTTCGTCTGCATTTGGTTGCGTTTGCTACGTTCTCCTCGCCCTCGAGAACGCACTCAAACCGACCGCTCGATCCATTGAGTGTGTTTTTCGGGGTACAAAGTGCCGAGCACAAGGGCTATCGGTCTTTGGGATCCTGTTGGTCGACGGATGCGGATTTCTCGGGATGTGACTTTCGACGAGTCTCGTCCCTTCTACCCACGTCCTGTCTCTCCTTCGACTTCCTCTGTGGAGTCTCTGTCCTTTTTGACCTTTCCAGATACACCTATCTCGTCTCCACATATTCCTCATGTGGCCTCTTCGCCATTATCGCCGCTGTTTGTCTCCTGCGGCTCCTCGGGCTCCCCACTACACTCGTCTACACTCGTCGACCTCGATTGAGGATCTTCGGATGAGCCCACTTCTCCCGATGTTTCATCTTCTTCGATGCTTCATCTTCCACGATGGGCCGTCTTCTCCTCGCTTACGCTCTCGCGATCGCCGGCCGATTCGACCCTCTGCCTGCTTTTGCCTTTCTTTGGCGCGACTACTTGTGAGCCTGCCTCCTATCGGGATGCTGTTACTCATCCTGAGTGGCAGCATGCCATGGCCGAGGAGATTGCTGCCCTCGAGCGTACTGGTACTTGGGATCTTGTTCCTTTTCCATCTCACTCTCGTCCCATCACATGTAAGTGGGTCTATAAGATTAAGACTCGCTCGATGGCTCTCTTGAGCGCTATAAGGCGCGTCTTGTTGCTCGTGGCTTCCAGCAGGAGTATGGTCGTGACTACGACGAGACTTTTTGCTCTGTGGCCCACATGACCACCTGTGGCGCTCTTCTTTCGGTGGCGTCTGTCGCCATCGGGTCATTCTCAACTTGATGTCAAGAATGCCTTTCTTAATGGCGAGTTGCGTGAGGAGGTCTACATGCATCCGCCACCGGGTATTCTTCTCGAGGGTATGGTGCATCGCCTTCGCCGCTCTCTATGGCCTTAAGCAAGCCCCTCGTGCACGGTTTGGCGCTTCTCCTCTGTGGTCACTCTGCGGCTTTTCGGCAAGTGATCATGATCCTGCGCTCTTTGTCCACACTTCGCCTCGTGGTGGACTCTTCTCCTTCGTATGTTGATGATATGATCATTACAGGAGATGACTCGAGTACATTGCCTTTGTCAAGGCTCGTCTTAGTGCGAGTTCCTTATGTCGGATCTTGGTCCTCTTCGTTACTTCCTTGGGATTGAGGTTACTTCCACTCCAGATGGTTTCTTTATGTCCCAAGAGAAGTATATTCAGGATCTTCTTGATCGTGCCTCTCTCACTGATCAGCGTCCTGTTGAGACTCCTATGGAGCTCAATGTTCACCTCCGACCCTCGATGGCGAGCCTCTTTCGATCCGCTCGTTATCGCCATCTTGTTGGGAGTCTTGTCTATCTTGTTGTTACTCGTCCGGATATCACTTATCCAGTTCACATTCTGAGTCAGTTTGTTTCTGCTCCCACTCAGGTCCACTACAGCCACCTTCTTCGAGTTCTACGATACCTTCGTGGGACTATCTCTCGCCGGCTCTTCTTTCCACGCTCCATTTCATTCTGACTTCAGCTTATTCGGATGCTACTTGGGCGGCGATCCTCGATCACGGTCTATCTCGCATCTTGTGTTTTTCTTGGTGGTTCGCTTATTGCCGGAAGGCGAAGAAGCAGATCGCAGTGTCCCGTTCGAGTCGCAGGTGAGTTGCGAGCCATGGCTCTCTTGACACAGAGATTACTTGGCTACGGTGGTTACTTGAGGATTTTGGTGTTTCGCATTACACCGACTCCTCTCTTGTCGAACGATGCAGTGCTATCGTGATTGCCGTGACCTCGTGAAGTATGAGCTCACCAAGCATATTGGTGTTGATGCTTCCTTCATGAGGTCTTGTGTGCATGATCAGGTGATTGCTCTTCAGTATGTGCCTTCAGAGCTTCAGATTGCGGATTTCTTTACGAAGGCCCAGACTCGAGCACAGCACGGCTTCTACCTCTCCAAACTCAGTGTTGTTGATCCACCATGAGTTTGAGGGGGGGTGTTAGAGATATAGTTAGAGATATGATTTGTTAGAGATATGATTTGATTGATTTGGTTTCCTTATCTGTAACATGTATTGTATTATATATTCTGGCCGGTTGGCCCCTGGTAATACAAGTCGATATTCTATCAGGAATGACATTGACAAAAGTTCCATGATCAATGCTTAAAGTTTGTTTTCAGCAACTGCCTTGTGCCAGTTGTTATGTGCTTGCCTTGTCAGTAGTCAGTACTAAACACTGAGCCCACAAAAGTAATTCTGAATAAAGTTTCAAGCTAGAGAAAGAATGACGGAGCATGCATTATCGTATATATTCTTTTCACCAGTAATACCGACCAAGATAGGCAAAATTCAGAGCTGCCTACGCATATGTCAGTCTCTGTCCAGTCTCCATATGCAAAATGGACACTTTAAGCAGCAGATAATAATGGCGTTGAAGTATTCTACCAACAGATTTTCTCCTCTCTCTGTGTTTGAATGAAATGCAGACGCAGGGGATGGGAGATGCATGGGAGCAGGTGAAGGAGATGAGTGGGAGGGAGGAGGAGGCGAAGCAGAGGGCGGGGTTCCTTGAGCAAGGCTTGGCGTTGGCGTGGAAGGAGGGGATCCACACCGACATCGCCGTGAAACCTGCAAGTGGGCCCCCAATCCCAGCCCACAAAGCTATCCTCGTGAGCCCGACCGATTTCATTCTCATGGGCTTTATACTTTGTTGGGCCGAGCTAGCTAGTACGGACTTCATTGTTAAGCCCAACTGCTGCACATGCAGGCCGCCAGGTCGGAGGTGTTCCGCCACATCCTCGACGACGACGACGACGACTGCAAGGCCCCCGCCGGCGACTCCATCTCCCTCCCGGAGCTCGACCGCGACGAGCTCTCCCACCTCCTCGCCTTCCTCTACACGGGCGCCCTAGATGGCGCGTGCACGGAGCGCCACCTGCACGCCCTCCTCGTCGCCGC
Source organism: Hsuehochloa calcarea (assembly GCA_036346395.1). Taxonomy (NCBI): domain Eukaryota; kingdom Viridiplantae; phylum Streptophyta; class Magnoliopsida; order Poales; family Poaceae; genus Hsuehochloa; species Hsuehochloa calcarea. The sequence continues at coordinate 29,116,689 of CM070613.1, forward strand.
CGACAAGTACGGCATCCCGTTCCTCGGGCGGGCCTGCGAGGCGCGGCTTGCGGCATCCGTGGAGCCGGGGAACGTGCTGCGGATGCTGGAGGTGGCGGAGCTGAGCTCGAGCGCCGCGCTCAAGGAGCGCGCCGTGGCCACGGTGGTGGAGCACGCGGAGCAGCTGGTGTTCTCCCCAGAGTACGACGACTTCGCCATCAGGAACGCCAGCTTGTGCGTCGAGATCACGAGGGCGCTGCTCGCTAAATCCACCAGGAGAGGCCGGATCGATCAGCTTGAAGGCTAGCCATCGAACGAGCCAATACAGCGATATTAAGATCTGGTGCTGCAGTGTTTTTGCTGCAATGGTCGCTGCAGTAAAATCGATACAGTACAGTGATATGGCACAGTAGTATTCACTTTCTCATGAAACATTATTTAGGTGGTGAACCTCAATGTAAATGATTTGGATCCATAACTAGTATGTATGTATATATATGAGATCATACACGTGTGTGCGTGTGCACGTGCGCGCGTGCGTACACTCTTGCTTAATTCGAAGCTTTTTTTAAAGAAAGATAACACAATACAATACTAGGCAAACTAATAACTGAAATATATGTGTGACTTGTAAGTAAAGATCCTTGGCAAGGAATGCAGGCTGCAAGCTGTTTTCTCCGTACTGGTACGTAGGTACTAGAGCTGGTGATTTGTCGATAGTCGTCGTCCATGCGTCTCTTGATGGCTTGCAAGCACTGCCTGTCCAACCATTTGCGCTTCCACCCTTGCTCTGCCATGAATAAGCAATTTGGAAGCAGTTTCTTACGACTGATTGACTGACAAATCTTCTTTTCTTGTTGAGCAAATCAAAGCATTACGTCCGTACAATGCATGCAAAAGTTTTCTACACTGGTGAGAAAATACCCAAGTTATTCTTTTAAAAAAGGGCCAAAGTTACAAAGTCCTGGGTCCATCTCATGCCGTTGGGCCAATTATTTACAAGCCCAGACCAGCATCAATAATATATGGTTTGATACACCAGCTAATAGCCAAACATGGATTCAAATTAATGACCTGTTCGTATGTATGCATGCTCCGGTGTAATACATAAAAAAACAACAACAAAAGGATATGCTGAAAATTAGTTAATCGAATTCTCTTAAAATTCGGTTTAATCTAGGCCGTTGATTATACATCGTGTCATCGATATAAGATCGGACATTAAACTTGTAGGCCCCTATGGTCGGATGCATCGACCGCCGAGGATGCAAGGGGGACCTTAACGAGAATCAAACACAACAAGCCACCCTGATGTGTTGCATATGTGTGGTACAAGTTACAAAATGGCATCCTCCTCCCAATTTACAAGGGGTCCTATTTATAGAGGGGGAGAGGGAGATCCTTGAAGTTGCATCGCCCTCGAGGTTTAGCTTGCTCCGGGGGCACTTTCTTCCATCGCTTCAAGTGGGTCCCGCCACGTCCGAGATACATGACGTCGTTGGCATTTCGTCTATGCGGGTGTCGACGGGACCTTGGCATGTGGACCTCGGACCAGGCCCGGGGTGGGTTCACCGATGTGTCACGCCTCATCTAGGTTGGTCATCGGACCTTGTCAAGGGTGGATCCCCCGATGTATGACGCCTCGCTGAAGTTGGTCCCCCAATGTGTGACACCTCGCTGAGGTTGGTCCTCGAACCTCGTCTAGGATTGGTCCCCGGACCTCGTCTAGGGTGGATCCCCCGATGTGTGATGCCTCACCGAGGTTATTGTCAGCTTGAGGTACCGCGGTGACCCTCCCCCAATAGTAGCCCCTCGCCGATCTGGGTGGTTGTCAACCGCTCACCATGGGCGGTGCACCGACTTGTAGGGGGTCCGCGCGCATCCTCGGGTCAACGATTCCACTGGTAGCATGCGGTGCACTCGACAACATGTTATTTTACCTTGATCCTCGCGTGAATTTTAGGCGATAGGTTGTGCACGCACCCCTAAGGTGGGTTGCCTTGGTGTTCATCGAAGGGCCACTACTATGTCAGAACAATTTTGGGTCATGTCGGGGAGTTCACCGTCACACAAAAAGGTGTGGGGTCACGAACAAATATGGAGTCATGTGTCGACTATCTAGATGCCAAAGTTACATGGAGACTCTGTCCCGAAAGAGTGGTTCGTGAAGTGGGGAGTCCTTGACTCATGGCTTTTGAGATGTGAAGGTATTAGGTGAAGTGCCAAGCTCGGCTCACTTGGGCGTGGTCGAGGCTTAGCCCTCGAGGAGCAACAAAATGCCGATGTGCACAAGGTTGACTCACGTGAACACATAGCAATGAGTGTGGCCGACTTTTTATTCCGAGACGCATAGAGCCCTCAAGTGAACAGGTCGTTGCGTGCGAACGCGTCGAGATGTGCATGGGCGAACCTCTTGTCTAAGGTGTGATGGTGCTTTAAAGCGTGGGAGGCCGATGGGCCTACACGTCAATTTGTACGAGCTCGATGGGTGACACTGAGTTAGATGACATATTAAGTTGTGATCGGTCGATGTATGTCAACATGCCAAGATGTGCAAGATCGACGCGTGCCTAAGGCCAACCTGATGAGGCTTGGCCCTCAAGGTGATGGGATATGCTCTAGGGTGCTATTTGCTCGACTCATCGATACATGGCACGCACCGGTGTGCCATGTGCTCAGCTCACGAAAGTGTACCCTACAAAGCGAGGAGAGCTCGATCTGGAGCTATGTTTGGTAGAGGGAATGCTCTCAAGGCTGATCACACCGCACCAAGACGATGTGTTGGCGCTCGCCAAGGTATAGCCACCAATCAAAGGGGAATCACATTATCGAGGAGACCCCAGTAGAGCCGAGATGGGTTCGATCGAGAGTGTGTCGTTGAGGCCAGGTTGTACCATATCTTATTGAAGCCATTGGGGAGTGTTATCCATCAATAGGCTAGTTGGCCTAGCAACAAAAGGAGGGGTGCGTTGGGGTTCAAAGTACTCTAGGCTGACGTGTCGCCCACGAGACAAGAAGGCGTGCATTGTCGCACGTGTCGGTTGACTTACCGAGGGGCAATAGATAGGGTGGCACTGACATCTATACGTGATGATGAGGGGGAGACATCTAGCTAGATACGTATCCATGCATGGAAAACGTCAAAGCGAGTCGCCATGGGCTGGGATGCTTGCATGGTGACGCAAACGCGTCTCTTCATACGCATGCATGCAGAACACTAGCAAGCTATATATATATATATATATATATATATATATATATATATATATAGGTTGCAACATGCACCATGATATATTAGAAGAAATAAAATCCAACGGGACAATAATCCATTGTTGCTTTGCTCCTACGTGGTATATCAGAGCCGTCTGATTCCACGTTTGCTTTACGCATACCCACAATAAGTTTTCTTTCTTACGTACCTCTCACACGTCTACATCTCGCTCCCCTCTCCCTCCCTCAATTCGCTAGCAGCGGTGGCTAGCATGAGCAGCGAGTGCGCTAGCAGCGGTGGCTAGCATGAGCTGCGAGTGGGCACAACAGCAATGACCAGTGTGCGGTGATGGCGAGTGGGTGTCGTGTGCGGGACCGGTGACAAGTAGGCACGAGTGGCAACAGCTGACGTGCGGCAGCGAGCAGACTTGGACGACAACGGTCGGTGTGCAGTGGCGAGCATGCTCGGCTCGTGGCATAGCAAACAAGTGGGCAGTGCCCAGTGGCGGCCGCGGCGGCGACGCATGCAGGCCTACATGCAATGACTGAGGACTGGGCGCAGAGGCAGCGGAGGCCGAGGAGCGAATAGGCCGGTGGAGGCTACGAGCGCGGGTGACAGTCGGGACTACGATGCAGGCCTGACGATGGAGGTCAAGGAGGGCACAGCGGAGGCGGCGGCTCAATTTGCACAATAGCTTGAAAAATTCAAGATTTATGTTTGAAACCCGCTTAAACCTTCATGAAACTTGAAACCTCCTCAAAAACTTTTCTGAAACCTACGATACAAAGCTTTAAGTTTCTGATTTGATGATTGAAACCTTGACGCTTCTGTTTTGAAAATTGAGGTTTAATTCATCAAAGTTTTAGTTTAAATCTAAAATTTCATTTCAGTTTAAGTTTTTGAAACTTGATGAAATCTGAAGCTCGAAACCTCATGAAACCTGAAACTTGAATCCCCACAAAACCTTATAAAACCCCGTGAAACTGCTATATATAGGGTGAGCTAGCGGCACTCTTAGCTAAAGTATGTAAGCTCTCGTGGGACGTGAGCTAGCTGTGCATGCCACACCATTGGACTTTTTGTGGGCATCAAATCCTACTCATCAACCATAGAGACGAAGTGCCACACCATTGGACCATGGACGGCTGACACACTAGTGTAACCCTCCACATCATCTACTAAAACAAATTATACACAGCGCTTACAATAAAATAGATAATTATTGTCTATACTCTAGCGGCCCAACAAATCACCTTGTGAGAAAACAAACTCTCTACAATGGGCATGACGTTGTTTATAAGCAAGGGTGGATTTAGGCCTCGGGCTGGGTGAGCTATAGCCTGAGGTCTGAAAATCTTATCAGTGTTAAAGCATATGAAAATCTCTTAAAAAATCATCAAACATTCGAGTTCGACCCACAAACAGCTGTTTATAAATTGCATTGGTTTACGCTAATAGATGTATCTTACCAGTGTTAAAGCATATGAAAATCTCTTAAAAAATCATCAAACATTCGAGTTCGACCTACAAACAGCTGTCTATAAGTTGCATTGATTTACGCTAATAGATGTATGTTCAGCCATAGGCGACCTCTTATGTCTCTCCGTCCTCTCCTCTCTCTTACACATCAACATAAATATGGTGTGACATTGTTTATAAACGCCAATCTCAATCTATTGTACATACCCTTATACCCCTAATAAATATTCCTATGGACCTCATTTGGATTAAGCTAATCGACCGCCGATTGATTGCACTATAAAATCTTCTCTTTCAAGATTGGCGGCGCATCCTTTTCCTCCTTGCCGGCTAGGTAGCTGCTACCCTAGCAAGTGACTTCGTGCAGGGACGAGGGGTTTGACCTGCGTCTTGTGCATGCGCTTGGTACATATATAAAATAAATAAAAAAACTTCAATCCGGGTGTTTGGTCTAGTGGTATGATTCTCGCTTCGGGTGCGAGAGGTCGCGAGTTCGATTCTCGCAACACCCCTACTAATTTTATCAGTTTTGAACATTTTGCCTTTTTTTTGCCCTTTCGGAATTCATTGGCTTTGTCAATTGTTCTATCATTTGAGAAAGAATTCACTAAAAAATTAAAATAGAAACGTGTTTTATATATTAGTGTCATCGATCCATCTACAGAAGTTAGAGTGCATATATAATAAACAAGAGGAGCAAATGAACTTCGACAAACATTTCTTCAGAACCAATTCGAGTAGTCAACGTCTCGGAGCTTCCGGAAATGATTCTCCACATCTTGTCTTGACTTTGCCCACTCTTCTCTTTGGATGACAGTGGTTGAATCATCCCTTCAAATGATCAATAAAAGGATTGACAACCTCACTGGTTGTCCACAATTTTTCACTGTCAGACACATCAAGGCAAAAAATTCAGAGAATTCTAGGATTTACATTAGAAACCCAAAATGCAAAACTCATAAAGCAAATGTACAGTAGTAGTAATGGACAAAGCTAATGTGCACTTTCTAGTAGAAATTAATCTTTCAGGGTCGTGAAGAGATGGTTGAACATTTAAATGGACAGATGAACTGGACTAATTAGTCTATAATTAGTGATGACTGGTGACAAATCCATGGAACCTAAATATACAAAAGGATTTTCGAGTATCTTACCACAACTTTCGTTCTTGTGATTGACCTTGTTTTTGAGTCGATGACATAAATCTCCTCAAAATCAAGGAAAAAGTCTGGGTCATTAAACCTCCTGTTTCTGTAGTGTTTGGTTAAGAAAACCTACAACGTAAACAAATACGAAACATATAATTTGATGAAGAAAATCACGAAGCCAGCAGAAAATGTGTTTAGTCTATCATATCATGGAGAAGCAATCTAGCATGATTGATTATAAATAAAGTTCACATGCCTGGTTAGAAACTGTTGACCTATAATGTTCATGCAAAATCAGCATAAAGCAGAAACAAATGTTATGCAATAATAACAGTCAAGTGTCAAATTGCCAGGGTGGAGATCAAGTTAAAACCGGACTAATAGAAGCGCACTGATTAAAGTTAAGCAAATCTAGGGCAGTACGAAAATCTAGTAATTTTACTTCTTCACTTATTTTCTATTCAAACATGTACAAATATTTGTACTGCAAGGATAACAAACAATGCATCGTGCATCCAATAAGGAGAGATAAAAATTCAATTAACCACCGGATGAAACAATTAAACCTGCCAAGAGGAGTGATTGTCAAGAAATTTTACTAAGCAACTTTAGATGGATAGCAACTTACATATGGATATCTTCTAAAACTGAGTACAAATTCTAGCCTAAGAAACTGCCATGTCACCTCATGAATTGCACACCGTCCGATACTCAATAGGCTTCATTGTTTAATTGTTAAGATATTAATTTTACCTCACAACTACCATCAGCAAGGGCATATCCTCACCAAGAACTACAAAATATTCCCACTATGAATTTTAAGTCAGAAAATTAGGGAAGAACTTTAAAGTTGGTAACATTCAAGCCACATTCACCCAGTTCATCTTGGTTTATGACAGAAAGAAATATAATGCAGAACAAACTAGCAGAGCAGACAACAAACATTCTCACTCACACATACCTTCATAATCTCCCTCTGTCTTGTATAGGGGATCACGCAAATGCTCAACTGGTGGCTCACTTACATGGTAGCGGCCAAAGTTTTTCTTTGCGCACCTGTACTAATTTCAACAATAAAAGCAACAATTACACCTCAACGCCGATTTACATTCACCTGGAATAAGAAATAGCAAAGATATGGGCACCTTATGTGGCATTGGGGCAAGAACCCTCGGAATGGAGTAGATGTCAGTGTCGGGCGGCGTGACATACATCTGTTGCACAGGATGCCATATTCAGCAGAATGAGCACTACATAATTTAGTTGAAACAACAAAAAAGATACAGCTTTGTCGATTTGGACAGCAATGTTATGCACATGTTTGATGAAATGTCAAGAGAGACCACGAGCATTATCGCAGGCATGTTTGATGAAAAAGCACAGGCAATTACTACAAAATGTACTAGACACAGGATGATAGGTAGGACCATAGGATACCTCCCGGAAGTCGAATACGTCGTCGTCGGGGTCGGGCACCTTGCGGATAAGGAAGTCGCAGCGGAGAAGGCGAATCTTGTGGAACTCGTCCTCGTCCACGGCGTAGTCGACCACGGTGTCGGAGGCGGACTCCTGCGTGGAGACGAAGCCCTCGGCCCGGCCGCGACCATGGCGATGTCCCCCTCCTCCTGGTCGCCCTCCCTGGAGAGCGGCGGCTTGACGGGCGCGAGGAGGCTGTCGTAGTCGACGTCGTAGTCCTGCTCGTTGTCGAGGTCGTCGTCGTCTCCTACGCCGTCCCGTCGTCGGCGTCGAAGTCGCCGAAGTCGTCGTCCATGTCGTCGTCGCCGCCGTACGCCGCGAGACGCCGCGGCGGCGCCGGGGGAGGAGAAGGGGCACTGGGCTGGTGAGGACGGAGAAGGAGACGGCGAGGAGAGGGGGCTTACATTTGGAGGAGGGGTTTAGGGTTTTGGAGAGTGGAGGAGAGGGACATGGATAGGGAAAGGAGGAGGTAGCGAGCGGAGTGGTCGCCATTGATGGAGCTTGCCGCTGTCCGCCCGCCCGTCCGGGCTTAAGCCTCCACCTCAGTAGCTCTCGGCCTCACGAATCTTCAAGTTATCCCCATTGCCGCGAGAATCCTAAATCGCCCGTCTCTTTCTCCAGCCGAAAACTGCAGCCCTACCTCGCCAGCGATAGCGTCTGCGGCGGAGGCCGCCGGAGACGCCTCCATCTCGGCACCTGAGGCAAAGATAAAAAAAATCCTGTGATTTTTAAGGGCTAGAGATTAATGAGATGCCCGTGAAGAAGGAGGCCATGCTCGATTTCTCGAGCCTTTCCATCTCCGAACCCTCCTCCACCAAACAGCTCCTGTTACGGATGGTTGTACACTATTGATCTCAACACACCATCTATTGTCTGTGCCAAATCATGCCGAAAGATAGTACGAGTGTGATACTGTACAGAACCTGATATCACATACGCTTTCCTCAACAAATAGGTAGACCACAAATATTGTCACCTCGTTCACGTGCAGAAAGTTTCACTTCATTGCTTTGACTACAACTTCAGAGGAACCGCGAGTTAAGAAGCTTCTTGTCCTACACATTGATATAGTACATCATTCTGAAGCTGTTGAAGATGTTTTGCACCCTCTTTTGGTATTGCTCCTTTTCATTAGTTCTTTTCTTATTTCTTTCATGTTAAACTGGTTTAGCATCCAACTTCTGGCACCCTTGCACGACAGAATTGCCTCTCTATTTGCGTTTTGAGTTCAGTTGATGTGCCATTACTATTCAAAGATATCTCCCGCTGCGCAGGGCCTCTTGTTATTTTACTTTTCCGGGAACTCTACAGAGCTTAGTACTGATCATGGCATTTTTTTATTGCATTTTGGTGTTTGACATACTGCAGCTGAAAAACCTCTTTGAAATTGTTAGAAAAAATGCTGCCAGTTGTACTCTACCTGTATGGAACAGGAATTAGTTCCTGTTATGCATACATACACTGATACACGGTTGCACAATGGATCAACAGTAGTTGTTCTAGAAAACTGCATTAGATTTTTTTTAGAAAATATTTCCATTTATCCTTTTCTTAGCATACTGATTCGAATGCCAAAGAGATAAAGAGCAAGACTAAGGAGGTGAAAATTTCCAACTATTTACCTAATTAATTGTTGTATTGTTACTATTCACTGGTCTCCCCGGGGGCTGGGGATCATGTTAATAATTGAACCCTGCTTTTATTTTTTCCTTGAGCTTTTGGAAGATCCTCTGCTGACAATATCAACTGTGATGTGACAAGTAGCACTTTCCATATCTTTCTATTGAAAATTTGAAATGAATTTACTTGTTCAGATGCTCAAATGGTCCCTTTGTGTGCCAACAGAAACGAGACCAACTACGTTCAGCAGCAAGACAGAGGCATGAAGTATGCCTGTCCTATTATTCTGACTAGTAATCTCATGCCTGTCCTATTATTCTGACTAGTAATCTCATGCTAAAGTTTACTTGGTACTAACTATGCACTAGATTTGATGGATAGCGTAGATCAAAGAAATGTGTTGTAAATCGAGGGTATAGTTAATTATCGGAGAAAACCAAAGGTCTGGGCAATATTTTTTAGACAACAGGCTCTAATCTGGGCAATAATTTTATATGCATTTAATACATGATTGTTAATATGTGAAATGTTTCCCTTTTCTATGGATTGAGGGTCAAATTGTGTTTTCTTTTGCAATACTTCTCTGTACTTTGTATTTTTTGCATACTATGTTGCTAAGTTCGGTCGCAGATACTCTAATGGATGAGTATTTGACTAGCACCGGAGATACATCCCAAAATGATGCTCTAGTATGTCTTTAATTGTTTGCTATGCTATGCTATTGCTACTTCCCCATTCGTCTTTGGCTGTATAACTCTACTTTCTTGAGAATAGATTTTTTTGTCTAGAATGGGTGCTACATGGGCTCAAGAACCGGCAACATTAAGGTGTGCATGTGCTTCTAATTGTTGATTTAATTTGCTGCCATACTAGGTTAGAATGTGTGTATGACGTTGCCTCGTTACATGCTTTAAGAGTTTAGGCGGTAAAAAGGTAGTGAGTTGCTTTGCCTCGCCTTATTACTTTAATAACCATGGTCGGAAGGTCTGTAAGCTTCTTGCCTTAGGACGTTGTTCAAAATATGGAATTTTGATTTAGATTTTTATTAGAAACCGTAGATGTTCATCTGTCTATTGACTTATGTCTGAACCTGCCAAGGCTTAAGCTGTTAATTCTTTTTTTTTTTAATTCAGTTCTCTGATGAGAAGGATGAAAGTAGAATTGGGTTAGTGTGAAATATATTCTTCCACTCCTTGCACAGTTCTCATTATGGAGTGTTTTATTTTACTCACCAATCACTTCTAGACATATAGCTCAAACAGCTTTAGTGCTGCAATCTGTGCACAGCAAAGTCCACTGTAATTATCTCCCTTTTAGGTCCATGAAGGTTGAAATTTTGAACAAGCTACATGAAAGAGTTAACATCCTTGGTGTGATAGCAAACTCCAATAATGCATGATGGGAAGGGGTAGCTACCCACCCGGAATTTTTTTAGTTGAAATTCATGATATAGTTTTTGTGAGCATTTTTTGCTCCAGCACTAATTTTGACGAGACTATCTTTTTTTTTCCTGATGAGCAGATTCAGGTGTTTATGACATTTATGTTATGAATATTGTGTGTTTATTGAAGAGACTCGATGGGCAATATATATATAGGGTACAAAGGGACACAAGTCTAAACTCTAATATAATAGAAATACCACTAATACCCTTATATCCTTAATACCCCCAACTCAAATGCAAAGTGTATGCAATAGCATTGCATTTGAAAAGAGTTGATACTAAAATATGGAAAAATCCAAAGTCCGAGTCCTGATAATGTCATCGTAACATGCAGCTCTTGGAAAATATGTCGACAAAAGTCCCCTCCCATCCGATGTCGTGCGACAGCCCATAAAGCACATGGTGCGGGAGCAAAGTCGACCGCGACAATATGACAAATAAGATGATGAAACCGACAAATAGATAAATCTGACAAATCAAGCCGAATAGGAATAGATAGAAGCATGACGGCGCAGATCGTAGCAACTCTGATGAGCAATCTCTCGTCGTCAACGCCGCTCGAGCTCCGTCGTCGCAACCGTCGGCATCGCACGGACCTGCGCTGCCTCGTGGTCGTCTTCGTTCCGCCGGAGCACCGCCGGAGGACCGACCCCGTCATGCCAGTATCTCCTCCGCCACTCCAACCTCGCCGCCGGTTGCCACAGCCACCCTCGAGCGACCGTGAGCACACCTACGAGATCTCCGCGTCACCCTCTATCTCCTGGTACCACTCACCGCCGGCGAGACGCCGCCGTTCACCGGCAACCATCAGAACCCGAGCTCCGCCCCTCGCCGACGTCCACGTTAGCCTCCACCTCAACGCCAGCGTCAGCCCCATGTGCATGTGTCATCAACGTGGAGCCGGATCAGCGCTCATGTGGCGTAGGCGTGGCACGGTCCACCGGTCTCTGTTTCAATCGGCTCGGTGGACTTGGTCACATCATTGTATTAAGTAGAGATTAAAAAGCGATCAATCATACAAAGAAACGGTACAAACCGAACGCGAAACAAAAACATGAAGAATAGAAGACTAGGCTAGGCTAGGAAAAACATGAACGCGAAAGGCAGGAAGTATGGGGGAAGACACACCCACTAGACGATTTAGAACTGCACCGAACTCGAGTTTACTCCGACATTGGTAGCGACTGAAGACACAAAGGTCTAGAGACTGAGCTCGTCAAAGATCCTCTGAAGGAGCAGCCCTAGCGGCTACGACACCTATTGTTCCTCTCTTTCCAGATCAACCAGAAATACATGTACTTTTCCTCAGTGGCTCTGGTTAACAGTTTTACTGTCAAAAGAACAACTGGAGACTTATTTTACTTTCGGCATGCATGTACTTTTCCTTTCTTTTACTATGAGAATAATTACCTCTCCTTTCTCTTGTAAATACAGTTCTCTCAATGAATGACAAAGTTCATCACTTGTCTCTCAGAAAGGGCAGCTTCTTCCAGAGATCATGCAAGTATGCTGGCACACAGATCAACACGGCTGAAGACCAAGAAAGAAGAGAAGAGCAGGAGCACATGCGCCAAAAGGTACAACAAGTCTCCTATGACCACACATGACCACTGTGTCCATCCATATGTGTTCTGAGCCATCCTACCTGTGAACAGCTAGCTTGCAGGTGTTTCTCTTCTCTTCTCCTATTGTTGTTCTGTGCCTGACTCCTGTGCCAGTGTGCCCTACAGAAAAGTTTACAGCCACCATTGCAGAAATGTATGGCCCACCGCCTTCCTGCACTAACATTTTTCTTGCTGCCAGCCATGGGATTCTGTCCTGGGAACTGAAAGCAGAAAAATATAAAGAGGTAACTGCCCAGGTATCGATACCATCTCTGCATTACCTGGTTGAAAATCTGCCTACAATTCAGTCTACATTCTACAGGCTTTTAGTCAAGGATCATATTCTGGTACAGATTGAAACTCATGTGGTCACGAGAGAGAGAGCTGAAAATTCAACTATATTTCAAATGCAATTTTCTCGAATGAAAACCTGATACTACTCTTTCTATGGGACAGCTGCACCTTCAGTAATATACAAACAAGACAAGCTGAGACAGTTGTTTTTGGGCTGAAGACCTTGACAGTACAACATCATTCTTAAGGCTGACGCAGAGTTAAGGCTTGTTTGATTCTTGCCCAATTAATACCAACTATATCTATGTGTGCCAAAATTTGGTCATTGATTTTTGGTCGCCCACAAATTGGCTTAAGTTTCAGCAAGAAATTGAACTAGGATGACAGTGAGAGGAGAATCTTACCAAAATGTTGGCAACAAGCCATTTGGTCAATGCGACCAAACTTTGGTAATCCGTATTTTGTTTGTTTACGTAGGGGAGAAAATATGTACTTGCTAAATAGAACAATTATAGTTGCTTGCAATCACTTAATAAGGATGCGCAATGGAGTAAAGGGGAGTGAGTGGATGTCAAGCTGACATTGGGTTGGCAGTTGGCCAAAAGTGCATCGAAATAGAGATGCATGGATCACAGGAATCATGGTGATTCCTGTTAGATGTGTATTATATAAGGGTTTTTTTACATATATGATACATATATACTTGTATATATATTGATTCATTGGTCTTATATTGAATACAAGCGCTATTCATAACATGGTATCAGAGCAAGGTTAGGGTTATGATCTTACGGTTGCCGCCGCCGATTTTTCTGCCGTCCGCCGCCGCCGCCATTCCTATGTCCTCTGCCGTCGCTTGTCATTGTCGGTTGCCGCTGCGGATCCTTGGAAGTGTAACCCCGCCGCCGTTGCCGCCTGAAGCCGTCGAGCATGGGTTGCCTTCGCTGTGGCTGCCTTTGTCGGAGCTGCTCTCGCCGCTACCGAGAACCGCTGCCGCCTGCTGCAACCCCGAACCCCGACCTCTTGAAGATGAGCCTGTTTTGGCCCAACATCAACGCCTCCGCCGAAGTCGCCACCGCCCGGGGTCACCGCCACCAGGGGATCCTCAAAATTGCCGCCGCTCCGCCGGGGTCACCGCCACCAGGGCAATCTACATGGCATGATATTATTACCTATGTTATTACTACATTTGGAGGACCCGATTCTTGGGGCACACCAAATCCGGACAATACCTGCGAGTGCGTAGGTGTGGTGTCAGTCAGCCAGGGTGTGTGTCTGTATGAGCCAACTAGTATCCGCCATCTTGCATTGCCTAGTAGGTGACAGCTTACTACTGAAAATGCAGCATCCATTGCCTCCCTCCGTTTCTTTTTATTTGGACGTTTTTTTTACTTTCACGGTCACCGAGATATGCCTTTGACCATTATTAATACTGTTATGGAAGTATTTTAACAACTAATCCAGCAATATAGTTTTTATATAAGCAATCTAGACAGTTTGGAATATATTGGTGGTCAGACTCGAGAAAAAGTTTAAAAGCTTGGATCCATTGCCTCCCTCCCCCCTGTGTTATCTACATGACATATGTTAATGTTATCAATCCGAGACAAGAATGGATCATATGTGTCGATGTTTCTTTACTCATACTATACTGTGCATGATTGTGAAGCTCTTTCAGTGCAAAGCTCTTTTACGTTAATTTGTTATTGCTTTGCAATTTCCTAAGCTAAGCTTTGCTGAAAAATCTATTTCAGGGCATGCGGTTGTTGGACTGCCGATGCAGAGAGCTTAAATTTATTTCAGGGAGACTTGGCCTAGCCAGGGAAGCTCATGTTTCTTCAAATAACCAACAAAAATAAATGTTCGTGGATTACGGTGCTAGATCACGCAGCTATGCTTTTTGATAGACATCGATGGATTGTTTGTTTGTTCACTTCTTTTGTTTATCTGAGCTTGGAGGAACATAGATGGATTGAAATATAATCCACTCTTATGCGTTTATGGGGAACCTATCTTGGCAAATGGCATTAGATGCAGAATGCAAATTTCACTGTGTAACAGAGGGGTTAATTGCTGGTAACGAAAACCACGATCAAGATTAATTAAAAGATAAGTCTAATTGTAGATATGAAAAATCACATCCATCGTACGGTTCCTCTGTCCGAGCGATTCAATTGGCAAGAAAAAATGGCTGACACCACACCACGCTCATGTAGCAGTTACGAGCAGGGATAAAAAAACTAGTCCAGTTGGAAATCCCGGCCAGCGGCCAGTAGTGGTAACCGATCGATTATCAAAAAAACTGAAAAAAAAAGGATCAAATTTTGAGAACCAAATTTTGAACTGTAGTTTTCCAAAACCGGTAACCGGCCGGGAACCAAAAAAACCAGATGAAAAACTGGGAAAATCGGTCTTTTATGTTTTAATAGTGCTAAATATACTAAAATTAATGTTTCAATATATAATCTACTATAATAATACCTAAACCAACTAGAAAAAGACATTATAGAGTCAAACATTCAAATTTGAATTTAAAAGATGCTGAACAGTTTTTTTCCCGGGATCGGCCGGTATTTCAATCTATGGTTACCGGTTACATACAAAAGCATGTCATGGCTTGATTGTGACACGTATTAGACTAAAAGAAAAGCTTAATACCAAAACTGAAACCTTACGTTGGAAATATTTGGATTCAAAACTTTATGAAAAGCTTCGTGAAACTTGCAAAGGATATCGCTGCTCGAACTAGATTGAATCTCTGTCGCCCTGCTGCCGCCTCCTCCTTCAATTCTCCTCTCACCCAGCCTCCTTCCTTGTAACATTCTCAAAAATTCTTCAAATGACACTGGATTTTGGTTTTGCAATTTCAAAATCAAGTTTTTTAAAAAATCAAATAAATTCAAAAGCTTTGAATTTGAACTTACCTGGGCTTGGGCTCGTTCGGCTCGGCCCGCTCCGCCTCGGCCTCCCCGCGCCGTCCGCGCGCCGTTTTTCCATTGCAGCGCCTTGATCTTCCATCGCCACGCCGCTCCACTGTCCCATCCCTCTTCTCGCTTCGAGCGCGCGCATCTCGCGCGAGACTTCGCCCGGTCGTCGTGCGCGCCCAGCAGACGTCTCGTCGCTCGCCCGGTCCTCTGCTGCCGCGCCGCGTAAACGTCTCGTCGCCCCTCCGCCGCTTCTCTCTCCCCTCGGCTATTTAAGCCCCACACGCCTCTTCATCTCCCTCGCCTCGCCTCCTTCTCCCTCTCTTCCCGAGCGGAAGCGCCGCCGCCTTCGTCTCCGACGTCAGCTCCGCCCTCGCCTTCTCTTCCCAAGCCGAAGTGCCCCCGCCCTCGTCTCTGTTGCCAAGCCACCGTCGCCTCCGCTCCCGAGCGCGTCACCTCTGGCTCTGGCTCCTTCCTCGAGCCACCCTCTCCCTCCTCTCCCTCCCCTCGCACCGCTGCCGCCGCCGTTGTGCGCTCTCCCTCCCTTGCTTTCTGTCTCCCGCCCCCTCGTTTCCTTCGCGCGGCGGACGAGACAAAGGCGACGCGTTCGGCCGAACGCGTCACCTTCTTAACTTACACCCGCGCGGATGCTGATAGGCGGGCCCCGCTACAGTGACCGTGTGGCTGACAGGTGGGGCCTACTTGTCACTGTGCGGTGGTGTTGGACCGAAAAGGCGACTAGAGGATGGTGAATAGGAGCACGCTCACTTTTTCACAAATAATAGATTCAACGTAAATTTCACTTCAATAGCTATGGAAGCTATGAAGATCAATATACCAGTACAGCGAAAGACGAGTATTGAATCCAATCTAAACCCCGAAGCAAAACAACCAAAATTAACACAGGCTAAAAATCTAAGTGTTGGGCGGTCTGACCTCTATGTCAATGGCGGTCGGACCGGTCACCTTGGCCGATCTGACCTCCAGCCTGATGAACAGTTAAATCAGCCCAAAAAATAAAGTTATAAATGGATGTAACTTTTGATCTACAACTCCAAACTCAATGAAACTTAGCACACACCTTCTTTAGGATATCAGGAACCTATTACAATCGAAGATCGTGAAAATTATTGGAAAAGTTATGACCTTTTTCTGTTTTAACGAAGAGTGCTTCAAAACCAAGTCAAATACGAAATATGGTCCAGAGACTTGCTCGTGGGTGATTGAAGATCAAGATGATCCTAGATGTGTTCCCACATGTCACATCAAGCTAGATCACGTGAAGGAATCAAGCAAAAACTCGCAGATCAAAAAAGACTCAAAATCATCAAATAGAGAGAAGAAAAACAAAGAGACACATCTTTGAGCAAACTTTCCTTAGATTGATTTGATATGGTTTGGGTTTACAGCCACTCCATCAATGGAGGAGAAAGCTCAATCCATGAGCACGAAATCAAATCAAAACTCTCTAGAACCCTAACCTCCACTAATCCTCTCCCTAAGCAAACTAGGGTTTCAAACACAATGAAAGGGTTGAGGGGGTGGAGCCACATCCCTCCTCTATTTATAGTGGATGTTTAGACCTTATAGAAGATTTACCTAAATGGGCTCCTGTTAAGACCCAACACAAACGGGGAACACACGCACGCATTTTAAAGCGTCGTCTTCATCGCCTCTTGACCTAATCAGCTCCACCTTGCGCCGCGGGTTGGCAAAAAGGTCACCAAGGCAGTATTTGGTAAGATTACCAAAATACCCCTTCTCGGTCCTTCTCCGAAGAGCGAGTCCATCTGCGCGAAGCACTCGCCTGCTTCGTCACGTGTAGGTTGATCAACGGCTCTCTCCATGTCTGTAAGTCTCTCCCATCCGGCTTCCACCGAAACCACCATGGCACTTACACCGACCCCCGCGCCGCTTGATCAAACCAGTCGCACCGAACTATCCGTTCGGTCACCCTTGTCCATTCTGCACCACGCTTGAGTTCATTGACCTCACCCAGCATCGTCAATCGTTCTGGACCTCAATTCTCCAAGCCTAGTTCCGATCATCCTCGCCGTTGACCGTCGTTGACCACCAAGCAACCTACACAACAATAGACAAGCAAATCAAATCCGGGAATAAGTTCTTCACAACTTGACCCACGTTAGTCAAAACATGCATCATGCAACACATATGCACTGAAACTCATGACTTTGATCTAACAACCAAACATCGCCGCTACGAAGGACGACGAAACAAGCCAACACCGGTCAGACCGCCAGCATGGCCGGTCTGACCGCCACATATTGGCCGATCTGACCGCCCAGCTGGGACTTGGCCACAATTCATCCCTAGAAATGCGAAACCTACTGGAATTTTTAAACCAATAGAACTTTTGCCTGGAGACTCCAAAAAATATAAGACCAGATGTAGTAGAATCTCATCTCTTGCCTACACTCTTTATTTTTTGGCCCAGCTCCAACCTTACAGAAAAATCATGGCCGGTCTGACCAACGGCTGGTTAGATCGCCTGCCAGTCTGACCGCCACCATGGCCGGTCAGACCGCATGAGACCTGACAGCATTGCAACATTGCTGAAAATGAGTGTTTCGACAAACCTTCAACGCTATTGTCAATTGTCACATCATCATAAGATCATGAGCATATCCCTATGATATCCACAGGTGGACTCGGGCGCTCGTGCACTGGGGGCCACGTGCCAGTGCGTGGTTTTTTTCAGTTTTTTCTGATTTTCTTTTTAAATGAAAATTCTTTATAAAGTTTCAAAAATCCATGTCTTTTTCATTATAACTCCAAAATTTATGAAACTTATGCCAAAAAATTTGTAATTTCAAAACCTACATTTTGGTACTGGTTTGATTAATTTTGGAGTTCATTTATTATGTATTTTGTATTTATTTATTTTATTGGCTTGTCTTTTTGTTTCCGATGCGATCGTCCGAGTAGAGTTCGAAGAAGCTGGAGGTTCCCATTTCGACCAAGCTCAAGACTTCCAAGATCCTCTGGCCTTTGACCCAGGCGAGTCAACACTTTGATCATGTTGAACCTATATTTCATGCAAATTATATTCTTTTAAAATATCAAACCGCATGCTTTAATTTCTTATGCACATGTATGTCAAATGGTCCTAAGGTAGTTAAATGCCAACTTGATTATTAAGTAATTATTATATCTTTGTCTTTGATAATTGAATTCCCTGATCCTTATCACCCTATTAATTATATGGTAACCTACTAGTTATAGTCAGTACTCAAGAGACATGCTAGCCTTGCTTGAGTACGGGAGTATTAACCACCCTAATCATCATTTTTTAAACTTAAAGATTGTTTTGGGCAGTCATTGGAGTAAATGACTGAAATGATTGAGTTAATTTATTTTACTCTTCTCAAAACCCTAAAAATGTGCTAATACCCCATTTGGGTGGATGGTATGTTGAAAGGTATAAAATATAATACCGGAGAAAACTTTATAAAGCCTAACTAAAGTATGTTGGGAACTAACTTTAGAACTATATAAGTGCTACCATGTAAATGTGTATACTAAAACTGGTGCAGTAAATACACGGGATTTCGGGATTAATTTCCCGACATGCCTCGTGCAGTTGGGTTGGCCGCTAAGATCACACACACACAAACAAAAATAAACTATGGAAAAGCAAAGGGAAAAAAAACTGCCAAGTTCGGAAAAAAAAGAAAGAAAAGAAAAGAAAAGAAAACACAGACACGGCCACGAGCCTGCGCATCTCATACGCTGCGCTCGGCTGGGTCCCCCGAAACTGGAAGAAGAAGGAGTGAGGAAAAAAGAAAAAGAAAGGAAAAGAGAGGAATGAAACGAGAATCCAATTTTCCCCGTGCTTCTCTCTCTACTCGCCTCGGTTTGTCCCTCTCCCTTCCTTCCCTCTCCGCCGCTTCCCGTCTCCTCCCGCCCCCTCCAAACCCTAACCCTAAATCCCTCCCCAACCACCACCTCCCAATCCCCGCCCGCGTCTGCGTTTCATCCCCCGCGACCTGGCTTTCTCCTTCGAATCCGTCACGCTCGGCTGATTCGATCGATGTAGGTGGAGAAGCTCGCTGCCCCACCTCGTGATGGCTGCGGGGTGACGACGAGGAGGACAGACCAAGCGTACATGGCATTGGGAGATCTCATGGCGTCCAGGCTCGTGCCCTCGGCGTCCTCGTCGTCGGCCGCGCCCTCGGCGTCCGTGCCCAATCACCGCCCCAACCACGTTGATGAGCTCCCTGTTGCGAATGGACCGCAGCCGAGGAGGGACGCCGATGAGGAGAAGGCGGCGCCGGTGGCCTACCTGCCCCAGGCGGTTGTGCTCTGCGAGCAGCGCCACGAGGGGTTCGTCGAGGCGGCGGCGGCGGCGGCGGCTGGGCCCTCGACGAGCGGGCTAGTCTCCAAATGGCGTCCCAAGGACCGGGTAATTGATGTACCACCTGTAGCTGCTCTTGCTACTGCCCCTCCTTCTCCTCCGGTTGTTCAATTGTTCATTAGATTCGGTGCATTTGGGCCTCTGGAGCATCCATAGGCTTGTAATTAGCAGTACGCTTAGTTGACTGAGATAAAAAAAAAGAAGGAAAATAGGGGCATCTACTGTTTGGGTTAAGTAGGTATGATACCGGCAAATTTAGTAGTATCTTTTTGTCATTTTTGGTTTACGATTTACGATTTGATTACGGCGATTTTCAGATGTAATGGGGTTTCTGAGGTCATGAAATGGGCAATGTTATGATCTCTAGTCTTGCAATCAGGACAATCAATGCTGTGAAATTGATATCTGGAGAGTGCAACATAGTTATTATTGTTTACTTCAAGTTGATACCTTTTGTCTCCCAAGTGTTTGGAGAAGTTTTGGGGGCTTGAAGAGCAGGGCTTGAATAACATGCCATTTTACTGTATCACGCGGCTCATTGCTTTATTAATTAATACAAACGGGAAACAGTATTGCTCATGGTGTTGCATGTTTCGTTATATTGTTGGCTAATTAAATGCGGCATGGTGATCACCTACTTGCCTATGAGTATGTTTTGGAGAAAAATTCAAATACGCAAGTAAACAACATTATTCCTGTCTTTCCTAACATAGCCTATCATTATTGTGATAATTATGGTGGCTTTCAGGTGCATACAAATATGTTTTAAGCAACAACTATGCATTAAGTTTTATTTTCTAAAAATAATTGAAATTATGCAAGTCCCCAAATCTTTAATAGAGTTTGCTGAATCCAGTACCCCCGATTGCATTTGAATCGGATGCTCGCATCCCCATCCAAGCAACGATACTTGTTAGTGGCTGATTGGCATCATGTTGCTAAGAGAGATACTTATGGCCAGTGGGTTGCCGGTGGTGAACTTATAAGTGAATATGAGGATTGGGGCAATGGACAGAAACCTGGATCAAGGTAGTAGGTTGTCAAGGCAAAGTTGGCTACCCAAGGCATTGGTGTCACTTTAGGCTTAAGAGACTCCACTGTTACGAATCTGGCATATGAGCATGCAATGGTTTAGGGGCATGTCACATTGTGCGTAATGCAATGTCATGAATTAGCAAATAAGACTTATATGGTGTTTCAATGCATGACAATGGAGATGCATGGGCAGGGGGAGGTTTTGATAATAAATATAAGGTTTTTATACATGGACTAGAAAACAATTGAACGTTATGAGCCTTGAAATCTCCTCTGGGTTAATTTTAGAAGTTGTGATTGTCTGATTGCTTTTGGGCAAAGAAAAGTACTACTTATGTATAATGCAGGTGTTTCATTTTCCTAGATTTTGTTTGGAATTATGTAGAAGCACTTGTTTCAAAAGAAACTCATGTAGAATAACTTATCCATTTCCCCTTCAACAACTTAAGCCCCTAAAAGGTTTGCAGATTATGTTTATTTGTCTGGACTAGAGCATCGTGTCAAACTTTAGTAACCCAGTGTGTGCCACGTGCTTTGCGAAAAAGATGTATGCTAAGTTATTACAATCTGACTGAGGACCTGTGTATTATATAACTTGGGCCACAGTTGTGGTTTGTTTATTTTCACTAGAAGTAGCTAATCAATAAATAGCTTTACTATTTTAATTGGTTATCCATCATACCTTTCTGCTTGCTTCTTTTTGTTGTTTTAGCATTTTTTTTGTCTTCCATTTCTTATTTTTATAAGCTGTTCATATTTTTCAAATGCAATTTACTAACAATGATTTTGCTGGTGCAGATGAAGACTGGATGTGTTGCTCTTGTATTATGTTTAAACATTAGTGTTGATCCTCCAGATGTAATTAAAATTTCCCCTTGTGCAAGAATGGAGTGCTGGATAGGTAAACATTCACTCATATGTATAAGTGTATATGCTTATTGAAATTTCTAATCAGCTGAGAAAAAATGTAATTGCCTGCAGTTGATTCTGTTTTGTATTTGTGGGAATGTGGGACGCAGCTCCATAATTGTTGTATTTTCTGTCAGTACATGTCTTAGAAGTTAGAACACATGTAAACTGTTATTTTTTGTTAAATATTTTCACCATTTCAGTGTTTTTTTTTAAAAATGTTTCTTACTTTTGCATTTCTGAATGCCAAACACGGGTATATTGTTAATCAGAGGTGATTGCAACAAAGAAACTGTCTTGACACATACTATTTTTAAAATATTTACCCAAATGGGAGTTAATTTTGCACTATAATTTTTAGCTGATTCTGTGCATCTAAAATATTTTATCTGTGAGTTGAAGTTAACAATTGGTGTTTGGTTGTGGATGATTTAAAGTTTCCTTGGCTACACCATAAGGTACTATATTTCTAGGTCGTGGAGGATATGAACTTGATTTATTAATATTTGTGATGATTGTTTGTTGATTTGTTAAGTGTGAAAGCATACCAGATTTAGAGAGGCATGATGATTGATGATTCATCTTTGTTGATAGGATAATATTTTAATACTCTTATTGCACTTGGCACAATTGCCTTGAAATCTGCTCATAGTTCTTTCATTGCTTCATTTTCAGATCCATTTTCTATGGCTCCTCCTAAAGCCCTTGAAACTATTGGAAAAACACTACACACACAATATGAGCGATGGCAGCCTAAGGTGAGCCGCTTATTTTCCCGTTTAACTTAGCCGGTATTGTGATAGTCGTTACTTACATCTTCATGTCCTAATGATGCTTGCAGGCTCGTTACAAGCTTCAGTTGGATCCAACAGTGGAGGAAGTTAAGAAGCTTTGTAATACTTGCCGCAAATATGCCAGATCTGAGAGAGTCCTTTTTCATTACAATGGTCACGGTGTACCAAAGCCTACAGCTAATGGAGAGATTTGGGTTTTTAACAAGGTGAATGTTATTTGGACACTGCATAGGTTGCTGCATTATTTATCAATAGATGTCTTTAATGAAGTGGCCTTTTTGTATTTTGGTGCAGAGTTACACGCAGTATATTCCGCTTCCTATTACTGATCTTGATTCATGGCTGAAAACACCTTCTATTTATGTTTTTGACTGCTCAGCTGCCGGAATGATTGTAAAAGCTTTTCTAGAGGTATGCTATAGTTCCTTCTAATTCTTGTATGTTGGTCTGATACTTGAAGTTGAAGATTAACATAATTTATGCATTTTCTATATGTTTCCATTGTTGGACTGTTTAATATTAATTATAACTCATGTTTACTTTAGCGCCTAGACTCGAGTTCTAGCTCTTCTGCATCTTCATTGAAGGATTGCATTCTCCTTGCCGCCTGCGAGGCACATCAAACTCTTCCACAGAGTGCAGAATTTCCTGCTGATGTGTTTACAGCTTGCCTCACCACACCCATCAAAATGGCGTTGCACTGGTCCTCTCTCTCTCTCTCTCTCGTATGTGTGTGGTTGTTTATAGAGCATAAAGTTTCTCCTGCTGTATCTGTATGCTACTGATCTCGTACAATTTCCTTTATTATTTAAGATGACATTTTGTCTTGACTTATAGACATGTCTATAAAATATGCAGGTTTTGTAAGCGATCGTTACTCCGTGGTTCTCTGGACCACTCTCTTATTGACCAAATTCCTGGAAGGCAAAATGACCGTAAAACTCTTCTTGGGGAGTTGAACTGGATTTTCACTGCTATTACAGATACTATTGCATGGAATGTTCTTCCTCATGGTACAAAAGTTCATTTGAGTTAAAAATTAATGTCAGTGGGGCAGTCCTTTTATGATGGAAATTACACTGTGCAGATCTATTCCAAAGGCTTTTCAGGCAGGATCTTTTGGTCGCTAGTCTCTTTCGCAACTTCTTACTTGCTGAGAGAATCATGCGATCAGCAAATTGTTCTCCAATTTCATACCCATTGTTACCACCCACACATCAACACCATATGTGGTAATTAATCACACTAGTTGTTCTGATTATATATTAGCTTCTTTCTGTATTTTCCTTAATTCGGTAAATGTTAGGGATGCATGGGACATGGCTGCAGAGATCTGCCTTTCCAAGCTTCCTCAATTAATTGCTGATCCTAATGCAGAGTTTCAGGTGTTGCTACTTGTTTTTGTTATTTGAATAATTTAGCACTTTGAAAAATATCAATGCTTTTTGTTGGTATTGTTGTGCCATGTGAGTATTGTCACTCAGTACCATCACTTTATTCGTCTCCTTACTCAAACCAGCCAAGCCCATTTTTCACGGAACAATTGACAGCATTTGAAGTGTGGCTTGATCATGGCTCTGAGGATAAGAAACCCCCTGAACAGTTACCCATTGTTCTTCAGGTAAGACATTTTCTCAGACCAACTATTCTTGAGGTTAGTAATGTTTTCATTTTTTGAGATGGTAACCGACTCCAAATAGTGGCAAGAGGCATTGTGTGGATATCCAAGAGCTTTTTTGTCAACCACTTGTACCATCTTGGTTCTATTTATATCATTGTGTTACACATTGCAACATGAACGTTCTCCATTTAGAGAAAGGAAAATTGCACCCCCAAATGCGTTTCATGGATTCCCTTTAGTTATCTTCTTTTTCTTTGCTCTTGATACATCTTGTGTTTTGTCATTTGTGCAGGTCCTGCTTAGTCAGTCACACAGATTTAGAGCACTTGTTCTGCTCGGAAGATTTCTTGACATGGGACCTTGGGCAGTTGATTTGGTATGGAGTTGACCTCTTCTGCATGCCTTCTTTTTTTGGGGTACAAAGTGCTGGCTATTTATCTCCTATTGAGACTTTAAACTCTGACACTTCATTGTTTTAGGCCTTGTCTGTTGGTATCTTCCCTTACGTGCTCAAACTGCTTCAAACAAGTGCGATGGAGTTGCGTCAAATTCTTGTGTTCATATGGACAAAAATTCTTTCTCTTGATAAGGTATGCACTCTACTTGCTTGTTCTTTTTTGTCTTCCAAGATTCAGGTGTTTACTTGCTTGCTCGTTTTTTCCTTTCAAATGACAGTCATGCCAGGTTGACTTGGTGAAAGATGGAGGGCATGCGTACTTTATCAGGTTTCTTGACAGTTTGGATGCTTACCCGGAGCAGCGTGCAATGGCCGCTTTTGTTTTAGCAGTTATTGTGGATGGGCATAGGAGGGGTCAAGAGGCTTGTATTATTGCAGGTCTTATAGATGTTTGCCTGAGACATCTGCAACCTGAGAATCCTCATGATGCACAGACAGAGCCTTTGCTTTTGCAATGGCTTTGTTTATGCCTTGGCAAACTCTGGGAAGATTTTCCTGAGGCTCAATTACTTGGCCTACAATCAAATGCACCAGAAATTGTTATATGTTTATTGTCGGAGCCTCAACCTGAGGTATGGTAGCCTTCATGTTGTGTCAATTCTTCCTTATGCCTGCTTCACAACATAAGCATGCCTGCTTCACAACATAAGCATTAAATATTTGGTCTTGCAGGTCAGAGCTTCTGCTGTTTTTGCTCTTGGAAATCTCTTGGATATTGGATCTTCATCACTGAATGGAGGTGATGATGATTCTGATGATGACGACAAGGTGAAAGCTGAAATAAATGTTGTTCGAAGCCTTCTGCAGGTCTCTTCAGATGGTAGCCCTCTTGTTAGATCTGAGGTCGGTGTAGGTACGTGGATTTGAAAAATATGTTGTACTATCTAGACACTCCTTTTACCAATGTGTCAAACATAGTAGATTCCTTTTAGCTTTGTGGCAATCATTTTGAGTTGAGCTGATGTCTTTCAGCGCTTACCCGCTTTGCGTTGGGCCACAACAAACACCTCAAATCTGTTGCTGCGGAGTACTGGAAACCTCAAACCAATTCATTGCTGAAGTCATTACCATCGTTAGCTAATATTAGTAATCCAAGCAATGTTTTCAGTCCCAGCAACATTCTACAAGGCAGCAGTGGCCTTGCTTCTCATATTGGTCCTGTGTTAAGGGTCGGCAGTGATATCAGTTCCACTGGTCGTGATGGAAGAATTTCTACAAGCAGCCCGATTGCGACAAATAGCATCATGCATGGTTCTCCCCAGTCAGATGATTATTCCCAACACTCTGATTCAGGCATATTGCTGAAAGAGAATGCAAGTAATTGTGGTCTCAGCTACAGCACATCAAAGCCTATTGACAGTGGAATTTATTCCCAATTTATCTCAACAATGTGCTCTGTTGCTAAAGATCCTTACCCAAGAGTTGCAAGCATTGGCCAGAGAGCACTGTCCCTGATAGGTGTCGAGCAAGTGGTCATGAGAAACACTAGATTTAGCAGTGGGGGTGCACACCTAGGGGAGACATCTGCTCCTCCATCAAACTTTGGAATGGCGCGGTCTTCTTCCTGGTTTGACATGAATTCTGGTAGGTTATAATCTCTTTCCTTGCTATGTGCATGGAGCATGGAAAAAAACAGGCCGGTTACCGGCGGCAAGGGTCCAAAAGCCGGTACCGGCTAACATCCCGCCGGGCGGCCGGTAAAAAAAACGGGCGGTAACTGGCCGGTTCTTGAATTTCCCGGTAAAAATCTGGATGAATTTCGTTTGAATTTACTTAAAAACCAGCTGAAATTCAAAATTTGGAATTTGAACTGACCAAACCGGGAAAAACCTACCGGTTTTCCTCTTCCCGGACCCCACTGGTAACTGGCCGATTTTTTCTTCCCTGACCGGTGGTAACCGGATTTACCGGGGGGTACCGGGATTTTAAAAACCGGCGGTTTTCCCCCTGGTTTAGCAATTTCAAATTTCAAATTTCAGTTTTCGAATTTTGGCCGGTTTTTAAGCAAATTCAAATTTCAGTTTGCGAATTCCATCTGGTTTTTTTTCCCGGGATTTCCGGTTACCGGTCGGTAACGGAGAATGGGTGCCGGCCAGGAATTTCTCCGGTACCGGCTTTTCTATCCTTGGCATGGAGTACCTCACCTTTTTGGCCTTTTCTGTGCACTAGGTTATTATTGGGGAGAAAATAACTTTTTAATGGACCCCTTTCAATATTTTGCAGGAAATTTCTCGATGGCATTTAGGACTCCTCCTGTTAGCCCCCCTCAGCACGATTACCTTACAGGGTTGCGCCGGGTGTGTTCTATGGAATTCAGACCACATATTTTGAATTCACCTGATGGCTTAGCTGATCCGCTTTTAATCTCTGCTGCAACCCCCAATAACAGTGAGCTTAATATACTTCCCCAATCAACAATTTACAACTGGAGTTGTGGTCACTTTTCTAGGCCACTTCTAACTGGTTCCGATGATAATGAGGAAGTAAGTGCTAGAAGAGAAGAGAGAGAACGAATTGCACTGGATTGCATTGCTAAATGCCAGCGTTCCTGTATGTTGATAGACACCGTTATTCTGCATTAAAGTATTGCTGTTGTTATTCTCTATTTGTCTGTCTTTTTGTGATGTTTCCCCCTTTCCTTTTTTTTTTGCCTTTTTTTTGTGGTTGGTGGGAATAGCAGCATGCAAGATGACCAGCCAAATTGCTAGTTGGGATACAAGGTTTGAGTTGGGTACAAAAGCAGCTTTATTGTTGCCTTTTTCTCCAATCGTTGTTGCAGCTGATGAAAATGAGCAAATAAGGTAAAAATTATTATTAGAATCACTCATGATAATTGAAAGTTCTAGTGCTTCAAATGTGCTACTGCAGCTGTGCTAAAGTTTTGTATCTCATGTCAGAGTGTGGAACTATGACGATGCGCTTCCAGTGAATACTTTTGAAAACCATAAGTTGTCTGACAGAGGGCTATCCAAACTTTTGCTTATCAATGAGCTTGATGAGAGCTTGCTATTAGTTGGCTCAAGTACGTCTCTCCTCTTTATGATTTTCTTTTTGTACTTATCTTGTACCATTGTGATATCTATTTTTCATATTGTAGGTGATGGAAATGTCCGTATATGGAGAAACTACACTCAAAAGGGAGGACAGAAACTTGTAACTGCTTTCTCATCAGTTCAGGGTCATCGAGCTGCTGGTCGCAGTATTGTGATTGACTGGCAGCAGCAATCTGGCTATCTGGTGATATTCTGATGTCTCTTTCCAATGGTTTTGTAATTTTCTATGCATTTTTAAGGTTGTTCTAATACAAGAACCTACTCCTTTTGTTGTAAAATAGTATGCATCTAGCGACATGTCTTCCATCCTTGTATGGGATCTTGATAAGGAACAACTTCTCAGCACCATTCAGTCATCTGCTGATAGCGGCATTTCAGCTCTGGTGAGTTTTTGTTACCATGTGATATTTGAGTAATCAAGATAATGATACGAGGAACTTATCTTTGTTCTTTAACTAGGCTATTATGCACTGCCTCTGAGGAACTCGTCTATTATCTTTGTGCTTTAACTAGGTTATTATGCACTGCCTCTGAGGAACTCGTCTATTATCTGTTTTGCAGTTCTTGCTTTATACTTGCTGATCTTCCCACTTCATATTAATCAGCAACTACCAACATATATTGTTGTCTCACTGCTAGTCCGTAGGTTGCATGAAATCCAATTATCTTATTCACTAATTCAATGGCGTCAAAACTCAAAACTAAACATGTGGTAGAAAGGAATTGAGATATATGCATTGTTATAGAAAGAAAATAGAATCATAATATTCCTTCATGAAGAAATTTGATGGTGCATATGCATCCACTTAGGACTTAGCATGAGTGTGCAATTTAAATGGCTTGGGTTTTGGTGTTGCTTTCTGTAGGAACTGTTAAGATAATGAAGGCTAGGGTTTGGGTATTCACAACTATACAGCTTATTCATTAATGAAGCAGATATATATAGAAGATACATGGGCCCTCATGGGCTACAAGGGCCACATGGGCCAAGAGAGAGAGAAGTAGAATATACAATACTCTTAACACCCCCCTTCAAACTCAAGGTGGATCAGGAGGATCTGATGCACTGAGTTTGAGTAGATGAAGTCGATGATGTTCTCTAGTCTGAGCTTTAGTGAAGAAATCTGCAACTTGGAGCTCTGAGGGAATATACTTGAGGGTGATGGTCAACTGCTGACAATGAGATCGCGTGAAGGATGCATCAACACCAATGTGTTTTGTCAGCTCATGCTTGACCGGATCATTAGCAATTTGAATGGCACTTGTATTGTCACAAAAGAGAGGGGTAGGATTGTCACAAAGGACACCAAGGTCAGTCAAGAGCCATCGAAGCCAAATGATCTCTGATGTTGTAGCGGCAAGTGCTCGAGCTCGCCTCGCACTAGAACGTGACACCATGATCCGCTTCTTGGACTTCAAGCAATAAGCGAAGTACCAAGAGAGATACAATAGCCGATGATGATCGGCGATCGCCAGGATCGCTCGCCCAAGTAGAGTCGAGTAAGCGTGGAGTGGAGCCGACTCGAATCGGCA
Organism: Hsuehochloa calcarea; assembly: GCA_036346395.1. Lineage (NCBI taxonomy): Eukaryota > Viridiplantae > Streptophyta > Magnoliopsida > Poales > Poaceae > Hsuehochloa > Hsuehochloa calcarea. Next base: position 29,145,645 of record CM070613.1, read on the forward strand.
TAGAATGACGTCGGACGCAGATTCCTCTCAAGTATCTCGATTACGAAGAACATGACTATAGTGAAGCGAGGTGGGAGCACCGACAAATGGTGAGCACATGAGCGGCATGAGCAATGTCCGCACGTTATTGTAAGATAGACAAGGCTCCCAACAAGGCGACGATAGCGAGAAGAATCTGTCGGTACACCGTCTCGTAGGTCGAAGCCGCAAGTGAAGCTCCATGGGTGTGGCGGCGAGACGAGTATCGATCATCCCGGATCGAGCAAGTAGATCCCGAACATAGCGATCTTGACAGAGATAGTAGCCATCACCATCGAATGAACCTCAATTCCTAGAAAATAGCTCAATTTTCCCAAATCGGACATCATAAATTGTTCACTCAATTTCTTCTTGACAAAACCACGTGGTCCATGTCATCTCCGTGATCAACATATCATCTACATACGGAAGAAGCAAAGTACGACCTCGTGAGAAGTGTGAACAAATAGAGGCGGTCATGCTCACTCGAAGTGAAACCAGACTCGAATCACGTAGGCTGAAATGCTCGAACCAAGCGCGAGGAGCACGCTTGAGACCATATAGAGCACGCCTCAGCGACAAACATAGCTGTAGGAGCCTCAACTCACGGGGTGGTGCATATAGACCTCCTCATGTAGATCACCGTGAAGAAAAGCATTCTTGACATCCATCCGAGATATAGTCCATGTGCGTATTCGCAATCGCAATAAAAGTACTGATTTGTGGTCATATGAGCAACTGGAGCAAAAGTCTCATCATAATCTCGACCATAAGCCTGCTGAAAACCTCTTGCAACAAGACGAGCCTTGTATCGCTCTACTGACCCATCTGATTTGTTCTTTATTTTGTACACCCACTTGCAAGTGATAGGAACGACTCAGACGGTAGCGGAACAAGATCCCAAGTGCCCGTGCACTCTAATGCTGTGAGCTCCTCTGTCATAGCCAACTGCCACTCAGGTACACTGGCAGCCTCCTGATAGGTACTCGGCTCAGCTACTGCACCTGCACGAGAAAAACCCCATCTCTCTGGTGCCTGAATAGAAGAACGATCACGTAGGGCATATCGTGATGTAGTAGAACGATCGTCAGAGTCGATGGTACTGGCCGGAGGACCAGGCTGAGGAGAGGAGGACAGAGTATCAGAAGGAACTCTCTGTCGACGACTATAGTGGAAGGAAGAGTGGAAGTGTTAGAAAGCGTGGTGGGTGGTGGAGAAGGTACACGAGAAGGTGGCGGTGGAGAAGGTGTATCTGGAGAAGGTGTATCTGGAGAATGAATGGGAGGTAGACACAAAAAGGAAGTGGAATCTGTGGAAGAAGAAGTGGGATGTGGAGAAGAATGAGGAAAGAAAGGACGTCCCTCATCAAAAGTCACATCACGAGAGATGCGAATGCGACGAGCTGAGGGATCATAGCAACGATAACCCTTATGCTCAGGACTGTAACCCAGAAAAACACACTCAACTGACTGAGGGCTCAGCTTTGTGCGCTCACGAGGTGCTAGAAGGACATAGCGGACAACCAAAACGCGAAGATGAGAATAGTGGCGGGTGCTCAGACAGACCTCACGGGACACTTGCCTGAAGCTTAGAAGAGGGACGGTTAATAAGATAGATCTTTGCAGAGACCGCTTCCCGAGTGAGAGGGACAAAGGAGGAAATGAGAAGAGCGCGGCGGTCTCGATGATGTGCGGTGCTTGCGCCAAGAACACCATTCGAGCATGAGCACCGGACACGAGAGGCGAGGAAGAGTACCCTCGAAGAAAGAAAGCGACGAAAGGTGAGGAAAGATACTCGCCTCCAGTCGAGCGGAAAACACGAATGGAAGAAGAAAGCGTGTATGAACCATCTTAGCAAAAGGCGATAAATGGAAATCAACCGAGAACGATGTTTCATAAAATAGATCCAAGTATATCGAGTGATCATCAACAAATATGACATAATAACTATGACCACCCTTCAAGCAAAAGGAGATGGACCCATACATCCGAGTGCACCAAATCAAAAGATCAAGACCGAGAGGTACTCTTTGGGATATGGAAGTTGTAGTTGTTTTCCCAACTTACAACCAAGATACAATGAAAACTAGACTCAACAAAGTGACATGACCTAAGGAACCTGGTGAACTAAAGTGGTGAGGCGAGCTCCACAAAGATGACCAAGTCGATGATGCCACTTGTGAAGGAAGACCCAACAGAGGCGAGATGAAGACATAGCGAGAAGACACCAAGGCCTTGACGTCTTGGTGGAAGGAGATGTAAGATGTCCAAGACATAGAGGCGGGAGAGCCTCTACGGCGATGGCGAACCAATCACTCTTACGCTCGACGATCTGAATGAAACAAGAAGAATCATCAAATCCAATGAAACAGTTCATATCGGTTAGTTGACCAACGAAAGAAGATTCATAGATAGGCGAGGAACAAAAGACACATCGAGAACAGAGAAGCAAGATGTAGAGAGAATGCCCCGATGGGTAATAGGGCAAGGTGTACCATCGCGGTGTGAACATAGGATGCATCGATCAAGGGCCTACGAGCAACAAGTCGAGAAGCGCGGATGTGACATGAAACGAAGCACCTGAATCCAGAATCCAAGGATGAGCAGCACTAGAAGCATAAGGTGCAACTGATGTCATAGCAGACACAGATCCAGAAGTCACAGTAGATGTGGATGTGTCGCGATGGATCGCTCGATGAGTGCTCTGGAAGGCCCAGTAGGTGCTCCACGACGACGGTCAAATGGCTGTCTAGCACGATAGGCAATAAGCTGATCTGGATGTAACTTGAAACATTTGTCAACATGATGACCAGTCCTCTTGCAATGGGAACAAACCAACACTCCTGTGGGTGTCGCTCTGGTAGATCCAGACCGCTGTGAGAGACTCAGAACAGCATGTGGTGAGGATCCTGAGACAGGCATAAGAGAATGAAGACGCGTCTCTTCTGCAATCAAACTAGAGAGCCGCGATCAAAGTCGGTGGAGTGGGATAGTTGAGCAATTGAGTACGAACAGGCTCAAACTCCGATCGAAGCCCCATCACAAACTGATACATGAGCGTCTGCTGAGCATACTCATCTTTAGCAGCACAAGACTGACAGGCAACAGCAGCCTTCGGTGTCATAGACTCTAGAGGACCGGTGATGTGAGTGAAAGCACTGTAATATTCCTCCACTGACTGATCAGGCTGCTGCTGAAGACTATGAATGTTCTTGAGCAATGTGAAGCGAAGAGCACCACTGGACTGAACATATCTCTTCTCAAAGTATGTCCACATTTGCTTGGCTGAAGTATGATACTCAAGACTCATCCGCAGAGAAACATCAACACTCAGCACAATTCCGGTCATGACACGATCATCTTCTTTATGCCAAACCTTTAAACACTCAGCATCAACGGTCTTCGGATCAGGAGGATCATCAGTCAAATGAGAGGCCAAACCATAACCCCTAAGAGTAGTCTTGACTGAGAAAGCCCATGCTCGGTAATTCAACCCATCGAGCTTGATATCTGTAAACACTAGAGATGAACTGCCCCCAAACATCGAGTCGGACTTAGCCATACCACACAACAATACCAATCAGCAGTAGCAATAGTAGCAGATCACTAATCAACAATAGCCGGTAGCACTAATCAACACCAGTAGCAATAGGCTCCAGATGAGAGCTCCAGGCGCAGTACTAATCTCAGGTGCAGTACTGATCTCCAGGCGCGAGCAGAGAGCTCCAGATGAGAGAGCAGAGAGCAGATGATACCAGAGGCGACGCGACGGTCCAGGCGCGGAGGCGACGCTGGGATGATACCAGAGGCGACGCGACGGTCCAGGCGCGGAGGCGACGCTGGATCTCAGCAGCGGCAGACGAGGCGGAGACGGCGCGACCTCCAGCTCCTCCAGCTCCAGCTCCAGGCGCGGAGGCGACGCTGGATCTCAGGCGCGGATGATCTCCAGGCGCGGGCGATAGAGAGGCGCAGATCCGGCAGCTCTCAGCAGCGGCAGACGAGGAGGCGACGCTCGCAGACGACGACGCGATGCTGGATCTCCTCCGGGCGGTGAAGACGAGGCGGAAGACGAGACAAGACGAGGCGGCGACGGCTTCACGCCTCTGGATGGAGACGGGCGGCGTCGTCTCCGAACGGTGAAGACGAGGGTGAAGACGATGCGGCGACGCTAGCGCAGACGGAGAGGAAGAGGCAACGGCATCGTCTCCGACCGGCAGCGCAGATGCGACGCGTCTGGATGGAGACTGTCGGCGTCGTCTCCGATCGGCGGCGGCGGCAGACCACCACGCTGGATGGAGTGGAGAGGCGGCGGCCGAACAGTGATGGGATTAGGGTTAGGGTTTGGATAAACCATGCTCTGATACCATGTTAAGATAATGAAGGCTAGGGTTTGGGTATTCACAACTATACAGCTTATTCATTAATGAAGCAGATATATATAGAAGATACATGGGCCCTCATGGGCTACAAGGGCCACATGGGCCAAGAGAGAGAGAAGTAGAATATACAATACTCTTAACAGGAACAACTGGTAACTTGTCTTAGTAGGTTGAGCAATCTGAGCTAGATGTAAATAAAAGATTTGCCAAAGGATTTGCTCCTGTTATGTGATATTCCAAAAATTTTACTCAGCCAAAAAGCAAGCAGTGCATTTCAGTTGGTTTTGCCAACTTGTCTTGTTATTGTCCTTTTCTTCATGATGTAAGGAGCGTGTTTAACAAAATAACATTTGGGATGTTTGTTTCTTAAGAATATATTGTATTTTCGTTCCATAGCGATCAAATGAGGTGCTTGATTGCTTTTTATACGATTCTAGCTATTGTGCCAAGTTTTGTGTTAATCAGGCTTGCATCTTGTGTTCGTGCGCATGACCTTTGCTTGTTGCTTCTGTTTCAGTCTGCATCTCAGGTTCGATGTGGTCAGTTTGCTGCTGGTTTTATCGACGCATCTGTTAGGATATTTGATGTTCGTACTCCTGATAGGTAAGTAGAAAATCGTCTCCATCCTTTGGCCTTCATGCCGTTTGATGAGATATCATTCATATCTTCCATGTGGCAGATTCAGTTTCCTGTTGCCCCCCCCCACAATTATCTTACTTCTTCTGAATGTTCATTTTTTCAATGTTGTAGGCTAGTCTATATGGCAAGACCACATGCTCCAAGAACTGAAAAGGTTGTAGGTATAGGATTTCAGCCTGGGTGTGATCCATACAAGGTAAATCCTACCACTTTGAATTACTATGTGCTTTATGCCCTATATTTTTAATTGTTCAAGCTAGCATTTTTTTTTAAAAAAAATATTACGGGTTTGTTTGAGCTTTACAAAACCTTCTTTTGTCATTTATGTGATCACAGATTGTAAGCGCATCTCAAGCTGGAGACATTCAATTTCTTGATGTTAGAAGGGCAGCTGAACCCTACCTAACTATCGAAGCTCACAGGGGTTCATTAACGGCATTAGCTGTTCATCGGCATGCCCCAGTCATTGCAAGCGGCTCAGCCAAGCAGATGATTAAAGTGTTCAGTCTTGAAGGAGAACAATTAACGATCATTCGCTACCAGCCATCTTTTATGGGTCAAAGAATAGGCAGTGTGAACTGCCTTTCTTTCCATCCATACAAATCACTCTTGGCTGCTGGTGCTGGTGATAATGCTCTTGTCTCTATCTATGCCGAGGACAACTATCAAGTAAGATGAGGTTTACATCTTGTGATATGCAATGACGATGCAATCAGTAGGGCTTGTGTTTGGCCAACTGATGGATCCGCACCATGGTCCAGCTACAAGACACGAGATATGAAGCCTGGTCAGCGACATGCCGACATGATGGTGGTGGTAGTGACGTGGCTTTCGGCGCATATTGCTTGTTGGGCTTCTACTTATCTGACCTGCGTGTGCAACTTGTAAGATACAAAACAAGATTCATTAGCCTCCCTTGCAGAAGATTGTGAAAGCGATACCCTGTTCTGGTCCTGTCACTGAACTCGGAGGCTTCCCAAATAATCATGCCTAGGTTAACAAAAATGTAAATAGCCGTCCCGATTTGGATTGTTGTTCTCCTTAGTCAGTTTCCTTCCTTTCCCAAGTGTAAAAAGGTTTGCAGACGCTTCATATCATAAATCAGGTTTGGTGGGGCCTGCCTGGGCAAGTGGTTGTTTATATGGGCCCAGGAAGAAAGCATGCACATGTCTCCTCACAGGTGTTCTTCAATAGATAGATGCATTTGTCCAGCTATTATAGCATTAGATGGGTTACTATGGGCTTGCATCAATCAATGCCCTCCAAGTATTTCATTGTAAGCATGGGACGGTCATCCAGTGCGTCACAGTAGGGCTTCATAGTCCATTTGTATATATGAGTTGCATTTGTACAGTTGTTAACTCTGTTATCTCAGATGTAATGAGTGCAAGCACGCTGTCCTTGGGTGTATCTGGCATCTCAGAAATGTTAAGTAAAAAAGAGCAGCTTGTCTCCTTTATGTACACAAGGTTTTGAGAGGTAGAATCATGAGCTGTTGTTCAGCTCAGGCTCGAAGAGTTGTGGTGGTCCGTAAATATTTTCATGAAGTGATCTCGGGAGGTGAATGGAAGGAGTGTTGTGCATCTCTTGATTGATTATCTACCATTGGAGATTTTACACGGTTTGTTTTGGTGGTACGAATTATGCTGTATGAGCTTGAACACCAAACAAACTGTTGATGTTCGGCTGTGCTGAACTTTAAGCTGGTGATGTTTTGGGGCATTAAAGGGAGTGGTAATTCTTGGATGAGCTGGAATGTCATCTTATTGAGATTTCATTACATGGAATGGAAGAAGCATCGGGAAATCTGGTACAAGGAATAATGGTGGTGCTTGAAGTTTGCTTTGTGACCTGCGAGGAGCGTGGTATTGCCCTCGCATGCTTTTCAATCTAAACATAACCCTCGACCCATTCCAATACTGTTTTCATCGAGATAGATTATTCATTTTACACCTAAAACCTTTCTTGCATCTGCATGTGTTACAATTACAAGAAGGGGGAATAGAAATGAGACGAGCGGAAACGGCTGTGAAGGCAGGCAGGAGTTAGGGGAGCCATCGGATCGCAGTGGACGGTGGATCTGCGCACGGCCGTAACCAGGTCAGACGCGTCCTCTCCTCTCTCTCTCTCAATCAACAAGAGAAACCCAATGGCAAGCGGGTCCCGTTACCGAGTGGGCCCCCCTTGCCATGCGCTCAGAAATTCTCCATCCCGAAGCGCCGAGCCCCACAAAACCCTCCTCCTCTCTCTCTTTCCCTGATTCGCATGGGCATGGGCATGCGCATGGACGGCGGAGGCGGCATGGCCCCGCCGCCGACTGCGCCGGAGGCCGCAAACACATCGCCTGCGCCCAACACCGCCGCCGGCGGAATCAGTAAGTTTGCCCAAGACTCTTCCTCTCTTTCTCCCCTCTTACGAGTCTTCTTGCTATTTCTTGCACAGGTTGGATCCTCAACTAGTTCTTCGAGTAGCTTTTGCTAGTTCCTAGATCAAGATGTTTACTTTTTGCTACTTCCGGATCATAGCTTCAAGAATCGTATCGATATACGACCCACCATTAGCTGCTCGTTGGGCACCCAAAATTGATACTACTACATTTGTTCCCAAAACTAGTTACAGGAGGATGTTAGCAGAGATGCTCCCAAAATAAAATTCCCCAACACTGCAACAATGTACTTTTCTGAGTTGTGCTACGCTTGATTTGGCCCAGGGGTTGAGAATTGTTATGTCTTCAAGAGCCGGCTGCAAGAGCATGCCCAGAAAGCTGGTCTCCCAACTCCAGAATATCGTACCCTCAAGGAGGGGCCTTCCCATGAGCCCATCTTCAAGTCCACAGTGGTAATTAACAACACCAAGTATGACTCGCTGCCCGGATTTTTCAACCGAAAGGCTGCAGAACAGTCAGCTGCTGAAGTTGCGCTTATGGAAATTGTCAAGTCCATCCCAACCAATGCGAGCATCCCAGCAGTTGTAAGTTATTCTTTTGTAAAGTCTTTCCTTGATCAGTCTGCTTGTGCTTCTGTGGATATGGTTTGCAAAAATGTTATGTACATATAGAACCGGGTACGTGGAATTGGGGTGTGAGCCCTCTGTTTCTACAAAAGTGAGTACGTGAATGTGTGGAAACTAACTACCTAAATTATGTAGTGCCTAGAGCATTTACATGCTTCCTTAAATTACATAAGTTGAGCCCCATGAAATGTGTTTTCTGTGCACTTTATTTCTAATAGTGTGTAAATATCATAACTCTGCTTCATAATCCTGGCATGCTGAAGCCTCCATATTATGTATTAGATGAATGCTAGTAGTTTCTGCATTCCTTGCTGTTGTGAACCTTAGTAACGCGTGCTATTTTGACTGTAGTATATAAAGATGCTTAGGAAAGCTTGTTTTCGGTTTCACGACTTTTGGCCAAGTTTGGAATTATTGTTGTTTACTATCATTATTTGTTTGTATTTATTTAAGCTCCTGATTCTACTAAGTTCTTCTCCGAATGCAGTAGCGAATTAGTAATGTAGATGATTGCATACTTGTTCTGCCCAAGCTGTGAACCATGAGTGATGCATACCTCACAGTACAAGTATTAAGTTTTGTACCTTTTGTTATCATGTCCAACCATGTTTTAGGTAATTAAAATTTTCTTAAGTTCTTAGGAATTAGGATGACTTAATTAGCATAGCATTCTAGTATCTTTCCTGGATTGCTGTGTTTTTTTTTACACATCTTACTATGCTTTCCAGCAAGAAACTGGCCTGTGCAAGAATCTTCTTCAGGAGTATGCTCAGAAGATGAATTATGCCATTCCATCTTATATTTGCACCAAACAAGCTTCAGGCACAGCTCCTTTCATATGCACTGTAGAGATTGGTGGAATACAATACATTGGTGCTGCAACCAGAACAAAGAAAGAGGCAGAGATAAAAGCTGCCCGGACTGCTCTTCTTGCAATCCAAGGTAATTTTTTTAGAGGGTATTTTTCTTATTATTCAATCCAGGGTATTCACCGTTAAAATTATATTGCTTTCCTCCTTTTGGGTGTTGGGTTGGACATTGGATCATGCATGGACATTATTTGGTGCAGGCCAATCAGAGGGTTGTGCAAATGGTGCCACAAAATATATCGTAGTTCCTGGCAAAAGGCAAGGTAAGGAGACAGATAAAAAACCAATTGAAACCCCAAAACTACTTAAAGTTAAGAAAGGTGGTTTCAAGAAGAAATGGAACAAGAGGAAATTCATGAAGAAGAATGGCCAAACAGTTGATGTGGAAAAGGATGAAGCTAGAATGGCTGGAGATGTTCATGATTCTGATGTCTCAATGCAGCCAACAACAATAACACAAGAGCCATCCAGCGACAGTATAATGTTGCAACCTGATGAGGAGGCTAGAAGACTAGAACAGGAGCCACCTAGAGATACTGCAATGGTGCAACCTAACGAGGAAGCTAGAAGTGTAAAGCAGGAGCCACCAAGTGGCACTGCAATGCTGCAACCTGACGAGGAAGCTAGTAGAATAGAGCCGGAGCCACCCAGAGATACTGCAACGGTGCAACCTAATGAGGAAGCTAGAAGTGTAAAGCAGGAGCCACTTGGTGACACTGCAATGCCGCAACCCAACTGGGAAGCTAGAAGAGTAGAACTGGAGTCGCTGAGCGAGTCTGCAACAGTGCAACCTAATGGGGAAACTACGAGCGTGAAGGAGGAACCACCAAGTATAATGCTGCAACCTAACGAGGAAACTAGAACTGTAAACCAGGGGCCACCCAGCAATGCTTCATTGCTGCAAACCAAACAAGGAACCTCTAGTTGAGAACAGCGAATCTGTGTATGAACACAAGAACCAAATTTCATAATTTGCATCTCTGGGTACAAACAAGTCCTTTGGAAATATGCCAGGAATGGGTTCGGATCCTTCCTCTACCGCTATGAGCGAAGAACGTGGTTGAATAAAAATGTAATGGCGTTCCAATGTTAACAGTGTATTGACCTGCAAAGAAGTGAAACCTGAATAGCTGGCTTGCAGTTTAGAGAGAAGTTGGAAAACAGATGGAAGTATGCGGACCGAGGATAGTTAGTTCATGTTTGTCATTAGTTATTAGCCAATTGTATGCCTTATAGTATATTAGTATGATCTGATTTTGCCTACCAATTTAGAGAACACTGCATCTGAATAGAAATGAATTTGAGGTTTCTGATCCATGTTTCCTCGAATTGCCTGATCTGGGCTCTGTGTTGTTATTAATGGAAGTCGGTATTCATTCTTAACATAAGTCCTATCTCCATTTGTTGCTAAAAATACAACAATATCCTTTCTGCCTCTACAAACAGTGTCTACCAAATGCCCAACAGCCCAAGCAGCTGCATATCTAACCTGTTTTCAGTAGTATCTGTTTCTGACTTTCTGTAACTAAATGTTCTGCAAAAATACGATCGTTTCTTGCTGCCCCTAAAATGGTTATTCTGTTGTCAGTACTAGCTATTACCCCTATGCATAACATCCCTAAATCTCAATCCTGCTGTAACCTTGCACCTTGTGGACTTGATTCTCGGCCATCCTCCGCCTGGTCTCTTCTGCAGACTGCCACTCTCCATCATCAGCATAGACATTTGACAGTGACACGTACGTGCCATCGCTGCTCGGCGCAATTCTCAGGACCTGTTCTGCCGCAAGCACGCCGAGTTCTTTGTTCCCGTGGATCCGGCAACCGTTCATCAGCGACCTCCAAACTGCAGGCCACGGTTGGAACGGCATTGCCTCGATGACGCCTTTCGCCTCCTCGAGGAGCCCCTTTCGCGCCAGGAGATCCACTAAGGTCGCATAGTTGGCCTTTGTTGGATTCATACCATGTTCAGACAGCATCAAACTGAAAAGAAGCTGCCCATGCTCGACTAGCCCGAAATGGCTGCACGCTGAGACGACGGCCACAAACGTGGCTGGAGTTGGGGCCAACTGAGCTTTTGTCATCTCTTGGTAGAGACTGATGGCTTCATGGATCAGACCGTGGTTGGCATAGGCTGTAAGCATGGTGTTGTACAGAATGGCATCATCACTTACCGATGAAATAGCAGTGAAAGCACTTCTCGCAGAGGCTATGTCACCGCACTTTGCGTAGGCGTCAACCAAAGCGCTTGCCACACATAAGTGCTTGCCGTGCCCTGTCCTGACAACAAGCGAATGGATGCATCTGCACTGCCTGATCAGTGCAGCGTTTGCGCAGGCGTTCAGGGTTGTACCCAGGATGAACTCGTCGGGCTTGTTCGTGCGGTCACCTCTAAACAAGTTGAAAAGGGAAAGGGCCACATGGTTCAGGCCATGCTTCAGGAATGCAGAGATGATCACTCCCCATGACACCAAATCCATCTTGCCGATGTCCTCGATGACTTTCAGTGAACTCTGAACTTGCACAAACGTTGCCTTCGCCTTGATCAGTGCAGTAGACACGAACTGACATGAAGCAAAACCATTTTTAAGAATATCTGCGTGGATCTGCTCATGGTTCCTTGCATCGTGAGCTTCTTGGAAGGCGGATAAAACAGCTGAATAGGTGAACTCATCCGGTCTTGCTCCGAAGCAAACCATTCTGCGGAAGAGCCTCATTGCATCTTCAGAACAATTGTACAGACCATAGCCTGCAATCATCTCGTTCCATGTCACAACGTTTCTGAAACTAATATTACAGAAGAAGCCATACGCGCAGCTGAGCAATCCACATCTCGACAGCATGTTGATAACTGCATTTGCTACAAGAACATTGTCAGAGTAGCCATGACAATAGGCAAGTCCAAAGATCTGAAGACCAAGTGAGGCGTTTTCTTTGGCACCAGTCAGTCTCAACATCACAGAGAAAGTAACTTCATTAGGCTTACAACAAGATCGTGACATGTCAGCAAAGCAGCTTAAAGCTGCCCTGTCATCTTCATCGTGTGCGAAACCGGATATCACTGTGTTCCAAGAAACGGTGTCCTTTTGTCGAATCCTACCAAAGACAGCCATGGCAATGTCCTTCATTCCTGCTCTGAAATACATATCAACAAGCGCATTCATCACCGAGGTATCGGACTCGAACATGTTATGGATGACAAGACCATGAAGCTGCCGCCCAAAATCCAACTCCCTGGTGATCAAACAAGCCTTGACAGCCGAAATGTAGGTGAACATGTCAGCTGCTAGCCCACACCGATGCATCAGAGCCACTGTCCTCATCGCATCATACCCACAGCCATTAGAGACATAGCCCTCGAGCATCGCATTCCAGCACGTCAAGTCTCTGTGCCGCATATGCGCGAATGCGTGCTCCGCGGCACCAATACACCCATGCTTGGAATACATGAGCAGCAATGAGCTCCCAACAAAAGGATTGCCATCCAGGCCAACTTTCACAGCAACGCCATGGAGTGAGAGGCCGAGGAGCTTGACATGGGCCATGGACTGACACGCGGTACTGAGCGTGCTAGCGAGGGCGAACTCGTTCGGGCAGAAACCGCTCCTCATCATGGAAACAAACAACCCGAAGCCCAATTCAGGAGCTCCACTGCGTACCGAGGCAGACACCACGGCAGACCAAGAAACGAGGTTCCTGTGCGGCATTTCGTCGAACACGTCCAGAGCGCTCCCAAGAAGGCCGCGCCTGGAGTAGAACATGAGGAGGTGGTTCATGGTGAAGGTGTCAGCGGACATGCCTAGCTTGAGGGCCTGCGCGTGCAGGTGTGAGCCCCTGGAAGGGGAGGCCGCGGAGAGCGCATGGGCAATGGCGAAGGGGTCCCTGGAGAGGCTGGAGGCGCTGCTGTATCTTGCCATGGTGGAGAGGTTGGAGGGCCTTTTTGCAGTGGAGGTAATGGCGGCTTGGACAAATACAAACAAGGCTGCCGCCGCCGCCGCCGCTGCTCTCATCGGCAGAGCTCATCTGTTGTCGTCTCCCTTGCTTTGCCTTCTTTCTTTCTTTCTTTTCTAACAGAAACTTATAGTGAGAAGACGAGTAGACTTGCAAAGAACATGTCAGGCCAATTTTTCTAAAAAAATATTGTTTTTTTAATAATTCCCTGCCTGTTCCTTAAAAAAAGGTACTATAGTTTTTACCTTTTTACCGTCACTCTAAAGAAATTTGCAGTGAAGCAACCCGACAAGAGGAGATATTGCCATGCTTTACCAGGATGAAAATTGTGGATTTTACGAATTGCAACACATTATCCAAAGTACAAAAACAGTTACTAGATGGATGCAAGAACCAATTTTTTTTACAATTTTTTTTTATAAAAAAATTGGCCTGTGGCATCTTAATTGTAAAAATAGTCTCTCTAACACTAAATTTACAAATCTGGTCATAGGCGAAAGTATCAGAGGTTGACACGTGGCATATTCCACACTCAAGGGGCATGAAAAGATGGTAGCCAGTGCGGAAGACGCGGAACCAAACAGTGCAATGGCGCGGAAGATGACAGGTCCGGCCACATTCCGCGCCATCGGAGCGCATAAGGTGCTGGCTGTGCGCCTCTCGAGCGCATGAGGTCTTTGCTGATTGCTTCCCCAACTTGTTTTGCAGTGATACATCACTATCAATTATTCATTTGAAAGTACATGAATAAGGTTTTTCTTTGATACTTGTCTTGTCTCGGCTAACCGATCAGAATTTTTTCTGTGCTACCGGATTCATGCACTCAGGTGGCGCGGAAGGCGGCTGGGCTCGCCACCTTCTGTACCGTCCACCTGGTTCCCACCCGCCTCGTCTGCCGTGCTAGTCACGGGCTTTTCGTGCCCTTCTAGCAAAGGATGCGCCACGTGTCAATCTTCGGTACTTTTTTACTCGGCAGGAGGCTAAATTCGTAAATTTAATGATAAGAAGGTTATTTTTATAATTAAAGTAACAGCACAGGGTCAAATTAAAAATAAATTCGCAAAAACCAAGAGAAAACCTACCCTTGGAACAAAATAAAGTAACACAGATTGAGATCTTAACCTCTTAATAGGTATATCTTTGAAGTTCACGCTCATTACCTAATGTTAATGTCCGAAGTAGCACTGAACAATGAATGCATCGGAGCACGTTATTCCTCTCTACAATGAAGTAAAGCACGGTTAATCTTACAAAAAAATAATACTCAAGAAATCTGCACCACTGTGATCAATACCTGGCTACCTGCTCAACTATTGTTGGATGAAATAGTAGGAACTCCATTGAAAATTCTAAAGAACAGTAGCAATCTCAGACAGGTGCTCATGATGGCCTAATCCCTTCATCAGACACACCAAGGAACGGCGAAATCAGGTGGGATGTGCAGGGTGGAGAAGATGGGCACACGAACATGTAGCTAAATTAGAATATATTTAGCTTCTCCCAAAAAAAAAGAAGATTTAGCTTAACTCTCTCTCACTCCAAGCTCGAACAGCAAAAGCAAAACTGCAAAACTAATCCTTTCGTATGCAACCATGGAGCTAGATGCCAATGCCTATCTATCAGGAGCAGCATGTTATTACAGTGAGTGAGCAGAGCCAGATGCATATATATATATAAATATAAATATAAATATATATATATCTCAAGCCCTGCCCCTGTATATATCTCATCTCCTGTCCTTGTAGGTGTGCATTGCTGGTGTTAGTTGCTGCTTTTCAGAAGAGTATCTCAAAAAGATGGATCACAAAAACTTGAAACGGTTGGTTCGTGGTCCACGCAGCAGAAACTGTTGGACTAATAAAGTATAAATCTACACAGCACGGTGTGGCAGTTCAAGAAAATCGAAAGCATATACAAGATTAAACTTGCAACTTGTTGTTTTGGTCTGTACTGATTTTTTTTTTCTTTTGAAACGGAAACTCAGTTTTTATAGGAAACTAATACCGAGTTTACAGAAAAAGCAGCAACGAAACAAAAGGTGAGGAAACCAGCACCACCAATGTAACAGCCTCAAAATCCGAGGCAGTTAAAACTCTTCACAACCGCCTAGAATGTGCAGTTGCGAAGTAAGCAGTGTCTCAAGCAAGCTTTCGATTACAACAAAATCAAGCTTTTATTACATAAGATTAAGGTTTAACAACTAGTTTTGACGCAGACGTGGGCTTTCAATCCCAAAACTAGTATAATACAAGACAAAAGAAAAACACATCACAAACACGCTTGAGCACGATCGAGACCTAAAAACAGTAATCACTGCCTTCTGGGGGTTCGCCAAAATCCTGTTCATTGGGGTTCTCAGCACTTTCCCCATCTTCTTCTGTGGAGGGGTTGTAATTTTTGCAAGAATGAGTACTACTACCGTACTCAACAAGCCACATAGAAAAGCTAAATAATTACATGCAAGAAGTTCAACGGATGGTTAGGGGTTTACCTTAACAGGCATCTGTGGATGCATTTTTGCAGTTTAAAGCAGTTTAACTTTAAAACAGTAAAACAATAATAAATAATAACAACAGGGGTTTCTCCACAAAGGCACAAACCAGATTCACATCTCAAAAACTCTATGCCTCATGTATTGGAATCACCCATGAACACAGCTTCATTAACCGGAAGCACGGCGTATTCGAATACCATTTGATATACTCTGCAGAGTTGCTCAGCTTTACCCACAAGATACCTCATGCTCGTACTGTCAGATCATAGACACGCAACAAGTTAGCGTCATGATCGAAATGAGATAACAAAGCTTTTCACTTCTCAACCTTTCTAGTCTCTACCCAGAGGTCCTTACTTCATCTGACCCTCGGGAGACTCCACCTTTCACGTTATGGATCTTTGACCCCGATGCTGATGAGACCATACCGTTATGAAGACCAGCGAGTGTCCCTACAGGCCCACTCCTGTCTCACTCTAGATGCTGTAGATATTCAATTGGAAGAGCAGTGTACTAGGCTAGGGAGTAATGACCACACCTGTGGTTGAGCGGTTTTCTATGTCTGTTACTTTGGCACAAGGTTCTTGTCCTTACTAGTCTCACAGTGAAGCGATAGACAAACACCAACACGTGGCTGTCTATCCTCCGAGCCTCACCCGTGACTCACTTTTTCCAACACAAGTCTATTGGGATGCCCAACTTCCTGGACACAACCCTCAACTTCAAACCAAAACTATTGGCGAATCGCCAATACACTCTTTCTTTAGATAACCACAATTTTGGTGATAAAGCTATTAGCATAGATAACATTTTATGTGGACTTGTCAAGGTGAATATGGTTTACAAGAAATCTTAACCTTGTCAAGGTGAATAGGGCCTACAAGTGTTATGTGGGTTTGTATGTGGGTAATAGGAATTATCTAAACATTATGACATTCCAAAGTATTATTTCAATATTTGAAGCAATTGGCACAAATAATAATGAAATTAATATTTAATATAAGAACTGTAGGTTCAAAATGATCAAAGAATGTGGCTTACCTTTTGGCACAAAGTCATGTAGATCCTGGTCTTGTCTGACGTCTTCTGCAGTCTGGTCTTCAATATCGTGACCTAACGAGAAGCAAAACAATAAAACAACCAAGTAAAATCTGGCTCGACAAGGAATGAGCTGGGAACAACATGCAATTAAAAACAAATGGAAAAGAAACATAAAGAAGGTGGTGCGGGAGGGTGGAAATTTATATAGGGTTTAATTGGACTGAACGGAGTAGAGAAATGGGTTTCTGGGCTCATAACGGACAAAATGGATATAATATGTTGAATTAGGGTTTTGCGGATGAATAATGCCAGATAATGAATAGTGACATTTTACTATTTATGGATGAAAATATAGCGATGAATAGTATTGAGATTACTGTTCATTACAATGAATTGTAAAAATCAGATTTTTTTAGATGAATAGTGATTTTCAGGATATGAACAATAATTAAATTATTGTGCTATGAACAGTGAAATCTTAAATGAAATGAACAGTCAAAGGCCCTGCCTTTTACTGTGCGGCCCGAAGCCTATTTTGGCCGGGCTGAACTGGCCCACTCGGCCAGGCCTTTCGGCCTTGCCCAGCGGCTTGAGCGCATGGCCGAAAGGCCGCAAGGCTCGCCCAGGCGAGGGGATGGAGCGAGCGGCGCTCCGGCGACGGCGGTGGCCGGCGACGGCGATGGCCAGCACCGAGAGCATCACCGAAGTGAGCTGAACCCGTTTTGGGGTTTTGCGGGGGCGGAGGGGGTGCGGGAATGGGGTGGCGACGACGACCGAGAGGTGGCAGCGGAGGAGCTCGGTGACGGCGAGCTCCGGCGAGGGAAAAGGTGGGGCGAGGTGGGGGAACGGTTGGCGACGGTGCGGGGGTGCTACTGCTGGAGGTGGGAGGGGAGGGGAGGGGAGGAAGGAAGGTGGCGGATTTTACCGAAGCTTCGCTTCGGGCGGAGAGAGGAGACGGCGGCGATTTCCTTGATTGCGTCGGCGCCGGGGAAGGAGGGGGCTGGGAGAGGAGCTGGGGGTGGGGATGAGGAGATGAGCCGGCCCAGGGTGGCTTTTATAGGCTGGGGAGGCGGTGGGAACAGTAGGGTGGCGACGACAGTGGAGGCGAGGTGGCGGCGGGAGATTTGCTTCGGCAGCGCTGAAAGGGGAGCGGTGGCGGCATGGGCGAGCCAGGTGGAGGCGGCGAAGGCGGTGGAAGGCTCCGGAGGGAAGAGGTGGCGGCTGACGACAGCGGTGCCGAGAGGAGTGACGAACGGGAGCTGACGCAGAGAGAAGAAGGAAGGGGGAGGAAGAAAGGAGAAGGCGCCGGGAGAAGAAGGCGCCAGCGAAAGGAGAAGGTGGATTTCCAAAAAGGGAAAGCGGTTTTCGGCGAAAATTTTCTAAAACGAAAAGATTTCAAAATTGAACAAAAAGTTTCAATTTTTTTTAATTATTCAAAACTCAGGGTTGTTTCAACCAAGAACCAACAGATCATCTACCAAGACCAAAAGAGTCGGTACTGAATTTTAGTTATGCAGTAAAATACATTGAATCTTTATCATTCATCGAAGTGATTGTTGGATAAAGCAGAGCCCTCCAACTGAACAGTGGCTTATATGTAACAATACACTGCGTTCAATGTTACACATTTGTTTCATAGTATGCTTCGCTGACTGGGAAGGGAAACTCAAGTAGTCAGGTGAGGCAGCTATGCGCTCTTTTTTCTTTTCTTTTCTTTTTGAGAGAGAGGGACTACTATGTATTCTGGCGAGAAGAGAAGGAAAATTAAAGAGGAATAAGGAATACTTAGTGGCTTTCACATGTTCTTGTGGGCTGGATGGAAGTTAAGTGCGCTGATGAGTTTGCGACTTCCGTGGCCCAAGCAGGTAACCACTCCATCCACGCGCAACTATAACAAAAGGCTCCAAACCTTTCCATTTTGTGTGTGTGTGTGTGTTGTGGGTGGGTTTTTGGTTTGCGCCGCCGAATGCCCCCGGTGCGAAAAAAATCTTGAAACTCGTAAGCTATCTCGATTCGACTCGAACTCGAGGCATAAATGAGCTGAGCCGATGTAAGATCGAGGTGGCCGACTAGAGGGGGGTGAATAGGCGGTTTTTAAAAATCTATCGGGCTAAACCAATATATAAATGCGGAAGCTAATAGCGAATTGGTTTTGCACAATTAAAACCTAAATCAACTAGGCTCAACTAAGTGCACCGACAATACAAGAGAGCAATCATACAATGATATATAAGCAATTAAAGCAAGAATGTAAATTGCTCAAAGTAAAGCACAAGTAAAAACAAGATGACACGATTATGTTTTACCGTGGTGTTCGAAGACTTGCCGGTCTCCCCTAATCCACGTTGAGGTTAGCCCAAACAAATTGGACCGGCTCCACTAATTAAGCCAATACCTCCGAGGTAAGTCCAAACACTTGGACCGGTTCCTAACCGAACCAACACCTCACTCAACTATGGTTACTCTTCCTCCACTCCAGAGATGGTGAGCACCAAACCACTCACAAACCGCCGGGTCTTCACACAAGCTTCTTGAGAAGATCACCGCGCACGACGCCTCCACGCCGTCTAGGTGTCGACAAACACCAAGAGTAATAAGCCAAGCCCCTTGCTTGACTCTCACCACGTGCAACAAATGCACAAGCTCAAGTGGATACAAAATCCACCTCTGGATGCAACACATGCAACTAGAGACCTCCCTCCTTGCTCACAAGGTGCAACACATGCACAATTGAGAGGAGAAGCTCACACTAGCTCAAGTGAGTGAAATGAGATGCCAAAGATTGTCTCTCAACCGGCCAAGGTGGGTATTTATAGCCCTCACACAAAAACTAGCCGTTGGGAGCAGAAATCCCCAAAAATCAGGAAAATCGGAAGTTCCGCCGTACAAACTCCGGAACTTTCGTTTTCTACTGTTCATGGGTCAGATGGTGCATAACGGCTCAAAAATAGCCGTTAAAAATTTTGGTGCGGAAGTTCAAGAAGACAAATGGCGGAACTTCCTATTATCGGAAGTTCCTCTCGTTCTCGGCGGAAGTTCCGCAGCCCAATTTCAGCATGATTTATACTCGGTAAAAATATCATAACTTTTGACTCCGATGTCGGAATTGAGTGATCTTGGACTCTATGGAAAGCTTATTCAAAGGGCTACACAACCCATCTATTTGATTGATCTCAAACACATTTGATCAAATCAAAAAGCACAACTCCAAAGAGCCACTCATGATCTAAGTTCAAATAAATAGCAATAAGCAATCTTAGACCATGCCAAGGGAAAATGCATGAATCCCAACAATTTGCAAAATACATTTGCAAACTTAGATCATGCCACAAGTTGTAGGTACATGGACTTCAACCATTTGCAAAACACATTCGCAAAAGTATAGTCACATGCTACAAGGATTAACTGCATAAGCCTCAACTATTTGCAAAACACATTCACAAATAATAGCATCATGCCATGTAGAGCTAGAGCAAGCAAGATTGAGCTATCAACACATGATGAGACTCAAGCTACTAGACAAGACCCCTCTTAATAGTACGGCAACCTATATTAGCAATCCGGTCTTCCAACCAAACACCAAGACCGGTAAAAGACTAGGAACACATCCTTAGCCCTAGCTAGTCATACCTTTGTCGTGAGCATCTTCTTGAAGCTTGATGACGCACATCTCCACTTCAAGTCCGGGTCATCGTTTTGACATGCATCAACCCATGATGCATCCTTTACTTGACCTCCATCAACACATGATGGGTCTTCTTTTGACTTGACGATCAACTCATGATCATCTCCTTCTTCGAGATCTTGTTATGCATCAACACACGATACATCCTCTTCTTGAACCTTGACTTGATGACGATCAACTCATGATGCCATCCAAAGTCTTCGTCACCCTAGAACATAGCCTATTCATCCAACTCATGAAAAATATTAGTCCCACAATGATTAACAATAATTATCAAGATATACATGCAACAAATGCTTCTAAACAAGCTATTGTAGAAAGGTGTGGTACTACCGCCAACTATCATGCAAGAGTTCGATTATCTAAGTTCCGCTCATATCATGGCGGAACTACCACGCTATGAAATTTGGCTAAGTCCCAAAAGAGTGCTCTCTGGAAAAACGTTCGCGATTTTTTTCGAAGTTCGCCAATGTAGTTCCAGATACAATGCCGGAACTACCGATGATGTTCAGAAAACAAATTTCAACAGATTTTGAATGCATGACTCCTTTGTCTTGAGCCATGTTGATCTTTTACCATCTTTGCATCTCCTTTTCATGTCTTCATTCAGACTCCGGGACTAAGCCTTGAACACATCTTAGCACACACATTAGTCCCACAACACAATTGCAAATAATTGAATATAAAGCAATATGAGTATATATGAACTACACAAGTTTTATATACTCAAAGGATTTATTTCAAAGTAATGATCCTTAATATATGAGAAGAATGGAATATGGATCAATACTTATGAAACCACAAAATATAGAATGAACTCCCCCTAAATGTGTGTATACACAAATGTGTAATAAGAACATATGCACATATTCAAGTTTAACTTATGGTTGAGTTCAACCTATATTTTGGATCCGAGGAATGCAACAATATATAAGATTAAGATGTCGATTGCATACCTCGTTGAATTTCACCTTTATATCCAAATGAGACTACACAAAATAATACTAGACAAAAGAGTTAGTCTCATATTTAGATTTGTCATTAATCACCAAAACATTCCATTAACTCATAATGGCGGGTCTAGATCCTTCAGCCGAGCTGGTATTTATGCTTGTTAAGTTAACAAGCCGAGTTCAAGCTAGTTCACGGGTAACTCCTTTAATTTATAGCCCAATCTAACAAGCCTATAAACCCACACAAGCCCCAACCCACCACAACTAAAACAAGTCCAGCCGGTCATCTTCGTTTCCCAAATCCACCACCTCATGGTGGCTGCCTCCTCCTCCTACACGGCTATCTCCACTCGCCGCCCCCGCACAACTTCGGCTGCTGCACCCTCCATCCCCTCGTCGTCTCGCTCCTCGTGTCCTCCTCTTTGCGCTTCCCCCACAAGGGCCCTCCGGAGTCGTGTCGTCGCGAACGCTGTCCCTGCAATGCAGCCGCTGCTGGCGTCCAGGGTCTCCACGGCCATCGACGTCAGCCTCGGCGACTGGAGCTACCTGATCTACATCGGCTTCGGCCTCCTCAACGATGCCGACCTGCTAAAGAGGTAGTCGAAATCGATAAGCCTTTGCTCTATTGGTGGCTTGGGGTGTGGCCATTTTTGTGATCGTGATGTCTTGTTTGCACAAACATGTGCATAGGAAGAGGGTTTCAGTGGTGACCAACATGACCGCTGCACCGTTCTACTTGGAGAAAGTGACCTGGGCACTCGCGCACGACAACCCGACTCACCACAGTCCCTCAAGAATCGCACTAGTTGAATTGTTAATAACGAGCCAAATCGAGCTGTTTGACTGAATCGAGCTGACCATTCTGATCTTTTGCTTAACGAGGCGAGCCGAGCTCGACCGAGCCAAGCCGAGCTAGCTCGTTATCCACCCCTACTCCCGCCGAAAACCCCTAGTCGAGTATTCCCCTAGTTTTCATAATATTAAGGGGATGCGCCGAATACGCTACCCCTTGTCGCCGGAGACGATATCAAGGAAGAGCGGCTCACCAGAGAGGAAGAAAAGACGTGGTGGTGGTGGGGGCGCACAACCTCGCTTGAGAGAAAGGAACGCGGAGACGTTGGAGAGAAGTGGCATTCAATTCGTAGTTATGAACTACGAACTAGACGTTCATCCCATAGATGCTTTGGTGCTATCCTGTTGCTCTCGTGTGGTGTACAACATCGGCTGTGCAAGTGGTGGTGGGGCCGAGTTGGTCGTGGTCGTGTGCGAGGACCATAGCGATGGAGCGGGGAGAAAGTTCTAAAAGTGCATTTTTTAAGACATAGAGGTGTTAAAATATAATATAGATTTTTTAAAAATATTTTTTAGTAGAATCAGATAGGATCTTAAATTCTACATCAATTCTACGATTCGCAATCATACTGAAGAACCTCCGATCCGATTCATGATCGCGATTCTGACAACCTTGGACACAACACACTAGACTCACGATGATGCTAGTAGAGTTGATCTCAGTCGGGCGTGACAGCGGAACCAGGGAGATAGATAGTGCAAGCCGCGAGCATGATGGTGAAGGCGCGATGCAAGCCAAGGCGGAGCTTGGTCGGATCCTAGAATTTGTAGGTTGAGCACGGCAAAAGTGGCCACTCAATGTGCCGGGTAGATGGAGACGAGCTCCCACGGTGGCCCGACGGGATATGGCGGGGAACAATGGGGAGCACCGACTAAGGGTGCGGTTGCAATTGTTTTATATTTCTCTAAACAAAAATTTGGACTAGCATGTAATTCGTAGTAATGTAAGGGTTTAAATGAGAAAATGTTATGATTGGATTGAAGGGAGTAGCTTGGAAATGGGGGAAAAGTGGGTCATGCAGCAATTCAACCGTGAGAGCTTTTGGTTAGAAAAGAGAGAGTAAAAGTACGGTTGCTCATGGATTATGCCAGATTGGCTTGTATCACTGACTCTAATTATTAGTGGCTGCCGAATGCCGATTAGCCTCTAATATTTCCCGTCACTTTCCATCTTCTTGGAAATGGAACAGACAGACGAAGACGGGCTGCCGGACTGACTTTTGAGTGTCCCCCCAAAGTCCAGCGTGGCAGCTGAACACGCACAATATATATTAATATTCGTGTAGGATTCCGGAGCCCCAAATTGACTTTGCTCAGTTCCAAATTAACCGGACAAGTGTATTGGACCACCGGTATACTCCCTCTTTTTACGTGTCACTGTTGAATTTGACGGCTCGAGTTTTCATCGACGATAATTTTTAAAATATCTAATTAAATAGCATAAAAAGTGGTATTGTTATATTTGTAATCAAAAGTATTTTACTAGCGTTCAATATTTAGATCTATTTGTTTTTGTGTCGCCTAACAATGACAATTAAACACACCCGCAGGAGGCAGTGGCAACCGCCCAAGTCTGACCATCTCAAGACAACCGAGAAGTCTTCAATCGTCAACCTTTCGAGTTTTTCGTGCATTTGGCTTGTTAACATGTGAATTAGCAAATATAGCCTCCTCTCCACGTTAAGCCCGTGCCCATGGGGCCAGAGCTCCCTCTAACGTGCCCCTACGGGTCCAAACATCCTCCTAAAAAAATATAGAGTGAATTCTGGTATATATGATAATACATTTTTAATCAAATTACATGATTTGATGCAAAAAAAAAAACTGTTTGAATGATATTATGTGATAATAGAGCGCATGATTTCATGTGACAATACACACATAATGTATACAAAAATATTGTGCAAAATATGTATACAAATCTGGTACAACATAAGCGCACAACATCCTGGATACATACATACATAATATATACAATGTAATTATACATGGGCTACAATATGACTCACTCATCTGAGCCACTCTATGCTCACTGTGTCTAACTCTGCATGCGCGTCCTAGTCTTGCGTTGAACATGTCCTGTGGGGTATGTGAATCGGTCCGGAGAGCGCATCTCTATTCAGAGAACGTACGGAGACCGTTGAGTGGGCGGAGGTGCTTCAACAAGCTGACTCTAGCCAAGCTGAGTATGTCCAACATCAATGTCGTCTAACTGAATCATGCCAAATTGGCAGCGACAATGGGTGAGGCAGAGCATTTAATTACGACTAATCAACTACGAGCAGTTTAATTATGACTAATGAATTTGGACTAATTAAGTATGACTAAATTAATTTTTATGACTAGTTTAACTATAACAAATTTATTATGACTAAGTTAATTAGAACTAAATAGTTACGATTAATTAACTATGACTAATTAATTATGACTAGTGATTTTGGACCAAGTAATTACGATTATTTTAATTTAACACTAATTACATAGTTTATAGACATAATGCATAGGAGAAAAAAATTACCTCCTCTTGATACCGAACTTTCTATACTAATACGACCGCTAAGCATTGCTCTAAACACTCCTCAATCGGCAGCAAAATCGAAACTAATTTTAGCCGATCGTGCAGCCTCTCGCTTGCTCGATTCTCTCTCTCTCTACGTCGAGCGCTCGGTTTTCGAGTGAGGAATGAGAATGAGAGCGACGCCAGTTTGTATAACCGTGTGACCGAAGGATTTGCACCAACTGCGAAGTGATGAGAGGGAATTAGATTCTCTACCACATGATTTTTTATGTGATGGGACATGAGGGAATTGAATCGATTTCCTCTCACGCGAGCGCGTGCGGGGCAGCGTCGAGTCCGTTCGCGGTGCACACGGAGGTGATGCGAGTTCGTGCCCTAGGGGCACTGAGTTGGATCCACATGGCGACTCTGGAGGATGTCTAGCCCAGGGGCACGAACAACAGAGATAAACTTTGCAGCAGAAACCAAAATGACTCGTGATAGCCATCCGATATGCCCACAAGCAATCGAGTGGAGGACGTGACCTAGTTCACATAGTCTTCAAAGTACTCCTCTTCATAGAACTCGATGTTCTCTGGTTCATCTGTGGCGACTGATTAACAAATAACGTATAGCTCTGAGTACATAAAGTACTCAGCAAGTCGTAGGA
This sequence comes from Hsuehochloa calcarea, assembly GCA_036346395.1. Lineage (NCBI taxonomy): Eukaryota > Viridiplantae > Streptophyta > Magnoliopsida > Poales > Poaceae > Hsuehochloa > Hsuehochloa calcarea. Next base: position 29,170,703 of record CM070613.1, read on the forward strand.
AAATGTATGCAAATAGTATTCATACAAGGCTTGACAAGATAGCTTTATGGCTATTTTGCAGAAAGCAGTATTGATTGTAAATACAGTAAATAAATTGTAAAACACAATTTAAAAGATTAAGTATATAAGTAAACAAGTTCTTTGAAATAACTAGTGAACACCCCACCCATTCACTTTCCATCCATTCCAACCAACCCTAACCAGATCGCTTCCCAACTGTCATTCCAAAAAATTTATGAAAATCTACCCCTCGTGTGAAATCACCAGGCATTGTCCGTAACTGGGGACACGACTATTTGAATAGTTTTTAACACTCTGCAGATGTTGTACAGTTTGACCCACAAGAGATAATCATCTTGAAAAACACAAACATTTCCTTAGATATGTGAATTAAGGAGAGACTATCACCAGGCTTTTACAAAGCTCCAATTTGACTCGGTTCTGCTCGCTAAGGTTTCGCCATTCTGGATCCTCTCTTGCGCCGTTTTGTCAACCAAAACAGAACTGAACCAAAACTTTGCTAACTAGTTGGCCAGGTCCACCCCATAAATAGATTTGTGGTTGTACGATAAGACCCAGATCAATGACACACAAAGTTAAGTCCTTAGTAATTGCTCAGGCGAAACCACCTCGACCCATGTGCTTTGTGCACTTTGCTTCACGCATTCCTCCTTTACTACTCGCCCGAGCATAAATCATTTTCGTTCGACCCAGCTAAATGGCAACCCTTACTATGACACAATAATTTAAATAACAGTGGCTTCCGCTATAATTCCATATATCATTAAGTCAAGATTAAACATTTATAAATTTGTGATCATGAATCTCAACGTACAACTAAAGCATGGCTAAGCATAATATGCACCCATGTTGGTAATTAAATACGTCCAACTAATATTAACCCAATCTATGGTGTTCAAGGGTACATACCATTCATAATTTTTTTCAATGAGGCATAATGGCAATTAGGTAATTAACTATTCTCGAAACCATTATTATAAAATTAGCTGTGCATGTTGATATAAAATAACATAATTTTATAAAATGGGTGCAGCATGATCAAAGGTCTACGACTTGCGTTCGGTGAAGGTTTTAGTTGCTTCGGTCGTCGGGTCCAAGAACTCTTCGGAGACGCCGGAATCTATATGTACGAAAAGAGCAAAATAAATAAAATATTTCTAAATAAAATCCCAAAAATTACCAAACTAGAACTAAATGAAAGATATTGAATTTAAATAAATTTATATATTTGAATCACTCGAATCGGAGCTCAAATGAAGGAGAACGGGCTCTCGGAAAAAGGTTCGTCCACAGCCTGATCGGGAGGAGGTTTTGACTACAGGTGGTTAGAAGGAAGTTTGACTACCTGATCAGAAGGAGGTTTCAACTACAGGTGGTCGGAAGGAGGTTCGACTACCTAGTCGGAATGAGGTTTCGACAATATGGTCGGAAGGAGGCTTCGACCACACAATACCACAAGGTTGGAAGGAGGTTTCGACCATACGGTCGGAAGGAGGCTTCGACCACACGGTACCACAAGGTCGGAAGGAGGTTTCGACCACACGGTCGGAAAGAGGTTTCAACCAAAGTCTGAAGCGGCAGCGCGACGAAGTATAGCGGCAGTGAAGGTAGAAACGTGGAGAGGGGAGCGAAGCAAACCCAAGGCGCACGGTTTTAGTGGCGATGCTCGATGGAGTGACCGGCAGCGAGAGGAAGAGCAGTGACGATATTCGGTTTGCGGTGGCTCTAGAGCTCCGACGACGCTTCGACGAAGAGGAGGTGCGCTCGGGGTCGAACGCACCCTTGCGAAGCCAACGAAGGCGATCACGACAGCGGAGGGCTTCAACCACGGCGCTAGAGGTGGAGACGCGAGCTCAGATCGGCAGCGGCGAAACTCGAAGCACGACGGAATGAGATCGAGACAGAGAGGGGGGAAGAGTCGAAGGGGAAGCAAAGGGAGAAAGAGGAGATCCTAACACTCTATTTGTAGAGGAAGGAGGACTGTTAGCTATAGACAAAGCCCAAAGAACCAAGTCAATGTTTGTTAATTACTTCCTATGTCTTTTTGAACGAAAAATGGTAAGAAAGAATGAATGAAAGAAAAGAAAACCTCTAGTCGCTGTGTTGCGAATTAAATAGGACTAGTTTAGACAGAAAGCTATTAGAGGAGTGTGCGTCTGTGCAGTGCATATCTGGGGAGGTTGTTCCTTGAACTTGCTTTGGAGCCTCCCTTTCTCTCCTCCCCCTTCTTCTTCCATTCCATCCCAGGGACATAATCAACTCTCCCTTCCTCCCCTTCTTGCAGCTCCGAGATTAACAAATCCGTCTTCTTGCATCAAGGCTCCATTCTTCTTTAAGGTAAGCTTTTATTTCCATTGCGTGTTGTTCAGTCTTGAAACAGTCTTCTCTTTCTCCGTACTGAGGAGTTCTTGGTCCTTTTTGGCTCCTAGCTGCTTCACACCATTTTTCATTGATTCCTGGAGCTAATTACTCGATATTCCATAGGCTAAACCAAAAGCATGATATAGGGAACTGAAATTTATGATTTTGCACGGAGGCTTTGCTAGTATCTGTCTCTTTTGTTGGGCAATTTTGGATCCAAATTGTTCTGTCCCCAAATTTACCACGCAATATTAATCCCTTACCCCCAATAACAAGCAATTAGACCACTCACATTAAAAAACCTTGATAGAACATCCCAAAGTTTTTTTTTTTGGGGTCAGATTCTTGTAATCTCAGTCCTCCTGAAATTTTCTGTCCTGCAGGTTCAGGGGCGCTTTGCAATGGTTCTTTCTTGTGACAGCAGCAATGCGCCACCAACCGCACAAGATGGCGACGCCGACGTGTGCACACCGTCGACCCCGATGCTCAGGAGCTACCGAGTCCAGGTGCCGCTGCTCGCCGAGCAACTCCTCGACAAGCCTCACCGGTCGGACTGGCTCAGGCAGCTCAATTTCTGGCTCGGAAAACCCGTCAAAGCCGACGATCCTTCGGCCGGAAGCGCCGCCGTCACCGTCGACTGGTGCTCTGTGCGCTCGACGTGCAAGGACTGGATCAAGAACCCCATGAACATCGCGCTGCTCGTCTGGCTCCTCTGCGTCGGCGTCTCCGGGGCGATGCTCGTGCTGCTACTCCTCGGCCTGCTCGACAGCGCGTTCCCGACGGCGGCGCTGAGGAACCACTGGATCGAGATCAACAACCAGGTGCTCAACGCGCTCTTCACGCTCATGAGCCTCTACCAGCACCCCGTCCTCTGCAACCACCTTTTCCTGCTCTGCCGCTGGCTCCCTGCCGACGCCGCGGAGCTGCGCGTAGCCTACTGCAAGGACGGCGCCGGCCCGCGCCCCGCCGAGCGCGCCCACTTAGCCGTCGTTGTGGCGCTGCTCCACGTCACCGTCGCCTGCCAGTACGTGCTCTGCTGGCTCTACTGGGGTTTCATCAAGAAAACGCGCCCGGAGCTCGTCGAGAACGGCTTCTTCGTTCTCGGCGTGGCCGCGCCGGTCGTTGCCTTCGTGTACACGGTGTGTAGCCCGTTAGGAAAAGACCTGCAGTGCGACCTCGCGTGCTCAGACGCGGGCACGGTGACCCAACGCCTCACCACGGGGCACGTCGTGATCGAGCCGGAGTGGGCCGGGGGCATGTTCGACTGTGGCGGTGACGCGGCGGCGGGGTGGCTCTCCGTCTTCTGCACCTTCTGCGTCTTTGGGTGGAACATGGAGAGGCTCGGCTTCGGCAACATGTACGTGCACATTGCCACATTCGTGCTGCTGTGCTTCGCGCCACTGTGGGTATTCGGCGTCTCGGCGCTCCACATCCACGACATAGTCATCGGCGATATGATCGGCGGCTCCGGGGTGCTGCTCTGCGTGTGCGGGCTGCTCTACGGCGGGTACTGGAGGATTCAGATGAGGAAGAAGTTTGCGCTCCCCGGGAGCAGGGCGTGCTGTGGCTCAAGGTCGCTGACGGACTACGCCCGGTGGCTCTTCTGCTGGCCGTGCGCGCTGGCGCAGGAGGTGCGCACGGCAAGCTCGTACGATAACGACGGCGAGAGCTTCTACCGGAAGGTTGTCGATTACGGTGATGAGAGGAAGCCATTGTTATCGTCACATCATCATGCTGAATTCCGTGCATCTGACACGATTGTTGTGTCACAGGGATCAAGATCAAATGAACATCTGGTTGTTGTTCATGATGAAATAATGGTTCCACCAGTTCAGGTTGTGGTGGTACAAGTGGAAGGTGATAAATCTGAAGAATGCAGTGCTGTTCGTGATGAGATGGTCGATTCGCCTTCTCCGATATTGCTGAGAGTGGAAGATGAACCTTTGTTGGCGTCAAATCGAGAATTGGTGGAAGATGTTGAGCCTAGTCCATTGACATATTTGTCTGATGGAAGTTGGAGGGTGGAGAAGGTGAAGAAACTGATTAATATGGTCACTTTGGTGTCATTACTCATTCTTTTGTACACAAGGGGATTTATTCGTTAGGGAGGCGTTGAAAATGCAGATAGGATGTAGATGCTGTAGGTCACTCCTCTTTCTCCTTTTTTGTTGGATCTATAAGGGGATGTCGATTCTTTGCAGTTCGGTGCATGTACAGATATACATACTGACATAAAGGTACACCAGATTCAGAAGGAATTGTACATTTGCAATTTGCGGCTGCAATTGCAGTTTGGAAATAGTAAAGCTCTAATATAGCACCATACCTGTCTGTTTCAGTTTATTCAGTGTATCATGTGTTTTAGAAACTAATTTGCAGTGGTGCTATGATCAACAAGCATATGAATTGCCTTATAAACTAAACATGAACAGATAAACATGCCAACAGTTCATATGATGTTCTGAGGGATAACAAACCCCCCACCCCACCCAAAAAGAAAAAAGAGAGTAATGAAATCTGAACCTATAAAGAAATCTGAAAGAAAAATATGGAAATGAATCAAGTTGGGCTTCTGATACATAAATATCAGTACACGATGAAGCACAGCTTTGCCCCCTCATGCTACTTGAGATCATCTGAAACAGTTACCTCTGCTGCATTATTTACTCCTTAACGCAGAAAGGCGGAATGAGCATTTCATCTATTGATTACATGTTCAGATGAAATCGCTTTATTTTTTATTTATAAAAAAGAACTATTGACAGATATTCTTCCAAGCGCTCTTCTTTTCTTTTATGCGCTTAAATTTTCAGACCAAAACAAGAGGAACTGTAAGTCTTGTATGGCGTGCTGAAAGAAAGAACTGCATATTTCTTGTCAGCCCAACTCATATGACTTTAGCCAAATTTTTGTACGGAATGAACAGACTAATCATGTTGTGGCAGGTACGTAATTGGAATTGGGTGATGGAAGCAAGTCTTGTCTTGTGTTGGCTCGGTCCAGTCTGACGAACTCCAACTAGTATAAGGTAGTGCTGCTGGCCGGCCGGGGCACATCGACAGTTGAGATCACATGTATTTTCTCTCCTTCATACGGCAGGCAGGCCGAGACATAGTGCACGCAGGCGGTTATGGCCGTCGCAGTCGCATGCCCGTGAAACTGAAATGAACTCAACTCAATTGAGTCGGCCTAACGGCATGCCAACGTTGATTCCTTCATTTGGATGAGGAGAGGCAGCATGCCAACATCATCATCTTCTTGTAATTCTTTATTTTGACCCATTCAGTCTCTTGTGGAGTCCAGTAAACAAGAATTGAAATTCAACAGTAACCTGCATGCCAACTTTGACAAGAGCTGATATACAAGTATGATAGTATAACTGCTATAAAAACACACGATAAAATAGAAGATAATCGAAAGAGCAGGAGACACATATCTAACGTGAAAAACCCTTGCAGAAAAATTATAGAGCCACGAAGACGGAATTCATTATTTACAGATAAATTACAAGTACAGAAACTTCGACGTAGTACATATATAGACTAAAGAACAAGAGTCCTAAGGGAATACGAAACCGAGACGCTTGGAGATGGATCCGAATTCGGATCATACTTTAACGATAACAGTACATACGAGTATGCCACATATGGTTCAAACAAAGCACACAGTTGAATCTAATTGACCAAATCGGATACAGTGCCCATACATATGGGATGCTAACACCCAGTCACCCATATATAACACTGCAGTGCAGCTATTAGTAGTAGAAAGAGCAAGAACAACTAGTATCTAGCTGCTGCTACGCACAAGGATCAGGGATCACTGAACAAGCTAAGCTAGGAGAAGTACCAGACAAGGTAATTAATTGAAGTTTAGATTCTTGTTACCAACATGGACTCGCATGAGAGATCACCCAAGCAGCAAAGCCATGGCGACCATGATGCCATTGCTACTGCGAGGCAAAACCACCGCAGCAAGAACAAGGAGGAGAGGTTCCTCGACTTCCTCAGGGCCACGCCCTCCAAGGAATGGCTGCACCGCTTCGGCTTCACCGCCCGCCCCTCCCCCTACGCCTTCCTCAGGCATGTCGCCAGCCTCCGCACGCGCTCCGCCAAGCATGCAGCTGCACCCCCTGGCCCTGCGACCGGCCGGTTCCTCCGCGCTCCGGCGTTCGCGCGCGCCGTGGACTGGCGCGCCCTGCGCGCCAAGTGCCTCGCCTGGGCCAGGCACCCCATGAACGCCGCGCTGCTCGTCTGGCTCGCGTTCGTCGCCGCCGGCGTCGCCTTCGTCTTCCTACTCATGACGGGGGCGCTCGACTCCGCCGTACCAGACGCCTCTCGCCGCCGGCGCTGGACGGAGGTGGCCAACCAGATGCTCAACGCGCTCTTCACCATCATGTGTGTCTACCAGCACCCGCAGCTCTGCCACCACCTCATGCTCCTCCTCCGCTGGCGCGCCGCCGACGTCGCCGAGCTCCGCGGCGTCTACTGCAAGAACGGCGCTGCTGCCGCCGGCCTGCAGCGCCAGCGCCTCCACGTCGCGGTCGTGGTGCTCCTGCTCCACGCCACGTGCTTCGCGCAGTACGCCTACTGCGCGCTCTTCTGGTTCTTCCGCACCGACACACGTCCCGACTGGGCCGTCAACTTGTGCATGGCGCTCGGCCTCGGCGCCCCGGTCGTCGCTTGCCTGTACATGATCTACGGCCCGCTCGGGCGAAAGATCGTGCTCCCGGCGTCCATCGACGAGGAGGCCGCCGCGGTGCAGGGCGAGGCGTCGACGAATGCCATGGCGCTGAAGGCGCAATACAACAGTGGCAGCTGCAGGGTAGTGGTCACCAAGCCGGAATGGGCCGGCGGACTGTTCGACCTCGCCGACGATCCCACGGTGGCGGCGCTGTCCCTGTCGTGCACGTTCTGCGTGTTCGGGTGGAACATGGAGCGCCTGGGGTTGGGCAACATGTACGTGCACGTCTTCACGTTCACCCTCCTCTGCGCCGCGCCAGTGCTGGTGTTCGCGGTCGCCGCGCTCAACATCCGAGACGCCACACTCGGGTTCCTCGTCGGCGCCGCAGGGGCCTTCCTGTCCGTGCTCGGCCTCGTGTACGGAGGGTTCTGGCGCGCGCGGATGAGGAGGCTGTTCGGGCTGCCGGCCGACCGGTCCATGTGCGGCGGGCGGCCCGCGGCGGCGGACTACGCCAAATGGCTCTTCTGCGCGCCGTGCGCGTTGGCGCAGGAGGTGAGGACGGGCAACTTGTACGACGTGGAGGCGGGCAACCTGTACGTGAGGGAAGGTGGTCATGAGGAGGTGTCGTCGCGGGAGGGAAAGCCGGCAATGACGCCTCTCGAGAGGGAAGGGTGTGTTGCTGCTGTCGATGCACCGCCGGTGCCGGTGAGGGTGCAGGGCGTGCGTAGAACTGTAGATTGTTGTTAGAGATGGATCAATGGCGTATTGGTTACCTCAGGATCACATCTGCAGTGCAAGAAATGAAGAATCACGTAGGTATCATAAATTCATAATGGTTGATGGTTGTATATCTTGCAACGTCTCAAGCCGAACTTTGTGAGGTGTGGATTTATACTTGTCTCTGTATGGTAATGATTTATACTTGGTCTCCGTGTTTCTACACGTATGGCAATGATTTATGGGCAATGTTTTGATTCTTGTCCGAGTGCAAAGGATGCTCCAGTCCTCCGTATCCTCATCTCTCTACTCTATTCCTCTATCTCCACTCGCTGCGAGAAACATTTCCCATTCTCATTTTCCTATCAACACAACTTTGCCTATTCCCATTTTCTCTCCCCTTCGTCTCACCACAGCCAAGCCAAAACAAAATCCAAAAAACCCTTCTGAGTCCAATCTCCATCCATTAAATTCTAATTTACCAAACTATAGATCATCAACCACAAGATCAATTAGGGAGTAGTGGAGGAAAAGAGGGGGACATGGGAGCTCGAGCGGCGCGACAACACCGTCGACGCTGCCGTGGAGTTGGGCAACAGTCGGTGGCTGGGATGGCGTCGGAGTGGGGCCTCCACCGCTCCCGCGCTTGGGGGTGGCCATCTACGGTAGGCGGAGCATGCAGTTCCGAGGAGTCCCATTTCTTTGATAGTTTGTAAGTCTTTTTTGTTGCGACCGTTGAAAAAATATTACGACTGTTGAACAAAAATGTTGCACACCTATTTGTTCGTAATAGGTGTTTCCAAACGCTCCACCTCTTCTTTTTGATATTTAGTTTCTTTTTGTCGCGATTGGTGGAAAAAAATGTTGCAATCATTGAAAAAAATGTTGCGATTGTTGAAAAAAAATGTTGCACCCATCTCTTCTTTGATTAGTTTTTTTTGCTGCAATCGTTGAAAAAATATGCACCCGTTCTTCCCTTGTGTTGCATCGGATTTTCCACTGTGTTTGTCATCCATGGTATATGTTTTTCCAAATGTTGCAAACGCTGGGTTTGAGATGTTGCATCCTCTTCTTTCCCCCACCTAGTTTGAAACCCGGTAATTTTTTTGTTGCGACCGTTGGAAAAAAATATTGCACCTGTTTTTCCCTTGTGTTGCATCGGAGCGTACGATGAGAAATCTCACATCGTACGTCTGAGCCCTGGTTGCTCCCATGATTTATACTTGGTCTCCGTGTTTCAGGTGCAAACCAAGGAAGGAAGAAGGCGTACTCGCGTGTGTGTGATGGTGCGCGCACTAGTGTTTAGTTTGTAATCGGAGAAAGAGTGTCACGTAGCAAGTTCTGAATTTCTGATCGACACGTACGTATGCTCTGACCTGGAAAATGTAAGCCTGCATTTCCCTATGAAAAAACGGACAATTTCCGCCGGCTATCGGAGACTCAGCATCTCTCGGCGGAGGTCCACTAGTCCCCTTTGGAGGGCTTCATAGGCCTCCTGGGTCACGCCCGCTGCCTTGGGCGAGGGTGGGCCCGTCGTGTGGTTCCCGGGGAGTGATGCTTCGGTGCGTTGGGTGACGTCTCCAACGATGTCTTCATGTGTAGAGTTATTGGCTTCCTCCTCCGCGGCCTGGGCAGTGGCCTCCACTGTTGCGAAGGTCCTGCTTCGCTTGGCCATCGAGGTACTTAGAGCTGCGGCCGCTGAGATCTTAGGTGCGACCTTCAGAGAGGCCACGCTAATGCTTAAGAGCCGTGCTTCGTGACTTTCCTGTCGATCCTCACCGACGACGCCAACTGTCGTAGCAGAAAAGACTAGACAGTAGAAAAAAGGGACCCCTAGCGTCTACACGAGGGACCAAGGGTTCTTCGAAGAGGGGGTCGGTTGTCAGGAGTGATAATTGTCCTGAAAATTGGATTTGAGTTATTACACAGGGAAGTATGACTATTTATAGCCTTCCGACAGGGTACAAGAAATTACAGATCTACATTCAAAAAGATCATACACATATAGGGGTTACAAAAGCTTTTTCTATCTCTACATGTAGTCCTCGGTTCACGATGGACACTCGGTTTATTCTGTTGGTGCGTTCAGACTACCGGTGTTCTATCTTCCGCATCATGCGAGATATCCCAGGATCGAGAAAAGATTTATACTTGGTCTCCGTGTTTCTAGGTGCAAACCAAGGCGTCCTCGTGTCTAGTTTGTAATCGGAGAGAGTGTCACGTCAGGTAGCAAGTTCCGAATTTCTGATCGGCACGTACGTGTAAGCCTGCATTTCCCTCCGAAAAAACTGGGCGATTTATGTCGGCCGCTGCCGCTGCCGCTGCCGGCGCCATCCGCCGACTCCTGCTCACCGGCGTCAGCTCCTGCAACCGCCTCCCACCCCTCACCGTCAAACTCCTGCATGGCCGTCTCCTCCGCCTTGACCTCCTCGCCCACTTCTCCCCGCTCCTCCTCCGCGCTCTCTCCTCCTCGGGCCTCTACCTCCACGCCCTCCACCTCTACTCCCTCCTCCCTAGCCCCTACTCCCACCTCACCTTTCCCCTCGCCCTCAAGTCCGCCTCCCGCCTCCCCGACCCTCTCCCCGTCGGCGCGCAGCTCCACGCCCGCTCCCTGAAGCTCCCCTCCCACTCCAACCCCCACGTACTCACCTCGCTCCTCAACCTGTACGCAAAATGCGGACTGTTGCACCATGCCCAGAGGGTGTTCGACGAAATGCCTCTCCCAAACACCGTTTCCTGGACCGCGCTCATCACCGCGTACATGCACGCGGGGCGCGTCCAGGAAGCCGTCGGCGTTGCGAGGGACGCGTTTGCGAATGGCATGCGCCCGGACAGCTTCACGGCCGTACGCGCCCTGACTGCGTGCGCCCGGGTCGCGGATTTGGCCACCGGGGAGGCAGTGTGGAGGGCGGCAGAGGAGGAGGGGATTGCGGGGAGCGTGTTTGTGGCAACTGCGGCGGTGGACTTGTACGTCAAGTGCGGGGAGATGACCAAGGCAAGGGAGGTGTTTGACAAGATGCACGAGAGGGATGCAGTGGCTTGGGGCGCAATGGTTGGGGGATACGCCTCCAACGGGCACCCCCAAGAGGCTCTGGATCTCTTCTTTGCAATGCAGGCTCAGGGAGTGAGGCCAGATTGCTACACAGTGGTTGGGGCGCTCTCAGCGTGCACACGGTTGGGTGCATTGGATTTCGGACGGCAGGCAGTTAGGATGGTGGACTGGAACGAGTTTCTTGACAACCCAGTTCTAGGGACCGCGCTGATCGATATGTATGCCAAGTGTGGGAACACCGGAGAGGCATGGGCGGTATTCCAGCAGATGAGGAAGAGGGACATCATTGTTTGGAATGCAATGATCTCGGGGCTCGGCATGACCGGCCATGGGAAGATTGCGTTTGCCTTTGTCGGCCAGATGGAGAAGTCAGGCATGACACTGAATGACAATACTTTCATTGGCTTGCTCTGCAGCTGTACGCATACTGGCCTTGTAGAGGATGGGCGGCGGTATTTTCACAACATGACTCAGTTGTACCGCATCAGCCCTAGGATTGAGCACTACGGTTGTATGGTCGACCTGCTCAGTCGTGCTGGCTTGCTGCAGGAGGCTCATCAGCTTATTGACGACATGCCGATGCAGGCAAATGCCGTCGTGTGGGGTGCACTCCTTGGTGGCTGCAAGATCCACCGAGATGCAGAGCTCGCTCAATATGCGTTGAAGCAGCTCATCCGGCTGGAACCCTGGAATTCTGGGAACTATGTCATGCTCTCCAACATATACTCTAACAGCGGCAGATGGGAGGATGCTGCCAAGCTTAGATTGGACATGAAGGCGAAAGGAGTTGAGAAGGTCCCTGCATACAGCTGGGTTGAGTTTGATGGAAAGGTCCACGAGTTCCGTGTTGGAGACAAATCGCATCCCCTCACGGATCAAATTTACAAAAAGCTCGATGAGTTAGGCATGGAAATGAAAACCATGGGTTACAAACCAAGCACCGAAGTGGTGATGTTCGATGTTGAAGACGAGGAGAAGGAGCACACACTAGTGCATCACAGCGAGAAACTCGCCATTGCATTCGGCCTTCTCACCACTGAACCAGGGGAGACCATTAGGGTCACCAAGAACCTCAGAGTTTGCAGCGACTGTCACACTACTATTAAACTCATTTCGAAGATAACTCACCGGGAGATCATTGTTCGAGATAACAACCGGTTTCATTGTTTTAGAGATGGATGGTGCTCTTGCAATGACTATTGGTAGAATTAGAAATGATTCCTTGTTGCAATTTTGAGCAGCATGGAGAGTTGGAGACATCTCCATTTTCAGTTGTTATTAAACCGTAGTCAGTAGCATAGAAGAGTAGAAGGCAGATGATATTGCATCTCTTGTTTCATTAAATTGTTTCTGCGAAAGGAATCAATAAAAGCTCTGTTTCGTCCGCTCTTGTGTTTTATCTGCAATGTCTTTCAGAATTTAAAATGGTCCAAACGTTGCTTCCATTTAGATGCCAGAAATCTGGTTAAGAGCTTTCCAGGCAAAACTGATGTCGTGTACTACACAATCTACATTACCTTTCCCCCAATATTGGTGCCATTTGCCACACCTTCAAGTTTCTACTGCTTGTGTTGCTATCAGATCCTGGCGTTTGGGTGATTTTGGCTTCTATTGCTATTTTCTTGTACAGGCAAGGCATCAATTGGTATCAGACCTCCTTCTTGGTGCACATATTTCGACACTTACTGAGCAGTGACCACAATTCATCTGTACATTCTCAGGTCACACTGCAGAAATGACTTCTGGATAACGTATTTTGCAGAAATATAAACCGTGCATTTTGGCTTTTGGTTTTTGACACACATTGATTTGCAGCAAGCTGTTCAAGAACCTCACTACCAAACTATGCACCTCTCTGATCATTTGGGAGCTGGAGACTCGACCTTCAGTTCCATTAGTAGACCCCAATGGCATCGTGTCTTGCATTGCGCTGGTCTCTTCTCCAATCCCATGGCTTCTCAGGGTTCCCTGACGCCCAAAGCCCTTGGTGTGCAGCTCTTGCCTCTCTCTCCCACTGCACAATCAGAGTGCAAGTGAAAGACTATTAGCCTTCATAACCGTATATAAAGGGCACCATATATAATAAATACTTCTCAGAGTTTGGAATGGGTGGTACAACACTTACTTTTCTAAATTGTGTTCACAAACTACAGAGCTACAATTCAACACATGTATATATCACATTAGGTAACCATAACTCAAGGAAGTTCGTGTCAAAAAGAATATTCCAGATTCATCATAGAGCAATTTTGAACTTTCGGCCAGTACATTTAGGTATAACAGAGTTTCTTACTTTTGCAAATTCTGCGCGTTTGTCGTAAGTCTTGAAATGCCATGCGTGACCATTCTTCAACATTTGCTCCTGAAGGATTCAGACACACACAATCACTCTCATCAGAATTGAAGCAATAAAATCAAAGGCATGTGAGCTACAGAATAGTTTCTGTTTCACCTGGATGAACACATCATCGCAGTAGATGTCGCCAACATAGCGCCCAAACTGGTCCTGGTCATACACATAAATTGTGACACTTTTCCCACCAATGAGCTTCACCAAAGCATTCCTCGATTCCTTCCCATATGGCATCTTAAGCTCCGGTGCATCAATTCCCCTTTAACACATGAAAGATTGTGGCATAGTGCACTTCACAACAGTATTTCCAATTATTATTGAATTTAAAGGTGCAATCCAGAGCAACATATACCTCATTCTTATACGGTATTTCCTTGCAAGGATCTCTTCATCTGAAGAGACCATTATCCTGCTCATCAAAATTATTGGTAAGTTATGCTTTCATGTGATCAAAGCAAGAACCTCATCAAACTGATGCAACCGTGGTTAACGTTTAGTCATTTATAGCCGCTTTAAACTTATTCCCTTTTTTCTTTGGAACAGTGCATAAATACATAAGTACCAATTGCATGGTCGCATGAGGGCTTTTCTACATATTGTACTATCGTATGTTTCTGTTAATTATTAGTAAAGGACTTTATTTTTATGCTGTATTAATTTTCTGTGACTACTATAATAGGTGTCCTGCAATGTTCTATAATAAGAGAATCTTAAAATAATCTAGTATAACAATTCTAGTATTAGAGTTTCAAAAAAATTCTAGTACTATTGTATTCAACTTTTTCAAGTGGAATCCAGTCTAATTAACTGAATCTAAATCTTAAAATCCGACACATAGAAACATTTCCTGTTGCATTGATGTATGAATTATCATGCTAAAGACTGGAAACCTGCAATGGTTCAGTTTTAATACTTGTATCCAGCTTCGCCGAGGCTACGTAGAAGAGCATCGGCACTATGGTAATCCCTACAATTGCGTGCTTGAGTCCTTGCAATCACCATCTCATGCACTTCTAGTGACAAACTCGCAGACTCCCTCGGATCCGTTGTGGAAACATATGCAGTAAAGCCATCACCATCTCCAATGCACTGGTTATTAACCTGATAATATTAGTGATCTGTGAGAATCGTCATTCGTCAATGCTTATGTAAAACACTGTTGAAAATGTGATGTTGGTGATAAGGCTATTGTTTTGGAATAGTTGATCACATCTGACCGGCAAAGTGTTCAGCACAAACTGCACGCCCTCTGGCAGTGAGGATGGGTGGTGGTTCGAGGATGCTGCAGGGAGTGATGGGATTGGGAAGTTGTAAAATTTAAGAATGCCCTGTGGAGAAAACATTGTTTCTGGATGGAGTGAGTTGAACATATATAGTCACTTATAACAACAAAAATATAGTGCAAACTGCAGTGAGTTTCCTGGGTTTATCGTTTTGGTTTATAAAAAAACTGATAGTGATGTGAAAATCTAAAATGTTTAGCAAAGTTTGCAAACTTGTACTTACATGTGCTACATTTCAAATATACAAATCACCGATGATCAATGCATTATTCCTGTGCTCGCCCCCATTGAACTATTTTAGAATCTAAAAAGGAGAAACAATTTACCTCCAAATCAGCTCTCTGGATCCTGTTTAGGGCTGTTGCAACTAGTTGGGCAGCCTCTGCTGGTGTTCTCGGTGGGGGTGTTGTATTCTTATATGCCTCCAACATATTCTGGTACCTGTTCTCGTGCAAATTAAAAGATCAAACTATTCCATTAATTTTGTTCAGTGGAAACTCAAGTTGTAATAGTAACTAACTGCTACTAGTATGATCTGGTAATTACTACCCTTTTTGCTCTTTCCCTCTACTTTTTTAAAGTCGCTTCCCCAACCTTTTGCAGTTTTGCTTGTGGCAAACTGGCAATTACTGCCAGTGTTTTCCATACCATAGCAAGAGTTGAACCATGCTGTACTCTTGGAAAGGAAAGATGTGAACTTTTATGCTATTTGAAATATTACTGCTTAAGTAAGTACAAATTTCAAAGCAGTTATGACTAAATCAAAGTAAGTACAAAATGAAGTTTGTATGTCTCCTACTCTCCTCCACTGAACTAATCATGGTTGATTTAGAATTCAGCCTCAATCTTCCGAAGAATGTCGCAAAAGTACACCCAGAAAAAAACATTCTTAATCAATGTCAACCAGAGTAAAAAAACCGATCGGTTACCGGCGGTAACTGGCTTTCCCGGCCGGTTCCGATAGAAAAAAAAACCGACCGAAATCTTTTAAATTCAACTCCATAATGTCCTTCCACAGTTGGTTTATGAATTGTTATGCTAGATTATGTATTAAAACATTAGTTTTTAGTATATCTAGCACTATTAAAACATAAAAGAGCCTTGTATGCTCATTGGATGCTAATTAATATTTGCATTATTCTAAATTTCAAATTGCTAATTACCAATTTTCTCTAATTTCTGGGTTTTCCGGTTCCCAACCGGTTACCGGTTTCGGGAAAACCGCAGTTTAAAATTTGGTTTTCAAAATTTGACCTACTTTTTTCCGGTTTTTCTGGTAACCGGTACCGGCCGCCGGCCGGGATTTCCGCCGGATCCGGTTTTTTGATCCCTGATGTCAACTATCAAGTAACCCTACAATTTTTTGGTTAGATAGCTCCCAACTGTTGTTTCTTGTTATCCTTTTGTCTATTCCAAGCAAGCTAGAAACTTTCAGTCTCTCAATACCAAAGACGGCCTGCCTGTACACATAGACCTCACCTCACCAAAACACCAATTTGCTTGTGTTTGTTCTGCTCTTCTTTTTCACCATTTCAAAGCACAGGTTATCCTATTTTGGATAAATATGGAGCACCTTGTCGTAAGAAAAGTCAAAAGCATTTTGATGAGGGGTCCTACGAAGAGGTTTTATAATCATTTTGAAAACGATCCCAACTTCTAAAATCTAAGTCAGTGTTAGAACTGCTCCCGGAGATAACACCTGGACGCACGCACACGAACACTCTGGAACGCAAAGAAAGGAGGAAGAACACACAAGATACAAATATTTTTGGTGCTGCCGAACTTCTACCCAACTTTTCTTTTTCTTCTCTTATTTATACTAGCAAATAACAAGTAACTTAAATGCAAACAAGTAACTTAAGCACTACATGCACCTACAGCCACATTTCTACCTTCCCACCTTCAGGCAATTAGCGTCATCAATGTTCATGACTACCAATTCAGCCATGCAAACCAAAACTGAAACTTAAACATCATTAAGGATTATTCAACAAATACTCCCTAATCCTTGATGCGCCGACTCACCGTTGCGGATCGCCCGCAACCTCTTGCCACGCGCAAAAGACTAACTCACACCATGCATTATCTCCTCTAGATGGTTGCATGCAGCTGTTTGAAGGAGGACCAACTCATCTCACGTGCATACCTTCTCAACTAACTCAAACACATCTAGAGCTAGTCTCACGCTCGGCAACGTGTACATGCTTACGTCCTCGTAGCTACATGCACTAACCACTAACACATGACTGATCCAATAACACATGCATGTGCACACAACTGTTGGCTTCACTTGACTGCCGATCCGCTCACTTCACTGTCGATCCGTCCACTACGCCATGACGCCACACATGCAACTCTTTTGGACTTAGCCCACTACTATGACTCTATACGGCAACAAAACCATGCAATATAAATAAACATGATGAACACGTAGACAACAAGATTAGTTCCAACTGAGCTTTAGAGTAGCGTCGGTTCGTCATCCACATCCGCCGCAATAAAAAGTGTCTTATCCTTTACCACATTCTTCGGTTCAGGACATTCCCAAGAGTAGTGCCCGTAGTTCTGGCAGCTGTAGCACCGAACTTTCGCTTTGTCGTAGGTACTCTTCTTGCTGGAGCTAGAGCCGCCTTCCTTGTTCTTGGCCTTGGACTCCCATTGGGCGCAGGTGCTCACCTTCCTCCTCACTAACCATGTGGCGCTCCTCAAACGCTTTTAGCCGCCCGAACATTTCTTCGACCGACATCACATTCAAGTCCTCGAGGTTTTCGAGAGTGCAAACGATCGGCAGAAACTTCGGTGTCAAGACCCGAAGCACCTTATCTACCACACAAGAGTCTCCAACCCTCTCTCCCAGCGTTCGCATCTTTCTGAGAGCGAGGGTGACCCTCATGGCAAATGCATCGATTGACTCACCTTTGTGCATATGAAGGTTGTCAAATTCTTTCTTAGCGGTTTGAAGCTTAGCCCTTGTCACGCGCTCAACTCCAACGTATATGGACTTGAGAGTCGCCCATGCCTCCTTCGCCGTCCTTTTGCCGTTGAGAGCAAGAAGGGTCTCCTCGCCCACACCATGGTAGATGGCTGCAAGTGCCTTCTTATCTTGGCGCCTCTCGACGTCATCTTCTTCAACAACATCCCACACTCCTTCCACCTCTATGTACACTTGCATCTTCATTGACCATGCAGCATAGTTGCTACTAGTCAACAACGGGTACTGGAGCGTGACGCTCTCCTCCTTACCGACTCGCGCTAACGGCCTACCGCTAGCCACATGCATGCCGCCGTTGGACACCTCCTCTAGGCCACCAGCGACACGCCTTGACGTCAACGGAGGCAACGACCTCGTCATCCTCACCATCACAACCAGGCTCTGATACCAAATATTAGAACTGCTTCCGGAGAGAACACTTGGACGCACGCACACAAACACTCTAGAACGCAAAGAAAGGAACAAAAACACACAAGATACAAATATTTTTGGTGCTGCCGAACTTCTACACAGCTTTTCCTTTTCTTCTCTTGTTTATATTAGCAAATAACAAGTAACTTACAAGCAAACAAGTAACTTAAGCACTACATGCACCTACAGCCACCTTTCCACCTTCCCACCTTCAGGCAATTAGCGCCATCAATGTTCATGACTACCAATTTAGCCATGCAAACCAAAACTTAAACTTAAACAACATTAAGGATTATTCAACAGTCAGTACCATAACTTTCCATTTTTTTAGTCATAAGCCTTAATTCTATTGAACTTAATGGAATCATAGCAAATTTGATATCAGTAGGTACAGCAAATGTACAAACTATTAAAAAAAACCATCAATTGTATAAGCCTTTTGGAGCTGTTCCCTACCATTTAACCTGTACTTTCTTGGACGATGTAACGTGCTTCCTGAGCCCTTCAGGAACCTAATAATACGACAAACAAAATTTCCTTTATACACGCCACATCGTAGGAAAAGAAGAGGAAAAAAAGTGGGGCAAAGGAGATGATTGAACTTGCCGTGATGTGTCATCAGAATCTTATAATATTTGCAAGAGTTCATAGAAATGCTAATAGTTGCAGTGTGGCATACTGCTTCCATTCCGGTATTATTAATGAACATATTCATCCATATGTCAAAAGGAACATAGAACAGAAAGATGAAAGCGAACCCAAAATAAGTCAGTTTGCAACACTTCCCATACAAAATTGACCCAATCATGCACACGTAATGGGACAAATCCAATCGAAAATATTGAGAGTACAGCTCTAGCCTCAGTAACAGCTAACAACAGATTGGTCCAGGAGGCTTAACCAAATTACATCAAGATCAAGGCAAAAATTGCTGGGAGTGTAAAGATATATCTTCATACCTTTCTATTGGGGAAAGAACCTTTTAATTGTAGAAAGGTCAAACGCTGAGAAAAGTTGCAAAGGAGATGCAACAGCCTCTATGGTTTCTCATATTCTCAACCCAAATTTACACATGCATACATAGAACACACCCAAGGAACCTTTCTCCCCATAATGAATGATCTTATAGTCAGATAATCTACATAATTTGTGATAGAATGACCATGCATGCTGATAGACATTCCATTCGTAATACGTGCGAATTTGACTAGTTAAAAATTAGCCTGCATAGCATGAGATGCTTGATTTTGAGAAGGTAAAATTTAATTATTAATGTCACTTTTCCTTGTGAAACTCCCATTCTATATGTATTGTTGGCACAGATACAGTTACTAAATTAATCGGCGACACTTCAAACTGAAACACCTATACATATGCAGGGATTAGGGAGAACACTGTAGTGTACACTCTACACAAACGCACAAGAAGAAGGAGAAGAGAACGCATGCATGTTACCATGGATGTGGATTCAAAGTTGAGGAGGTCGTGCGCCAGGGCGGCGACGCCGACGGTGGCCGGCGTGACGCCATGGGGACCTAGAGGTTGCTGCTGGGGCGGAGAGGCCGGTACCGGTGCTGCAGGTTGGTCATAGTACTGCGGCTGGTAGTGGGGCCTGGAGCTTGGACGGTAGTAGGGGTAGTGATCACCACCACCACCATCTTCCTCTCCCTTGAAGCACCTGAGGATGTTCCCCATAGATCCCTTCTTCTTCTTCTTCTTGCTCCAGTACTACTGAAGCTACTACCACTGCCTTGTATGGTATCTGCTGCTTCTCTTCTTTGATCTGAGCCTGTGACTTATGATGGGAAGGTTCGGAGTGATGAGTAAAGAGGAAGGTATGGTATGGTGGGGCCCAGCCTACCACGAGTGTAAAAGAAAGGGAGTAGACTGGACTCTGTACCTTCATTCAGGTGGCAAATTCATAATTGCATTTGCAGACACACCAGGCTAATAGTACAAGATTGACTCGCGTTGACTATCCGTGGCATGCTATCGATCCTCGTCCAAAATGGAGTAGATGTTCTTGGTGATCTTGTATGGACTCAAAAATATGTGGCTTTAATAATTACTGTCTTTTATTGTAATTTGTTAGTAGAAACTATGAAGCCCTTTTATTATTTAATTATTTTTAATAATATTTTAAAGTTAACTCTTGCTAGTTTTATTTTTAATTCTTACTTTTTTTTTGTTACACTGTGACTCGTGGCATGGCTAAACTATGTTGTCACACTGCCTGCCTTGGCGTGACTAAACCTGCCACGCAAGTCCTCGCGCGCATCTCGTGGTGTGACAGTGGTGACTTAGGTGCCAGCGGCCTACCCAGTTCTTTATTTTTTCCCAACCTTTCATCTTTCTCCCAAGCACCCTCTCTCCTTCCCGCCCCCACCTGCTCAAATCCGTCGTTTTGGAGGCGATTCGAAGTCCATAAACCAGTGGAGATCATCTCACCATTCCCTCCATTTATTTTGGATTAAATCGGTTAGTTTTGTGAAATTAGGGTTTTGGCCGAATTAGATATTTGAGAGGAATTTATTTGATTGTTTGCACATTGTAGTGAATTGGATTGCATTCTGTTAGGAAAATAAGGACAAACGGAGACACTAATTTTTACATGGAAAACCCTTGCGGGAAAAACCACGGGCGCCAATCGGCGATAATCACTATATGAGGAGTGTTTACAAATCGCAGGGATTACAACGAGGCGTCGACTCTCCCTATGCGGCTAACAAGAGGTATATAAAGGGGTAAAGGACTTAGAGTCTAAGTAGGAAACTTATCCACTAATATGAAAACTAATCCGGACTCATCCATATTAGACAATTCGAATCGCAATATCAACAATCTTCACCTTGAGATGAATTTCCTCTTGTAGTACAATGAAGAATCATCAATTACCAAAATATCTCCACAATAAGATAAAAATTACCGTGCGCCAATTAGTCTTTAGGACTAAACTGTAATACCAACTAAGCTTGAGAAAAACTCAAACTTAGTAACAGGAACTGGCTTTGTCATCATATCAGCTGGATTATCATGAGTACTTATCTTGCACACCTTGACATCACCTTGAGTAATAACACCTCGAATAAAGTGATATCTCACATCAATGTTGTAACATCCCAATTTTCTGAACTCTATTTTTTTTGAATAATTACTTGTGGGAAAATACAATATTTGAATTTCTATTATTTTTTAGTATTTTATTTAAAGCTTAATATAGACCTTCATGATAAAATAATTTAAGAAGGTTAATACCAACATCAACAATTGTCAAAATTATTTTATTTAGATTCTATGTGCTTAGATATATTTTCTAGAATTTCTGAAATTTTTCCAAGCTCATTTGCTATTTTCTAATTGCTATTTGGATTGTCTGTATTTTCTAAAATAGAAAATCTATTTAAAATCCTCGGAACAGTGTCGGGCTGAAACCCAACACTATTCCTGCGCAACCCAATACTGTGTAGCCCAGTTTGCCCGCGCGTCGCGCCACTCCTACCGACAGTGGACCCTACCGTCGATCTCTCTCTCGCGCGGCTCCGCCCGCAGACTGGCGCGCGTGGCTCCGAGCACTGATCGAACGCGCCCCGCGCCGTGCCATTTCGCCTCGCTGCCAGGTGGATCCCGCGTCTTCGTCTCCACCGCGTCGTTGTCAACCTCGCGCACGCCTGCTCTCGCCGCCATTGCTGGAGCTCAAGCTCAAAACGGCAACGCGTTTTTCCAACTAAAATCTCTGAGTTTTCTGTAACACCCTGACCCAAATTCGGCTCAATGCTCAGCCCACCGTGGGGCGGACCCGCCCACACATAGCACCTCACTTACACTTTCGTCCTCGCTTCGTGTAAAAGGGTTAACCCGGAGGTGCTACGTTTGGATCAAATAGGCATTATATACTACCACAACTCACTTGAGACAAGCAATGTGGGACTAATCCCACCACACAACTCCTCATGGGCCACACTACGAGCAGCCCAGGGTATTACATTCACCCCCCTTAAGGGTTGACGCCCTCGGCAGCATACCGCATACGCGGCAAATGCCCAGAACCACCCCTCGGTACACGTCCGTGCGCCCGGTCTGCAGCACATATGCCATGCCATGTGTCCACTCCGGCCCACATGTGCCATGCGCCATATGCCTCGCCCGTCCCCCGCACGCGCCTGCGGCAACAAGGTTGATGCTCTGATACCATCTGTAACACCCTAACCCAAATTCGGCTCAATGCACAGCCCACCGTGGGGCGGACCCGCCCACACATAGTACCTCACTTACACTTTCGTCCTCGCTTCGTGTAAAAGGGTTAACCCGGAGGTGCTACGTTTGGATCAAACAGGCATTATATATTACTACAACTCACTTGAGACAAGTAATGTGGGACTAATCCCACCACACAACTCCTCATGGGAACCCTAAACCCTAAACCCTAAACCCCAATGCACTAAACAATCAAATAAATTCCTCTCAAATATCTAATTCGGCTAAAACCCTAATTTCACAAAACTAATCGATTAAATCTGAAATAAATGGAGGGAATGGTGAGATTATCTTGGGAGATGATCTCCACGGGTTTATGGACTTCAAATCACCTCCAAAACGACGGATTTGAGCAGGTGGGGGCGGGAAGGAGAGGTTGGGAAAAAATGAAGAACTAGGTAGGCCGCTGGCACCTAAGTCACCACTATCACACCACAAAATAACGGCCACGTGTGCCCTCCACGCTGGCACGACATGCGTGCGAGGTAGCCTACATAGCATGAGATGCTTGATTTTGACGCCCTGGCAAAGATACCAGATATCGCTGCAAATGCCCGTAACCACCCCTCGGTACACGCCCCGTGCGTTCGGTCGCGCACATATGCCATGCCATGTGTCCACTCCGGCCCACATGTGCCATGCGCCATATGCCCGCCTGCTATCCCCGCGCGCGTGCGTGTGCAAGGTTGATGCTCTGATACCATCTGTAACACCCTGACCCAAAATCGGCTCAATGCCCAGCCCACCGTGGGGCGGACCCGCACACACATAGCATTTCACTTACACTTTCGTCCTCGCTTCGTGTAAAAGGGTTAACCCGGAGGTGCTACGTTTGGATCCAACAGGCATTATATACTACTACAACTTACTTGAGACAAGCAATGTGAGACTAATCCCACCACACAACTCCTCATGGGCCACATGGGCCACACTACGAGCAGGCTGGGGTATTACATTTTCAGCACCAAATCTCTAGCTCTTATCTTCCCACACCCGAATTCGGCCGAATCAACTCTCAAATCGGTTTCAATCTCCGAGATTTCCTAATTTGGTTTCTTATTCAAAACGGACTCAAATCGGGGATTCCTTATCCCGACTCTCCCGAGCTCTATAAATAGCCTCCTAGGGTTCGCCCGATCCTCCGTAACCCAGAGCCGCCACTCTCCTCTCCCCGATTGCTCTAGCGCCGCCGCAATTAGCGATTTAGGGTTTTCGGTCGAGCTTCTTCTCCGGTGAATTGCGCGACCGTCGTTGCCGCCCTTGCCTCGCCAACTGCACCATTGTGATCAGCATAGCTCAGGCTACCTCGTGCGCCCCTCCTCGACGCCACCGTCGGTGTCGCCGCCCTGGCGCACGACCTCCTCAACTTTGAATCCACATCCATGGTAACATGCATGTGTTCTCTTCTCCTTCTTCTTGTGCGTTTGTGTAGAGTGTACACTACAGTGTTCTCCCTAGTCCCTGCATATGTATAGGTGTTTCAGTTTGAAGTGTCTCCGATTAATTTAGTAACTGTATCTGTGCCAACAATACATATAGAATGGGAGTTTCACAAGGAAAAGTGACATTTATAATTAAATTTTACCTTCTCAAAATCAAGCATCTCATGCTATGTAGGCTACCTCGCACGCATGTCGTGCCAGCGTGGAGGGCACACGTGGCCGTTATTTCGTGGTGTGATAGTGGTGACTTAGGTGCCAACGGCCTACCCAGTTCTTCATTTTTTCCCAACCTCTCCTTCCCGCCCCCACCTGCTCAAATCCGTCTTTTTGGAGGTGATTCGAAGTCCACAAACTCGTAGAGATCATCTTCCAAGGTAATCTCACCATTCCCTCCATTTATTTTGGATTTAATCGGTTAGTTTTGTGAAATTAGGGTTTTAGCCGAATTAGATATCTAAGAGGAATTTATTTGATTGTTTGCACGTGGTAGTGCATTGGATTGCATTCCACATTCCCTTTACCACTAGTTAAATTGTTTCATGAGTTGGGGTTTGAAGAGGTCAGTGCCCATAGAGGAGATTTAATAGGAAATGGATTCTTCAATCGATTTAGTTAAAAATATTTCCTACATGATGATTGTCAACATTGTCGCGTTGAAAGTAGTATGCCATATTTTTTTTACTGCTATTTGCATGGCCAATATTTTCTGAGTGCTAAATATGCATATGAATAACATCCTTCACAAAATTCTTTAAAGGTCCATCATAACAACTAAGCCATTCCTATTTTTAGATGAATAATTCCTAATAATTACCAAATCACCTCCTGTAACAAAACCCAACTCTTTGGCATTGTATTTTTTTTTGTTTGTAGTGTGGAACGGTGGATCTGATCTTTTTTGGGACCTTTTTTATTGTGAGGTTTTTAATTTCTTGCGAGATTACGATTGGTGGAAGTTATGTGTGATGAACAACCAAATGATTATTCAAAAAGGAATCTTCCTTCTTTCGAGGCCATATAATGCCTATGACTAACAAGCTAGCTCCAGGCTATTTTGAAATTTTATTACAGTCGAATCATTCCAAGAGACAAACATCGTTCCAATTTTTCATTCCTGTGTAGTAACAAACATGTAGACTTCAAAAGTTTAAAATTTTTTTGTCTTCCTTACTTTCTTTTCTTATAGTTGTAGTTTACCAATCACCAACAGCAATGAGAAGACTTACAGTTATACTTTTCACAGCTAATCTATTCATTCTATTTTCATATGATAAATCTAAACAACTGAATGTACATATTAGTTGTCAAAGTTGAAAGATGATTGTACGTACTATATTACGACAATGAAATGGAGGGTGGTGTTATAAGCCAAAGTGGTTATTCAAACTGAAATGCTATATAACACTTGTTTTTTTTATATATATATATTCAGTCAAATTCCGTACCGTATGGATGGATGTGTACGACATGCATCCTCTTCCTTTTGCCTTTTATCGAGTACAAGGGGCGAAGAGCCATGTAGCAAACTGCACATTATCGATATAAACCGTTCGCTGGCGATTCGACGGTAATTCTGAATGAGTCCTTCCCCGCTGGGCATAGTGGGTAAGCGTAGCATCATGCTTGGTTGGCGGGCTTGAGGATTAGGAGGTGAGGGTTAAGGCAAGGGATTATAACGGGCCAAAATTCAACTGATTTTAAAGAAAAATAATAGTAATAATAATTTGGTGCTAAATATACAAAATCACTTGTTGAAGCTGTAGCAAATAGGAAGCTAAAATAGCCTTTTAGACATTTTAAATGTGTTAGGTATCAACAACATCATGCATAGTTAGAAATTACACTATATATATAAGGAAAGGAAAAAAAAAAGATTAAAGGCCGGATGAAGGCGGCTCGCTTTCGGTCGCTAAAAGATTAACGGATTGGTCTGAAAAATATTTGTCAGCAGGCGGCAAAGAAATCCTGATTAAGTATGTTCCAAGCTGTCGGTGGGTCTTTGTGAGGAACTAATGCAGCTTATAAGAAGTTTCTGGTAGGGGAAGAACACGGACAGCTAGAGATGGGGAAGCTTCATTGGATTTCATGGGACAAGATGATCCAACCGTAAGGACATGGTGGCTTGGGTTTCAGAGATTTGAATCAAGCTTGGCGACTAATTCAGTATCCGGACAGTCTTTGTGCCCGTGTTCTTAAGGCTAAATATTTTCCTAACAGCGAAACTGTGCATACTGTTTTAAAACCAGACGCTTCTCCTTCCTGGAAGGGCATCGAACATTGTATTTCAGCTAAAACTGCAATCCTAAGTATTGTGTAGTTTTAGAAAATCTCTACTGCAATTTCTATTCATTTTACAAAGTGTTCTTGAGTTTTGTAATGCTCTTGTTTCTACGGCAGTAGTTGTTTCATTTTCAGTGGTATTGTGTAGTTTTAGAAAATCTCTACTGCAATTTCTATTCATTTTACATAGTGTTCTTGAGTTTTGTAATGCTCTTGTTTCTACGGTAGTAGTTGTTTCATTTTCAGTGCATCTGTGCCTTTTTTGGGGTTCTCAAAGCCTAACATAATTTTACCGAACTGCGAATAATTTATTTTGTTTGGCTTTTGTACAGGTCACCAAGGTTAGGATAATTTTGCCTAGGTTAGAATAAATTCATCCTCTGTCGCATTGTATCACGCCATGTTTGATCTGATGTTAGACAATATATCATTTTTCCCCTTTGGGTATGATTCTTTTCTTATGATGTCATCTATTTGTTGGAGTTATAAGCTTAAAAGGAAGGCCGTACAATAGTAGTGCCATTTGTGTCATGTTTAGATGTTTCAAGTTTGCTATTTTGTGGAAACTTCGTTAGGATGTTGTTAATTTTGAGGTCCGAAGTACCAAACTGAAGGTCCTTGATAAGTCAATTGGTATTCCGTACTAATGGTGCTTATGTCATTTTGTCAATGCTTTACTGAGTTAAGATTGCTCTTGTCTATGGTATAGCGAGTTTAGTTGTATTTCAACAAGAATTTGAGTCCCTGCTTTGTGTGTTACAATGTGAGCGTATGTGCATTGGAACAAAATGGTGTCTAAAAATTATATTTGTGTACTTACGAGCAACTACAGTGTGTACCATGTTGAGTTTGTTTTTGATGGTCACAATGAAACGGCCACAAAACATAGAAAACAAATGGGCTAAAAGGGTGTCCAGGCTAACGGGTCAAAAATTTGAATTTCGAACCCATTAACACAACCAACAACAACCCATCTCAAATGAAGTGTGTTGGATACATAACTAAAGGCGGAAAAAAGTGAATGAAATTTCACACAAATTCAGGAAACTAATCATTAGACAACCCCTAGAGAAATTAAGATATTGAAATGATTGGAATCTTGGTCAAGACTATTTTGATTTTGATCAATATGGGCTTTGCGATCTTCCATTTGTCTAACAGTGGTCGTGGGTCAATGCATGCAAAGTCCATAGGATTTGGATCCTCCGTTGTACTGCAGAGAATCATTGTTGAACAGTGATTTCAGCCCACGCAAACAGTTCTCGGCAGCAGTACTGTAGCAAAAATGTAAAAATAGAAGAAAAAAAAAGTCCACTGTAGCAAAATACACTGTAGTGATTTTATTGTGTTCTCGGGGTACTGTGACACTTGATCTAGTCCATTCATTTTGGATTGGACGGTGGAGTGAAGGAACTAATGCGTGTCACTGTGCCCCTCTGCATTAGCCCATGCTAATGCATATGATCAGCTTCCGAGTTCATATGTTACCATCACCATATAAGGACTTCCCTCATCACCGTCCAATCATTATCTCACAAATATAAGGGCAAGACCGGATGGCAATGGGCTCAGATCCTCTGCATTACTGGAGAGGTTTATTGTGTGAACAATATTTTGTGAGTATGTGAACAATACTCTGTAGTGGTATTGTAGCAACAGCGAACTATCTAATTGAGCGATTTCACTGTAGCAGAAAAACAATGTATCAAAATCAATGTAGCTCTTGACCTCAACCTTTGATTTTTGATTGGATGGTGGAGATCGTTTTCTAATACCATGCACGGTAAATCCTCTGCATTGAAGGATTTCAATGCAGAGGATCCATTTCCGATGGCAATGGGGTAGTCCCCACGTGGGTTCAAACCCCAAAAGTCATTGTCTAGGATAACTCGAACATGCCTAAAAAATAGAGGTGCAAACAGAGCGGATAATTCTCGACTGACCGAAGGCTTGCGAAGCGAATACGGAAGGGGTAAATCGGTATCCAGCACAATCTACCGCAGATAAGAAGCGTAAAGATCGTAAGGCTTTATCTCAGATTCACCTTCATTTATCAAACGATATTTTGTAAGAGGTTTTGAAGCAGAGTGGAAGACTATGGTTGAAAGGCAAACTGAAAAGAAGCTAAAGAAACTTCACACTGATAATGGGATGAAATTCTGTTTTAATGAAGCCGCTTCCACTGCTTGCTATCTTATTAATCGGTCATCCTCTATTGCAATTGAAAAGAAGACTACAATTGAGGTATGATACTATGGTCTGGTTCTCTAGTAAATTATTCAGAATTGAAAGTTTTTTTGTTGTACTACTTATGCTCATGTTGATAATAAAAAATTAGAGCCTAGAGCTGTTAAGTGCATCTTTCTTAGTTATGAATCTGGTATTAAAGGATACAAGTTGTGGAATCATGAAGCAAATAAAGTTGTGATTAGCAGAAATGTTATATTTAATGAATCTGCTATGTTTCATGATAAACTGTCTACTAATGTTCCTGTTGAGAGTGAGCAGAATTCAAGTGTTTAGGTGGATCATTTTGTTGGTTCAGATAACACATCAGATAAGAAAAATATTGTTATTCATGATGCACCTATTGTTGATAATCCTCCTATTGTTGAGCAGCCACCACAACGGTCCATTGCAGTTGATAGACCTACGAGGGAGATTAATCCACCCAAGAGGTTGATTGAAGGAGCTCATATTATTGCTTATACTTTGAGTGTAACAGAAGAAATTGAATGTAATACATAACCTTCATCATACTCTGAGGCTATTAACTCCAATGATTGTGATAAGTGGATAACTGATATGCATGATGAGATGGAGTCACTTGATAAGAATGACACTTGAGAATTAATGAAATTGTCAAAGGAGAAGAAGCATGTTCATTGCAAGTGGATTTTCAAAAGAAATGAAGGTATTTCTCCTACTGAACCTGTAAGGTATAAAGCAGGGTTGGTTGCTAAAGGGTATAGTCAGATACCATATATTGATTTTAATGATGTCTTTTCCCCAGTTGTGAAGAATAGTTATATTCGCACTTTACCCAGTATTGTGACTGTGCATGATTATAAACTTGAGCAATTAGATATTAAAACTGCATTTCTATATGGGGAGTTGAAAGAAGACATTTATATGGACCAACCAGAGGGTTTTGTTATTTCTGAAAAAGAACACCTTGTTTGTAGATTAAAGAAATCTCTTTATGGTTTAAAGCAATCTCCTAGGCAATGGTATAAGAGATTTGACTCTTTTATGCTCTCTCATGACTTTAAGCGGTCTGCTTATGATAGATGTATTTATTTAAAGACTGTTCATGGTTCAACTATTTATTTACTTCTCTATGTTGATGATATGTTGATTGCTGCAAAAGATAAGTCAGAAATAGCAAAACTGAAAGCACAATTGAGTAATGAATTTGAGATGAAGGACCTAGGTGCAGCAAAGAAAATTCTTGACATGGAGATTATTAGAGGGAAGAAATCTGGTAAGTTATACTTAGTCAACAAGGTTATATTGAGAAGATCCTTCGTTGTTTTAATATGCATGATGCAAATCCAGTGAGTACTCCATTAGCGTCGCATTTCAGATTATATTCAGCTTTATGTCCCGAGTCAGATTACGATATTGAGTACATGTCTAGAGTTCCATATTCTAGTGCAGTTGGTTCTCTTATGCATGTCATGGTTTGTTCTCGTCCTGATTTATCTCATGTACTGAGTGTTGTTAGTAGATACATGGCTAATCCTGAAAAAGAGCATTGAAAAGTAGTTTAGTAGATTTTCAGATATTTGAGTGGCACTTCTAATGCTCGTTTGCAGTTTGAGAATTTTAGGGATGAGCTTGTTGGTTATATTGACCCTGATTATGCTGGTGATTTGGACAAGAGTATGTCTCTCACAGGTTATGTTTTCACTATTGGTGGTTGTGCTGTTAGTTCGAAGTCAAGTTTGCAAGCTACTGTAGTCCTATCTACCACTGAAGCAGAATATATGACTATTTATGAAGCTTGTAAAGAAGCTATTTGGTTGAGAGGTTGGTACACTGAGTTTTATGGAGATAATTCTTCTACTACATATTAGCGAATTTGGTTGTCATGAAGGCGAAGATAATTCTTAGGGGTTATATAGTTTTATGGAGATAATTCTTCTACTACATATTCTTCTACAACAAGTTTTATGGAGATAATTCTTCTACACTGTGAAGCTATTTGGTTGAGAGCTTGTTGGTTATATTGACTCTGATTATGCTGGTGATTTGGACAAGAGTATGTCTCTCGCAGGTTATGTTTTCACTATTGGTGGTTGTGCTGTTAGTTCGAACTCAAGTTTGCAAGCTACTGTAGTCCTATCTACCACTGAAGCAGAATATATGACTATTTATGAAGCTTGTAAAGAAGCTATTTGGTTGAGAGGTTGGTACACTGAGTTTTAATGTTACAGTTTAGTCTTAGAGACTAGTTGGCGCACGATGATTTTTATCTTATTGTGGGGTCATTTTAGTGATTGATGATTCTTCATTTTGTTACAAGAGACAATTCGTCTCACATTAGAGATTATTGAGAATTAATTTTCTTACTTTTACTCCAAGTCTTTTACCCCTTTATATACATCTTGTAAACTGCACAGGAGGGTAAACGTCTTATTGTAATCACCTGCGATTTGAAAACACTCCTCGTATAGTGATCATCGCCGATTAGCGCCTGTGATTTCCCCACACAATAATTCCTTTTGTCCCTTTTTTCTAACAGTCTTTGATTCATCTCTGTGCTATACAACACAACAAAAGAACCTCCCACTTCAAAACATTTTACAAACGTCGAAACCGAATGCGATATATACAAACATTGTTCTCAGTTCTGACAAAAGCAAAGCATCAGTGGTTCAATGCACTATTCTGCCAACTATGGTACAAAATTTTAGATCTCATTGTGTAGGTTTGAGGATGCCAGTCAAGAGCCAGTAATCGCCACAATGCACGCTCTGGTTGCCACAACAGCTACAGTTCAAGCCCCTTCATTGCACAAGCACATCTTGTGACTGTTGCTTCCATACGTCACACGGTTCTACCTCAACCTGCAAAGATCATGCCTATCATTAGACACTACTTCATTACAAGTACATTCCTGTTAATAAAGATGGTCAAACTAATCATGTACACGAACTTGCAATTTTAACTCTTCTACACGACAGAGGAGAGGCGTTAATGGACACAATAACTCAACTTAATATCTTGCACAAGGAGGCTTGTTGTGAAATATAGAATACCTGGTATGGTTTATCAATCCACTGGAAAACACAACCACGAGCCTCAACAACTCCGAGCATACGTGGAGGAATCATGGATTTGAATGCTGCATGGAGCTTCACTTTTATCAAACCACCACAGAACATAAGAGCAGCAATCAAGCCATTAGGTGTAACACTCGCTAAGTGTACAATGGTCATGTTCTGCAGCCCGCATATGCTAGAAAGGGACAGAAGTCCAATATCGGTGACCGAACAATATGATAAATTTATCTGTGATGAGAGGCGGATGTTATTAACACAACATGGTATTACTGTATTTCATTTACAACAGAAAAGGATGTGATACCTGACGGAGGCTATGAGAGAACTGTGAAAGGAATAACATCCCCACATCATCAACTTGAAAGCATTTCTTGATATCAAGCTTGGAAAGTAGCCTGCATCCCATTGCTATTTCTGAGAGCCCAGTGGATGAAACCATGGGGCAGCCACGAATTTCCAGTGTGTTCAGCATTGCGCATTTTGAAAGTGATCTCAGTGCACGGTCTGTTATTTCTGTACAGTAGGACAGATTGATAGACTCTAGCATTGGACAGCCTTTAGCAACTTGAGTGACCCCCTCGTCACTAATGCCCCCAGACCTGTACAAATCAATATCTCGGAGTTGTGGGCAAGACTTCCCAAGGTGGACAAGGCCTTCATCAGTTATCCTCAAGCATATGCCAACTTTTAAGCTTGAAAGTTTGCTGCATCCAGAGAGAGCTTTCAACCCTGCATAGAAAAGATGCATCATAGTTAATTTTATGTACATTTACCAAAGAATAATTAGATAGTCAGTTCAGCAAAAACCTTCATCATCCAAATCATTGTCGGTAAGGTCCAACTCTTCCAAATGACAACAGCGCTTTCCGATCAGTCTGAGACCTTGACTGGAAACATGGCTACAAGACTCCATTCTCAGAGAGATGAGGGAGGTGCAGGAACTAGTGATGGCAGCTAATGAAACATCAGTGATATTGCGATTGCAAGTAATGTCCAGCTTCAGCAAATTCTTTAGTTTTGACACAACGAAAGAAAGATCTGTATCTGTCATTCCAGAGCACTTGCTAAGAGTCAACTCCCTTAAAGAAACACAAGACCTTCCAATGGATTTTAGCCCATCAGCCATAAATTGGCAGCCATCCAGCTTCAGGGTCTGTAATTTAGGAATCCTTTGGAAGTTGCTTGCCATAGAAGGAGTAACCTGCCAAAATAAGGGTGTAAAATAAACTGGAGGAGCTAAAGTTATGCCCAAGTGCTACAAGTAGATGATTGGCTGCTTACAGGACAGCAGTACGATAGATTCAGTTCCAATTGATTTGGCACTGCCTTCGCGATGGACGAAACTCCCACATGAGTGACATTGTGACAGTTTGACATATCAAGCACCTGAAAGAGTACAAACATTGTTCCATGCTCAGTGACCAGAAATTGTAGTATTCATTTCTTGAAGGCTTAGTCTGTCATTCATATCTTACTCCAAGTGTCCAATTTGTTTCACTAATAACATCCAGATAGTCCACATCGATATGTAGCAAACAAGCTATTAGCTACATATATTAATATGCTAGTAAATTCAGATTACCGTACAGAGTTCAAGAACCTAACAGTGTGTGATCAAGCAGAAAACGTTTGAACAAAAGGGATAGTTTAATGATATAACACCACACTCACAGGTAAAACTAAATGTCATAGTTTAATGATTACCTGTAGTGATTTGCTGCATTCTTGCTCAAGACTAGTAAGGGCATCATCATCAATTCCAACACATGCCACCAGTGCTAATACTTCTAGATTGGGTAACTTCATGATGGCTGGAAAGCAATCTTTTGTGATCTGCAACGCAAGTAAAAAAAAAAAAACTTGGTCCAATAAGATACTTGGTAGCTCAACAAAACTTCAAGGCAAATTAACCTACGTTGAAACAAGAAAAGAAGAGGAGCTGGACTTGCTCCGATCCTTAAAGGTTGAAAACTTGAAGCAGAGAATAAGAGCGTCTGAGAATTAAGAACAGTGCACTGCAGTACTCCAATTCTTTAAGCACTTGTTGAAAGAAACTTACAGAAGAGCCTATAAACAGAGATGCTAAAAAAAACAGTTGTAAGCTGTAGTATCTGGCTATCTGATATGAGCATAGAAATGAAGAAACACCCGTCCAGAAGTCCAGGCCTCCATATTCTCGTTTCTTATGGCAAAATTCACGTCGGAAACAAATACGTCTAAATTTCCAAGAAAGCACCAGAAGAAACAATTTTTTTTATAGACAAATGTATCGCAGAGATCAAGAAACCAGCAGACTTAACAAATGAAGAAAACCTGTACTGTCCCTCCCGATCAATCAGGGGGGAAACGTCGCCCTGAAATCAAGAAACACATGGAAGGGAAAAAGACTTTCACTCTCTCTCTCTCTCTCTCGCCTTGGCCCAAGAAATGGAATGAAACGAATTGCAGAAATCAAGAATCAGGGCTCACCATGGTGTAGGAGAGATCCAGGGTCCTGAGCTTCTTGCACTTGAGGGCGACGAGCTCGACCCCCAAATCCGTGACCCCAAGGCTCCACTTGAGCGAGAGCTCCCGTAGGTCCGGGCAGCCGACGGCGATGCACCCGAGCCCCATGTCAGTCACCAGCTTGCAGCGCGACAGGGACAGCCTCTGGAGCCGCCGCGCCCGCGCCACCTCCGCAGCCGCGGCGTCTCCGAGGTCGACCCCGTTGGACAGGTCGAGCTCGGTGAGGTTGGGGCACGCGGCGGCGAGCGCGGCGAGGCCAGCGGCGCCGAAGCCCCGGGAGCGGGAGAGGTCTACGGCGCATAGGGAGGGCGCGGCGGAGAGGGCAGCGAGGTTGGCGTCGGCGA
Source organism: Hsuehochloa calcarea (assembly GCA_036346395.1). NCBI lineage: Eukaryota > Viridiplantae > Streptophyta > Magnoliopsida > Poales > Poaceae > Hsuehochloa > Hsuehochloa calcarea. The sequence continues at coordinate 29,204,689 of CM070613.1, forward strand.
CGCGGGGGCAAAGGGAAAGATCGAGGCGGGAGGCGGAGGGATAGCGGGCGAGTGCGGCGGGGAGGAGGCCCGCGCGTAGCGGGCGGAGGATGCGGCGGTGGCGCGACTCTGCGGCGTGGCAGGCGCGGGAGGTGAGGGCGAAGGACTTGATGGCGCGCGGGTCGTCGGCGGCGACGCGGTCGAGGATGAGGAAGAGGAGCTCGTCGGCGAGCGAGTCGAGGGGAGGCGTATCGACAACCGTGGGGCAGAGGCGGCGGCGCTTGGTGTGGTGGCGGGCTGCCATGGCCATGGGTGGGTAGGGTGGTGGCTCTTGGCTTGTTGCTTGCAACAACAAGAATGGATAGAGTAACAATGGAAGGCTATGGACACGCGGTGGTCATAACCAACAAGAAGAAGATGAGGAAGTTAGTTCTGAGGAGTGAGAAGGGAGATGACGAGATTGCCCCGGGAGCGGCGAGCTGCGCGGCTGGGTTTCCATGTTTGCCCCTCCATGTTTACGTGCTGTTAGAGGGGGGGGGGTAGAATCGCCATTTGGTGGGAGGGGAAGGGTACGGGTACGGTACGGAGGAGTACAGGCGGGGGGGGGGGAGAGAGATGGCGGGGGCAGAAGGGAAGAGAGCGAAAAGGAGTAGTAGTAGGAGTGAGACGAGCGTAGCGGGGAAGGACGATGCGGGGGAGGATCGTACAGCCTGCGAGTACGATACCCCACCACTAAACACACCGCCCTGGTTTCTTTACCCGTCGTGCCGACATCTGGACCCCGCGTCAGTTCATGGCGTGTAAGATGGGATCAGAGTGTGAAAGAGGAGGAGGCTCTTGCTCTCTAGTTGTTCACACTGGTCCCGTCCTCCCTGGGGACGGCTCTCCCCTAGTCAGCATTCAACACCGCTCTCTCTCTCTCTCTCCTAGTCAGCATGCATTCAACGTTTCCTCCCTGTAAAAATAAACTAACAAAATAACGTATATTTGGAGAAACAAGAGTGAGAGAGAGAGAATTTTTAGTTAATAGTGATTTGTTTCCTTTTCTTTGTTTTGGGTTTCGTTTTCAGCAAGATTTGTCTTTTTTTTTGTCTCCATGTGTAGATCGATTTTGGATTTCAAACTTTGTGGCTTGATAGATTGATTTTGTGTCAATGTTGTAAAATGTTTTCTCGAATTTCTCATGACCATTTGCTACTTAATTATGGGAATGTATCTAGTGCTAACGGGTAATTCAGTGCTAAAGTATTAATACCAATCTAGATAAATAGGAGGTAGAATGTCAATTTGGTAGCAATAGAGTAGCGACAACAGTACGATGAGGAGGTTGAAAGATTGACAGAATTAATGTTAGGTATTTGTCAATTGAAAGAATAGGCAGGGGGCAATAAGCTGTCGACCATCCATTAGCCCGAGCATCCACAAAGTGATGCTTTCATGGGCACCTACCTAAAATCTGTCTATTTCAGGTTTGTCTCTTGTGATCAAAAGTATAGAACTAGCAACACAATTAAGAGGCGCAATAAAATAATGAGGAAGGTTAAAGTTGTTGAAATGGTCGCATGGGCATCAAGAGAAAGTTGAGTTGAGTGGCAAAAGAAAAAGATCCGGCCGCGTCGCTTCCATCCAGGACAGGCGATGGAGGAGTGGAGGAGGCATTTGATAGATAGTGGTACGCCGTACCTAAAAAGGACCCATTCCGTTCGGTGCTGCTCAGTACTCACCGCACCTCTGATAACCACTCCTCCGTCGTCGTCGTCGTCGCCGCCGCTCGAATAAAAGTATGGAAATAGTAATGTGATAAGTTAGACAGATGCCGTGTATAACATGCAGATGCAGCGAGAGGTTCTCCGACCGCGGCGCAGTAGCTAGCTAGCTGCGATCGGGATGCCTGCTGGATCTTGACGACGACGACGACGAGCGGAGGCGCATGCATCTGGGTCTCTCCTCAAACCACCAATAATAAAGGGCCCACATGTCATGCGTGGTTGTACGTGCCCTTCTCCGTCTCCTTTATTTAGCACGATAAGATGAGATACCCTACCCTATCATAACCCGGTGCGGTGTCTTCTCGGGGAGGCTTCGCCTGGGCCTGCGCCTATCATGGAATGGATTAAGGAATTATTAATCCGCTACGCTAATCATGTGCATCTTGTGTTCGCGTCCGTACAAATACAACCTCCATTCCATACCCATCTATTTCAATTCCTCCCTAACCCGTCGTCCGTCATCATCGTAGAGAGAGAGAGAGAGAGAGAGACTTAATTAATACATACATACTCTGTGTTGTTGAATTAATGTTAGCTGTGCCCACTTAAGAGGGATAGGATAGCAACCACTGAAGATGTCCCTGTTGGAACAAAAATATACATATAAGCGTAAATAGTGAGTGTATGTGTGTGTGATCATACAAACGTGATGTGGACGCGGTACGCTTCTTTATATGTGAAGATAGATAGACGTTAAAAGACAGCGACGCTGATAACCTGATTGTATGTGGGGCTGGTGATAATAGTTGTAGGCTTGAAACGAATAACCATATTAGCGAATTAATGCAGGAATTCCACCTAAAACTGTAAATTAAAACAGCTCAATATTAATGCAGGAAATTCTGTATTCTAGACGGGGCATTGTTGTTTGTTAGGACAGATACGCCCTGACTTAAGAAAGAAAGGAAGCAGCTAGTGGAGAAAATTAAATTGTTGAAATGGGCATCAAGAGATCCGGGACAGGCGATGGTGGGACCATTATTTTATTTTGTTGATAGAAAAAAGAAAAAAAAAGTAATAAAAGAAGAAAGCATTTGATAGCTAGTGAGTGGTATGCCGTACCTAAAAAGGACTGCTCAGTACCGACCTCACCCTGATAACCACTCACTCCATCGTCGGCGTCCCACCGCTCCGCTCGCAAATTAAATACGGAGGATGGAGACGGACACCTCAAAAAAAAAATTCCGTTCGGTGCGGTGTCTTCTCGGGAAGGCTCCTCCTGGCCTGGGCATGCGCGGCTGTCTGGCTGGCTAATGGATTCAGGAATTAATCCGCTATGCTATTATGCGTACAGCTAGGGTTTAGGTCGTATATTTTCAGGTCGACTTGAAGATCGAGATCAATATGTACAGCACGATCTAAACACGGCACGACACGAACGCCGGGCCGAACTGGGTTTAAGAATACGATCCGTTGGACGGCACAGTACGACACGACAATTAGGCCGTGCTTGGGCCGGCACGGCACGGCACGAAATAGACCTGACCTTCTCATTATAGTCTAATCTCTCCCTTGGTCTAACCCAATCACTCTCCCACATCGCCCTGACCCAACCAATCACTCCCACCTGGTCTGACCCAACATTCATCCCGTCCTCCCACAGCCCCCATTCTCAACCCTTTCCCCCGGGTCTTCGCTCCCAAATTCCCAATCCCTAATCACATTCACTGATTCGTCTCCCTCCCCACGCGCCACCGATCGTCGCCCTTCCTCCCCACACACCGCTAGCCGCCCCCTCCCTCCCTCTCCATCTCCCTCCCCACGTGTCGCCACCCTCCCTCTCCCTCCCCACGCGCCGCTGCCCTCCACCCTCCCTCTAGCCACCTCCTCGTCGTCGTCCTTCTCACCCCCTTCGCAAAGCGCACGATGCGATCAAGATGGGCGGAGTTCTTCATCGGCGTCCAGGGAGGAGACTATAGCGACATGGAGTAGGCATAGATGGCGCACTAGTGTCTTTGTTTTCCTGGGCGACAACGACGGCTGTCATCTTCCCAAGCTTCTATAGTTACTTAAGGCTAGGCCGGCACGGCACGACTGGGTGGTCGGGCTGAGCCGGCACGACACGATGTAGCCCAAAGCACGGTGAGTCCAGTGGCGGCACGGCCCAATGCCCACCACTAATCATGTGCATCTTGTTTTGTGTCCGTACAAATACAGTCTCCATTCCATGCTAGCTATTTCAATTCCTCCCTAACCCATCGCCATCGTAGAAAAAAAAATAATTAATTAATACATACTCTGTGCTGAATTAATGTTAGCTGCACTTCAAAAGAATACTCTGTATTCCATTGGCGGTTCTCAGGTGGGATTAGCTTAATTAGAGCTACTCTAATATATCGATGATAGATTAGCTCTCAACACATATAAGATTATCTAGGTGATCGAGTCAGCCAAGTGTGTCAGCTGCGGTAGAGGGAAGAGATATTACTCCTCCACAAGAGCCAGGCCTCTATCTAGCTGGTGTACATGTATATATACACAGTCCCTCATGCTTGAGTGTATAATAGATCAGCCGTCCCCGCATAACCGACCGTAAAACCGCGCATTTCACGCAACTGACAGTCAAATAGCGTGCACCTCACGTAATTTTATTGTGTCTTTTACTGCCATGATGAGTGCAGAGGGGCGGGTGAAGAACGAAGCGTGGGTTAATTACAATCTTTGAATCCGTTTGAAGCTTTTTTTTTTCTTAAAAATATGTTTAACAAAAAGAGATCCATGGTGAATATGTTTTAACACTGTAAAAAATAAATTACTGTACCAAAAGTTTGAATTTATTGTATATAAGCTAATGATCAATTATTGCATCGTCCAAGCATGGCGCAATCGACTATATCACTTAAAAAAGATATTTTACTGCAACTTATTTGTGTTTTTTACTGCAGTGCTACAAAGATATTTACTACCATATTGGAATGTACGTGTAAGTAACGCTGCAAAAATGTACTTGTATATTAGTAGGCCAACAAATATAAACGTGACGGTATAAATTCTCATAGGAAACAGATATATATATATATATATATATATATATATATATATATATATATATATATATATATATATATAGGAGGCGAAGTTTAGTGTTGTATCTATGCAGTAGAGGTATTACATATAGAAATTGATAAGACCAAGGTATTGTAGCGAAGCAAATATGAAATGGTCTGTAGCTATAGCAGGACAGGTCCATTAGTGAGAATTTTTTTTTAAAAAAAAGTAGCCTCAGCGTTGGTCTGAGCGTCAGAGGACCTTTATTAAGGTAATAAGGGGTAAATATGAACTTCTATCTTTTCAAATTTAATATTGTCGATCAATCATGAGTTTAAGGGGTTAGCTGTGCATTGTACAAAGGGTTTTTTACATATGTAATACCTATATACTTGAATATATATTAACTCATTGGTCTTATATTGAATACAAATATTATTCGTAACATCCACGTCTTGCACAGTAGACATTGTTTTTTTGTTAGGACAGGTATTATGGGGGAGCAAACCAAAGTGCGCCCTAACTTAAGAAAGAAGCTAGTGGTACGCCGTACCTAAAAAGGACCCATTCCGTTCGGTACTGCTCAGTACTCGCCTCACCCCTGATAACCACTCCTCCGTCGTCGTCGTCGTCGTCGGCGTCGCTCACCCCACCCACCGATCGCAACAAGATACGGAGGATGGAGATGGACACCTCAAATAAAGCAAGGGGCAAAAAAAACAAATCTGAAAAGGATTGATGGCAGCGTAGTACAGAAACCAACGCGGAGGCTACTTTTTTTTTTCTTTTTCTTTTCGGGGTTCCGTTCGGTGCGGTGTCTTCTCGGGAAGGCTCCTCCTGGGATTAAGGAATTAATCCGATATATGCTATCATGTGCATCCTGGTTTGGAATGTGTCCGTACAAATACAGTCTCCATTCCATGCTAGCTATTTCAATTCTTCCCTGACCCGTCGTCATCGTATAAAAAAAGGATTAATTAATACATAGTCTGTGTTGAATGTTAGCTGCACTTACGAGGGATAACGTGGTCGCAAATAAAGACTAAACAGTAAAGGAAAACGGAACTTTGCTACCCTAGAGGGAGCCGAAAGATCCTCAAAAAAAGGATCAGCAGTCAGTGTATATGTATTGACCGATTGCTTCTGAAAAACCTAAAAATCTCTCCCCCTTTTACAGAGGGGGAGTGCTTCTCTATTTATAGTCCTATGTTTAAGCTACTTGGACTTGCAAATGCAAAATTACGAGTTGCACCGGACAGGACGGGTTGGACTTGGCGCTAAGCTTAAGCTGCGGCCGTACATACGCCCACACGCACGCTCTCTTACTACGGAATTCCAACACGGACACTCGCGAGTAGATCGGTAATTCCAAATACAAGTCGTATGCATGCACATCATCTCATTTTTTTTTTAAAAAAATACCACTGTTTCGACTAGTATTAACAAAAAAAAAACAACACATCGCCGTTGTATTTGCAAAATTAGCGTTCGATACTATTCCTCGGTGACACGGACAACTACTGTGCTGCCACACGACCTCGTCCACACCCCCTGAGGCTGATCCACTAACTCGCCGCTCGTCCCTCCCCTCCCGGACAGACCTGCCATGTCGTCACTCGTTCGTCCGTCCCTGGGACGAAGCTGCCACCTCACAGCCTCGTCCGTCCCTTCCTGGGACGGATGCGCCGAAAGCACGCTCGGACGCGTCTGTCCTGTCATGTGTTGTTATCTCCAAACGATGTCATCCCCTGTGCGCAATTCTCTTCCGACGACCCGCCCTCTGATCCTCTCTATAAATGCGGGGCTGCGAGCGAGACTCTTCGCTCGCAGTTATTTTCGCATTTTCGAATTCCTTTTCGCAGTGGATCAAATGTTGTTTAGAAAGGTCATTAGTGGTCATATTAACATGTAATTTTTATGTATTATCTTTATTAAATGTGTAGTTATTTAATTAGTCATAATTAATTAGTTGATGTTGTTTAGACATAATTAATTCAATCGTACTATTTAGGCCTTATTAAATTTGTGTTATTTAGCTAGTTGCGAAAAATTAGTTCGTAATGAATTAGTTGTTGTTATATTAATGCTACGAATTTATTCGTGGCTAGTTAATTAGTTATGATTTAATTAATCCTAATTAGTTAATTAGTCTTAATTAATTAGTTACAATTAATCATTTGTTAATTAGGTACGCCGGATTGTGGGCGACCTGGTTTGTCCACGCCAGCACTGGACGGACGCCCTACGGACAGCGCTTTTCGTCCGTCCCAGGGACGGACGGATGAGGCGGGAATTAAGGGGGGCGACGTGGTGGGCTACATGGCGGTTGCCGCACGATGGAGGGATGGACAGCCTAGGGAGCCGCGGACGAGGCCTGTCTGGCCGCCCGTGGCGTGGACAGGCCACGTCACGGTAAGCATTCGTGCGGCCCTGAGACGGAATTGAGCGCTCTTGTTGTGTTTGTGGCCGCGATGAGTATATTTTTGCTAATACGGTTCCAAAAAGTACCATTTAGGAAAAAGATTTGGTCATCTCACTGCAAAGTGGTTTGATTTTGTGGAGTAAACATAACACTTTTAGTAGGGCAAGAGTGAAGAAATGTTAGAAAAGAGCGGGTGTTGCTTCCATGAGCTGACATTGACTTTGGACAGTCGGTCCATCCATCATCTTTGGGACGCCCACCCCGGTATGCACTGTCCGGCGGCTTTTCATCGTGGCCCAAGTATCATGACTCGTTGATGCTCATCACAAACTCGGAGCAGTTTTAGGATAATACAAAATTATTATATTATAAAAATATTTTCTTAAATAGTTTTTTTCTTCTTCAATATATTAGTAGTCAAAGTTACGGAAGTTTGACGGTATATTTAGACTAAACGCATGGTACATTTTCTGAACCCGTAGCAAGCGCAGCATGCTGGACGACACAAGCCCAACGCTGCACTTGGCCACCGCAGAATATAGCAGCAGTCTTTGAATGAACTAGGAAAGGTGGATAGGCAGTGTAATTAAGACCATATATCAGTCACCCTAAAGTGCAGATATCTCCAGTGTGATTCAACTAGTATAACAAAAGTAGGTAGTAATAAAAGAGTGCAAAATTGCAAATAGACAACTGCAAAAATGGAAGAAAAACTGGGAACTAATAAATGAAGCCTAAAATCTGAACCTCAGCAGCAGGTTCCGATTTTCGTACAGAATAATATGAACAAATGGTGATGGAATTAACTCCAAAATGCAATTGAGGAACATGCTGATAGAATGGACATCAATAACAACTGATCAACATATTTTTCACATTGCATCAGCTGCAGGTTTGCAGCCCCACCAGAGTTTGTCTTGCCAGAACTCCAATCGCTACCACCTAGCCAATACATTTTTATGCTGCCACCCCACTCCAGACTGAAGCCCAACGATGGCTCGCTGCTGCATTGTGGGGGTGGGATGGGCGCGACACGGGGCAGAGGCGGTTTTGGAGAAAACCGTCTCCGATAAAGGAAAACGAAATGGCACAAAGAGGAAAGCATAAAGGGTTCCAGAGTTTCTGAATTGAGAAAGATTTCAAATTCAAGTCAAAACTCTAAAAACTTTTGAAATCTTGAAATTTCCGGTTTGTTTCAGTTTCCACGGCGACCTCCACGGTGACTTGACGAGGCTTCCCCAGGCACAAGCGTACGCCTCCATTAGTCGACTCACGTCTTCTTCCTGGCGCCATACCTGCGTGCGGCTGCTGGCTGTGCCTGGGGAGGCCGACCTCCTCTTTCTTTGTCCGCGTCCACGTCTGCAGCATCCTGGCCAAGTGCCCCGATCGAGCACAAAGCCAAGACACGATTACCACATTGCACCTTCATTCCTACTTTGGATGCTACTAGGATATGCTTCGAGTCTTAGCATGCAGAACAATTGACAATCACATCAAGATGTTTTTGGCAAAACCCTGATTTTTGAGAAATTCAGACGATTGTCAGACCTCAGGAGCTTTGACCGGCCAGTGCCGGTGGTCTGATCGGCCATATGTGGCGGTTAGACTAACCACATGAGACGGTTTGATCGGCCCAAAAGTCAACCTCTGAATTTTGAGGAATGTGAGAAAACACTTGTGTATGAGTATTAACTCACCAAGTTTCATGGAAAGTGGAGTTTCGAGTCAAAAGTTGATAGAATTTTGCCGAAATATCGTGAGATAGACTTTCCAGCCCCTGTGAAAATTTTTGGAGCTGTCCGATCGACCGTTGGTTGGCAGTAAGACCGGTGGCGGTCTGACCGGTTAGGTAATGTTTCATGCGCAGTGGTGGTGAAGTTCGCAAATTGGACCAAAGTTATGAATTTTAGTGTATATGTGTTGCATAATACACATTTTAGCTAATATGAGTCAAGTTGCAAAGAGCTTATGCCCGAAGGATAAGAGGTGGGTGGCATCATATTCGCAGCGAGAGCGTGGTCTCGGCGAGACATTGCCAAATGGGTGGCCCGACCCGGCCCAGCATGGGCATGACCCGTTTCGACACGGCTATTAGATGAGTCGTGTCAGACCGACTCACGTGATGGGGAGGCGGTCCAGGCACAACCTGTTGGAGTTTGGTGCTGTGCCGAGCCGACACGGGCCCGTTTACCTCGCTAGAACAAAAAAATTCCGAAAAACTCAAAAAAATCCAAAAATATTCATACAATGTGCAGAGTTCAAAAATACATATGAAAAATTATAATAAATGAGATAAGCATATTAAAAATATAATAAAATGATATATATATATATATAAGTGCTGTATTTAAATTGTACTTAGCACTATTTATACCGTGCTGTGTCCACCGTTCTGTGAATAATATAAGCCGTGCTGTGCCAGCAGTATCATGGCTCGGACAGACCTGACCGTTTGGCCAGCTCTAATTCCGGCGATGGGCATCGGCGTCCGGCCCGGGGAGAGGAGGGCGGGGGGAAAGGAACATATAGCATACTAATGGATGGATCTTAATCACGACCAAGCTTCTCTTCGGCGAGCGCCGTTGTCGCGTGGCAGCCACAACGCCAAGTGCTCCTGCACAAGATCAAGAACTCTTGAACAGTGAAGGTCAAGAACTTGAAAGAGGGTTCCTTTCAAAAACAACAACAAGAAGAAGAATTATACGAGAACGGAGGAGAGTAGTGCGTGTGCTGACCTCGGTGTCCCGGCGCACGGACGACGGCTGCGGCCCGCGGCGACGAGGGGGAAATGCAAGGAGTGCAATTTTGTTGCCTAATCGGGTTGTTCCCAATTGCCACTTGCCATGCCGTGCGATGTGACCACTCCAGATAATTAAGGGAAGGGGCTGAGCAAGAAGGGGAGGAGGAGGCCATTTTCCGGCGACGAGTGGGGGTGGGCGGTTAGCTCTGGCCTGGCCGGAGATGGAACTTCGGGGTGGCTCAGTGGCCGGCTGCTACTCTACTAGAAGCTTTGAGATTCGCGCAGCGCCGAGGAGCCAGGGGAGGGGAACCAATCCGGGCGGCAGTACCCTATTCAGTGGCATTCCTACCATACCTCGCCCTCCGCCGCCGCCCGCGGATCGAAGATGGACGGGGAGGAGGACAACGTCGGGCCGTTCCGCCGCTCCAGCACGCGGACGCGCCGCATGGCCACGCGCATGGCTTCCGCCCTCGCCAGCTCCGACAACCGCGCCCAGGTATCTACGGGGTAACACCATCATTCTTTCCTTCGATTCCACCCATCTCTGGGTTACTATTGCCTTATGATCACTACTAGTTCCTCCAAATTGTTTTCCCTGGAATGGATTCCGTCAATTTCCGAGTATTCATATTTGGTTGCTTTGAATTGGAACTGCAAAGGGGACGTGTATTCTGAACCCTCCCAATAATGACTTAACGATACTTCTCAAAAGGATCAAGGCTTTGCAGGATAATAATTATTCATGCATTAAGGCCGGAACACGGCAGCATTTCTTTGAGGGGATATAACAGAATCATTGAAGGGATCAGCCTTGTTTCTTAAGATAGTTTTGGCAAATATGCTCTATACATGTTTTGGCCAAGAGGAGTTCTGTTTTTGCATTTCCACTGCTTATATGTGCCACTGCCAGATATGTTGCGATGTGCATCAGCGCTTGTGTTGTTTTTTTTTCATGGTCCTTTCTCAAAGAACAAGGAAAGGATTGTAAGGGGGAAGTTAGAGCCTTACTCACAGTTGGTAACTCTTAATTTCCGCATTACGCATTTTTTTTAATTTCTGCTGAGAGTTTTCAGTAGGAAAGGTTTTTTACTTTGCTTATTATCCCATAAGGCAGCTTGCCTCAATAAGTTTATACTTTAAACTAGCATTCTGAGTTCTAATCCAAACATATGTCAAGTGATGAAAACTTATTAGCTTAGCTGGATTGGAAGCTCCATTTTGCTGTGTAAAGTGCAAGACACCTTTTATATCCACTGTCATGATTTATGTTTTGTTTTGTATGTCTGCTTTCAGCTCTTGTTTCCTTTACTTTTTAAGGACTGCCCTTCTATAGTTTAGACCTGATTGAAGTGCCCTGGGCATTGATATGAAGAATTTGAGATGTTACCTGAACGCTTCATGTTTTTCCTTTTCATTTTGAGATTCTTTTTCATGTTTATAGTTACAATCTTTCATTGTGTCTGAATTTTTTGCAAGTCTTTCGTGACATTTCAATGTTGCCACTTCTCCGTATGTTGGTTTTCCTAATTTGTATGTCTCCATTTCTGTAATGCCACGAAGGCTACATTAGCTCGTCTTGAAGCTCTTGAGAGTAATAATGCTGGGGTGGAGGTAGTAGATCTTAATGATGATGAGTATGGATCTACAGATGAGGAAGACCATGGTCAGTTTCTTTCTCACATTTTTAGGTAATTATTTTTGTTTCTTTTATGTTTGAAGGAAGTTGCAAGTGTCATGCTGGTCTTGGGATCATTGTCTAATGCCGTGGTGCAAAAAGGATAGATCAATACTAAGTGTAGATGCACCCATATTATAATTTAAAACTGAACAAGTGAATATTACTATAAGCACAAAATGGCTGTCTAGGATCTTGTATTGCTTCTAGTACTTGTGATCACATATTCATGTATTAATAACAAGGACGTGCAAAAGCTTTGCACATCATTATATTAAGAAGAACCAGCATACACTTCAGTTACCATTACAGCCGAGAGGGGAGGAAAAACTGGGCAAAAAGAAAGAGAGAAACCGATAGGAACTGACAACCGAAAGACAGGGAACAGTAGTGACCGGCCTGACAGGAAGGAAGGGACTACTACTGCTGGCTGTGCGACTCCAGACGAGCTGCAGCCACCATGCGCCATTGGCAGTGCTCGTCGAGAATATACTGGAGAAGCTGCTCGCTAGTTGCAACTACGTTATTGAAGATCCTTTGATTGCGCTCCTTCCAGATCGCCCAGGAGATGAGAATGACACAAGAATCAATCTCCTTTCTTTTCAGCTTTGGTTCTGACTTCCGAGCGGCAATCCAGTGATCTTGTAAGGTTGGCTGGCTGATCGGAATGGCGCAAGGCGAGCCTACCTTAACTAAAAACCTCGCCCAAACTTGCGTCGCCACCGCACATCCTACTAGAATATGGTCTATTGTCTTCCGTCGATGACCACAAAAAACACAAACACCTTGATTAGGCAACCCTTGACGTTGGAGGCGGTCGGCCGTCCAACTGCGTCAGCGGATTGCTAACCAAATGAAGATTTTGCATTTAGGAGGTGCATGAGCTTTCCAGATGGCCTCCGCACACGGGAACCTGAGCGATCCTGGAAGAAAGCCATGTACGTCGACCTGGAAGAGTAGCGGCCGGACGGTTCCCAACGCCAAATAACCGAGTCAGCGACTCCCTGCTCGAGCCGAATCGGTAGTAACTTGTTCCAAAGTCGGATGAATTCCACAACACTTTGAGCTTCTGGCTGGCCCGATATGTCCGAAATTCATGTGTCATTTGTAAGGGCTTGAGCTACTGTCCTTTTCCTTTTGATCGATTGCTTAACCAACTTGGTGATTGACGGCGCCAAGCTGAGCATTGTGCCACCGTCGAGCCAACGGTCCTCCCAGAACAAGGAATTTTTGCCGTTCCCAACTATGACCGAGATCGAAGCATTGAACATGGCTTCCTCCACCCGGCTGGTCTGTGTGTGGAGTCTACCCCATGGCCTCGTCGTCCAAGTCCTTTGCAACCATTGCCATATTCATGTATTGATTTTACAGAAATTGGGAACATTCTGTATTTCTGTTTATTGCAAAGAGATGGATGAAAAAATCACGTGCTCATCATGCTATAGCATCTCTACTATTGAGGATCATAGGTTCACCTTTTCTGTAAAACACTATACATTCACTATGCTTGGTTTGGCATTTCAATGTAGAATAATGTTTGACACACTGGAAAGCTGCACGTGTATCATGGTTTTGGGCTGTGGATGCCCATTCAATTAGAGTGCTCCACGTCCGGAGAACTTGCATTTCTGAAAATCTATGATCGATGTAGTGGTCTAGTGGTAATCTTCTTTTGTTTTCTATTTGCCTCTCTATAGTTCTCATGCAAAAGAAGCAGTCAAAGAACATGAAACGCAAGACAAGGCAAGGAAAAGTTTTGGAGAAGAGGGCAGCAAGATCGTTCATGGATGTGTTACAAGAGGTAAGTAGAAGGGTTTGATGATAACCGAAAGTTGTGCTGTAAATTTCTTTCTTGCCATGTTTCTTTCGTAAGTAGGGTGCTTAAAATATTTTCACTCCCGAACCGTAACAGGCAAATCTTGAATCCCTGCCTCCTCACGTCCCAACATATTTGAGGGCTGCTGTGGGTCCACTGCGCACTTCATCCCGGCGCCATTACTGCTCAGTTTGTGGGAACTCTGCAAACTACACATGCGTCAGGTGTGGGACGCGGTTCTGCTCATGCCGCTGTCAAGTTATACATAACGATACCCGCTGCCTGAAATTCGTGGCTTGATCGACATCTACAAATCTGTGGCACCTGCGAGTTATGTTCAATGTAACTGTGGCATCCAATGATCTGTGCTTTGATCAAAAGGAAATGCTTGTTGTACACATTTTGTAGAAGGTAAGAAAACCCATGCGTGAACAAATTACTGCAGCTTCAGCCAGCCAAGCAGCCAGTTAGATCCGTTTCAGACAGACCATTTTTCCTTTAGAAATGTTGCCTGACTAGTTGTTGGATACTTAAATGCAATGCAGTGGTAGATGGTAATTGTACTTTATTGAGCACTTCATAAGATTTCAGTGTACCACGCAATCCCCTCTGTTAACTTGAGAATGCAGAGCTGTTGCTGCAACTGCAAGTATCTCTCTTGTTTCAATATCTGAATAGCATTGAAATGTACTCTAATGAATCAAATGTAGATAGCTCAATGTGAGAATGATACATGCCCCCAAATAATCAGCATAAGGTGGTGAGCAAAATGACCAAAACTTTGATGTGTTCAGCAAATTGGCAGGTCTGGTGGAGGTGCCTCCAGGGACTGCAGCTCTCCAACTCCATCCTCCACCAGGAAGGCCATGGCGAGCCCCCACGTGATGTGCACGTCCAGATGGCAGTGCATCAGCCACACCCCCGGGTTGTCGGCGACGAACCGGATGACAGCCCACCCGTTCACGGGCACGCCAACCGTGTTCCGCATCGGCGGGTCGTCGAGGTTGAACTTGGCGGTGTCGGTGGCGGCGTTGAAGTTGCCGAAGCCCTCGGCGAGGATGTAAAAGTCGTAGCCGTGGATGTGGATGGGGTGGTTCTCCCCTGCGAAGATGTTGGTGCCCTGGAGCACGACCTGCACCACGGAGCCGTACTTGAGCTTGTAGACCTTGGTGCCCGGCACGGGCTGCCAGAGCGCGCGGCTTACGTTCTGCGCCGTGTAGTCGAACTGCACCGGCGGGTTGGTGGGGAAGTCGGCGGTGAAGACGCCGGGCGCGCCCTGGTAGTGCGCCTGGAGGATGGAGGAGCTGGAGGGGAGCACGAAGGAGACGTTGTTGATGCTCGCCGCGAACCGCGTCCCGTTGGGGCCGCCGCAGTTCTGGTCCTTGGAGCAGTTGAAGAGGCCGAGGCCGACGGTGAAGAAGAGGTTCTCGTCGACGCGCGAGGGGAGCTCCACCTTGCGGAGGTTGCGCAGGCTCGTTGTGAACGTGGTCGCCGTGGCGGTGTCGTTGTACGCCGGGAGGGTCGGCATTGCTGGGCTAGAGCTGGGGCTGGTGCCGTAGTCGAAGATGGCGGTGGTGGTGGTGTTGTCGAAGGGCACGCCCTGCGCGCTAGCGTAGGCGCGGGCGGCGAGGTAGTATCGGCCGGGGGGCTGGTCAAAGGTGACGAGGACGTCGGTCGTCTGGCCGGGGCCGAGCATGAGGACGGAGGTGGTGTATGGCTTGGTGTAGGAGGCGTCGGCGCCGACGACGGTCATCTTGTGGCCGGCGAGGGAGACGAAGAGCTCCGCGTTGAGCGCCGCGTTGATGAACCGCAGGAGGTTCGTCTCGCCGGACTTCACCTGAAATACGGTCGTGTCTGTCCAGCATTTCGTTTCATGCATCCAACAGTAAATTCATCAGCACGTACGTGGAACGATATTATCTCTCTCTCTCTCACCGATTTACCCAAGTAGAAGCAACGAATCGGCAATGCAGGTGAAGAACATTTATCACTGTAATGTTAATGTAATTAGTTGGTGCTGGCTTTTGTACCTCTGGAGGAGCAGTTGTAGAGGTCGCCGGGCTGGCCGTTGACGGTGAAGGCGTCGGAGATGTTGGGAGCCGCGCCGGTGCGCGTGGCGGCGCGCACCACGTCGATGGGGTTCATGTCCCACCACTCCCCTGCAGTCCCCATCCTTCCAACAGTCACTTCAGTCATTTACAAGGAAACTACTCTACTCTACTTCACAACTAGCTGGTTGCAGATCAAAGTGTTATGCATTTCTCTTTATCAACCTTACACTGATTTTACCTGTTTTCATGTAATGCATTGCTCTGAAACCTTGCTCTACATTTTTGAAGTAAATGAATTTAATGATTTATGTAGTTGCTAGCCTCTTAAACGACATTCTCTGAAACTAACTTTCTTTTGCTTACTAAAAAAAGAGAGAGCAAAGCAAGAAGAAGAAAAATGTAGCATAGCAATGTCTTTCCTATTCATTTAAAGGAGGGTTCTAGTCCATACATTCATCACCTAAAGATGAAAAATGGAAAAGCTAGTATGTACATGTTAGGCCTATTGTGGCATGTCGGCCACAATAACAGCCTAAATGAACGGCCAAATGATGCGATTTTGATTATGCAATTCCAAAGTCAATACTTTGAGGAGAATTTCTCCAAGGGAGTACTGAAGATACTTTTTCAAACAATAGAACATGTTTAAACTAGTCTCCGTGTCTTCTCTCTTTGGAGATTTGTTAATTTGTGTTTTCCTTTTGGAATGCTTAAGAGCCAACTGGACAGTTTAGTTTATTTACTTTTGACATGTAAAAAAATGTTTTTTTTAATGTTGATAATCCAAATAAAAGGAAATGAAAACCCTTTCTTGATGCAACCTCCTTTTGTCAACAAGGGCATGTATTAGCAACACTGCAACAGTAATGCTTTACTCAAATCAAGCACATTGATTATAGAAATGTTCTTATTGGGGAGCAAACTTTTCAGACAAACCGCAAAATTTTAGTCTGGAAAAAAAATGAGAGAGAAAACGGTGCTCTCTTAATCCTTAAGGCTGAAGCACAGGTATATTTTTTTTGTAAGAGTGAGAAATACAAATGTTTTCTACATCAGGGCATAGCTAGCATGTGCATGTGAGTTGTTGGCCTCACATGATCCATAGCTTTTTCTTGCTATGGATCATGGTTCTTCTGAAAGGTACTGTGCTTACATGGTAATCCGTCATGTTAGACTCTCAGCTAAGCAGCAGCTGGTGCCAACAACCAGCAGAAAAGTATGATAGTGATAATAGTCGTTAACACGCGGGAAAAGCCCCTAAATTAGTTTGGCCCACACTTTGGAAATGCGACCAATCGTGGCTTGGAGATCAATTCCTCCTTTCTGTTATTCCGGCACAACCCTGTCACTAGTTGCTACTGATCGAGTACAAGGAGAAGCTATATGTCTTTTTTTTTTTCTCTTCTCCTTTCTCTTTTGTATCTTGGCTGTACTTTTGACCTGTAAGCGAGAAATTGTCGGAATGATGGGTTTATAATTTTACAGCTCACATATATATATATGCAAGCAGATGTGCCTGAGGCTCTGAATTAAATTTCATGGAACAAAACTGAACTAGTACTGTACCTGATAATGGTAGCATATTATCCTCATGAAACTGAGGGAGGCAGTGAATAATTCACCACATCGGCAATGGCCACATGATATCGCTTCCTCTCGTCCTAGGTAATGTAATGAACCATATCCTACACAAGTAGGACTTTCTTCTTCCTCCTACTCTCTCTTTCTCTCTGAAAGGGAACACGTACGTACACTACTGGTAATAGGTACTCCTAGTCCTAGCTAGCTAGTTCCTATGCATTTATATGTACGTCTTTTTACAAAAAAATCAGAGTAGGGGAAAAGAACAGCATTGCTGCGTGCGTGTAGAGACTAAGCTAATTGGGTCATATATGACATATCCCTTAGTTGATCATAGGTTGAACACTTTCAGGCGTGATCACTGATGAGAGTGACATAGATAGGCATGGCACATGCATGCATACGTACCGATCATGATAGGTATCTCTTGCGACGGCTTGCCGGCGTCGAAGGGGTAGGGGGCGCCGTCGCGGGGGCGGATGAGGAGGGCGCCGTGGACGGTGGCCCTGAGCCATGAGCTGTGGGCGTGCCACCACAGCGTGCCCTCCTGACCCTGCACCGTGAAGCGGTACTTGTAGCTCTGCCCCGGCCGGATGGGGCACTGCGTCACGTACTCCGGGCCGTCCGACCACCCCGTCCGCATCTGCCGGACGCCGTGCCAGTGGAGCGTGATGTTGTATGTGGCGCGGTTGACGACGTTGACGGTGAGGGAGTCGCCCTCGTTGATCTCCACCGTCGGCCCCGGGAACTGCCCGTTCGCCGTGATGATGTTGTGAGCCTTGCACAGCCTCTTCACCGGCGCCTCCTGGATCTGCACACACAGGCTCATCGTATCGAGGTTAACCACGAGAAGGAAATTAAGCAAGTCAGGGAACCAGAGAACCGCATGCGCACTACTCACCGCCAGGTCCAACTCATGGTACTGCTCCTTTGCAATCGTCAGGGAGCAGACGAGAGCAAAGCTCAGGAGCAGGGAGTAGTAGGAGCTTGACATATTGGAGAATGCTTGCTGCATCTGTGAGTCACTTCGATCTGCACTAACTGCAACTCGATCTCGATCGACTAATAGCAGCTTAGCGTTTGTAGCTAGCTAGGTGGCTGCCTGCCTTGTGCGCAAGCCAGAATGCCTACGACGGACCAGGCCCCCTTTATACAGGGATTCCGCTGGGAGGTAGAGCGGTACAGCGCTTGTGCACAGCACTAATGCTACGGTAACTTTTGCTATAGTCACGCCAGAATGCATGACAACTAGTATACGGTTAATAAAGGGAGGAAGGAAGGGAGGAGAAAAGACCAGCGCGCGGCAGTATTGAACGGCCTGTTTTTTTTTTTTTTTTTTTCTTTGGTGGTTGGAAAGATTGGGTTGAGTTGATTCTGCTGGTCAATCTACATGAGTTCTTTCACAAGATATTTACAAGCCTCTGCTCCTTTTTGGTTAGCTAGCAGCAATGTGAAGGAATAATATTTGTGTCTTCATGCATGGATAAAGTTAGGATTTAGATCGTGCTTTTTCGAGTCAGTCTGAGGTCTAGTTAGCACAGTACAATCTAAACACGACACAACACATAGTGGACCAGGTGGCGCGGCATAACACGACCAGTTGGGTCGTGCTTGGACCGCACGTCACGAATAGGCCCAACCTTCCGGTTCTGGCCCAATCATTCCCCCACATCGGGCTGGCCCAATCACTCCCCCACATCGGGTTTGCCCAACCAATCACCCCATTCTGCCACCCAGTCTGGCCTAACATCCCTCCTGGCCTCCCCAACCCCCATCCCCAACCCTTTCTCCCGAGCCCCGGCTCCCAAATTCGCAATCCCTAATCACATTCGCTGATTCCCTTCCCTCCAGCTCCAACTACCTCCCTCCCCACGCGCCACTGATCGCCGCCCTCTCTCCCCACGCACCGCCGGCCGCCCTCTCCCTCCTCAGGGCGAACAGGCACGACAAAACGCGGCCCAAAACACGACAGACCCTGCCGTGCCAACACAGCACGGCTCAACGCCCACCACTATACATGGATGAAGCTCCCCAAGGACGACGGAACATCATCATAAGAGCGTTCCGGGATTAATGAATGCGACGTTGGCGGGGAGATCCTTTCCTAGAGATGATAAACAAGAGACATGTGATCTTATGTTCCATCATGCCATGTGTTCACTGTATGCGTACATGTGTAAGTTCTTAATTTGCACCGCATATTGCTACTAAATATGATTACAGTATTTCTGTACCTTGATGGCGTGATGAACTTGTCATGTTCGATGGAGGTTGGTTCTCTCTTCTCTCCTAGCTGAGTCAATGAACCAACACGCATCAACTTGGCCAAGTTTCAGAAATTTTATCTTATCAATTGAATGTTATCTTGATCTCTGGTAGCAAAATGCAATAGGCAAGGTACTTCAAATTTGGTTTCAGAAACAGAGAGAAGCAAAGTTGTATGAAGTCTGAACCAAACTATATAGCTGAAACTGTTATTTGAGCAGAGTCCTAAAAAATGGTGCTTAGAGGTATGCTTGCCGTATTTCAATACCACATAAAGAGGCAAGCCCCTTGCATCAAACAATTCTTCACCTCTAATTATGTTGAGCTTTCTTCCATTAAGTGCCAGTGGAGCCACTAGTCCCGCATATGTCGCCACAAAGGATCCTTAGCTTTTGTTTCTGTTTGTTTCGAACCAAAGACTTAATTCCTAATCCTGTTACAGCATGAAACCTTTCCAAATCTAACGCCCCATGATAACAAAGAATTGCATGGCATGGCTAACAACTCCCCTTTCCTCCTTTTTTGACTATTAAATCCAAAGTGTCAAACCATGAATCTCTCTCTTTGCATCCACGCTTCTCCAGCAGAACGTACTAACTGTGGTTACTTACTACTTAGCCTATGCTTCGGTAGGAGTTGTTGGACTTGTGTTGAGATTTTTTTTTTTTTTGCATGCTGTGAATTCACTGTTTGACCATACCATTTTTTTTTCCTAGAGATCAAATGTCCATCTAGAGATCAAAGGAACCTAGCTAGCTAGATGTGATGTATACTAACACAGGCTAACTTTGTTATGTGGCATAGAGATCAAATGTGATAAAACTTGTGAATTTGGTTCCAAGGATTACACCTAAATATTTGTTACCATGTAAAGGAGTTCTCGCTATGCGTCTACACTTGTGGTTGTGGGTAACAAAATCATGTATAATCCAGAGTTAGACTGTTGAACAACGCAAAAGATTATCCTCTTCAGCAAAAAAAAATGTTAATTAATGATTGAACGTATTTCTTCAGATTCCTTTTGAATATGGAAAATGGTCAAATCCCTGTCCCATCAAATTATTCATTTCCACAAGCTCTGATTGGCAAA
Organism: Hsuehochloa calcarea; assembly: GCA_036346395.1. Classification (NCBI taxonomy): domain Eukaryota; kingdom Viridiplantae; phylum Streptophyta; class Magnoliopsida; order Poales; family Poaceae; genus Hsuehochloa; species Hsuehochloa calcarea. The sequence continues at coordinate 29,225,065 of CM070613.1, forward strand.
AATACAAGAAGCATGCATGAACTGTTCATAGCTTCAGTAGGCAAACATCCAATCCCTTTAAGCTTCAGATCGTTCCTTACAATTCAAGGCAATATAAAGTCAAAATGACAACAACAGCAACAATCTTGACAATGAAGGAACATGCTATTGGCATAAAAGGGTGATTTGTTTGATTGGAAAATATTTGGAAAATATTTTAGGCTGAGGCTGGGATGTAGCTTGATGCTAATTTGGATGCATTTAAGAATCCTGGTGTCCCACTACTTGTCCTTTAAAATTGAAAGGATGTTTCACATGTTGGTGCATGCACTGCATGCCCCTCAATTTTCTTCAAATGTTGCGTTAAATCATAATTGAGTTCATGCCATGCGACGCGTACTTCTCAGTAAATATTATGTTTTACACCTTGATATCATAAATTACAGTACTGGACTGGTAAGGCAAATTCTGAATCTGAACAGTTGTCGGCATTGTGAGCGTGCAGCATGTGAAGAAAATCGAAGACAACAGAGGTTGAATCAGGCATAAATGATTGATTGAATTGGTACAACAGTGGTCAGTTCAGACACCTGAATCCAACTTATGATGCAGCACACCGTTAGCATGGATGTAACATTCTCATTTTCAGGCAACATTAGCATTTGGTTTTCGATTTTTAAAACACAATTCGAATGGATTTTATATGTACCTTCGAATTTGGGCCTCCCCGATTCGGCCCAGTTCTCCCCCCTGGCCCGGCCTGCTCCCCTGCCCCGGCCTAGCCGGCCTGCCTCTTCCCCCGTGCTCCCGGCATTGGCCGCTGCCCGAACCTCCCTGCTCCTCCTCCGGCGTCCCCGCGCCCGTGCTCCCACCGACCCTCGCTCGCCGTCTCCGCCGCGCGCCCGCACTGATGGCCGCCGCGTGTCACGCGCTCTCCGCGCGCGCACTACCCGCGCCACACGCTCCTCCTTCCCGCCAGATCCGCCGGCTCCTCCGCCCCTTCGGCTATAAAAGCCCGGCCGCCTCCCATTCTTCTTCCCTCTCCCCACCTCGCTTTCTTCTTCCTCCAAATTGAAGCCGAGCCCCCTTCTTCCCTGCCTCGCTCGCCGCCACCCTCGCTCCCGAGCTGCCCTGGCTCCGCCTCCGGCTTCCCCCACCTCCCGGCGTCGCCCGCGCATCCGCTCCCTTCCTCCCCCGCACCGCCGCCGCCGCCCTTGCTCCCGAGTCGCCCCACGCGCTTCCTCTTCTCTCCCACTCTCTCTCTCTACGATGGAGAAGGCGAGGTGACGCTGCCCCGAACACATCGCTCGTTAAACCCCCGTGGACCGGCGCGCGTGTTCTCGGTCAACACACTGTGCGGTGAACCGAGACACTGTGCTGAGGGTCACGTGTCAGCACGGGTTTTTTTTTCCCGATTTTCTATTTTCAATTAAAAATCCAATAGAAAAGCTTAAAAAATTCATATGTCCTTCGTTATAACTCCAAAAATTATGAAATTTGTTCCTAAAATTTTCTAATCTAAATTCAAGATCTTACTAATGGCACTAGTCTTGTTTAATTTGGAGCTCATTTGTTATGGGTTTTGTATTTATTTTCTCTATTTAATGTGGTGCCTTTTTCCGGTACATTCGTCCGATTAAGATTCGAAGACGTGGGAGACCTCTACTTCGATCAAGCTCAAGAATACCAAGACTCTACTGCCTTTAACCAAGGCGAGTCAATACTTTGATCATTTTAAGCCTACATTTTATGCAAATTATATTTATTTAAATTATCAAAATTGCATGCTTTAATTCTTTAATCAAATGTATGTTAAAGCTTAAGGTAGTTTAACAACCATTTGATGATTAATGAATTAATATCCATCCTTTGATAATTGAATCCATTATTTCTATATCACCCTAGTAGCTATGTGGTAAATACTAGTATAGGTTGTACTTAAGTGGCATGCTAGTCTTGCTTAAGTACCAGGACAATAAATATCCTAATCATCATCTTTTAATCATGAAAGTGGTTTTGGGCAGTCATTGTGAGTAAATAATTGGTGTGATGTGATAATTGGCTTTTCCTCCCGAAAACCCTAAACAACTTGCTAGTACCACATCTGGCCAGATGGAAAGAGTGGTGGGTGCCATCGTGCACGAGAGTGGTTGGTAGGTGGTATGGACCGCCTGGATGGATTAATGACTTAATCTTGTCATGACCTCCCGTGTAAAACAAGTACAACTACAAGTCTGTAAAGTACAATTTGGCTTAGTAAATTTATTAAACTCCGAATGTTATCTCGCTGGAGGGGTAACAGGATCGTGCAAGCCCTGTACATGGTCCGGCTTGAATGGGACACCAGTGCATGGTGAAGTTACCGGTCACGCTAGGCGTTGTGGGTAATCCAGCTGCGCTAGTTGCTGAGGTGAACATCCCGCACAACTTATGGACGTGGTCCATACGGGTGAGATGACGGAAGGGGCAAAATAATTTAAAAAGTTACAGTGATGATCGCTCAACCACATGACTAAAGAATCATGTGGGGCAACGAGTATGATTATCTCTTGTGGGTACAGTGTACAACCTCCACAGAGTCTAAACTGTTTAAACAGCTGTGCCTACGGTCAAAGGCGGACATGGGAACTTACTAGAGTTAGTTTTATTTCAAAAACCTTTGTGGGTAGTATGAAAACCAGGTCGATTCATTTAGCCTGAGATTTGGTTTTTCCCTGGATCGTCGTATCCAGTGTTGTTAAGGTATGGGGATAGCCCCAATCAAATGAAGCATTTGTAGAGTTTCCGATGGAGGGAAGTCTCTACTGTTTATTTAATATTGCAATTACATTCTTTAATAAAATGTAATTTGTTTAAAACGCTAAGTCTTAGGAATTTGTAATTATGATAATTGAAAATGTTGCTTTAGCAAATAAAAGAACCCGAGCCCTCCTTGTTAAGCAATGCATGTATATTATTGCATCTTGTGTGTTGGCTCGCGAGCACGGAAGTTGTGCTCATTCTCGCTCTCCCCCAAACCCTCTAGATAATGTGGATCAAGGGGATTACGCGTACTATGAAGACCTCGAAATCGACGGACAAGGAAACGATGAAGAGTAGTCTAGTCTGTAGTCTAGATCTCGCCCTAATCTAGTGGACTCGTTCGATACTTGCGAACAATAGATATTATCCCACCCCCCTTGGTAATATCCGTCGTACACAGGTTACCCCAGTCGCTTGCCTGTGGAGAGATGAGCTCTACCTCTTTTGCTACCGTTGTAGTTACGTTGCTTTATATGTAATGTAATCAATTTGACATGTTCTGCCCTTTTGTAAAACTTGGCCCGACGTGGTCTATGTTACTCTGAAATTGTAATATACTGAATGGTTTAGTTTACGCCTTGTATGAAATGATTCAGCAATGTGCCTGTGAGTGCTATCTATTGATTCAGGGAATAACGCAGTGATTTCACAGAGAATTTAGATTTGCAAAATCAGGGTTCGACAATGGAGTTGGCCAGTTGGGAGCCAAAGAGAGTGTGCAGTTCTGCAACCGATAAGCAGACAGAGACTGAATGGCACACACCAATTGGCCACCATCCCTATTATTTTAATTTTTAAGCAATGAAACAACTGATTGATATAGCAAATTAAAAGGTGCCTTAATTTTCTGCAAAGGCAATAGGAAGAAAAGGTTGCACCAAATAAGATATAATGATCACTACTTTTGTGATCAGCTGGCATGTGTTCCTGACATCTATCAGCCAAACTTGCAATGGAATTGTAGAATTGGTTCACAAAGTTGTGTATGGTTGTCAATATCATCATTTGCCTTTCAGTTAGCTATGCCTCATGGCATTTAAACTAGTACTTAACTGGAATCTCTTTGCTAGAACTTCGATAGCAATGAAGTAGTAGTAGTCATAACATTAGAAAGTAATTGCATGGTCATTTCAAAGTTCCACATAATTGTCACTTCCAACTAATTACATTGCGTTGGAGTAACTAACAGAATCCTGTTAGTGATTAGTAAATAATGACATGGAGCTATGAAGCGCATAATACGCTTTTGATCAGTATGCAGCTTTCAGAGTTGAGAGCAACTTTTATTGGCAAAATACAACAGTAGTAGGTGGGGATTAGGAGGAGATGGTGAGAATGGTAACTTGCAAAGGAATACATACAGCCTACCAACATTCGTCTCTTTTGAGAAATTTCGACTCGAAGTCACGACAACAGCTATCGAACAGGCAACCAACTAAATTCTTCCAATATTTATTTCTTCTTTTTCTAATTGTGTTAAATGAAGCAATGGTTTTGGGTGAGTTGTTTTATGGAAAAAATGGTCGTACTTTTCCTGATGAGGACATCACTTCTACTGATACGAACACTCCTCATGCAAGGTCCAATTACTCGAGCACGTGCTCGTCAACTTATTTATCAGGTAAATTCGTTTATAGGGCTGAGTGTATTATTTGAGAACTCTATGATGCTGCTTAACGGATATGATTTACTTGTACTTAGGAATCTAGGACTATGACCAGTGCAAGAAGGTCTACGACCAGTTCTGCAGGGTTTATGACCACTTCAAGAAGGCTTACGACCAAAGATAATATGGAGTCCTCAAGACTACCCCAGGACCAGTCCTACGACCAAGTTTTCGACCAGAGATACGCGACCTGAATAGTGAATAAGGTGCTGCGTCAGGTGAAATATGTTCTCGACCTTCTTGTTGAGCTATGTCTGAAATATCAGGTGATTTATAATAATACATCAAAAGTTAGGTCGGTTTGTGGATTATTCGACATATTGTTTTCTATGAGCAATGGGGGGGCACCGACTACCTAGGAGTGGTCAAACCGGTCTAGCGGTCAGACCGCCACTTGCTTATCGGTCGGACCGGTCGATTGGCGTTGAGGGTTGATTTTCTTTGTGTTGGACCGAAAAGGCGACTAGAGGGGGGGGGGGGAGTGAATAGGAGCACGCTCACTTTTTCACAAAAAATGAATTTAACACAATTTCACTCCAATAGCTATGATGAAGCTATGAAGATCAATATACCAGTACAGCGGAAGACTAGTATTGAATCCAATTAAAAACCTAAGCAAAGCGACAAAAATCAGCAAGAATCAAAACTAACAGAGGTGGCGGTCGCCTGCCATTGTTATCTGATGGCGGTCCGACGGTACCAAATCGGTCTGACCGCTGGTGTGGGGCGGTTCGACCGGCAGGCTCCAGAACTGATCTGAACAGTAAAACAACCCGATGATGAAGTTGCAATTAGGTCTAACTTTTGATTCTCAACTCCAAACTTCACGAAACTTTGCACACACCTTCTATATGCTATTGAGGACCTATTCCAATCGAATATAATGATAATTCTTGGATAGATTCTGAACAGTTATCAATTGAGTAACAGAGGGTCTAAAACCGGGCAAGAACAAAAACTTGATCCTAATGCTTGTTCGTGAGTGATTGATGATCAAGATTATCCTAGATAGATTCACACATATCACAGCAAGCTAATTCACGTGAAAGAATCAATCACAAACTCGCGGATCAAAGAAAACCCTAAAATCATGAAATTGAAAACAAGAACGAAAAGATACTTATCTCAAGCAAACCTTGCATAGATTAAGAACGTGATTGCTGTTGGATTACACCCACACCATCATGGATCAGTGGTCAATCCAAGATCACGAAATTCACCTCAAACCATCAAAAGCCCTAGCCTCCACCTCAACTCCCCCTAAGCCAATTAGAGTTTTGAAACAACAAAGAGGCGAAAAACAGCGAGAGAGATTGGTGCAGCCACCACCTCCTCCTATTTATAGTGGAGTCCTAGAACTTCTAGGGTTTGACTCTATTGGGCTCCCGTTAAGGCCCACTAACAAACGGGTCACACACGCACGCTTCGCAAAGTGCCGTTTTTAACCTTTTGACATAAACCGCTTCACCATGCGCCATGGATTCGCCAATAGGTCACCCTTGTCCATCTTCTGTCACACTTGAGTCCATTGACCTCACCCGGCATCGTCGATCGTTCTGGACCTCAACTCTCCAAGTCTAGTCCCGATCCTCCTCGCCGTTGACCGTCGTTGACCACCAAGCAACCTGCACAACCATAGACAATCAAACACGAATTCGGGAACAAGTTCTTCACAACTTGACCCATGTTAGTCAAAACATGCATCATGCAAACCATATGCCACGATACCAATGACTTTGACCTAACAAAATAACATCACCACGAAGTTGGCTGACGTTCAAGTAGAAACCGGTCCGACCGCTCCTCGTGAGCGGTCGGATCGCTTACTTCGCCGGTCGACCGCCACCTCAAGGCCGGTCAGACCGCCAGTAGGGACTTAACCAAAATTCAAGCCCTGAAATTCCTAAACCTTCTGGAAAATTCAAACGAATAGAACTTTTGCTTGGGAACTCCAAAAATTATGTGACCAAGTGCATTGGGATCCCCTCACTTGCCTACAACACCTATTTTTGGCCCAACCTGTTTTGACCATTTTTGGTCACCGCCGGTCCGACCGCCGCACATGGCCGGTCCGACCGATTTGGGACCGGTCGAACCGCCATGCTCTGGCCAGTCGGACCGCCCCTGTCCAGAATGCCTGAAACTTTATCGAAAACTCGTGAAACGACAAACCGTAAACACCATTGCCAATTGTCACATCATCATAAGATCTGGAATATATCCCCATGATATCCACAATTTATTTCAACTCGAAACTTCCGCTATGACTTTGAGATCTTCATCTTCATAACTTCTGATAACTATGGGAGAGAAAAGGAAGTGAATACTAGAGGAGAAAAAGTGGACTCTTATTCATCATCTCTAGTAGAGGTCCAACAAGCAGTTCGGTTTTTCATGTTAGGTCTTATCTGATTGGACATGAACTTTTCAGGGGCGATTTATCGCCGGTTAATCGTCGCATGGAAGAAGCTCGAAAATCACTTTGTTGGTAACCTAGTCATGGTTGGTTAAAAAAAAAGGGGGTGTTCTCTTTACATGCATTTTGTCGACATGACTGTTGAGTAACCGTCGCTGGCCAGTCCAGTCCGAACGGGTACCTCGTATACAATGATCAGAATCGTAAGAACGATGAAGAACACAAGAACACAACAGTGGAATGAACACAGAGATATGCGGGACTTCAGGGTCTGCTTTATTGCTTCGGATCAATTAGGGTTACAGGGAGAGGGGGGTGACCTCTATTTATAGACTACGGATGAGGAGTTCAATTGGGCCAGGACTCTCCGGAGTCCTGGGCCCGTACTGGGCCAGGACTCTCCAGAGTCCTGGGCCCGGTTTCTTAACACTCCCCCTTGAACACTCATCCAACATGTTCATGTCTCGTCAAAACTCCATAAAAACCCAGTGGGAAAAATTTGGAGAAAGAGTACATGTCATGCGTTCTGCTGTGTTACATGAATTGCCTCATCAAAAACCTTAGCCGAGAAACTTCAGGAAAAACTCGTAAGGGAAAAAGAGTACAATCCACCCAATTTCATTTAATCTCCGGGATTTATTCTTTGGGTACTTGATCTTCGTGTTCAAGATTTAATAATGAGTTCGTGAAGATTCTCCCCGATTCAGACTTGTCTAAGTCTTATCATTCCAATTCCACGATGCATCTTTCAAAACTAGACTGGAAGTGACTTAGTGAATAAATCTGCAAGATTTTCACATGACTTAGTATCTGAGACCTTAATTTCGTCCATCTTTTGCATTTCATGAGCATAGAAGAACTTGGGATTGATATGCTTTGTAAGGGACTCTTCACATAACCCATCCGTACTTGGCGACACAAGTCGCATTATCTTCATAGATAATGGTAGGGGTTTGTGCGGTATCCAATCCACATGATCGCTGGATGTGGTGAATCATCCGTCGAAGCCAAGAACATTCTCTTGAGGCTTCGTATAGTGCTATGATTTACGAGTGGTTCGTCAAGTAGATACAAGACTTTGCTTAGACGATTTCCATGAAATCTGCGGTTCCACCACACAGAATACATAGCCTTGTTTGTGATTTAGCTGTGTGCTTGGTCCGGCAGTACCGACATCTGCGTAGCTAATCATGGTAAGGTCTTGGTTCTTTCGTAGAATAGACCAAGATCTTTGCTTCCTTGGAGGTATCGGAAGACGTCTTTGATTCCCCGCCAATGCCTTTTGGTAGGTTACGACTTATACCTTGCTAATAGGTTTCTTGCAAATGCAATATCCGGTCTAGTACGGTTTGCTAGATACATGAGTGCTCCTATTGCACTCGGTATGGGAATCCGGTCCCGGACTTCCTCCCCTCTTCTTTAGGTCTCAGACGGGTCCTTGTCTTGCCGCAAGGATCTCCCGACCATCGGCACTTTCGAAGGATATGCCTTTTCAAAACCAAACCTCTCCAACACTTTCTGAGTGTAGGTTGGCTGATGTACTAGAATCTCTTCCGGGATATGCTCAAGCTGCAAGCCTAGGCAGTATTTGGTTTGATCCAAATCTTTTATTTCGAACTCTGACTCCAGGTAAGAGCTTGCTTTCTTAATACCTTCTAAGGTTCCAATGATATTCAGATCATCTTTATACACTGAGATTTATACAAAATCCATCCTGGGATCGTCGTATAAATACACAGGGATAATTCTCATTGTTCGTGTAGCCTTTCTTGCATAGAAAGTCGCTTCGAGCGATTATACCACATTACGCTCGATTGCTTGATTCATACGGTGACTTTACGAGTTGCACACTCATAGATTTCTATTTGCTCTATCTTGGTTCGGGACAGGGATACATTCAGGTATCTTCATATAAATGTCCGAAGCCAAATTTCCATAAAGGTATGCAGTTACCACATCCATCAATTTCACTTCTAACTTCAAGTTCACTGCCATTGAGATAAATATCTAAAGGTAATTTCGCTCATGACCGGGGAATAGGTTTCTTCATAACAATCTCCTGGACGTTGAGTGAAACCTTGTGCAACGAGCCTTGCTTCTTTCATTTCTCTTTCGAACAAATACCCACTTATGCCCTACATGGTGCACATGGGGAGGTGTGCGGCTTACAGGCCCAAACACCTCTCTTTTATTCAGAGAGAACAATTCAGTTTCTATTGCCTTCTTCCAATCTTCTCAATTTGATCTTTTCTTATATTCAACGAGCGATGCAGGCTCTGGATCAAGATTGATGATTGTGACAATTTTCTTTGCAAAGTAAATGTCGACATTGGCTGTTGGCTTATTCATAGATTCTCCCAAGATCATAAAGTTTATAGCTATGTCTTCAAGGCGATATTTCTTATGCTTCTATTTGCTTACCGCTACTTTCAATTGCGGGGCAAGTCCCTTTAGTTTTTCAGCTCCGATGTGTGCGCACACATCCATGCTGATGTCTCCCTTCATGGGGATGTTCAATTCTAGTATGCCTTTTCTGAAGGTTCCATACCGGTGCCAGGTCTCAACTGGCTCCCCTTCTGATTATGGGGTACTTTGGTGATCGGCTGTGTCAAGTCCTTCTTATCCTTTTCACCAGCGTCCCGGTTATTTCGGATTCGAGGGGCCGGAGTTCTCGTCCTTTCAGAGGCCTTAGGACGGGATTAGGGATACCTTCATCGGTATTTCAACCCTCTCCGGTGCATTGCGTACAGGCATATGCGACTTGGTCACGCTCTTCAAATCACTAAAGTGGTTAGGCGGTTGATTCGCTAATGCTTGCAAATCAATTATCTTCGGATCGCAATTGTCTTCTAGACTTCAATTGTCTTCTAAACTTCTCTATTTGCTTCACTAGTGCGCGGTCATATGCATGGATTTATAATATCTTCTAGACTTCAATTGTCTTCGGATTTCTCTATTTCTCGACATTTTACATCAAGGGTTGATTTCCTCCCTAATGACGAAATAATTCTCATCTAATATGCTATCGTGCTGGCCGCATGCAAATCTCTAGTCGTGGGGTCCAAATACGATTATGGATGCGATCTCATAACCAACGATATCCCCATTTTTAGAGAGTGCCCATTTCGGTTTCTTTGTGGTGGTGGTATAGGTACATAAACCTTGCAACAAAACCTTCAAAGATGAGAAATTTTCGGTGTTGACCCTTGCGCTAGTTGCATAGGTGAATGGATGTTATATGTCGGTGGTCTAAAATTGATTAGAGTTCTTTGCGTGCAGATCATGCGTGTCCCCAACATGTAGTTGGTAAATAACAATTCGCTAGTCCATTCAGGTGTGGACATGCGATGCGGGATGCTCAATTTTAATTCTCATTTTCACACAATAATCATCATATGCCATTGAAGTAAATTCTCGGCGTTGTCCATTCCGTGGACTTCACATGATGATAAGGAAATTATTCTTAATGTTAATTATCTACGAGATTAGCTTTGCGAGCGGGGTTCTCGTAGACATTAAACAAACGTCGACCGTTTGAGGAAGCATCGATAAGCACCATAAAATACCTAAATGACCCTTACAGGCTGTTTAGGACCGCAAATGTCTCATTGGATACGGTCCAGAATGCGAGGATTTCGTCCTTTACTTTCGAGTAGAGGGTCTAGTAGTCGGTTTCCGATGGTACATGCAGGCACACAAAATCTTCAAGATTCGGAAGTTCTTTAAATTGACACTATGTCCCGTGAATTGTTAATTATATTTCTCATCATCCTAAGACCTAAGTGACATAATCTATCATGCCGAGAAGAGGTTTAGAGCTTCTAAATATAGTTTTCGAGGCGATAGGTTGCAGATGCCTTAATATTAGTGTAGTATAGCCCATTTTCAAATGAAGAAAGTCGTTCTAATACCATTATTCTACTATTTTCGTCACGCTTTGTAATGAGCGATTATTCCTTACCATGCTCTTCTTCGTCTCTACGTGGAAACCGTTAGCGAATATCCTTGAGAGTTCTAGTCGATTATGGGCACAACAAGGCTTCTTTAATGACCAAAGTTGTGTCCGTCGGAGTATAATTGTGGCCCTTCCCGAGCCTATTATACATGTATCACGTCTGCGATTGTCGTAAGGCTACGAGCATTCTTCTTGATCGATTGAAAAATTCCATCTCTCTCAAGGTGGTATTCATTGTGCCGCTACCTGCTAAGCACACTTCCTCCATAGGGCGCTACATGCATTCTAATATAATGTACTTTATTAATATGTAGCAGAAATCCAGCAACACATAAAATAAAAATACTTCAGATATTAGAACATAACTTGCTATCATAAATACGGGAAATATAAGTCTTGCAGGACTCATCATAAGAATTTAATGCTTTGCTCTTCTAGAGCCTACAACCATTATTCAAAGTTTCATCATAATCACAAAATACAAGTGACTGTAAAAGGATCTAAGTGCAATCGTGCACTAGATCGAATCAAGTATTATTCGAAACTTACGCCTTAATCGCTACATGGCGATCTTCTCCTCTTGGGCAATTACGGTGTGGCGTTGCTATGTCCAAAGGAGGCATGATGGGGTGCTACATTAGGTCGTCCACATCCATAAGTGCAACTAATGGGTGTGGATCTTCCGTGCTTGCAATGGTGAGGTGTGCCTCATGCTATCCTTTGCCCCTTTTCTTAGACTGTAAAACACCAATTACGTGCGACTCATGACCTTACCCTTCTTGCCCTTCTCCTTCGTGAGAGGCTTCATCACCTTGTAGCTGCTAGTATTGGCTTCATGGCCAATATTGCTACTAGGTGGCTGTGAAATGTAGTTCTTCCTTAGAACATCATCTTGAGCTTCCACAATTTTCATGATGTCAATCACTGCGGCATACTACTTGTAGCCATTTTGACAATAACTGCGTGCGGATTGCACCGCATTCGGGTAAAGGTAGAGATGGTCTTTTCAATCTTCTGCTCATTTGTGATTATATTATCACATAATTGGAGATTGTATAAATTCTGACCATGCCGGGTCAGTTCTTCGAACTCTGGTTCGTGATGCGATCATTTTCATATTCATGCAAAAAGTTCATAAGATTATCACTGGTAATTTCCATAAAATGGTTGTAAAATTCTTATAATGCTCTTCGAACTCCTAGTTCGTGATTCCGTATTTTTTCATGCATTTTCATGATTTACTGCTATTTTCAGTGATTAAAAGAAATATTAATAATCACAAATAATCAAAACAGTAAATACAATAAATAAATTGCATAGAAATAATAATAACAAGGTAAAATATGCTTCAAATGCAAAAACCGATTCAAAATTTGAATTCCCGAGGCCCTTTTCTGCTGGAATACGAATTTTCAGCGAATTCTGCAATTTTTAGGGGCTAAAACGTGAAAATTTCAATTCTGAGAAATTTTTCGCGCAATTTACGGAAAAACCGAGGGCCTTTTTGCAAAACGGCCCCTATTTTTCGTTTTCTTTCTTTTTTTTTTTTCGGTTTATACGGGCCGGCCCAAAAGGCCTACCGCTTTTCTTGAGATAAGAACTTCGGGGTAGGTTTCCCTACCCCGAGTCTCGAGTGGCGGCGGCTCCCTTCATGGGAGCCGCCGCGCTCTTCATGGGCGGCGGCGGCTCCCATGAAGGGAGCTGCCGCGCGGCGGCGGCGGCTCCCTTCATGGGCCGCCCGCCGCTCTCGGCGGCGGCGGCGCCCGTGAGGCCTTGGCGGCGGCGGCTCCTTCGTGGGAGCCGCCGCTCTCTCCGGCGGCGGCGGCGGCGGCTCCTTCGTGGGAGCCGCGCTCTCTCGGCGACGGCGGCGGCTCCGAAGGGAGCCCGCTCTTCGGGCGGCGGCGGCTCCGAAGGAGCCGCGCTTTCTTCCGCGGCGGCGCTCCCTCGGGAGCCGCCGCTCTCTTCTTCGGCGGCGGCGGCTCGGAGCCGCCGCTTCTTCTTCCGGCGGCTCCTTCTTGGGAGCCGCGTCTCGCTTCGGCACGGATGGCCGGCCGAGCGCGTCTTGGTATGGCGCGCACGGCTGGGGTCTTGGCCGGTGGTTTAGGAAGATCGGTCGGTGCATGACTTCCGGATCGTGCCGTCGCTTTTTTTTTCATCTTGTTTATGTGAGAGAAAAAAATTAATCTGAATCTTGTGCAAAAATAATTCTTGTTCATACGATGCAATTTTCTTTCCGATCGGCGACTTGAGTCGGTTCGCGGTGAATTTGCAATTTCAATCTACTGCATAATCGACATCCGATCTTTCATGCAATCTACCGATCGACATTGTGTCGCGACTTCAAGTCACGCGGTAGATTAGAACAGATTTGCACCGTAGAAAACAATCTAGAAAGCAAATTTGCGTAATTGAAAGCAATCTAGAAAATACGATTCAATCTACGAGTGTCGTTCTTGACGATTACCTTCGATGCGAGGAGAGTCGATCGTCGATAACGTGTTGAGTAACCGTCGCCGCGACCCCGGTCGACGGTACCTCGTATACAATGATCGAATCGTAAGAACGATGAAGAACACAAGAACACAACAGATGGAATGAACACGAGATATCACGGGACTTGTGGTCCGCTTTATTGCTTCGGATCAATTAGGGTTACTGGGGAGAGGGGTGACCTCTATTTATAGACTACGGGATGAGGAGTTGATTGGTAGGGACTCTCCGAGTCACGGCCCATCTCGGGCCGGACTCTCGCAGTCCCGGCCCGGTTTCTTAACAATGACAAAGTGCAAATAACATTTGCCTATACAGACTTCTCCAAAACGAACATTGATGGATAATAATACTACTGTCTACTACGTACCGACACTAAGCTTTCAAATAAATCAAAGAATTCTTAAATATATCTCTCTAGCCTCTAGCTAAAAAGTTCATTTCCTTTGATCTTCTCCTAATCCTGGCCAGTTTCTACTCGTTGCTTGCAGAAGCAGCCACATGCCCTGCGCCACCTTCCTCACTCGGTCCGGCGCCGCCCTCCGGTCCCGGCCGGATCTCCTCGAGCTGCCGGAGCACCTCCCGGGCCTCAGGCCGGACCGACGGCGACGGGTCGACGCAATGCAGTGCCAGCTTCAGCGTGTCCATGAGCTCGTCTCCTGCAGGTCCGGTGGCCGCGTCCCGCATCAGCTCGAGGTCGAACACCTCGCTCGTCCACTCCTCCTTGACAATGGACGCCACCCACTGCGGCAGGTCCATGCCGTTGGTTGTGTCCGCCGGTGACTTGCCGGTGAGCAGCTCAAGAATGATGACGCCGATGCTGTAGACGTCGGTCTTGGCGCTTGCCTTCTTGAGTTTGGACAGATCCGGTGCGCGGTAGCCAAGGGCGCCCGCGGCAGCGAGGACATTGGAGTTTGCAGCAGCCGTCATGAGGCGGGACAGGCCGAAGTCAGCGATCTTGGGGTTGGCTTGGTCGTCGAGGAGGACGTTGCTGGAGGTAAGGTTGCCGTGGACGATGCTCATGTCGTCGTGGAGGTAGGCCAGGCCACGGGCTGTGCCCTTGGCGATTGTCATCCGCGTCGGCCAGTCGATCGGCGTGTTAGGGGCGCGAGCTGAATGCCATCAAGAAACAAAGTGTCAGACCTCAGAAGTACAGAGTTTCAGTTCAAAGGATAAAATTTTAAGGAATGCAGAGTTTGGAAGTAAGAGAATTAAAGAATGCACTTCAACGACCACCATTATATAATTCTTCACTTGTTAGGCTCAAACGTACTTGAGGTGTTTGTTCTTATGTGAAATGCTCAGATTCTTATTACATGCCATGCTCTGAACTAACATGAGATTTTTCAGATGTTAATATCTATACAATACGAGGCATTCATTCTTACAGCTGGGTCAAAAGCACTACAATTCAAAAATTTCAGCATCTTCCATATCAATCCTGGTATTGTCAGAACATGTAAATGTCCAGACTTAGCAATTTCTGAAACAAAGCAACTAACAAGCTAGAATCTCTTAAAAAAAGTGACTAATTAAATCTTTCCTGTACAAGGCTAAGCAGAAGCTAGCTATATCAGCACACAGTACAGCACTATATTGGTGCTGTAAGCATTTTCTCAGAGTAATTACTTGGCTGTTTGCAGCAATTACAAATTTCAGGCATAACTAAATTAACAGAAGTGCAACCTTGAGGTGCATACAATGTACTAGCTAAAAGAATTAGATAAATCCTGAAGAAAATTTTATGAGCTAGTATTACTTGATTACTTAATAAACTACTTAGCAGAAACTAAGAATCCTGAACAGTCGTATATAGCAAAGCAGAAATCTCACCATGCAGGAACACGGAGAGGCTCCCCTTGGGCATAAAATCGAATACTAGGAGCTTCTCCCCCTTTGGCCCCAAGTAGTATGCCCTCAGTGGTAGCAGATTCGGATGCCGGATCTTACCGAGCACCGCCGCCTCGGCCTCGAACTCCTTCTGGCCTTTGGTGATCTTCTCCCTCAGCCTCTTCACGGCCACCAAGCTGCTGTCTTCCAGTGTCGCCTTGTACACCGTCCCGTACGTGCTCTTCCCCATGATCTCCGCCGTCGCACACAGCAGGTCGTCGGCTGTGAACGCCATCGGCCCATCGAAATGCACCAGCTTGCCGCCCACATCGCCACCGGACTCCACCTCCCCCGCACCCGATCCTGGCTTCTCACCTCGGCCAGCCGCGACGGCGCCGGCACCGGCTTCCTTAGTCGACTGTTTCCCGCTCCTCGCTCCACTTGTGCTATCCCTCTTCCTTTTCAAGAAACAGGGCAGGAGGCAGCAGAGGGCTAGCAAGATTAGGACGCCGATGACTATCCCCGCCACGATCAGTATGAGGTCCTTGGTGCTAAACTTCCGGCGATGACTATTGTCCTCTTGCGCGGGTGACGCCGGCGCAGACGGTGCCGGAGAAGGCGACACTGGACAGGGTGCCGAAGCAGAGTAGCCGCAGAGCAGTATGTTCCCCGCGAAGGAAGTGGGCCCAAACTTCTGAGCGAGCGAGGCCGGCACCGCGCCGGAGAGGTTGTTGTACGAGACGTTGAAGGACTGGAGTGCGGTGAGGTTGGAGAGGCTCTCCGGTATCTCTGCGGTGAGCGCATTGCTGGAGAGGTCGAGCGTCTTGAGCTCGGTAAGCGACCCAAGCCGCCCGGGGATGGTGCCGTTGAGGTTGTTGCCAGCGAGATCCACCTCCTGGAGCCTCTTGAGCCCGGTGAGTGACTCCGGTATGGGCCCGTCGAGCGAGTTGTGCGCGAGACTGAGAAAGACGAGCTGGTAGCTCCCGGTGATGGATTCCTTCAGCGAGGACGACGGCGCTTTGGAGCCGGAGAACGCGTCGGGGATGTGGCCGGAGAGCTTGTTGTAGGAGAGGTCGAGGAAGACGAGGGACGGGGAGTCGGTGACCTCAGTTGGAATGTCGCCGGAGATGGAGTTGCGGCTGAGGTTGAGGCGAATAAGCTTGGTGGAGTTGGCGATGGAGGGCGGGATGGCGCCGGTGAGGAGGTTGCTGCTGGCGTCAAACGACTGGAGCGCGAGGCAGCTGCCGATGGAGGCGGGGACTGCGCCGGAGAAGCGGTTGTTGAAGAGGTAGACGCCGCGGAGGTCGGGGAGGAAGCCGAGGGAGGTGGGGATGGGCCCGGCGATGGCGTTGTCGTGGAGGCTGAGGCGGCGGAGCTGGGTGAGCTGTCCGATGCGCTCGGAGATTCGGCCGCCGAGGCGGCGCCAGGGGAGGGTAATGGCGACGACCTTGCCCTGGACGCACTTGATCCCGGCCCAGGCGCCGGAGCAGGCGCCGAGGCCGGTGTCATTCCAGGAGCGGAGGAAGCCGTAGGGGTCGGTGAGGTCGTGCTTGATGGCCTGGAGGCCCTGGTGGTCGGCCTGGCTGATGAGAACGCCGTCGCCGGCTGCGTGGACGTGGTGTCGAGCGGAGGCGGGCGGCGGAAGGAGGACGAGAACGCAGCAGCAATGTAGGATGAAGAGGAGCAATCCGCGGTGGGCGGCCCGGGTCGGTTTTGGACAAGGAGGAGAGGAGGAGGCGGCGCCAAGAAGAAGAGGAAACCACGGCGGCGGCATGTCGAAGCAAGGAGCGCGATTGAACATAAGGAGGAGATTTTTGCAATGGAAGAATCGCAAGATCGGAAACGGATTCTTAGGAAGAGAGAAGAAGATGAGATCAAAGCCTCTGCTGCTGCTCAGCGAGAGAGAGAGTGTGTGAGTGAGTGAGAGAGAGAGAGAGAGTGTGTTCAAGGAATGGAGGAGCAAGACGAGGAGGAGTACGAGGAGGCGGCAACGCAACGGCTACTAGGAAGGGACCGTCTGAGACGCGCACGGGTCTGAGCCTGCGCGAGGAGGACTCCCAACGGCTAGTTGTTGTCTCTGGGCTGTGGACCCGGCGGTGCATCGATGGTTTGCGCTTCGATTTGCCCAATAGCCATCATCGACACCTAACCAAGTTTGCGCAAGACCGGAGAGGGAGCAGACTGGCACGAATATATATCACTATTCCACCCCCAACTGTATCCCCTCTCTCTCTCTCTCTCTCTCTCTCTGCAAGAAATAATCTTTTTTGTTCGGACGGACAAACGGTGCAGGTGCGGCTAACATGTCTATCGAGGGGGGATGGGGGAGGGGCCCTCCCCTTAGAAATTTTTTTTTTCTCTATTGAGTATCCGTGAGCAGATATCACTACATGTACATGATCAGAACTAATGAGGCCGCATTTGCCTAGCTAGATCCAACAACACGAGGAAAACCCTCTAGATCTATTCGTAACAGCCACACCTGTTGTAGGAACGGCCCACAGTCCCCCCCAACACCCGACAAGTTAGCCTCTTCCAGAAATACAAAGGGGAAAGATATCAGTATGCCACCTTGACACCTCGGGCTTCGCACCAAGGGGTATTCGGTTCGAAGGGGTCTTTAGGCGGAGGATGGAGAGGAGGGGTCGAAGCCCCACAATGGACCAAGAAGGGTGGCGTGGTGGACGCTGTCTAGGGAAGTACACCGTGCACCAAAGTTACCTACGAAGAAGAAAAATACCACGAGACTTCTATAGTCATGGGGCTTTTATAGAGACACTGTTGTAATATCATACTTCCTACCTTGTAATGCTATAAATAGACCCTTTTATGTATCAAAGTGAATACCTTTTTTTCTTCACAAGAACAACTTGGACACAAATACAGGTACTATTCATTCTCTAGCACCGTTTTCCACACTTTAGGGACTTTAAAACCTTTACCCCTCGCAGTGGGTATCGGTCCGCCCGTCTACCTTTACTGTTTGGTCAGTAGCCACAACGACACTTCTAGATTAAAAAAAAAAGGTGTAATCAACATTTAATGACAATTATGTGATGCTTCGACGACAAGCAGAAATACATTTTGGTGCTATGAATGATGAGATGGTATCACATGAAAATCCTCGGGGATACGGAAGGTGTCGTGCGTGTAGACGACGACGGTGCTGAGGGCGGGCGCGGAGAAGATGAGGGATCCCACAGAGATGAGGAAGATGACAAAGGCGGAGGCAGCAATGAGGCCCATGAGGGTCTCCCTATTGGAGAAGGTGCGGTCGCAGGCGGTGAGCGGGGGCGCGTCGGTGGGGCGGAGGAGGTAGAGGGGGCACCAGGCGGCGTGGAGGGTAAGGAAGGCTGCGAGGGAGAGGGTGAGCGAGGAGGGAGGCTGCGAGGGAGAGGGCGACGATGGCGGCGTAGTTGACACTGAATTAGGTGAGGTTCTTGCAGAGGCGAGCGGTGGCGTTGGAGAGGGAGTCCAGGCAGGAGAGCACGGTGCGGTCGGGGAGCTCTGGCCAGGGGCGCGCTGCGGAGAGCACACATTTGGCGGAGTCGAGGAGGTAGCCCAAGAAGGCAGGGTTGGCGGTGTCCACAGGAAGCAGGAGGGGAGGCTAGTAGGAGCACTGGTCCCTCCTATGGTTGATGAAGTCCTTTATATAGTTCTTAGTTTTCTCATGTAAAATAGCAAAATATTTATATTTGACACCCCTCGATATTTAGTTCTCATCATATAGCCCCTTAGATAAAAAATTTCTAGCTCTTAGATAAAAAATTTCTAGCTCCGTCCTTGACAGAGAGGACAGTGTTGGGGAGGGGAAACCGCAGCGGCCATGGCGTCATGGATCTAGTCTCGGGAGACGAGAGGACATCCCTCCCTCTCGTCTAATGCTTTAAAAAGGTCAACGGTCATCCTGCACTTGCAATTCCGCTTTTATATTTATATTTTATATCTCCTTTCTCCTCTGTTGCTATCCTATTTGCTCACTCTATAAATCTGGGATTAGAATCCTCTGCAAAAACTACCTCAATGCAGAGGATTTACGGTGCGTGAACTCAATATGTTACTTGGATTATCGATTCTTACGATGAGATTATCCAAATTTCCATTGATGTACAACAGCAATGCAACCACAAGCATAGAGCACAGATTTGCTACTCTACACGTTAGAACCAAAATCAGGTCAAATTTCACTTGCTATAACGTATGCCATCTCTTCTTCTTTGTCAAATGAAATTAGGTAGCTAGCCGAAATAGACAACACACCAGCAGAGTTTCATGCTTAAGAACCAAACCGAACAGTTGCATCATTATTCCCTTGCTATGCAAGTCCCAAACCAAGCTGCTTTAGCATCCAACTACCAACCACGAAATACATCACAAATGTCAACGCAGATGCTCCGTAAAACGTTCATTTGCCATCAAGGGAAGGAATGCCCTCACTGCAGGGGTTTTCTTTTTTTTTTTTCAGGGAAAGCAGCAGGCGAAAGCCCTAATAGCTAACTTACTACAATCTTTGCCACCATCACCATTGCAAGATTAACATATGAACTTACTATGGGAGGATGAACACTCTAGTTAGTATCTCAACGATAAAACCGACGAGAAATAGCTTCAGTATACGCACTACTCAGTCAACTAAAAACCAGAAAATTGCTACAATCTAATTTTCAGTACTTCAAGTCTGACATTGTGCAATCATATCATATCTCCAAATCTACATAGCAACAACACGAGACTAAGAGCTTCATTAGAAGTGGCTTGGGCATCATCAATAATCAGACAAGTCATTTTGACCTTAAATAGAAATATCTAGTCCGCTAGCAACAAAAGCAGCTATTGGAGGCTGGCGCTATATCAGATTAATACTAATATATTATGTCTTCTTGTCTTGATTATTGCCGGCTTGCCTCCTTTTTGATAATATTTGCTTATCATTTATTTTATTGGGCATATCGAGGGAAGGTGACCCTTCTTGTTGCAACTAAGACACTTGATATTCTTCGTGTGTTTTGCATTGTGCGTTGTCTTGCTATTTTCCTTTTCCTTAGGAATAAAACCAATTCCTCTCTTGTCATTCAATATTTGTTGCTTGCTCAAGATATCATCAAAAGATGTCTTCCCTTTGTAGCATTTCCAAGTCATTCTTTAATTTCTTAACTTGGGCCTTATGCTCTTCATTTTTCTCTACAAGATTAGTCTCAACAAGCAAAGAGGAAATAAAAGTATTTTCACTAGAGCTATAAGGCATATCTAGCAAGTCATAACAAGAAGTGGATATGCTAACCTTAGATGCAATGCACGGATTAGTAACTACACATGGCATATTATCTAACAAATCACATGTTATGCCTATATCCACCTTGGAGCTAGTGACTTTCATGAGAAGTAGATACACATGCTCTTCTTTTAACACATCATAATTATTTTGAAGAGAGATATGTTCTTTCTTTAAAACTTTGAATTTTGTCTTATCTTTCCCAATATATTCATTAAGCTCTTCTAACATATCCATCAATTAATCATATGTAGGTTCATCATTATTTACCTCTTTATTACCTTTAACCATAAAGCAATGAGTTGATGTCGAAGGGCTTATGGATTTTTCATAGTCGGAGCTAGAGGTTGAGCATTATTCTCCCGACATCCACTCTTTTATGCAATCATCATTGGTTAAGGTGGACCTTTCATAATTATCTTGCAGTTGTGTCCACATCTCATGAGTGCTCTTGAGATTGCATACGACATCGAACATCTCTATACTCAAAGCACTAAATAAAACATTAGTTGCTTGAGCATCGAGATGTGAGCATTTATCTTCCTCAATAGTTTGAGCAAGAGAATCCTTTGGAGGAGAAAAGCTTACATCGATGATCCGCCAAATTTTAGGGTTCATGGCATTAAAATAACAAGACATGCGAATTTTCCAAATATCATAATTATCCAAATATCATACGGTCAAAGGCAGACATGGGAACTTAACCTGAGTTAGTTCCATTTCAAAAATCTTTGTGGGTGGAATGGAAATGTGTTGGGCTCGTCTAGCCCTTGTTTTGGATTTTTCCTGAGTAGCCTTACCCAGTGTTGATAATCGGTGGAAGTAACCGCTATCAAAATTTAGCATGAGGTGGAGGTAACCTCTACTGTTATTTAATATTGCACTTATTCTCTTTAATGAAAATACAATCTGTTTAAAATGCTAAGTCATAGGACTTTGTATTTATGATAATTGAAAATGATGCTTTAGCAAATAAAAGAACCTGAGGTATCTTTGTTAAGCCTTGCATGTACACTATTGCATACTGTGTGTTGGCTCGCGAGCACGGTAGTTGTGCTGCTCTCGCTCCTCCCCCAAACCCTCCAGATGATGTGGATCAAGGAGACTACGCATACTACGAGGAGCCTGAGGTCGATGGCCAAGGGAACCTTGGAGAGTAGTGTAGATTCTATAGTGTAGGTCTCGCCCCAGTCTCGTGGACTCTTCGGTACTTGCGTACAACCTATATTATCCAATCCTTGGATAATATCGGTCGTACGTCGGTCACCCCAGTCGCTTGCCTGTGGAGAGATGAGCCCCATCCTCTCTTTTGTTTCCGTTGCAGCCTCATGCTTTTGTATATTGTAATCAATTTGGTCTGGTGGCCCTTATGTAAAACTTGACCCGACGTGGTCTATGTCACTCTGATGTATGTTATATTTAAATGTCTCAATTCGCGCCATGTATGATATGATTCAACAATGAGCCTGTGAGTGCTACCTACTGATCCAGGGAGTAGCACAGTATTGTTCACAGAGGATCTAGGATTTAAAAATCCGGGGTCCGACATTATTCTCTTGTTTGCTATATCACATAGGGGAAGAAAGTGAAAGAAGCTAGATTTTTCAGTTCCAATTTTAGGCACAAACCTAACATGGTGGACAGATCAAATTTCAGAACTCCATCATACGTAAACCAGTAGACACCAAAAGTAAACACGGAGAAACTTTCTTGATTCATGAGTACATGCATGACTCCGTTTGGTTGGAAACAAACAATCAGAAGTAAATCTTGGGCCTCCTCCTGTTTAACATAACGGAACTGCTAGGAATCTGTTGAATGTTTTTTTTTTGAAATTAGTCGAATATTGTATATTGTTATTTTGAATGTTGCATACGTACAAAAAAAAAATGTTGCATCTGATGTATACTGTTATTTTGAATGTTGCATATGTACCCAAAAAAAAATATTGTATCTGAAGTAAAATAATGTTCATCAATACAAAAATAATGTTGCGCGTTATTCACGACAATGTTGCAAAAAAATCTAACGGGTTGTATATTGTTATTTTGAATGTTGCGTATGTATAAAAAAATATTGCATATGAAGTAAAATAATGTTCATCAATAAAAAACAATGTTGCGCACTATTCACGGTAATGTTGCAAAAAAATCATACGCGCAGTCAACAGTTGTATAGTTACGAAAAATGTTGCGGTCCACTTAAAACAATGTTGTATATTGTTCTTTTGAATGTTGCATATGTACAAAAAAAAATATTGCATCTGAAGTAAAATAATGTTTCATCACTACAAAAATAATGTTGCGCACTATTTACGGCAATATTGTAAAAAATTTCAACGGGTGAAAATCTAACTGATTTTAGGAGAGAAAGCAGTCAACAGTTGTATATCCGTTGCATGTAAACCCAGCCCAGCCCAGCCCAGCTAGAATCGAACCAAAACTTGTACGAGCTAGCCGTGATTTCAGAGCAGTAAGGAACAGATCGAGGCGTTCCTCTGTCAACTCGAAACCTGGCTAAGGTGCTTGCGACTGGACTGACCAGCAACAGTAGCGTAAGCTGGTCTTGTTCTCAAGAAGAGGGCTACGCTTGACGCCAGCCCCAGCAATGTGCTGCAACCCCACACGAAGAACGTTGTCGAGTAGCACTTGGCCCCCATGCACATCACCATGGTGTCAACCGTGCCAGTGCGCTTGTCCAGCACCGTCGTCCTCAGGCCATTTGCATCGTATACCAGGGCGGCAATCTGGCCGTAGAGGAGTGAGCCAAGAGGGATATTGGTGATGAGGATGTTGTGGTTCACGCCGATGCTGTTTGGTCCGAAGAGCTCGGAGGTCACTGACACCGCTGCGGCGAAGATGAACCCTGAGCTCAGGCCAATCAGCGCTGTTCCTGCCACCAGAGTGTTTTCACCGTGCAATTCCCACATCAGGAAGAAGGCCACTGGCATGGGCACCAACGCAGCCGCAAGCCACCCTGTCCGGGCAAACGACACCTTCCTGCTTGCAAATTGCAAATTGCATATATATATAGCTGATGAGGATTGATTGAGGAGTAAGATACATACATACATACATGCATGTAGTATAGAGTAATTAAGATGGGGATACCTGTGAAGGAAGTCGGGGAGTGCAGAGAGAAGGCGGCCAAAGAAGGAGCAGGAGGAGTAGACGGCGAGAAGCATGGTGAGCTGCGATTGCCGGTGCAATGACTGCGCAATCTGCCCCAGGTTGTTGCTGTACACCAGCCCAACAGTGGCACCGCACAAGTAGGCTGCGTAGTAGAGCCAGAAATCGACACACCGAATGAGCTTCTTTGCGCTATGCTCCTCACCAAGAACCAGCACGCGGTCTTTCTCAAGTATTGTCCCGCAGCAACCGCCCTGCAGCTGGTATTCCACTGATTTCTGCGTCATGCCGTGGGAGTGGGAGTGGGACTCCCTCTGGTGATCATTGCTGAGCAGGAGCGGCTTCTGTGGGTCATCGTGGCCGAGTGGCAGTGCAGGATCGGCACCATGCGTGTCCACATGACAGCAACCGGAGGAGGCAGGGATGATGAGGGGAAGGGCGAGGAGGACCATGGCGCCCGTGAGGATGACCCATGCAGTGGAGCTGGTTGTCGTGAAAGAGCCGAAGATCACCAGATATATGCCGGTGATGAATGCGAGGATGTAGAGGCCGAGGAAGACACGCCTGTCATGCTTGGGCACGCTGTGGAGGTGGCCGTCATGTGGGTGGCAGAGGAGGATCGCTGGGAGCGCGACAACAGAGACGGCGAGCGGGAGGATGGCGTTGAGGAGGAGGTAGACGGATGGGGAATACGGCGAGAGGGCGTTGGCAAACAGGGTGTACAAGGCGGCGCTCAGCCCATTGAAGCTTACGGAGAGGGAGAGGGCCAGCGGGCGATTGCCTGCAGAGAAGCTGCGAACGCAGAGCACAAAGCAGACTGTGTTGAACCAGCAGATGCTGCACCCTGCTATCAGGCAGACCAAGAACACCTGCAAGGCAGAACATGAATCGGAATTACTGAATCAATCGATTCATTCAGTTCACTGATTCCACATGGTAGCATCTTCACAATTTAAGATCAGTTGTTTATACATCTCTGTTTTAATGTATTTAGGTGTAACATCCCATTTTCGGTTCCTTTGAGGTTTCAAAAGTTTGTCAAGTTCAATTTCAATTTCAGTTGATTTCAAGCTTCAGTTGCATTTGTCAAATCCCAAAAATTCTTTCATCAATTCTTTTTCTAGGTCCTTTTTCCAAAAAGCCTCTCTCAAAGTTTGGATTCAATCTTCAATCCCAAAATTCAAATTCTCGGTTTAAATCCCCCCAGACTTCTGGGCCTTGGCCCATCTCCTTCCCTTTGGGCCCAGCCCACTTCCCCTCTTCTGGCCTTTCTCCCTGCCCCCCCCCCTCCGCTCCCTCGCGCCCATGCCATCTAGAGTGCTGTGCCATGCCTTCGCCCACTCCGCGTCGTGCGCCCGACGCTCTGCCGCGTCCCTCACCTGCTCCTGGCCCTCCTAGTCGTCGGCCCATCGCCCTGCACTTCCACCTGCTCGCCCGTGCCACTCCAAGCCGTGCTTTGGCCGTGCCACGCACACGCCGCGCGTCTTTGGCGCGCCCATGCTGCCCCGTCAAGACGCTGCGCTTTGCGACACGCGCCGGCCGCCGACCTCGCGTGCCGCACCGCCTGGCTCCCAAGTCGTGCCTTGACATCATGTCGCCTATGCTACGCAGAGCCGCCCATCCCGTGCGCCTGCCTCTCCCGTCAATCCTCGCCCATGTTGCGTACCACCGGCACTCCAACGACTCCATCCTCTACAGGGTTATAAGAATGCCCGAGCACCTCACCATGCCCCTCCCCTCTCGTCTCTCCCTCTTCCTCGAGCTCCAAAACCAAAGAAGCGCCTGAGCTCACCTTCGGCCACGCCACCCCGCCGACGTTTCATCGCTCCAATGATCCCCTCGCCACGCCACCACCGTCACCAAGTGTTCTCGGAGCCAAGGAAGCTTCTCCCCAAGCCGATTTGACTTTGGTCCACCTAATGTAACACCCCGTTTTTCAGATTGCAAATAGTGTTGGTTATTCAATTTTGAGTTTCTTTGATTTTCGTTCGCCGCTTAAATTCCCAAAATTCTCGAGCCCTCTTTAAGCTCGGGTTTGTGTTTCAAACCCATCCTCAAGATTTCAAATTCAAAATTCAAGTTGAATTTAATTTCTTTGATTTTTGGATCCCTCTAAAAATCTTGCCTCCCTTTTCATTTTGTTTTTCTGGGCCGATTTTCCTTTTTCCTGTTCCGGCCCGGCCCTCTTTCCTCCTACCGCATCGTTCCTCCATTTTCCCGGCCGGTCCAGCAGGCATTGTTTTCTTTCCCGGCCCACGGCCCGCGTCTCCACGGCCTGCTCCCTTATCTTCTTCTCTCGCCTGCTCTCTCCTTCCCAAATCCCCGGCGGCGCCGTCTGCCGTCTCCCTTTTCTTCTCCCAAGCCGCGCGCCGCCTCGCCTCGCTCTCCTCTCGCTCCCTCGCGCCGCCTCGCCCGTCCTCCCGCTCTCCCGGACCCGCCGCCTCGCCCGGCTTCTCTTCGCCGCAGACGGCCGGCCTCGCCTCCCTCCGTATCCTCTCGGCCGGCCCACGGCGATGTCGCCCCACCTCCACCAACTCCGCCCCACCTCGGGTCGCCTCCACCTACTCTCTCTCGCTCGCGCCCCACCTCCCATGCCGCGGACGTCATCCTCTCCACCGGCTCCTCGGCGCCATGCCTGCAGCTCGCCCACCCGCACGCCGCCTCCACGGCTCCACTGCCCGGCCGAGCCGTCTTCTCCACCGTGGACGCCACCGCCGGCCCGAAGCGCGATCGTCTCCGTCAACGCCGCGGCGCCGTCCGCCGCCACGCCATCGCCACTCGCGGCGCCATACGCGGCCCCTCGCGCCATGGCCGCCCATGCCGCCGAGATTCGCCGACGCCGGCTCCTCCAGTGGTCTTTCTTCACGGCTATAAAGTGGCCCGAGCCTCCACCTCCTCCCGCTCGCTCCTCCTCTCCTCGGGTAAGACTCTCCCAACGGCCGCCGGTTTCTTCTCCCCCCGACCGGTGCCCTCTCGCCTTGGCGCGCCCTCGTCACCGCCTCCGGCCCGAGCCCGATCGCCGTGGCTGGCGCCACGGCGACGCACCCCGAGCCTCCCTAACAAAGAACTGCAGCGCCCCGCCTCCTCGGGACCACCGTCGCCGTGCTCTCTTCCCCGCGCCGCCCTCTGCTCCGCCAACCACCACCCGAGCTCCTCCGCCTTCTCCATTGGCTCGGTAAGCTCTTTCCCCCTCCGCTTCCTTCCCTCCGGCCCTAGTCGCCTTGGCTCGCGCCTGACCACCCAAAGCTTCCTGGCTCCTGTTTTCCCCCTGCGTTGCTCTCCTGTGTGGCCGAGCTCCTTGCCTGCTCCTCCCTACCTTGCTCTCCATGGCTGAAGGCCCGGTGTGGCGACAGTGAGTGTGTGCAGCATTGAACTTCAGTGTCGATAATCCTTGTAGCTGGCAATTGATCCATTTGTGTTCTGGCATTTGATTGGGTATAGTTATGGTAATTGAAGACCTCCTGGATGATCTATCAGCTAAGTGATATGCTCTGATGGTTTAAAACCCTGGGTTGTATAAGTGGATAATTGAATCATTGTGTTGTTTTTGGAAAGCAATATATATATCATTGACTGGTTTAGTATGTAAGCTTATTTTCGACAATTGAAATTGTGTTAAGTCTGGCAGTGGAAGCTTGTCGACTGTAATCCTTGTGTTTAGTGTTTTGAAACCTTGTTTAGTAATTTAGAAATTTGGTATTGATGCTTGTGTTGATTATTGATTCCATATCGAATTGGTCGGCAGTATTGGTTAATGTCTTTTGCTCATATGTTATTTTGATGGCAGTGAACTGTGGTGATTATTGTTTGTATGTAAATCCAGTCCAGAGTTTTGTCAGTGATTATTAGTCATTGTCGCTTTGAGTATTATTCAGTAGTGGGCTTTGTATTGATCTGGCTTGGTATTTGGTGTACTATGTCATTAGTCGCTAGCCGTCATTTGAGTTGTTGTAGATATTGCGATTAATCGTTATTCATATGTTTCGATTGCCAATATTTGATTCGTAGTTGCTTCCCCGGATCGTTGCGATAGAAATGAGGTTACCACCGATCCAACGATTTAGAAATGTCGCCATGGATTAATAGAATGTTTTGTTGATAGTAAGTTGATTATTGATTAATTGTCTGTGATTACTGATCCTCAGTATAAGTGTTTTGGCAGTAAATTGAATTATTAATTGTGATCTTGATTATTAAGGATAGTTTTAATCTTCGGTGCAGTATTGTCTATCGGATTTGTTAATCAATTGTTAGTTGTTGGTTAGTGTTCGTCAGTAGGACGATGATTGTTGGAAGTAATGATATTTAGTGAAAGCTGGAAGCATTGATTTGATTGCCTTATCCATTCGTATTGTTTGGAAATGATTTGTGGTTTAGGCAATAGAATATGTGTCTTGATTTGGTAGTAGATTGTAGTAGTAAGTTGAGTTGCCATTGGATTATGTGTTGATCGAGTATTCTAGATTAGTATAGAACCTGTAGTCAAGTTGCCTTGTCGCCTGTAGTGGTATAGTCTTGCTGTCTTTCAAATCCGCAGTAGGGCATTCCGGCAAGAGCTACTTCGACCATACCTTCTTTGTATCCTCCCTCATGGCAGAAATCTTCTGTCATTCCTCCTTTCGCCCAACTGGACGTTTGACTCTCTCAAACATTCCGGTGTCGCCCAAACCATTCTCTCAAGCCCATCCTCCGCAATCTTTCCGAGGCTCTTGTGTTTTATTTGGACTCTCGGATTCTTTGTATTTATTTGGTTTTTCAATCGTTATTGCGTAATTAGAAATCGAAGTCCAGAAGAATCGACGACTCAAGCAGATCCAAGATTCAAGCAAAGACGCCGATCAAGACTTCGAACCTCTGTCTAATCAGGTTTTGAGTAAGATCAAGGCCACGGTAAAATAGCCCAGGCGAGTCAACACTTTGATCATATTGATCCCACATTTTATGCAAAAATTATATTCTGTTAAAGTAGCAACTTGCATGCTTTAATTTTTATGCAAACATATGTCAAACACTCTAAGGTAGTTAAATGCCTATTTGTTGATTAATAAATTAATATGCCTTTCCCTTGAAAGTTGAACTCCCAGTATCCATGTCACCCTAGTAAATATCTGGTAACATACTAGTTATAGGTCGTACTTAAATGCCATGCTAGACTTGTTTAAGTACCGGGTATTATCTACCCCAAATCACCATCCTTTTTATCATAAAAATTGTTTTGGGCAGTCATTGGGGAGAATGACTGAATTGGTTGGATAATTTATTTTATACCTCTCCAAAACTCTAAAATCGCTAATACCCATCCAGGCGGATGGAGAGAATGGTGGGTGCCGTCGCACGAGAACGTTAGGTATGTGGTAAGAACCGCCTGGATAATCTTAAGGACTTAATCTGTGATGACCTCTTATTGTAAAACAAGATGCGACCACAAGTCTATAATGGTGTCGACTGGCTAATTAATTGGTGTCCACCGCATTTAGCCGCACCATTGAGGGGCTCCCAATACCGTGAGCCCAAGAGGCTACGTGATTGGGAATGTAACTTACGGACCCTAGGCGTAAGTTGCATGGCGCAAGAGGGGTCAGGCGTGGCGGTTGTCGGGTCCCACGGAGCGACATCCCGCTCAGTGAAACCTTAGCGGGTGCGGCAAATATCGAGGATGCCTTGTAAAGGCCTTGTGGTAATCTCCCTTGATTCACATGTCTACTAAACGTGTGTACATATCAAGTCGATTATCTCTTGTGGGTAAAGATGTACAATCTCTGCAGAGAATAAAATCATTGAGCAGTAGTGCTCACGGTCAAGGGCGGCAAAGGAGCTCATAAGAGTTAGTTCTATTTCAAAACTTTTGTGGTTGGGATGAAAATGTGCGGGCTCACCTAGCCCTTGATTTGGATTTTCTGGGTATTCTTGCCGGTGTTGGTAATAGGTGGGTATGACCACCAAAGAAAAGAAGCATGAGACAGAGTTTCCGATGGAGGAACCTCTCTTTATTATCAATCTTGCACAATTAATCTCTTTAAAAACGCAAATTTGGTCCAAATGCTAAGTGACAGGATTTTCTAATATCTCAGATTTATAAATATTGCTTTACGCAAATAAAAGAACCCGAGCCTTCCTTGTTAAACTGTGCATGAATATTATTGCATCTGTGGTGTCGGCTCGCGAGCACGGTAGTTGTGCTCATCCTCGCTCTTTCCCCAAACCCTCAGAAACAGGAACCCTGGAGCTGTCAATTGCATCAAGGACCCAGAAGTCTGAAGACCCGAGGAATGTTGAAGCGTAGTTTAGTCCTTAGTTGTTCTAGTCTCACCCCAGTCTAGCTGACTTCGTTGGTTCTTGTGTGCCTCCTATATTGTCCAAGTTTTGGATAATATCGGGCGTACACGGGTTCCCCAGTCACTTGCCTGCGGTAAGATGTGCCTCACCCCTTTGCTTCCGTTGTTGCTTCCGCTATCTTTTGTAATGTATTCTTTTGGCCTGTTTGGCCTTTATTGTAAAAATTGACCCAAAGCGGTCTATGTAAACTCTGATGTGTAAATTAATGAATGAAATAAGTTTGCGCCATGTATGGTTTGATTCAAAGAATGTACGTGGAGTGCTAGCTATCGATCCAGGAATAGCACAGTGATTTCACA
The DNA here is from genome assembly GCA_036346395.1 of Hsuehochloa calcarea. Taxonomy (NCBI): domain Eukaryota; kingdom Viridiplantae; phylum Streptophyta; class Magnoliopsida; order Poales; family Poaceae; genus Hsuehochloa; species Hsuehochloa calcarea. The sequence continues at coordinate 29,255,238 of CM070613.1, forward strand.
GAGGATTTGGATTTACAAAATCCGGGTCCGACAGAGCTGGTATCAGAGCATATGACTGTAGGAATCTTAGTTAGACTGGTTGAGCCTAAGGACTTGAGCGCTATTTTCAAAACCTAAGAAAAGCTTTGGCAAAATATAATGTATTATTTGCTATGACTTACCCTTCTTAGTTCTTCACTTTCCTTGATTTCACTAGAGTTTTTACTCAGTCTGACTCCCACTTGTTTCAAAATTGTAGATGGCGACCCCTTCGTCCGATGGTCCGTGGGACTTGTTTTCTCACGAAGAAAATGGAGATGAGTGTGTGGAATTTCTTCGCCAACTCATGTACCACCTGGACTACAACCGCAAGCCTATCTTCAGAGGCCGAAAGACTCAAACCCAGGACCAAGAGTCATGGACCATGGAGGTTTTCCTCTATGCTAGAGAGGGTGAGTTCGTCGCTCACACCTTCAGCTCCGGGACTACTCACAGCAGCTGTGACGATGCAGTTCAAGACGCAACGTGCTTCGCCTGCAAACGCCTGACCCAGATGCACATCGACCTTCTGCGGGAATCGCCCTTCTACTACCATCTGCCTCTCCTGGAAGGACAATCCAACCCCGAAGTCTGCGTCTTCGTGTGGGAATAGTTAGGCTAGACTAGGTTGGCTAGCAGTGCTTGCATTAGCAGTCCCTTGGTTGCAAGTGCTTTTGTTTTCCTCTTTTGTAGACGTTGTGTCTGTATCCTGTGTCATGGCTTAGTGTGGCCTATATGCTGTACTCTAGAAGTCGTGTAACACTTAACCCCTCTAATATAATGCAGCCATTCTAGGCTTTGTATTGTATTTGATTATTCTCCTCGTTTGATTTTGAGTTTCTTCTGTGTGCCTTAGAGGGCCAGTGAACCCTCATATAAATCCTCCTAGCCTAACCTAGGTTGTTCTCTCAGATGGCACCAAAGAGATCAGCAGCCGAAGGAAGTGGTGTCAGTTTCCAAAGAAAGAAGTCAGCAATCCAGCCACCAAAGGCTTCAACTTCAACTCCAACTCCGCTTTCCAATGGGAGTAATTCCGCTGGACAGCCTGCAACGGTCAAACCCGCGGCTAGCTTTAACTGCTTCATCTGCGGAGAAAAAGGGCACTATGCTAATAGATGTCCCCAGAAAAAGCTTCGTCATGCAAGTGGAGCAGAAGACAACAAAGCAGACCCTGCCACCCGTCAACCTCAAGAAATACCCAAGGACGATGGTACCGCTACACCAGGAAGACCCCTGAAGGACAACATCTGCTTTCATTGCAAGAATCCGGGACACTTTGCCAACAGATGCCCCCAAAGAAAGCAAGACCAAGGAATCAAGTGTCACTATTGCGGCAACTCAAGACACCGCAAGAACAGATGTCCCAAACGGAAACATGAAGAGTCAGCGAAGAACATCATCATCACCAACCTCAGCCTTGGCAGTGAAGAATTTCTCAAAGGTCCCAGCGAAAAGCAAGTTGTACCTGCTGAAGTTCTACTACAAGATCCGGAAGCCCCGCCAACTGTTTGTCTTGATTGTGGCAAGTCAGGACATGCTGCCCAATTATGTCCTCCGTTAAGACAAGGTGCAAAAGGAGCATGCTTCACATGCGGGCAATATGGACACTATTGCTACTCATGCCCAGTGCCCTTCTGTCCCCGCTGTGAGAAACACCATCAGCCAGAAGATTGCCCTGTGAACCAGATAGCCTGCACACGTTGTGGAGAAAGAGGACATCAGTCAGATCAATGTTTCAACTGCCCCAACTGTGGTAAGGATCACCAGCCAGGTGAATGCCCGATGAGTAAAGTCACGTGCTTCCTCTGTGAAGGACAAGACCACTACCCCAAAGATTGCTTCTTACGTCCGATTCTGACCAAAGCCATTGAGTTGCAAAGGACAAGTCTTCAAGTTGCCGCGAGACTCGTCATAAGTAAGGATGGCAAGGATAACCAATATCTGACTTCAAAAGAGAATAGTCAGGTTGTGCCAAAGTGTCAGAGTACCTCAGAAGAGATCGAAAGAAGTGAAGACCTTCTTCGTCTTCCCCAGCCTGCAGTGCGAAACCCAATCGCTCATCTTCGTTGTTTCAACTGTGGAGAAAGTGGTCATTTCGCCAGAAAATGCCCTCAACCAATCACCCCGGTGAGATTCAACTTCGGAACTACACCAGCTCGAGGACAGATTTCAGCTTCAAGCAAAAGTCATCAGATCCCACAGGCATCCAAAGCCGCGTCCATGCCAAGTCAAAACCAAACCAATGGTGTTGTAAAGGACAAGTTTCCTGACCACGTGAAGCTCATGAATAAAGTAAGCAAAGACAACTAGTTTTGAGCACCCTTCATTTTAAGGTGGGTAGCTGATCCGTTCAGAAGCATCAAGGATGTATCGTGTATGCAAAATCTGCACCAGCGCATGTTATGCTGGAGCTTTGCCCTCTTTTGTGTCAAAAGAAGCTTGTTGCAAGGCTATTTTGCCAACCCCTTAAGTTAAAGGAAATTGTGATACCTGGTTTACCCGGAAAAGATTGCCAGATGTCGATGACATGCTCCGCGTCTCTCAGCTCAAGAAAAGCCTCCGAGTGTTTGAAGAAGCAAGCCAGACACCCCGGATCAAGAAGCCACTTGAGAGCCGAAGACCAGTTGAAGACCAACCTCCCTTGTCTGTTTTCTGAGCCACCCGAATCTCGGGGACGAGATTCATTTTAAGGTGGGTAGGTTTGTAACACCCCGTTTTTCAGATTGCAAATAGTGTTGGTTATTCAATTTTGAGTTTCTTTGATTTTCGTTCGCCGCTTAAATTCCCAAAATTCTCGAGCCCTCTTTAAGCTCGGGTTTGTGTTTCAAACCCATCCTCAAGATTTCAAATTCAAAATTCAAGTTGAATTTAATTTCTTTGATTTTTGGATCCCTCTAAAAATCTTGCCTCCCTTTTCATTTTGTTTTTCTGGGCCGATTTTCCTTTTTCCTGTTCCGGCCCGGCCCTCTTTCCTCCGGCCCGTACTGTTCCTCCATTTTCCCTGGCCCGGTCCAGCCGCGGCGCTGTTTTCTTTCCCGGCCCACGGCCCGCGTCTCCACGGCCTGCTCCCTTATCTTCTTCTCTCTCGCCCGTCTCTCTCCTTCCCCGAATCCCCTCGGCCGCGTCGTCGCTTCGTCTCCCCTTTTCTTCTCCCAAGCCGCGCGCCGCCGCCTCCTCTCTCTCCTCGCTCCTCGCGCCGCGCCTTCGCCCGTCCTCCCGCTCTCCCGGACCCGCCGCCTCGCCCGGCTTCGGCCGCCAGACGGCCCGGCCTCCGCCCCCCTCCGTATCCTCTCGGCCGGCCCACGGCGAGTCGCCCCACCTCCACCAACTCCGCCCCACCTCGGTCGCCTCCTACTCTCTCGCTACGCCGCCCCACCTCCCATGCCGCGGACGTCATCCTCTCCACCGGCTCCTCGGCGCCATGCCTGCAGCTCCGCCCCCACCCGCACGTCGCTTCCACCGGCTCCACTGCCGGTCGAGCCGTCTTCTCCACCGTGACGCCACCGCCGGCCCGGCGGCGCGATCGTCTCCGTCAACGCTGCGCGCGCCGTCCGTCGCCACGCCATCGCCACTCGCAGGCGCCATACCGCGTCCCCTCCGCGCCATGGCCGCCCATGCCGCCAGGATTCGCCGACGTCAGCTCCTCCAGCGGGTCTTCTCTTCACCAGCTATAAAGTGGCCCGAGCCCTCCACCTCCTCCCCGCTCTGCTCCTCCCTCTCCCTCGGGTAAGACTCTCCCAACGGCTGCTTCGGTTTTCTTCTCCCCCCCTCCGACCGGTGCCCCTCTGCCTTCGGCGCGCCCTCGTCACCGCCTCCGGCCCAGGCCGATCGCCGGCTACTGAGCGCCACGGCGACGCACCCCCGAGCCTCCCCAACAGCAGCTGCAGCGCCCCGCCTCCTCGGGACCACCGTCGCCGTGCTCTCTTCCCCGCGCCGCCCTCTGCTCCGCCAACTACCACCCGAGCTCCTCCGCCTTCGCCATTGGCTCGGTAAGCTCTTTCCCCCTCCGCTTCCTTCCCTCCGGCCCTAGTCGCCCCACTCTGCCTTGACCACCCAAAGCTTCCCCTGGCTCCCTGTTTTCCCCCTGCGTTGCTCTCCCTGTGGCCGAGCTCCCCTTGCCCTGCTCCCTCCCTACCTTGCTCTCTCCATGGATGAAGGCCCCAGGTGTGGCGACAGTGAGTGTGTGCAGCATTGAACTTCAGTGTCGATAATCCTTGTAGCTGGCAATTGATCCATTTGTGTTCTGGCATTTGATTGGGTATAGTTCTGGTAATTGAAGACCTCCTGGATGATCTATCAGCTAAGTGATATGCTCTGATGGTTTAAAACCCTGGGTTGTATAAGTGGATAATTGAATCATTGTGTTGTTTTTGGAAAGCAATATATATATCATTGACTGGTTTAGTATGTAAGCTTATTTTCGACAATTGAAATTGTGTTAAGTCTGGCAGTGGAAGCTTGTCGACTGTAATCCTTGTGTTTAGTGTTTTGAAACCTTGTTTAGTAATTTAGAAATTTGGTATTGATGCTTGTGTTGATTATTGATTCCATATCGAATTGGTCGGCAGTATTGGTTAATGTCTTTTGCTCATATGTTATTTTGATGGCAGTGAACTGTGGTGATTATTGTTTGTATGTAAATCCAGTCCAGAGTTTTGTCAGTGATTATTAGTCATTGTCGCTTTGAGTATTATTCAGTAGTGGGCTTTGTATTGATCTGGCTTGGTATTTGGTGTACTATGTCATTAGTCGCTAGCCGTCATTTGAGTTGTTGTAGATATTGCGATTAATCGTTATTCATATGTTTCGATTGCCAATATTTGATTCGTAGTTGCTTCCCCGGATCGTTGCGATAGAAATGAGGTTACCACCGATCCAACGATTTAGAAATGTCGCCATGGATTAATAGAATGTTTTGTTGATAGTAAGTTGATTATTGATTAATTGTCTGTGATTACTGATCCTCAGTATAAGTGTTTTGGCAGTAAATTGAATTATTAATTGTGATCTTGATTATTAAGGATAGTTTTAATCTTCGGTGCAGTATTGTCTATCGGATTTGTTAATCAATTGTTAGTTGTTGGTTAGTGTTACAATCGATGGGACGATGATTGTTGGAAGTAATGATATTTAGTGAAAGCTGGAAGCATTGATTTGATTGCCTTATCCATTCGTATTGTTTGGAAATGATTTGTGGTTTAGGCAATAGAATATGTGTCTTGATTTGGTAGTAGATTGTAGTAGTAAGTTGAGTTGCCATTGGATTATGTGTTGATCGAGTATTCTAGATTAGTATAGAACCTGTAGTCAAGTTGCCTTGTCGCCTGTAGTGGTATAGTCTTGCTGTCTTTCAAATCCGCAGTAGGGCATTCCGGCAAGAGCTACTTCGACCATACCTTCTTTGTATCCTCCCTCATGGCAGAAATCTTCTGTCATTCCTCCTTTCGCCCAACTGGACGTTTGACTCTCTCAAACATTCCGGTGTCGCCCAAACCATTCTCTCAAGCCCATCCTCCGCAATCTTTCCGAGGCTCTTGTGTTTTATTTGGACTCTCGGATTCTTTGTATTTATTTGGTTTTTCAATCGTTATTGCGTAATTAGAAATCGAAGTCCAGAAGAATCGACGACTCAAGCAGATCCAAGATTCAAGCAAAGACGCCGATCAAGACTTCGAACCTCTGTCTAATCAGGTTTTGAGTAAGATCAAGGCCACGGTAAAATAGCCCAGGCGAGTCAACACTTTGATCATATTGATCCCACATTTTATGCAAAAATTATATTCTGTTAAAGTAGCAACTTGCATGCTTTAATTTTTATGCAAACATATGTCAAACACTCTAAGGTAGTTAAATGCCTATTTGTTGATTAATAAATTAATATGCCTTTCCCTTGAAAGTTGAACTCCCAGTATCCATGTCACCCTAGTAAATATCTCGTAACATACTAGTTATAGGTCGTACTTAAATGCCATGCTAGACTTGTTTAAGTACAGGGTATTATCTACCCCAAATCACCATCCTTTTATCATAAAAATTGTTTTGGGCGTCATTGGGAGAATGAGTGAATTGGTTGGATAATTTATTTTATACCTCTCTAAAACTCTAAAATCGCTAATACCCATCCAGGCGGATGGAGAGAATGGTGGTGCCGTCGTGCGAGAACGTTAGGTATGTGGTAAGAACCGCCTGGATAATCTTAAGGACTTAATCTGTGATGACCTCTTATTGTAAAACAAGATGCGACCACAAGTCTATAATGGTGTCGACTGGCTAATTAATTGGTGTCCACCGTCATGAGCCGCACCATTGAGGGGCTCCCAATACCGTGAGCCCAAGAGGCTACGTATTGGGAATGTAACTTACGGACCCTAGGCGTAAGTTGCATGGCGCAAGAGGGGTCAGGCGTAGCGGTTGTCGGGTCCCACGGGAACGACATCCCGCTCAGGTGAAACCTTAGCGGGTGCGGCAAATATCGAGGGATGCCTTGTAAAGGCCTTGTGGTAATCTCCCCTTGATTCACATGTCTACTAAACGTGTGTACATATCAAGTCGATTATCTCTTGTGGGTAAAGATGTACAATCTCTGCAGAGAATAAAAGCGTTCGAGCAGTAGTGCCCACGGTCAAGAGGCGGCAAAGTGAGCTCATAAGAGTTAGTTCTATTTCAAAAACTTTTGTGGTTGGGATGAAAATGTGCGGGGCTCACCTAGCCCTTGATTTGGATTTTCCTGGGTATTCTTGCCCGGTGTTGGTAATAGGTGGGTATGACCACCAAAGAAAAAGAAGCATGGACAGAGTTTAGATGGAGGAACCTCTCTTTGCATTATCAATCTTGCACAATTAATCTCTTTAAAACGCAAATTTGGTCCAAATGCTAAGTGACAGGATTTTCTAATATCTGTATTTATAAATATTGCTTTACGCAAATAAAAGAACTCGAGCCTTCCTTGTTAAACTGTGCATGAATATTATTGCATCGTGGTGTCGGCTCATGAGCACTGTAGTTGTGCTCATCCTCGCTCTTTCCCCAAACCTCGTAAAGCAGGAACCTGGAGTCATCAATCGCATCAAGGACCCAGAAGTCTGAAGACCCGAGGAATGTTGAAGCGTAGTTTAGTCCTTAGTTGTTCTAGTCTCACCCCAGTCTAGCTGACTTCGTTGGTTCTTGTGTGCCTCCTATATTGTCCAAGTTTTGGATAATATCGGGCGACACAGGTTCCCCGATCACTTACTGCGGAAGATGTGCCCTCACCCTTTGCTTCCGTTGTTGCTTCCGCTATCTTTTGTAATGTATTCTTTTGGCTGTTTGGCCTTTATTGTAAAATTGACCCAAAGCGGTCTATGTAAACTCTGATGTGTAAATTAATGAATGAAATAAGTTTGCGCCATGTATGGTTTGATTCAGCAATGTACCTGTGGAGTGCTAGCTACTGATCCAGGGAATAGCACAGTGATTTCACAGAGGATTTGGATTTACAAAATCCGGGTCCGACACCTAAGCCGCCGGATTTCGCCTTCTCTGCCTCCGGCCGACCACTTCCTCGCCACCATTCTCCTTCCTCCCACCGCCTTTGGCACTCTTGTTTGTCTTCTTGGTGAGTCCCCCTCACTCTCGTCTACCTCGTGCACGAACAATCTTTTCCTTCGCGCCACCCCCCGGCTTTGGCACCTTGGTCGTGGCGCCGCCGCTCCGGTGATCCTCCGGCTGTGCCACCACCGCCATCATCTTTGCCTCGGTGAGCACGTCCCATTTTGGGCCTTGGCGGCCGCCGTCGTGGTCGCCTTTGCTGGCGACGAGCGGAGCCCCGCCTTCTTTGTTTAGTCAGAATGCCAAACCGACACTATAGCGCATTAAACCACCGTATCACTATTGCTAATCAATCATTAGTTGTTTAATTGCTGTCTTTTTGCCGCCTTGAATCACTATCGCGCGGGACCCGAGAACGGTAATGGCGCATTAATTCCCATTTTCTCCCCCCCCCCCTTTGGCTGACAAGTGGGCCCGTTGCATAGTATGGATCCGTGGACCATGCACATTGCATGTTGACCTCTGGTCCATACACTATTCATGTGAACCCGACCCACTGTTCACTGGGACCCACATGTCAGAGAGACATTCTCTCTCTCTTCTTTTTTATTTTCTTGATTTATTTCAAACTCAAACTTCGGAGGTTCCGTTCTCCGTTATAACTCCGATTTAAATGAAATTTGTTTCTAAATTTGTCTAAATTCAAGATCTTGTTAATGACAGTGGTCTTATTTAATTTAGAGTTCATTTGTTATTTCTTTAGTATTTATTTGCTCTCTTTGCTTGTTTATTATTTTTCGGTGCGTTCGTCTTAGTAGAGTTCGAAGAAGGAGGAGATCTTCAATTTGATCAAGCACAAGACTACCAAGACTCTCTTGCCTTTAATTTAGGTGAGTTAATAGTTTGATCATTTTAAGTCTACATTTTATGCAAATTATATTCTTTTGAAATAGCAGATTACATGCTTAATTTCTTATGCAAATGTATGCCAAATCCTTAAGGGTTAGTTATATACTTGTTTGGTAATTAACTATTAATATACCATCCTTGATAGCTTGAATTCCTTAATACTTGTCATACTTGAATTCCTTAATGTGTTGAGCTCACCCAGCTCGTAATTTGGATTTTTCCTGGGTCGTCGCACCCAGTAATGTTAATAAGTGGAGGTGACTCCAATCAAAATTAAGCATAGGTGGAGGTAACATTTGCCGTTATAAATATTGCACAAATATCTCTTTAATAAAATAAGATTTATTTAAATTGCTAAGTCACAGTAATTTTTAAATACTGTAATTGAAAATGTTATTTTTAGCAAATAAAAGAACCCAAGCCGTCCTTGTTAAAGCCTTGCATGTATATTATTGTATTCTGTGTGTTGGCATACGAGCACGGTTGTTTGTACTCATCCTCGCTCTTTCCCCAAACCTCAAAAGAAGGAAATCATGGACACTACGCTTACTACGGGGATCCAGAAGTTGATGGACAAGGTAATGATGAAGAGTACGTAATTAGTTCTATTAGTCTAGTTCTCGTCTCAGTCTAGCCGGCTACGTCGGTACTTGCGTACATCCAATATTATCCAAGTCTTTGGGTAATATCGGATGTACATGGGTTACCCTAGTCGCTTGTCTCTGGAGAGATGTGCTCTCACCTTTTTGCTTCCTCTACTTTTGTGCTGTAATCATTTGGCATGTTCGACCCTTATTGTAAAATTTGACCCGGTGTGGTCTATGTGACTCTGATGTTTGTAATATAATATTTGGTTCGGTTTACGTCATGTACAAAATGATTCAATAATGTATTATGTAAGCGCTATCTACTGATCTAAGGAATAGCGTATTGTTTTCATAGAGGATTTAGATTTTCAAAATCCAGATCCGACATTAGGGAACTGTACACAAAGAGTTGCCTGTCAGGGAAGTTGTGTACCAATGTAGAGGCGGATCCAACGTGTAAGCATTGGGGTCATATGACTTCTTGCAAAGCCTAATACCAATTCTATTTGAAGATAACAAATGACACCTATAAACAAGCAGTAACACACCATTAGGCTTAGAAGAGTGACCCCGGTGGTAATTTTTTTTTCTGAATCCGCGCCCCTACCAATGATCAATCCATAAATTTAATGTAAGTTACCTATGCAAGAATGCACAGTTATTTTCTGGGAATGCTGTGCAATATCTAATATGCAATGCATTTTGTATATCAAAGTGAAGAATCCTGATTTATTGGTTCAAAGTGTGCGTGCAAGGGGACATCCGAGTATTAGTTTTGCAAGAACTCTGACTGAGTAGTCAAACATGTGGTATGAATATAGGGACAGAATGGCTTAGGTAACACTGAAGAAAGGCCGAGATGGCTCCGAGACAAAATGGATGGTTGCCGTGAAGTAAACATTCCGTCCGCGGTGTGGTCACTGTAAAAAATTGTAATGACACGGTCTTTGAGTACATTTTTTGTGATTGCATTGGTGTGTATCTCAGTATGTTGTTTTTCTTGCTGCTGTCGAAGGATCTGCTCAAGGAAGGACATATGAAGCAGGTGGATGATGCTGTTCTGAGGATGCAATGCAACAGGCGTGTGTGATGTGCTGTCATTCGTGGGCCTTTTGGGAATTTCCCAAAATTGATGAGCCGGGTCCACCTGTCAGGATTGTGTGGAGGCGGGATGGATCCTTATCCCTTGGCCTCTCCGCCGTTTCCTTCGGCTGGTGCTTGACCCTTGATTGTGTTCCTGGAGTCGGTTGGGCTTTCGGTTCTTGCTCTCGCGATGGAAGAGGAACCCTAGGCGGCGGCACCCGGGAGGCACGAACTACAGCACGCGATGCGCGGAGGCGGTTCGCAGCAGCCGGTGCTGGGTCCCTGGGTCTCCCTCTTCAAAGGGAGAGCCTTCTGGTTGGCTTTCGTGTGTGGAAAAATCTAGCAGTAAGTCATTTGCTTCATCTTCTATTCTGGGTGGTTTTTGCTCAGGTTTGGATGTTCTTGTGACATCTTGATCTACTCGTGGCATTGTCGGTTGAAAAATCTAGCAAGGGGATTCGGGACTCTTGTATTCCTGGATTGGTTGCGGATTGGATTGATTCGATTATTCTGGAGTAAAGGGGAGCATTCTTTTGGTGGTGCTCGGTGAGTGCTTCGGCTGGAGCATTTGCTTGGTGTTCTTGTGCGGCATTTTTCCTGCTTCCTCGTCTTCACCCTTGGTGTGACCCGTGAGTGGAGTTCAGCATTGTATCTCCGTTAATCTCATCCTTCACCACGCCACTGTAGGGCGCTAGGTTTTCTAGGACAACGCTTCTCAGCATGCCTTGTCGGTTGTTCTTCTAGGTAGCTTTGAGTGCTACCGGTTCTGTGAGTATTTCGACACTGCTAAGTTCGGATGATCCTTTGCATTTGTGTTGTACTAGTTGTTCATTCATTCAGTAATAGTTAGACTAGTACTGGAAGAAGTGCAAAGTGATATTAGTGGGTTTGCCATTTGCTCTGTGATGATAGTTGCCATATACTGAAATTGACTTAATAATTAGTTCATTCTTGAGCTCTATTGTGTCGCTTGCTTCTGTCTCTTGATCTGCTATCAATCTGTCGCTCCGGGTATAACTAGTTGTTTTGTGTCTTCTGGTTATATTGATATCTAGCAATTCAGTTTGATTACTCCTCTGTTAGCCATTCGGCTTTTATTACGTACTGTGTTTTGTCTAGTACTGTGGGTAATCATATTTTCAGTCTATGATCCTTGTGATCTCCAGTTTGACTGAAAATTATCTTTGAGATCTTTTGACAATGTAGTAAAGTTTTGTTTAGAGCTCAAAGTGTGAACCTATATTATCATGATTCATTTAATGAAGAGTATAGGCATAAGGGTTGACATGGCAAGGGTTAATTCTTTTGCAACTCGCCTTCCGAGAGCACTCCTTTAACTTCCAAAATCTGAGTTCTATGCTGATTTCTTTCGTATATATGTGGTATATATTTAGCTTTTCATTCAATTTAAATGACTTGGAGAATTTACATTTGTATATGTTGATTTGGTCATTTAAATGATGGTGGATTAATGCGTCATTGTCTTATGATTATGCTAGAATTAATTATAGTTATTTGCTAAAATTGCTCATTTTACAACATGATGTTGGGGTGATCTACAGGTATCTGGCTGATGCACTTGCGATGTTTCTGTATGTCAGGTCCTTTGCTGATATAGTAGCTTCCTTCTGCTGTTGTTTTAGAGGAGAAAAGGCACTGTTTTTGTTTTGGTACTCTTTCACAAGGCTGTAACCATTGCCTTCTATGAGGCTGTTTTAGTTAATTAAGAAAACAAACCTAGGGCCTATGCCTGTGCAGTGCATGTGCATAATGGCAAAGCAAGTTGATTTATTTTTTTTTGGATATAGGAGGGAACACCCCCGGCCGGCTTAATTTATTGAAACCAATATAAAAGGGGCAGGTTGATCAATTATTCAGTGATTATTTAATTATTAAGTGATTATTTAGAAGCATTGAAAATTCCCCTTCGCCAGGATGGTTTGTGCTGTCCCAAAATGTTGATACTATCTGGTCACTGTATGCAGTCTGCTATTGTGGGTACTGTCTGTGATGGAGAAATTAACAGAGAAGGTAAGGTGTGGCAGCTACCAATCAACAAGAAAATAGAAGTGATCTACAGTGTGATGTTTCCTTTTTAAGCATAATTTGTGGTGTAGAAGAATGGTAGCTGGCTCATCTGCTAGTCAAAGCGCGTGACTGACACAGTGACGATGATAGTTGCGTGCATGGGAAGGGAAGGCGCTAGCTGCAAGTTGGAAGCAAATAATGTTGGTTGATAATGAATCGTGGGTCAGGGAAGGGAAGAGTACTCCTTCCCTGGATTTATACTACATACACTGACACAGGTTGCTCAATTTAGATGTATCATCTCCTATTCCATTGCACGCCTTCTGGAACGCGGATAGCTAGGTAGATAGACTTACACACGATGGAACGGAATAGCAACTAGTGGTATTACTAAAAATAAACCCGAGACCCCAGCGCGTTCACTACCACGGACGGACGGACGGTACGAATAGGTAGACCGGCCGGAATGAGTGGCCGACGTTGGCAACCTCTGGCGGCCTAGCCTCCACATTCTTCCAACTCCGGCATGGCCTTTAATTCCTACGCTATATATCCTAACAACTAAAGTATATAACAAATTATCTTAAATCAATATGTATGAATGGTTATAGCGGTGTAGCGTGTGGTTGCAGATGACTGGTCGATTCTACACGCTATAGCTCCTGGTTCATATGCATGCTGATAGGTGGTAGAAGATGGATATCTATCTATCAATCAATCGTAATCGCAGCCCGCCGCTTCCGTCCAGTGCCTACATAAATGCATCGGTGGCAACTGCAGTATCGATCGATCGATCGAATCGAATTGATAGATAGATAGAGCTGCCTAGCTAGGTGTGAAGATGCAAGCAGACTTGGGATGAATTGCCTCTCTCCATCGGACTCCCTTGCTACCTAGATCGATCGATTCATACATCCATCGATCGGTAGATAACTGAAATCTCATTGACCTAATTAACAACTACTCCTATATGCATCATATATAGATCAATGGACACACGTACGTACGTGCGTGAACTAGCTAGAACGGAATATATAGCTAGCTGGGTACTTCGCAAAAAGTAACAGATGGATGGAGAAATGGAGATGATGATTGGTACGTACGACGGGGTAGGGGAGCGTCAGGTAGGAGGAGGACGACGGGAGGAGGAGGCAGTACTGCAGGGCGTAGGAGGCGAGGCCGAGGGCGGCGGAGAGGAGCAGCACCGCCGGGACGGGCATGTAGAGCAGCGCCAGCCCCGACGACCAGCCCAACGCCTTGCCCAGGTCGGAGGCGGTGGCGAGGTAGTTGAGCGCCTCCTGCGAGACCCCCAGCGATGACTTGAGCGCCGACGAGTAGGCGGAGAAGTCGAAGTTGGTCCCCGTCAGCGCCTGGATCCACACCGTCGCCCCCAGCACCGCCCACCGCCGCCACTCGCCGTTCCTCCGCCCGTCCATCCTCTTCTTCTGGCCGGACTTCAATTATTTTTTGGAGACTTCTCCCTCTATATATACCTGTCTACGTACCTCTCTCTCTCTCAGGATGCAGGTTAATCAATTGTGCCAGTGGATCGAATCTATGCTAAATTGCATATGCCAGTGACTCTCTTCGTCCATGCATGCTGCATGCATGAGCTTGGGTGCTCACCAACATGGATGCATGCTTCGTCATGTATATGAATTATCTCTCAACAAATTAAGGATCAGGCTAATCTGGGACGTTAGAGCATACATATATATATGGGGCCATCTATTGCACAGTTATATGAAAATCCCTTAACTTTCAGTCAAATTTTCAACCATTGGATCTAAATCCAACCATCTACGTCACTCCCCACTTCATATATAAAAGCATCCTTCAACCCTAACCATAGGCTCTCCTCCCGACCCCAGCCCCCGCCGCTTCCCAATGCCTTGCAGGCGCAGCTAGCTCCTCCCTCCGTCGCTCCCCTCCCTACGTCTCACCCACCTCCTACGCTATCCGTCTTCCTCCTCTCCGATGACCCTCCCCCCGCGCCACCCTTCTTCATCCTCTCCCTCGAGATCCCCACGTGCTGCCCTCTTCCATGTCTCCAATGGCTACCGCCGCCGCCGCCATCGCCCCCTCCCTCTAAGCTCAGGCTCCAGTAAACCCAAACCATAACCGGTGAACCTGAGCTCTAACCCAACGGCAGCGGGAGATGGCGGTGCCGGAGAAGAGGAAGATGAGCTCGTCAAAGCACAAATCTCAACTCAAGATTGGAAGGTTAGAAAATCAACTGAAAGTTAAGAGATTTTTAGTTACCTGTGCATTAGCAAAACCATACATATATATAGGACAACCAAACCAAACCAACGAAATTGGAAGCTAGGGAATTCAATCTACGAGAGAAGAGATATCGAAAACCAGTGTGCTCTGAACATGAGGCGATCGATTCTAAAAACTAGTGTCGCGTAGCTCCCACCTCCTCATCGGCTCAGCTAGTTCTTCCCTACGCCCCAACCTCCTCCTACGCTGCTCGTCTTCCTCCTCTCCGGCGAGGGCCCCCCCAGTGCCGCCCTTCTTCCACCTCTTCGAAGAGATCCCCTCGCGCTGCCCTCCTCCATCGCCTCCTGTCGTCTCCTAACGCTCTCATCCTCGTCACCTTCGCCAACCACCACTGCCCTCGCACCCACGGCTCTGGCGGCGTCACCGCCCCCTCCTCTTTCTAAGCTCGCGATTCAGTGAACCCAAACCCTTACTAGTGAACCCGAGCCCTAACCTGGTGGCGTCGGAGAGGAGGAAGACAAGCTCGTCGGAGCATGAATATCAACACACGATTGAACTGTTAGAAAATTGACTAAAAGTTAAGAGATTTTTAGTTGGTTATGCACTAGCAAAACAGTATGTAGCCATCTTCTTGGTGACGGTCGTGTTCATTGTTGATTCAACAACTTTCGCTCTTGGTGGTTGATTGTACGCCACCAATTTGGTGTTCGTTGCCTCCAATCCCCCCCTAATACTAAATAATGGAGTTCCCTATGTGGTTTTGGAGTCCAATTCCAGCTTTTCGTCAACTACCTCCGTCCGGTCGCTGTTGTCATAGGAGTAGCCCACCGGCTTCAACGGTCTGGCGAAGGTACCAAGAAGTCCATTGAAGGCATCAAGCCAAGGATGTACCTCGGCCTAGACGAGAGGTACCATGTAGCCCTTCGCATGGCCGAGGGGTACGAGAAGGCCGCCGAAGACAATAAGCCAGCAGTGCACCTCAGCCAGGCGGGAGGTGCCGCGTACGCCCTCACATCGGCCGAGGGGTGCAGGAAGGTCGCAAAGCCAGTGGTGCACTTCGGCCCAGACGAGGGTACTATGTACCCCCTCGCACAGTCGAATGGTGCATAAACATTGCTGAGGGCAGCCCCACCAGAAGAGTATCATGCACCCTGGAGCGAAGGGGGCCCCGAGGGCCCTCGCCCCAGGGAGCCTCAAGGGTGCGAGGGGGTTCCCGAGGGTCTTCGCTCCATGGAGGCCCCGCGTGGTGCGAAGGGAGTCAAGGGCACCCGTGTACCGAGAGTACATGCCTGGTAGATTAGGCCCAGGAGGGTCTACCCTGCACCGGAGGCTATGCATAGGGGGTGAAAAGACCCTATTGCCCCTACCACCGTAGGACCTATCTAGGGGTAGAATTGTAATATCTTGTACCCTGGATGTAGCACTATAAATATGCCCTTTACCCACGTAATAAAGGGAGAGACCTTTTCAAGGCAATAAAAACACACTTTTTAACAGTTTAACACTATTTGTCACCTTCGAGGATCCTTCGGGTTCCCCATTTGTATCTACAGGAATCCTGGGGTCCCACTTTTTCTACTATCTCGTTTGTAGCTATGATAGTTTTGTTCTTTCCCCTCCGTTCTTCTACCCTCCAGAGCTATGTATCCACCTCTTCAAGAAAGTTGAAGCAGCATCGTCGCCGGGATTGGGGACCCCAATCACTTTTGTTCCCGGTGGCATTTGGGAGTGTCGCCGAGTAGATCTCCGACGATCGTCGCTGTCGTGGATCCTAGACGACCCCTTCAACCTCCACTTCAAGGAGGCCACTATACTCCTTCTGCCGACCACAACCGTTGGCAAAATGCACCAAAACTGGCAAAGCCGAGGCTAGGTGTGGGCATTAAAGGTGAGGAGTCTTCGGTTCGACATATGAAGCTTCTACTTTCCGTCAGCGTCGCCACGAGCAGCTCAAGGACATGGATGTAAATTTTAGTTCCTTTTTAGTCGAAATCAAAATGAAATTCGGTCTAACTTTTGATTTACCCGATGAAACTTGATCAAATTTGGAACACACCTCCCTAAGGATATCTGGAACCTATTCCTAGCAACGATCGTCCAGATCCACGTGAAAGTCTTGACCTTTTTAGGTTTTACCAAAGGAGGGCTCAAAACCTAGCAAAATGAAAAACTTGATCCAAATCTTGCTTGTGGGGGATTGATAATCTAGATGATCCTAGGAGTATTCCCACACATCATAGCAAGGTAAAAGAGTTCAAGAGACCAATCAAAAACAACCGGATCAAGGAAGCACCAAAATCATCAAAAGAGAGAGGAAAACACAAGAGGCCTCATCTTGGAACAAACATCCATAGATTGATTCAAGATGTTGCTTGTTACAGCCACTTCCTCAAAGAGGACAAGAGCTCAATCCAAAAGAACACACACAAATCACCTCTCTAGAACCTAGCCTCTCCTCTCCAAACCCTAACCAAAACTAGGGTTTTTCCAAATGGAGTGCTTAGGGGCTGATTTCCAACCACCCCCTCTATTTATAGTGAGGTCTAGAGTTTTAGAATGGTTCACTTAATGGGCCCCCGTTAAGGCCCAAAACACACGGGACACAAACACACACATTACAGTTGAAGCAATCGCCTGCTTCGCCACGTGTAGATTGATCAGCGACTCTCATCATGTCGGCAAGTCTCTCCCATCCGAATCCCATCGGAACCTCCAAGGCACTTGCACCGACCCCCACGCCGCTTGATCCAACCAGCTGCAACAAACTGTCCATCCGAACCATCTTACCATTCTGCGCCATACTTGAGTTACACGACCTCACCCAGCATCCATGATCGTTCTGGACCTCAGCTCTCCAAGCTTAGTCCCAATCCTTCTCACCGTTGACCGTCGTTGACCTGCAAGCCACCTGCACAGCAATAGACAAAGAAATCGTCTCCGAGAACAAGTTCTTCACAACTTGACCCATGTTAGCTCAACCATGCAATATGCAACATTAAAGCATTGAAACTCATGCACTAGACATAACCAAAACACAACGCCGCCAAGAAGGTCGACGAACAAGTGGAAGCCGGTCTGACCGCCATACCTGGGCGGTCTGACCGATTTCAACCGGTCTGACCGATTTGTATGAGCCGGTCAGACCGCCCGAAAAGACATAGCCAAAATTCTATCGTGGAAATCCGAAACTCTCTGGAATTTTCAACTGAATAGAACTTTTAACTGGAAGCTCCAAAAATATGAGACCAAGTGTAGGAGACTCCCCTCTCTTGCCTACACACTCTATTTTTGTCCTAGCGTCAAACTCCACCAAAGGTTCGGACTGCTGCACGGCCGGTCGATCGCCTTGATCTTCTGCAGAAGAAGATCGATACTACCGGATCGACCGCCTGATCACCGATCCCGACCGCCGAGGTCTGAACAGCAGGAGCTTTTTCGAAAATACGAGATTCGTCAAACAAACAACGTCATTGCCAGTTGACTCATCATCCTAAGATCATGCACATGTCCCCACGATATCCACACGAGCGTATATGTCGGGAGACAAAATCTCATCTCGAGGCGTGCAGAGCGCGAGAAAAAGAGGGAAATGGCGGCCAAGGCTAAGGTGGTCGACGAGGAGTTCAACGCCGAGCTCGCAAGGAAGAGAAAATGGCCCCGATCCACGTTGTAGGTCGGGCCATTCCGTACTAGTCCCCCGATGGTCGGATTTATTTCCATTCCAAAAGGGTACATATGTATCGTATGAGTACTTCGATTTGTTGCATCATGCATGATGTTATTTCTTATGCACGTAACCAAACCCTATGCTCCGTGTAATTCACAGCTTTATTATAAAGTCTATTTTAATTCACAGCTTCAAATCTCGTCGTCTTTTCACATTTAATTTTTCGTGTAGCAAGGCATCCAACAACAGAAGAAGAAAAAATGTGTTCTAGAAGTAGGCACGAAATAGTCTACGACCACAAAGTGACGACGAGTACCACCTATCATTGCAATAGGTTTTCATGATCTGAATAAATTCAATTTCAAATCTTGCCTCTATACAAGCAAAACATGAGTTACAATCAAACAAAATTAATTTCGATCGGAAGGATTCATCAAGAATGGTAGTTCCATAAACTAAATTCCATAAATCAAGTCCAAATTAAATTAGATTCAACCTTGAGCTCAATTCATAATTTTGCAATCTCAAACGCATGCGAAAGTGAATAAGGTAAGGCCCTGTCACGCCAACTATCACGGCATGATGCCAGGTGTTACGGCGTGACAGATGCCACGCTAGTCCTCCACGCTGGCCCGACGAGCGGACAACGGATTGTGTGGCATGTTTTGTCACGCCGGAGACAATGGCGTGACAGAACGGTTTGGCCACACCACTACCCATGGCGTGGTCAAAAGGGTCAAAATTAGAAATAAAGTTCCTGAGGAATTAAGTTTGAAATATTAATAAAAAAGATTAAATAAAAAAATCTTCCATCTTGCTTCCTTGCTTGTGATTTGTGAAGCTGAAGCCATGGATAACTCTCTCCTCCTCCACTTCGTCGTCGTCTTCGTCAGTTCGTCTTGGTCGATTTTGGCGATGAAGACATGGATAGCAACTACACTATATACCCCGATGCATCAGGAGTACATCAGGACTCTCACCGAGCCAGGCTGCTGGCTGGTGCGTCTCTTTGTGGATATCATGGGGATATACTCATGATCTTAGGATGATGAAACATTTGGATTTTGCCTTGTTGGTTTGTTGAATTTCTGTTTTCAGCAAGTGTCAGGATAATCGGAAGTTCCGGCGTGCAAGGCGCGGTACTTCCGCAATTGTCAGGAAAATCGGTAGTTCCGGTTTTCATTTGGCGGTACTTCCGCATGGCGGTAGTTCCGGTTGTTGGCGGAACGTTTTTCAGAGAAGGATTTTTGTGTGAATTTGCTTTTTCCGAGAATCGAACGATCATGATGTTAGGAGCGGAACTACCGCACGTCCGGTAGTTCCGATTATTACTTGGCGGAAGTTCCGATTGTGGTTCAATTTCGGTCAAATTGGAAATTTGAAATTGGGTTATGCCAAGTTCTTGGGGTCAGTGCATATGTGTTGCATATTGCATGTTTTAGCTAACGTGGGTCAAGTTGTGAAGAACTTGTTCCCGGAGACGATTTCTTTGTTTATTGCTGTGCAGGTGGCTTGCAGGTCAACGACGGTCAACGGCGAGGAGGATCGGGACTAAGCTTGGAGGGCTTAGCTCCAAGACGATCATGGATGCCGGGTGAGGTCGAAAGACTCAAGCATGGTGCAGAATGGACAAGATAGATCGAACGGGCAGTTCGATGCAGCTGGTTGGATCAAGCGGCGCGGGGATCGGTGCAAGTGACTTGGAGGTTCCGATGGGATACGGACGGGAGAGACTTGCCGACATGATAAGAGCCGTTGATCTACCTACACGTGGCTAAGAAGGCGATTGCTTCGACTGGATTGGACTCAGTCCATGGAGAAGGATCGAGAAGGGGTATTTTGGTTATTTCACCAAATACCGCCTTGAGAGTCGGTTGGCTAAATCGCGGCGCAAGACGGAGCGATGATTAGCGGTTTAGGTCAATCAAAGTGTATGTGTTCGTGTCCTGTTTGTTTTGGGCCTTAACGGGAGCCCATTAAGTGAAATCTTCTAGAAGGTCTAAGCCTCCCTATAAATAGAGAGGGTGCTGCCTAGCAGCCCCTAAGTACTTCATGAGACAAAACCCTAGTTGGGTTTAGGGTTTAGAGAGGAGAGGTGAGGCTTAGGCTTTAAGGGAGATGTGGTGAGTGCGTGCTCATTGATTGAGATCTTGTCCTCCTTAAGGGAGAGGCTGTAATCAGCAAACACATCGAATCAATCTATGGATGATTGCTCAAATATGAGCCCTCTTGTGTTCTTCCTTCTTGTTTGATGATTTTGGGTGCTTCCTTGATCCTGTTGTTTTTATTGATTTCTTCATCTCTTTTACCTTGCTATGACGTGTGAGAATACATCTAAGATCCTCTAGATCATCAATCTCCCACGAACAAGTGATGGATCAAGTTTTTCGTTTTGCTCGGTTTTGAACCTTCCTTTGGAAAAATAGAGAAAGATCAAAACTTTGACGTAGATCTGGACGATCGCCCCTTGGATTAGATTCCAGATATCCTTAGGAAGGTGTGTACCAAGTTTGGTCAAGTTTCATTGGATAAATCAAAAGTTCAATCGTTTTTTGTTTTGAAACAGTGCTGTCTACACACTGTTCCAGGATAATCGGAAGTTCCGCCATTATAACTGAGGAAGTTTCGATTATAGGAAGTTCCGCCCTTTCAACTGAGGAAGTTCTGATTATAGCTAGTTCCGCTCATTTGCCTGCGGTAGTTTCGATTATCCTGATTCTTCAACTCAAATCTATGTTTTCTGTCGTCTCGCATGGGGGTTTGAAATTGATTCAACCTAAGTCTTCCTTGGTGTGTTTTATTTGATCTTCATAGCTACCATAGCTATAGGAGATAAATTCTTGTTGAATCAAATAGTTTCTTAAAAAAATTGTTTGAGCTCCTATTCACCCCCCCTCTAGTCGCCTTTCCGGTCCTACAAGTGGTATCAGAGCCAGTTAGCTCTTCTCAATAGATCTTAACCGATCTTCAGAGCCATGGCGACTGACAAGTATTCGACCAAACCACATGCTTTTGATGGAGTTGATTTTGCTTACTGGAAGGCACGCATGCAGGCGTACATTGAGGCTCAAGGGCACGCAATTTGGCTTAAAGTCAAAAACCCTTATGTCGTGCCAGCCGATGACAATGTAATCACTCCAGATGTTGAGGTGAATAGCAAGGCTCGAAATTTTCTGATTCAGGGTCTTAGTCGATCTGAGTTTGAGCGCGTTGCATATTTGAGATCTGCTCATGAGATCTGGCGGGCTCTCTGTGATTACCACGAGGGCTCCACTGCGATTAAGGAAGTGAGACAGAACCAGCTCAAGAAAGCATACTCAAAGATCGAGCAAAGACCTGGTGAATCTCTAGATGAGCTATGGGGTAGGTTTTTAAAGATTCTTCATGATCTTCGTGCTGTTGGCCTTGTCTTTACTGAGTCGGAGAACGCTCGCACACTTTTGGGTGCTCTTGATATGAATGTCTGGGGAATGAAAGTTACATCCATCAATGACAATACTGTCATGAGTGAGCTTACCATGGATAAGCTTTACTCTAGGTTGAAGACGCATGAGATTGATTTCATCTCGCGTCTCCCCAAGACAGGGTCGATAGCTTTAGTGGCCGACCCATCTAAGGGTAGCTCGTCTGACTCTTTGGATTTTGGCTCATTTGGTTTTTTCTTGTCCGCTTTGCATTCTTTGAGCGATGAGCAGCTAGAGAAGCTACCTGAGAATGATCTAGCCCTTCTATCCACCAAATTCTCGAGAGTTTACAACAAGGTAAGGAACAGAAGGAGAGGTGGCCCGGTCACGTGCTTTGAGTGTGGTGAGCCAAACCACATTCGCTCCAAATGCCCCAAGCTGAAGGGCAAGGAGAAGAAGGACTCTCGGAGGCATCCTCAAGCTAGGGATGCGAAACCCAAGAAGACCAATTACCGCAAGTTCGTCAGCCGGGTCCTTGCCGCTCTTGAGAATGTCAACATGAGTGATGTGTACTCGGAGACGGAGGACGACGAGGATGACTCCCATGGCAAGAAGAAGGCTCAAGACTTCACCGGCATGTGCTTCATGGCCAGGGACAGCCACGACATCGACTCATCCAACGACGACGATCCTTTTAGCGATCCCGATGAGGTCCGTCGTGCGAGGAAGGAGGACATGTGGCTGGTTGACTCCGGATGTTCTCAACACATGACTGGCGATTCTAGATGGTTCTCCTCCCTCACACGTGCATCCGGCAATGAATTGATCACTTTCGGGGATGCTTCTATCGGGACCGTGACTGCTAAGGGCACTGTGCGCGTCAACAACAAGTTCATGCTTAAGGACGTCGCTTTGGTAAGTAAGCTGAGGTACAATCTGTTATCTGTTTCTCAGCTGCTTGATGAGGGTCTAGAAGTAATGTTTAAAAGTGGTGAGTGTAGAGTTCTAGATTCCTCGGGTGAGCTTGTTTTTGAGATTTCTATATTTGAGAAGATCTTTTGTACTGATTTTAGTGGTTCTTCTACTTCCAATTCTAGATGTCTTGTTGCTTCTGATTCTCATGATCTTGTTTTGTGGCATCGTAGACTTGGGCATATAGGCTTTAATCATTTGGCTAGAGTCAGTTGCAAGGATTTGATTAGAGGTCTGCCTAGGCTGAAGGCTGTTAGAGATCTTGTGTGCTCTCCCTGTAGACATGGTAAGATGGTTTCTGCTTCTCATCCTCCTCTTACCTTAGTCATGACTAATGGACCAGGACAGCTTTTGCACTTGGACACTGTTGGTCCTGCTAGAGTTCAGTCAGCCGGTGGGAATTGGTATGTGCTTGTGATTGTGGATGATTTCTCCAGGTATTCATGGGTTTATTTTCTGGTTTCTAAGGACGAGGCTTTTGGTTTCTTTAGAGAATTGGTCCTTAGACTTACTGTTGATCTTCCTGGAGCTTTGAGGACCATTAGAAGTGATAATGGGACAGAATTCAAGAATTCTTCCTTCTCTACTTTCTACACCGATAAGGGAATTGAGTACCAATTCTCTTCTCCTAGAGTTCCTCAACAGAACGGTGTAGTAGAGAGGAAGAACAGAACCCTAGTAGAGATGGCCAGGACCATGCTAGATGAGCATTCCACACCTAGGAGGTTTTGGGCTGAGGCGATCTCTACTGCTTGTTATATTTCTAATAGGGTTTTCTTGAGATCTGTGATTGGTAAGACTTCCTTTGAGCTTAGATTTGGTCATAACCCCAAAGTTTCGCATTTTAAGATTTTTGGTTGCAAGTGTTTCATTCTTAAACATGGCAATCTTGATAAATTTGAATCTAGATGTTCTGATGGCATTTTTCTTGGATATCCTGCTCACTCTCGTGGCTATCGTGCTTTTAATTTTGACACTAACAGAATTGTTGAGACTTGCGAAGTCACTTTTGATGAGGCTAGTCCTGGTACTAGACCCTATGCTGCAGGTACACAGGTTCCTGAAATTCGAGAAAGCATCTTCGTCGACGATGACTCTGAGGATGAGGACTCAATCCATCCTCCAGCCACTTCTGAGATGGTTGGAGAGCCTGCTTCCACTACTCCAGTTTCAGCTGAGCAGCATCCTCCTATATTCACCGAGGACTTGAGTGGCTCTGCTCCTACCTCCGCAGCTCATGAGGTAGAGGCCACTTATGCACCAGGCGCTCCTCTTCACATCCAACGACGGCATCCATCTGAGAAGATGATTGGGGATCTTCACAAGCGAGTCACTCGCTCCAGGTTTATTTCTCCTGATTCTCATGCACATTCTGCTTTTGTCGCGTCTTTTGAACCCCGAGATGTCACTCATGCTTTATCTGATGCCTCTTGGGTCAATGCCATGCATGAAGAGCTTGAAAATTTTGAAAGAAACAAAGTCTGGACTTTAGTTGAACCTCCACCTAATCATCATATAATTGGAACAAAATGGGTTTTTAAAAATAAACAGAGTGAGGATGGGTTGGTAGTTCGCAATAAGGCTAGACTTGTAGCTCAAGGTTATTCCCAGGTAGAAGGTTTAGACTTTGAAGAGACCTTTGCTCCTGTAGCCAGATTAGAAGCCATTCGTATTTTATTAGCATTTGCAACAACTAAGGGTTTCAAGCTTTTTTAAATGGATGTTAAAAGTGCTTTCTTAAATGGCTTCATAGAAGAAGAGGTTTATGTCAAGCAACCACCTGATTTTGAAAATCTTAAATTTTCAAATCACGTTTTCAAACTCTCTAAAGCCTTGTATGGATTAAAACAGGCCCATCGGGCTTGGTATGATAGGCTTAAGAGTTTTCTGCTTGTAAATGATTTTAAAATGGGTATGGTTGATAAAACTTTGTTCACTCTCAGGCATGGCAGTGACTTCTTATTGGTTCAGATTTATGTGGATGATATCATATTCGGTGATTCTTCTCATGCTTTGGTGTCTAGATTTTCAGATTCTATGAGCAGGGAGTTCGAGATGAGCATGATGGGAGAATTGACCTTCTTCCTTGGTCTTCAAGTCAAGCAACTGAAGGAAGGTACCTTCATTCATCAAAGTAAGTATACAAAAGACCTCCTTCGGCGCTTCGACATGGGAAGTAGTAGGCCAACGTCTACTCCCATTGCTACGACTACCGTGCTGGACCCGGATGAGGATGGAGAGCCTGTGGACCAGAAGGAGTACCGCAGCATGATCGGCTCCCTCCTCTACCTCACTGCATCGAGGCTGGACATACAATTTGATGTATGTCTGTGCGCTCGATTTCAGGCTTCCCCTCGTGCTTCTCATCGTCAAGCAGTGCGTCGCATCTTCAGGTATCTTCAAGACACTCTTGACTTTGGACTTTGGTTTTCTTCTTCTTCTGCTCTCTCCATTCGCGCTTTTTATGATGCTGATTTTGCGGGGTGTAGAGTGGATAGGAAGAGTACCTCTGGCACGTGTCATTTCTTAGGCACATCTCTTATCTCTTGGTCTTCCAGAAAACAGTCTTCTGTTGCACAGTCCACAGCCGAGGCCGAGTATGTAGCTGCAGCCAGTAGTTGCTCTCAGGTTCTCTGGATCTTATCTACTCTTCGGGACTATGGGTTATGTTTGGGTAGTGTTCCTCTTTTCTGTGACAATACTTCTGCCATAAACATTGCCAAAAACCTAGTGCAGCACTCTAGGACTAAGCACATTGACATTCATACCATTTTCTTAGAGACCATGTTGAGAAGGGTGATGTTGTGCTTCACTTTGTTGAGTCTGAGCAGCAGCTAGCAGATATTTTCACTAAAGCTCTTGATTCTTCTCGTTTTGCTACTTTGCGGGGAGAGTTAGGGGTTGTTAGTCATTTTGGCCTGTTTTGAGGGGGAGTTTGCTCTTTTTGCATTCATTGTATCATAATGCATTTTACAATTCTCACAACTAGCATTGTAATATAAACTTGTGGAGCTTTGTTTATTATCCGTGTATGACTTGCTTTCATACCTTATAACATGCCATGTTTTGTGCTAGTTTGCTAGAATTCTGTTATGCCTCTTCCTGTTTTAGGTTAGCTTGTGCCATGCTAGCTTTACCATCTGTGAGAAAATTGACTCAAAACATGACTTGTTGGATCTTCTGACTAGTTCTGCTATAGTGATCCTCTCATGATTCCAACCATGTCATATAGGTGAAATTTGAGTCTTGAACTTATTTTGAGCTGAAAATTGAGCTTTGATAGTTCTTAAAGTCAAGCAAATGAAAAATGAGTTTTTCGGTGCGAAAAAACTGATCTCACCAATTCTTTCTCATGAGCACTAGGCATGAACTCAGGGGGAGTTTTGGATGACCTAAATCATTCTTTTAAGCTTTCTGCTTGAGATGATCGTGGCAAGGCTTGAGATCTAGCACATTGCTAAGAAAACAAAAATGCTAATTGATTGAAGCTTAGGAGGCAGTTGTGGATGGCTCCTAGTCCAGGACTTGCTTTACTGAGATAAGATCAATCTTGTTTAGCAAAATGCTCAAAGTGCTAAATGCTTGAACAAAATTGCTTCATAATTGAACTCATAATGCTCAAAACTGAACAATTGGCTTATAGACATGTCTTGACTCATTTTCGGATACCTTTAGTGAAACTATGACTGTGAGTCTCTTGTCATGCTATCGATTCATTCAATCTCCGATTATTGCTATCTTGGGCTTAGCTTTGCTGTACATGTTTTGCCATGATTGAACATAGTTTCTTCACATTATATGGCTTGGTGTAATACTTGTGCAGTCTTCTGGATAATCTTCATGGCTCCTCTTGCTCACATTTAAAACAAAATGAAAAAAAATTGAAAAACTACATTCATTCTTCATGCTCTATCTTCTTCCATGCATCTTGATGAATTCATTGTCAAAGGGGGAGAAAAATTGGTAAAAATGTTGTTTTTGAGCGTTTTGGAGTCATAGGGAGAAATTGGATTTTTTTTGCGGTTTGATGATCATAGTGAGTGGGAACATCTCTATTGCATTCTTTTGGTCTTAATTGTCTTTTCTGATTGGGATCTGCAATTCTAGAAGACTCACAATGATCAAAGGTCAAATAGAACAATTGTTCGTTCATATGGACCTTAAGTGAGATTTTTGCTCTTCTCTGGAAATTGGAACTTTTTTGTCTTATTCCGTCTTATCTCACTTGCTGACACTCTTCTGAAGCCAACTTGGTCACCTTCCTTGCATTTCCTTGATTTTGGACCAAGTTGTGCCTTTGTGCGAAAACGTGAGTTCTTTTACTTTCAAACCTCAAAATTTACATTTGTGGGAAATTGCCAATGTGTTCATCAAGGGAGAGATTGTGGATATCATGGGAATATACTCGTGATATTAGGATGATGAAACATTTGGATTTTGCCTTGTTGGTTTGTTGAATTTCTGTTTTCAGCAAGTGTCAGGATAATCGGAAGTTCCGGCGTGCAAGGCGCGGTACTTCCGCAATTGTCAGGAAAATCGGTAGTTCCGATTTTCACTTGGCGGTACTTCCGCATAGCGGTAGTTCCGGTTGTTGGCAGAACATTTTTTCCAGAGAAGGATTTTTGTGTGAATTTCTGTTTTTCTCCGAGAATCGGAACGACCGCAGTGTTAGGAGCGGAACTACCGCACGTCCAGTAGTTCCAATTATTACTTGGCGGAAGTTCCGATTGTGGTTCAATTTCGGTCAAATTGGAAATTTAAAATTGGGTTAGGCCAAGTTCTTGGGGTCAGTGCATATGTGTTGCATATTACATGTTTTAGTTAACGTGGGTCAAGTTGTGAAGAACTTGTTTCCGGAGACGATTTCTTTGTTTATTGCTGTGCAGGTGGCTTGCAGGTCAACGACGGTCAACGGCGAGGAGGATCGGGACTAAGCTTGGAGGGCTTAGCTCCAAGACGATCATGGATGCCGGGTGAGGTCGAAAGACTCAAGCATGGCGCAGAATGGACAAGATGGATCGAACGGGCAGTTCGATGCAGCTGGTTGGATCAAGCGGCGCGGGGGTCGGTGCAACTGACTTGGAGGTTCCGATGGGATTCGGACGGGAGAGACTTGCCGACATGATAAGAGCCGTTGATCTACCTACACGTGGCTAAGCAGGCGATTGCTTCGACTGGATTGGACTCAGTCCATGGAGAAGGATCGAGAAGGGGTATTTTGGTCATTTCACCAAATACCGCCTTGAGAGTCGGTTGGCTAAACCGCGGCGCAAGACGGAGCAATGATTAGCGGTTTAGGTCAATCAAAGTGTATGTGTTCGTGTCCCGTTTGTTTTGGGCCTTAACGGGAGCCCATTAAGTGAAATCTTCTAGAAGGTCTAAGCCTCCCTATAAATAGAGAGGGTGCTGCCTAGCAGCCCCTAAGCACTTCATGAGACAAAACCCTAGTTGGGTTTAGGGTTTATAGAGGAGAGGTGAGGCTTAGGCTTTAAGGGAGATGTGTGGAGTGCGTGCTCATTGATTATCCTGAAACAGTGCTGTCTGCACACTGTTCCAGGATAATCAGAAGTTCCGCCATTATAACTGAGGAAGTTCCGATTATAGGAAGTTCCGCCCTTTCAACTGAGGAAGTTCCGATTATAGGTAGTTCCGCTCATTTGCCTGCGGTAGTTTCGATTATCCTGATTCTTCAACTCAAATCTATGTTTTCTGTCGTCTCGCATGGGAGTTTGAAATTGATTCAACCTAAGTCTTCCTTAGTCTGTTTTATTTGATCTTCATAGCTACTATAGCCATAGGAGATAAATTCTTGTTGAATCAAATAGTTTCTTAAAAAATTGTTTGAGCTCCTATTCACCCCCCTCTAGTCGCTTTTCCGGTCCTACACTCTCTCTCTTCTACTCGATCTACCCTCGCCTTGATTGCCGCCGCGATCGATCCATCCTGCCGAATACCTAAATCAAATCTTAATTTGGTATGTGTGTTAACTCTTGTGATGTCAAGCAAAATGAATAGTTGTGACCGCATCCGCATGTATCCTTACTCATTTTGAGCTTAATTTTGCTTGCACGCGTCGAAGGAATGACCAATTTCAACTACGCATCGTTCTTGTCAACTCATTTATGGAGGTATATATCCATCGTGTCAGGATTTACAAGTAATCACCATTTATACGCAAAAATGTTAGCAATGGGCCGGATGAAACTCTCTATCGATCATGAGCATCTACTCACATGAGAACGCTTGGGAAAAAGAATCTCAACAGACAATGAAAATCACTGCAACTTTTCTGTTTTGCTTATCCTCTTATTTAAACCGAAAAGGGAACTTAACTACATGCAAAAATGTTGCCGGTAACGCCACCTATTAATAGCATGCACAGCATTAACTCTATCATGAACACGTACTCAATGATATGCATGAACTAACAAAGGAAAAAAATTAAGTGAAAAAACTAGCGAGACAAGATTATTCAACAAAAAGTTCGTTCCAAGTACATTTCAAAGGGGATCTTTGACTCTTTGTACCCTAGTTGTAAATCAATTTAAGCATGACAAATTACTGCTAATGCTTATGCACAAGCTCAGCATATCCTCAACATTTCAGAGCACAAGTAACCTTCAGCTTCAGCCTTATCATGTAACCACTATATATAACATCTCAGAGCTAAATTATATGTTCACGTTTAAACAGCTCCATAATTCCGTGTCACTCGTGTTCTCCATGTAAGTGTAAAATTTGATGGGGGGCACGTTCTATGCATGCATAAGCAGCCTAACCAAGACACCCACAAGTTCAAAAAAAAAAAAAAAAAACACCCCACCAAAGAACATATCATATATATCTACATCATTTGTGCACCAGATACGCATACAAAAACTCGTTCCACACATCAGCAACACCTGGGAGGCACCAATGCGTGCAATCCGCATAGATGCTGGGATTTGCAATCTGTTCTTTTGTTAGAGGAACAAACTGTCTCCTGAACACCGTAGGATGGGCGTCTTTGCGATAGTCAGACAGCTGGGTGATGTTCAGTATATCAACATGTATACCTTTCTGCTCCAGTGTTCCAAAAATCTGCTTAGCCTTGTCCATCATACTGTAATCTGTGGTTGCACCTTTATATCCGTCTGTTTGGACCGGTTCCGTTTCGTTAAGGCATTTGTTGCTGTCATCTCCACCCCAGTCGCTAGCCCTGAAAAAATATTTTGTATAGTTTTCATGTTAACACTTGATTACCATTTTCATTATCTGAGAGTGAAACGAGAATTGCAATTGTTGGGATAAATTTCTCGGTTTTCAGATTTAACAGTCCACAAAAAAAAATGCAAGAGTAGCTCTCTCACCAGGTGTGAGTAGGTGATGAGCCTGCGAAAAAGATTCTAGTCTTGTTCTTGTCAATATTTATTCCCAGCCATTCAGTTAATTTCTTCAGAGCTATCTCGAAACCATCGACCATTTCCACTTCATCTAACCTTGCATCACCGTCCTCAAACGAACCATACCTGACCATGGAAAAGATGTCATGTTAATATTAATACTTACTGGTTCCCAAATCCCAGTTCATTGCATTGCAAACTTTACTAACTTGTAATTGCATCAGTTCAGATAACTCGATCGTGCCTTTGGTTGACATCAGCTAACTTGTAATTGCATAGGATCAGATTAATTGTAATTGCATCAGTTCAGATACCTACTGAGTAGGAAGAAGGAAAGAAATGTACTTACATGACCTTCATCCTCATATCAGCCTTCTGCTTCCTCCACCATAGGTAAGAATTGAAAACAATAACGTCAGCATCGTTCCAGACACGGGCATGCTTTTCGATTTTTTCTGCCCTTATGATCCGATACTCCACTCGGTGAATTATAGGGTTGTCGCTGTTTGACTCCAGTAGCAGCGGCGACCAGTAGAAGTCTATTGTCGCGTTGTATTCCTGAAATAATGTGTTCAGATCAGCTAACAGAAAGTGTTATGCCCCCTAGTTTCTGTAGCCTGTAGGAAGCCTAACATGCAGAGATTTATGTATGATACATACCAATGCCTTGAAGGAAATAAGCGAGCCGTTGTAAACGCGCGTCTTGAGCCCGTCGGGTATAGAGGCCTCCACCATGCACACTAGGGAAACCCATTGGTTCCTGTTGAGTGAGTCGCCCACAAAGACCATTCTCTTGTTTCTGAGCTTTTCAAGCAGTTTTGTGGCTTTGAATCTGTTTCAACATGTAAAAATTGACACCATCATGTCATAAATACCTTGCATATATACTACTATACTAAGCCTTGGTGAAAATTATGCCAAATATGGCTTGTTTTCGAGGCTTATAGAATGGAATGGAATGGAGAACAAAATAAAAACACCATGTTTTTCTTTTCCAAAAAGAGAGGCAGGAGCTGCCGATTCTATTAAGCAAGTTGGGTAGTATTGCCGAATACTGAACTTGAACTTTTGAAGGGTAGCAAACATTGTAGTTTTTTTTTTTTTTTTTTGGTCATTGATAAAACTAGAATGGTTTTTTACCCTTGGATAGTTCAAGTTCAGTATTCTGCAATATAATACACACTCAACATGTAGTTCTAGTACGGCAACTTCAAATTTGGAATATTTTGTTTGAGCTAGACGGGATTCAGCTAGAAATTACACTCTATTATAGGGAGATACGTAATTACCTTGGAAGGTCGCATCCATGAGGCTGCCATCTCCAATGCTGGTACATGGTATCATTCCGGCCATATTTGTCGCAAGCCACCTCGTCGAAGATGAAGGCGCACTTGAGCCCGGAGTACAATGGCCGGGAGACGTTGTCGTAGACCCACCTTCCCGAGGACCAGTTGCACTCCTCACCGGAGTCCCTCGCCGAGTCTAGGAGCTCAGCTGTCCATTGCACCTGTGCTTCCTGGCCCCTCAGCGACTCTTGGTGCTCAGCTGCCACTTTCACCTGGATTTCCTGGTGTTCGTGTTCAACCGCCAGTTGCACCTGCGATTCCTGGCCTCGGTCGAACATGAGGGAGACGGAGCTGACGAAGATGAAGAAGGCTACGAGGGAGCTCACGAGGCTCCTCAATCCAACCGGAGATTGCAGAACCGCCATCTTGCTGCCTGCTACAACCTTGTGAGTGGCTTCTGACTTCATTCTTTCTTCAGAAAACTGTGGTGCTTTGCTCCCCTCCTTTATTGTGTTCCTCTCTATAAGGAGCACTCCACATGGCTAAGTGGCCCAGGTCTAGTACTACTGAAGCAACGTGAACACTGACCCTTGGGCTAACCTGAAAAAGGGTGGTACTGGTGGTGTCTGTCGGTTTGGAATGTGGTGGTGAAACTGAAGCCCCCATCATCATCTGCGGCATCTCGTAACTAGAATGAGCAGGTTGGTCTTTTTAGCACTGAAAGTCTGAAACTGAAATAACCTTGCAAAAATACTTGTGTTGTTTGTTCTGCTGTCCTCTGAATTTGCAAAATCATTTACATGTGGATCTCAAACTTACTCCATGTGCTCTACCTGTCGCTTGTTTTGTGTAGCAAAAGCAAAAGGAGAAAAACATAAGAGAAGGTAGAAGTGCTGATTTCTGGTACCGACACTTCTGCCAATCCACCACAGTATCACACCAAACATTATAGAGAGGAGTCCAAAAAAAGAACTGAAATATTTGTGTATCACTTTTAAAAGATGAAATTTGCAACTTAAGCAACAAAAAGGTGATGGCCAGCAAAGGAATCTTTTGCGTTGCTCCTTACCAAACATTAACAATAATCTAATCTAAAGCCGTTAAGCTCCTGAATGCAAAGCCCACTAGTTCAAAATGACAATCATAATCCTCTGTCACTGTTTTTTTTTTTGAAATAACTCTTATCACTGGTTGTACTCTTAGTAAAAAAACTTAATTTGATATGGCCAAATCGGTCTATCAATTGGTCGATCAGAGTAAATTTAGCTGTGTAATCATCGCCCAAAAAAAATGTTTACTGTTAAGCTACTTCAGTACTTCTGAGTCAACCATCATATGATTTTGGCATCAACGTGTACATGTGCACGCATCAAAGGCCCAATCTTTCTGAATAACTGATGTCGGCGTCTGTTTTCAACATGGTGGCGCTTGAATGATAAAAGTTGTGAATCTGATTGGCAAAACGAGAGGATCAGTTATACCACCAGCCCCTGGAGTCACGTTGATACGGATAAGACTATAAACTATTGGCTGTGATTTTATTCGCCTTTCTTTCCTGGAGTCACGTTGAAACGGATAGGACAATCAATTATTGGCTGTATTTTATTCGCCCTCCTTTCCGTCTTTTTTTTTCTGACAAAAGTACGTCCAGATCAATAATGCAATTGGTTATGACAATGTGTATTATTTAATCTGACGCAGGTACCTAGATGTAAATGACACATCATAAATCAACACATTCTAGCATCAATTTGGTTTGGTGCTGAGTCTTGAAATGACCCTACTCGGTGCTAAATAATAGCCTCTTTTGCCTTCTCTTCTTTCAGAGACAGAATAAAATGAGTGCCCCAAGAGACCGGCCGGCTAAAGGGTTAGGTGGAATTATGTGAGAGACATTTGCTTTGTTTGGTATCCTGTCCTAACCAGTGGGAGTGGGGTCTAACAATGCAAGCTACAATGCTTGGCTGTTGACAACCTGAGATCTGTATAATATGGTGTCAATCCGATCTGCTTTTGCCATTCTCTCATCACCTCATTCTGACAGGTTTAGCTATGAAAAAGCATTAATGACCAGCACCAACATTCAGCGAAATTGAGGGAGAATGGTGGTACAATGATTACCGCTCTCTACGTCAGTTTGAGTGAGCCTTGGAAGGCTAGTAACAAGTGCAGTAGCGGTTGGCAACATGGGATACCTAATGCCGGTCCACATGCGTGATTCCCGCAAGTGTCAGACTTGCCTCCTTCACAAGTCCAGCTACAGACAGTACAACCAGTATTTGGACGTACGCCCCTACCCCCCTTAATTTTCACATATTCACTGGATATTTACAGTAGTGATCGCCTGATAATCGTATTTGTAGTATTGGCACTGATACTATACGGTCACTACGTGGCAACACCTCTCACGCCGCCACGTGCCCTCCTATAGCCCCTGGCATGACCATAGTCGTAGAAAGACTTACAACTATGTTAGTTTCTACAACCATAATATGGTCGTAAGTCATTCTACAGCCATGTCAGTCGTAGAAAGACCTACGACCATATCATGGTCGTAGAATAACTTACGACTATATCATGGTTGTAGCTGCACGGCCGCTATGCGGCAACAGGTGACGTGGTGCGGGGCTAGCTGGGGAGGCTACGTGGCGGCAGTGGAGACGTTGTCTCGCGGCGGCCGTGTGGCAGCGACTGACGTGGCTCACGGGAGGTGTTGCCGCACGGCGGTCGTGCGACAACAGTACTATATGTGCAAATGCGACTCGCGTGTTGCCATTTCTGCAAATACAAAGTATATGTGTCCTAACAAATGCACCGAATATTAGCGTAAACAGAAAGAAAGCCTGTTCAATTGCCGACAGAGCTCTGCCTATCTTATGTCTCCTCGTTCCCCCTTCAATCCCCACCTATGCTACTGGTATATAAACTCTACTAGCTAGTGTGTGTGTCTATATATATATATATATATATATATATATATATATATATATATATATATATATGCTGATCTTCAGTGGTACGGTATACCTAGAATAGAATGATCATGCAAACCCAGGACAAATTAATGCAACCAACAGGAGATTAACTTATACTCGGATCCATTTTGCTCAACAGTTACTATAGTAATTTGCATGGCATAAAGATGAGTTAGTTGTAGTAGTAGTTGTTGTTGAAAGATTAAAGGAGAGATTTTTCAGGGGATAGCGTGGGCATGGCATGCCTGCATGAGTGGAGGTGGAGGTGGGCCAATGACTCTCAAGTCAACATGCATGCATGAGCAATTTCCACCCGTGTCGGATTTGTCGGCAGTACGTCAGGTCAGTGTGTGTGCAAGGGTAGATTTGAGAAATTAATCCAGCAGCTAGATTTCGATTTCTATAAGATACATTGACAGATAGGAACGGGAACGGGAACGGGAACGGGACATTGATGTTAGAAGTCATTTCTACAGTTAAAAAAAAAAGAGTAAAATTCTAGCAGAGCACAGCTAGTACAGTTCGTGCATGTCTGGATTCATAGCTACCTGCGCATCCACCTACAGTAAAACTACACTGCTGACAGTAAGACCCTACGAATTGAAGCTGATTGAAAGTAATGTGCCTCTAAGGACAAGGGTGGAAGGTACATGCCCTGCCCCCAACCACCCATCTCACCAATCAATCAATCAATCAATAATGCACATCTCTTTCTCTCTCTCTCTCTCTCTCACACAGTCTCTGCATCGTGGGCTTCATTTCCGTATGGACCAATTCGACGAGCGAAAGGGACGGCAGGCAGCCACGTAAAGCATAGCAATCCACGACAACCAGGTATTCATTGCCGTAGATTGCATGGCTTTAAAGTCCAGTCGTACTAACGGCCACTTTAGTTATCTAAATAAGTACATTTTACGTAACCGTGCTATCCTTTTAAAAAAAACTATCATAAAATCATATTTTTAAACATCAATTTCAAAGAACCACACTTCCTTTTGCACAACGTTTAATAAAACCGCACTCCTCTTTGCAGTATAACATTTCACCAAACAACACTTTTAATAACTACCGTTATATCTAACGGGCCTAACAGGATAAGATCACTCGCCAGTCTCGTAAGACTATCGCATTTCCGTTTGATGATATAGATGTAGCTACCACGTTGGATAAGAATTGACAAGTTAGCAAAAATGACTACATGACTAAGGGCGTGTTTGGAACGGCTTCAGCTTCGACTTTTCGCTCAAAAAATCTGGAAGCCGTTCCAAACACCTAGCTATCTGCAGCCCCCATTTCGTATTTACCCCCGAAGTTGAGGGTAAATTACTCGCCGTTTGCCACTGAATAAAAGCCCCCAAACCCTCACGCTGTCTGCCCCCCCCCTACCTCCCCAGCTCCCTCCTCCTCCTCACCCCCACCCACCTCCTCCCCAGCTCCCTCCTCTCCCAGCGCCCGCCTCCCCCCTTCCAGCCGCATCCTCCTCCCTCCTCCCCCGTGCTGGAGTCGCCCAAATCCAAATCTGGAACTCGCCCACCTCCTCCTTACGAGCCACTCACTCCTCCTCCGCCCCGCGGTCGCCCTCCTCCACCTCTCTCCTCCCGCGGTCGCCACCCTCCTCCTCCCTCTACCCCGCACTGGCCCTGGTGTCGGC
Organism: Hsuehochloa calcarea; assembly: GCA_036346395.1. Lineage (NCBI taxonomy): Eukaryota > Viridiplantae > Streptophyta > Magnoliopsida > Poales > Poaceae > Hsuehochloa > Hsuehochloa calcarea. The sequence continues at coordinate 29,290,953 of CM070613.1, forward strand.
CTCCTCTCTCGACCATGTCGCTTCCCTCCTCCTCCCATGACCCCGTGCTGGCCCTGCCATCGGCCTCCTCCCTCCCTCGACCCCACCGCCCAACTCCTCTCCCGACGCCACAACTCCAACTCCTCATGTTGTCATTAGTTGTCATTAAATATTGTTAATTACGTTAAACGGCATGAACCAAGTTATTACTATCCCAAGGTCATTTCAGACATTTTTCATCTCAAAAACTGCAGCTAAACTACCTAAAAGCCAGACAGACAAACACCGAACCTCTTCAGCTCAGTCATTCAGCCGTGCAACCATTCCGTTCTGCAACCCAGCTGAAAGTCGTTTTTCAATAAAGCTATAACTGCACTAAACATGCCCTAAATAGAAAGCCCCACTGAAGTACAATGATACTTGCCAGCCCCAGGCCTAGTTACTTTCTCGCCCCAACTTATGTGGTGGAATGAATTTATTGAGTTCAATTAGTACTAGAAGACTAAGTAGTACTCTATCGATCAGGTTTCACACAGATTTGAACTGGGGATAAAAGATTTGCAGTCTCCTATCTTACCGCTTGGCCATATGCCTCCAAAAACCCGATCTAAAATCAAGAAAATACCAGGCATTCATCCACGTTGTCCTACTGAAACCCCGTTTCTTTTATGGTAAATCTAATTCTACTTAGTTTTTTTTCCAATCCTTTTTTTTAGAATCCCACACATATGCTTAAAACAAATTAATATTAATCAGTGCTATCCTATCCATTTCTTAATTTCTCTTCTGCAATGCAAGAAATTAAGGAAAGACATGTGTACACATGGAGTTAAGGACATGCAAGTGTGATATGCGGATTTTAATAATTGAGCTATATGCATCAAATTCAAATGGGTATAACATCCCCAATTTTGTAACTCAAAAACCCCAGGGTGAAAATAAAATGTGGGATTTATCAATGTATCTATATATATGTGTGTGTGTGCACGCGCGCGCGCCCGCAATGATGGCCTATTGGAATTTTAGAGTTTTTCCGTATTTTTAATTTCTTAAAATCAATTATTAAAATGCAAATTGGTTAAATACAAGAAATCTGCAATTAAATTAAATTGATAATTGAAATTGAATCACCTAAATCAGAAATATGAATTCAAATTTGAATTTGAAATCAAAGGAAATATAAAAGGATTTAAAAACCTCAAATTTAGTTGGGGCTGAATTCCAGTCGGTCCAACCCGTCTTTCCATTTCTTTTTCCTCCTGGGCAGCCCACTCCCAACCTCTCCTCCAGGCCCAGCCGCACCCGGCCTCCTTTCTTCTCACTCCCGGCCCAGCTCGCGTGGCCCACTCGGCCTTCCCCATCACCCCGGCCTATGTGCTCGCCACTGCAACGCGTCTCGCCTCATCACCTACAGCAATACCCCCGCTCTTGTGTGCCGCGTCACCGTCGTGCATCGCCCATCAACACCCATTCCCCGATCGTACCAACACGCGACCCACTCCCTCTGCGTCACGTCGCCCATCACCGCACATGCCGCGCCCTACTGCCCGCGTCACCACACCAGCCCTGCAGCCATTGGTTAGAGTATGGCTGGTATGTTGAACTTAGAAAGGATTTTTAAAACAAAAAACTAAAATCTTTTTAGACTTGGGCGGATGGTAAGTCAGCCAGGTGCGGATAAAAGTACGAGAGTGAGTAATATGAAAGCACCACCCAAGTACACATTTTTAGTACATATACGTACTACAAGATGATCTCATGCCTTTGATTTCTTCTCACACTCAAATCCTATCCATGATCGACACCAACAACTTTACACGAACAACTTTTGATCTATACAATCTAACCAAGTGTTGTATACATGTACAACAAAAAAGGTTGGTGTGTATAGCATTGCCGGGACAAAGGTCAATGGCCTCAATGCTATCTGTCACATTATGCAGGATGAAATACGTCCTCAGAATGAACACTACTGTAGTTCAGAGGACCTATAAATGCCACTGTACGATGGATCAAATTAGTCAGATTCTTCGAGATGCTCAAATATAGATCGCTCCTGTGTCTTCTGAAGAGAGACTGACTAAATGCTTCTTCACTTATTCACCATAGGATTCTTATTTCAAGTCTTCACCGTGTAATTCTCAAACAAGTCACTCCTAGCTAGGCAATCATTTGCGCTCAACACTGTTAGATAGGATGGTGTTTCGGCTTTCTACATACATAATAGATGTACGCGTCCACATGATATATATATATATATATATATATATATATATATATATATATATATATATATAACTCGTGTACTCTGATTTTAACAATCAAAGATAGCGTCACTTTCCTCGCTTACATGGTATCAGAGCGGTGCCGCTCCTGAGCCGCCGCCTCCACAGCTTCCGCCGCGCCGCCCCTGGGAGATGGTCTCATCTCCACGATCTCTCCCGGGGGTTACGCAACCCATAGTTTAAGTTGTGTCACCGATCATCCGATCGGCTGCCAATTAGAGTTTTCCCCGGTCATCTTCAAATCGGATTTTCTCTATTTTTCCAATCATAGATCGGTTTGCGTCGACCTGTCAACGTTTCTCAGCTCCGAACTTCACCGCCTCGGCTTCGACCTCTCCAGCGCCTCCTCTCTTCCGATGACGTCGTGGCGTGACGTGTCGCGCTCGTCGACACGGCCCTCCCTCCACAGCCTTCCGAACACCCCGTCTACCGTCGTCATCACGCCGGATCATCATCGCCGGACCGTCGTCCGCGAGACTTCCATCTTCACCGAATTTAGGTCCAGTCTGAATGTCCACCTTGGCGATATTCCGACTGCGGGGGCCTGTTAGACAGGATGGTGCTTCGGCTTTCTACATACATGATAGATGTACGCGTTCACATAATAGCTGTACGCGTTCACATGGTAGTTGTATGCGTTCACGTGGTAGTTGTAATCTATATATGTGTAGTTCATGTACTTTGATTTTAACAATAAAAGATAGCGTCTCATTTTTTCTCGCTTACAAACACAACAATTAAGAAGGTTTGGTCAAGCAAAAAAGCTGAAAACTCTACCCAGAAAGATCTTACTAGTTGGATTATAGCTAGTTAATTAGTTAGTTTGATGACCAACAGGGCTTGCCATGGTATAGAATTAGTGGAGTGGATTAGAGACAACTAGTCAATTTTGCTGTTCCCACCAATGGTAGCTAGAATATTCAGTAACCATGCACTAGTGCTGTGTGGACGATCCATGATAATAGATATAGAATGCTCATGCATGTTTTTCAGTGATTATATGGAATAGATTAAGCTATCAGTTTGATGGAACAATACTATCTACTATAGTAAACTGCATGCCATAAAGATGAGATTTCCAGGGGTAGGATCTGTAGGATGACGTACTGCTTGAGATCGAGGGTGTGCATGAGATTTCAAGTAGCTAGTCAGTCAGCTTGCATACATTTTCCACCCGTGACTGATTTGCCGGCAGTGTACAAGGATATATACACTGCAATTGACAGGATTTGGACAAGCTAAGCTAGCCCTACCCCTACCCTGTGTGCTAGCCAAGTTTGAGAAATTAATCCAGGAGGATTTCATCAGCAAGCTCGAAGAGCAACATGTGCAAATTAAACTAGTCAGTGAACATGCATGGTGCGCAAGTCTTCAGTCTGAACACCACAACAGATGAGAATGAGAGGACCTACCCCCACAAGGACAAATTAAGCCTCAACTGCCTCACCAAACCATGTTCTATTACGAACGACAATAATGCGAATCTCTCTCTCTCACACACAAAATTTTTCCCCGTTTGGTCAGCCGTGGAATCTCCGTACCAGCACGGTGCCTTAATTAATCGATCGATCGATCATGGTGTACATGCCATGCGCCTGTCCTGTCTGACACCGTGACACGGTACTTAGCAGCCAATCTTGTTTAACCCTGCCGACGATATGTCATGTATGTATGTGGACAATATTGCTTCCCTTGCATTTAACAATTTCGTTTCTGCCATGCAAAAAAAATATTGTATTGCTTGTATTCAAAATATGGCCTTCTCATTTCAAACTCTTGATTTAATTACTAAAAGGATCCAAGTATTTTTTAAAAAAAACGATCGAGCACAGTTCAACCCCAGATTCTCTCAGTATGCAAATGTATAAGAATGTGAGCATTCACTGTTTGCGAAGACATGTGCTTCTCGATATGCTGCTGCATGCTAATGTGCCTATATTTCACCTGAATGAAGAAGTTTTTGATGATGGCTAAGTACATTCTCGATCTTTGGCATCCAAAGTTGGAATGAACAAGGCAAAAAAAAAACAGAATTAGCATTTTTCTTTTTTTAAAAAAAAAAGAAGGTATTATTGAGTTTAATTTTCGGGTCCCAAAGTCCAAATTCTGATTGGATTAGTATACAATTAAGCCCAACAATAGATGCTGCTGGGCTGCACGCTCGGCCCAGTGCATCATGCATGGATGCGGCGGTGTGATTTGGGATTGAATTGGAGACCGAGGAGGCCAGGACAAATACATCAGTCACTACAGCTAGCAGCTTGTACTGCTAGGAAAGGACAGTTGGGTTGGTATGTCTCTCTTAAAAAAACCAGTTTATGCTACTAAAAAGAAGATTATAATTTGTGCTAGCTAGTAGTATTCAAAAAATGTGCAAGCTAAAATCCTTCTTGTTCAGTGTGCAGTCTGCATTCCACCAAGAACACGTACGATAAGAAGGACATTAAGATGGGGGAAAGGGCCGGTTAATTTTGTGTTATCTCAATCTCAAGAAATCAAATGATTGCTAGCTCTTGGTAAAGAGGTACTTGTTATGAATAATGCTTGTATTCAATATAAGGTTAATGGGCCAATATATATATACAAGAAGATGTTACAGGTAAGGAAAATAAAATAATATCTAGAGTCATATTCTATCTCTAATATATATCTCTAACACCCCCCTCAAACTCACGGTGGATCAACAACACTGAGTTTGAAGAGATAGAAACCATGCTGTGCTCGAGTCTGGGCCTTCGTGAAGAAATCCGCTATCTGAAGCTCTGAAGGCACATACTGAAGAGCAATCACCTGATCATGCACACAAGACCTCATGAAGGAAGCATCAACACCAATATGCTTGGTGAGCTCATGCTTCACAGGGTCACGGGCAATACTGATAGCACTTGTACTGTCTGACAAGAGAGGAGTCGGTGTAGTAACAGAAAAACCAAAATCCTCAAGTAACCACCGTAGCCAAGTAATCTCTGCTGTCAAGAGAGCCATAGCACGCAACTCAGCCTCTGCACTCGAACGGGACACTGCAGTCTGTTTCTTCGTCTTCCAAGCAATAAGCGAACCACCAAGAAAAACACAGTAAGCAAAGATAGACCGGCGATCAGAGGGATCGCTGGCCCAAGTAGCATCCGAATAAGCTCAAGTCAGAGCGGTGGAGCGTGGAAAGAAGAGACGGCGAGAGATAGTCCCACGAAGGTATCGCAGAACTCGAAGGTGGCTGTAGTGGACCTGAGTGGGAGCAGAAACAAACTGACTCAGAATGTGAACTGGATAAGTGATATCCGGACGAGTAACAGCAAGGTAGACAAGACTCCCAACAAGGTGGCGATAGCGAGTCGGATCAGAAAGAGGCTCGCCATCAGAGGGTCGGAGGTGAACATTGAGCTCCATAGGAGTCTCAACAGACGACGTCGATGAGGAGGCGCGATCAAGAAGATCTGAATATACTTCTCTTGGGACATAAAGAAACCATCTGGAGTGGAAGTAACCTCAATCCTAAGGAAGTAACGAAGAGGACCAAGATCCGACATAAGAAACTGCTCACTAAGACGAGCCTTGACAAAGGCAATGTACTCAGAGTCATCTCCGGTAATGATCATATCATCAACATACAGAAGGAGAAGAGTCCGACCACGAGACAAAGTGTGGACAAAGAGCGCAGGATCATGATCACTTGCTGAAAAGCCAGCAGCAGTGACCACAGAGGAGAAGCGCTCAAACCAGGCACGAGGGGCTTGCTTAAGGCCATAGAGAGAGCGAAGGCGGCATGACCATGCCCTCGAGGCAGAATACCCAGGGGCCGATGCATGTAGACCTCCTCACGCAACTCGCCATTAAGAAAGGCATTCTTGACATCAAGGCGAGAAAACAGACCGGTGGCGAACAGACGCCACCGAAAGAAGAGTGCGGACAGTGGTCATGTGGGCCACAGGAGCAAAAGTCTCGTCGTAGTCACGACCATGCTCCTGCTGGAAGCCACGAGCAACAAGACGCGCCTTATAGCGCTCAAGAGAGCCATCAGAGCGAGTCTTAATCTTATAGACCCACTTACATGTGATAGGACGAGAGTGAGATAGAAAAGGAATAAGATCCCAAGTACCAAGATGCGCTCGAGGCGCAATCTCTCGGCCATGGCATGCTGCCACTCAGGATGAGTAACAGCATCCCGGTAGGAGGCAGGCTCACAAGTAGCTGCACCAGCAAAGGCAAAACGGGCAGGGGGCCGAATCGACTAGCGATCGCGGAGAGCGTAGCGAGGAGAAGACGGCCCATCAGGGGAAGATGAAGCATCAGAAGAAGATGAAACATCAGGAGAAGTGGGCTAATCTGGAAGATCCTCAATACGAGGTCGACGAGTGTAGACGAGTGTAGTGGGGGGAGCCTGAGGAGCCGCAGGAGACGAAGCAGGCGGCGACAATGGCGGAGAGGCCACATGAGAAATATGTGGAGACTCAGTGGGACGGGTGGACGAGGGCATGACAGAGATAGGTGTATCTGGAAAAGTCAAAAAAGACAGAGACTCCACAGAGGAAGCCGAAGGAGAGACATGACGTGGGTAGAAGGGACGAGACTCGTCGAAAGTGACGTCCCGAGAAATCCGCATCCGTCGACCAACAGGATCCCAGCACCGATAGCCCTTGTGCTCGGCACTGTATCCCAGAAAGACACACTCAACAGACTGAGCAGTTAGTTTGGTGCGTTCTCGAGGGGCGAGGAGAACGTAGCAAACGCAGCCAAACAGACGAAGGGTAGAGTAGTCAGGAGGGAGACCACAGAGACGCTCAATAGGGATTGCGCCCTGAAGAGCAGAAGAAGGCTGGATGTTGACGAGATAGGTGGCAGTGGAAACAGCCTCCGCCCAAAAATGAGGTGGGATAGAGGCGGCAATCATCAGGGCACGAGCCGACTCAAGAAGGTGACGATGCTTGCGCTCAGCAACACCATTCTGAGCATGAGCACCAGGACAAGAGAACTGAGCGAGAGTGCCCTGCTCGGCAAGGAAGCTGCGCAGGTGATGAGAGAGGTACTCGCCAGCAGAGTCAGCACGAAAGACACGAATAGGAGTGGAGAACTGTGTGCGAACCATAGCGGCAAACTGTTTATAGATAGACAAGGCCTCACTACGAGAAGACATGAAATATATCCAAGTGTGACAAGAGAAATCATCTATAAATAGGATATAGTATCGATGACCCCCTTTCGAAACGAAGGGAGCCGGACCCCAAACATCAGAATGAACAAGATCAAAAGGACGCTGAGACACTGACTCACTATGAGGATAAGGAAGCTGAATCTGTTTGCCTAACTTACAGCCCTGACAATCTAAAGATACGTCTCCTGAGACAGATCCCAGAAGACCACGACGAACTAAGGACGACAGACGAGATCCACACAGATGGCCAAGACGGTGATGCCACTGCTGGAAAGAGCCTGTAGACGGAGTGACAGAAGCGGAGAGACTGGCAGCGACGGTGGCAGCGGAAGGAAGGTGAAGCCAGTCAAGCTCCCAAAGACGCTGTGCGTCAAGACGCCGAGGCCGAACCAACCGAGCTCCGTGTGGCGGTCTGAACACAACAAGAGTCGAGTCGAGAATGACTCGATAACCAAGATCGATGTCGCCCGTGCAGAAGAAGTCGCATGGTAAGGCGAGGAACATGAGCAACAGAAGGAACATGGAAAGATGAGTTGCTTAGGGGTCCTCGACCAGAGACAGGAAGAGAGGTACCATCAGCAGTAAGAACACTGACAGGAGATTCAAGAGGTGTAATGAAGGACAGAGTAGAAGAATCAGGAGTCATGTGAAAAGATGCTCCAGAATCAAGAATCCACGAGGAGGTGCTGGACTGTGGAGGTGGTGGTTTCGCGATGCAGAAGAGTCGATGAGCGTAACCGATGAACTCGTCGAAGGAGAACCTGAAGTAGCAAGCAGGCGTCGAAGTCTGGCTATCTTCTGCTCAGTGAGAGAAACTGCTGAAGGAGTTGATGTAGACGTCGATGTAGAAGCACCAGTGCCGGTGCTAGTAGAAGAACGACGTGAAAGATACCGCTGCTTCTTATAGCACTGGAACTTAATGTGGCCGACATTGTCGCAGTAGGAGCAGTGAGGACGGCCACCGCCAGATTGAGGGCGACCACCACCACTTGTGGCAGCCGCTGGAGGAGGTAGTGTGCTGAAGTGTGGAGTAGCACCACGTAGGCGAACGGAAGCCATTGGTAGGCAGCCTGAGACGAGGGCGACGGCCGGTCTTCAACCGGGGAGAGGAGGCCGACTACAGCGGCGGCGGGGAAAGAGGTAACCCTAACGCTCTGATACCATGTTATGAATAATGCTTGTATTCAATATGAGGCCAATGGACCAATATATATACACAAGAAGATGTTACAGATAAGAAAAATAAAATAATATCTAGAGTCCTATTCTATCTCTAATATATATCTCTAACAGTACTAAACAGGTTGGAGGCTTGGAGCACGTAGCCTGCATTCCCTGAAGACATTTGGTACGCTGAATCAGCTGTGTCACATTATATATTGTAGGATGAGACACGTATATCTGCAAAATGAAACAACAATTCAGGTCACTGTGTATGCTCAGATATATTTTCTCCAAGTCTTCACTCCTCACTATCTAATTAATTATTAAACAAGTCAGTTTTTACCTACGCAATGATCTGTGCTCGATACACAAATTAATTAAAAGCTTTGGTCCTACAGGTGATCCTTTTGTTTGTCCTAGATTGAGACTGGCTCCTCACGCATGGCATGAATGCATGCACCTTGACAATATCATAGCCAAGCCAACCATTTCACAAGTACGAATAACTAGTAAAGAAGCTTCTCCTCCCCACAACCATTTCTGAAGAACTCATCAAGCAAAACATGGAAATCATTCTTGCTTGATGAACGACGGAGCTTAGGTTTGTCTGTGTTGGCCCATTAATGACACGAGGCACGTACTCAACTACTCGAGCTCTGTAAGATCCAATTCTCATTCTAATGTCTTTGCATTCAACAAGTAACATCGGACAGGTCAAATTTTTAGTGAGGCCATGTAATTAAGCCCTTGCTTAGTACACAGCACAGAGAGGACACCTGTCTTGACTAGACAGCTTAGGAATCTAGTAGGTCAGGTCTTCCATTTGGTAGCATTAGTTGTCTTGTACTACTTCGGGCTGGTTTAAAATTGCTTTGTAATGCTTTATGTCATTAGGTGCACCAACATATATACTATTTGGATCCTACTGTACCATGTGATGTGAGTGAAGCTAAATGTGTTTCACATCTCTGACTCTCAACCACGGTTCAAGAAGCCGCTTGTTAGATAATTTCATTTTGCACTTTGCTTAGTCTTCAGTTTTATTCGGTCGTGCGCGTAGTGCTTGCATGTAGTCGTTTAGCATGCAGTTTGCAGTCTGCGTGTTTAACTTTGTTTGTTTTTTGTTCCTACTGTTCATCATCTAAAACTTTCAAAGTTCAGAGAGAACTTTTAGAGAAAACTGCAGAGCAGTGCCGATTGTGTCTGACAATTGGTATCAGAGCGAGATTCAATGTGAGGAGGGTGCTCACCCGGCGCCAGCGGCAGGGCATGGTCCGACGCTGGTGGCGCAACATGGTAGCCAGCGGGGAGGCCTAGCCGAGCAGTGCTCGGCTCGGTCGGGCGACGGCGACTCCGGGGCAAGTGGCAGAGCATGACGGCTTAGGTGATATACAAGAGCGGCGGCGGCACTGCCGGCACAGCGTCGTCGAGGGCGTCGGTCAAGGTACAGGTGTCGAGGAAGGAGGTGAACCGGGCGCGGAAGGAGTATAAGTGCATCAAGGTCTGTGAGACCTCCGCGATGCAGCTGTAAGAGACGCCCAGCAACCTCGTCGACCTGGTGCATGTGGAGCACGACAACGACGATGTGGGCAAAGCGAAAGCGGTGTCCGCGCAGCACTTGCCAAGGCGGCGCGCAAGGTGCACGTATGGACGCGGAGGCGCTGAACCCGTTTTCATGGCCACATCCTATGTAAGTGCATATAGTTGAGTCCATGCATGTTGTACGCGTGAGTTCTTGTGTTAGATGTGTCCATAAGAAAGTGTTTGTGCAGAGTATTCGCGTGTCTTCTTGTGTTAGTTGTGTCCACGAGAAAGCGTGAGGAATCAGGAGTGTGTAAGCTTCGGTCTGAGTCTCCGTCGCCGTCAAGTTGTGTCACCGGCGAAAGACAATTAGAGCTGAGGTAGGGTCGAAGTCACCAGCGAGGTGTGTCACCGGCAGTGAAGAAGTGAAAGACGTCGGCAAGTTGTGTCACCGGCGGTATGGTCAGCAAAAAGAAGGCAAAACTTCTGGAAGATGCGTTAGAAGATCGGTTTTCAGATGAGGAGTAAGCCATGTCAAGATTAGGGGAGAGATTGTTGGAAATAATCTTGACCATATATCTAGTTGTGTCAATAAGTCTTCTGAAGTTGGCTCCGGTCGGAAGTCTTCTTCCTAAAGATCAGATTGCAGATGTGCTGAAGCCGTTTGGGCGAGCTCATTTCCTGAAACTGAGGAGTAGACACGGGATGATGGAGGTGCAGCGAAATTAGGGAGTGTTTGTTAGATAATTTCATTTTGCACTTTACTTAGTCTTCAGTTTTATTTGGTTGTGCACGTAGTGCTTGCATGTAGTCGTTTAGCATGCAGTCTGCAGTCTGCGTGTTTAACTCTGTTTGTTTTTGTTCCTACTGTTCATCGTCTAAAACTTTCAAAGTTCAGAGAAAACTGTAGAGCAGTGCCGATTGTATCTGACACCGCTTAGGTGATCGGCGGTGGCATGCTGCCGTGACTTCGACGAAGTTGGCCGCCTAGGACCGGTCCAAGGCGGCCTGGGTGGCGCTTGGTGAGGCGGCGATGAGGGGCTGGGAGGCGGAGTATTGAAGCAGAGTTGAGCCCAACCCCAACCCCAACCACATCGCGCTACGGTTCGAGAACCCCGCATCCTGCCTCCCCTCGCCGTCGAATCGAGCTCGCTGTCGGTGTTCCCGTCATCCTCTCTGCCGCCAAATCTAGCTCACGCCCGCCATCTCCACCACCGAATTGAGGTATGTGCCACTCTCTGCTCTTCGCTTTGCTCCCATGCCCGCGCTGCCCTCACTCCCCTCTTTGCTCCCCCCCATGCGCCTTTGCTCTCTGCTCCCTGCTCTCTGTGCCGCTCCCCTCTCTGCTCGTGCACCGCCCTCGCCTCTGCTCTCTTGTGTTGTGTTGTTGTGATGTGTTGTTGTGTTGTACTTTTGTTAATTAATTTCATAATTTGTCTATATGTATAAATGTGTGAAGTATACATGCTAAAATGTGTGACATGTTATTGTTAATTTGTTTAGATGCCATCTGTTGCTTCCGTGGGTACGATAAGTTCAAGCGTCCTTAAGAGGAATTCTGAAGATATAGGTTGGGAATTTGGATGACATATTTGAATGTGTTGAAACACTTTATCATGGTAACGATGAAATGCAAGCTCAAGTGCTCAATGAGGACTTGCACAAGTTTAAAGATCAAGAAGATGCATTTTGGAAACCTACCGCCAAACTTGGATATCAAAAAAGCAATTTTAATCCTGGTAAACTTGTGCTCACAATCATGATTTCAACTAAATGCATGCATATTTGACCATTTGTCTTGTACTAATATATATCCTTCTACTCTTCCTAATGTCTAGCTACTTGGTGGTCTACTTTTGGATATCAGGTTACTACCTTGCAAAGAATAGCCGTAAGAATCCTCTCCTTAACCTCGAGTTCATCCGGATGTGAAACAAATTGGAGTGTTTTTGATATGGTAAGTCTCAACTCTCAACTATCAACTATAAAGTATGAACTATCTCATTTTCAAGATGTCAACTATCTAACTTACTACACCCAACTTTGCAATTTGTATATGCATTTAAAGAGAATAAATAGGCTAGATGTGAAACGTCTCAACAATCTAGTCTATGTTCAATTCAATGCAAGATTGTTGAGCAGAAAAGAGAAGAGCAATGTGAAGAACATTGTTGTCATTCTAGCTTCGGATGCTACGCAAGATAAATGGTGGAACATTGAAGGTGATGATGATGATCAAGAGGTTGAGGTCGGTACGGAGCTTACATGGAAGCTCATCGATGAAGCATTTGGGACTAGTGAAGCCATGCATCATCACGTAGGAATGCAAGAGTGAGAGGCCTCTATGAAGATGATTTCTCGTCCGATTCCAAAGAGGATATCAATAAGGGGGGCATTGAGTTCGAATCCGACAAAAATGAACTGGTTGTTACCAAGAATTACGAGGAAGAGGACGAAGATTGAGTCATGATTGACAGATTGGGTCATATTGTCATGAAGCCTGAACTAACTGTACTATATTTATGAAACAAAGCACATATTTACTACTACTACTACATCATCATCATCATCATCATCATCATCATCGATTCATCATGTCCATAGGGACTCTTTCTTGAGGCACGCCTCCTGCAGCATCATAGCAGTACTCCCTGCAGAGCCGAAGCCCATCAGGTGATGATGAGCGGCACTAGTGCTCAACGTGTTCATCAGGCCATTCTGCATGATCAGGCTGTTGTAGGCCTTGTCCTCCATCCGCTGCTGTTCCTGCTGCTGAAGTTGTTGCAATGCAGAGGCAGGCGTTTGTCCATCGTGCTGCATCTGAATGCGAAGTATCTCGGCCTTCGCGACGGCGAGCTGCATCTGGAGCTGGGAGACCTGCTGCTGGAGGTAGGAGATGGCGCCGACGCATCCATAGACGGGGTCCCTCATGCGCGCGTTGGCCTCGTACACCAGGCTGCTCACCGCGTCCGCCCTCTGCTGAGCCGGAAGCTCCTGGAACACATGCAGCGATTGATCCTTCAGCCGGTTCATTTCGACATGCACGCACGCAGGATGGGATCAAGGATCGAGACGAAACCAGGCAAGAACAAACCTGAAGCATCTTGCTGACATTGCTGGCGCCGAAGACCTTGTGGACGATGGCGAACTTGCGGGGGTCCTCGGAAGGGAAGTAGGGCGCGAACACGCACTCCTTGGTGCAACGCCGCCGCAGCAGCTTGCACGACGCGCACGGCGTGCTCGCGGTGCCGGCCATGGCTATAGGTGCCTCCCGGCCTGCTGGCTGTTTCCTCTCCTCAGGGGCTGAGAGATGACTGCAAATTAAGGCCGGGAAGGAAATTAAAGGGGGAGAGTCATCTTCCTCCTCCTCTTCCTTTTCCTCTTTTATAGAGGAGAGGAGAGGAGAGATCCAGGGCAAGTGTAGCTCAGTTAGGTGTGGAGATGGGAGGTTGTTGCAAGCTCTCCCTAGCTAAGTCACGACAAACATGGTAAATCAATCACCATTATATATAGCTCGTTAATTTTGTATAGTGATCCTATCCTATCATGGTAACGAGCTACGTACGCGTTCCTGCTGGATCACTCGCATCGCATCGGTGTGGCCCGTGTTGAAATTCCACTCTCTTCCTTTCGCTTCACGCGGCAACATATATCGCGGACTCCAGAGCAAGCTATTTCACCTCTGGTATCCCATGCATGTTCAGAGTTGACCTTGAGGCGAACGAAACACTGCTCCGATCCGTCTCGTCTGGCACACGCTGCTAAACTTGTTAATTAGCTCCGTGTTTATGAGGTGCAAAAGTCAAGTACTAAACGTTAAACAGCCGTAATACTATATATACGCTTATGTAAGCAAGCTACTCGTAGCAAGTAAAGCAGTGTATATAGGCTTGAAGACCATTGAGGTGAGAGAGATGGATGCAGATTGCAGGCAGGGTCTGCATGACCGTTTTCTCTTTTTCTGCGCATCCAGGGGAAAGGGGGTCTACAGTAGTGGCAATAGACGGTAGATATCGCTTTCTTTCTAATATCACGTAGTAAGTAATACAGGGAATCCAAGTCCCAAATTCACGTGGTCACCTCCTTTGTCTCCTTACTTTAGCCTCAATCCTCGGGGTACTAATGTAAGAGACTCACTAACTAGAAATAATACAAATGAGAGATGCTCCTAGCTATTTGTTTATCCGCTACTCATATTGTCGAGATCAGGAAACCTGACACGTACTACGCCGGAACAATACGCTTCGTTCGTCTCGGTGGCTCCCTTGCCGTAAGGCCATAGCAGCAACAAGAAGATTAGCTAGGGATTTGTTTGTCGTGCGCTACAACGGTACATGCATCGTATAATAGAAGCATATCTTGATAACAGTACGCATTGTGTTGAGTAGTTAGCTAGAGACAAGAAATCCGTCGTGTCCAAGTCTAACGCCAGTGGGCCTCCTCCACTTGTCGCGGCCTCTACCGCCCAGGAGATGACCTGTGGTAGAAACAAAATGCATCAAGGCCTCGCACCACACCAGCTCGCGATGCAGACTCTGCAACAAATTTCATGTTAGAGGAGCAACACTAGAAGAAGAGCATAGCAGTATCAATCTGTCGACACACAGTCTTGCATCGATTTTTCCTTGTGTGTAGATGTAGAAGCACAAGATGCAATTTTGTTTCTTGTGTAGAGCAACATCCTCTTGGGACCGTCCGTACGACAAGCTTGCGTGACAATCCTCTGGCAAGACGGGCTTGTCTCCTATATATGGACCAGTTTTCTCACTGCATTTCCGCCTGACAAAGGCATTACCTGCGGTTGCTATCCCAAATCTTCAACCATGCATACATGTGGATCATGCCATGCGGCGCCCGCCTCGGTCACAACAACCGCGGCTGGCCTCCACCGTCAAATAAGTTGCCGACAATGTTTCACCGTTGCAAAGTACTGGATTTTGCAAAGACAAAACCCCGATCCATCACATGCATGGTTAGGTAAGTTTATTAGACAAAACGACTAGTGATCCACATGACAGGCTGACCTCTCATTTGGTACCCTCTTATCATGGTTATTTCCCAAGCTCTCTCTCTCTCTCTCTCTCTCTCCCTCCTAGGACACTGAAACATGCACGTGTTGACGACTTGTTCCCACGTAAACTCTTGCAATTGGATAGAGGCTCTAAGATTCTATCAGGATGGTCCTGGACCACTGGCTAATGCTAGGTTCATGTTTTGTGAATTGCAGTTAAGATCTGGACTCACATCTCATGTGCTCTGGGATCAGACTTCAGAGTTGGGTCTATCCGTCTATGGCACTGCCCACATGTCTAGTGCCTTTCAAGTACCTGACATTCCAAGGTAACTCACATGCTTACTTCTCACTACAAACCTTCTAGATTTCCAGGCGCGCCCAATAGATTTGTCTACTCATCCATCAGATGAAATGTCTTAACGCTCAATGAAACGTAGCTAATGCCATGTCTTATGATATATATTTTTTCTGTTGTTCTTAATAACACCTTTCCAGGAATAAACAATGCAGCATTTCACAAGAAATTATCTCAAACGAGAATAAAATAATTCGCAAGCATTGTTTGCCAACTCGGCAGCCCGGAGTAGATTTTTATTTCACATGTCCCAGTGCAGATATGAAAAGCATTTTAAAAAAAAATCACTCGAGCTTATTGCTCTGCACATGACAACATTCAGCGAATATGGAAAATAGCAACTTACTTTCTCATGGAAATAGTAGCAAAGGAGGCAACTAACATACTCATTACGTCGGATCCAAATGCTCGTTCCTGAACTCAACATCAAATCTCCAGTACACAAAAAAACTCGCCTAATTGAATTTGAGATAAGAAAGTAAAATTCATAATCTTTAAGGATATTAAGCATGGCTGTGCATAGTTAGCCACATTTCATCTAATCATATTTAGCAGTAGTCAATCAGCGAGAATAGTGCAATATGTAGTTAAAGAATAAAGACTATAATAATGGAATCAGCAAACTTTTACGGCGAATATGCCAATGATGTGATTGACTTGTTATTAAACTTTTGGTCTAAAACGAGAGGTGACAGTCTATTCACAGTTTTCTTTTCAGGAATACAATGCTCTGAAAGTAAGCAAGATGCGTTAGTTTTATTTTGGAGGACGAGTGTTAAGTTGGGCCTGGCACAGTATTTGAAAGCGACAAATGGTAAAACAAGAGTTCCGCACAGCACATGCGTGATGCTGCTTAGTGCTTACCAACGAAAGTGAGGATGACTCGCATGCACATGCTACCAACACAAGCCCCACGTATCCATTCTACATAACCGTATGTATGTAATAGACATAGTTATCTTACAAAGAGAAAGTTTGCAGTGGTCCTGTTTTGATCAAAGAACTAATCATTGCAATCTGGTAAGCACACATACGGAGGTATGGATGTATTTAAGGAAGAAAACAAGTTAATGATGGGAAGTAATATCTTGAGCTATCAAGGAGATAGCCAGCAAAGACCCAAACCAGAAGAGATTAAACAAAATCCATATTGGTCCTATGCTAAACTAGGTACTAGACTGACAAGTTCAAAGGTAATGTTAGGAACCAAAAGAGTAAACCTAAGGCATAAAATTCGCCTCTTATGATATCAAAAACAGCTCGTATGAAAGGTCATGTCACTCTTCTCAGTCTTGGGGAAGATGTCACGCCAAGATTGCTTCAAACCTCTTCCAGGTTCCTCTCCCAGCTACGCAGTAGTTTATGTTTGTTCCTTGTCTTGATCCCTAGCCTAAACATCGATCTTCCTGGTAACTTTGATTTTCCTGAGTGCAAATTGCACTTTTCATGAACCCCCCAAGCATTGTTATCAAGGCGTCGCCTAAGCGACGCTTAGGCAGTAAGGCGGTCAACAGTGCATCGCCTCGCCGTCGCCTTGCCATGGTTGCGTAAGGCGTCCGCTTCACCGACAAGGCGTCGCCATGGCGTCTCCAAGGCGGCAGAAAGCTCCAAGGCGACCGCCATAGAAGGGGTGGAGGAGATATAGAGATGGCAGTCACGGGATGAGGGGAAAGCATAAAACCTGCTTGCGTGGAGCCGAGCGACCGAGAAGACCTAGCGCCGCCTCCATCCCCATCGCGGCCTCCATCCCTGAAGCGGCGCGCCGGCGACCATCTGCTGCGCCACCGTCCTGATCCAGGTATGCTCCATCGGTCCATCCCCTCCCTCCCCGGTCTCCCTCCCCGGCTCCCCCTTCTCCCCGCCGGCCTCCCCCTCCCTCCCTTCTCCAACTTGAAAAATGCGTTTACACCATAAAATTTACACAAAATCAACTGGAATTTATTGGAAATGATTCGGTGTGTAGAGAACCTAATTTGTGCACATTGGCCGGCCTAGGTGCACAGATGGCCCCCATAGCCTTGTAGAGAATGATTTCGTAAAAGTTTGGTATTTGGAAGTTCAACCTCGCGTTCACACCATAAATTTTTCACAAAATTGTCTAAAATTTGTTGGGGATGATTTAGCGTGTAGAGAAGCTACTTTGTGAACACTGGTGGACCTAGGTGCATAGGTAGGCTCCACAGCCTTGTAGAATTCCAAATGACATCCAAACAGAAAAATTGGATTTTGAATTGGCTTGAATCAAATTCAAATTCAACTAGAATAGGATTTGGAATCCAATTGAATTAATTAAATTAAATTCTAGGCAGACAAACGGGGTGTAATAGAAGATCCAGTGTCCTGAGTTGCATTGCGTTCAAGAAATGTTATGCCAATCCAACAGAATTACGAACATGGATTTGCCCGAAGACAGAACTGTCGTAATTAATGTAGCAATTAACTAAACATATGCACCTTAAAACATAAAATAAGGCATTCAAGTAGTCAGATTATGATTCTCCATTATCTAAACATGTATCCCCACTCTTGGCATTTAATTTACTTGTCAAATTAAAGCAATATCAGTTTCCCGACATGTAATTTACACTGTTCATGGCATTACAAAACTCACCAGAACGCAGTGCAGATAATGACTTGGCCAAGTTTTGGAGCCCTCTTATATAATTGATCCTATCCTTCTTCAGAATGGAATTGGTAGAGTCCAAGTATCCCAGGTGGCTGGGGTGAATGTGCACAAGAGCATTTGCCAAAGCCTAAAATTACATAATGAAGTAGTAAGAAACATAAACATATGGGATTAACACTAGAATCAAGGGTTTATACACATAAAGTTAAAGTTCAAGCAGTACAATACACTCCAACAAAATTAACTACAAACAGCTGATTAGATTGGCATGATAGTCATAATACAGTCTAAAGTAAATTGGCTAGATGAGACAGTATTTTGTGCTAACTGCTAAAGAATGCAGACTACAGAATGCAGATCAGTGCCATTCTCCAGAGGGCTCCATACTTATCTGTGTTCGGTTGTGCAAACAATACTAGTATACGACCAGTACAAATAGCATACAGTCATCAAACACCTTTCGTCACTTCATTCAAAGCATGTGCGGAGAGGTGGTGCTTTTCCTGCTGAATAAATCAATCGGTTTCAACTTAAGGTATACAACTATGCTCTATGAGTAATAAGTCTGGATACTGAAGTATGTGAGTGATGCAAGGTCTTTTTAAGAGCGCTTTTTACGCCTGCTTGACCCAGGCTAGTTTGAACCCAGGCCAAGCACTTGGGACACCCAAGCCCCCACAACTAGGAAGTTGGAACACATCCTGTGAGTACCGCAACATGGCATTACTATTTCCTGAGAGAAATATTTCAAGTTTACAACCATTATTGGAATTTTTTTACTTTTGTCTTATGCAAATATTATCATACATCAGTTTTATTATCAGAGACGATAAAAAAAAAACTTACACATGAGTGTAAGTTTTCCAATAAATGGTATCAGCTACAAATAGTCTACTTAAAGGCATATAAAAATGTAAAACAGGTAGGAGAAGAAGGGGCATACACATTTGCTTGCTCTTATGTGATCAGATTGCACAAGCTACTGTATGATTAAACAGCCATTCCAAGATGTCCACTGTTTCATACTTCTAAATTACTACCAAATTGTGTTCTTCACACTATTGAACCTAATTACAGTGGTGTGAGCTGTGGAGTCATTTTAGTTGGGACTATAGCCATACAAGGAACAACACCACACTACCACAGATATGACAAGCAATCAACATGCCAAAATCTTAAGTTTCCTTCAGACACAAATCATGAAAAGCGAAGGGAAGGGTCACTACAGCTGAATCTAATTACCTTGGAAGCAATAGTGTAAAACCCATTGTCAAGAGAGTCCTTTGCAAAAGTTAGCCATTCCTCGTAGGACACGTGCAGATCAAGGTCGTCGGAGTATTTGGCATCTCGCAGAACCAGCGCTTCGTATCCCATAGCAAGGCAGCTCTAGCAGTGTACATGAAGGGAATTGGTGAAATAGCAGAGAAGAAGACACAACTAAGGGCAGGAAGAACATGCAGCAAGTACAAAAAGCTAAAATGCTACCATCAATTCGTGCGAGAATCATACGATAAATGCATCATGATCGATGAATGTCGTGTGCTAGTTTCTATCAAACATGCTGCAATTTGAAAGAAGAACAGGCACGATTATATAATGAACTGAAGCACAAAAACTGCATCCAAATTAAACCCTAGCAGAGCAAACAAAAATACCACACTATACCCCAACCGCTAATCCCCTTCCCAACATCAGCGCTTGATCACCTCGACATCACCCACCAGGACGCAGGCGCGCGCGAAGAAGTCAGAGATGGAGAGCCTCGTCCCCTCCTCCTCCACCGCAGCCGCCGCGAATGCCTCGGCCGCGTGCTGTGGCAGCAAACTCCGGGCGGATGAGCGAGTCTCGAGCAGCGTGGCGACGTCGCCGCCTCCAGAACCCGGAGGTCCTCGTCCCCAAAACGGAAGGATTGACTACAACTATCTAGAGGACGAAACGGAAGGATCTAGAAGCTTGGATGGTACCTGTGGTGGGAGAGGCGGGAGGCGAAGAGGGAGAGGGCGTCGGGGAAGGGGATGGCGGCGGCGTCCCGCGCCGCCTCCGCCTCCTTCCCTGCCAGTCGCTTGTCGTACTCGTGAGGTACGATTTGATTTGATTTTGATTTCAAATTCCTTTCGAATCTAACAAGTAAGTATTTATTTGTATTCCTCCTCGAGACGCTTTGGTATCGGGTGGGCCTAAATGAGATGCAGTTACAGTATTGGGCGGCTGCATCAGAGGCCCATATGCACTGGGACCTGTGTAATCGAATTAATTAATTCATATGCCACTAAAATTGGAAATTTTAATCAAAGATTCTCTTAACTTTGTTTTTTGTTATTTAATTCGTATCACTTTTGTTTTCGAACTTGTACATGTCTTGTCATTTGGTTGCTATCTCGAATATTAATCCTCCCAACAAAAAACTTTAATGTTAACCCATTACAACAAGTTGTCTTGTCTGCTGACCATTACAGTAAGACTAGGATCCAGTCAGATTATCTCCTAAATTTAGCACCATAATTGTGGTACATCGATTCTCTGGCTGATGACCGAGTTTGATTCTCCACGGCCGCTGGTTAGGCGGGTTATGTATACAGATTTTCCATTATGATTTTCGTATTTATAGCCCGTGAGTTATAAGCCTTAACATGACTTGTTCGCTCTAAAAAATAAATAGCAGTCACGTGATGTGGAACATGGATTTAGTAAATTCAAAATCAGCTGTGAATTTACTGTACTATTCTCTAGATCAATAAATAGTACTTACAGATATATCACTAAATCATTTTTAAATTCCGTGCACCCACAGGCCAAATAATAATAATTTTTTTTTTAAAAAAAAGGCTTGAAAACACGAGGCCAGCTCACTCGTAAGAAAAACAAGAGTGCGTGAGGATGGCCGATCTGAACTTTTGTCAGGTAAGGAGCAGTACAAAGGGG
Organism: Hsuehochloa calcarea; assembly: GCA_036346395.1. Taxonomy (NCBI): domain Eukaryota; kingdom Viridiplantae; phylum Streptophyta; class Magnoliopsida; order Poales; family Poaceae; genus Hsuehochloa; species Hsuehochloa calcarea. The sequence goes on from CM070613.1 coordinate 29,311,968, forward strand.
GAAATACAACGGGCAAAACAGGCAGGAGGCTAGCCAGCACAATCACCCTGAATACCTTGTAATTTTGTCCGCTGGGATAATTAATTATATGTAGTACCAATCGAGAAGAATGGGGATCTGCGCTTTCAAACAGAGACATATATTACACAAAAAAATATTGCTTGTTCGGAATTAGACACAACCCCTTCAGACGGGCAGGGAAATTAAAGTGAAATCTCTGTCAAGCCAAAGATACTGATCTAATCTGAAGCTATCAAAACAAGTCTTCGATGGGGATCCAAACAAGTCGTTAATGAGATGCATGGAGCTGGCACGGGTGCTCAGCTTTGACTAATGAGCATTAGAGGAGTATCAATCTGAAACAAATCGATCAAATCATTGACCGGAGCTCGGCTCGTTGGAGAAGGATAAGATAGATGAACGGAGGTAGCAATAGCAATAGCATAAAGGCCATACTAGTTTATGGCGAGGAAGAGAGGCGTGTGCAAGATGACCAATACTTACGTGGTGGATGATAAGGATGGGTGTGGTGGCCAAATCTGGTCCACAGCGCGCGTGAGGCCGCCACACGTAATTCACGGGAAAGCCTCCAGAACTTGCCTGTCAGACCTGTGACTTGTCCGGCCTTTGCTCCAGACTTTTCTGCCATCTGTCACGAGCATATCCTGCACCATCTTAGCCCCCTACCCTCCCCCTCTCTCTCTCCTATTTTAACCCTTTTTTTCTATTCTATTTCAGAAACGATCCATGCAAAATGACTCTTTCTTCAGCGTACCTGTCAGCCCCGTAATAGTTGGTGCTGACATATTGTGCCATGTTTTTTATTATGTGATCAATTAAACTGATATTTTTGTAAGTTTCGGTTTGAGAGAGATTGGAGCACCGAAGATAAGATTTTAATCCTGACATAACACTTGATAATGAAGGTATGAATTACATGGCACGCATAATTTGGTTAGGTGCATATGTTTGTCTCACAACTCCTACGGTACAAATGGCAACATACACTAATCATGAACCCAAACTATAACCGAGATACATGTGCACCTTTTGGAATCGAAAATATTTGGCGGATGGAAAACAAGTCAGCCTTGCGGACATACGTCCCACTCTCCTTTGCGGGCGTGGGCCTTCGCATGGGCCTCCCAGTGCTTGACTATAAGGTCTTCTCGAGTCTATCCTCGTCAAAATAATAGACGGTGCAACATTGGGCATCAGGGGCTATCGGTGTTTTTCTCTTGTCTTTCCCGCTTCCGGTTGAAGGAGGTCTCCAACGGGAAAACACCTCGGGCGCAACTGCATAAATCAGCATGTATTTTTGCCTAATAAATGTCTCGTCGTACTTCTCTAGACCGTCGATCCATTAAAAGAAGTAGCAACGCTTATCCAAGGTAAAGTTATCGGTATTTCAAACGCAACACGCAATGTGAAAAATATCGAGAGACCTCACTTACACAGGAATCCAAACACATATAGTAAGCAATGGCGGCGATACTAGGATGTGTTGATTGCTTGATCAATGCCAACTTACCGCAGTCGCACTGTGGACGTGTAAATTTTGGTGGAGCCGGTGCATCCTTGCGAGAATTATCATGGTACGTTACTACCTTCTTGGCAACCCATTTTCGTTTCTGGGGCATCTCCGCATAGTCCGACTTCCCCGAAAAAAATGTGCGTGAAAAATTGAACATCACTTAAAATATTGAAAGTAAACCTACATTTTACAACACTGCAACGTAGAGATCCAAACCTAGAAACCCTTATATAGGTCCATTCTTACTAAGATAACATGTCTTCGTTGAATATAGTAACCATTGGAGCGTGGATGTTGGAAATATGGATAATATTTTAAATTCATATTTATTATGAGGCAAAGATCACAGAAAACTATAGATGCATAAAACAATACTAACAACAGATAACTCATTGCACTTCTAAACATACACAATAAAAGGGATTATAACAGAATAGTTTGATCGCACAACCAACTTACAGTCGGCGTATGATGAAGAATAGCAAGCAACATAGACTCGAAGCAGTGTAGAACGTAGATGAGACAACACAGCGAGTGGTCGTGCAGATGCATTGCCTAGAAACCTTATTGCTGCCCTGTGCAGATGAACTCTACAACAATAGTTCGGAGATACCCGCTCACCCTCCTTCCACGTGCACGCCAAAGAGAAGAGACGGTTTAGTTCGACAATATAACTCTCCAGCATAGTTGAACATAGAGGAGGAGGAAGAAAAATGGAAGTGAATCAATCCATCTCAGGTCTGGACGTCTCTAGATCTTTTAAAGGTCGAGACAATTACTCCCTAGTAACTGCATAATAAATCATATATTATACCACTGGTATCTGTTAAGTTAAAACCAATTAATGTTAAGTAAAAATTGTTTATCAGACCCTGACTACACAATGGCCTATAGATCCAACAACTATTTTTTGATCACAGTGTTTCGACCACTTTATTTTAATCACATCATATTATTTCGATAGAGAGAAATGCACGATTAGTAAAAGAAAATATGGACTAGGTTCATGATATATTCACGATCGCGTATCGTAAGTTATAAATCATGCGATTATACACATGCGCGTGTGTGCAAAAGAAAGAGAAAGTTCAACCACACGGCGGCGAAAATTACAAGAAAACAAGAAACGAAATGGCAGATGAAAAGAAGAAGAAGAGGCTCAAATAAGACTCTGAGAGAGAGAGAGAGAGAGAGAGAGAGAGACCCCACGACTCCACGAGTCGCGCTGCGAGCGGGATCCATCACCACCACAAACAGAAGAGAAGAGGAAGAGAAGAGGAAATATCCCGTCCGTGCGCTCGCCGGCCACGCGCCCTCCACGCGCACCCGTTGCCTACATTGCATCCCAACCGTCCACGTGTCCCGCATCCGCCAAGGCCGCGCGCCTATATCTATCCCTATCTAGCGCCTCCACTTCCACCGCACCCGCAACCGCACCGCACCGCACCATTCATTCGTTCACATCTCCACCCGCAGACGCGCACACCGCTTATCCACCACCTTCGCCTTCGACATGCTTCTTAGGGTTACGCCCTCTCCGGCCGCCGCCGCGGCTAACCTGCTCTCTGGAGCGGGCGTTGCCCCCACCTCTGTGAGGGTGGCTGCGTCGCGTGGCCCGCCGTCCGCCGGGACGGTGTGCAAGGCGGCGGGGAAGGGGAAGGAGGTGCTCAGCGGGGTGGTCTTCCAGCCATTCGAGGAGTTGAAGGGGGAGCTTTCCCTGGTGCCGCAGGGGGCGGGACAGTCGCTGGCGAGGCACAAGTTCGTGGACGACTGCGAGGCCGCCATCAACGAGCAGATCAAGTCCGTGCTCTGCTCCCTCTGGATGTTTTTGGATTCGTTTTGGTGCTTTTTTTATTTTTAGTTCTGTGCCTTTCGGTAAATTTTGAGATTTGGCTTTGGTGAATGGATGATTCCTTTTGTTTTTGTTTTTTTTTTCTCCAGTAATTTCTCTTATTCTCTCGTGCGTCTCTCCTCCCGCTAAATTGTGCACAATTTGCTTGACTTTGCTGTGTATAAAATTTCAATCAATCCAAAATGGATGCGAATTGGGAGAAAATACTCCTGTGTTTGGCTAAATTTGGTTTTAGTTAATCAGCCATTCTAGTAATATCTGAAATTGGATTTAAATCCAAAAATTCTCATTGCAGCGTGGAGTACAATGCATCGTACGCGTACCACTCCCTCTTCGCCTACTTCGACCGCGACAACGTTGCTCTCAAGGGCTTTGCCAAGTAAGTCACCACTCACGAGAATCAATTAGGCATCGGTTGACAAATCAGATAAATCCTAGCAAAAACCCCTCACTATTTCGGCGTATTTCGTTCACTCAGGTTCTTCAAGGAATCGAGCGACGAGGAGAGGGAGCACGCTGAGAAGCTCATGAAGTACCAGGTATTACCGCGGTTGTCCCCTCAATTGTGACGCTGACAAGCCTATGCTATTGTCATGTGCCAAATACTAATGCTGCTGCGTTCTTCTGTTGTCAGAACATGCGTGGAGGCAGGGTGAGGCTCCAGTCCATTGTCACACCCTTAACAGAGTTCGACCATCCCGAGAAAGGCGATGCTTTGTACGGTGAGTTGCTTTCTGGTTCTGGCTCTGTTTGCAATGCGTCATGAGAGGTGCGTGAGCGACCTTTTTTTTTATGATTTGATCTAGTTTTTAAAATATTTTAAAGATAATCTGTCTCTAACTTTACTTTAGTTCCAATTCTGATGCCACAACGCACGTGACAAAAGCACTCTGTCACGCCATGATTAAAACTGACACGATAGCCCTATGAGCCAGTGCTGTTCTGTTTTTGGGGCTAAGGTCCGCCACGTTAAGAGGGGCGGTGTGACTGACAGCACTCGTTTGTCACGCCGAGGTTCGTGACGTGATAACGTGCTTTTGCCACACTACGCGTTCGCGTGGTATGTCTAAAGAGTCAGAATTGTAAATAAAGTTACGACGATATTATCTTTAAAATATTTTTAAAAAATAAATTAAATCATATAAAAGTTAAATCATATAAAAAGTCCTGCATGCCCTTGTGCTTATTGTGTGATGCCGAGTGTCTGGTTATGCATGTGGAAATTAAGTGGATGGGAGGAGGCTGCATGTTGTGGGAGATTAGGAAAGTTCACTGTTGAATTTTCATGTGCAACCCAACTCATCCTACAGCGACTTTAGTTGTATGAGTTGGGGCTTTCAGCAGATAGCTGAAGTTGATGAATGCAAAGCTGATTGGTTAAATGATTGCACATGGCTTCTTTGGGAAAAAACATATGTGCTTTTTCAATAAGTGTTTTCCTGGGAGCCACTGTGCCAGTTATGTTGGCATGTGGCTGGTCTCCACTAATTGCTACGAAGGGCATATATATATATATATAATTAATATTTTATACTCCCGGGTGTAGTTACTCCTACCTTTGATATACTCCTTTATCACTTTGAGTATACTCATATACTAATTATAAGATACTCAAATTATACAAAAAAATTTGTAAGAGAGTCCGTAGTTTTTAGCATATTTTGTAAATATCTTCATATTCGCAGTAAAAAGGAGTATGTCTAAAAAATTGTACATATCACCCCTGAAAATGTGTGAATACCACCTAGGTAGTCTTATATACTCGTATACTACACATGCATACTCTCGGTATTTAGAACATACCACCCCTGAAAAGGTGTGAATACCACCTAGGTAGTCTTATATACTCGTATACTACACATACATACTCTCGGTTGCGCAAGATACTCCCTACGTTGTGAGATACATAATAGAGAGTAACTACTCCCGGGAGTAAGAAAAAGGCTTATATATATATATATATATATATATATATATATATGTCAACACTGTTTAAACTACACAACAAAATTCCTCAACCTCAACACCAAAAGGGAAAATGAAATTGTGTAACAAAACGCTGTTTTGTTTTTCTTCTGAATTCTTTTTTAATTTATCTGATTTTCCGTTTGTTTTTTGTAATCCTTAGTACTTTACTGATGTAGAAGCTTTGATTTGTGTATCCATTTTATCTGTAACAATTTAATTTATCCCATGTTTTAAGTTTTAACCCCGGCGTCACTCGTGATTTCAGCTATGGAGTTGGCTTTGGCTCTTGAAAAGCTGGTAAATGAGAAGTTGCACAACCTGCACAGTGTAAGCTGCTCTTTTATGCAATAACGCAGAAAATGGAGTTAAAATGTGTTACAAGTATATAGAATAGTTTGTTGACGCTACTTAAAACCAGCAGTATATGTATTACGTACAGAGTACTACACCAGAAGTTCTAAAAAGTGTTCACCCAAAATTAACAGGTAGCATCAAGGTGCAATGATCCTCAGCTGACCGACTTTATTGAGAGTGATTTCCTTGAGGAGCAGGTAAGACAACTAAACCAATTCAATATCGAATGGGCTCTGCAGTCTGCACCATGCTCTCTAATTTATTTACATATTTTGTACTTCATACTCTGTTGGAATATTTATTGGCTGAAAAATCTCTTTATTTGTTGTGAAAGGTGGAAGCCATCAAGAAGATCGCTGAGTACGTCGCGCAGCTGAGAAGAGTGGGCAAGGGGCATGGTTAGTGTGTTGCCGAAAAACACCTCACCTGCTGTTATCTTTTTGGCTGTGCTTCACCCAGTTCTGAGTGTTTATGTGATTTGGTTGCAGGTGTGTGGCACTTTGACCAGATGCTGCTGGAGGAAGAAGCGGCTTGAAAGGAGGAGACGGTGGAGTAGGGGGGTGGTTCCATGGCGTCGGATGGGATGGGTGGGATGTTGCTAGAAGAGAGAGAGAGAGACATTTGGTACTCTTTAACTCGGAATAAAACGCGGGCGATGTAATTCCGATCCCGGTCTAAAATGCTACTAGTCGTGTAACACTCTTGTTCCATGGTGTCGTGTCTTTTCTTTCTTGCATTAATGTACTAGCACTATCTCGAAGCCCTGTCAGCGAGCGTCTTATTGCGAGTACTGGTTACATGATCATTTGTCACTCACTGCTGAGTGCTGACTGTCGAGCCATATATGCACAGGAGGGGTTTCCTTCTTGTTGGCGGGGGTGGAAAACAGTAAAATACAGCCCTCCTTTTCGATTCCAATAAAAGTCTTTAAATATAAAATCATTCCTATGATTTCTCACAACCCCCGTGTTTTAGATGAATGAAGGGTACCAAAGTCTTTCACTCCTTAATTCGAATTTATCTTCTTGTTGCACGTTTTGAACCGGTGGATCGCACATAAATACTATTTCATACAATCAAATCGAACATGCAATTCTTGGTAGCAAAAGGACGGTTACATATATCATCTATACAAAGTTGGCTGAAGACTACTACTGTTTATCATTTCAGCAAGGTACACGTTATCAGCTCTATAAACTGGAAGTGTGCTTTTCATTCGGGATATCATTCGTCCTGTAAAACAGAAATTGAAATCAAATAACTATGTAGATAGAAGCTCGTCATTGTTAGCAAATACTATATACACACACTATTAGCTTCGATCATTGCTTTACAGTAGGAATACCCCTACTGTTTCTAGAAAGGTAATGTTCAATTATCAAGTAGCAAATGCTCAAGATTTCTATATTACTCAAAAACGGCTTTTGAGTATTTGTACATTTCCCATTCTTTCATAGTTTGCACTTTGATAGGAGCCAGTGGTATCCTTGTAATACAAAAACGGATATGAACTCACCCAGGTGTTAAATAATTGTTTATGTGAACAGTATTGCAACAACCTCTAGAAGAGAAGTCTGATTGCTAGTTTGCATAACATTTTTATCATGAACATAACTTAAAGTGACAGTTTAAAAAAAAATACAGATCAAATGTGAAACACAAATGTTACTCAATTTTGCAACCAAACGACAACTAAAAGAAGCAGTAACCAAACAAACTAATGGTAAATTAACTAACCAAGCTACTGATCAATGATCTAACATGCTACATCAAGATTAATATTTTTCAAAAAAAAATTCTATGATTAACCATACAAAACCGAGAGCCATTACCAACATCTGAACCGAGATGCAGCTAGAAAATTGATTGCAAAAACAAAATTACCATAGAGAAGAAGATAGAGTCTCGCGCACAATATTTCAAGAATTCTCTGGACTTTATTAGAGCTGAACATTTGATCTTGCTATCCACCTAGGATAGGCAAGATTCCTAATGTTTTCTGTACATCTATAACCAATGGTTCCCTTTGATTCATGTAGCCAATGAACAATTGTCTAGACAACAACCAATTGCCTTTGTGCAGTTCAAGAACTCAAAAGATTTCACCTAAATTCTTATGGGCAACTAATCAAACATTTAGTGTGCACAAACCAGGAAACTGTATCTCAGTGTACACCCAAAGGTCTCCTAGTAATTTCACCAAACACTTGATCTGCACACGTTGAAGCTCAGATGCGTACATACAGATACAACACTGAACACGCTAAATCTAGCGGGAGAGGGAGGAAGAGTGTGAATTGGAAGCATAAAGCAGGAGATGGAAGGTAGAAGCCAATGTACTCGAGCTCCAACCCGGCTCATCCACCTGAGACACTCACACACAAAATACAGTTTGTAGATGCTCCCTACACAGTTTGCAACCACCAAGCATGCAAGAGCAACCCTTTTGCAGCCTCGATGTAGGCCACCTGGTGCAGCTCGTCCACCACCACCGTCCTCCACGCCGTCACCGCCGAGGGTTCGTTCGCCACCCCGGCCTCCACCTATTTCAGCTTGAGCTGCACAAAACACTAGGTCTATGCAATCTTTTCACATAACACTGCATTTTACGAGTGGCATGATAACGAAGAACAATAACGTATCAAAATAAGTAGTGTTATGCGAAAAGATCGCTAGACCTGATGTTTTGGGCTACTTTAGTTAAACTAGGTGGTGCAATGTGTAATTTACTTTAGATTTTACTCTAACCAAGAATTAGTAGGCCCTTTCGGCCCACTTTGCAGCCTCCTCTTTCTAGGCTCTCGGAGAAGGAGTTCTCAGCTAATTTTGCTAAATTTTTTTTTAAAAAAATAGCAAAATTAGTTATTTGTTTTCAAAATGACATCTCTACATGCGATTTTGCAGCAGAAGCCACATGCCGTTATTTCAGATCGCGGCTCGCGACACGTGGTCTACCGAGCTCGCACCTGCCATGCCAACACATGTTCATACCGCGGACTGAGAGCACGACAGACTATGTGACGCAAGCTGTGGTATGAGATAACGGCACATCAAAATCACGTGGTAAGGGCTATTTTATCATTTTGGATACGAGGGCTAGTTTGGTTATTTTGTTAAAAACATGTGATATTTTAGCGAAAGACTCGTCGAGAAGCAGATTCTTTCCCGCGAGCGAGACAAAGCACACACGCATTTCCACTGCCAAGCGGGCCCCACGAAGTTCCGTGCCCCACTCGTCGTCGGACATAAATAAAGCCGCCTATCGCTTCACAACCGCCCAAGTTTTACAATTTAGCCCTCCAAATCTCTCTCATCTCACCTTCAAAACCCTAGAGTAGGGCAGAGAGGCTGCTCTGCTCCCCCACTCGACGAATCCAAGGTGAGTTCCACCCAACCCCCTCTCTCGGATTTCCCTCTCGCGCTCCCCGCCTCACGACGAGCCGATTGATGTAGGTTTCGCCGCGCTTGCGGCCTCCGCACGAGCTGGATCTGGCGCGCCACCTCTCGCCGTCTGCCTACTACCTGCTCTTCGCGGCGGCCGCTGTTGTCGGGCTCCTCGGCGGCCTCCTACACTATATGCTTCCCCGTAAACGGGAGGTCGTCGCCGGCGAGGTCGAGGACTTGCAGAAGAAGACCCGCTCCGAGGAGGAGGTCAAGCAGGCCGACGACGCCATGGTCGGGAGAGCGCCGGAGATCGACGAGGACCTCCACAGCCGCCAGCTCGCCGTCTACGGCCGCGAGACCATGAAGCGCCTCTTCGGCTCCAACGTCCTCGTCTCTGGACTCCAGGGCCTCGGCGCCGAGATCGGTACGCGCGGTTCAAGCGCTCCTTTAATGGAGATGTTTTTCGTTTGCTTAAATTCTTTCCAGAAAATTTGGGCACGTACACCGTAAAGATGCGTGTTTTCTTAATTGTGCTCTATCTATTCCTAGGTCGGTATGATGTAGCTTAGGAAACTAGCAATATTTGTTATGTTTCTCGAACACAAGTTAATCCTTTGTTGGTATGATATGTCGACGTGCTAGGATGTCATGTGCTTAGTTCTTGGCTCAGCTTTGCTGGTGGACTGGTGGTGTTGCTAGTTTGATCAAACACAGTGATATGCTTGCTCTGGTACCTGGTGGGATTGATTTGATTCCTCAACCCTCCTAGATTGCTCTTATTATTGTGTCTTATGATTGCCTTCAAACTATCAAGTCAATTTTTTTTTGTCCTCCTATCAGTGGCGGATCCAGGATTTTTAGGATGGGTGATCGAAGTTACAAAAAAAATTGTCAATGTAAAACATAAAGGTCAACAATAGCAAAAATAATCAAAGTATAAATTATTCCTACTAGAGACAACATTTCAAATAATTTAGATAAATTACAAAATAACTAGAAACATTAAAAAAAATACACAATTCATTCACCAATCACAATTCAAAACACCACTAAAAATCACAATTCATTTTTCAAAGCTCTACGATCTACATTTGACAAAAAATACATGATCCATTTACTAATCACGATTCAAAACAACACTAACAAAATTGATGAATTGGGAACTTGGGATCAGAGACTTGGGAATTGGGGATGTACCTGTGCTGCACGTCGTGGTGCTGTTGATGTGCTGTGTGTCGGTGTACGCCATGTGCCGGTGCGTGGCCTGCCTCGCCGGCCTCGGTGACCCACCTGGTCAGTGAGAAGGGAGCACTCCCTCCCAGCCCGCTGGCCGCCACGCTGCTCCCTTCCCGCAAACCGCTTGCTTGCTGCGCTCTCCCAGCCCGACCTCTGCGTGCTCCCTTCCCACCATGTGATGCCATGCTCCCTCCCTGCCGGCTGCGCAGCCTGCAGGTCACGCGCCGCGTCGCCGCCTGTTATGGTCAGTTGGTCACGCTCGCGCCTGGCTTGAGAGAGTCAGAGAGAGAGAGAGAGAGAGAGAGAGAGAGAGAGAGAGAGAGAGGAGTTAGGGCTTGAGGGGGAGGAGGAAGTATCGGATGGGTTGAAATGTGTTGGGTTGTTGGACTGGACCGCAATAAGTGAGATCAATTTGAGAGGGGGATGTTGAAGTGGGCTGAAATTCTTTGGTGTGGGGGTACAAATACGAAGGATTTGGCCCAATTATCAGTATATATGTGTAATATACCTACTATATACTAAGTATTTTACAAAAAAAGGGTGTTCAAGGGAACACCCATGAATCCGCCACTTCATCCTATGTTTCCGTAACTAGTTCTGTTCATCAAAAGATACGATTTAGTGCCAAGTGTTGTTTGAAATTCTCTTCTTTCTTTATGTCTATGAAAGGATAGTCTTTGTGTTATCGTAGCAGTGCCCCTTAGATACCGCTAGTCTCCGCGTGCCTTGTAATGGGCAAACTTTCTGTATTGCACATGGATAATTACTGACATTTTTGCTATAAGCCCAGTTAGCCCACCCTTAGTTTTGGTCCAAAATACCAAGTTGACATCATCTTAAAGCTGTACTGGTGGTGCTGGTCAATTTAATTATTGGATGTATGCTGAGATATCATTAACTCATTATCACACTTTGGGAGTCTCGAGCATAAAAACTAGTTATAAGCTTTTTTAGATGCTTGACATTCAGTATATTATGATTTGTGAAACTTGGGTTTTGAGGAATTTAAATTAGTGGATGGTAAAAGCTTTTGGCTTACAATTGATTTACTTAATGCCCATGTATTCCTGCAGCAAAGAACCTTGTCCTTGCGGGTGTCAAGTCCGTAACCTTGCACGATGACGGTAATGTGGAGCTATGGGACTTATCAAGCAACTTCTTCCTCTCAGAGAAGGATGTTGGGCAAAACCGTGCTCAAGCTTGTGTTCAGAAGCTACAAGAGCTTAACAATGCTGTTATAATATCTACTTTAACCGGTGATTTGACCAAGGAGCACCTTTCTAATTTCCAGGTACGTGAGCACGAAATTGATCTGTGATGCATGTCTTCCATTTAAAGTTGGTATTATGCTTGTACTTTCTGCCCATGTGAATTGTAACAACAGGCTGTCCATCTTGTTATTTGGTTTTAGTTTAGAAATTTTGCGCCAGTTTTTGTAAAAGATAGGAATTTCAAAAGAAGTGACACACTACAGTTTTAGCATTCACAAGAGACCTCTTTGATCTTTGAATAAATTAAAGTAATAAATTCAAGAACTATAAATCTTTGGTGAGGGTATCATAATCAAGGTATGTAAAGACGTGTAGCTGTCAAAATGTATTATGGGATGAGGCTGGAGCCATGCATATCGATTGCTACTGGCTTCTAAAAATGCTTAATAGTTGCATTCATTGATCCTCAGGTTTCTATATCTATTGCCTTGCTAGTTGCTACTTCAATTGCCTGATTTTGATCCGGATATATCACTTTCTCTATTCATGCTGAACTGTGAATTTTTATTTGGCAATGTGTATGGTATAAACTAAGCGAGTGATGGCCTTAGTTGTTAATACTATCCTCACCAAAGCCATAAGGCTCCATTAAATTGTGCTGGCTGCTGAGAAGGAAAAAAAGTAGAAAACTGCAGAACAGTTTCTCAGCATCAAATACTCCTCATCAAAGCCATAAGGCTCCATTAATGAAGACACATTATCTGTTTGCTTTAAATTTTTTGACATATACTCCTTTATGCCAGCATGACCTGCAGATACGTTGTTTGCCCAAGGTAATTGAAAATTTAAATCCATGTTCCTGCTTTGAGCAATGGCAATGGTTTTTTGCATTGCATATTAGTTTGCATAATTTTGGCTTTTGAGGGGGATTAGATGATTTATCACGCATTTGGTATGAAATTTGTTAGCATGTATGCTTCTTGATTTACACTGGTAAAAATTTGGCCGTTTCTTATTCTGAGAATTAATCATTTCCTTATGAACTTACAGGCTGTGGTCTTTACTGATATCAGCTTAGAGAAAGCAGTTGAGTTTGACGATTACTGCCACAGCCATCAGCCACCCATTGCTTTTATTAAGTCTGAAGTCCGTGGTCTTTTTGGCAGTGTCTTTTGTGATTTTGGTCCTGCGTTTACTGTTTTGGATGTTGATGGAGAGGAACCACATACAGGAATTGTGGCATCGATCAGTAATGACAACCCAGCAATTGTCTCCTGTGTTGATGATGAGCGCCTGGAGTTTCAGGATGGTGATCTAGTTGTGTTCTCTGAAGTACATGGAATGACTGAGCTGAATGATGGAAAACCAAGAAAGATTAAGAATGCAAGGCCTTACTCTTTTACTCTAGAAGAAGACACTTCCTCATTTGGCACATATGATAGAGGTGGTATTGTCACCCAGGTCAAGTCACCAAAGGTGCTTAAATTCAAACCCTTGAAAGAGGCCATGAAGGAACCAGGAGAATTTCTCATGAGTGATTTCTCCAAGTTAGAGCGCCCACCTCTTTTGCATTTGGCTTTCCAAGCTTTGGATAAGTTTAGGAATGAGTTGAGGTGTTTCCCTATTGCTGGGTCCGCTGATGATGCGCAAAGGCTGATAGATTTTGCTAGTAGCATGAATGAAAGTCAGTCTAATAAAAAACTTGAAGAAATTGACAAAAAGCTTCTGCATCATTTCGCAACTGGTTCCAGGGCTGTTCTGAATCCTATGGCTGCAATGTTTGGTGGTATTGTAGGTCAGGAGGTTGTGAAAGCATGCTCGGGGAAATTCCATCCAATTTATCAGGTTAGAACCAGTTTCCTCTTTTCTTAATTATATAACACAATTTGTTTGTAGAAATTTGTATTGTTAATGTACTGTCTTGATTTTGCAGTTCTTCTATTTTGACTCTGTTGAATCTCTCCCTGTTGAGCCCTTGGAGCCTGGTGATTTGAAGCTAGAGAACACTAGATATGATGCACAAATCAGTGTTTTTGGATCTAAGCTTCAAAAGAAACTGGAGCAGGCGAAAATCTTTATGGTCGGTTCCGGGGCGCTTGGATGTGAATTCTTGAAGAACCTGGCACTAATGGGCATTTCTTGCAGTCCAAATGGAAAGCTGACTGTGACAGATGACGATGTTATTGAAAAGAGCAATCTCAGTCGCCAGTTTCTTTTCCGCGACTGGAACATTGGGCAGCCCAAGTCCACCGTTGCTGCTACTGCTGCTATGGCAATTAATCCTAAGCTTCATGTTGAGGCCCTTCAGAACAGAGCAAGTCCTGAGACCGAAAATGTGTTTAATGATGCCTTTTGGGAGAGCCTTGATGCTGTTATCAATGCCCTTGACAATGTGACTGCAAGAATGTACATTGACTCCAGATGTGTATATTTCCAGAAGCCACTTCTGGAATCTGGGACTCTGGGTGCTAAATGCAATACACAGATGGTCATACCTCATCTAACAGAGAACTATGGGGCGTCCAGAGATCCACCTGAAAAGCAGGCACCTATGTGCACTGTACATTCATTTCCTCATAATATTGACCACTGCCTAACCTGGGCTAGGTCTGAGTTTGAGGGTTTACTTGAGAAGACCCCCACTGAAGTAAATGCTTTCCTGTCAAATCCTACTGGATATATAACTGCAGCAAGAACTGCTGGTGATGCACAGGCTAGGGATCAGCTTGAGCGTGTTATTGAATGCCTCAATAGAGAGAAGTGCGAGACATTCCAAGATTGTATTACTTGGGCCCGGCTTAAGTAAGTTTTACCACCCCACCCCCCCGGGTTCTGCATACTTGTAGCCTAATATGGCATAGTGCAAGGAATTTATGAAATTTAAAATACTGCAGCCAAAGAATTTGCCTTTGGATATCATGCTGTCCATTTCCACAATCTTAGATCTAATCTTACTCACCCTACTGTTTTTATTGATGGCATATCTTAGGTTTGAGGATTATTTCTCCAACCGTGTGAAGCAGCTGACATTCACTTTCCCAGAAGACTCAATGACCAGCTCTGGAGCTCCTTTCTGGTCTGCTCCAAAGCGATTCCCACGACCTCTGGAGCTCTCGTCCAGTGATCCAAGTCAGCTTAACTTTATATTGGCTGCTTCAATATTAAGGGCAGAGACATTTGGAATACCCATACCTGACTGGGCCCATAACCCAAAGAAGCTGGCTGAAGCTGTCGACAAGGTGATTGTTCCTGATTTCCAACCAAAACAGGGGGTTAAGATAGTTACAGATGAGGAGGCTACTAGTCTATGCTCTGCATCTGTTGATGATGCTGCTGTCATTGAAGAGCTTATTGCAAAGTTAGAAGAAATTTCCAAAACACTGCCACCAGGGTTCCACATGAACCCAATACAGTTTGAGAAGGTCAGCATATCCTATTGATCTTTTCTAAAACTTCAATGATTTAGAGGTGTTTCCCTGCACTTATATACCGTACCTTTTATGCTAAATGCCTAATTTCTTTTAGCTTTTCCATGTGTAGCCAACTAGCCATGTATCTCTAGAATGAACACTCTTATGCATCCAGAAGTTTCATAAATTGTCTTAAGATTGAGAATTGCTAAGCTGCTTTTGTGTATGTGCAGGACGATGACACCAATTTCCATATGGATGTGATAGCTGGTTTTGCTAACATGCGGGCAAGGAATTACAGCATTCCTGAAGTGGACAAGCTGAAGGCCAAGTTTATAGCCGGCAGGATCATCCCGGCCATTGCCACCTCAACCGCAATGGCCACTGGACTGGTCTGCCTAGAACTTTACAAAGTCCTTGCTGGTGGGCACAAGGTTGAAGACTACCGGAACACATTTGCAAACCTTGCAATCCCCCTCTTCTCGATGGCTGAGCCGGTCCCACCCAAGACCATCAAGCACCAAGACATGTCGTGGACGGTCTGGGACCGGTGGACCGTAACTGGCAACATCACGCTAAGGGAGCTCCTGGAATGGCTCAAGGAGAAGGGCCTGAACGCATACAGCATATCGTGCGGCACCTCGCTACTGTACAACTCCATGTTCCCCAGGCACAAGGACCGGCTGGACAAGAAGGTGGTTGATGTGGCCAAGGAGGTGGCCAAGGTGGAGGTGCCCTCGTACCGGCGCCACCTCGATGTCGTGGTGGCCTGTGAGGACGATGATGACAACGACGTTGACATCCCACTTGTATCCATTTACTTCCGGTGAAGAAGGGCTACCTCCCAATTTACATGATCTTGTGAGAATGGCAGCGTATAAGTTAAGTGGGGTTGGAACCACTTACTGATTTTCCTTGCTACCATCTGGGTAGAGGCCGTTGAGATCGCCGGGAGATTTCGTGTTAGCAGTGTGAAACTTGGTACCATACCTTCTTGATGATAATTGATGCATGATACCGTATCACTAAACAGACTCTTGTCTTGGGTAGTTTGCATTGGTCGCCTATTTGTTGTGAAGCTCGAGCATCTTCCTTTTATGATAAGCATGCTGTGAATGATTAGGATTAGATCCAGTTTCTGTGAATCTGACGTGCCTGTTGGTTGCATCCTGTGCGTTTTTGGCTGTGATTCTGGGGAAAGACGTCTGATCACGACAGCTACGCTAATCTTTCTTCCATACGAAGGCACGAAGCTTCGTCGTCTATATCTATTCCAAGTATCGGATCGGATGTATATATAGTACAAGTGGGAAGTGACTTTTTAACTCCAAAAGCGGATAGCACAAGTGGTCTATTACAACAGTTGGAATTAAGGGATGGCAAACTTCTGAGAAATGCAGAAACAAGTGCATGCACTTATCCGATCGAGTAGATATCTGACCGATTCCAGATTAGTACAACCATATATAGACGTAGGCAAGCTCAGCAAGCGAGCAATGAGTATGATGCCCACACACATCGCATGCAAGCCAAGCCTGTTTGGTGTACGATATGATCCGTCCATTTCACATGCGGCCCTGTCTCTGTCTCTGTCTCCCTCTCCATTATATGCATCTGTCTCCCTCTCCATTATATGCATGAGTTTGATTGGGCATTTCGGGTCATCCTATCATCTCATCCCCTTGGACTGGGATCATCTCCCTGCCGTTGCAACTAGCAAGGCAGAGACGAACGAAGCCCTATGCCTTAACTCTTCTCAGCCGTCAGATCGAATGCGGATGGATGCCATTAGTTGCTACAGTACTAACACAGACAGGAGTCGCTCTGTAATACAGCACCGGATCCATTAGATTACGCCATAAACTGTTTCTGAAACTTCTTGAATTAGGAGACAAGTAACTCATACTCCACTAGATTACGCCATAGCATCTTCTCTTTTCTGCTATTTGGGGCATATTTTGCTGAAACTTTTTTAATCTTGGGTGTTACACTTGAGAGTACCTTTATTATGGTCTGGTACATGCTGAAACTTTTTTAATCTTGAGTGTTACACTTGAGAATACCTTTATTATGGTATGGTACATGTCAAATTGTTAATGGGAAAGGAAATATCACTGACCGTTCCCCTGTTGTTAGCATTCCCAATGAGGAGCAGGGCAGTCTGAACGAGTAGCTGATGAATCTCTTGAAGTGGTACCTGGTCACTGTCTCGGATAACTTGTGAAAGTAAGTAAACATCTTGTTTTTTCTTTTCGTGAATAGACTTGTTCTTGCTGATGATAGACATGCCAAGAAAATGAAGAGCAGGCAGTGACACGCGTCTCATTTCATAGAAGCCATTTTTCTCAAGACATGCGAAAGGGAAGGCAGATATCAACTCTCAATTCTCACACCACTTGTTCAACATTATTTCTGTGCTGTGTATACAAGTAAGCTCTTGACCAACTTCAAACACATGTAATTGGCCATCGGGATTTTTATTTTATTTTATTTTTCTTGCAAATAACGTACGGCTCTTCGGCTTCACCTAATGCACATCTTGTGCAATTGCTGAGAAATGTTCGAAGCATGTAGGCTTCCGCAGAGTCTAGTTGGTGAAGAATCAATCATGTCAAATCTAATGTTTTGATTTCGGTTATGCTTCGTCCAAGCACTATGACGCCAACAACATCAACTAATCGACTGGGTAAGTAAATCGGTAGCAATTACCGAGCACTTTGATTCATCAGAATCAAAATTTGGAGCAGGGACAGTGCCATATGGGATATGGTCCAGTGATGTAGGAGACACGACATCAATAAGGTGCCAAATGAGTAAATTACTTACTAACTACCAAGTGCAGGAACTTTAGACTAGCCCAACACGCCAAAACGCGAGTATGTTAGGTTATAAATAGAGCGCTCTGATGGTGACAGTCATGCATAATCACACTTCACATGAATAATTCCAAACAAAATTTGAGGGGATCACATCTCGGTCGAATGACTTTCTAGAATTCCTAATGGCTACCGTTCTCCAAACAACTCCCCCTGCCTGCCTCGCGACGCCGCCGCTGCCGCGTTGGGCTTCTCTGCTGCCTTGGGACGCCAGCGGCTCCACCACCGAGGCCACCGGATCTCAGCGGCTCCACCACCAGCTATGCTCTGCAGCACCACTGCGTTTCTTGGCTTCTTCCGGTTGCAATGGGAGAGGGAGAGGGAGAGGGAAGAAGCTCTTTAGAGGCTGATATATGAGTCATCTACTTTAGTTATTCGCTGGTCAGCTATACATGTACACATAGGTACCATTGTTAAAGATATATGTATAGTTTGTTATTCCTTATAGTTATGAGGGGTTATTTACATATTTACATCATGTACTTGTCTATATATACTGGTTTATTGGCCCTCTGAGAATACAAGTTGTTATTCCTAATATGGTATCAGAGCTCATTAGGGTTACCTCTCCCGGACGCGCAACTCGTCCTCCCCTGTCCTAGCCGCCGCTGCCGGCTTCCCTCCCCCACTGTCGTTGCTGCTGCCATCCGACTGCCATCGCCGCTTGCCGGCTTCCCTCCCCCACTGATGCTGCCTCCGCCACTCGCCTCCACCTGCCATCACCGACGCCTGAAGGAGCCCGGCCGCCGATGTCTCCAGATCGTCGCCCGCCGCTAGGAGGTCGTTGGCGTCGGGGCCTTGGCTTTTTCTGACCTCCGCCACGCTTCATCGGTGTTGCCTTCGCCGCCTCCACTCGCCGCCACCGACGCTGAAGGAGCTCGACCGTACGCCTCCGGCCGCCTAATTCCGGCCGCTAACGTCTCAGATCGTTGTTCGCCGCCAGAGGTCATCGCCGCCGGGGAGCTGCGCGCTCGCCATCATCACCATCGGCGCGTGCCGCCGCGACCTTGCTTTTTTCGCCGCCGACGCCACCGCTGCAGTGTCCGCCGACACCGCTGCCGCCACCTCCCGTGCGCCTCCCGTTTTCCTTTTGGGCCGAGGGAGCCAACTCAGCGGCCCCTTTAATATTTGCTAAGCCAAAAAAAAACATCGCTCTAACCGTCGCATCGTCCAGCGCCGCCTGTTAGACTTCGTTGCCTTGGTCGTCGTGCCGTCCAGCGCCGCCTACCAATGGGCACCGTTTCCCTCCCTCGCTGCCTGGTGATCTTTGATGGTGTTAATTATACCGACTTCGTGTCTCACATGCGCATCCACATGCGTGGTCTTCGTTTATGGGGCGTTCTCTCTGGCGATGTTACCTACCCGCCCTACCCTACTTCTCGACGGAGTTTACGCTCGTTGCTTGCCGCTTCGACAAACGACAAGGTCTGCGGCCTTCTTGATGAGAAGGTTGCCTCTGCCTACCAAGAGGCTCTAGATTCCTACATAGATCGATTGACCGTCTACACTTAGTGGTGCGACGACGACGCTCGGGCTGCTGCTGTCTTCATCACCAGTGTCTAGCCTCAGTTTTCTTCTGAGGTTGTGGGACTCCCTTCGGCTGTCCAAATGTGGACTCACTTTCGTCAGCGCTACGAACCCTCCGGAGATGCCCTCTACCTGTCCGTGGTTCACCAGGAGCACTCTCTTCAACAGGGTGATGCTACTGTTGACATCTTCTACGCCACGCTTCTACCGTTCGGCGTCGATTGACTCTCTTCGTGATCGCCGACCGCCGCTCCTGCTCGGCCGCTCTGTCAGACGCGGCCGACTGGAGTTTCAGCGTGTCTACGAGATCCTTACTCGCCTTCGTCCTAAGTTCGAGCAGAAGCGTGCCCAGCTTCTTGCACGCCACTCTCGTGTCACTCTTCTGGAGACTCTTACCGAGATACGTGCAGAGGAGACTCACTTGAGTGGTGCTGGTCTGATGTCACTCCCCTCCGTGCTCACTGCCCGTCCACCTGCTACACCAACTGCTCCACGCTACAGTACACTGCCTCCTCCAGCGACTGCCACATGTGGTGGTGGCCGCCCTCCACCTGGTAGTGACCGTCCTCGCTGCTCCTACCGCGACAAGGCCGGCCACATTGAGTCCTAGTGCTATAAGAAGCAGCGGTATCTTTCATGCCGTTCTTCTCCTAGCACTGGCACCGGTGCTTCTACATCGACGTCTGCATCGACTCCTTCAACAGTTTCTCTTTCCGAACAGGAGATAGCCAGACTTCGACGTCTGCTTGCCGCTTCAGGTTCTCCCTCAACAGGTTCTGCTACTGACTCTTCAGGCAATGAGAAACCACCTTCTACACAATCATGTACCTCCCCATGGATTCTTGATTCAGGAGCATCCTTTCACATGACTTCTGATTCTTCCACTTTGTTTTTTATTACACCTCTTGATTCCCCCTGTTAGTGTTCTTACTATTGATGGTACCTCTCTTTCTGTCTCTGGTCGAGAACCTCTTAGCAACTCATCCTTTCATGTTCCTTCTGTTGCTCATGTTCCTCGTCTAACCATGCAGCTTCTTTCTCACTGGGCGACATCGACCTTGGTTGTCGGGTCATTCTTGACTCTGACTCTTGTTGTGTTCAGGACCGCCACACGGGGGCTCTAGTTGGTTCTGGCCTTCGACGCCTTGACTCACAGCGTCTCTAAGAGCTTGATTGGCTTCACCTTCCTTCCGCTGCCACCGTCGCCGCCAGTTTCTTCGCTCCTGCCACTCCGTCCACCAGCTGTTTCCAGCAGTGGCATCATCGTCTTGGTCATCTGTGTAGATCTCGTTTGTCATCTTTAGTTCGTCATGGTCTTTTGGGGCTTGTCTTAGGAGACATGTCTTTAGATTGTCAGGGTTGTAAGTTAGGGAAACAGATTCAGCTTCCCTATTCTCATAGCGAGTCAGTGTCTCAGCGACCATTTGATCTTATTCATTCAGATGTTTGGGGTCCGGCTCCCTTTCTTTTGAAAGGGGGCCATCGATACTATATTATTTTTTATAGATGACTTCTCTCGCCACACTTGAATATATTTTATGTCTTCTCGTAGTGAGGTCTTGTCTATCTATAAACAATTTGCTACTATGGTTCGCACACAGTTTTCCACTCCTATTCGTGTCTTTCGTGCTGACTCTGCTGGCGAGTACCTCTCTCGTTACCTGCGCAGCTTCCTCGCCGAGCAGGGCACCTTCGCTCAATTCTCTTGTCTTGGTGCTCATACTCAGAATGGTGTCGCTGAGCGCAAGCATCGTCACCTCCTTGAGACGGCTCGTACCCTGATGATTGCCGCCTCTATTCCACCTCACTTTTGGGCCGATGCCGTTTCCACTGCCACTTACCTCGTCAACATTTAGCCCTCTTCTGCTCTTCAGGGTGAGATCCCTATTGAGCGTCTTTGTGGCTTTCCTCCAGACTACCCTGCCCTTCGTCTGTTTGGCTGCGTTTGCTACGTTCTCCTCACATCTCGAGAACGTACCAAACTGACTACTCAGTCTGTTTTTCTGGGATACATTGCCGAGCACAAAGGCTATCGGTGCTGGGACCCTGTTGGTCAACGGATGCGGATTTCGATGTGACTTTGGACGAGTCTCGTCCCTTCTACCCACGTCCTGCCTCCCCTTCGGTTTCTTCTGTGGAGTCCCTGTCTTTTTTGACTTTTCCAGATACACCCATCTCTGTCTTGCCCTCGTCCACCCGTCTCACTGATTCTCCACATATACCTCATGAGGCCTCTCCGCCGTTGTCGCCGCCTGCTTCGTCTCCTGCGGCTCCTCAGGCTCCTCCTACTCTCTTCTACACTTGTCGACCTCGTATTGAGGTTCTTCCAGATGAGCCATCTTCCCCTGATGTTTCATCTTCTCCTGATGCTCCATCTTCCCCTGATTGGTCATCATCTCCTCGCTACGGTCTTCGTGATCGTCAGTCGATTCGGCCTCTGCCCGTTTTTGGTTTTGCTGGTGCAGCTACCCATGAGCCTGTCTCCTACCGGGATGCTGTTACTCACCCTGAGTGGCAGCATGCCATGGCCGAGGAGATTGCTGCTCTCTAGCGTACTGGTACTTGAGATCTTGTTCCTTTTCCATCTCACTCTCGTCCCATCACGTGTAAGTGGGTCTATAAGATTAAGATTCGCTCTGATGGCTCTCTTGAGCGCTATAAGGCTCGTCTTGTTGCTCGTGGCTTCTAGCAGGAGCATGATCATGACTACGATGAGACTTTTGCTCCTGTGACCCACATGACCACTGTTCGCACTCTTCTTTCGGTGGCGTATGTTCGCCATTGGCCCTTTCTCAGCTTGATGTCAAGAATGCCTTTCTCAATGACGAGTTGCGTGAGGAGGTCTACATGCATCCGCCACCTGGGTATTCTGTTATTGGGGGCATGGTCTGTCGTTTTCGTCGCTCTCTCTATGGCCTTAAACAAGCCCCTCGTGCTTGGTTTGAGCGCTTCTCCTCTGTGGTCACTGCTGCTGGCTTCTCTGCTAGTGATCATGATCCTGCTCTTTTTGTCCACACTTCGTCTCGTGGTCGGACTCTTCTTCTTCTATATGTTGATGATATTATCATCACCGGAGATGATTCTGAGTATATTGCCTTTGTCAAGGCTCGTCTGAGTGAGCAGTTTCTTATGTCGGATCTTGGTCCTCTTCGTTACTTCTTTGGGATTGAGGTTACTTCAACTCCAGATGGTTTATTTATGTCCCAAGAGAAGTATATTCATGATCTTCTTGATCGTGCCCCTCTCACTGATCAGCGTATTGTTGAGACTCGCATGGAACTCAACGTTCATCTCCGGCCCTTTGATGGTGAGCCTCTTTCTGATCCGACTCGCTATCATCATCTTGTTGGGAGTTTTGTCTACCTTGCTGTTACTCGTCCGGATATCACTTATCCAGTCCATATTCTGAGTCAGTTCGTCTCTGCTCCCACTCAGGTCCACTACAGCCACATTCTTCGAGTTCTGCGATACCTTCGTGGGACTATCTCTCGCCGTCTTTTCTTTTCACACTCCAGCTCGTTACAGCTCCAGGCTTATTCGGATGCTACTTGGACCAGCGATCCATCTGATCGCCGGTCTATCTCTGTTTACTGTGTTTTTCCTGGTGGTTCTCTCATTGCCTAGAAGACGAAGAAACAGACTGCAGTATCCCGTTCGAGTGCAGAGGCTGAGTTACGAGCTATGACTCTCTTGACTGCAGAGATTACCTGACTACGGTGGTTACTTGAGGATTTTGGTGTTTCTGTCACTACACCAACTCCTCTCTTGTCAGACAGTGCAGGTGTTATCAGTATTGCCCGTGACCCTATGAAGTATAAGCTCACCAAGCATATTGGTGTTGATGCTTCCTTCATGAGGTCTTGTGTGCATGATCAGGTGATTGCTCTTCAGTATGTGCCTTCCGAGCTTCAGATAGCAGATTTCTTCACGAAGCCCTAGACTCGAGCACAACACGGCTTCTATCTCTCCAAACTCAGTGTTGTTGATCCACTATGAGTTTGAGAGGGGTGTGTTAGAGATATATGTATAGTTTGTTATTCCCTATTGTTACGAGGTGTTATTTGTATATTTACCTTCTGTACTTTGTCTATATATACTGGCACATTGTATCTCTGAGAATACAATTTGCTATTCCTAACAATCATATCATCAAAATTGGAATATGTAAATGTCACCTTAGTCAAAACCGAGTAGTTTTGGTAAAATAAATGGTTTCGGGAGTTCGGGTGTGTCGGATGTATAGTTTTATAGTTTATGATCGTGTTTTAGATTTTTATAATAGTTTAATTTAATGACTTTAAATGGACTACCTCCTAAAATAAATGAATAAACATAACACACATCGAGAGTACCGGTGGACGAGAGAAAAACATAACATCTAGTTCTTCTCTGGAGAACCACGCACCTGTGACCTGTCTACCGTATCTCCCTGCGTACATACCTGGCTATCCACAAACTGACAGACAGACATCCACCAAAGTGCTTCCGCGTTCTGGACTCCTGGTGGGAAGCTAGCTTCACAGGTACCTCCTAAAGATCCTAACTTTCTTCTTTTTCTTTGGCTTAATTCTCTAATCCATTTGATTCAATTCCGGAGACACTGCCTGCCTGGCTCTTGAATCGGGAGACCTGTGCGTCTCAGTCTTGCTCTTTCCGTGTCTAACTAACAGGAGAGGAGAAATGGCAGGGTGGAAGCACTAGAGTGGATTCCCCTCTCCCTCTCTCTCTCCAGGTATAATAATGATCCTCCTAGCTTTTCTTTGTTTATGTTCTTCGTTCTTGCAATACAGATTAATCAGAGTACTTAGACACTCTCCAAAGTCCTACTTTTCTCGTCTTCCAGTTACTTGACATTCCTTGGCCTTCCTTTCTATTCTTAGAGTTTTTTAGCTAGCAAAGGAGAAACAAAGTGGGATTCTTTACTCGATTCTTTTCTTGGGGGTGGTACTGGTATAGTGGTATGGAATGCTGCATGCTTTCACTTTTGAGCTTCGTTGACTAGTTCCATCACCACAGTTCACAGAATCTTTCCCCCTCTTTCACTGTGTTTCATAGTTGCCGTTTTGATTCTAACTCTGTTTTCTGTAACATCCAGTGGGAAAAAAAACCAAAGAGTTTTTAGCTCTTTTCTTGGACTTGGACTTGGGACAGAAATGGAGATATGGAGCACTAAGGCGGCCTACTTCTTAGTGTTCTCCTTCCTTGTGTCCGAAAGATTTGGGTCATGTGCTTCCCTCAATGAAGAAGGTGAGAGAAACTTTTGATGGGTAATGATTTAAAAAGAGATCATAAAATGGTTGCTTGAAATGGATTTGTGCCTAAACATCTGCCCTGCCGATATGTGCTTCAGGGAGAGCTCTTTTGAGATTTAGAGAGAGCATAGAAGATGACCCAAGTGGATCTTTGTCAAGCTGGGGAGGAGCAGCAGCAGAGGTTTTTGGTCATTGTTCTTGGTTTGGTGTCCAGTGCTCAGACGATGGCAGAGTGGTGGCCTTGTAAGTGACCATTTTATCCAATATTTCACTCTTCTTCTGCTAGTCTCAGTCCTTGGCAGGATTGGAATTGATGGTAAATAGTTGCTGGCCTGCTGCAGACGATACATAGCTCCTTTTGTTAGGGCTGTGGCGGACCAGGATTGCGGAGTTTGCAAAATGGAGTTGTTCTTAACACAACAGGAAAATACAATTTCAAATCAGCAAAAAAGAATTTGGGATTTGGGATCGTGATGCATCTGCTTGCTCCTCCTTCTGCCTACTATTGCAGCTTGCTGTTAGGAACGAGATCCACCGCTGTGCCATCCGCCGTACCCTCACCTAGGCCCCTGTGGCCGCCCGCACTGCCCTGCTCGTTGCGGCGCGCCTTGCCCTACCATGCTCATTGCCACCGCGTTGCTGCGCCCGCCCTCGCCGCGTCACTGCGTCGCGCCACCTCACCGTTAGTCACCTGCGCCGCACACTGCGTGCTGCCGCCGCGCGTGTGCCCATCGCCCAGCCCGCCCTCGCCCCTTGGCTGCTTGCCGCCTCGCCCCTTCCTTGCGCCAGCACCGCTCGTGATCGAGAGTGAAAGAGAGGTGTTACAGCATCTCTTGGTGTATTGAACCGATGTCGATTATAGGAACCGAGTTTTTCTTTTTTCTAATGTATTGAACCGATTTCTACTAATAATTAGGACGCACGTTACATTAAAAAATCACAAAATAATAATATCATCTCCCAACCGCACTCAATGCTTTGAATCGACTCCTAATTAGAGTCCGGTTCCATGCATTTTTTTTTTGTTGGAATTGATCCTTCCAACGTATTGAATCGATTCAATGATTTCTCTATCCTCATTTAAATCGGCTAAAACACAACATTGAAGATGGTCTTAGAGTGAGGACCGAGGAGAAGACGGGTGAGGAGAAGACGGGTGTTGCCTGTTAGATTGTTGGGCCATGCGGGCTAATGGAAGAATGGATTGGAGATGGGGTTGTGTTGAGATGGACTAAAACAATTTAGATGTACAAATATGAGTAGATGGCCCAACTATTGGTATATATGCCTAATATATATACTATGTACTGAGTATTTTGAAAAAAAAGGTTGTACATTTGTACACCCATGACCCAGTGTGGATCCGCCCCTGTGTAAGGGGAAAACAATCCAAATCATCTCTTAAATGACTATTGCTTATTTATTATAAGTAGCATCTAGTATGAATTATTGCTAACCATGAT
Source organism: Hsuehochloa calcarea (assembly GCA_036346395.1). NCBI lineage: Eukaryota > Viridiplantae > Streptophyta > Magnoliopsida > Poales > Poaceae > Hsuehochloa > Hsuehochloa calcarea. The sequence continues at coordinate 29,338,035 of CM070613.1, forward strand.
TTAATGCACTCATGGAGCAGGTCCTTATTTGAGTTCCATGGGTATTTGCTATCGCCCGCCGCTGTCTTTTTAGCTATAAAATCAGGGATTTCTAAGTCAAAGACATCTAGAGGAAGCTATGATTTAGCCAATGGAAAGATTTGGGTTATGCGTGTGAAAGAATATTTTTGACTTTTAAGCACTTCTCGTTGTCCTTTTCTTTTTCAAATGCTTTTCTTTTTCGCATTTGACAGTTAACATTAAAAATTATGTAAGCTCTAACTTATGTGGTGTTGTTTTTAAGAATAAAGCACTGTGGTTGTAGGATCTTGAAGGATCTCAGTCTGAAGGGCATGCTCTCGTCTGAACTTGGGTGGCTTGTGCACATTCAGGTCTTGTAAGTACCTGACTCAATTTTCACCTCTCTTCGTAAGTTCTGATTTGGTGTCTACGGCACTGTCTCTATTTGTGACGTAACGTTCATTTACCAATTCAGACCTTTTCATGTAATATATAGTCAACTCAGCTAAGAAGTTTAAACTTTTGAGTCACTGAGGCACCATTAAAAACAGATGGTTATTCTTATTCAGCGATTTCATCAATTTCTTATTCACATTCTAGTATTCTACCATGCAGGGATCTTAGCAACAATTCCTTGTATGGACCCATCCCTGGAGAACTGGGAAACTTGCCAAAGCTGGAGGTGCTGGAATTAAGTCAAAACAACCTTAATGGAGCAATTCCTTCAGATCTAAGGAAAATAGTGCCTTTAAAACAGCTGTGAGTAAATTGCATCCAAAACATTAGACTTAAATTTATCCAGTGCTTGATACATAATCTAAAGCTATGTTGTGATCTTTGCAGCTTACTTAAGGGAAACAAGTTATCAAGTGAAATGCCAACTGAGTTGCAAGAGCATGTCATGATTTCAGATGTTCTAGCTGATGGAGGGATACAATCATGCAGAAAATGCTTAACAAAGTCAGTCTTCTTTTTATTATACAATGTTGCTTTCGTATGATTTGAAATAAGATAAGCTTATGGCCATGGTTATGCAGAAAATGTTTAACAAAGTCTTCTTTTTTATTGTACGGTGTTTGCTTTCATATGATTTGAAATAAGATAATCATAACTTCTTAAGTAATTCTGACACGGCACAAGCAGCTGAAAACCAAATACCTTCTCTGAATACAAATCTTGCACTAGGGGTATGTTATGTACCCTCCTGTATGTTACGTAAGCCGTAAACTTTGATACAATGAAGCCTAGAGAATGTGTACCTTGGTTACACTCGGTAACATATCAGGATACAGATAGGATATACTAACTGTACGTTGCAACCTGACCAACCATATTCCTTCAATTATGTTCGTTTGTTATACAGAAGCGTTCGGAGTGCCACCCTGAGGCAACTCCTACAGGCAGCAGTAGGAAAATCACAATCGGATCTTTCATCCAATACTATTGATCAGCTACAACAAAAGCATCGTCCGAAGTCTTTACCGCCATCACAGTCGCCACCGATAGTTTTTGAACCTGAAACTAAGAAGTCTTCTCCGGTACCCGTTTGGGCTATGTGCACATTGTCCATCAGTGGAGCACTTTGCCTCGTGGCTGTAGCTGCTGCCGTGTATCTATTCTTCTCTCGTAGGAAGAAGGATAATACTGTCACGCCATGGGCTACTGGGCTGAGCGGACAACTAAGCAAAGCCTTCGTGACAGGTCAGCTTCTTATTATCTGAAGCATAAGGGTAAAAAGTTATATTAATTGCTCCGGACTTGCATATGATTTGAGTTTACACCACAGATGTTACTTAAACAAAGAAAAATGGTAGGTCTGGTGTTAATCTACAAAAAACGTCACAAACACCAAGAATCAAGCCACATATTGCCTCGCGCAATTTACACATGAAAAAAAAGGGTGACAAATTGAACTGATAGACGCTGTGTGTGTTTTACTTTGTGGGCAGGTGTGCCTTCTCTAGGAAGGGCAGAACTTGAGGCAGCGTGTGAGGATTTCAGCAATGTGATTGGCACTCTATCTGACTGTGCGTTGTATAAGGGAACTCTGTCAAGTGGAGTTGAAACAGCTGTTGTATCCACTTCAGTTAAGTCTGCCGAAGAATGGCCAGATAGGTCCGAGGAGCAGTTCATGAACAAGGTAAATTTGTCATGCACAAAACTAGAAAGCTACATATTATGTCAACTAACTTAGTACTACTGTTGTAAGCGTTGTGTATTACTGACTGCTTTTCTTCCAGATCACGGTGTTGTCCAAAGTGAACCATAAAAACTTCATGAACCTGCTTGGTTACTGCACATGCGACAAGCCATTTACCAGGATGATGGTGTTTGAGTACGCTCCATGCGGTTCTCTCTTTGAGCATTTGCACAGTGAGTACTTCATTCTTGCTCCCTAAATTATATTCACCTTCTTATGTATATCTTGATTCTGAAGAACAATTGACTATAATGATTGCCAATCGAACCTATGATTTTTCTTGTGCAGTTAGAGAAGCAGAACATTTGGACTGGCCTACACGGCTGCGTATCATCATGGGAGTAACCTACTTCTTAGAGCACATGAACCAACTGGGCCCTCCTGTTGTCCCAACAATCCTGAGCTCCTCATCCATCTACCTGACCGAGGACTACGCGGCCAAGATCTCCGACATCGAATTCTGGAAGGATGACAAGGATGCAGCATCAATGCAAAATACCGACCAAGAGAGCATCGTCTACAAGTTTGGCATACTGCTTCTCGAGGTTATCTCTGGCCGGCTGCCATTCTCTGAAGACCATGGCCTTCTTGTTTTGTGGGCTTCCAGCTACCTGGACGGCAAGAGGCCGCTCGGTGGAATGACTGACCCAACGCTGAAGACGTCGTCTGTGCCTGACGAAGATGTAGCAGCATTGTGTGACGTTGTGAGGTTATGCATAAACCGCGACGCGGAGAAGAGACCAACCATGGGCGAGGTTGCGAGGCTGATGAAGGGTGTCACCGCATTGAAGCCGGAGCAAGCGACCCCGAGGAATAGCCCGTTGTGGTGGGCCGAGCTGGAGATCGTCTCGGCGGAAACCGGTTGAAATTCAGAATCCAAATTAAGGAGAAAGGATAACTAGACTGATTTTCCCTTTCTTTTCTTGTATGTTATACTACTAGTACTATCCATATATGCCCTCTCTTATTTTTATTTTCTGCGGATCTGTAATACCAGAAGAAAGCCAAAGTGAATGGAAGTGAAATTGACAACCCATTTTTACCAATTTACCTCCCCACAGTAGAACAAAACCAACAGGATAGAGAAGGAGAGAGAAGGGGATAAGACTAAGCCCATCAAAGGGATACCCAGCCGAGAGCACAACCAAATAAAGCACAACTAGAGCCTCTCTGCCAACTGAGAGCTTCCACTGTCAAGAGCAGCAAGCACAACAAGCATCCTTCCCTCCACCGAAGGCAATACCCACAACAGAGCAAGGCAAAACCAAGTATGTATCCCCATCCCTCCATCTTTTGTCCATCCCGATCGAGCATGCATCGCACAACGCTTTCATGCGTAATTAGGGGTTGAGAGAGTAGACTTTCCTGGTTAGAGGCCCAATAGGAGGCGGTGGCCGGGCCAGTTGCGCCAGCGGCAGCTGTAGCCGAGGCGGGGAAGAGTCGGCAGGGGAGGCGCACGACGGCCGGAGGTCGGGCCGGGCGCAGCCATGGCCGGGCTGGAGAGGCGCAGGAGCGGCACCTGGGGGTGCGGGTCAAGCCGGGCTTGGGCGCACGGGGAGAGGGGCTGCACGGGAGCAGGAGCGGAGGTCGGGGCCATCGCGTAGGGGAGAAGGGGAGTCGAGCGGAGCTCGGGCCGCTGGAGGCCGATGGTGAGGCGGTGAGCTCGAGCGGCACCCATGGGAGCGGTGCACCGGGGCGCTGCCGGGCACAAGGGGAGCTTGGGGCGGCACCAGAGGGCGCGAGCGCGGCCGGCGGCGGCCCCATGCCAGGCCGAGAGCCAGAGGATGCGGCGCCATGCGCCGGCCTTCGGCTGGAGAGAACCACCGAGAGAGAGAGTGGGTGGGTGAGGAGGTAAGGCTGAGGCATGAATGGCTTTGGCCAGGAGAAAAGAAAGGGGAGGGGAGAAAGAAAAGAAAGGAGGAAAGAAATCATGGACGTGCACCTAAATTTTTATTCGCAAGGTCAGATGACTCGATCTCTAATCTATTATTATTTTGGGCACCGGGTTAGCGGAATAGTCCCCAGAGAGAAGGGATTCGTTCGTGTCGGATTGTGTGTAGGAACGATGTCCTCTGTATGTGTGCATGTATTATTATAGTGTATTGAGTCTGATTGAATGCCTGTCCAGGTGGAGGTTAGAGAACGTCGCCATCCGCACGTTACTCCGCTTCGCTTGGTTAACAGACAAGTGCATGGTAGAGCGGTATCATGCAGATGGTATGAAAAATGCAATTTTTTTTTTGTATTATGATGATGCTTACATGATGATGTTTATGGTAATGGAAATGATGATGGGACGGGGTGAGCAATAAGGCTACCCTGTTGATGACGACAATGGACATACATTTTGCATCATGGTAAGAATACACGAGTCAAGTCGGTGAGAAAGTCATGTAACTATTCCGGTGAGGTTAGTGAGAAAGATACATGACTAATCCGAAGTACTCTAGATAAAGTCTTACATCTGTAGGGATTGGATAAAGTCCTACAATGTAAGGACCCCATCCTAACGAAGATGGGGGAAGAGTGTGTCATCGACGGGTGAATACTCCGCGATACTGGTATCAGCTGATGAGATGCATATGAGCAAATGAGCATGTAGAATATGGGTGCATTGCATTAATGAGAAGATGATGATATTGATATGGCTATGTTTGTGTGACAGTATTTATCGTTCTATTATGTGCTCGCTGAGTCTTCGAACTCACCCTTGTTTATTTGTGTGTTTAGGTGAACGACGATAATGGCATGCATCGGGAAGAGAGAATAGCACATCCACGTCACATGCTGTCATTACTGTAAATTGGTTTCCCTAGATAACCACTTTTGTTGTAATATGTGTTGTTAAAATTTCGCTGCGCAAACTTCGTAATGGTTATGATGAAATGGTAGCATTCTGGGCCCAGAGGACGGGCCGGGGTGTTACAGTTGATATCAGAGCAGGTGTTAGGTCCATGGTGAAAATATTTAGACCTAGGTTGATTAATTACTAAAAATTTGACTTAGGCCAAATAATTAAATTTAATTTGACACACTCTGGTGCACAGTAGGATGGGTTTTGGGTCAAGCATTGCATATACTTTTTGGCTAGTTATACTGTTGATGTGCAATATTTTGAGGTAATTGCTTGTGAGTTGATTGTGTGAATGCTTGGTTAATAGAGATGCCGAGACGTAGAGGTCGAGGTCGTGGTCGTGGCCATGGCTGCCGTGCTCAAGCGGAGCCACCGCTGAGGTTCGACGAAGCACCGACGCGGAGGTTGTTTCATTGAGCGATCGAGAGTTAGGAATCGTGCAAGGTCTTGACCTTGCTACGAGTTTATAAAGAGGTCCGGCGCCGCCAACAAGCGCCGACGGCGGCGCATTGCATTGTACCCATTGCGGTACCTACTACTTTTCCAACCATGCCAGAGGCAAGGATGGGCATTCGTGAGTGGTTACCTTTATGTCTAGATACCTTCCATGGGACGGGTACACCAATGCAAGCTGCGGATTGGTTACACTATATGGGAATGCACTTTGAAGCCCTAGAGATGAGCTCACAGCTGAGAGCTCACTATGTGGCATTTCAGTTAAAGGGTCAGGCGGACATCTGGTGGGAGGGGGTCCTTTCAACTAGGATCCCTGCACAGGGTCCCGCTACCTGGGAGACCTTCGTCGAGCAGTTCAAGGCGAAGTATTACCTGGAATATTTTGTGGAGAGTATGGAGGTCGCCTTGTCGACCTTCGTGTAGGGGAAGAAGACCGTAGCTGAGTACGAAGCGGGGTTCAACGACCTGATCCATTTCGTACCATCGGCCGCGAGCAATGATATGGAGAAGGTTAAGACGCTCCGCCGAGGGCTCAACCCTGAGTTTCGGCATGTTATGGGAGCCACTGCACCACATGACTTTAGGTTAGTGGTAAAGCAGGCCAGAGGGATGGAGATGGAGATCACTAAAGGGTTACAACCCTCTGGTAGTCCAAGCATTTCTAGTAATGACCAGAAGAGGAATTTTAGTGAGGAGGGTGGGTCATCTCAGCGAACTACTTCTAAGAAGTCCAAGTGGTGCCAGCGTTCCCCGTAGTCGTCCAAGTCCAAATCTTCAAGGTCATCTTCCGCAGCGCCTCGTTCGGCGTCAGTGATCCCAGCATATCGTCCTATCCCAGGGTAGGGCATGATTTGTTTCAAGTGCGTTGGTGGGCACCGTGTTGCTGAATGTTCTTTGACGGGAGAGTGTCGGCAATGTGGTCGGTCGGGCCACATGTAGCAGGTTTGTCGTCAGAACCCCTCCAGTATTATCAAGTGGGAGTTGGTACCTGCGTCATCGACAAATGTTTCTTCTCGGGGGTCTGTTTAGATCTTTGGCTGCGCTCGTGATGACCTCCTTTTTCACGGAACCACCCATCGGGTATTACTATAAGCTACACCGCTTGCTCCATTCAAAGACCTGCCCCGCCTCCATTTCATTGCCATCTCAGCCAAGTGTCGGGGTTCTCATCGCCTCGGTGCCACCTGGAGTCTACGCATTGCCTACCGCTGAGTCCGTGGGATGACCAGACGCGATGATAGGTACCTTGTTAGTAGATTCGTGTGACACCCTTGTTCTTTTTGACTCCGGTGCTACGTATTCCTTTGTGTCTCGTGAGTTCGCTAGTAAAGCAAAGATGAGTATGCAGCAGATCTCGCAGTCTGTTATAGTCAGTTCTCCAGGAGGTATCATTGCTAGTTCCACGGTATGTCCGGGATGCGTGGTTTCATTAGATGGTGAGGACTTTGTTGCCATCCTAATGGTTATTCATATAGAGCATTTTGATGTTATTCTTGGCATGGACTGGTTATATCTCTACCGGGCCGTGATTTCCTGCTTATGGAGGACAGTTACTTTGCAAGCTCCTTCCGGGGAGGAGATAGTATTTCAGGGGAATGCACCTCTGTGTTCTCTTTTTGTGTTGGCCAGCTTGTTCCCTAGCCGACGAACGGTAAAGTCTGGTTCGCTTCTAGCACTGGTGGAGAAGCCGAGCGCACCTTTGCGCATTGGGGATATTTCATTGATTTGTGAGTATCCCGATGTATTTCCCGAAGAGATTCCAGGCATGCCATCCGAAAGGGATGTGTAGTTCAGAATTGATCCTATTCGTGGCACACGACCTATTTCTCTATCTCCGTATCGTTTGGCACGACCTTTTCAGGAGGAATTGAAGAAACAATTGGATGAGTTGTTGTCTAAAGGGTTGATTCGTCGTAGTGTGTCACTTTGGGGAGCCCTGTCCTATTCACTGTGAAGAAGGACGGGAGTTGGCGCATGTGTATAGACTATCGTACTCTTAATCAGCTGACCATCAAGAATAAATACCCTTTGCCTCGTATTGAGGATTTGTTTGATCAGTTGAAGGGAGCCAAGGTGTTCTCAAAGATTGATCTGCAATCTGGGTATAATCAAATTCGAGTGCGGGAGCAAGATATAGAAGGAGTTGAATTTGAGGCAAAGAAGGTGGCTGGAACTGATCAAGGACTATGATCTCACTATCTAGTACCACCTGGGCAAGGCGAATGTGGTTGCTGATGCCCTTAGTCGCAAGGAGACACCCTCCACTCTAGATTGTCATATTGCAGACTTTGATCGATGGAGATTTCTTATTGTTATGTTGGTACAACACCAGCTGAGACGCTGCTGCTGCTGGAATTGGCAATTCCTGAGCGAGTGAAAGAAGTGCAACAACATGATCGACTGCTTCAACAAGTGAGGAAGTGCCTTGATATAGGGGAAAAAAAGGGGACTTTAGCCTTGATGAGTCCTGTGCATTGCGGTTCAATGCTCGCCTTTGTGTGCCACAAAAGGCTCAAGTCAAGGATGATATATTGAGAGAGGCTCATCGTACCCCGTACATGGTACATCCTGGCGAGACCAAGATGTATCGGGATTTGAAAAAGAGTTTCTGGTGGAAGAGAATGAAGGTGGATGTCGCTCGATATGTGGCGTCTTGTGGGGTTTGCCAGCAGGTGAAGGCTGAGCATAAACGTCCCGCTGGGCTATTGCAGCCTTTGAATGTTCCTCAGTGGCCATGGGATGACATTACAATGGATTTCGTAGTCGGCCTACCTCGTACTGAATGAGGAAAGGACACAATTTGGGTAGTGGTGGATCAATTTAGCAAATCCGCACACTTCATCCCTATTCGTACGATAAATTTGGCAAGTGACTTGGCACCCATCTATGTGCGTGAGATAGTAAGGTTGCATGGTGTACCCAAGACAATAGTTTCTGACAGAGATGCCAAATTTATCTTCATATTTTGGAAGAGTTTGCATGACGCTCTAGGCACAAAACTTCAGTTTTGTATCACCTTCCACCCGCAGACGGATGGGCAGTCTGAATGCATCATTCAAACACCGGAGGACATGTTGAGGTCCTGTGTTCTGTCCTGCAAAGGTAGTTGGGAGGATCATTTAGCACTCGTGGAGTTTGCCTACAACAACAGCTACTACTCCAATGTTCAGGCAGCGCCATTTGAGGTTATGTATGGGCGGAAGTGTAGATCACCACTTTGTTGGTCTGCCGTAGGCGAGAAGGTTGTTCTGGGTCCAGATTGGGTCCAGCAAACAGTGGAACGAGTGGTGGAGATTAGACAAAATTTGCTAGCTGCCCAGAGTAGGCAGAAAAGCTATGCGGATTTGAGGGGACGTGACTTGGAGTTTGAAATGGGGGATCAGGTGCTCCTGAGAGTGTCTCCCACTAAATGAGTTGTGCAATTTGGTACCAAAGGGAAAGGGAAACTTAGCCCGCGGTACATTGGGCCATTTCCGATTTTGGCATGAATTGGAAAGTTGGCATATCGCCTAGACCTTCCTGAGTCCATGCGAGGAGTGCATAATATGTTTCATGTTTCTATGTTGAGAAAGTAATCAAGGGATCCAGAGCATGAGATCGTGCTAGAACTGTTGTCCCTTAAGCAATACCTCACCTTTGAGTCCCATCCAGTTCGGATTCTGGAGGAATCGGAAAGTGTGTTGAGGCACATAACGATAAAGTATGTTAATGTGCAATGGTCGCATCAGTCCGAGCGAGAAGCGACTTGAGAATTGGAGTCTCGTATGTGCTAGAAGTACCCGGAGTTGTTCTCTACGACTATGAGTTAGAATATTTCTTTATGTACAGTTTGTTTCATTTTGTTCTTCAATGGGGATTGTTGAACGCCAGAATTCGGGGTCGAATTCTATTAAGGGGGTGGAATGTAATACCAGAAGAAAGCCAAAGTGAATGGAAGTGAAATTGAGAACCCATTTTTACCAATTTACCTCCCCACAGTAGAAGAAACCAACAGAAGAGAGAGAAGGAGAGAGAGGGGGATAAGACCAAGCCCATCAGAGAGACATCCAGCCGAGAGCACAACCAAGCAAAGCACACAACTAGAGCGCTTCTGCCAACCGAGAGCACAACCCAGCAAAGCACACAACTAGAGCCCTTCTACCAACCGAGAGCTTCCACTGTCAAGAGCGGCAAGCACAACCACCATCCTTTCCTCCACCGAAGGCAATACCCACAGCAGGGCAAGGCAAAACCAAGTATGTATCCCATCCCTCCATCTTTTGTCCATCCCGATCGAGCAAGCATCGCACAACACTTTCATTCGTAATTAAGGGGGGGGGGTGAGAGAGTAGACTTCCATGGTTAGAGGCCCAATAGGAGGCGGTGGCGGGCGGTCCAAAGCGGATTCTTGCCAATGGCAGCTACAAATGAGGCGGGAAGAGTCGGCAGGGAGGCGACGGCGGCCGGAGGTCGAGCCGGAGCGACCATGGCCGGCAAGAGAGGCGGGAGCGGTGCCTAGGGGTGCGGGTCGAGCCAAGCTTGGGCGCGCAGGGAGAAGGGTTGCGCGGGCGTAAGAGCGGAGGTCAGGGCCATCGCGTAGGGGAGAAGGGGAGCCGAGCGAAGCTCGGGCAGCCGAAGGCCGATGGTGAAGCGGTGAGCTCGAGCGGCACCCATGGGAGCGGCGCACCAGGGTGCGGTCGGGCGTAAGGGGAGCTTGGGGTGGCATCGGAGGGCTTGGGTGCTGGGCGCGGCCGGCGGGAGCGGGCCCCATGCCGGGCCAGGAGCCAGAGGAGGCGACGCCATGCACCAGCCTTCGGCTGGAGAGCACCATAGAGAGAGAGAGAGAGAGCGAGAGAGTGAGTGGTTGAGGAGATAAGGCTGCTTCATGAATGGCTTTGGCCAGGAGAAAAGAAAGGGGAAGGGAGAAAGAAAAGAAAGGAGGAATGAAATTAGGGGCATGCACCTAAAATTTTATTCGCAAGGTTAGATGACTCGATATCTAACCTATTATTATTTTGAGCACTGGGTTAGCGGAATAGTGCCTGGAGAGAAGGGGTTCGTTCGTGTCGGATTGCGCTTAGGAACGATGTCGTCCGTATGTGTGCATGTATTATTATAGTGTATTGAGTCTGATTGAATGCTTGTTTAGGTGGAGGTTCGGGAACGACACCATCTGCATGTTACTCCGCTTCGCTTGGTTAACAGGCAAGTGCATGGTAGAGCGATATCATATAAATGGTAAGAAAAATACGATATTTTTTTGTATTATGATGATGCTTACATGATGATGTTTGTGGTAATGGCAGTGATGATGGGACGGGGTGAGTAATGATGCTACCCTGTTGATGATGACAATGGACATATGCATTTTGCATCATGGTAAGAATGCACAAGCCAGGTCAGTGAGAAAGTCATGTAACTATTCTAGTGAGGTCGGTGAGAAAGATACATGACTAATCCGGAGTGCTCTAGATAAAATCTTACATCTGTAGGGTCTGGATAAAGTCCTACAATGTAAGGACCCCATCCTAACGAAGATGGGGGAATAGTATATCATCGATGGGTGAACACTCCGCGATACCGGTATTAGCTGATGAGATGCATATGAGCAAATGAGCATGTAGAATATGGGTGCATTGCATTAATGAGAAGATGATACTATTGATATGGCTATGTTTGTGTGGTAGTATTTATCATTATATTATATGCTTGCTGAGTCTTCGGACCCACCCTTGTTTATTTGTATGTTTAGGTGAACAACGATAATGGCATGCATCGGGAAGGGAGAATAGCACATCCACATCACATGCTGTCATTACTGTAAATTGGTTTCCCTAGATAACCACTTTTGTTGTATTATATGTTGTTAAAATTTCGCCGCGCAAACTTCGTAATGGTTATGATGAAATGGTAGCATTATGGGCCTAGAAGACGGGCCGGGGTGTTATAGGATCACCATGAGTTGATCTGCATGTTTGCAAAAGTGGATAGAAAGAGAAGAAATACGATGAAGAAGAATCAATCACATAATGACTAGGTAGTGGGTAGGGCTCAATTAGTCTGCCGATTTACGTACCTAGATCGTGTGCGCACAGAAATACAGAGAATCGCAATGCGCCGCTGGACCTTTAAGTGGCGGATGCTTTTGCGAGAGTTGGAGATGACGGTGGGGGTTGGCGGCAACGCTGCAGAACCTTCGACTGTCCCTCCTCACGAGCTCGGTTGGCGTCGGCGACTCTTCTCGGAGAGTTGTCGACGCTGCCGGGCACACGAACACGGACGGTTCGCGGCGAAGGTCATCAGAACTCCGAAGCGCCACGCTTTACTTGTTGACAAGTACTAAGCGGGCCAAATGGGCAGCCCAGCCCGGCACAGGCACGAGAAGACCTGGTCAAATGGGCGGCTCGGCCTAACACAACACGGGCATGATCGGGCATGACCCATCTATGCATGGCCCATTCTGGCCTGACTATTAGATGAGCTGTATCGTGTCGGCCTACGTGTCGAGAGGTGACCTAGGCACGGCCTGTCGGAATTTTGTACCGGGCCGGCACGAGCTCGTTTGGTCTAGTGGGCCAAGTCTAGCCTGTTTGGCCCGACAAACCAAAAAAACCCAAAAAAAATTAGAAAAATATGCAGAATTCAGAAGTAGATATAAAAATTAAAAAAATGAGACAATCATATTAAAAATGTAATAAAAAGCTTTATTAATATCCAACTGACTGACTTGTTAAAACCTTCGCCAAGTAAAAACTCAAAAATGAGAAAACCTTAACAAAGGAAAAAAGAGTACAACTTATAACTCTACAATCCTGCATACATGATACATCTTTGTTCTTTGTGTTAGTATCATTGTCTAAGTACAGATTTTTGAACACCTCCGATAACTCTAGATTTTTCACATAGTGTTGTGTTCGTGAATTAGGTTGTTCCTAGTCCTTCACAGATAGAAGTATCTTCACCATCTCACTTATGAGACTTGTTCTTATCTTCTTCAATATTCTTCCAGAAAGACTGAAAGCAGACTAGGAGAAAACCGTCGCGACAGGAATAGTTAACACATCACGTGCAAATATGGATAGCACGGGATATGTTAACTTATGTGCTTGCCACCCTTGGAATATTTCAAAATCTTCTGAGTTGAAATCCACCGTATCGCTGTCTAGATAGGTGGATAGTTGCCCGCTCCTGTGGGTCTTGGCTGAGCAGGCTGCGGTGTAGAAGAATAAGATCTGGAACTGGAGGAAGAGGCACCGAGGATCTTGCCCCACATCTTTGTCTTGCTACTAGAGGTGGGGGCTACTGGAGGTCGTTGCGAGTGGACTCTCGGGAACTTATTTTCATACCTTTGGTAAACTTCGTATAACCGAGAACGAACTTCTGCAAAATAGTTAGTATAATCTAGCCCTATAGCATTACTAAGAAGTTCAAGTACACTACCAAATGCATCAATTTTACCCCAAGGATCTAAAAGAAATACACATGCATATAGGTAAGGGATTTCTTTCCAATATTTAAGCTATTTCGATTTCATGAAAATAATAGCATCGCGTAAAAGTAAGTCATTTTCATACATTTTCAATTGAGTACCAATCTGTAAACTAGTATGCACAATGTGCACGTAGTAAATAGTTCCTTTATTTTATTACGACATTCATTGTAGTATTTTACTAGATCCTTAATTGTTGTCTATCTAGAAATGGAATAAAATCTAGGATTATGCGAAATCTTAATATAATATTGGAAAGAAGTAGACTCGCCAAAGCCTAACGGTAAATCCTCAGAAGCAAATAAACGTCAGAGAGATTGGCGGGCTACTTGAGGATCGTACCGTACCGTCGGGGTTGTATTGCAGCTTCGTCTGCCTCATCACGAATCCTTGCTTTGCTGGACATCTTGTAGCATGTCTAAGCAAGTGCATCATTCCACCTGTAGACTTCGCAGATAATTCATTGCGATAAATTTTACAAATAGCATATGGTACCTTATTTCCCGCTGCATCTTGCTTGGTTGTCCTGTCAAAATTCTCCCACACTCCCGACATGTATAGTCTAGTCTTTGCTCCAGTTGGCGTGGAGCCTGATACTGCAGTGGAGCGTGATGACGGAACTCCACCTTGCCCTTCTGGTGAAATATCCGGTTGGTTTGATGCAACCGCAGCAACCTCCATAGGCGCAATTTTCTCTGGTGAAAGTCCGTAATCACCAAGAGCAAAGCGGTCGTAAGGACTGTCCATAACGAAAGCTGCAAAATCGAAACTAACACTATTACCACTTTCATCTTAGGATAACAAGCACTAATAATAAAAGTATGCAAAAAATAGTATTGTACCTCTTTCACTGACTTGCTGCCGAAAATTGAATTTTTCAACTTTTTGCACAAATTTTTTGAATTTTGCCAAATTAGCTCAACACGAATTTGAATTTGCAAAAAAAAAATTTCAAAGAGAGAATGAGTGATGGAGAGGTGTTGAATGAGGGGGGGTATGGTGGCTATTGTAGAAATTTTTTTTTGGGATTTTTAAATTTTCTTTGCTATTTTTTAAGACGAAAATGGTCAAAAATGATCACAAAAAACATGCAGAAATTGTACAATGGTCAATTTTCGTCGGGCCGTGATGTGATAGGCACGACCCACGAGCCTACCTGGCTGCCTACCTAGTTTGCCCCACTGCCCGCGCCCCTTCTTCTCCCCTGCCCCTTGCCCGCTCGTGACGTATGCGGCACTAGCAGTGCCGCACTACTGCCCCTCCATCTCCCTGCCTCCCTCGGTCCCTCCACGACGGCCTACACCGCCGCCGCCTCCCTTTGCGGCGCTCCACTTCCTCCCTCCGCTCCGGTGGTTCGCCATCCTCCTCACTCCGTTTCGGGCCCCCGGACTCTGGCTGCCCCTCGCCCTCAGTCTCCCTCCACTGGTGCACTGCTGAGGTAGTGTGGCACAACATCGGTACGTATGGCGCTCCGCTGCCTCCCTGCACTCCAGCAGTCCTCCCTCCTCCTCCCTCTATAGTCCGCGCTGCCACCGCCTCCTCGGCGCCTCCCTCCGCGTCAGCGTCGCCTCCTCTGTTCTACGCGGCCGCGTAGCACAGCCTCATCAGCTCCTTCTCTCTCAGCGTCGGCGCCGCACGCCCGCACATGTGCGCCGCCTGCCTCTTCCTATCCTCCCTTAGGTCTCAGCACCGGCGCCGCATCAAGCCCACACCTCGCCTCCTTGGCTCCCCATTCTCCCTCCGTGCCGCCGCCCGCTTGCTCTCTTCCTCTCCTCCCTCACCCTCTACGTTGGCGTCGCACCGTGCCTCGCCTCCTCCTTCTCCCCTCACGCCGACGCTGCCCGGCCCGATGCTCCCGGTCTCTTTGGCTTCCCTCGGTGGTGGGCCAAATGGACCGTGTCCGGCTGGTAGTGCTCGGGCCATGCCTAGCACGGCCCGACACTGTTCATGCCGTGTCAGGCCGGTCCACCGTGCCAGGGTAGCGGTCCAAGCACAACACGGACTGTCGTGCATGGCTGGCATGACCCATGAACAGTTCGGGCCATGCCATGCCTGGGCCGGCCCGAACGGCATGGCCCATCTGGCCAGCACTAGGCACGAGCCGGCTCGACCCATTTAGGCACAGGCCATCCTGGCCCAGCTATTAGATGGGCCATGCTGTACCAGCCCACGTGCTGGGAAGGCGGCCTAAGCATGGTATGTTGGCCGTTCGTGTCGTGCCAGGCCGACACGAACCTGTTTGGCCCAACGGGCCAAAGCCAGCCCATTTAGCCCGGTAGGTCTGGAAAAAATAAAAATATGTATAATTCAAAAATAAATATGAAAAATAAAAAAATGAGACAATCATATTGAAAATATAATAAAGAGCTTTATTAATGTTTAATTGGCTACCTTGTTAAAATCTTTGCTAAGTAAAAACTCAAACTGGGAAAACATTGACAAAATAAAAAGAGTACATCCTATAGCTCTACATACATACTTATTCTACATTTCATTGTCTAAGTACATATTTTCAAACACCTCCGACAGCTGTGGATTTTTCACATTGTGTGTGTGCTCGTGAATCTACTTGTTCTCGGTCCTTCACGGTTAGAAGTATCTCCACCATCTCACTTGTGAGACTTGTTCTTCTCTCCTCCAATATTCTTCCAGAAAGACTAAGAGCAAACTCGGAGGAAACCGTCGAGACTAGAAAAGTTAATACATCATGTGCAAGTATGGATAGCACGAGATATGTTAACTTATGAGTTTGCCACTATTGCAAAATGTTGAAGCCTTCTGAGTTGAAATTCACCGTATCGTTGTCTAGATAGGTGGATAGTTACCCACTCCTTGTGGGTCTGGACTGAGCAGGCAGCGGTGTAGAAGAAGAAGACCTGGATATGGAGGAAGAGCCACAAAAGATCTTGCCCCATATATTTGTCTTGCTACTTTAAGGGGGGGCACTAGAGGTCGTTGCGTGTGGACTCCCCAGAACTTATTTTCATACCTTTGGTTAAACCTTGTATAGCCAAGAATGCACTTCTACAAAATAGTTAGAATAGTCTAGCCTTGTAGCATCACTAAGAAGATCAAGTACACTACCAAATGCATCAATTTTACCTCTAGGATCTAAAAGAAATGCAAATGCATATAGATAAGGGATTTGTCTCTAATATTTAAGGTATTTAGTTTTCATAGCAACAATAACATCGTGTAAAACTAAGTTATTTTCATACATTTTCAATTAAGTAGCAATATGTAAAATACTATGTACAATGATAGGTGATGTTGGATAGTACACAGTGGACAAAGCAACAATGGCCTTATAATTTTTTTTTCTAAAAACTGTAGTGTCTTCTTAACAATGAACCAATGTTGCTTAGTCAATAGTATACTACCATCAGTGCTCTAATTGTGCGTTTGAATAAAAACAGAAAATATGATCTTATATGGTAAAAGACTCTTAAGCATTAGGTAAGTAGAGTTCCATCTTACCGGCATGTCCAAACAGAACTTTCTTGTATGTACACCCATCGCCCTACAGAAGTTCTTATATTGCGCTGTTCTTACGTTATAATTATTCAAGAAAGAAATCACATCGTGAAAAACTTTAATATATGGACTTAACCTCTTAAAGCCACATTTGACTATATGGTTAATAATATGATAAGTACATCGTTGATGTATGAAGAAGGAATCGTCGTATGTACTCAACACTAGAGTAAGAATATCCATGACCCTGTAGTTTGAAGCGGTATTATGTAAAGTAATTGAGAATATTTTGTGTGTAAGACCAAAGTCTTCCACGACTTTGATAATACAGTTCGCAATATTCTCACTCGTATGTACTACATCAATTAATTTTAAACATATAATTCTCTTCTCCATTACCCAATTGTCATTAATATAATGAGCAACTATACTAAGATAATGCTGCGTGGCCCGACCACTCTATATTTTTGAGGTCAAGGCCACCAAAAATGTGCACGTACTAATTGGTTTCTTTATTTTATTACGACGTTCATTGTAGTATTTTACTAGATTTCTAGTTATTGTCTGTCTAGAAACAGAAGAAAATATATGATTATGCACAGTGCTAATGTAATTTTGGAAAGCAACTGACTCTCCAAAGCCTAACGGTAAATTTTCAGAAGCAATTTAACGACAGAGAGATTGACGGGCTACCCCAGGATCGTAGTCCCAGCTACGTACCATACCGTCGGGGTTGTACTGCAGCTGCGTCTGCCTCATCACCAATCCTTGTTTGGCTCGATACCTTGTAGTATGTCTAAGCAAGTGCACCATTCCACTTGTAGACCTTGCATATAATTCATTGTGATAAATTTTATAAATAACATACGGTACCTCATTTCTCTGTGTGTCTTGCTTGGTTGTCCTGTTGAAATTCTCCCACACTCCAGATGTAGACGACCATGACCTCTTTGCTTCGGTTGGCGTGGAGCCTGATGCTGCCGTAGAGCATGATGACGGAACTCCGCCTTGCCCTTCCGGTTGGCTTGAGGCGGCCGCATGTATGGATGCAATTTCCTCCGGTAAAAGCCCATAATCACCAAGAGCTAAGCTGTCATAATTGTCTATAACGAAAACTGCAAAAATCGAAACTAACACTATTTTTACTTTCATCTTAGCATAACAAGTACTAACAATAAAATATGCACAAAATAGAATTGTACATCTTTTGCTGACTTGCTGCTAAAAATTAAAATTTTCAAAATTTGGCAAAGTTTTTTTTTTCAATTTTGCCAAATGATCTTACAACGAATTTGAATTTGCACAATATAATTTCAATGAGAGATTGGAGACTGGAGAGGTGCTGAATGAGGGGGGTATGGTGGATATTTATAGAGAATATTTTAGGATTATTTTTGAATTTTTATGCTATTTTTATAGACCAAAATGGTAAAAAAACGATCGAAAACATCAATGGCTGGTTTTTAGTTGGGCTGTGTCGTGCGACCACGAGCTCGCTCGCTGGCGCCGCGCTGCCTCGCCCGCCTCCTTTTCCCCTTGGTGCCCACTTGCCCATCTTGTAGAGCGGCACACACACAACGCACACACACAACCTGCTGCATGGGCGCACGTTGCCACGCCGCCCGCCTACCTCCACGCTGGCGCTGAGCCACCAACCTCCACGCCGGCACCTCCCATCCCGATCTTCTCCCTCCATGCCGGCACCACTCCCTCCCCAGCTCCCCGCCCTCTCCTTCCTCCTCGCCGACGCCATAGCCTATCCCTCCTCCCTCTTCTACTTCCGCTCTGGCCACCGGAGCCGCCACACCCTCCTCTTCCTACCCTCCCCGGCTTGTCCTCCCTCCACGCCGACCCTTCTTCCTCTGTGCTAGCGCCGTCCCACCCGCCTCTCCTCCCAGCTCTCACGCTCCCAACTCTGGCTCCCCCTCTTAGCACACAGGCCACACATGCCGTTCTGAGCACAACCCAATACTATTTATATCATACCAAATCGACCCATCGTACCAGGATAACAATCCAAATACAATGCGAGCTATCGTACCAGACCTATAGTACCGTGCCGGGGCGGCTCATCTAGCCAGCTCTAGCAAGTACTAGTCCTTCCTTGTCCTTCTTTCCTCCAATGGCCACCGCATCCAACAACGCCCATGCCCCTCCCCAAGACTACGAAGATGAGGATGAAGAGGAGATCTATGACGAAGACCTCGATGAAGAAGGCGAGTCCGACGAGGACAATGACGATGTACCCTTCCCGTCCCCCTCTGCCGGTCCCGAGGCCGGCCTCCGGCGGCTCACGGAGGAGGAAGCGTGGATCCGGGTGCACCAAGTGGAGATCCGGGGCTGCGGACGGACGCGCCGCGCCTCAGTGGAGGCAGCGGTGGGACCGGACCTCACACGGGCCGCCACCGTGCGAGAGCCAGTGGCGGAGCTGTCTCCCGGGACAAACCTACCCGGCTGGCTGCTCGCTGCGACGCGACTCCTCGGCTGCCCGTCACCAAGTCCATTCGAAACACGCGTGCTCTAGGGGGGAAAGCAAACACAACAATCAGCCTCTACAAAGCATACGAACATTCATCGTTGTGTAGAAGAACCTTCAGACCTAATGGCTGTGCAGAGACCAAATGGTACCATGTACATCGGAGAACCGGTATTGAGACTGCAGAGTTCAACACACAAGCCAACTAGAAGAGATGAAAAGTGTTGTCCTGTAGTAAATGCAAGAATTAGTGAACGTCCTCCCCTTTGTACATAATCTTGATTTCAGCAGGTGCTATGTTGGTACCCATGCAATTCTTGGATGATGGATAGGAGTAGGACATTTTGAACTGCATGTCTAAATGTGATTTGTTTCAAAAGATGGAACATGTAGTTCTTGCATTTAGGTGGAAATGAAATAACTCTCTTCAGGAGCTTTGTGCAAAGTGCATAT
Organism: Hsuehochloa calcarea; assembly: GCA_036346395.1. Classification (NCBI taxonomy): domain Eukaryota; kingdom Viridiplantae; phylum Streptophyta; class Magnoliopsida; order Poales; family Poaceae; genus Hsuehochloa; species Hsuehochloa calcarea. The sequence continues at coordinate 29,357,416 of CM070613.1, forward strand.
ATGGTTGTAATTGCTTGACTTAACTGCTTTGGTTCCTTGTTGCCTGCATTTTGTGGTTTTCTATTGTAGTTTTGCTAACATTACTTAGTTTCAAATTGTATCAGTTTACTCCAGTGGGTTATAGGATTTTTGTTATTTCCTGTTGTACCCCCCTTTTTTTTTCCCCCGAAGTCATGTTTGTGTTAGCACATCCGTGCTCCGAAGCATAGTTTGGTTGAAAAATATGCAAGGATGTTTATCATGCAGCATCCTATACTTTACATGCACACTTAGCTTTGGAGTTGTGCATGCTGTTAAGTGGACTTTCTGAAATGTAATGATCAGTCAAGCTTTAGAACCTACTAGTTAAGTGTCCATACGCTGCTACAAAACATCCCATGAATACAATAATCTATCAATTAAAGTAGATATAATACATCTCAATTTGTCAAAGCATGCGGAGCAGAGTAGAGCAGAAGAGCAGGGGTGAAGAGGAGGAAGTGAGGCCCGTCTGGATCTGACCGATGGAAGCGGCGACGGGGGAGGGGGCGGAGGCGCGTGCGAAGAAGAGCAAAAGAGTGGGGGTGAAGGCGAGGGCACAAAAGGAGGAGGAAGCGCAGGCGGCGTTGCAGGTGATACTGGGAGAGGAGTAGAGAGCACACGATACGAGGAGATAATTTGCTGATAACGTAGCACATATGTCAATAGAGGGAGACATAGGTGAGAGGGTAGGGAGGACGAACGACCACCAACTCTAATTTGTAAGTAGTAGAGATTATGGTAGAAGTAGGATGCAACGTCTGCTATATTATTCCAATGAGTCCACAAATTCCATGTGTGTCATCCATTTTTTACTTTATATCTGTTGCAGACTAGATAATATCATGTTCAGTGGAAGGTTCGCTGAGAAGTTTTTTTTATTAATTTATATTTATTACTAATCTTTTGTTAACTTCATTTTTAAATTTGACCCTTTTAGCTACGCTACGGGTTTGACCATTTTGACCACGCCAACACAATACTGCCACGTCATATGGTAAGTCTAGTTAAATAACACTTCTTGTCATGCCACTGGTGGTGGTGTGACCAAACAAAGCTATCACGTCATTGGTGGTGGAGTTATAGGATTTGGCCACACCATGGTGCTAGCGTGACAATGTTATTTTGCCACGCTACAAGTGGTGACGTGGTCAAAAGGGTCAGAATTATAAATAAAGTTAACGAGAGATTAATAATAAAAATAAAATAAAAATAGGTTAATTAATAATAATAATAAAAAGTTCGCTCACTGAAGTTGAAGAACCTATTCGGATACTGTGAGACCTCGGATGATTAGATCAGACAATGGAGCTAAGTGCTGGAGTGGCTATACCGAGTCCACTGATGGCTCGAATGTCGTTTCTCTCCGAGGACTGGTTGAAGTCCTCACTCAAAGAACATCTAATGGGTGTTTCTGTTGGCTTGCTCTCCACCATGAATGAACCATATATAACCTCGCTTCCAATCTTTCACGGAGAACTATAACCGATCCAGCACGGATGTCATCCAATTCCATAAGGGAGCAGTTAGGGCATAGCCTTCTATCCTCTATCAATACACACACAAGGTTGACCAGAGAGATTCAAGCATAAGACCTACACTTGGATATGCTTTTTTTTTGTTGTCTTCTCAAGTTGGAGATCTTGCACCAGAGAGCAAAAGCGCGCGTTTTGTTAGACAGGTATATGATATCGAAAAACTTTACCCTTGTACTCTATACTTTGGCTTCATTTGAAACCACACGATTAGTACTTGTGGGGTTGCAGACTTAAATGTAGTTTATTTTTCTAGTGTGATTCGAATCATACCATAGTGTACTAAAAACTTTTGAGAGTTCTATGCTTTGTTCAAGCATTCTGATGGCATTATACTTTCTTTTCAGTCTCTGGTTCTACTTCAGAAAACCAGCAACTTTGCCTGTAAATGAAATAATTTTCTCCATTTCTTTTTTTTTCCAGAATCTAATGTGCTAATGCTACACATCAGAATTTTTTATATTAAACAACTGAACCTATTCAAACTGAAACCAGGAGAGCTACCAGAAAACATATTTATTCATTTCTCATTAGCACCACTCATTTTTATTCATATTATATCAGGAACTTGATCTTCGAGCGGCTTTACCGCTGGGTGTGTCGAGTGGTGCTCTGAATGCCGGAGTGGCTGCAGGGGTCATCCATCCATTGGCAAGGGGATCAACCGGCTCTATCTCAACACTTCCAGAACGGTTCTACTTGGGTGGAAATAGGTCTCTTGTGTGCCGCTTGGGTGGACCATCATCACTGATCTATCATGTGATCTACCTCTGAGGACACTCAAGGAGATAGGAATACATGCCCATGCATTTGTCTCAACTGGGAATGTTGCTAAACTAACAGAGCGTGATCTTCGGATATTTTCCCTTACTGAGTTCCTACAAACATTCAGGGGTTCTGCAGGATTTGGTGTAGTTGTGCCAATCAGATTGTTTTGCATAGAGGTTTGTCCTTGACATCCCTTTCTCTCTCTAAAAAAAGTTATCATTTTACAAACTGTGGGTGATGAATTCTTGTCCTGCCTTATGGATTTAATGCTGTCACTTGTAAAGTCTCAAATCGGAAGGGAAATGAAAGAGATAGAGAACTTCAGTTTTCAATGCTGATCAGCATGCTTCTGGAAGTTAGAAAATAGTGATGTACAAAGATTGTCGGAACCTAAAAATATAATTCTAGACCCTCTGTGTATACTGCACTAGTACAGAATCATGCTAGTGCACACAGTATCAACATAGATAAATATTGATCCACGCATGACGATTAATAAAACAAACGACTAATTTGAATAACAAATAATGGTTTTAACCTTATGGTCGAGTTTACATTTATTAAGCCTCGCAGGGTTGTCAATAAATAAAATAGCAGCAGCGGAATAAAATTAAACTCCAGCGGAATCCCATCAATTCACCACAGGTAACCAACTGGGATTAAGACCCTAATGATCAACACCTTCGTAGAACTCCTCCTCAAATGCAGGCGAAGGCTCCTCCACTTCCGTTGAATGTTTGAAGTAAGCATGAGTACGGATCTCGAATAAAAATCTTAGATAAATAGAGCTCGAATTTAGATGAATTTAGGAATCTGAATGGGATCAATCGGAGTTCGGATGAAGAAGATATGTGCTTTGGAAGTTTGAATCTAAAGAAAATACCCTAAATTGGATTGTTGGAATAACCCGAATTATTTTTCCTAAAGAAAAATCGGATAATGACACCAGCATGATGTCAGCCCTGAGATTTTTAGAATTAAAAGAAATAAAGAAAAATCTGACATGCGGGACCCACATGTCAGTGGCTTGGTTCACGGTAGATCAAGTCCACCGAATCGGGCTCACGGTTTGAAAGCAGCTGTGCCACGCAGGTGCTGACTCGGCGATGAATCAGCGGACACGCACACACGAGGCTGACGCGGAGCTGAGGTGGCTAGCAAGGTGGTGCTGACGTGGTCGACGGCGAGGCGGGCGGCGCTGTAAGATCGAGGAGGCCGACTAAAGGGGGGTGAATATGCGGTTTTAAAATCTTTTTGGCTAAAACTGAGTTTTATGCGGAATTGTAAAGCAATTCGGTTTTGCACAATTAAAGTCTAAATCAACTAGTCTTGACTAAGTGCACCATCAATATAAGACTATTGATAATGATAGCAAACATACAAAGACTATAGGCAATTTAATTATAGGAATGTAAATAGCATAAAGTAAAACACAAGAGAAATAAATCACAATGAACACAATGATATTTTACCGTGGTGTTCGAAGACTTACCGTTCTCTCCTAATCCACGTTGAGATAAGCTCAAACTAATTGTACCGGCTTCACGAATTAAGCAAAACACCTCAATTCCACTAGTGGTAGCTCTTTTCCGCTCCGGGTAGGTGAGCTCCAACCTTCACAACACGCCGGGCTTTCTCACAAGCTTCTTGAGAAGATCACCGGTCCACGATGCCTCCACGCCGTCTAGGTGTCGGCAAACACCAAGAGTAATAAACCAAGCCCCTTGCTTGACTCTCACCACGTGCAACAAATGCACAATCTCAAGTGGATACAAAATCCACCTCCAGATGCAACACATGCAACTAGGGACATCTCTCATTACTCACAAGGTGCAACACATGCATAATTGAGAGGATAACCTCACACTAGATCAAGTGAGTGAAATGGAATGCCAAAAGTTGTCTCTCAACCGGTCAAGGTGGGTATTTATAGCTCACACATAAAAACTAGCCGTTGGGAGCAGAAATCTCAAAAAATCAAGATTTACGGTAGTACCGCCACTCAAGGAGTTAGGAATACATGCCCATGCATTTGTCTCAGCTGGGAATGTTGCTAAACTAATAGATCTTTAGAGATTTTCCCTTACTAAGCTCCTACAAATATTCAGGGGTTCTGCAGGATTTGGTGTAGTTGTGCCAATCAGATTGTTTTGCATAGAGGTTTGTCCTTGACATCCCTCAGCTGCGCCACTGAAGTAACTAATGAAATTATATTATTTTGTAAAAAAATATGAAATATACAAATATTTTGTTGTTTCACTGAGCAAGTGTTTTCCCCCTCTTGTCCAGATGAATTACTGCCACATCCTAAAACAGTTTGATCATGAAAGGGGGAATACAGGCATACAATTTAACTTCTCTTCGCCCTAATTTCTTTTGCAACAACTTCTCATCAAGATGAAAATAGTTATATATTTTTTTCTCATTGTGACCCCAGTGCTCATTCTTTTTCTTCTTCTCAAGAACTTGTCTAGCAAGCATCCCTTTATCTCTCTAAAAAAGTTATTATTTTACAAACTGTGGGTGATGAATTCTTGTCCTGCCTTATGGATTTAATGCTGTCACTTGTAAAGTCTCAAATCGGAAGGGAAATGAAAGAGATAGAGAACTTCAGTTTTCAATGCTGATCAGCATGCTTCTGGAAGTTAGAAAATAGTGTTGTACAAAGATTGTCAGGATCTAAAAATGTAATTTTGGACTATCTGTGTATACTGCACTGGTCCAGCATCACGTTAGTGCACACAATATCAATATAGATGAATATCGATCCACGCAAGACGATTAATAAAATAAACGACTAATTTGAATAGCAAATAACGGTTTTAACGTTATGGTCGAGTTTATATTTATTAAGCCTCGCCGGGCTGTCAATAAATAAAATAGTAGCAGTGGAATAAAATTACACTCCAGCGGCATCTCATCAATTCACCACAGCAACCGACTGGGATCAAGACCCTAATGATCAGCACATTCGTAAAACTCCTCCTTAAATGCGGGCGAAGACTCCTCCACTTCTGTTGAATGTTTGAAGCAAGCATGAGTACACAACCGTACTCGCAAGTCATATCACAGAATGCAATTTATTGATGGCTTATTCTAAAGGAATAGCTTCTATGGTTATTTTGCATAAAGCAACATTTGTAATTGAATATTAATAATATATTGAAAACAATATTTAAAAATGTAAATAATAATAATTTAACATTTATTTTCACAAAGTCACAAATTTTAAACAAGTTATTCACACAACCATATGACTTAGATCACACAGCTTCCTTCCCAAATATTTTATAAAAATTTACCCCTTGTGTGAAGTCCCTGGGCATATCCATGACCGCGGACGCGACTATTCGAATAGATTGATTAACACTCTGCAGATGTTGTACACTTTACCCACACGATATAATAAGTGTAGCTATCACTAATCATAACAAAATATTTCAAAAACTCCATCTCAACCATTGACACTCCCGATGTGCTTTACCGCCATCCAATCGATACACACAGCGCTTGACACAACACACACCGTTGGACAGGGAAGCGGTGAACCGTCCTGCGATGTGAGAATCACACCCTCAGCCCGGCACACAACCTAACCTATCAGCCTGAGTAATCAATGTCGAGACTCCGTAACCTACTAAATTAGGCATGTCCCATACCAGGTATGTGGTCATATAGTAAGACCCAGTTCAATGGCGCACAAAGTTAAGTCCTTAATTGACCAAAACAAGACTTCCAAATTCTAACTAAATGTCACACAGACCAATATTCCTATGCACACAACTTCCACTATATCACACAGTATCCACCACTTACCTCAGTCTAAATATTTTTTTTCACCCTATTGGTTAAGTACAACACATGCCATCAACGAGTAATAGCACACAACGTATACAGTTTTATCACATAGTTCTATAATCACTTAGTCAAGTTTATATTTGCAACTCACATGAGATGATGACTCGTAGCATGGCTAAGCAATCTACTCGTATCTAACAAACCCACGTTGGTGCTATGACAATACCAAATAATAATGAACCAACCTAGGGTGACACAAGATTATGACATAACAATAGACATGGTTAATGTAACAAATTGGATTAATAACTAAACCCAAAATCATTTAAAAAACTACTTGAAATAAAATACAATAATTTGAATCAAAGTATTTTGAAAACTGGGTGCAATATGATCAAAGTTATAACTTACCTTAGAATAGGTCTAGGTACTGGTCTTGATCTTGGTGCACTCCTTCTTCTTCAAAAGTCCCCGATAAATTAACGTCTACTCGTAAACGAAATAAATAATAAAAATAAATAAATAATAGAGATAAAACAATCTCTAAAAATTAAATAAAAATCTTAGATAAATAGAGCTTGAATTTAGATGAATTTAGGAATTTGAATGAACTCAATCGGAGTTCGGATGAAGAAGATATGAGCTTTGAAAGTTTGAATTTAAAGAAAATACCATAAATTGGATTATTGGAAAAACCCGAATTATTTTTCTAAAGAAAAATCGAATAATGACACTAGCATGACGTCAACCCTGGGATTTTCATAAATAAAAAAAATTCTGACATGTGGACCCACATGTCGGTGGCTTGATTCATGGTAGACTAAGTCCACCGAACTGGACTCAGGGTTTGAAAGCAGCTGTGCCACGTAGGCGCTGACTTGGCGATGAATCAGCGGACACGCGTGCACGGGTGGCTAGCAAGGTGGCGCTGACGTGGTCGACGATGAGGCGGGCGGCGCTCGGGTTCCAAGGGATCCGGCGATGGGCGGCGGCTCGTCGGCGGCAAGTGGTACTAGGAGGTAGAGAATGCAAAGGTGAATCCGATGAGGTGCTCACGGGTGCGAGAGAACGACGGTGGCGACTGGCGGCGAGGTCGAAGCGGAGCTTGGATCTCGGGTTCGACGGCGACGGCGCTGGAGAGGTCCTTCGGCGAAGATGAAGGCGTCTCCGAGATGCGGGTGATGCGGCGATCCCAACGATGACCTCCAACGACGACAAGGAGGGCTAGAACGGTGTTGGTGGTGAGGAGATCCTTTGGCTGGAGTTGAAGACGAAGACAAAGGCGACGGCGCTACGCGGTGAAACAAGGGCGACAGCTAGGGTTTCGAGGGTGGCGCGTCACGGGTGCGCCCCCTGATGGTCCTCAGGGCCTTAAATAGCCCCGGGAGGTGTGTTCAACCTGGACCCCAAAACGGAAAGGCGGCAGAGCTACAGTCCAGGGCGAACGCGGCTGAGCGCGGGCCCGGGTGCTAGGGTTCGGCGCGACGCGAGGCTGACAGGGCGGACCCACCGAACAACGAGAGAAGGTGGCGCGGACTGGGCTGAGGTGTGCGTGCGCGACTGGGCTGCACAATGCCTGGTCGGAAGCGGAATCGGGCTGGGTTTCAGCCAAACACTGTTCTAATATTTTAAATTAGTTTTTCTTTTTTAGAAAATACCAAAAAAATCCAAATAGCAAATGAAAAATAGCAACTGTTTCGGAACAATTCTATGCTTCCGTGCAAGACAATTGCTGGTCTCATACTGAAGATTGAAGAATTTATACATGCATATGGTAGTGTCATAGCTTGAACCCGCTAGATATTTTAGCATGTATAATGAATTTGATTTGAGTGAATAATGCTGCGATCACATCCAGACGGAACAGTACATTCCGATTTCTAAGGGGATGGATGGCGACATCTGTATCCGGTATCCAGGTGCTATGCACGTCTCTGAAGATGACCATTTTTTTCTGCTGTTGCAGGTAAGGCGACCACCCTGTTTGACATAGCAGGCAACAGCTTGGTGAACTTGATCGTATAGACGCTCTCTCTTTTTCTTTTCTTTTTTTTTTTGCCAGACCAAATATGCTGTTTTTGGCCCTTGTTTTCTCACAAATTTTTTTTGTATTTTTTTATCTATCTTTTATATTGTCTTATCTATATATGACATACATATATTATACATCCTATATATATTGTCTATTGAACCTCTGAATACACACACACACTATTCATAACATGGTATCAGAGCAAATGTTAAGTTTAGAGTTTACTGTAGTGGTCGCCTACTAGCCGCCGCTGCTTGCTGCCCCCGGGAGGAGCTTCTCCGCCCCCGGGGGCGACCTCTCGCCGCAGCTCTGCTCCGCTGCTCCCGACGTCATCCCGACGGCGCACCTACGGGCCTCGATTCATCGGCGTTGCCTGGAGGTCGCCGCGCCTCTGTGCTTCATCTTCATCGCGCAGCCGAGGTCGTTGCAGGCACCCGACTTGCCGCCGACGCATCTTCGAGCTTGTTGCCGCGATCGACTTTGCTCGTCGTGTTTGGTCTTGATCTCCCCAATTCGACGTCTCTCCGACCGGATCCTCTGCTCTACACTGTCTCCGACTCGGCTTGCCTCGGCGCAGCTTCGTTGAGGTCGAGGTTGACCGCCTCCATCTGCGTGGCTCCACGGCCGACGACGCAGCCCTGCTCGACGCACGGAGCTTTCCCACGTCGCCCGCATCCTCGTCGGGCATGTCTCCACGAGCTCCTCTGCTCGCGTTGCCTAATCCTCTCCTGCGAAGGAGCTCTTCAGATCTGGCTCTTCTCTGCGATGGCCTCCGATCCTGCTGCCTTTCTTGGCATTGACACCGGCTTCGTCTGCCCCTGCTGGCTCCGTGCTTTCATTCACCATGCGCTGGTGTGCAGCTGTCGGTTGAGAGAAGCAGGAGAAGGCCGATGTCACTTTATTCTAGAACCGCGTGTTGTGTACGTCGGGTTTTTTCTCATCGTCGATCATCACGCCGTCAAGAAACGTTGACGCCGCTGCTATTTTTTTACTTGACCGATGTTCTTTCTGCGCATGGCGACTGAGGAGAGTAAAAGCAAGCAATCGCCACGCACTTGCTTCACGTGTGATTGAGGACGCTTGCTGTTGCTGCTCGGTGATCGAGGCTGGTGCTTTGGGTTACGGTCGTGGGCTATTCTGATGCCGTATTGGACTGCATGTAGTGCTATTTGCCGCTAGTCCTTGCTGTTTGGCCGTCGTCCTGGTCTGCTGTCGGTATTTGCTTCTAGTTATCTTTAGATTTTTTTTTTTTTGTGTCGTTTTCTATCGTTATGTCCATCCAAGTCCGTATCACTTTATCTTTGAGTTTCGTCTAAACCATGCGGGTTCACAAATTTATTGTCAGTCATAAAATCATAGGAATTCTTTTTGTATGACAGTAGCCGCTGCTCTTTTCTTTGAGCTGCTGTAGATCGTCGTTATGATATCGCCGCTCTCTCTTAGCCGCCGCCCCGTGCTTTTAAGGCCATCGCTTTTCTTGTGCACTGCGTCTCTTTTGCTCTTCTTGTGCACTGTGCCACCGCTGTCTTGGGCTTCAATCTGCGTCGACATGCTTCTATCTATTTATATTCAGCTTGATTTGACAGTTTTCTCTATTTTTACCGGTTTCATCATCTTATTCGTCATGTTACCGCGGTCGACTTTGCTCCCGCACATTTACTTTATGGGCTGTCGCACGACCCCAGATAGAATGAGATCTTTTATCGATATATTTTTCAAGGGCTGCATACTACGACGATATTATCAAGACTCGGACTTTGGACTGTTCCTAGTTTAGTGTCAACACTTTTCAAATGCAACGATATTGCACACACCTTGCATTTGAGGGGAGGGAGTATTAGAGATATGTTAGAGAAAGAAATCTTTTTATATTGCCTTATTTATATATAGCATACACGTCTTGTACATCATATATATATATATCATATTAGGCCTCAGAAGACACACAATAAATAGTATTGGTTAGGCGAAGCGAGCAACACCGATCAGCCTAAGAACTGAACTGAGGTTTACATTACACCAAGTAACGGAACTTGCTATTAAAGCTGTAAATCATGGATGTACGCCACCAATTCTGAACGCATTACACAATGGTCGTATAGGAGTGATTAATTGAAGGAATTCTGTGGATGGTGGTTCAATTATTCAGGCCAGAAGAGAAGAGAAGAGAAGAGATCGATGCATGGGCGAATGGAATGGAGAATAGAATTGAATTGATGGATGGCACACAGCAATCAGCAGGTAGCATGCATGCAGCAAGGTCCATTAAGTTGGTGCAGGCATAGTACTAGTTCTTGCTGCATTGGTCATGGCCTAGCTACTACTACAAGGCACGTATTGATGCGTGCGGTCCACAGAATCGATTCAATTCTCTCTGTTTCGCAATCGATCGTACCTGCACTCTTTAACTAATTTCTTACTGCAACCATGTGTGTGTTCTTCTCCAGTCAGTCCTACTCATCCCAACTAATCTCACCATACTGAAATGTATTGTGGCAATTCATCTACGGGTTCTGTTTTAGTAGCCCGGCCATATGCCTCCTTATTTTCCTAGCTTCCAGTTGGTTTGCATCATCAGCATGTTCTCTGATCAGGAAAATATATATATGTACACTCCCTAATCATAAAATTAATCGGACAAAAGTAGATCAACTTTTGCAACTGAGATGCATGATGAGCTGGTCATGTTAGTTAATCTTCGAAGCATAATGATTAAGGAAAAAGAAGATTCTTTAATGTAGATCGAAAAGGCTAGCTCCCATCTACTTTTGAAACGAATTCCACAAGGAATTGCATTGTACCAAGTGTCAATAATGACAATAGAGGAAAAAGGCAAACATGAATTGCTATGTTATTCATGGCTCTATTCTCCAATCATGTCAGCTGAGTTTTTCTTTCTTTTCTTTTTCTTTTTCTTTTTTGAAACGGTTCTGGCGGATCAATGAGTTTAAATTGCTTATCTATATCGGCCTATATCCTATGAAATTTTCAAAGGAAAAAAAAAACTCTTGAATTATGTAAAGAGAAAAGGAGAAAAAAAAACTAAATAAAAAAGCAAACAAACCAGAATCAAGGAGCATCAGCACTAGGCAGCAATTAATATTTGTACTGCTAAATAGTATATATCTGGAAGATATGACTATTTCTTAATTGTTTTAGGAAAGAAAAAACAAGAGTCAAAAAGAAGAATTAATTGTGTACAAAAAGTACCTAAAAGATAAAGTGCTATCAGTTCAAGTTACATCATTCAACCAAAAGTTTAGTGAAGGTTTCTCATGAGTCATGATGAGTACTATTACAAATGACTGGCCTTCATATTTAGTACATCTTATACGAACTGATGATCTAAACCTAATTCTCACTGTTGTCTGAACTTACAGCGATTACTACTCTGGTACTATGGAGGCAAATAGACTAATTTGTTCAAAACCACAATTAGTATTCCCACATGACATACATACTCTTGTTGAAAATTAGAAATATCGTATCAACACGTAGTCGAAGAGTGCGTGGTATAGCCACTTCAGCCGTACAACTCATGTGACATATTCTAACAGCTCATTTTTTGAATATTTGGAAATTTACAAGAATTTCATGGATCTTCAAAAACTTTTATTGCATTTGGTGAATTTCAAAATCTTGGATTTCATTTCAAAAAGTCAACCAAAATCCTTACTCCAAATTAGACTTATAAAAATCTACAAGTCAAATGGTGTGCTAAAAATTCTCTGAATTTGAATAATTCAAATTCATCTGTGAAATTCCAAACCAAAAATTCAAACTCATTTCTTCTCTCTTTCTCCCCTCGAGCCGCATTGTACCCCACCGGCCCAATCCACCTCACCCTCTCCCCCGGCGTGCTCGCGCTGCCTCGGCCCAACGCGCTTGCTCCTCACCGCGCGGCCCAACAAGCACGACCACTAAGCCAGCTGTGCTGCAGCCCACCTCCACCCGCAGCTGCACCAACCCAGCTCGCCAACACCCCTCGCCCGCTCTCGCTGCCATGTGGCCCTGATCCCACCTATCAGTCCTCGGTTACTGTTCTTCTTCCTCCTTCCTCACTCGCACGCACTCGCTCTCCCTCTCTCTCCGCGTTGGCAACAGAAGGCACTCGAGTGCCTGTGCTGCAGCAGACCTCGAGCGCAACGCCGCCATGACCTCATCTCGTCGCCGCGCCAGCTCGCCGACCATTAACGCCCGCGCATTCGTGAGAAAATGTCTGAGAAGGACGTTGCATAGCCTCCTTCTCCTCCCCTCTCCAATTCTTTAAAAGCCACACCGAGCGCGTCATCATGCTCGCCATGAGCTCCTCTCCATTTCCCCTTCGATCTCCTTCCTTCTCCTCCACTTAAATGCTTAGAATGCCCCGACGACTGTGCCTTAGATCCGGTGCCTTCCTCACCGTCGCTACCATTCCTGCTCATTCCGATGAGCTTCAACCATGAAGGTCATGTTCCTCCGGTTCGCCTTGAGCCCCTCTTGCTGGTGCTCACCTTCTTCTTCCTTTTCATGGACTAGAACCGCCAAAGCCCTTCTTCTTCCTCGGTGCTGGTATAGTGCCGCCGCCGCGCTCCAACACGCTAGCTCCATCTTCGGTAAGCAATTCCCTTCCCTCTTCACGTCAATTCATGTTCCTAGCTTCCACAGACATGTTAGGATAAATAATGTGACCTTCTAGCCACTGTAACCTCGCCGCTACGAGTTCCCTTCTTCCTCATTGCTGACCTTCGTAGACTTAGCCATCCCGAGCACTTCGATTGCCCGTGGCAAATGAATGGAGGCCCCGCTCTTTCGATTTACTATACGCTACTGCTACTATTTTCACTATGAACTTGTTGGCCCGTCGGCCTGTCCTGTAAACATTTGGACATAAGGTCTATCTATCGTGTTCTGTAATAATTAAGTACTCTTTTGTGTTTGTGCTTGTATGGATGTGATGTTTGCCGATAACTGTATTGTGTGAGCTAGCTACTAATCATAGGGCTAGCTCAGAATACACAGAGAGTCTAGATACAAATCTGGGTCTACACGTGTGTGTGTGTGTGTGTATAGCGTAACACGGAATGGCGGTTTGGTGGCCGACATCGTAGGATTTCTCTTCCAAGGAATCATAGGGGTCAGGAGGCGTAGGTACGGGTGGATCGATCACTCCCAGGCTGCAGATTGGACGACCTCCATCAATCAATGGCATGGCCGAGTGAGTGGGCGAGGAATGAATGAACAAATGGCCTAAATGGCACTGTTTCAAGGCGTAATTACGAGTGGCTCTCCTCACGTGACATTTACAAATTTGACACCTCGTCCGCACGACCATCGTGAGGACGAGCCTCATGCCGACACGTGGCACCTCGTCCGCGCGGTGGCAGTGCGAACGAGCCTCACGCCGACACGTGGCACGCTGCTACAAAAAAAGGTAATCACAAACAGTTTTTTGAATCGTCTGACTTTATGGGTCAGTGATACTACGAGGTCACCACAGACGGTTTTTGAAGCGTCTGTGAAAAAAGCTATCACAGACGGTTTTGAACAGTAACTGACGAGGATTAAAATATCTATGTATTACTTTGATACATAATAAAAGACCATATGTCTTCATGGTCGTAACCCCTAAGGCTCACGACCTCCGTGGTCGTAAGGATTACAGAGGTTATATCATGGATACCCTGGTCGGATGAGGTCTTGTACCTAGTCCCCGACCAGATGACTGCTCGTAGAAGCAGTGAACTGGCATCCAGATCTGACTCCGGGTATATTCCTCACCGTGTGATGAATGAAACACATGTCATATTTGTTCCATTCCACGTGAAATTTCATAATCCAGACACTAACAACAACTACCCTACGATTAAGTGTCTCACGGACACACAACCGTAGAACGGTTGCTACTTCATCAACCGTTGCCTCACTCTGACCAGTCGCGACGCTTCCAACAGGCGCCACTTTCAGGAGTAACTACCACCACTTCGTCAACTACTTAAAGAAGAATGCAAGCGGCAGAAGAGGGGCCGATCCGGAAGATCAACAAACAATTGGATCGCAACACCATAACAAGCATTACGCTTCAGTGTAATTAGGATTAGTCTACTATCTAGTCGAAGGTATCCCTTGTAATAGCCAGTTCATAGCAATAAAGAGCAGCTCCATTCTCTCCCAAGAACTATTTGTCATTTTTCTTTATTTATTTCGTAAGATCGGTGACTTGATCGTCGACAGTAACCTTCTGTGATAGTTAATTATCACAAACGGTTCTTGTTTCAGAACCGTTTGTGAAAATAGTCTAGCACAGATGGTTTTTTAAACCGTCTGTAATAGTTTTTCCTATTGCAAAAAAATGAATTTTGAGTCAAACCAATCAATTACTGGACAGTAGTTTCCATATGCTCTTTTGATAGTTTGCAAGAAGGTAATGAAAAGATACTCTCTCTTAATCAAAGACTTACTCTCTGATGAGGATGAGGTTGAGTAGAGGCGTCCATCTCGAACCAAATCGACTTCCCTTGTCAACCACAGATGGGGGTCCTCACTGATAACAAAATCAGACATGATGGAGGGGATGAAATCAGAGTAAAAAGGAAACCTGGATGGGGATTTGGGGGCAAAACTTTGGGCTTACCTGAGGCCAAGATGGGAGGCGGCTAGATTTGGAGGTACTGGTCGAGCCGCAGCGCCCCGCTCACCGGAGGCGCCGTGAAACAGTTGGTTGTGTCTCCTCGTCGAACCGCGCTGGGGAATCGAGGGTGACAGCCGAAGCTGGTGTGGGGAGGGTAGAGGGAGAGAATGATAGAAGACGAGGCGGGGGTGGGTATAATATATAAGGACAGCACCAAAATATTTCGCCTCCCGCGCAAGCGTTCAAAAATTTCTGCAAATCACAGACGGTTTCAAACAAAAATCGTCTGTGATGAGCTAGTATCACACACAGTTCATATTAAAAATCGTCTGTGATAGCTATTCCAAGTCATGGTAAAATTGGAGAGTTGGCTATTTCAAGTCATGGTAAAATCATTTCAAGTTGTGGTAAAATCACAGAGTTAGCAATTTCAAATCATAGTAAAATCAGAGATACTTATCACATACGATTTTTAATACGAGTTAGCCATTTCAAATCTTAGTAAAATCAGAGATACTTATCACATACGATTTTAAATACAAAACGTCTATGATGAGATACTTATAATAGACAGTTCGTATTAAGAACCGTCTGTGATATTAGCTCATCACAAATGGTTCTTAGCGTATCCAGTAACAGAGATGACCGCGCTGGTAAAACCGTCTGTGATTACCATTAACACTGTCGGTTTTGAAAAACTATATGTGATGAGACATCTAATATTAGCATTTTTGTAGTAGTGACACCTCGTCGGCACGGTGGCCATGAGGACGAGCCTCACGTCGACATGTGGCACCTCGTCCACACAGTGGTCGTGTGGCATTGCGCACGTGTTAGCGCGAGTCTCGTCCGCACGGTGACCGTACGGATGAGATGCCAAATTTACAAATGCCGTACGAGGAGAGTCATTCTCAAAATTACGTCTTGAAAAGTGACATTTAGACCAAAAATTCAGGAATGAACAGGTGAGGAAAACTATAGTATTTGTATGATCAATAAAACGGATGCATTCAGACGTACATATATGCGTGCGGCCAGCATGTGCAACGACCTGGACCTAGAAGAGTCTTAGTCCCAATCTGACGCACTCATCTCGCTTTCTCTATCGTTCACACCTGACCTGCTAGTTTGCTGGCTTTTAGCTAGTCTACCGCATGCTCCTACTAGAGACAGAAAGCTAGAGACGAAAATTAACCAAGTACTAGCTAGTGGTAATTAAGACTCAGAGAAACCAAAGACTTTGGAGCTCCAAGCACTACTTGTCCCTAATTAGCTAGTGCCCAGTAGTACTAGTACTAGCAGTGCTGTAAAGGTGGTTAATTAGGGTTAATAGAATCTTTTGCCTTCTCCCATCCTGCCCCTAGCTTGTTAATGTGGTATGCTTCCTTCCAAAAACCATATAAATGTCGTATGAGATCACTTGTTATCTCACACACGCGTTTCCATATGCATATCTATAGATAGATAGATAGATAAATAGAATTGAACGATGGCCTCACCTAGCTTTTGGCCTCGATCCCTTTCTCCAGAATTACATCACTGACGATCGATATGAGATGCAGCAGCAACAACGGTAGCAAGAGGCAAGAGCTCGAGGTCATCGTCACCAACTAGAGCCGGCCGGTGATCCATCCATCAATCGATCATGGAATCAAGCAAGGGCTTCGAGAGCTCCACGGAGCTGCCGTCCGGCGCCGAGGCCGACGAGGACGCTGATGGCGGTGGTGCACCCAACGATGGAAGCTCAGCAAGCAATAATAGCACGGTGGAGGAGGAAGCTGGGGACAGCAGGAAGACCGGCGCGTCATCGTCGTCGGTGCGCCCCTACGTCCGCTCCAAGAACCCCCGCCTCCGCTGGACGCCGGAGCTCCATCTCTGCTTCGTCCGCACCGTCGAGAGGCTCGGCGGCCAAGATCGTAAGCTAGCAACTTAATTTCATACTTGCACATCCTATATGTGTATATATTTTAGCCCATCTCGATCGTGAAGTTAATTTCATGCTTGTATAGGTGCAACTCCTAAGCTTGTTCTTCAATTGATGAACGTGAGAGGGCTTAGCATAGGCCATGTCAAGAGCCATCTCCAGGTATACATCTCTACATATTTTTTGTATTCAAACCCGATTGTTTGCTCCTAATTTTACTGCTTCCTTTGTTCTTGGTTAAATTCTCTTGCATGATGTGCTCCCCCTTTAATTTGTGCGATTTTCAGATGTATAGGAGCAAAAAGATCGATGACTCGGGCCAGGGTATGACTAATTCATGAATGATCGAATTTCCTTTTATTGTTCTTTCTACGGACTCAGTATATACAGTTTGTCCCTGACCTGTCATGCTGTATGGTAAATTGTGTGCATGCAGTCATAGGTGGTTCATGGAGAGATCGTCACTTGCAAGAGGGGGGACAAGTGCACAACATCGGCCATCTTTCCTTGCCTCATCCCTTCCATCATCGCCAGAGTGGCGCTGGTACCATCTTGTCGAGGTAGTTGGATCCATGCAACACTTGCAAACAAAATCCATTAAATTTCTGCACCTTTAGTTTGCTGTCTAGCAGCCGGCCTAGCACATGATTGAAGTCCTATATAGCTTGTTCTGAGTTCTGACTAATCTCTCCCCCCTTAATAATGAACTAGGTTTGGCACTGCATGGTCTCCATGGAGTTGCCATGGATCATATTTGCTCCATGGCCACCACTTTCTTGGATCAAAACCCAACTACTCAACAACTGATGAAGCCGAGGCTTTCCTTAGAATCCGTGCTCAATTTGTAGCTAGAGCTGCTACCAATAATCCAGCTTTGATCCAAGGATGTTCATCTCGAAACGATCATACCATGAACCATCAAAGACGATTTCTGCAAGCGACGATGTGCAACAATAACGAGGATAATAACCGTGCCCCTCTTGATCTCGATCTCTCACTCGATATCGGGCCACGGCGGGAGAAGAGAAAGAGAGGCTGCAGCTGGGGGAAAGAAGACGATGATCGTATTGATGGTGATGAAGAAGTGGAGAGTACTGCTACTAGGCTATCTCTATCTTTGCTCTCCGCTCCTCCTCCGAGGATGAGTACTTCTAGTAGTGCTGTTGATACACTAGAAGTCAATGTGGATAAAGAGAAAGAGCATGCAACAAGGACAAGTACTCTTGATCTCACCATATGAGTGTAGTGTGGTGATATCTTGTGGTACTTATCCATATATATGTAGAGGAAGATACCTATACCATGCATATATATCTCTCTTCTTCTTTTTTAGAATCCATACATATCTACGCATATATCATTGATCTTCTAATTCTACATGATCTCTATGATGTGTTGATGTTTTGTGCGTCTAAATTAATGAAGATGTCTGTCACTTAAACCTGAAGTACGTACGTACTACAGGCATGCATGCAGTTTAAGTGATGTACAAATTAAGAGTAGTGCAGATCTATATATAGCTCTCATGTATCTGTCAGGCTCTAATCCATCAACTGCCTATAAATCACCACATGAAATGTTTGACAACAATCTTTTTTAAGGAATGTTTTACAGAACATACATGCTATTGAGATATGAAATTATCTTGGTTATAAGTCCACATGAAATTAGCTAAGTTCGGTATGGAATTGACTATACAGTACATATTTATTTTTCTCCTAGCTAGTCTTTGTCTTTTTCCCTGTGAACTTCTGGCCAGCTTCTCCATGCAAATTAAGCATGGGGAAGTTCTAAGGATGGTTTCAATTCAACGCAAACGTCTGGTTCGGTTCGGTTCGGTTCGGTGACCAGTTCTTTCTTTTAGTCAAGTTCAGAGAAAATCGAGGCCTTGCTTCGTCATGTTGCTTCCCTTCGTCAAGGTACAGTTAGTTAATGCCTATTTGTTCTTGTCTCATGTTTCTGCTTGTTAGGCAGGTTTTGTTCTTCTTTTTTTTTTGTCAATACTATCGTTCCCTTTAACTCCCCATTGCTCCCTTTAACATATAAGAATGAACGCAATTCCTTTCTCGGGAGTAACAAATATTATGTACTTTTAAGTTAAATGATTTCGCCAGAGCCGTAACCCTTAACAGGAAATGAATTTGATTTTAAGTACTTGGATATGTGTCTAATGCCAGCTCCCAGGATCAGCTGCTAACGTGCACATATCCAAACAATATTATATCACTTGCATACACGATTTGAATATGACAATAGAAATCAGCAGCGGAATACATTAAAAAAATAAGAATAGAAGGTTAAGTAATTTAAAACAACATTCCCAATGGTTCGTCACAACCCAAGGGCAACCGAATGGGATTAAAGCCGATGTACCAACCGTTACCGCCTCTACTTGTCACGATAACTACCGCGGTGTCATATGACGTTTTTACCTGCAACATAGACAAAGCAAACTGAGTACAAAAATGTACTCGCAAGACTTACGAATAGCAAATTTAAGTAAATGCACTTGGCGTCAAAGGATGGCTACAATAGTTCATTTTCAGCATAAAGCAAGGTTATTTGATAAGGTAACTAGTATAGATTCCAAATTTGTCATTTGATAAACATTTAGAAATTTAATATAATAGTAAGTATTCCAATTCATGATCAACATTTCCACCATTTCCCGAGTAAAAGATCATACCCAAAGTGGTTGCCCCACTTGGGTAAACTAACATCAATGCATGAACTTCTCATTCGTGATGACAAACTATTATCGACCAAACCCTGATCCTACTCCCAACATCTAATTGTACATGGTTTCCCACAAGTAATGTCCATTACCGGGGACACGTCTATTCGAATAGATTTATGACTCTGCGGAGTTTGTGCAGCCTTACCCACATGATATGAATATCTTACAATGTTGACCAATGCACTCTTCCGTAGGAGTGTGACTGAAATATCATAACGAGGCCGTTACAATACCATGTGTCAACTATTAAACCACCCGAGGATACACACCGTGGCAGACTGTCGGTCGCCTGAACCACGGTTACACCTCATTGTGTAAGTAAGTCCTAGTGAAGCTTCTCGCAAACACAAGCGACCCTTAAGGGCAAGTAGGACAAAACTTATCATGCCTCCACTAGATTGACAATACAACAGTAACCATAATAAAAACAACAATTGTCGATCTATTTGTGGTTTTATAGCAAACATACTACAAATTAATAGGCCAACCCTTCGCCATTAACCTAGCATGTGGTTTCACGTGTGACTTGGTTCAACACCACACAGACTGGTCCTTAATCACCCAGACAGGGTTACATAAATTCATAACAATCTCTCATCATAACTCTACACCCGTCCAAGTTACAATGTAAAGAACCCAATATCCAACATGTCCGAATAACCAGAAAACCAGATTCGGATATCTGATTATAATCCTCAAATTTTACAAGATTCAATTCATCTCGGCCGATGGACTAGTTCCATCAACCAATTTCGACTACATCTACTAGCATGGCTAAGCATCATTCTAAAAATTATCAAATACACCCGTATAACATATAACCTTGATCATTCAAGGTAAAAGGGTAATCAATATTCAAGGAAGGCTAGTACAGCAAGTAGGACATATCTAAAGCTACCTATTTGACATACCAGTATTTGAAATTAAAGCAATACATAGAATACTTGAAAATCAACATAGATACTTTTCAAAATTAATAGGAATTCAACGTGCATCAAAGGAGGGAACTGCCTGCCTTTGTTGGTATCACTTCTAATTACCCTCAGATGGAACTCACAATACGTCGGAATCGTCGAAAACCTAACGAAAAGATGATATTGCAATAAACTACAATTAAAGCCGATAATATCAAATCATTCAAAATTGCATACAATTCACACAGTGGGTAGAAAAAGGTTTTAGGTGATTTTTGGTGAAATTTTTAGTTCATTAGGAGCTCATAAGAATTTTCTAAGCATTCTACAAAGTTAAAGTCATTAATGTACAAATAAAACAATTATCAAAATTTTCTACAACAGAAACATAGTTCAAAGTTAAACCAAATTAAAGTACAGTAAAAATAAAAACTAACAAAATTAATTTTACTCAATTTGGAGTTATAATGAAACACTTATAAATTTTTGAAGTTAAATCAATTTCTAATGTAAAAAACAATTTGTTAAAGGCCTTAACTTATCTTCCAAATTTTCCTGGAACATAAAACTGTTTAAAACTTAGTCAACTTAAAAGTAAATTAAAAACTAAAACCAACAAAATTGGTTTCATTCAATTTGGAATTAAATTGAATTAGTTATGAAATTTTTAAGTTATTTGGATTTTCAGTGCAACTTTAAATTGTTTCGGAATTACTAACCGAATTAAATACCTTTTTCACTCACCCTCAGATAGCCATAGGGAATGACAAGCGTGGCCCGGTGTTAGGGTTTGACCTGGTCAGCTTTGACCGGTCAAGGATGAGTGTGACGCCGAAGGCGTATTAAAGGAATGTGTCTTCTATTTTATAAAAACATAAACTCGGTATGAACCTAAAGGAATATGTTTTCCATAAGAGAAAACACACTTTCAAATTTTACACAATCACTTAACCGGCCCCACGATCCACATGTCAACATCTCAGAGATTTAAATGGGGTTAATTATATTTCTAATTGTGTTTAACCCTCGATGTGACCTACATGTCATAAGTACATTCAGAAATTACTTAACCGCTAATGATTAGGGTTAAACCTTCACACGTCGACGGCTTGACAGAGACTCTCATGCGTGGCGGTGCGGCCGTGTACGGCGATTCAACGCGGCAGGAGGCCTCCGGGCTCTGGAGCAACACTAACAAAGGCGCAGCAACGTCGCGGACATGTCTGGAGTGGCGCGGAGGCCAGAGATTGACGGCGTTGAGCTTGCGATGGCCGGAGGCGGAGCCGAAAGGGTGGTGCTCGAGGGCAAGCTACTACATACCACGAGGAGGTGCGCGCTGAGGTCGCCTAGTCGCCAAGATCACAGAGCTCCCAATGACGACGACAAAGATGGGCGGTGGCGCTTGGAATAGGGACGGCGGTGGTTCACCGTCGCTGGAGAAGAAGAGTCCATACTCCCTCGAGGAAGCACCAGAAGCTAATTAAACTCGGCGATAAACTTAACAAGATAATGTGATATCAACGGACACGATGGAATAGAGAATCACTCACTGGAGCGCTCGCGAGCGTCGCGGCCATGGCTACCGGAACAGAAGACGACGAAGAAGTGGTCCCTGGCGATTTAGTGGGTGGCAAGGTCTCGGACGAACAAAAACGGGTGCGACACGGTGAATGGAGTCCGGCGGTGAGGTCATGGATGCAAGTACAGCACCGAGGTGTGCCCTAGCTCACTGTCTTATTCCTTGGCCGAAGCACAGAAAAGGTCGAGGAGAACGAAATAGAAAAAGAGGGGAAAAGTGGGTTGGCCTAGGAGGTTCATGACGTCCAAGCGGTGCTTCATAGGTGCTCGAAGGAGCATGAGGTGGCACGGGCGAGCATCGTGGCACGCAGCCACGGCGACAGCGCGCTCGCGGTTGAGCGGCGTGAGGAAGAAGGCGGTTCCGACAAGCGGGACCCGCCCGTCAGCGATGGAAACAAAGCTGTGCGGTCAGGGTCGGGTTCGCACGAAGAGGCGCGGTCGAGTCAAGTCACTAGGGTGGTTCGAGCCAGAGTCTGATTCGGTCCGGTGAGCTGGTGCAATCGAGTCAACTCGACTCGGTCGGTCCGAACGGACGGCGGTGCAGTGCAGTCGGACTGGCCCGATCGGAACAGTTGGGTTAGGGTTTGGATTCAAGTTTGACCGAAAGGCAATGCGTTTGACTGGGCGATTTAAAATAGAAGATAAATTCTAAAAATTCTGAATTTTTTTAGAGTACTATGAGAATCAAATAGGCTTAGGAGAAATGTTTGAAGGTACTGTTCATACTCAAATTGTTAGAATAAAAATCATTTTCAAACCTACATTAGATAAATTGTTTGGATTTTGATGAAATCAAAATAACTTCTAAAAATTTGTGAAAAATAATATTAATTCATGATAAATAATCTAGTATTTAAATAAATTATTTCCAACAACATTTATACAAACAATTTTCTAGAATCATATAAAAGTTTGAATTCAAGTTAAAAATTTGAAAATTCGGGACAAACTTTATTATAGCAACAAAAGTTTTACATTAATCCATAATTTACACACGTAAACATGATATACTTAACTAATCCATCTTAAGGATTTTTTAGGACGTTACAGAACCAGTGTTGCACCTCCGTTTCTGTACTCATCTTACCCCACGCCCTCGGCTCCGGTGCAGTGCCCGATCGAGCTTCGTTGTGATCCACAATTTGTATTGAAGTGAAATTTTTTTTGTTGGGAAATGTTTTTTAAAGCATCGCCACCAACTCCAAACATATATAGCAGATTATTCCGAGCTTTAGACAGTTTTGAATTATTCCAATACATATATACCTATTCATAAGAAATGACACATGTTTAGGAAAAATTAATTTTCAGAAACATCAGGTGTCACCGAAGCTTTCACAATTGCCCATGAGGACTTTGGACTTTCAGTTCCTGTTATAAAGAGTTTGAATTCCGGAAAATCACGGTAGAAAATGCACACAAATAGCACACAAATGCCCATTTGATGGAAATGCAACCCCGAGCGTTACCTAGAAAACTAACATTCCATAGCATCGGGCTACGTAATAGTAAAGTGAATATGCGGGAGGAACTATGTATTGCATCTTCAAAGAATATTAAATCGAGAAAACATGGGAGGAACTAAAGGAGAGTGGTGACTCCCCTTATAATACCCATGGCCTTCTCCACCACAACCAAAAACTTGTGCATTAATTACTACTTGGTCACATATGTGTCTCTAAGCTATATGTGAAGACTGATGAGTAGTAGTTAACGTACAAGGATTAGGTGGAAACAATGAACAATAAGTTTGCTTTTATGTTGGCTTTCAAGCATGACACCTGATTGTCCTTAAATCAGCTTTGCTTAGTTCTTCCTAATCTGAAAGAGCATATGGGTCCTTAAATCAGCTTTGCTTAGTTCTTCCTAATCTGCAAGAGCATATGGCCTGAGTTGTCAGATTGCAACGAAAAGTTGTTAGATTCCAACTGTACGTTAACTGTTTAGTCTCAGCCGATGAGCAGAGTTCGATTCATACTAACTACATGTTAGACAGAATAACAAGTTAAGAACAATGTAGCTGCAGACAATCACCGCCATGTAGCGGCAGGAATTGACGCTTTATGTATCGATTGACTTCGAATTTATTATGCCAACCGTTGGTTAATTCAACCGGTGCGGCATAATATATCAATTTTCCGTGAAACGAGCAGAATCCGATTCGTACTAACTACATAACAAGTAGGTTATTTCCGTGGTTTTCCAAGTAACAAGTTAAGAAATCAGCACCATCAAGTAGTGCTAGTGTATTCAATTGCATAGAAATTAAGGATCTCACTCGGTCCACACAGGGCCAGATCTGAACTGAAGGGAATCATGGAGTAAAGTAGGAGTAGTATAATCCAATTTGATTAAGAATTCAACGTTTATATAATATCATAGTCCTAGAAAAGAGGGAGAAAAGAGAAAATGTTGAAAAAAATGGAATTGTATTACAACTATCTCGGTCTTGGTGCAGTATTCCTGCAGCCACAAATTAATCTGTCAAAAAAGGCTTCTTGAGCTTGAGCTCGAGCTCCTGCTCCTCTTCACCGCTTTCTTGTAGGTGTGCAACCGGAGTAGACAATTCCCGTCTGACCGACCGATGACTCGTGAAGCTAATACAGGATGGAGAAATGAGTATTTGACACTATCCGTGTTCAACTCCGACTCCGAGGAAAAAATACGGAATATGATACAGAATGAACGATATATGTCCGTATGTATTCGTATGTCAGGTGGTATGAGAAAAGCCTGTTGTGACTTCACTTACGAATAAGATAACAGATAGGTGGGGATATTGAATGTTTTTCTTTCAACATCTTAGCAGTTAGTCTCTCCATGTTTACTCTAATTGCACTCCTATTGTCCAATGTCCTGTGTAGGGATGCAAAAGAAGCAGATAATTTCCATCCGACCTACCGACCAAAGGCTTGCAGAGCGAAGATGGAATGAAGAAATAGGTATCCGACATTATCTGTGTCTGACTCCGACTCCAATAAAAAATATGAAATAGGATACATGATAAACGATATTCGTCTGTATCCACTCTAATTGCACCCCTAGATGGTATGGCTAGCAGTCTAGCACTGGTTGTCTCGAACCTCGATCCATTTGTAGGGGTGGACCCTTCATGGTTCAAGGGTGTTTAGCCGAACACATTATGCCCATTTTCCGTCCTACTCCAGCCCATCAAACCCTAACCTCTATTCTCTCTCTCTCATCCGGTGCCTGTGTGTGTGTGTGTGTGTGTGGTGGGGGGGGGGGGCTCCGGCCTCCAAGTTGTGGACGAGCGAAGGCTCAGCCTACGAAGGCGAGCGACGGTCGATGGACACGATGCTACAACGTGATGGCAAGCAAGCGTGATGCAGCGCAGAGCGAGCGTGTGGCAATGCACCTGCACGGGCGAACAGAGATGCGACGCGAGCAAACAGGTGGCAGCGCGACAAACAGGGAGGAAGGGAGCAACACGGTGGCCGGGAGGGAGCGTGGCGGCGGGAAGGGAGCAGCATATACAGCTCACCGTCACCGTCACCGTCCTCTCTCCAGATCTAGGTGTGTTCTGCGTACTCTACTTCTCCTTGCTGGCTCTACTCTGCTCCAGCTCTGGTTCTTTCTGGAGTCTAGCCCCTTCCTTTGCTTTCTTGATTCTTTTCAATGGATGTTGTACAAAAATACAATATTTACCTTTGGCAATGAACAGATAGTTAGGCTCTTGTTACATATGTTTACATGCTAATTTTTGCTCTATGGAAGGAACATTCTTAGATGGTGTTCTTGCTGACGGGAAAAGAGCAAAAAAGAGCAGGATCAGCAAGGTATGCAATTGTCATTTAAGAAAAAAAAGGCAGGAGCTCTACGGATCACTATTAGAAGAAGAAAATAAGTTTTAGCAGTCTAGCTGCTACAACCCAGAACAGAAAAGTGAGAAAACAACGATGAACAAGCACCAAGCACAAGTTTTTTTTTTTTGGAAAAAGAAGACAGGAGCTCAACCAATCGCTATTAGAGGAAGAAAATAAGTTTTAGCGGTATAGCTGCTACAACCCAGAACAGAAAAAAATAAAGAAAACAACAACGGCCAAGCACTAAGCACAAGTCTTGGCCGCACCCTTCAAAAACAGCATAACTCAGCAAAACATAAAGCTTGGGGCTAAAATAGCTTTATTCTTAGTTTCCACCTCCTCAACTTTCATTGATATCTATAATTTATTGTTTAATTCATGCTATTATGATTGTCTTATATCGTCCATTTCCTTGTATGAAACCATTAATATTATTTTTTGTATTTTATTATATATACGCATATCGTCGTATCAGTGCTTTTGGGGGAAATGATATTTCACGGTATCGGCGTATTGGTATCGACATATCTGGACATCCTAGCTCTAAATTTCGAACACTCATCTAAAAAATGTTGGATCCGCCACTGTCTATTTGGACGGGGCCGCTGCTCCGGAACGGCGGCGCCCTCTTGGACTCGGTCCCTTACACTAAGCTTTCGGATTGTTTCAATTCGTACGGCAAGGAAATTTCCCAAGGAAATACCACAAACTAACACAAAAACTATCATCTCGATCTTATTTTCCGTCCAATATGTCAACTAGTCAAATTGGTAATTTTTCTTCTGTTGTGCTGCTAGCTTAGCTAATTGGTGATGTTGTCTACTTACTGTGTGTGCGCGATTAATGTGACAACCCGCATCATTTGCACATTGTTAGCATAAAGCATTTCTATATCATTGCAGCATCATTTCATTGCATCAATATTTTTTACAAGATTTATTTTACAACAATTTGTAGTGTTTCTGGCAACAAGTAATTACAACCTAGTCCTCTTCTTGCCTTCTTGTAGTAGCAGCTTTCCTCGTCGCCTTGTCCTTTGAGCGCCTGTCCGTAGAGCCTCCTTGCGATCCGTTTTCCTCGCTTATCAGGAAAATCAGCAAGCTGTTAGTAAGCTTAGTTGAGAGCCTTTTTCATGAGCATTAGAGTATAGAAGTTAGATTATAGAAAGTGACCGTCAGATTTCCCAAAGTGCAGTAGGATATCCGGAGTAACCTGAGTAGTCGGTCCCTTGACCATCAAGATCCCCAGACCAACCGGAGTTAGTCGGCCCCTTGATCGTCAAGATGTCCAGACCACCCGAGATCCTTCGGCATCTGTCACTTTCGTAGGTCTCCTCATCCGGCCTTATTAGAATCCAACACCCACTATTTGCAATTGCCATAACCGCAATATAAGCCCTCAGTGCATATCCCAGTAACCACACCCTCAGTCCAAGCGTCATCGGGTGCAGCACAACCAATTCCAGAGCAGCAGCCCATTCATCCCCCCAGCAGCACAAGCAAGTGCATTCCCCCCTGCAAAGCCAGCTAGCCAGCCGAAATATCAAGCACAGGGAGACCAGCAGCACAGGCCAGTCCCAGTTCATTTCCCCCTAGCAGCACAAGCGAGTGCATCCCCCCTGCAAAGCCAGCAGCAAGCCAGCAAGCAATACATTCCCCCTGGCAGCCATTCTCCTTCTCAGCCTCACAAAGCAAAGCCACCACCTAGTTCTCAAATCACAAACCTCCCACTGCCCAGAGCAAGGCTAGAACCGAAGCTCAAGCAACCACACATCCATTCCTTTCCCCAGCCAGCAGAAGCAAGAATTGAAGGCGAGCTCAACTTTGCTCATCCCAGCAGGCCAGAACAGCATCAGCATCGGCAGAGGGAGCAAGGGCGACGTTGGCGCCAGCACCGACAGTGAACCCTTGGCGTCCACCTCCCCACTACTGGCAGCACCGACCGACGGCCCTCTCATCAGCACCAGCATCAAAGCCAAAACCAACCCAACCGCAACACCACAGGTAGCCCAGATCCATGTTCTTCCCATCCACCATTTTTGCTATTCCACCTCACAGATGTGCATTCATCATTCCACAAATGAAGAAAAAATTATCTCAGTCATCATCCATCAGTTCTTCCCATCACAGAGCAGTAGGGGGAGGAGTAGAGAAGGGGACCTGGGTGTAGACTTACCTAGAGCAACCGAAGCTATCCACCTCCACCTCCAGCAGCCACCATCACCAGATCCATCACCTTGCACCTGCATCCATGAATCTCTAGTTAGCATTCGGTTTCTTCTCATCTGTGAGTGCTAGTAGTGGTGTAGCAGAGTGAAGCTTTTGAGGAAGAGGGGGTAGCGCGGTGAATCTGAGCCGGCGGCCGGGAGGCCAGGCCGAGCCGAAGTGCTCCGAGTAGGAGATCGGGCCGGGAGCAGCCAGGGCACAGCGGAGAGGAGTAGTGTGCCTGGGCCGAGCAAAGCAGGCCGGAGGCGAAGCGGGAGGAGGCGCCGGGCCTTCGGCCACACCGGGTGAAGAAGGAGGCGGCGCAGGAACCGGAGCGGGGGAGCAGACCGGAGGCAGAGCCAGAGGAGGCGCAGGGAGCGGAGCCGGAGGCGGAGCAGGCTGGCTGAAGCGGTGCTGGCGGCGGAGATCTCTGAGAGAGAGAGAGGGAGAGGCACGAAGGAGTCGGCAGTAGAGGGGATTGGCGAAGGAGAAGATAGGATTAGAGAGATGCGGCGGTAGAGAGGGGTGTTGGCAGAGAGAGGGGAGGGCGATGTGTAGTGGTCGGCAGGGGTAATTAGGGGGTATAGATTAGTCGATTAGGGTTAGGTTTAGTCAGCTGGGTGATTAGGGGAAGTATATTAGGGGGTTTAGTAGTTAGGTAATTCAGTGATTAGGGATTAGAGATTAGGGTTAGAAATTAGTTGTATAATTTTTTGGTATAGAAAATTTAGCAAGACCGATATAGCTCATGTAGATTCTTGTAAGGGGTAGCAGAGTGTAAGCCCGAGTGGTAGTGCTTGTCGGGTGTTAGGATGTGAGATAGGCAGTCGCGGCTATAGAGCGAGTTAACCGTAGAACGATTTAAGCGGGAGAGTGCTAGGCAGTCGCGGCTATAGAGCGAGTTAACCGTAGAATGATTTTAGCGGGAGAGTGCTAACTGGGTCGGGTTCCAAAAAATTTTATTAAATTAAAATTGGCTAACATAGGAGTTGTATTAGCATTTTATATGCCTACTATCACTCAAACTCAACTAAGTATTTATTTATATATTATTTGTGTTGTCGCTTTGCTACAGAGGGCAAACCAGTGCCGACAGGGGAAGCTGATCAGAGATTCGTCGACGTCGACCTTTCCTACAACTCCAAAGGCAAGCTAATCTCTTGAGCATAAATATAGTTATGTTAAATGTAAACCGTATATTGCTCTATCATATATTTATTGCATCAAAATTATTTCTCAAAATTAAATTGGATTAAGATAATGATAAAAGATAAGAGAACAGAGATGATGAGATCAGATGAGAATGAGAATTACTAGGTGGGTAAAGGGGGCCCTAGCAGGGGAAACGAGACGATGATGATGATGATAAGGTAAGAGGTGGGACCCCTTTACATATGGTTAGAATATAAGGATCAACAAAACTCTTACTCGGTCGGAAGCCGTAATTCAGTGCCAACCATTTTCCCGTTTCGGCGGGCAGAAAATGCTACCTTGTTACGTAATTAAGTTATCCACATCGGGTCACATTGGAGTATTGGGCACGGAAGAGAGCCGCCCCAAGGTGGAGTGTTGGGCACAGACGAGAGCTTCCCCAACCAACATTACTGGAACTCGGTGTATGACGAGGTCAGCACCGTGATTAAATCAACACGGACGAAAAGTAATGTGTGGAGACATAATCACGTAACTTGAAAAACGTTCTGTATTTTGAACTCGAAATCGTATCAAAGGAAATGCGATGGACCTAACCCAGAGAGAGTTCAGAGTAGCTTTGGGTAAAGTGGTACAAGCCTGCGCAGTGCTATATCAAATCATGAATTCATGCCAGTCTCCTGGATTTGAGTCTACGGGAACCGCTGGGGTCTTTCTTCTCTCCGAGTAACAAGTAGTGTTTTCAGAATTAAATTTGCCACTTAATGTTTTAATGGGTTATTTTCAGAAAGAGATGATTTAGAAAATGTGATAACAGCAGAGATCAGTCATGCAGTGCACCTTTTGCTATTAATGCTTGCTGAGTACGTTTGTACTCAACCTTGTTAGTACCCTCCTTTGTAGATCCTAGTCCAGCCGGGAACTATCCCGAGTGGGACGAAGTACTTGCAGGTACCGATGCAGCCGCAGGAGGAGAAGGCACCAACTACGAGGACCTGAGCGAGATGGGTGTCATCTTTGACTCGTAGGACGAATAAGAGGGTGGTACTTCCGAGCAGACTACAGAAGCGGAGAAACTCCCTTTTGTGTTTGTGTAATATTTGTACTACGAACCATAGTCTTGTGTGGCTACTACTGTAATAAAGATGTACAGTTTCTATCTTATTGTTCTGCTGCGCAACTCTGGTAAAAGGGTTTGCTATTCGTCGGAGCGGTGTTCTACCGAGCAGACGAATAGTAATCCGTATACCTAAGTGTGATTACTCTAAAGGTAATGACACGGGGAGTCACAATTAATTCCAGCACTACAGCTGCTAATTGAACTCAGGCGGCCGGCCCCCTGACGGAGAAGGGAGCTAGTACTAGTCACACACACACCGCATCTCTAGCTTTCAGCCTTGCTGATCATCGGGCCATCAATCTATTCATGGCTTAAAACTAATGACGGTACGGTATATAACATGGAAAAAGAACCAACTTTTGTTTCTATATTCACTCCAGTTCGCGATATGGTCCGCCATTTTTGCAAAGCTCTGGGATACCGAAAATGAAACAATTTAATAGCAAAGATTGGGAGCCTGACCTTGTGATTTTGAGATGTACAGACGGTTTAATTACTAAAGCAAGTCAAATTATTTGTGATGTATCGGAGCGTTTCACTACCATCTTTTTTCTCCTCTTGGGTTCAACCGCGAGGGGCAGAGAATTTGGATCCTCATGTCAGTCTGAAGTTAATTTGAGACTCATGCTGAAATGCAACTACACTTCAGTTTTACAATGTCACATGCAGACTGCCATTTTTATGTAAATTGTAATGGTGGTATAAGGTAAATGAGCCATTCAGATACATCACAACTTAAAAGAGAACATATGCTTGGATTCTTCCAAGCACCTCATTGAAATGTTTTCGTGTACAGTTTGCCAGCAGTTCAAACTTGTGCTCACGAATAGAAACAGATCTTGGAAAATTAAAGCAGGCTTCAAAGTATGCGATATATGTATGTATGATCGGACATGCAACTGGCAATTGATTCCTGGACTTGAATCTGCTGTTTCGTTGCCATCAATCATCTCTTCAACACGGACAATATGCACACGGAATATCTGAGTTGGGTGCGGTGCTAAACAAATTAATTAGTGTGTATGACTGATATGTGGCTGAAAGGTACGATACTCTAATTCAACCTCGATCACACGTTACCGAAGGGTGCATATTGAGTTGCTTATATATGTTCCAATTTGATGAGGCGTAACTGGAATATTGCTCCCAAATTTGATTGCCATGCATCTGATAAAGCAATAAGACAAGTAACATCTGAAGACGAACAGTTTACAATGGGATTAATGGCCAAATTCCCCAAGGAAAAAATAAAAATAAAAAAGGAAAACAAAAATCATGGCCCATTCAGTTTGCTCTAATTGCAGAACACACTTTGTACATGTACCGGTGAACGTCCCTGCTTGAAACTATATATGAAGGGAGAAATTGAACAATCTTTCGCTCGATTAAACTGAGTAAGGGATCTAGCCTAGCCTTTGGAGTTCACCGATGACACTGTTCCCGGCGCGGCCGTCCGGTCCGTGTTGTCCCGCCGCCGGTGAGCCTGAGCGTCCCTCCGGCGCCTCAGGTAGAGGCATAGGAAGAGGGAGGCGAAGAGGAGGGCAAAGGCGCCAACGAGGAGGAGCAAGAGCAGCTCCCCGTGCGCCATGTAGCTCCTCTCATCGTCCACCATCCGCGCCGCCCTGCTGCTGCTGTACTCTGCCGCCGGAGCAGACGCCGCCTGGCCCTGGCCGTTGCCGGAGGCCATCATAGATGGCTGCTAGCTGAGCCGGCCGGCCTTGCAGGTTGCAGCTAGCTAGTGCTAGCTCCTACAGTATAAACGGGTAAATTGAGTGGCGAGAGATGCATTCAGAGAAGAGAAGGAGCTTGAGCTTGAGATGGAGATGGAACAACCAGCAACAACGACATTGAGATTGAGATTGAGTGCACTGTAGGCTAGGCTGTTGGTATCTATTGCCTGCCGCTTCTTGGGCTCGAATGAATTTCGAGAAAAAAACAAGTGAGTGCGTCCCCTTTTGACACGCATAGAAATCCCCTTAGAATACGCCATGCATAATGGAGCCGTCACGTCACATCTTGATAAAATTAAATTCGATCAGTGTTTGGGTCGTCTTGTGTCGCGGGGCTCTAATGGGCCTATCTATTCCAGCCCAGCCCAGCATCTGTTGCTTGTTTGGCTCGCCACTAGTTAGTTGTTACCTATATAAATCATTGGTGCTTTTTTCAAGGTTCCTCTTCTCATGTATCTGTACCCAAATTTCTGTGTTTTTCTGTTTTTTTTTTTTGTAGATTGTGTTCTTGTTCTGAAATAAGTAGCATTTTTAGTTTTCTGTTATAATTTGATTAATCAAATTTGCAACTTTTTTGTGCCTCAGGTGGAGCTAAAGGAAGGCCCTCTGAAACAGTTTACGCATGAAATGTGTTAGAAAAGCGTTAACAGTAGCATCACCCTCCTGAAGAGAGTGCTCCTGGCAGACCACAGACAGGTAGAGGGCATCACCAGGGGGCTCGTAGCCCTGACGAATGTGAGTCCACATCTGGAAAGCCGAAGGGAGTCCCACAACCTCAAAAGAGAAATGAGGCTGGACACTGGCGATGAAAACAGCAACAGATCGAGCGTCGTCGTCGTACCACTAAGTGTAGGCAGTCAGTCGATCCTTGTAGGAATCCAGAGCCTCTTAGTAGGCAGAGGCAGCCTCATCATTAGCAAGGCCAGCTGCCTCAACAGCAGCCTTGTCGGCTGTCGTGGGCAGCGTGACAAGCGTAGGCTCCGTCGGAGGAGTAGGGCAAGGTGGGCAGGTAACATCGCCAAAGAGGACGCCCCAGAGACGAAGACCAC
Organism: Hsuehochloa calcarea; assembly: GCA_036346395.1. Lineage (NCBI taxonomy): Eukaryota > Viridiplantae > Streptophyta > Magnoliopsida > Poales > Poaceae > Hsuehochloa > Hsuehochloa calcarea. The sequence goes on from CM070613.1 coordinate 29,390,409, forward strand.
GCATGTGGATGCGCATGTGAGACACGAAGTCGGTGTAATTAACACCATCGAAGATCGTCGGACAGTGAGGGAGGAAAACGGTGCCCATTGGTAGACGGCGCTGGACGGCGCGGCGACCAAGGCAACGAAGTCTAACAGGCGGCACTGGATGGCGCGGAGGTTAGAACGATGTTTTTTTTTAACCTTTGGGCCGCACAGTCGCACTCACAGTCGCACCTGGCCTGTTTTCAAACGGGCCAGCCCACGCGCAGCGCACACGCAAGGGTAGGGGGAAAACCTAATCCCCCTACTGGTGACGGCGACGAGGTGTGGGCAGTGGCGGCAACGAGCGGCGGTGGGGTAGCGGCGGCGACGAGGCGGCGGCGGCGTCGACGACTAGTCGGCGGGCGACGAGGCGGTGACGACGTTGAGCTCCTAGCGGCGAACCGTCGAGGCGGCTGGAGGCGTCGGACGACGTCGGCCATGCTCTGGCAGCAGACCCGATCGGGCGGCCTGGTGGCGTCGGCGACGGCAAGGGGAGTGGCGGCAGCGGCCTAGCGGCGGCGGCGGAGCCTGGAGGCGTTGGCGACGGCAGCAGAGCTCCTGACGGCAGACCTGATCGGGCGGCCTGGAGCTAGAAGCAGCACAGACTCTGGTATGGATATCATATTATGCAGTTCTATTAACTACATAATTGGCAAAATCGGATGAATACCTGATTATGTTAATCCTGTGACCGTGCCAATGGAAGTTTAGCAAGAATTGCATGTTACATATTCAACCTGTTGCTTAAAATTAGTACCTGGTTTAGCAAGTTTCCGAAACACATCGGCAGGTGGTTCACTTGGTACAGAGTTTTACACTTTGTCAGGGTAGGGTGTTTCAGTACCATTTCTACTACAGCGGAGATTTATCTGCCTACGTTGTGCCCAGTCTGTTTCTTCGCATTGAGGCCCCTTTAATTTCTGTCACGCAGCGTTTGCTTGGGATGCAGATGGCAACACTCCGATTGTACCCCTTGTCTGCCGCTGGTCTCCTGATGAGTTTGAAGTGTACAAACAAGGCTTTGGCGCACCTGCAAGCTGATGATTCCTCTTAAGCTTGTTGAATATTGCACACCCAGTTTGCAGCGACGCACTTGCTGTCTTGTTCTTCGACAGTTTTTGCTATTTTGCGTGCGGCCTTGAAGGACTGGAAATCTGCAGAAGGTATGCATTTATTCTTGTCCCATCTTTCCTGAGCTATCGGGAGGTGTGTAATCTGATGGTCATATAATATTAACAAGATACCATGTAAGAGGTTGATAAGTTGGTATTTAGACCCTGTTTGTTTAGGTTTAGATTTTTTGGTTTATAGTTTAAAGCTGGTTTTTTTTTTTTTGCTTAATCAGCTTATAAACCTCTTAACTTTTAAACCAAGGTTTGATGTTTGGTAATATATCTTTTTATAGGATATTGACTTATTGAGTTGTGTGTGAAGGATTAAAAATCTGAATTACCCTTTAAGGTTTAAATAACCTTTTTTAAGCTTGTATTTAAACTTTTTTTGCATGAGTTTTGTAAATATAACGATACGTGCAAGTGTACATCTGAAATAAAATAGATTTCACCCGTACGAATGTAATGAGACGAGTGCATTTCTTATCAATAGTACACAAAATTGCATATTTTTATTCACATGGCCAATCTCACATGAATAAGTACCAATTGCAAAAGATGAATTACAGAAGTACAAGTACCGGTAGTAATCAGTAACATATATTCTCATCACTCGTAAACAGAGGAGTTGATAAACGAAACCAACAGGAACTAATAAAGAAGGATAGAGGCACACACCGGTCAAACACGGCAGGCATATTGAGAATGAGACGCGTATTAAGAAGCTTCTGCAGAAATTAAACTCTGAAAAGTTGAGATGCGATCCAAGATTCCAAGATAGGGATGGGTAATCATGTAGGAGCGGAACTATGCACAGGCCAATGTAAACTGGGAGAAAATTTGAAACAGATCTTCAGAGTGAACAACCAAATTCATTTAAAAGAGAGAACCTTTCAGATTCGACATTGTTTTGTTTCTTTCAAACAGCATGATGTGTATAACAAATCAAGACATTTTTACAAATCGGAGCATGACTCAGCAGCGCAAGCTTGAAGCTGGTGCAAACAACGACGACGAAGTGAAGCCAGGTCCTAAGATAGAGATTAACACAGTAAATTACCAAGTACCAACAACAACAAAAAGACATCCTGAAAACTGCTCAAATGTCCACCATCCAACGCAAATTTACTGTAGTTAATTGACAGAGAGATTAGGCATTGCATCAGTAATGCAAAAGGTATTCCTAATATACAAGATGAGGTCCTCAAAATTTACATGCCTGTGAGGTTTTCCACATGCCTGAATGCACAGAAGGGCGAAGCATATCATACATAGCAGGATGGGGAAGCAAGATTAAATAATCTTAGATTATATGAGCAGCTATACTAACAAACATCTCCAAAAAGGCTAGGGCTTGCCTTGAGGACGGTTGACCCAGTGAAACAGAAGCAAATGAGGAAGCCCAAGCTCGAGCATTACTTGCACTTTCCTTAGGTCCCTTGTCTTATTGCTCAGTCTAAGCTTGCTCCGAAACCTCTTAACATCAAGCACAATCAATACTCAATTCAATGAGGAATCAACGAAGCGCCATGCCGAAATCCAAGCGCAACCACCCAGGTGAGGTGATGCAACACCCACGAAACTTCCACTGCGATTCTGTGAAGTGCGAACACATAAACGCTTGTGCATTCATTTAACTACCGAATAGCACATTATACCGAAGAAGCACATTATCTCAAGAGGACACTACTGAAGACTCACCGAGGATGAGGATGCCGGTTTGGCGATGTCAGGAGGCGGCTGGGAGCTGAGGAGGCGACGACCGGTTCCACTTCTACGCCTGCCCGCTAGTGTCGAGGCAGAGGCCCCAACGTCGGCCGATTTCTTCCCTAGCGCACGAGACTCCAAGCTCCGTTGCTGGGGATCCATGCGTTGGATAGAGCAGGCTGGTTGGGGCGGCCGGGTGACTGAGGAATGGTTAACGGGGGAAGCAGTAGCACGGGGCAGGGACCGTGGCGCCGGGTCAGGTGGACGGGCGGTGGCGCGGGGTGGACGGGGAGAGCCGGAGAGGACCGTCTAGGGCAACTGGGCAGCCAGGTAGGCCGCAAGAGCAAGACAACGCAGTGACCATCTCTCTCCTCCCCCACCCACCCGCACCATCCCCTCCCCCTTCGCGCCGGCATACCCCGCCTCCACCTCCTCCCTCCGCGCCGGCCTCCCCCTCCTTCCCCACCTCCCCTCTCCCTCAAGATCTGGAGGCGACAGGGGCGACCGCTGCAGCCAAAATCCAGGTAAGCTTCTTCTCCATCTCTCTTTACCAACCTTTCCGGAACCCATGTAGCATGTGAGAATTCGGTATCACCGAATCATTAGTTCGCTGCTTGTTTAATGGTTCGATTCTATTCAAAAATTGGGGTTTCTTCGAGTGGTGACTGGAAGGTTAGATGATTGCTTAGGATCTAGAAGATAGTTGGCTTACTATATTACATTCTCATATCATCTATAAACAGCACTAAAGACAACTCCTACAATGAATTATTTTTCTACATATATCTCTGTAGACAACTCTTTCATATATAACGTGGTTTATTTCTTGTGTTACAATCAACTACTGCATGAGAAACAACTCAATTCTCTATACTCCCTCTCTCTCGTTCACATCATCTAATGTTCTACATGATAAATTTAATAAACAGCTCACGTAACTGATGTCACACTAATGTATATACTCTAACCAGCAGAGAAGAGGAGAGAGAACACAGGCAAACCCATGTGGAAGAATATCGATCGATACTTGCCATGCATCGGAACCAAAACAGCCGGCATAAAGTTAGTTGCCTACGGTATCAGGCTATCAGCAGCACTACCACGTCTTAACCCACGACACGAGCGGCCTAGGGAGCGTTGCATCTAGTTGCTAGGACGCTAAAACAAGTAAAACTATCCACTTTACCGTACTGTAAATCGTTCTAGACTTAGGAACCAGCATGCCAAACGAAATGAACTTCGTAATGATGAGAGTTGTGAGAAAAAAGAAAACACTAAATTTCAGAGTGCATGTAGCTGCAATCAAATAAGGGCAAAGATGAAAAACCCGAGAGTAACTTGCATTGGAATGGTAGAATGACGTAATGTGGGATAAAAATTTCAACTCTGTAATGACTTGTATTGTGGGACAGAGAGGGAGTAGAACGTGATAACACAACCCACAAAGTAACACCAAAACAATGGTCCAAAATTACCAACTTGCATGTTAAATACAGCTCTAGACACGGAGCTACAAATACCAACTCAACAGGTTAAATACTACTTGCTAGGCAGGGAGAACAGTTCAGCTGAGCAGAAAGAGGGCAATGATAGAACAGAACAAGGACACAATGACATCTAATGAAGAACCTCTCTTGGCCGGCGAAGGCGAAGGCGGCGGCGGCGGCCTCGCACCCAATATTCTTCAAGTAGAATATGATACCAATATGGCTTGGGCACGGGCCATCTGTCGACGAATAAAAAAAATTTAAATGTAAGTTGCTGAATACATATATTCTAAACATTAATTGTAACCAATTAGCACTGAGACATAACATAAATAATACCTGTTTGGCTTACGACCGTAGTCAATAACTTCAAGAGAACCAGTCCAAACAGACACACGTAGAAGTTCAAGAATTTTACTCATCGGCAGGAAAGGAGTTGCTTTCTTATCATAAAAGTTCATACCAACAAAGCTCCCATCAACATCAATGAGGGGGCCTCCAATCCCAGCCTAGTACAACGAACCAAGGTTACATGGAAAAGTTGTAATGCTTTCAAGATATTGTTTAGTACATGTGTTGATAGATTAACTCGACTCATACTCTGAGGCAACTATTTATACCACCATGTAAAAAACGGCAAGAAAAATTCACCAGTGTACCTTCTTGATTTTACAAGTGGACATCACAAGGTCTTGGCAATCAAATCTGCTATGGTTGGCAGTCACTTCACCACTTGAGGCCATTAATATTCCTTCGTCAAAGAGACGCCCTATAGCTACTACCTTCTTAGATTCAGACTGCACTTGATCAAGAATATTTGCAGGGCGAATAGCACGTAAATTCTTGGCACTAATAATAGCAATATTATAACTTAAACTATAACATTCCAATGTCCCACTGGCATGTTGATTTGGTGGGAGAAACACCTCAATCTGCAATGATAAAGTGACTTAACCATTATCTTGAAAGACCAAGAAAGAGGAGTGCAAAATGATTAGGAGCACCTACCCTCAAGTTATCATCAATCTTGTTTTCATCATCAGAAGTTCTAACCAAACTGGCTGAAGTCAGAATTCTGGTGCATCCACCCCACTTTATAAGTAAGCCTGTGCATGCAAAAAACCTCACGTCTCCTATAATTTTGATCATTAGTCAGTGAAGATCAAATACTAGTACGAAAAAGTAATGAGCGTATAACTGTAAAATCACCATTGAATGAAGCAAGTGAGACAACACTTCGGGATATATTTGTAACAACATTTTTATCAAGTTTTTCCCAGACAACGTCCCCAGAATCACGCAAGTAGACTTTGGCACCCTTCCAAGTAAGTAAGTCACCAAAATCATCTTCAAAAGAATTAAGCAACCTGCCACCGCCTGGTTAAAGAAACAAGTACAAAAGTTGTTAGCACTACAACAGCTATAAAAAAAATGCACAAGGGAGAAGTCAGCAAAATCAAAATCAACGACTCACATTTGATCATTTCTAGCGATGGTCTGGGATAGCCCCGGGAGTCTAGCAACTTAAATTCTGCCATACATCCTGGTGCAATAAGGTGATCAACGTTGGTACTCAGATGATAAGTAAACATAATATTCTGCACATAATGATCAATAGGTAATGTTTAGAATTCTGACTTGCATGACAATTCACACCTGAAGGGACTACGCTTGATACAAGTGGAATACTGTCAGAAGGCAAGGAAGCTTCCTGGTTGCTATTTTTTATTTCTCCACTCGAGCTACCTAAAATGGAAAAGATGAGGGAAGAGGAATCGGCACAATTGAAAACGTATTGTCTCAAAAGCTCTAAGCAGGAGTACAAAGCATATCCATGAACTTGGTGAAACAAGGTGATCTGATTAGCACTGACCACATGTTAATCAAATGATGATAAGTACAGTTGTGAAACTAACCTTGCACTACTGATGATGAACTTGCAAACAATGATCAATAAGTATGACTAGAAAATGATGATGAATGACTTGATAATGCACACTTTAGTGGTGTTGAGTGATCGTGCCATGCTCACCTGCAAGATAGGAGTCACAGGGTGTGGAAGCTTTTTGTATATCATCTGTGTGTTTCTTCCTTGTACAATCGCCTCCTTGCTTATTTCCAGCACTGCAACAGGACACAGTAGAGCCATTATGATAAATAAAAACACAGAAGTACTAGCCCAAAAGCAAAATGGTCATACCAATGCATGAACCGAATCGTGCAAAAGGAAACAAGGTATGAAAAAAAGACTTGGAAGTCACATGCTTGTAAATATTCAACAAAAGATAAGAGAGGATTGGGCATATCCAGATGTCATAAATATGAGCTACATTGTCCATATTTTAGTCTGAACAAAAAAAAATAACTCTTCCTCATTTAGACGAATACACTACCTTCAACATTGAAGAAAGAACACTAAATTAGCAACAGGAGAGGTGGTACTGGCGCAAGTATCCACCAGGTAGAGGTAGCAAGAACCAAATTGCTATCAAGGGATAAACATTCACAAAACCAAAGCAACTACAAATGACAAAAAGTTGCAAAAAGACCAAGCAGCCGATTAGCCAGATTACTGTGTGAAACTCCAAAGGCTCCAAAGCTGTTAGTATCCAAAACGGCTTACCTTACAAGGTGGAAGTGGAACAGGATTAGGAACAAATATAGATAAGCCAATTGGGCAAGATGTAACTCATAAATGCTGGAGGCCTAGAAGACATACCTGAGTATCTGAAATTGCCCCAAGCGTTGAAGAATTAAACTCCATGGTAGGAACTGAGTCTTTTCCGTACCACAATAAAGGTTCATCCCAACAAAGTTCCCATCAGCATCAATAAGTGGCCCTCCATGTCCAGCCTAAAACAAAAGTAATGTGACAGGGATTACATAAGGAAAATGGCATTTTTACTTCCGTGCATACAATGATACATTAGACCACTAATATCAAAATGCAATTATTTGTTTCAAGTTTTCTATCATGCCGAAAAGTAACAGACAAATCAACAGTGTACCTTAGTGATTTTACAAGTAGAGATCATCAGCTGTTCACGATCAAGTCCACTCGAACCATCAATCAGCATCCCACTCGTTGCCATCAAACTGCCTGAGTTGAAGGCACGCCCAGCAGCTACTACTACCATAGTATGAGGCCCAGATTGCACCTGACGATGCAGATGTACTCGATGGACATTAAGGAGGGTAAAGACCGTGACAACAGCAATATCTCGATCATATAGACCCAAGTACCCTTCGGTAGTTTCATTACTGGGAAGGCGCACTTCAATCTATAGTGATAAAAGCAGTACAACTGCACAGAATTATCACAATTATCTTGAATAAACAAAGCAAAATGGAAACACAACGATTAGCAGCACCAACCCTCAAGTTATCATCGATATTTCTTGCATCATTAAAGGCTCTGACCAAACATGCTGAAGTCAGAAATCTTGTTGTGTGTAGTCTTGTTGTGTGTAGTTCGTGTCCTATAGCTATGCCTGTGCATGCAAATAACATTGTATTTCCTACACAAGATCATGATTTCAATCATTAACTAGTGACGATTAAATAAAAATTTGGAAAATTCATAAGCATAAAACAGCATAATCACCATCGAACAAAGCAAGCGAGACAACACTTCGAGACAAATCTGAAGCAACTTCTTCACTGAGTTCACTCCAGACACCTTGACCGGAATTGTGTAAACTGCCAAATTGCTCTTCAAAAGTACTGTCCAAATGCAAGACACCTAATTAAAGAACATGATACAACACAACTGTGAGTGCTCTATTAGAGCAATATGTGCAAGAAAAGGAAGAACCAGCAATCTCGAAATCAATGACTCACTGTTCTCCCTTCCACTTTTGCAAGCTTTTTGCCTCTTATTCAAGCTTCCTGTGTGATCACTGCCCCTCTTCTTTTTCCGCATCTTTCCAGCCCTGAAGCAGAAAGTCAATGCAAATGCTGTGTCACAGCCAGCAGAGCAAGGTTGCCAAAACCATCACACTCCCAATGCTCAAAGGGTTTACTGATACAAGTTTAACGTCAAAGCTGATGTTTTTTGACCTCCTATACGTTTTATCGTAACCCCTAAACATCAAATTGGATAAAGCTAAACCCTAAAAAAACTACCTTGTTACCTGTTATTTTCTCACATTCTCAAATAATATTATCAAACGGTATGTATTTTGATGAAAAAAAAAGAAGCACCCTAATTCAGTGTGAATAAATGTAAAATGGCAGGATGCAAGCTCCAATTTACACAAATCCCAGTGTTGTATGGCGAATCAGGAAGTAGTTAAATTACTGCCAGTCAGTTCCTAGCAGCTGGTTATCATTGCGACAGAGTGGGCAATAGAGCAACAGTATAACACAGAAGATTCAAACACAGCAAAAGTGGAGTGAATTCCAAGATAAACCAATATGTGTTAAACGATGGATTAGGTGAGCTCTCCAATGGCTCAAAAGGAAGAATGAATCGTCATGCATGCCACAAAAGGTTGTGAGACCACAAGCAAGTTCTTGTGTAGGAACAGAAACCTAAATACAAAACTTAAAAGCAAACCAATAATTTTCGCATGTATAATTGCACCAACCGGGTCTTGAACTCAAGACCTCTTGGCTCTAATATCATGTTAAGTTGCATGCACCAACCAGTTCACCCAAAAGCTTAAGCTAATGGGGAAAGACGAACAATTCACTTATACTTCAACAGATATAAATAATCAAACACTCACTCCACATAAATATGCCGAGAAGGCTGCAGTTCACAGTTTACACCAATAAATCCATATGATCAACACAAAAAGATATTGCTTTGAGTCAGTCACGATCCAAACAGAACCTACTCCAATTAGTTGTATAAAGTTGATACCCCAAACGCTGAAACCGACCAAAACTTTAGACTGAAGTAAGCCAGATTCGTCGTCATAACAATTTTTTTAACACAAGCAATGGAAACAGGAAAGAAAGAGGTACATCCAACGGAACTAAAACAATGTAGAAAGCTCACGTGCTACACATACAATCGAAATCTAACGTACGAAATCTCACATGCTACATGGGTTCCGGAAAGGATGGTAAAGAGAGATGGAGCAGAAGCTTACCTGGATTTGGCAGCAGCGGTCACCCCTGTCGCCTCCAGATCTTGAGGGAGAGGGAGGCCGGCGCGGAGGGAGGAGGTGGAGGCGGGGTATGCCGGCGCGAGGGGGAAGGGGTAATACGGGATCAATGCACGGGAGGGGGCGCCGCCGGAGGTCTGCACGCGCACGGGGCAGCGATGTAAAGGAGTACTGTCGGATTTGGATTTTTTAATCCCGAATTCTCTGGAAATATACGATGTTATTTCTTATTAGTAGATAGCACTCACAGATACATCACTTAATCATTTCATATATAGTATAAAACCATACCATTTATTAATTTAACACATCAGAGTTTACATAGACCGCATCGGATCAAATTTTATAATAAAGGCCGAACATGTCAAATGATTATATTACAAAAGTAGCAGAAGCGACAACGAAAGCAAAAAAGGGTAATGGCACATCTCTCCACAGGCAAGCGACTGGAGAAACCTGTGTACATCCGATATTACCCGAAAACTCAGACAATATAGGATGCACATAAGTACCAGCGGAGTCAGCTAGACTGAGACGAGACTAGCACAGCTAAAGACTAAATTACACTTCAAAACTCCTGGGTTTTTAGACGTCTGATTCTTCGTAGTAGTCGAAAGCTTTAAAATTTCTTACTTCTGAGGGTTTGGGAGAAAGAGCGAGAATGAACACAACTTCCGTGCTCGTGGGTCAACACACAAAATACAATAATATGCATGAAAGGCTTAACAAGGATGACCCGGGTTCTTTTATTTGCTAAAGCAACATTTTCAATTATCATAATTTATAAATTTCTATCACTTAGCATTTTGACCAAATTGTATTTTTATTAAAGAGGTTAATTGTACAATAATAAATAACAGTAGAGGTTACCTCCACCTCATGCTTAACTTTGATAGCGGTTACATCCACCGATTATCAGCACTGGGTAAGGCTATCCAGGAAAAATCCAAAACAAGGGCTAGATGAACCCACCATATTTTTCAATCCACCCACAAAGGTTTTTGAAATATAACTAACTCAAGTTAAGTTCCCATGTCCGCCTTTGACCGTAGGCGCGGTTGTTTAAACAGTTTAGACTCTGCAGAGGTTGTACATTATACCCACAAGAGACAATCATACTCGTTACCCTACATGATTCTTTAGTCATGTAGTTGAGCGATCGTCACAGTAACGTTTCAAACTACCTCGCCCTTTCCGTCATCTCACCCTTATGGGTTACCCCCATAAGTTGTGTGGGATGTTTACCACCACGACTAGCGCAGCTGGCAGCTTCACCATCCCTTGGTGTCCCTCTCAAGTATACATACATCCTGCTGCTTGCACGCTTCCAAACACCAGTTGTGGGATGACATTCAGGGTTCAATAAATTTTACTAAGCCAAGTTGCACTTTGCAGACTTACGGTTGTACTTGTTTTATACAGGAGGTCATGACAAGATCAAGTTCTTAATCCATCTGGGTGGTTCATACCACATTCCACATATTTTTCGTGCTACATCCGCATCCACCACCCTTTCCATCCGCCCAGATGTGGTACTAGCAAGTTGTTTAGGGTTTTAGGGGAGAAAAACCCATTAACACAACACACCAGACATTTACATCTAATGACTGCCCAAAACCACTTTCATGATTAAAAGATGGTTATCAGGACATTTATTATCCCGATACTTAAGCAGGACTAGCATGTCGCTTAAGTACAACCTATACTAGTATTTACCACATAATTACTAGGGTGACATGGAATGAGGGATTCAATTTATCAAAGGATGAATAATACTTAAATTAATCATCAAATGCATGTTTAACTACCTTAAGCTTTAACATACATTTGATTATAGAATTAAAGCATGCAACTTTGATATTTTAAATAAATATAATTTGCATAAAATGTAGGCTCAACATGATCAAAGTATTGACTCGTCTGGGTCAGGTTATCGCGGCATTGATCTTACTCAGGGCCTTCTCTGCCAAGGGTCTTGAGTTCTGGGTTTGCGTCTTTATCCAAATCTTGATCTTGCTCGAGTCGTTGTTTTTTCTGAACTCCGACTCCTAATTACACGATAACAAGCGAGAAAATCAAATAAGTCCAAAGAACTTCAAAAGACCAAATACAATCCAATAACTTTAAATAAGTTTAGCGAGAAACGAGCTTAGAGAAAATATTTAGCGAGGCGGGGATGCTTAACAAAGTCAAACGGCCAGCTGAGTAAAAGGGGGCAAAGGCGGAGAAACTCTGCCAGGGAAGAACAATAGGGAAAAACAAAGTCGAAGGAATTTTCGCGGGGACACTTCACTTCGGATTTGGAAGATGGCAAGATATTGCCGACCAGGCAAGATTAGGATATATGATATTTTTGCCGGGCTTTAAAAAGACAATCAAACATTTTAGTTTTGATGACTCTGGATAGGGGATAAAAAGGATGCTCTAAAACGATATTTGGACCAAGAAACAAATGACAGGATTACATGATTAATATACAAGTTTTCAAAGCAAGATATTGAAATTAACAAGTTAATCCCGAATAGCTTCTCGAAATTATTTTTAGCAAACCGCAAATTAATTTATTAAACCACAAAACCTTTTACACAAAAGCGGGATAATAGTTTAAATTAGTTTTAACAAACATTTGACATTATTGCAGAGGCGATTACGAAGGTCATTTGCATAACTTTGATTTTTCGAGATTTTGCAAATTACGCTCTTAATCGATAGCTCTCAACTATTGGCGAAATGGATAATTCCGCTAACCCTTGTCAATTGACACGTTTAACAATTAACAACGGTTAACCGAATCGTTGCAAGTTCACAATACAATCATTAGAGAATAAATATTTTGGAAAGTTTTGGCCAAATGGAAAGCTGCTAATCGATCGAGATTAAAACAAAACAATACAAGATCACCATACAAACTTCAATACACCAAACTTTCTTCAACATCGGCTACTGATGCTCCAAGACCACACTGCACAGGGTTAACAAAAACAATACAAGATCAATACACAAATCTTCAGTACACAGATTAAACACTCAAACTCACAATACTTAACCCACTGTTGATGCTCTGTTGAATGCACCGCCTTTGAGGAGGGGGCCCACCGATCGAGACACAGGAGGAGATTCGCCCAGGGGACAGGGAGAAAGAAGTGCGGTGGTTCGGTGGTTGCCGCCGGTGGCATTCTGGAGGGGCGCGGGGTCGGCAAGATGGAATGCCGTGAGGGGGGGAGGCCAAGGGAGGTGGTGTTGGGGCCGGAGTGGCACTGGTGAGACGGCGGCTGTGAGCAGAGCGCACGACATAGAAGCCACTGGCGGCGACGACGACCGGAGGGAGGAGAGGGGAGGGGGAGGGGAGCATGGGCACCGGGACGGTGCGGGGATGCTTACCGTGAGGTTGACAGGGGTGGGGGAGCATTGGAGGAGGCCGGTGACGGGATTGGAGGCAAGGTCCGGGAGGAGCACGACGGTAGAGGTCCTCGGCGGCTGGGAGCTTCAGCCGGTAGTTGGGTGAGGAAGGGGTGTCGTGAGAGCTCTGGCCGAACCCACGGAGAAGGCGGCAGGGGGAAGAAGAAAGGCGGCACCGAGGCGGTTGGGGCAGCGCAGAGCGGCAGTGAAGAGGGGGAGAGAGAGGAAGGGAGGCGGTGAAGACCTGGGGGGCTCTCGGCTCTTTATAGCCGGGGAGAAGGAGGAGGTGGAACCGGGGGAGGCGATCCATAGCGGCGGAGGGGGATTGGCGAGGGTGGGCGGTGGCGTCTGGTGCTGGCGGAGGGGACGGCGTGGGACCAGACGACGCAGGTGGTAGGGGCGGGTGCAGAGGGGGCTGACGGCAGCTGAGGTGGGGGCGAGCGGGGAGACGGGCCGGACGAGGAAGGGTCGAGGGAGGGGAGATCGGGGAAGGAGGCCGGGCGATGCAGGCGCAGGCCGAGGGGGAGGAGGAATCGGACGGGGGGGAGGCGACGTAGCCGTGGGAAGAAGGGGAAAAGCCAGGGGCGGCGCGGAGAAGAAGGGAAGAGGCTGGGGCGATGCGGTCGGGAGAGGGAAAATTCGGCTGTGAAAAACAATGGGCCGTCCAAAAAAATAAGGGGAGGCAAAAAGTGGAGTAGGTCCAGAATTTAAAATAGAGAAATCAATTTAAATTTTGAATATGGAATTTGAAGGAAGGTTTGAAACACAAACCCGAGTTTAGAAGGAGACCGGGAATTTTTGAAAATAACGTCAATTTTAAAAAACGAGCGAAAATCGAAAAGATATCACTATTTATCGTCCAAAAACGAAACGTACACAGCAAAGGCAAAAAATAAATAAATCTAGGTATATTATGTTAACTAATATGTTCAGCGATTCGCGTATGTTCCCCCAATCTGCACTTTCCCGTTCTCATTTCCATCGCCGGAGTGTAGTAGTCACCATAGTATTCCCCTGAAATTCAGGCTTGGGAATTGGGGTCCTCTCTCATCGTCTTACTCTCTTCAACCCCAGACTAGCAACTGCAATAAAGCCGATTCCCTCACGTGTAGACCTTTCCCTTTAGTAGGAAAAGGGTGGTAAGGCTGCTCTAAACCCTCTGCATGTCTGCAGACGAACACACCAAAGGAAACCACCCCCTCCCGTTGTGCCATAATAGACATAGATGATAAAAGAGCGAAGGGAGAGAGGAGCCGGCGGCGGCGAAAGGTGACGAGGAGACGAGGCCGCGAGGAGGAGCTAGAAGCAGAAGCAGCAGCAGCATATAGGGGGAGGTAGTGATCTAGAGGAGAAGGGAAAGAGGAGCCCGCGGCGGCATGGAGTCGTCGAGGCCGCGAGGAGTTCCCGCAGCGGGTAAGTCCAGTTACTCCTGTAGCGCTACCAGCTTACCGTACCGTAATCTTCTTTTTTTCCCCCTTTGTGATGCTGCCATTCCTTTCTGTGAGCTAGTTTTTTCTTTTTTCTTTTTGGATAATTTCTGTGAGCTAGTTATGTTTCTCATGCCGCTCATGTGATTATTAGTACATCTCAATGGATGGCACTTCCATGTTTGCCTACTAAGTTCATATCTGAACAATGTAACTGTTCATTGTCAGGTTTGGATGAATGATTCTCTAAAATATCTTGTGATGGCCACTTATCTATTAGATGTTATGGTGCTGTCGGTTATTGTGTGTGAGAAATGTGCTTTTAGTTGGTACTGTTTGATCTTTTGCGTGAGAAATATAAGGATTCCGAAATATAAAATCAGTTCGATGTCAAAGTGAATTTTATTGTCTGCAAGGAACAGTGCCATGTTATCCCAGGTTATCCCAAAATCCTAGCCTGTAACTGAATTTGAATTCAAAATTGTGTTTACAACTTTTTGGTGGGTTTTTTTTTCTTCCCTTTGTGATGCATATGCCTCCATAATCCATATGCTGCTCTCACGCGCTACCTAGCAGCTGCAGGACGTCATATTTCACCTATCCATGATTAATCCTTGGCACTCCATTATTGTTTTGTACCATCCTATGTAGGTTTTGTTGGTAGTATGGAAGCTAAAGAATTCGAAGACTGGATGGAATCAACATTTCAAAAGCATCATCAAAGTGTGATCAGGATAGTCATTAAAAGTAACATAGCCGTCAAAAAAGGAGGCACTGGATTTGTTGTGTTTACTGGTAAAGAGAGAAGCTTGGTGATGACGTGTCATCACAATTTTGAGGATTTTGAGCCAGAAGAAGAAAAGGCTACTATTAGATTGTCTGGTAGAAATGATGAGTTCCCTCTCGTGATTGAATATTTTGATTCTATTCATGATCTTGTACTATTTTCGGTTACGGGTATGCCATGCCCACCCTTGGAGTTCTCTGATGACGATGTGGTATCCGGTAGCCGTGTCACATTGCTTGGGTACTGTAGTCCGGATTTGAAGGTGGAGGGTAGGAGAAAAAGGGAAACGGCATTGATCAAGGACCCCTCGGTGATGCCTGGGAACATTCTGTAAGTATATTAACTGCATAATTTAGGGACGCATAACAGAATGTATTGAATAGAATTAACTACTTTATTTAGTTGTGTGAGAATCTTGTTTGTTTGTCATACACAGTGGGGAACCATATACAACATTTGATTCTCATGAGTTCCATGAGGTAATTACATATGACTGTCAAGCAACATCGGGCACTTCAGGATGTCCTGTGATTATCAATGGCAAAGTCATTGGGGTTCACACTAAAGCTACAGAGAACTTCAGGGAGGCTATTTCTGTTAAGACCGTGAAGTTTGTTATGGAAAAATGGCTTGGTTTGCCACATGTAAGTTTAGAAATCGCACTTTTGTAAGTGTAAATCTTGGTTTTTATTTAACCTTTTTTTTGTTTTCACGTTCTTCAGGATGGCAAGTATACTATTGACGAGATGCTTGAAGAGCTTGCTGCTAAAATCACAGCAAAGGGGAAACAAAAGGGGGTGTAGTGGTATGTGAAGGAGTTCTTTTGGGAGCACGCTCTTAAGCTAATT
The DNA here is from genome assembly GCA_036346395.1 of Hsuehochloa calcarea. NCBI lineage: Eukaryota > Viridiplantae > Streptophyta > Magnoliopsida > Poales > Poaceae > Hsuehochloa > Hsuehochloa calcarea. The sequence goes on from CM070613.1 coordinate 29,406,314, forward strand.
TCCAATAATTGTACACAACAGTTATAATCATTTCTATTAATTTCATATAACTGACGCTTTGTGATGCTGCCATTTCTTGCCCTTGGACACAAAGGAGAGCAACACCACCAAATACAAGATGGAGACCTCCAATGCAAGTTTACCACGGGCCTTTTGCAAAGACGTCTTTTGAGTACCCTTTCTGTGAGCTAGTTGTGTTTCTCATGCCGCTCATGTGATTATTAGTAGATCTGAATGGATGGCACCTCCATGTTTGCCTACTAAGTTCATATCTGAACAATGTAAACTGTTCATTGTCAGGTTTGGATGAATGATTCTCTAAAATGTCATGTAATGACCACTAATCTATTAGATGTTATGGTGCTGTCGGTTATTGTGTGTGAGAAATATGCTTTTAGTTGGTACTGTTTGATCTTTTGCGTGAGAAATATAAGGATTCCTAAATATAAAATCAGTTCGATGTCAAAGTGAATTTTATTGTCTGCAAGGAACAGTGCCATGCCATCTGGGTAACCGGTCGGGAAACTGGAATTTTTGGTCAGGTTACCCCAAAATCCTGGCCTGTAACTGAATTTGAATTCAAAATTTTGTTTACAACTTTTGGGTGGTGTTTTTCCGAGATTACCGGCTAATTATCTTGAATAAACAAAGCAAAATGGAAACACAATGATTAGCAGCACCAACCCTCAAGTTATCATCGATATTTCTTGCATCATTAAAGGCTTTAACCAAACATGCTGAAGTCAGAAATCTTGTTGTGTGTAGTTCGTGTCCTATAGCTATGCCTGTGCATGCAAATAACATTGTATTTCCTACACAAGATCATGATTTCAATCATTAACTAGTGACGATTAAATACAAATTTGGAAAATTCATAAGCATATAACAGCATAATCACCATCGAACAAAGCAAGCGAGACAAATCTGAAGCAACTTCTTCACTGAGTTCACTCCAGACACCTTGACCGGAATTGTGTAAACTGCAAAATTGCTCTTCAAAAGTACTGTCCAAATGCAAGACACCTAATTAAAGAACATGATAAAACACAACTGTGAGTGCTCTATTAGAGCAATATGTGCAAGAAAAGGAAGAACCAGCAATCTCGAAATCAATGACTAACTGTTCTCCCTTCCACTTTTGCAAGCTTTTTGCCTCTCATTCAAGCTTCCTGTGTGATCACTGTCCCTCTTCTTTTTCCGCATCTTTCCAGCCCTGAAGCAGAAAGTCAATGCAAATGCTGTGTCACAGCCAGCGGAGCAAGGTTGCCAAAACCATCACACTCCCAATGCTCAAAGGGTTGCTGATACAAGTTTAACGTCAAAGCTGATGTTTTTTGAGCTCCTATACGTTTTATCGTAACCCCCAAACATCAAATTGGATAAAGCTAAACCCTAAAAACTACCTTGTTACCTGTTATTTTCTCACATTCTCAAATAATATTATCAAACGGTATGTATTTTGATGAAAAAAAAGAAGCACCCTAATTCAGTGTGAATAAATGTAAAATGGCAGGATGCAAGCTCCAATTTACCCAAATCCCAGTGTTGTATGGCAAATCAGGAAGTAGTTAAATTACTGCCAGTCAGTTCCTAGCAGCTGGTTATCATTGCGACAGAGTGGGCAATAGAGCAACAGTATAACACAGAAGATTCAAACACAGCAAAAGTGGAGTGAATTCCAAGATAAACCAATATGTGTTAAACGATGGATTAAGTGAGCTCTCCAATGGCTCAAAAGGAAGAATGAATCCTCATGCATGCCACAAAAGGTTGTGAGACCACAAGCAAGTTCTTGTGTAGGAACAGAAACCTAAATACAAAACTTTAAAAAAAAAAGAAAATCGCATGTAGATATAAATAATCAAACAATCACTCCACATCAATATGCCAAGAAGGCCGCAGTTCACACTTTACACCAATAAATCCATATGATCAACACAAAAAGGTATTGCTTTGAGTCACGATCCAAACAGACCCTACTCCAATTAGTTGTATAAAGTTGATACCCCAAACGCTGAAACCGACCAAAACTTTAGACTGAAGTAAGCCAGATTCGTCGTCATAACAATTTCTTTAACACAAGCAAAAGCAATGGAAACAGGAAAGAAAGAGGTACATCCAACGGAACTAAAACAATGTAGAAAGCTCACGCGTTACACATACAATCGAAATCTAACGTCGAAATCCCCCACGCATCGCGCGATGGGAATGTAATATCGCAAGCCAACTATCTTCCATATCCTGAGCATTCATCTAACCTTCCAGCCCCACTCAAGAAACCCCAATTATTGAATAGAATCGAACCATTAAACAAGCGATCCAGTGAACTAATGATTCGGTGATACCGAATTCTCACATGTTACATGGGTTCCGGAAAGGACGGTAAAGAGAGATGGAGAAGAAGCTTACCTGGATTTGGCGGCAGCGGTCACCCCTGTCGCCTCCAGATCTTGAGGGAGAGGGGAGGCGGGGAAGGAGAGGGAGGCCGGAGCGGAGGGAGGAGGTGGAGGCGGGGTATGCCGGCGCGAAGGGGGAGGGGATGGAAGCTTCCTGGTTGCTATTTTTTATTTCTCCACTCGAGCTACCTAAAATGGAAAAGATGAGGGAAGAGGAATCGGCACAATTGAAAACGTATTGTCTCACAAGCTCTAAGCAGGAGTACAAAGCATATCCATGAACTTGGTGAAACAAGGTGATCTGATTAGCACTGACCACAAGTTAATAAAATGATGATAAGTACAGTTGTGAAACTAACCTTGCACCACTGATGATGAACTTGCAAACAATGATCAATAAGTATGACTAGAAAATGATGATGAATGACTTGATAGTGCACACTTTAGTGGTGTTGAGTGATCGTGCCATGCTCACCTGCAAGATAGGAGTCACAGGGTGAGGAAGCTTTTTGTATATCATCTGTGTGTTTCTTCCTTGTACAATCGCCTCCTTGCTTATTTCCAGCACTGCAACAGGACATAGTAGAGTCGTTATGATAAATAAATACACAGAAGTACTAGCCCAAAAGCAAAATGGTCATACCAATGCATGAACCGAATCGTACAAAAGGAAACAAGGTATGAAAAAAAGACTGGGAAGTCACATGCTTGTAAATATTCAACAAAAGATACAAATGCTGTGTCACAGCCAGCAGAGCAAGGTTGCCAAAACCATCACACTCCCCATGCTCAAAGGGTTGCTGATACAAGTTTAACGTCAAAGCTGATGTTTTTTGAGCTCCTATACGTTTTATCGTAACCCCCAAACATCAAATTGGATAAAGCTAAACCCTAAAAACTACCTTGTTACCTGTTATTTTCTCACATTCTCAAATAATATTATCAAACAGTATGTATTTTGATGAAAAAAAAGAGCACCCTAATTCAGTGTGAATAAATGTAAAATGGCAGGATGCAAGCTCCAATTTACCCAAATCCCAGTGTTGTATGGCAAATCAGGAAGTAGTTAAATTACTGCCAGTCAGTTCCTAGCAGCTGGTTATCATTGCGACAGAGTGGGCAATAGAGCAACAGTATAACACAGAAGATTCAAACACAGCAAAAGTGGAGTGAATTCCAAGATAAACCAATATGTGTTAAACGATGGATTAAGTGAGCTCTCCAATGGCTCAAAAGGAAGAATGAATCCTCATGCATGCCACAAAAGGCTGTGAGACCACAAGCAAGTTCTTGTGTAGGAACAGAAACCTAAATACAAAACTTAAAAACAAACCAATACTTTTCGCATGTAGATATAAATAATCAAACAATCACTCCACATCAATATGCCAAGAAGGCTGCAGTTCACAGTTTACACCAATAAATCCATATGATCAACACAAAAAGGTATTGCTTCGAGTCACGATCCAAACAGAAGCAATTATTAACACAAGCAAAACTTTAGTTGTGTAAAGTAGATACCCCAAACGCTGAAACCGACCAAAACTTTAGACTGAAGTAAGCCAGATTCGTCGTCATAACAATTTTTTTAACACAAGCAAAAGCAATGGAAACAGGAAAGAAAGAGGTACATCCAACGGAACTAAAACAATGTAGAAAGCTCACGTGTTACACATACAATCGAAATCTAACGTACGAAATCCCCCCACACATCCTCGCGATGGGTTACACAGGAATATAATATCACAAGCCAACTATCTTCCAGATCCTGAGCAATCATCTAACCTTCCAGTCCCCACTCGAAGAAACCCCAATTTTTGAATAGAATCGAACCATTAAACAAGCGATCCAGCGAACTAATGATTCAGTGATACCGAATTCTCACATGCTACATGGCAGTTTGCTTAATTCTTTTGAAGAATGTTTTGGTGACGTACTTACTTGGAAGGGTTCCAAAGTCTATTTTCGTGGTTCTGGGGCGTTGTCTGGAGAAAACTTGATAAAAATGTTGTTACAAATATATCCCCAAGGAATATTAATGGCCTCAAGTGGTGCTTCACTAGATGTCATTGTGTCCTTGTTCTGCTGAACTGTTCTTGTCTATCATTGCCCTCTTTCTGCTCAGCTGAACTACTCTCCCTGCCTAGCAAGTAGTATTTAACCTGTTGAGTTGGTATTTGTAGCTCCGTGTCTAGAATTGTATTTAACATGCAAGTTGGTAATTTTGGACCATTGTTTTGGTGTTACTTTGTGGGTTGTATTATCACGTTCTACTCCCTCTCTGTCCCACAATACAAGTCATTACAGAGTTGAAATTTTTATCCCACATTACGTCATTCTACCATTCCAATGCAAGTTACTCTCGGGCTTTCATCTTTGCCCTTATTTGATTGCAGCTACATGCACTCTCAAATTTAGTGTTTTCTTTTTTCTCACAACTCTCATCATAAATACTAAATGTTACGAAGTTCATTTCGTTTGGCATGCTGATTCTAAGTCTAGAACGATTTACAGTACGGTAAAGTGAATAGTTTTACTTGTTTTAGCGTCCTAGCAACTAGATGCAACGCTCCCTAGGCCGCTCATGTCGTGGGTTAAGACGTGGTAGTGTCATTGATAGCTCGACATCATGTAGGCAACTAACTTTATGCCGGTTGCTTTGGTTCCGATGCATGGCAAGTATCGATCGATATTCTTCCACATGGGCTTGCCTGTGTTCTCTCTCCTCTTCTCTGCTAGTTAAGAGTATATACATTAGTGTGACATCAGCTACGTCAGCTGTCTATAAAATTTATCATGTAGAACATTAGATGACGTGAACGAGAGAGAGGGAGCATAGAGAATTGAGTCGTCTCTCATGCAGTAGTTGACTGTAACACGAGAAATAAGACACATTATATATGAAAGAGTTGTCTACAGAGATATGTAAAAAAACAACTCATTGTAGGAGTTGTCTTTAGTGCTGTTTATAGATGACATAGAGATGTACTATAGATAGCACTTGTTATACCATTGTTATGCCCTTGGTACTATCAATCTTCCTTCCTCCGAGGCTGCTACTGGTTGGTTGGTTCCAAACAGAGCCAGGCAGCCAGCCCTGCCTTAATTGGAGTGTTGCATTCCAAACATGAAAGCAATTGACCTTGGGATCGTCTCTCTCGTGCTACGTGACTTACTAGTCTTTAACCCGCCGGTTCTGGTGTACGGCAGGGTTTTTGTAATCGGATTATTTTTTTACCGGGGGCGGCCGGTAAGGCCGAAAATCGAAAAAATTTGATCAAAATTATTTATTTATTGATTGATTTTTTTGTATATATATATATGGGAATATATCTAGTGCTAATGGTTAATTGAGTGCTAAGGTGCTAATGACAATCTTGACCGTTGGATCTTGATTGAAGAGCCAAGATTAATAGGGCTCCCACCTCCAAATCATTTAATCACCCTGCATACTCCCACCTCCAATGCGCCTTCATTAATGCGTCTGCATTAAACACCCTGCATGCTGCAAATCCCAATTTTTTTTGGACAAAATTCATCCAAACCAAAATTTTCAACGTCAGTTTTTAGTTCTACGGGGGGTGACCGGCAGAACCGGTATGACCGATTTTCGACAAAAAAAAAATCCCCGATGCACGGGGGGCCTTCCCGTGCTTGGTTCACCGTGCCTATACTCTTAGTCCACCAGTAGCCTCGCACCCCCCCCCCCCAACGCTCCCTCCCTGCGAGGTGGAATTGCCCTTGGGCCCTCGGGGGGTTACTCCTTGTCTCGGCGGCCTTCCTGTACTCCTCACCCATGTGTGAGGGGGTAAACTATACCCTTCGTATTGGTTGGGGTGGACCGCTATTGATGACAACATCCCATGCATATATACACCTACACCAACTACTACAAATACACATGGTGATGACGCACACGCTGTTTCAAAGGAGAACACATACCATGGACCAATTACACGCAGCCGAGCTAAACAAATCCAAAGCCAGGTGAAAGTTAATCTAAGTTTATTTTCTAATTTTAATGATTTAGTGGTGCTGCTCATGTGTTCTTTTATTGTACTTAGGTACATGAAAAGGTAACCGATGCATGCTGGCTCATGGAAAGGACATGTTTGTTTAATAAAATGATTTCTTTCTTTCTATTTTCCTTCTAACATGGAAGGGGAACCGATGCAGCCAACATGGCAAGAACGTCGGAGAGCGTGCATGATTTCTTTCTTTCTAAATTTTTATTGTTGTCGTTGGAGTTGTCTCCAAGCTACTTCGTATTGGAGTCCTACGAGGGACTTTTTTTTGGTTGACATGAATGAGTTTTGACATGAATCAAATAAACATCATGAGTGTGTTCTTGCTACCCACGTTCTTGTGATTCCTGTGGATCGCACCTGGCTTGTGCCTCTACGCCATCGTGCGTAGTTGTGTGAGTTAGTATTCAGATTTGTGGACTAGCGATTGTCTCGGAAGGCAGGATACGGTTGGCTTCCTCGTCGTTGGGTTGCAAATCCCCAAATTACCGTTCTTAATCCTACGCTGTGAAGATCGGGCAAGTCGGTGCATTAGCTCTCACGGGTTGGTGCCCATCAGCTAGCTTGGTGCCTTGGGCGTCCTCCGCGCACCCCTCGCCCTGTGTGAGGGTGTAAATGGTACCCCTCGTCTTTGGCCCAGGCACACCCCTGCCTCGGTGTCTTCTGCGTCCTCCGCGCACGCCTCGCCCCGTGCAAGGGGTCTCATCCCTGGCTTGGTGCCTTCGGCAGCCTCCCTAGAGCCTTCGTCAGATCGTTGGGGTCGGTGGGCCGCCCCTACCACCTGCCTCAGTGTCTTCTGCGTCCTCCGCGCACGCCTCGCCCCGTGCAAGGGGTCTCGTCCCTGGCTTGGTGCCTTCGGCAGCCTCCCTAGAGCCTTCGTCAGATCGTTCGGGTCGGTGGGCCGCCCCTGCCACAGCGGTCACACTGGGAGCACGACACCGATGGCAAGCACACCACAGTCTAGAGACTCAGCGATGAGTGTGAGCAGTGGCTCGCCTATGCCATTAGCGCTCCTAATGCCACTGTTCACCAAGACGCCTAGCGACACGGGAGGGAGACGGCTCCGATGGTGGGTCAGCTAGCTGTACAGATGTTAGTGAAGTTTATGCTGAGGCTGAGGAAGCTGCACCTGAGGAGGATCTAGCTGTTTCTCGCTGCTGCTGAAGAATGGAACCGCGAAGCTTCAACAGAAAAGCGCTGGGAAGATGCCATGAAGAGTGAGCTCAAGGCGATCGAGAAGAACGGGACCTTGCAGCTCAGTGAGTCTGGGAAGTCAAATCAAATCGGCGTCCTAGAACGGAGATCTTCGGGAAGAAGTTCATGTGCCTCAGCCGGAAGGGTATGCTGTGAAGAACCAAGAGCACAAAGTTTACAAGCTGGCCAAAGTGCTCTATGGGCTGCGTTAAGCTCGAAGAGCATGGAACATCCCATTGGATAAGAGCATGAAGAATAACCTTGGCTTTGAAAAGTGTCCCCAGGAGCAGGCCGTGTACAAGAGGTGCAGCGGAAAGGAGGTACTTCCTGGTGGCTGGTGTCTATGTAGATGATTTGATTGTGACCGGCACAAGTGCAAGGGAGATCGAGATCAATTCAAGCTGGAGATGAGTGATCTTGGACTGCTGTCCTACTATCTGGGAATTGAGGTGGAGCAGAAGGGAAGGTTCGATGCATCACACTTCTTATGCTAAGAAGATTCTGCAGCTAGGTGGAATGAGCGAATGCAACTCAGCAAAGTGCCCCATGGAGCCCAAGTTAAAGCTAGGCAAGGATGACAAAGGTACACCTATGAACCCAACCGAGTGCAGGCGTATTATCGGGAGTTTGCCTTTAGTTTCATCTCCGGCTGACCAGCAACATAACAAGCCTAACAAAAGATATCCAAAATCTTCTCCAAAACGGGAGTTAAATAATACTTGAGCTAAATCTTTTTCGTCCTCCCAACAAAAGAAAGGATCATGTTCACATGAGGACCATCCTATCTATGCTCAGATGTCCTGAAACGGGAGCGGGAGTTACTAACTCTGCCTCTGTGACTTGGAGCCTTCAGCTCCATCATCACGTTCCCTTTGTGCAAAGAATAGTTAAGAAAATTAGACCGCATGCGTGAGCAAGGGCCCTAAGCCAATGACTAGTGATCTTACCTCTTGCTTGTCCTCCTCTCCTTGTTGCAAAAACGCTCGGCAAGACCTTTCAGAAGCTTCTGCGAGTTACAAAGTTCATATATTAGGATGTAGACCGGCAATTTTACTTTTATTAGCAGAGAGTGTACCTTCCACTCGGCCCCTCCACACAGCCTTTTCAGGTAGTTGTATATGGCCTTGGTATGTAACCCAATTTTTACATCACTGGACCCGCCGGCTGAAGCAACTAGACCAACCACTGTACCATTCAAGCCAAAGATTGGAGCTGAGATTAGCTTATCTGCCGTATGTAACATCTCTGTGTCATCATCTTCAAAATCATCATCTTGAAAAGTGCACTTCAGTAAGAAATAATCCTCACTTCCAACCAAATGTTGACCAGAATCATCAAATGCAGCACATGAAGGGGTGAACACAAACCCCTTGAAGTTGCCAAGAACACCTTCACTGGATATGGCACCAATTGTGGTAGTCAGTTGCCTCTTGGCAGGATCTTCACTGAATGTAATTGCTTTATGTTGGTCATCGGTTTCCACGATTAAGATCGCAAACGGCACTTTCGGCTCTAAACAAAGCACTTTAGCAATCCTTCGGAAATCCTCGCCGAAATAGACAGCTAGCTCCTGTTTTGATCCGATGATTGATGCAGATGTAAATATCAGAGAATACCTCTCCTCGGATAGAAGCACAAATCCGGTTCCGTAGTGGACCTCCTTTCCTTCTCTTTGGACAGTCACTACGGTGGGCGACACCTCTTGATACAATTGGCCAAAAATGTACTTCATCCCGGTAATCTGAAAATAAAAAACGTAGGAACAAAAAAAAGTAAACTTACGGAATTAACAATCAGGTATGTACAAATGAATCACATATTTGCATTCACACGTCAACTATCAACTAATGAAATGCAAATCCAAAGAAAATTGAATCTGTACAAGCCGAACAATGCACCACTAGAATTATGGTTCACGAACTTCACCGAGGAAATCCAAAGATAATTGAATCTGTACAAGCCGAGATGGCATACTTGAAATACTTTCTGAGAATGCTATGTGCGAGTTTATCAAGAACTGCCCTCCTTGTACGTACTTTCTGAGAAAGTGCATGCATACTTGAAATCAAGAAAACTTGCACGTAGCATGACAAGCTGCAACATACATTGAATCTGTAATAGTATTATGGTTCACGAACTTCACCGAGGAACTTCACCGAGCGGGAGGAGGGAGTCGGGCCGGCGTTGAGGAGGCCGGCGTTAAAAAAAAACAAAATCGCATGTAGATATAAATAATCAAACAATCACTCCACATCAATATGCCAAGAAGGCCGCAGTTCACACTTTACACCAATAAATCCATATGATCAACACAAAAAGGTATTGCTTTGAGTCACGATCCAAACAGACCTACTCCAATTAGTTGTATAAAGTTGATACCCCAAACGCTGAAACCGACCAAAACTTTAGACTGAAGTAAGCCAGATTCGTCGTCATAACAATTTCTTTAACACAAGCAAAAGCAATGGAAACAGGAAAGAAAGAGGTACATCCAACGGAACTAAAACAATGTAGAAAGCTCACGCGTTACACATACAATCGAAATCTAACGTACGAAATCCCCCCACGCATCGCCGCGATGGGAATGTAATATCGCAAGCCAACTATCTTCCATATCCTGAGCATTCATCTAACCTTCCAGCCCCCACTCGAAGAAACCCCAATTATTGAATAGAATCGAACCATTAAACAAGCGATCCAGTGAACTAATGATTCGGTGATACCGAATTCTCACATGTTACATGGGTTCCGGAAAGGACGGTAAAGAGAGATGGAGAAGAAGCTTACCTGGATTTGGCGGCAGCTGTCACCCCTGTCGCCTCCAGATCTTGAGGGAGAGGGGAGGCGGGGAAGGAGAGGGAGGGAGGAGGTGGAGGCGGGGTATGCCGGCGCGAAGGGGGAGGGGATGGAAGCTTCCTGGTTGCTATTTTTTATTTCTCCACTCGAGCTACCTAAAATGGAAAAGATGAGGGAAGAGGAATCGGCACAATTGAAAACGTATTGTCTCACAAGCTCTAAGCAGGAGTACAAAGCATATCCATGAACTTGGTGAAACAAGGTGATCTGATTAGCACTGACCACAAGTTAATAAAATGATGATAAGTACAGTTGTGAAACTAACCTTGCACCACTGATGATGAACTTGCAAACAATGATCAATAAGTATGACTAGAAAATGATGATGAATGACTTGATAGTGCACACTTTAGTGGTGTTGAGTGATCGTGCCATGCTCACCTGCAAGATAGGAGTCACAGGGTGAGGAAGCTTTTTGTATATCATCTGTGTGTTTCTTCCTTGTACAATCGCCTCCTTGCTTATTTCCAGCACTGCAACAGGACATAGTAGAGTCGTTATGATAAATAAATACACAGAAGTACTAGCCCAAAAGCAAAATGGTCATACCAATGCATGAACCGAATCGTACAAAAGGAAACAAGGTATGAAAAAAAGACTGGGAAGTCACATGCTTGTAAATATTCAACAAAAGATACAAATGCTGTGTCACAGCCAGCAGAGCAAGGTTGCCAAAACCATCACACTCCCAATGCTCAAAGGGTTGCTGATACAAGTTTAACGTCAAAGCTGATGTTTTTTGAGCTCCTATACGTTTTATCGTAACCCCCAAACATCAAATTGGATAAAGCTAAACCCTAAAAAAGCATCCCTACACCGTCCCGGTGCCCATGCTCCCCTCCCCCTCCCCTCTCCTCCCTCCGGCCGTCGTCGCCGCCAGTGGCCTCTGTGTCGTGCGCTCTGCTCACAGCCGCCGTCTCACCAGTGCAACTCCGGCCCCAACACCACCTCCCTTGGCCTCCCCCCTCACGGCATTCCATCTTGCCGACCTCGCCGCCCCCGCAATCGCCACCGCCGGCAAAGAACCGCCAGATCCCCGCTTCTCCCCGCCCTCGTGATCGAATCTCCCTCCCTCTGTGTCTCTGATCAGTGGCCCCCCTCCTCTGGGCAGTGCATTCAATACCAACAGAGCATCAACAGTGGGTTAAGTATTGTGAGTTTGAGTGTTTAATATGTGTACTGAAGATTTGTGTATTGATCTTGTATTGTTTTTGTTAACCCTGTGCAGTGTGGTCTTGGAGCATCAATAGCCGACGTTGAAGAAAGTTTGGTGTATTGAAGTTTGTATGGTGATCTTGTATTGTTTTGTTTTAATCTCGATCGATTAGCATCTTTCCATTTGGCCAAAACTTTCCAAAATATTTATTCTCTAATGATCGTATTGTGAACTTGCAACGATTCGGTTAACCGTTGTTAATTGTTAAACGTGCCAATTGACAAGAGTTAGCGGAATTATCCATTTCGCCGATAGTTGAGAGCTATCGATTAAGAGCGTAATTTGCAAAATCTCGAAAAATCGAAGTTATGCAAATGACCTTCGTAATCGCCTCTGCAATAATGTCAAATGTTTGTTAAAACTAATTTAAACTATTATCCTGCTTTTGTGTAAAAGGCTTTGTGGTTCAATAAATTAATTTGCGGTTTGCTAAAAATAATTTCGAGAAGCTATTCGGGATTAACTTGTTAATCTCAATATCTTGCTTTGAAAACTTGTATATTAATCATGTAATCCTGTCATTTGTTTCTTGGTCCAAATATCGTTTTAGAGCATCCTTTTTATCCCCGATCCAGAGTCATCAAAACTAAAATGTTTTATTGTCTTTTTAAAGCCCGGCAAAAATATCATGTATCCTAATCTTGCCTGGTCGGCAATATCTTGTCATCTTCCAAATCTGAAGTGAAGTGTCCTTGCGAAAATTCCTTCGACTTTGTTTTTCCCTATTGTTCTTCCGTGGCAGAGTTTCTCCGCTTTTGCCCCCTTTTACTCAGCTGGTCGTTTGACTTTGTTAAATATCCCCGCCTCGCTAAATCTTTTCTCTAAGCTCGTTTCTTGCTAAACTTATTTAAAGCTATTGGATTGTATTTGGTATTTTGAAGTTCTTTGGACTTATTTGATTTTCTCGCTTGTTATCATGTAATTAGGAGTCGGAGTTCAGAAAAAACAACGACTCGAGCAAGATCAAGATTTGGATAAAGACGCAAACTCAGAACTCAAGACCCCTGGCGGAGAAGGCCCTGAGTAAGATCAATGCCGCGATAACCTGACCCAAACGAGTCAATACTTTGATCATGTTGAGCCTACATTTTATACAAATTATATTTATTTAAAATATCAAAGTTGCATGCTTTAATTCTATAATCAAATGTATGTTAAAGCTTAAGGTAGCTAAACATGCATTTGATGATTAATTTAAGTATTATCCATCCTTTGATAAATTGAATCCCTCATTCCATGTCACCCTAGTAATTATGTGGTAAATACTAGTATAGGTTGTACTTAAGCGACATGCTAGTCCTGCTTAAGTATCGGGACAATAAATGTCCTGATCACCATCTTTTAATCATGAAAGTGGTTTTGGGCAGTCATTGGATGTAAATGACTGATGTGTTGTGTTAATGAGTTTTTCTCCCCTAAAACCCTAAACAACTTGCTAGTACCACATCCGGGCGGATGGAAAGGGTGGTGGATACGGATGTAGCACGAAAATATGTGGAATGTGGTATGAACCGCCCAGATGGATTAAGAACTTGATCTTGTCATGACCTCCTGTATAAAACAAGTACAACCGCAAGTCTGCAAAGTGCAACTTGGCTTAGTAAAATTTATTGAACCCTAAATGTCATCCCACAACTGGTGTTTGGAAGCATGCAAGCAGCAGGATGTATGTATGCTTGAGAGGGACACCAAGGGATGGTGAAGCTGCAAGCTGCGATAGTCGTGGCGGTAAACATCCCACACAACTTATGGGGGTAACCCATAAGGGTGAGATGACGGAAGGGGCGAGGTAGTTTGAAACGTTACTGTGACGATTGCTCAACTACATGACTAAATAATCATATAGGGTAACGAGTATGATTGTCTCTTGTGGGTACAATGTACAACCTCTGCAGAGTCTAAACTGTTTAAACAACCGCGCCTACGGTCAAAGGCGGACATGAGAACTTAACTTGAGTTAGTTATATTTCAAAAACCTTTGTGGGTGGATTGAAAAATATGGCGGGTTCATCTAGCCTTTGTTTTGGATTTTTCCTGGATAGCCTTACCGAGTGCTGATAATCGGTGGATGTAACCGCTATCAAAATTAAGCATGAGGTGGAGGTAACCTCTACTGTTATTTATTATTGTACAATTAATCTCTTTAATAAAAATACAATTTGGTCAAAATGCTAAGTGATAGAAATTTGTAAATTATGATAATTGAAAATATTATTTTAGCAAATAAAAGAACCCGGGCCATCATTGTTAAGTCTTTCATGCATATTATTGCATTTTGTGTGTTGGCCCACGAGCACAGAAGTTGTGCTCATTCTCGCTTTTTCTCCAAAACCCTCAGAAGCAGGAAATCTTGAAGCTTTCGACTACTACGAGGAATCAGACGTCTAAAAACCCAGGAGTTTTGAAGTGTAGTTTAGTCTTTAGCTGTGCTAGTCTCGTCTCAGTCTAGCTGACTCCGCTGGTACTTATATGCATCCTATATTGTCTGAGTTTTCGGGTAATATCGGATGTACACAGGTTTCCCCCAGTCGCTTGCCTGTGGAGAGATGTGCTCTCATCTCTTTTTGCTTCCGTTGTCGCTTCTGCTACTTTTGTAATATAATTATTTGACATGTTCGGCTTTTATTATAAAACTTGATTCGATGTGGTCTATGTAAACTCTGATGTGTTAAATTAATAAACGGTATGGTTTTACGCTATGTATGAAATGATTCAGTGATGTATCTGTGAGTGCTATCTACTAATTCAAGAAATAACATCGTGTATTTTCAGAGAATTCGAGATAAAAAAATCCAAATCCGACAGTACTCCTTTACATCGCTGCCCCGTGCGCGTGCAGCCCTCCGGCGGCGCCCCCTCCCGTGCATTGATCCCGTATTACCCCTCCCCCCTCGCGTCGGCATACCCCGCCTCCACCTCCTCCCTCCGCGCCGGCCTCCCTCTCCTTCCCCGTCTCCCCTCTCCCTCAAGATCTGGAGGCGACAGGGGTGACCGCTGCCGCCAAATCCAGGTAAGCTTCTGCTCCATCTCTCTTTACCATCCTTTCCGGAACCCATGCAGCATGTGAGATTTCGTACGTTAGATTTCGATTGTATGTGTAGCACGTGAGCTTTCTACATTGTTTTAGTTCCGTTGGATGTACCTCTTTCTTTCCTGTTTCCATTGCTTGTGTTAAAAAAATTGTTATGACGACGAATCTGGCTTACTTCAGTCTAAAGTTTTGGTCGGTTTCAGCGTTTGGGGTATCAACTTTATACAACTAATTGGAGTAGGTTCTGTTTGGATCGTGACTGACTCAAAGCAATATCTTTTTGTGTTGATCATATGGATTTATTGGTGTAAACTGTGAACTGCAGCCTTCTTGGCATATTTATGTGGAGTGATTGTTTGATTATTTATATCTACATGCGAAAATTATTGGTTCGTTTTTAAGTTTTGTATTTAGGTTTCTGTTCCTACACAAGAACTTGCTTGTGGTCTCACAACCTTTTGTGGCATGCATGACGATTCATTCTTCCTTTTGAGCCATTGGAGAGCTCACCTAATCCATCGTTTAACACATATTGGTTTATCTTGGAATTCACTCCACTTTTGCTGTGTTTGAATCTTCTGTGTTATACTGTTGCTCTATTGCCCACTCTGTCGCAATGATAACCAGCTGCTAGGAACTGACTGGCAGTAATTTAACTACTTCCTGATTCGCCATACAACACTGGGATTTGTGTAAATTGGAGCTTGCATCCTGCCATTTTACATTTATTCACACTGAATTAGGGTGCTTCTTTTTTTTCATCAAAATACATACCGTTTGATAATATTATTTGAGAATGTGAGAAAATAACAGGTAACAAGGTAGTTTTTTTAGGGTTTAGCTTTATCCAATTTGATGTCTGGGGGTTACGATAAAACGTATAGGAGGTCAAAAAACATCAGCTTTGACGTTAAACTTGTATCAGCAAACCCTTTGAGCATTGGGAGTGTGATGGTTTTGGCAACCTTGCTCTGCTGGCTGTGACACAGCATTTGCATTGACTTTCTGCTTCAGGGCTGGAAAGATGCGGAAAAAGAAGAGGGGCAGTGATCACACAGGAAGCTTGAATAAGAGGCAAAAAGCTTGCAAAAGTGGAAGGGAGAACAGTGAGTCATTGATTTCGAGATTGCTGGTTCTTCCTTTTCTTGCACATATTGCTCTAATAGAGCACTCACAGTTGTGTTGTATCATGTTCTTTAATTAGGTGTCTTGCATTTGGACAGTACTTTTGAAGAGCAATTTGGCAGTTTACACAATTCCGGTCAAGGTGTCTGGAGTGAACTCAGTGAAGAAGTTGCTTCAGATTTGTCTCGAAGTGTTGTCTCGCTTGCTTTGTTCGATGGTGATTATGCTGTTTTATGCTTATGAATTTTCCAAATTTTTATTTAATCGTCACTAGTTAATGATTGAAATCATGATCTTGTGTAGGAAATACAATGTTATTTGCATGCACAGGCATAGCTATAGGACACGAACTACACACAACAAGACTACACACAACAAGATTTCTGACTTCAGCATGTTTGGTCAGAGCCTTTAATGATGCAAGAAATATCGATGATAACTTGAGGGTTGGTGCTGCTAATCGTTGTGTTTCCATTTTGCTTTGTTTATTCAAGATAATTGTGATAATTCTGTGCAGTTGTACTGCTTTTATCACTATAGATTGAAGTGCGCCTTCCCAGTAATGAAACTACCGAAGGGTACTTGGGTCTATATGATCGAGATATTGCTGTTGTCACGGTCTTTACCCTCCTTAATGTCCATCGAGTACATCTGCATCGTCAGGTGCAATCTGGGCCTCATACTATGGTAGTAGTAGCTGCTGGGCGTGCCTTCAACTCAGGCAGTTTGATGGCCACGAGTGGGATGCTGATTGATGGTTCGAGTGGACTTGATCGTGAACAGCTGATGATCTCTACTTGTAAAATCACTAAGGTACACTGTTGATTTGTTTGTTACTTTTCGGCATGATAGAAAACTTGAAACAAATAATTGCATTTTGATATTTGATGAATAAGTCCCTGTACTATGGTCTTTGTGGGGTAGGCTTGTATGCAGCCTTTAAGGATGACATCTTGATCGACTTTAAGGACAAGATCTTGATTGTCATAGACAAAGATCTTGATTGTCGACTTTAAGGACAAAGATCTTGGTGTCATAGGACAACATCTTGATTGTCGACTTTAAGGACAAAGATCTTGATCATCATAGGACAAAGATCTTAGACTAGCATCTTAGCATATACTTGGTGGTTGGCGACCTATAAATATGTATCCCCAACCCTCAAAGTTGGCATGGCATTGTGTTAGAAATAAACAAAGAAAAATTGCCTCATCTCCAAGTGTCATCCTCTCCATGAGAGTAAGGATCTTGCTAACACCAACAAAGAAGAGTCCAAATGAGTAACAAGTGGTATCGAGCCTTACTATCCTGTAGCTTGAGCATCTCTTGCTCATCTCGGTCTCGACCAGCAATTTCCCAATGCAGAGCAAAGCGAGCCTCTATTGTCCCCGCCACTCCTCTCCGAGACGGCGGCTCGTCGAAGCAACCTCTCTCCACGCAGCAGCCCCCAAGCGCGCCATGTCCGCAGGCGATCTCGTGATCGGTCGCCTCGAGCACTCGGCGTCGTGAGACGGCCGAGCTCTTCGCGCAGCAGAAGGCATGAAGCGAAGCGGCGGCAGAGAGCTGCGCAGCAAGTGAAGGGCGTCAAAGGTCGGTAATGGCGGAGTGAGCGGCGGCCAGAGCGGAGGCGGAAGCGGCGGCGGCAGATGCGCGCGCGGGCAACAATGAGGTCAAGGTTTTGCAAGAAGAATAAAAGCTCCATCTCTGCGATGATGGCGCCGACGGACCTTGAGCAGCTGGAAAGGGAGGCAACATGAGGCGAAGCGCAGATGGGCGATTGCGCGACGCCATGAGCGCGGGCGGCAATTTCAAACAAAGCGGACGCGCGGTGGCGCCTGGAGGAGAGCGCGACGGCGGCGGCAGACGGGTCGACGGAGAGCACGGCCTTCACAGTAACGCGCCTCTCTCCCGCAGACGGCATCGTGGTCACCACGGTACCAGTCGTCGTCGAGGACGTCGGCCCGGCGGCGGTGGCCTACCCTCACCAAGACCAACTATGTCGAGCGGGTGCGGTGATGAGGTAAAACTCAGCGCGGCATATGTGGGATGCGATCCGACGGCGACGCCGACTACGACCGGGATCGACGGCGCTGGATGCTCTCATCATCGCGATCCGCCCGAGATGCGATTTCGCTACCAACAAGCGGATCGCCAAAGAGGCTTGGGACGCCATCATTGCAAAGACGCATCGGCGGCCGATCGCGCCGCAAGTCTACATTGCGAGCGCCGCGACGGAGCGGGAGCACTTGGCCTTCAAGCCGGTGAGGACGTGGATGACTTTGTTCTCCGCCTCAACACTCTGTTGCGGAAGCGGTGCGCGGCGGCGACACCTATGGCGAGAGAGAGCGTGGAAAAGCTCTTCCATTGCCCCAGAAGTACAAGCGACGGCCCGCCGATCGAGTCTCGCTGGACCTCTCCACGATGACGATCGAGGCGTTGCGGTCGCCTCAAGGTTGTTGATACGATGAGCCACGGCGCCTCTCGGGACCCGTCTCCATTGGCGGAAGCTCCTCCTCACTCGGGAGCAGTGGGTCGCCGGCCAAGGTGACAGGAAGAAGGGAGCCTTCTTCCACGACAGCGGCCGCAAGCATGGCAGCGCGGCAAGCAGCGCAAAGACGCCAAGCATGGGCGCGAGGACGTCTTAGGGTAATGATCGTGGGCGCCAGGCGGCGCGCTACCGCAAGCAAAAGCCAAGACGAGACGACTCTTGCCACAATGCGGCAAGCTTGGTCATTGGGCCAAGGATTGTCGATACCACGACGCGCGGCAGCCCACGTCGCAGCAGCGAGGAGGAGGAGCACCGGCTCGTTCATTGCTCATGCGAGCATCGAACTACCTCCGCCGCACACCGCCGCGATGGCTCTCTCCACCTTGACGAGCCAAAGCACATGCCTCCTGCCTCTGACCCAAGAACGACAAGATCGACGGGTGGTGCCTCGACACCGCGCCACCCATCACATGACCGGTCGACGGAGTTCTTCGCCGAGTTTGACTCTAGCGCCCGAGGCTCCGTCAAGTTTGGGACGCCCGGCGTGGAAATCAAGGCGTCGGCTCGTCATCTTCACCACCGTGTCCGGCGAGCACGGGTTGCTCACCGGCGTCTACTACATCCCCGTCTGCGAACTCCATCATCGACTTGGGCGGTTTGGATGAGAACGGCTCGCGTGACGAGATCGAGCACGGTCTTCGCGGATTTGGGATCTTCGCGCGCCTTCTTGCCAAGGTAACGAGGCGCAAACCGACTCTACATTCTTCACGTGCGGTGGCACAACCCTCTGTCTCATTGCTCGTCGGGACGACGAGGCGTGGCGCGGCACGAGCGCTTTGGGCACCTTTCACTTCGAGGCCACAGGCGGCTCGGTGCCATGGAAATGGTGCGAGGCCCGCCGTGCCTTGACCATGTGGAGCGATTCTGCGACGTCTGCGTGTTGACGGCGAGGCGACTCCCTTTCCCAAAGAAGCGAGTTTCCGAGCCAAGGAGAGGCTCGAGCTCGCACGGGACTTGTGTGGGCGACGCGCGGGCCACACCAGAGGACGACGCTACTTCTGTTGCTTGTCGACGATCTCTCCGCTACATGTGGGTGATGGTCCTCGGAAGCAAGGAGAGGCTGCGGACGCCATCAGCGCACGCAGTCGCCGCGGAGGCGAGCGCGCGCCGCAAGTCGCGCGTCCGCGCCTGCACAACGGCGGCGAATTCACGGCGGTGAATTCACGTCGTCTTCTACCGATGAGGGCATTCAGCGCCACTACTCGCTACCGCATGACCCCGCAGCAGAGCGGTGTCGTCGAGCGCGCAACCTGACGGTTGTGGGGATGGCTCGCCCCCTCCTCAGCGAGAGGGATGCCTACCATCTTCGGGAGAGGCGGTGGTGACGGCCGTCTACATCCTCAACCGCCGCCTACCAAGGCGCTCGATGGCGGACGCCGACGAGGCTTGGCATGGACGCAGCCGGCGGTCTCCCACTTGCGGGTCTTTGGCTCCCTCGCTCGCCAAGGAGCTTGGTTACATCGGTAAGCTCGACAGCAGGAGCACTCGGAGTGTTCATCGGCCACGCGGAGGGCTCGAAGGCCTACCGCATCCTCGACCTGTCACACTGCAGCGTCCGCATCTCGCGTGGCGTTGTGTTCGACGGCGGCGAGGCGGGCGTGGGACAAGGCGGTGGACGACGGTTCGACTTCTCTCCGGACTTTGTTGTCGACTACGCCCATTTCGAGAGAGCGGGAGCTAGCGGCTTGCCTTCATCGAGCTCGCCCACCTCGACACCTTGCTCGCCACCGCCTCGGCGAGCTCCACCACCGCCGGCAGACCGGCCACGCCACGCTCTCCGCACCGGCCACCACTCTCTCGCACTGCAGGCCACACCACCGGATCGGCCCCAATAGCCGGCCCACGACGAGCGGCGATGGTGGAGTTCGCACTCCATTGTCTCACGACGAGGACCGCGCCGACGCCTACCACGACGACGAGCCTCTACGCTTATCGTACCATGGACAACATCCTCGAGCGGCGGCATCTCGATCGGGCAAAGACGACTTCGAGGCGAGTCGCGCTTGGCGCGGCGACGACGGCGAGCCTCGCCTTCGCCGAGGCGGAGGAGACGCGCATGGCGTGTCGCGATGAAGCGAGAGATGGACGCCGCCGAGCGGAACCGGACGCGTGGAGTGGCGGATCTTCCGCCGGCCACCGAGCGATCACCCTTAAGTGGGTGTTCAAGCCGGGCGGGATGGCCGGCGCCATCATCAAGCACAAGGCTCGCTTGGTGGCACGAGGTTTCATGCGCAGGAGGGGTCGACTTCGATGACGCCCGCACCCGCCGCGCGCATGGAGTCCGTTCGTCTTCTCCTCGCACTTGCGACCAGAGGATTGGCGCGTCCATCACATGGACGCCAAGTCCGCCTTCCTCAACGGCGACTTGAAGGAGGAGGCCCACGTCCGTCACCGCCGGATTCGTCATCCCGGCAGGAGGGCAGGTTCTCCGCTGCGCAAGGCCCTCTATGGCTCGCGGCAGCACCACGAGCATGGAACGCTAAGTGGACTCCACCTCAAGCAAATGGGGTTCCAGCAGAGCGCACACGAGGCGGCGGCGGTCACGGCGCGGGCAAAGGCGGCAACACCTGGCCGCGGGCGTCACGCCGACGACTGTTGATCACCGGCCCAAGGAGGCCGAGGTCGAGGAGTTCAAGGCGAGATGAAGACCGCCTTCGGATGAGCGACTTGGGGCTCCTCTCCTTCTACCGGGATCGAGGTCCACCAGACGGCCCAGATCTCTCTTCTGCAGACCGCCACGCCAAGCGCACCGCCGAAGTGGCGGGCTCACCGATCGCAACCCACCCCACACTCCTATGGAGGAGAGGTGGTCGAGTCGTGAGAGTACGGCGGAGGAGGCGGACGCGACGCAAGATCGGCAAGATCGTGGGCGACCTTCGCTACCTCGCCCACACGCGCCCAGTTGGCGTTCGCCGTCGGCCACGGTCGGTTCATGCAATGACCGACGACGGAGCATCGGCGGCCGTGAAGAGGATCCTCCGCTACGTTGCGGGCACCTCCGACCACGGCTTGCACTACCCGAGGTGTCCGGCACGCGCGACTTCATCGCATGCAATGACAATGACCACGCAGCGACATCGACACCAAAGAAGAGCACAAGCGGATTCTCTTCTTCCTCGGCAAGTGCCTCGTTAGTGGCGATCAATCAAGCGGCGGTGGCCCTGTCCACCGTGAGGCCGAGTACATAGCGGCTTCCACCGCTCGACTCAGCGCCCGCTTGCTCGACCGCTGGTGATCTCTCGGCAGAGACACAAGCGGTGGCTCGGGGTGGACAAGAAGTCCGCCTGCTCGCCAAGAACCCCGTTTTCCACGAACGAGCAAGCATATCCGGGTGAAGTACCACTTCATCCGAGGTTACATTTGGATGAAGGCGAGATCAAGGCGAGCTACATCAACACCACCGATCGACTTGGACTCGCCACCAAGCCTCTTGGGAGGTAAAATTCTCGAGCTCGTTCTAGGATCGGATGGTTCAACTCTCCCACAAGACGACGCACAAGACTTAGGGGAGAATGATGAATAAGTCCTCGTACTATGGTCTTTGTGGGGTAGGCTTGTGCAGCAGCCTTTAAGGACAAAGATCTTGACTGTCGACTTTAAGGACAAGATCTTGATGTCATAGGACAAAGATCTTGATTGTCGACTTTAAGGACAAGATCTTGGTGTCATAGGACAACATCTTGATTGTCGACTTTAAGGACAAAGATCTTGACTGTCATAGGACAGCATCTTAGACTAGCATCTTAGCATATACTTGGTGGTTGGCGGCCTATAAATATGTATCCCCAACCCTCAAAGTTGGCATGGCATTGTGTTAGAAATAAACAAAGAAAAATTGCCTCATCTCCAAGTGTCATCCTCTCCATGAGAGTAAGGATCTTGCTAACACCAACAGCAAGAGTCCAGCGAGTAACAATATTAGTGGTCTAATGTATCATTGTATGCACGGAAGTAAAAATGCCATTTTCCCTATGTAATCCCTGTCACATTACTTTTGTTTTAGGCTGGACATGGAGGGCCACTTATTGATGCTGATGGGAACTTTGTTGGGATGAACCTTTATTGTGGTACGGAAAAGACTCAGTTCCTACCATGGAGTTTAATTCTTCAACGCTTGGGGCAATTTCAGATACTCAGGTATGTCTTCTAGGCCTCCAGCATTTATGAGTTACATCTTGCCCAATTGGCTTATCTATATTTGTTCCTAATCCTGTTCCACTTCCACCTTGTAAGGTAAGCCGTTTTGGATACTAACAGCTTTGGAGCCTTTGGAGTTTCACACAGTAATCTGGCTAATCGGCTGCTTGGTCTTTTTGCAACTTTTTGTCATTTGTAGTTGCTTTGGTTTTGTGAATGTTTATCCCTTGATAGCAATTTGGTTCTTGCTACCTCTACCTGGTGGATACTTGCGCCAGTACCACCTCTCCTGTTGCTAATTTAGTGTTCTTTCTTCAATGTTGAAGGTAGTGTATTCGTCTAAATGAGGAAGAGTTATTTTTTTTTGTTCAGACTAAAATATGGACAATGTAACTCATATTTATGACATCTGGATATGCTCAATCCTCTCTTATCTTTTGTTGAATATTTACAAGCATGTGACTTCCAAGTCTTTTTTTCGTACCTTGTTTCCTTTTGCACGATTCGGTTCATGCATTGGTATGACCATTTTGCTTTTGGGCTAGTACTTCTGTGTTTTTATTTATCATAATGGCTCTACTGTGTCCTGTTGCAGTGCTGGAAATAAGCAAGGAGGCGATTGTACAAGGAAGAAACACACAGATGATATACAAAAAGCTTCCACACCCTGTGACTCCTATCTTGCAGGTGAGCATGGCACGATCACTCAACACCACTAAAGTGTGCATTATCAAGTCATTCATCATCATTTTCTAGTCATACTTATTGATCATTGTTTGCAAGTTCATCATCAGTAGTGCAAGGTTAGTTTCACAACTGTACTTATCATCATTTGATTAACATGTGGTCAGTGCTAATCAGATCACCTTGTTTCACCAAGTTCATGGATATGCTTTGTACTCCTGCTTAGAGCTTGTGAGACAATACGATTTCAATTGTGCCGATTCCTCTTCCCTCATCTTTTCCATTTTAGGTAGCTCGAGTGGAGAAATAAAAAATAGCAACCAGGAAGCTTCCTTGCCTTCTGACAGTATTCCACTTGTATCAAGCGTAGTCCCTTCAGGTGTGAATTATCATGCAAGTCAGAATTCTAAACATTACCTATTGATCATTATGTGCAGAATATTATGTTTACTTATCATCTGAGTACCAACGTTGATCACCTTATTGCACCAGGATGTATGGCAGAATTTAAGTTGCTAGACTCCCGGGGCTATCCCAGACCATCGCTAGAAATGATCAAATGTGAGTCGTTGATTTTGATTTTGCTGACTTCCCCCTTGTGCATTTTTTTTATAGCTGTTGTAGTGCTAACAACTTTTGTACTTGTTTCTTTAACCAGGCGGTAGCAGGTTGCTTAATTCTTTTGAAGATGATTTTGGTGACTTACTTACTTGGAAGGGTGCCAAAGTCTACTTGCGTGATTCTGGGGACGTTGTCTGGGAAAAACTTGATAAAAATGTTGTTACAAATATATCCCGAAGTGTTGTCTCACTTGCTTCATTCAATGGTGATTTTACAGTTATACGCTCATTACTTTTTCGTACTAGTATTTGATCTTCACTGACTAATGATCAAAATTATAGGAGACGTGAGGTTTTTTGCATGCACAGGCTTACTTATAAAGTGGGGTGGATGCACCAGAATTCTGACTTCAGCCAGTTTGGTTAGAACTTCTGATGATGAAAACAAGATTGATGATAACTTGAGGGTAGGTGCTCCTAATCATTTTGCACTCCTCTTTCTTGGTCTTTCAAGATAATGGTTAAGTCACTTTATCATTGCAGATTGAGGTGTTTCTCCCACCAAATCAACATGCCAGTGGGACATTGGAATGTTATAGTTTAAGTTATAATATTGCTATTATTAGTGCCAAGAATTTACGTGCTATTCGCCCTGCAAATATTCTTGATCAAGTGCAGTCTGAATCTAAGAAGGTAGTGGCTATAGGGCGTCTCTTTGACGAAGGAATATTAATGGCCTCAAGTGGTGAAGTGACTGCCAACCATAGCAGATTTGATTGCCAAGACCTTGTGATGTCCACTTGTAAAATCAAGAAGGTACACTGGTGAATTTTTCTTGCCGTTTTTTACATGGTGGTATAAATAGTTGCCTCAGAGTATGAGTCAAGTTAATCTATCAACACATGTACTAAACAATATCTTGAAAGCATGACAACTTTTCCATGTAACCTTGGTTCGTTGTACTAGGCTGGGATTGGAGGCCCCCTCATTGATGTTGATGGGAGCTTTGTTGGTATGAACTTTTATGATAAGAAAGCAACTCCTTTCCTGCCAATGAGTAAAATTCTTGAACTTTTACGTGTGTCTGGTTGGACTGGTTCTCTTGAAGTTATTGACTACGGTCGTAAGCTAAACAGGTATTATTTATGTTATGTCTCAGTGCTAATTGGTTACAATTAATGTTTAGAATATATGTATTCAGCAACTTACATTTAAAAAAAATTTTATTCGTCGACAGATGGCCCGTGCCCAAGCCATATTGGGTGCGCCGCCGCGGCCGCCGCATTCGCCTTTGCCGGCCAAGAGAGGTTCTTCATTAGATGTCATTGTGTCCTTGTTCTGTTGAACTGTTCTTGTCTATCATTGCCCCCTTTCTGCTCAGCTGAACTGTTCTCCCTGCCTAGCAAGTAGTATTTAACCTGTTGAGTTGGTATTTGTAGCTCCGTGTCTAGAATTGTATTTAACATGCAAGTTGGTAATTTTGGACCATTGTTTTGGTGTTACTTTGTGGGTTGTGTTATCACGTTCTACTCCCTCTCTGTCCCACAATACAAGTCATTACAGAGTTGAAATTTTTATCCCACATTACGTCATTCTACCATTCCAATGCAAGTTACTCTCGGGCTTTCATCTTTGCCCTTATTTGATTGCAGCTACATGCACTCTCAAATTTAGTGTTTTCTTTTTTCTCACAACTCTCATCATAAATACTAAATGTTACGAAGTTCATTTCGTTTGGCATGCTGATTCTAAGTCTAGAACGATTTACAGTACGGTAAAGTGAATAGTTTTACTTGTTTTGGCGTCCTAGCAACTAGATGCAACGCTCCCTAGGCCGCTCGTGTCGTGGGTTAAGACGTGGTAGTGCTGCTGATAGCCTGATACTGTAGGCAACTAACTTTATGCCGGTTGTTTTGGTTCCGATGCAGTATCGATCCATATTCTTCCACATGGGCTTGCCTGTGTTCTCTCTCCTCTTCTCTGCTAGTTAGAGTATATACATTAGTGTGACATCAGCTACGTCAGCTGTCTATAAAATTTATCATGTAGAACATTAGATGACGTGAACGAGAGAGAGGGAGCATAGAGAATTGAGTCGTCTCCCATGCAGTAGTTGACTGTAACACGAGAAATAAGACATATTATATATGAAAGAGTTGTCTACAGAGATATGTAAAAAAACAACTCATTGTAGGAGTTGTCTTTAGTGCTGTTTATAGATGACATAGAGATGTACTATAGATAGCACTTGTTTATACCATTGTTATGCCCTTGGTACTATCAATCTTCCTTCCTCCGAGGCTGCTACTGGTTGGTTGGTTCCAAACAGAGCCAGGCAGCCAGCCCTGCCTTAATTGGAGTGTTGCATTCCAAACATGAAAGCAATTGACCTTGGGATCGTCTCTCTCGTGCTACGTGACTTACTAGTCTTGCACCCGCCGGTTCTGGTGTACGGCAGGGTTTTTGTAATCGGATTATTTTTTTACCGGGGGCGGCCGGTAAGGCCGAAAATCGAAAAAATTTGATCAAAATTATTTATTTCTTGATTGATTTTTGTATATATATATATATATATATATATATATATATAGTACTAATGGTTAATTGAGTGCTAAGGTGCTAATGATAATCTTGACTGTTGGATCTTGATTGAACAACCAAGATTAATAGGGCTCCCACCTCCAAATCATTTAATCACCCTGCATACTCCCACCTCCAATGCGCCTTCATTAATGCGTCTGCATTAAACACCCTGCATGCTGCAAATCCCAATTTTTTTGGACAAAATTCATCCAACCCAAAATTTTCAGCGCCAGTTTTTAGTTCTACGTGGGGTGGCCGGCAGAACCGGTATGACCGATTTTCGACAAAAAAAAATCCCCGATGCACGGGGGGCCTTCCCGTGCTTGGTTCACCGTGCCTATACTCTTAGTCCACCAGTAGCCTCGCCCCCCCCGCGCTCCCTCCCTGCGAGGTGGAATTGCCCTTGGGCCCTCGGGGGGTTACTCCTTGTCTCGGCGGCCTTCCTGTACTCCTCACCCATGTGTGAGGGGGTAAACTGTACCCTTCGTATTGGTTGGGGTGGACCGCTATTGATGACAACATCCCATGCATATATACACCTACACCAACTACTACAAATACACATGGTGATGACGCACACGCTGTTTCAAAGGAGAACACATACCATGGACCAATTACACGCAGCCGAGCTAAACAAATCCAAAGCCAGGTGAAAGTTAATCTAAGTTTATTTTCTAATTTTAATGATTTAGTGGTGCTGCTCATGTGTTCTTTTATTGTACTTAGGTACATGAAAAGGTAACCGATGCATGCTGGCTCATGGAAAGGACATGTTTGTTTAAGAAAACGATTTCTTTCTTTCTATTTTCCTTCTAACATGGAAGGGGAACCGATGCAGCCAACATGGCAAGAACGTCGGAGAGCGTGCATGATTTCTTTCTTTCTATTTTCTTTCTAAATTTTTACTGTTGTCGTTGGAGTTGTCTCCTAGCTACTTCGTATTGGAGTCCTACGAGTGACTTTTTTTTGGTTGACATGAATGAGTTTTGACATGAATCAAATAAACATCATGAGTGTGTTCTTGCTACCCACGTTCTTGTGATTCCTGTGGATCGCACCTGGCTTGTGCCTCTACGCCATTGTGCGTAGTTGTGTGAGTTAGTATTCAGATTTGTGGACTAGCGATTGTCTCGGAAGGCAGGATACGGTTGGCTTCCTCGTCGTTGGGTTGCAAATCCCCAAATTACCGTTCTTAATCCTACGCTGTGAAGATCGGGCAAGTCGGTGCATTAGCTCTCACGGGTTGGTGCCCATCAGCTAGCTTGGTGCCTTGGCGTCCTCCGCGCACCCCTCGCCCTGTGTGAGGGTGTAAATGGTACCCCTCGTCTTTGGCCCAGGCACACCCCTGCCTTGGTGTCTTCTCCCGCCAAGCTGTCTAAGTGTTGACAAACATCAAGAGTAATAAATTGTGATCTTCGCTTGACGGCAATCAAGTGCTAAGGATCAATTTAAAATGAATGCACTTGATTTTGATCAACCACCTCACAATAAATGCAATGAGAGTGTATGAGGTGTGGAGTGAATGCTCTAGACTCAAAAGATGTTAAATGAAGTCTCTTAATCTGTTCTAGAGTAGGTGGGAGAGTATTTATACCATTTCCAACCAAATACGACCGTTGGAGGCAAAATACACATTTTTTAGCAATTACGGTAATACCGTCGTTATATGTCCAGTAGTACCGCTTGTCTAGAAATGCACAGTAACGGATAGGGCAGAGGCATTCAATGCTTCTGAAAGAGTCATTGGAAAATTCAGCGCGGTACTACCGTCAGTGATCAAGCGGTAGTTCCGCTTAACAGTCATACCGGGGTACAAGGGCGGTACTATCGCTTCACTTTGCGGTCCAAAACGGGTGCCTTCTGGAAAAAAAACATACCGATGCCTAATCTTCGGTGTATATGAGTTGCGGTAGTTCCGCTCTACTTGCGGTCATACCGCGATGCAATAATTCCAAAAAGAAAACTTTGGAACTACCGTTTACCAGGTGATCAACTGAGATAAAATGTGTCGTTCTGTAAAAAACGTATCACCAATAAGATCCAGGTACGACCGGGTTGTGGTAGTACCGCACTACTATCCCGATCATACCGCAGTGCGGTAGTACCGCCAACAAAACATCGGCACTACCGATTTTTGTGGGAAAAACATGGTTGGCTTTCAAAACAAACTCTAGATGCATGCATGATCCTAGACTGATCCATATTGCACAAGAACATGTTATCAGGCTACTAGTCACGATCCCTCTTAATAGTACGGCATTTAACCTACAATTCGGTCTTCCACCTTTTTCTCCTTAGACAGGTACAAGCAAAAAGTGTCCTAGACTACTTGTACCTTGTCTTTGAACTGTATTGATCTTAATGTTGACCTTTAGCTTGCATGTCCAGATTGTTGTATTTACCACTGAGACCAAACCTTGTAAATACTCAATAAACATGTTAATTTTATATTCATATATTGTCATTTATTACCAAAATAATTTTTAGAGGTCTAGATGCTTTCACCCGCCTATGGAGGTAAAGGCCGAGAAAGACTCCCAGCAAGTTCTGCATACTGTTGTTATCAAAGTGATCGAAGTGGAGGGGAGTCCTGCCTCAGTTAGTAGGTCTCCTCATCCCAGTGGCATCCCCAGACAACCTCGAGTTTGTGATGATAAAAGACTCGAGGAGGCTTGGAGGAAGATCTCAGGCTGTCAATCAAAGACAGATTCTGAGACCTTTTACATATGCGGACAAGGCAATCCAGATAAATACCTTCGACCACTTTAATGGCATTTCTATGAAGTTTAGTTAAAACTCAAAGAAGTTTGTTATATATTTTATAGCATATGTTGGAGAACGTCGTTGTGGTCAAAGAATTGACCCAGCGAATAACTTTCTTGGAAAAGGAAAACTCCGAATTGAAAAGTAAGTACTTCTTCTTTACTTTGTTATTTCATCCCTTGTTATTTCTCAACTTCTCCTCTTATCATATTTGACAGAATTGGAGAATTTTGATAAAGAGGTTAAGGCCGAGGAAGCCATAATAGCCTCACTTGAAGAGAGGTGCACTACTAAAGAATAGAAAAAGCTCTTGAGTTTGAGCAAAGCAAGGAGATGGAGCTCGAGAGGAATCTTCAAGAGAAGATCCTTTCCTTCAACAAGATGCTTTCCGACATGGGGTCGGAAGTATTTTTATCATCTTCAAGAGAAGCGGTTGAGAAGCAGTCGACAACTCGAGACTCTCTAAGGCGTGCTTGCGACCTCTCGGAGGAACCAAGCAAAGACAATGAGAGACACTGTCGTGGATGGAGTTAGCTTTGCTTTGGCAAAGCTTAAAGCCTCCAACCCCTCCATCAATCTCCAAGCTCTTGAAGCAGATTTCAACTGCTCAGAAGAGGATACAACCAAGATCTTCGAGGTAGTGAAACCCTTCGGAAATAAGGTTGCAGAGGAGATGAAGGTCGGATCTCCATCCCATAGCGACTAGTCTAGTGGCTCCGAGGAGTAAATGGATGTAGTATTAAAATGTAAATATACAAACTTACCTTTTGTCACCAATAAAGCTTATATTTATCTTTTAATTTGTTGAGTACTCATATATTTTATAGCCCCCGACAGCTTGTGTAGTAGGAGAACTTACTAAGGAAGCAGTAGACTACGAAAAAAAGCACATGTCGCGACCATTTGTACAAAGTATGTCTTGATTATCTTGTAAAAATGATATAGTTAACACTAGGAAACCAGTTTGGTTGGAACTAGTGTATGATTTCGACTAGTTTCAGATCAATTTCCATAATCGAAATGCCATATAGTACATTGTGTGGTCAGAAAATGTCATCAGACTTGTGTTGATGAGAAGAAATTATGCAAAAATATATGCAAAAACGATAAGTGCTTTTATTTATACATGTTATCCAAGCCGGTCGAAAAAGTGCTAAGAACCAAAGACATGAATAGTACTTTGCGAAACACATCTGGTCTCAAGTATCAACAGGTAGCAAAGATCGTAAGAAAAGAGTCATCGCTAGGAAAGTCCTTCTAGTGGGCAGGATCACATGCAGAGAGGAGAGATTTCGACTAAAAGATTTTCCATGTCTGCCAAACAAGAGAAGAGCAGAATGTTGAAGTAAAGAAAGAAAGTCTTTCCCTGAGCATGTAAATAACTACATCAAGTTGTCTGTGTTATGATCCTTTTACTTATTTTTCTTCTTTGAGAAAAGAGTGTGTGGTCACTCGTGAGAACCATCTCTGTGACGATCACGATAAGGACCCTCATGGCGTTTGACAACTACGTCATAGCCAGAAAGTAAAAGATATCCTTTAGAAGGAAGTCGGAGATAAATGAATCTTCTCCGATGTTCTTAGACAATAATAGTTTGTGACCAAGCAATGGATAATAGAAATATATATAACATCACTCATCAGAAAGGAAATAAACAATGCATCTTTATTGAAAATGAAAATGAAAAAAATACATATAGAACTTACGCAATTAATCAATATTCCAAGAATTAGACATAACACACTTATCTGACATGGCAAGTCGTACCGAACCTGGTATGGTTACTTCAACTACAGTGTATGTACCTTCCCATTTAGGGGAAAGCTTGTTGCAATTTGCTTGGTTCTGGATTTTTCTGAGAAGAGACTACGAGGCTGCACCTTATGACTGTGGTATCTTCTCATGGCTTGTTGTTAACTACCGATCGTATCAAGGCTTTGTTTCATCTTTCTCCAAGGAAATTAATGTCGTCGTTTTGCTTGATCATTCTCATTATAACAATCAGTTCGAGCAGAGCCAATTTTTAGTTCCTGAGGAAACTGGCTTCAGCACCGTAAACCAGAAAAAAATGGTGTTTCATCGATCGCACGACTAGTCGTGGTCCGAACAGCCCATAATACAGAGGGAAGTTCTTGAACACAAACTCCTGATCATTTTATTAATTGGTCGAATACTCGGTGTCTTATTCCTTATATTATTATACCAGTAGCTCGCTCAACTGCCCCATTACTCTACGGATGAGCAATGGAAGCGTAATGTATCTTGATGCCTAGATCCTCGCAGAATTCCTGAAAATTCCCGCTTGAGAATTGGGTACCGTTATCTGTGATTATATGACTGGGTATACCAAATCGTGTGATCACATTTTTTGTGATGAATTTCTTGGCAGCTTTAGTTGTTACTGTAACAACTATCTCAGCTTCTATCTATTTTGTGAATATATCAATCATGACAAAAGGAAATTTAAAGCCCCCAGGTGCCTTTGGGAAAGGTCCAGAATGTCTAATCCCCAAGTTGCAAAAGGCCAAGAAGCAGGTGTTGTTTGCAAAGCTTGTGCAGGTTGATGTACTTGTCAACTATGAAATTAACATTGTATGCACTTCGTCACAAGATATTTTGCATCACATAGGGCAATTGGCCAATAGTATCCTTGCTTAGAGGCTTTACTGACTAGAGTTTTGTAAGAGTGATGTGCTCTACATACTCCTCCATGTATGTTGGATAGTAATTTTATATCATCCTTTTGAGATATGCAACTCATCAACACTCCATGAGCTCCCTGTTTGTAAAGGGTACATTCGATCAGAGTGTATGATTTGGCTTTTCGAGCTGTACGATCGGCCTCTACATCATCTTCAGGAAGTGTGTCATGCTGAAGATAATTGTAGATTGATGTCATCCAATCACTACTATGATCAATCTGTATGACCTCCACTAGAGCATTGTTGTCTTCAAAATGTTCGACCATCGGGGGTGATCGAGTTGCTTGAGAAAACTCCAAGCGGGACAAGTGGCTTTGAGGAAGCCATCTGTGCCAACTGGTCCGCCAGAAAGTTATCCTTTCTACAAATATGTTGGATCTAGAAGTCGAGGAAGTGTCTTTTGAGTTTCTGTACTTCCGCCAAATAAGATGAAATCTTGGTACTTGAGCATTGATACTCTTTCCCAACTTGATTCCCCACTAGTTGAGAATCGCGTTTCACTAGTAATCTGTGAATCTCGAGTACTTTGACTGCTTGGAGTCCTACCGGTAAACCTTCGAACTCTGCCACATTATTTGTAGCAGGAAAATTTAACTGAATGGCATATTTAATGTGTTCTACAGTAGGAGATACCAAGACAACTCCAGCCCACGGGCCTTTGAGCATCAAGAAACCGTCGAAGTACATTATCCACTCTTCGTGGTGTTCGTACTCGAGCCCTTGGGTGGGTTCAGGGTTCATCCATTCGGCATTGAATTCTACTAATGTCTGGGACTCATTGTTGTTCGTGAAATGAAATGGAGGTCGAACGCCCCAAGCTCGACTGCCTATTTTGCTATTTGTTCAGATGATTCTCTATTTCCGAGAACTTGACCAAGAGGATATCCAATAGGTACGATCACTCTGTGGGTCCGAAGGTAATGCCTTAGTTTCCTTGAAACCATAAGGAGACTGTATAGCAACTTTGGCATCTCTGGATATCGTTCTTTGGTCTGTGCAAGACTTCACTTACATAATATACCGGTCATTGGATATTGTCACGTTCAATTACCAGTAGTACGATGGCTGCTTTTGGCGTTGCGACCAGGTATATCAGCAACGTTTCTCCTGATTTCAGAGATACTAAAATCAGGGCATTTATAAGGTACCTTTTGAGCTCTTCAAATGCATCGTTTGCATCTTTACTCCATTCGAAACTTCTGTGTTTCCGAATAAGCTTAAAGAAAGGTAATCATTTTTCTTCTAATCGTGCTATTAAATGACTTAGCGCTACCACATAGCCGGTTAGCTTTTGGACTTGTTTGTGGTCGGAGAGCGCATCTATTCGATGACCGTTATTTTTGCTGGGTTAACTTCAATTCCTCTAGCCGAAGCTAGGAATCCAAGAAGCTTTCCAAAAGAAACTCCAAACACACATTTCTCATATTGTAACTTAAGGCTATGTCTTCTTAAGTTATTGAAAGCTTCCTGTAGGTCAGAGATATTATCTCCAACATTGATGCTCTTTACGACCAAGTCATCAACGTAGGCCTCTAAATTTTGACTTATTTGTGGACTAAAAGGTTTTTTTTTGCATTAGTCTCTGAAAATTAGCACCAGCATTTTTGAGACCAAATGGCATCTTAACATAACAATAAGTGCCATATGGTGTGATAAAGGAAGTTTTCTCTTTATCATATTTACTCACATTAATCTGGTGATACCCCAAATACGCATCTAAAAAACTTAACAACTCACACCCGGAAGTAGAGTCTATAAGCTGATCAATTCGTGGAAGGGGGAAGTCATCGTTTGGATAAGTTTTATTAAGATCTGTGAAATCAATAGACATTCGTCATTTCCCATTGTTTTTTCTAACCATTACAGGATTGATGAGCCACTATGGGTGGTCGACTTCACGAATAAATTCAGCCTTAAGGAACTTATCAATCTCCGACTGGATTACCTCCTTCCGATCAGGTGCAAAGCACCATAGCTTTTGCTTGAGCAGTTTCTTGTCAAGCCGGAGAGCTAGCCTATGCTCAATCACCTCCCTAGGGACCCCAGGCATGTCGGATGCCTACTAAGTGAATACATCCGAGTTATCTCAGAGTAAGGAGAGAAACAATTCTTTCTATTTAGGATCGAGTCCTGCCCTAACATGTAGCTTTTGGGTGGTGGCGCTAGCCTTTTTGAATCCAGACGATGCTTTGACGCTTTTCGGAGAAGCGCCCTCGTCGAGTGGAACTTCCTTGGTCTGGTTGGATGGTTTTGGGGTCATCTTTCGTCTTGAGTATTTGGCATGCGTGGAAGTGGATTAGTATCCCTGGTCGGAAATTCATCGACCAGTTCTAGGAATTTACGATCGCACGCATATGCCATCATTCTATCCCCTCCAATCGTAATGAGCCCTTTTGGTTCTGACATTTTTAAACTCT
The DNA here is from genome assembly GCA_036346395.1 of Hsuehochloa calcarea. NCBI lineage: Eukaryota > Viridiplantae > Streptophyta > Magnoliopsida > Poales > Poaceae > Hsuehochloa > Hsuehochloa calcarea. Next base: position 29,440,552 of record CM070613.1, read on the forward strand.
GGTAGTCGTAATGCATAGCTATCAGGAACCTTGCCAGTGCTGGAAGACCAAGAATTCTATTGTATGCAGTTTTAAAATCCATTACATCAAATGGAATCTTCTCGGTTCGAAAGTTGTTTGGCCTTCTGAATGTAACCAGTAGGAAAATTTGCCCTGCCGATTTAGTAGTGGACACTGGAATTATACCATGGAAGACATATTTTACAGGTTTTACTTTTGATTGAGAACTTTCATTTCTTCTAATGCTCTTGTAAACAAAATATTTAGAGAACTACCACCATCTATTAAAACTCGATTGACTTTGTAATTATTAATAGTAGGTTCTATAACAATAGGGAACCAACTTGGTCGAGTTGAAGAGATGTGACAATCTTCTTTGCTGAATGAGATGATTGTCTCTGACCATCTTGATTGCTTGACGGTTATTGGAGATTTAGCGAGGTTCACTTCTTGTTCCACGGCCTTCAGATGGCTTCCAAATTCATACGAGGAGGATCCACCAAAGATCATGTTGACAGTGTACTGTGGCTCTTGATACCCTATTTCTTCATCACCATCTTTGTCCTTTTTGGAGCTTGGTTCTCCGAGCTCTGGTATGGAAGGAAAATGACCTTTACCCAAATAATAGTCTTCCAACTTCGTTTGCTAGGCTCGGCAAGTGCACAGATCATGCCCTGCCGCCTGATGAAGTGGACATCACTTCTTGTTCTTTTTGTATTCATCGGTCAGAGCTTTTGTCTTGTTGCGACTGGAATAATCCTTCTTGCCCTTGGTGATTTTTTTTAGGAATTCCAAGGACCTCTTCATTGTTGGGCTTGTGATTCTTCTTACCCTTGAGAGCCTTCTTATCTTTCTTCTCTTGTTTATCCAGGCAGGGTTGAGGAATCTTCTCTTTTCGATCAATAGCTTTGTTCCATTCGATCGCCTCGCTGGCGGCTACATACCTATCGGTCGTGGAGGATTCATAGCGATATCCTTCGTAAACTGTCGATTCCTTAACCCTGCTTTAAAATCCTGAATAATGGAGGAATCTGTGACCTCAGGAATATAGTTTCTAACCTGGCTGAACCTCTTGATGTATTTCCGGAGTGTCTCATTTGGTTCCTGCCGGATCCTATGAATATCCTCCTCCTTTTTGGGGCGATCGTACATCACCTGGAAATTTGCGATTAGGAGGTCGCAGAGTTGCTCCGTGGTGTAAATTGATCCGACTGGTAGGTTGAGCAACCAAGACTGGGCAGATCCTTCAAGTATCTTGGGCAGGTAGTTTGCCATTGCATTGTCGTCACCACCAGCAGCTCTGATGACAGTAGTATCGATGTGGAGAAATTCTAACGAGTTTTGAGTCCCAATGAACTTTTCCATGTTTGTTGGTCGGAACCTGTCCCGCCAACGTACTGCTTGGAGACCTACCGAGAATGCTCGAGAGCCCGTAATCGAGTCATGGCGTCTTCTTTGGAAATGAGCTGGATTGTAGTCAATTGGAGTAACATCCTAAAGTTCTGTTACTATTTCAAAATTAATAAAGTAATTATTTTATCGCTTTTTCTAACTTGTAAAAGTTTCCTTGATTTTCTAAAAATCTAAAAGAGTTTTATTGTAATTCTCGAGATCCCTAAGTTTTAAAAATCCAAAAAGGAAATTTATTGAGTTTAAAGGGTTCTATTGGGTTTAAAGTTAAAAAGAAAATTCTAAGTATTTTTTTTGGATTTTTTGGTTCTTAAAAAAGGGTTTTTCCTTTTTCCCAAAAAACAAAAATAATTTATTTGCAAAACTATAATACAACTTTAAGTTGTAAATAATCTTATTAAGTTCAAATCAATTCAAGGAATTTCTATGTATTTTTCTAGATTTTTTTTGAATTTATTTACTATTTTCTAATAACATATTTCCCTTACTCTGTTTGTTCCAAGTTTCCGTCGGCTCGTCATCCCCCCCCCCCCCCGCGCCGATCCGCACCACCTTCTCATTGTCGACCACCCTTTCAGTTTAGACCAGCCTTTTGGTTTCAACCAGCCTTTTGGTTTCGACCACCCCCGCCTGTCACCCTTCCCTGGCCACCTTCGCCTCCCTCTTTTTCCTTAGCAACGTGCGCATTAAATGGTGTCGTCTCCGCAGGGACGTGCGTATCAAATGTCGTTGTCCCCGCTGTGATGTCTGCGCATTGAATCCGGTCGCACCATCTTGTTGCCCGGACCCCCTCCTTCCTCTATAAATGGAGCACCAGGGAGCCTTTTGCATCCTCTTGCATCCCCCACCCCTCCCTCTTCCTCATTTCACTATGCTTTGTTCCCGCGCCGTCTCCGACCGCCTTTAGCATCATCGTCAAGCTTCTCCGCCAACGTGGTCTCCGCCGTTGGCTTCACTAGATAGCGACCTACTCAGTGCGCACCTCCTCGCCGCCTCCGGTCTTCGTCGCCGGCCATCCACCGTGCATCTCCAACCTTCTTTTCTTCTCTGATGAGCTCCTAGTAACTTGTTTACTCTTGCGCGCGTTGGTTAGCTCCAGGCATCGCCGGGTTGCATTTTGGCATGAGAGCCCGAAGAGCCCCGTCGTCGAGACTGTGTGCACCTGCCCCGTCCTCACCGCCCAGAGCTCCTTGAAGAATCCCCTCGCTCAATTTCAGTTTAGTTTCACAGGAGCCGCCGCATTTCCTCTTCTCCTTCAGTCCCGGTTGACTCGTTCATCGCTGTCCTCCTTTGTGTTTCGACTGCGAGCTTCCCTGCCGTCGTTCATCGTCCGCCGACCTCCTCCAGCCTCTCTCTCAGTCCTGGTGAGTTTCCTAGGCCTTGTTCTCTCTCGTGCTCTTTCGACCGCGTCGAGCAGTCGAATCCTTGTTTCTTCTCTCGACCGCGTTGAGCAGTCGAACTTCCTTCCTACCAGTCGAAAATCTTTCAACCAGGTAGTCAAACCTCTTTCCTACCAGTCGAACCTCCTTTTGGCTAGGTAGTCACAATCTCCCGACCAGTCGAACCTCTTTCAACAAGGTAGTCAAAACCTCCTTGTGACTTTGTAATTTCAAACTTCTTAGAGCTCGTTCTCCGTCATTCGAGCTCCGATTCAACTAATTCAAATTTTTAAATCCTCTAAGTTCAATATATTCATCTCAGAACAAAAAATATTCAATTCAGAGTTCATTTGAATTTTATTTGGATTTTATTTGAGTTTGGCTTATTTTCATGTGTAGATTTTGACGACTTCGGAGAGCCGGATTTCGACCCCGTTTAATAACAATAACTAATTAAGAAAAGCAAGTTACACCTTTGATCAAATCGAATCCAAGTATTGTAAATTATTTAAATTATGTTTTACATTATTATTGCATGCTTATTTAAATTCAAGTAATTTAAATTCATGTTTTAAGCTTTATAGTTATTCCCAATTCCATTGTATGGCCATTTATTGTCAAGATAAACAGTATGAAGAAATTTACGAATGTGATGTATTTAGGGGTTAGAAATTGAAAGGATTGGAATGTAAGAATACATTTCTGTTGGATGTTTGATTATAAGAACACCTTATTGTTGGATTATAGCAATACACGATTGATGGAAGATTGGATTGTAGGAATACATGATTCTTGGATATCGATTGTAGAATTATATAATTGTTGATTGTTGGATTATGGGATTAAATTATTGTTGGAGGTCGAATCATAGGATTAAGCTATTGTTGAATATTGGATTGTTGATGTTGGATTCTGGAAATAGACTGATGTTGGATATATCATTGGTGGATTATAGAAATATACCATTGTTGGATTATTAGAAAATTAATTGTTGAAGATTGTATTATAGATATATAATCGTTGGTGATTGGATTATAGAAAATAGATCATTGTCTAGTGTTGGATTATAAGGATACATAGTTGTTGGATTATGAGTGTTGGGTATTTGAAATACATGATTATTGATAATTGGATTATGGTTGGATATAGAAATGGATGTTGGATTGTTGGATTAAATCTTGGTGGGATTTTAGAGTTAAAGCTGGATTGGATTATAGAAATATATCTTGGTTGAATTATGCAGGTATATCTTGCTGGATTAGTAGAATAGATCACTTTTGAGATCGGATTGTTGATATCGAAATTTTAGAAGTGGATCTGGTCATAGATCTGGTCGTGGATCTGGTTGTGGATCTACTCGTAGATCTGGTCGTGGATCTAGTCGTGGATCTGGTCGTAGATCTAGTTGTAGATCTGGTCATAAATCTGGTCGTAGATCCAGTCGTGGACCTGGCCGTGGACCTGGTCGTGACTTTTGGATTGTTGGATGTTAAATTATTAGAAGATTAACATTGTTGGATTATTGCATTATGATTCTAATATGGATGGTCGAATCACTGATCTTGTACTTGACAATTCTTAGACGTTGAATCCCTCACACCTTGTCACCATAGATAAAACTCTGGTTAATATGTTAGTATGACTAGAACATGTTGGAAAATTATGCTTAGTGAAAGCTTAGGCCCAAAAATCTTGATTAGGGGAATTTACAGCCAAAAGATTAAATGTTGTCTAAAGATTTTAACCATGACATTGGCTTGTCGTGAAAGTTTGCAAATGATTTTGAAAAGCAAAACAAAATAAAAATTGGTTTGGACTTGGGCGAAATGGATGTTTGGATGGGTGCATGTTCATGCACGGGATCGATTCATGTCTATGATCGAGTCCCAGGGTTCTATTGGAAAGTTGCCCAAGTCAATTAAGTATCGGTCTTCAAGCCTCCTCTTGCTAAGCCACATTGTACTACCACATATCCTGAGTGGGCAGGATCTGGCTAACTAATTGGCAACATTTCACCGTGGTCGTGCCATCCGGTTGCGTGGGTGTATTTATGCCCTACTTTTATGTATTCCCACATGGCGCAAGAGGGACCAAAGTCCGACGGGTTTCTATCCAAAGGAGGCGAAACCTTAGCGAGACGGGGCTGCAGTGGAATGACGCTTTGTAAAGGCCTTATCACGTACTCTAGACTACTTACCTAAGGTAGTGAGCGGTGGCATCGACGGATGCCAAACAAACTAGAGAAGTGATGTCATGTGAGTAAAGCTGTACACCTTTGCAGAGTGTAAAACTATCCGGAATAGTCATGTCCATGGTCATGGACATGCTTAGCAATGCTAATGCAAAGTTAGACTTTGGTTTTGTTTTCAAAAGACTTTATCAAATGATGTTGGATGGTTTATCCAAATGGGAATTCGGCGGGTAGCTATGTGATAGGAGGGTATCTGTAACATCCAGATTTTCAAAATCGGGATGTTAATATTTAACTAGACAATCTAATAAATATTTGGCTGTGTTTTAAAATTTTCCCGTGTTTAAGTAAAAAGATTGCTTCTAAAATCAAATTGAGATAATTAAAAGGTTGCATTTCCAAGTCAAATCAAATTTGTTTAAAAGCTGCATTAAAAAAAACAATAATAATCATAACCAATATTTAATCAAATTGTTTGAGCGACTGCAAATAAATTAAATATTTTGTTTCTTGTTTCCGCATGCATTTCAAAAATCATGATGCATACATTAGTATCGTCGTTCTTATTTTCCAATTCGATCGACCACGGGCGAAATGATCGTGTGTCCCTTCTTTTCCGGTCATCTCTTCTATTTTCCGACCCCGCTAACTCCTGTCAGTTCTCTCCTTCAAATCTCAGATAAAAATTCAAAATCAAGTCATGCATGTTATACAACCGCGATCGTCATCGCACGAGCAACCCGTTTCTATAATTTGTTTTCGCATGCATAGCAGTTTGAGTGATTTCGCAAATTGGAGAATAGAATTAGCAGATGAAATACCTGCGTGTTCATTCTTTATTTTTCTAACTTCTCTCCTCGCAATCACAACCAAAAACTAAAAATCCTGCAACGCATGTTATGTCGTTGCGAGCGTTGTCTCGAGGGCTTTCCTTTTATATAATCGGTTTACACATGCAAGGTCGTTTGGGCGACGTAAAAGAAAAAGAGATGAAAAACTATACTGCTAATCATTTTCCACGCAAATAGTAAATTTAAATATTTTTGGAGAGCAGCACACTATGGATAAATTTCTGAAATTTTTACCTGAGCATCTACATTATGTCAGGAATCTCTACTAAAAATTTTGTAATTCTTGGAGCTAAGAAACTATGTCTAAATATTATCTGAACACCCACAGCCATTTTCTCGCCCCCAACCGAGAGTACTCTACGGCCATTTCTCACTTCCCCAGCCGAACTCCATGCAGCACCACACCACCTCCACCCCCATTTCTTTAATGCCCTTTCCCTTCTTTGCTCAGCCAAAGCTTTCCCTGCCATTCTTCTCTTCTTTCTCCCTCCAAGCATAACCTTTACACAGCACCATTGTTGCCATTCCATCACAGCCGAACACCCCTTCTGTTCCCAGCCGAAAGCACCATTTCCCACTGCCACCCACTGCCTATTTCCTCCAACAGGACAACTAATCGATGCAAGAACCACAAAACCAGTTCATCACTTCTCTCCTTCCAAACCCAATCAAAAACCGAAAATCTTTCAATGCATGTTATACCTGGGTGATCCTCATCATCTAGGGATTCCATTCATTCAATTAGATTTTACTTGCATGGTCATTTGTGCATTCTAGAGAAGGGGGAAGGGAGGAATGCACTGTAGCAAACTAGCACTAGTAGCAGCTCAGCTTGATGTGTGCTGTGCATCGGCGCTAGTAGCAGCACGCAGCAAGCAGCGTCCAGCAGCTTGGCAGTGCAGGCGGCAGTGCAGGCTGGCCGGCAGTAGGCAGCGGCCCGGCCGACGGAGCAGCGTCAGTGAGGGGCACGGCCAGCAGCCCGGCGTCGTGGAGAAGCCGGCGTCGGCGAGTCGGCGACACCAAGGCTGGAGCAGCAGCATGTCGCCGGCACAAGCGGCAGCAGCAAGCGGCGGCGTTGCAGCCGAGCTCCGGCTCAAGGCGGCAAGGAATGTGACGACCCGACGGCATGGTGTCTAGGCGAGGGCATGGCGGTCCGAGAAAGACGAGCCGCGACGAGGCGAGTGGCGAGGCGGCGTGACGCATGTGACGGCACTAGGACGACCGATATGGACGAGGAGCCGGACGAGCTCGACGACGACTACGGTGGACACGGACGAGAGGCCGAGCGGACACGGGAACGACGACGACTACGATGGACGTGGACGCGTAGCCGAGAAGACGTCCAGCGATATTTCGCACGTCTAGTGCCACGGTAAAAATCTTTAGTGTCTAATCGTGTTTACGATATTAGTTGTGCATGTTGCATAGTAGTCATGAGTATGACATCTATTTATGCATGTTTATTTATAAAAATGATTTGATAGCTTATGACCGGTATAATTCTCTGGTTATGGTGTATTTGTGCGTAGGCGATATTATGTATCGATATATTGGTAACGCAAATAATTAGATTATTATGGAAAAATACGAGTATTATTGATCGGTGGATGCTAGACTAAATTTATGAGTCGATTATTTGGATCGACCGATATTATCGTGAGGTCGCATGGAAGTTAGTGGTGATCTTTGCATGATACATTAATTGGAGGTTTCATGTCACACTGGATTGGTTATTTTTTAGGATAGGATGTATAAAGATTTTTATAATCTATTACTTGGTGGATGGCGTATGTGTTGATGATTAATGATATACCTATTATATATGTGTATTGTTGCTCGTTGGATGTCGGATTATGTACCTTGTTGGATTAGTTGAATCGGATGATTTAATTAAGCATGAGCAAATTGATCGGATGTCCGAAGTAATAGCTACATGAGACATGTATGCTAGAATTTGGAAGATGGTAGAATGGATTATTTGATTATGGATAAATAATTGGATTGCTATGTATTTAATAGATAAATCCTATGTGCCGAGTCCCTGGAATTGTGCCTCCATTGGATTAGTAGATAAATGATTATTAGTTGATCGTAGTGGCACATATATGATTGGATTGGTGGAGGTCGTTCGAGACTAAGTTCGGTGGTATGAATATGAGTAATCGATTAGTGAGCTATTAAGTATTGGAGGTACATTTAAATTGTAATGCTCATTAAGTGACGGTTAGTCTATTAACCCTCGGTCGGTGGAAAATTTGGGTGTATAGGAATATGATTTGCCGAGGTGAGACTAGTAGAGCTATATAGCTAGTATTAGCTTAAATAATTTATCAGAGAATGATTGATGGATTTAGGCATGGTCTTATGCCCACAAGTCGGTGGATTTTGTACAATTATCGAATATGTTGTATAGTTGGAAGATCATTAATAAAGGGCATTGGGTGGTTGGATTGGTTACTTTGATTATGACAAGGATATGTTAGTTTGAGTTTAAAAAGTATTTTTATGTGGTACAAATTTCAGAAAAGAATTACTTTTACACTACAAAATGCTTTTAACTTTGAAAATTCATAACTAATTCATATAAACTCCTAATGAGTTGAACCAATTTATTTTGGTCATATATTTATATATGTAATCATTTTCTTCACCACTGTTCTACAAATTTATGCTAAAAATTGGATTTTGGATGAACAGTAACCGAAGCCCATTTTTCAGCATTTTTCCCAAAATCGATTTTCAAACTGCCATAACTTTCACATACGAAATCCAATTGAAATAATTCTTTCACCTAAATTCATATAAAATGATAATCTAGCTACTGTAAAAATTTCATTCTTTTTTTGAGAAATTTGAATTTTTGAGTTTTCTCGGTGTTCATTCAATGTCGCTATTTCTATAGAGTCCGAGTTGTCGCAAATGAACAACTACGTAACCGAGAGTGAGCAAGTGAACTCCCAGCAAGGCAAGCATCCTTTGAAATTTCTTTTGCATCATATTGATCCCAGTTTTATTACACTAGTGTTGAAATGCAATGATATTGCCTGCATGCTATTTTCGGTATACCGTTATGTTTTGAGTAGATTAGTTATGTCCTATGCTTGGTGGTTGTTCCTGATATTTCCCATACACATATGCTTAAGATAGATGTGGTGATGATATGATCGTTGTGTGTTGTATGCTTAGCCATTGCGGGTATAGAGAACGCAATAGGTCAATTGACGGGGTTAGCTCGTCAATTGTGGGAGACACATAACAATGCTTATTCTTTTTTTTAACTTTTGTCCAGATTGTTATGTCTGGTTATTTGGTCCAAAACTTGTTATTGTTAAATGGTTTTGGGTCCGGACAAGTGGTTGTAGTGTGGGTGCTGTTATGCACGAGATTCGGGTTTCTGGTTGTCTTGTCTGGACCATTAAGGACCGAGCCATGGACGTTACACTCCAAGTACCGAGCGTACTATCACATGCGGTATATGGGTACCGTACGGTTAAGTAAGGGGAAGGTTTTATTGGGTAGGACCGCAGGCGGTGTGAGGACATAGAGACCGTGAAATCCTATGTTCCTTAGGAACCCAGTGTGATATATACTGTGCTTAATGAGCACGATTACCTATGTTGTGGGATGCAACATACTAACTACCTCACACTGGCCACTCCAGCACAACATGTGTGCCCGCTTAGCGTTTGCTATATGCTTATGTCTAAGTTGGGGTTCCCACATATGGGTGGTCTATCTCAATAGGATTTTCTTGCTAAAAATGATTGTATCTCGATTCTCCCCGGCCGGCATACCTAAGGAAGTGTGCTATTTTTCGGAGGCATCCGGAGGCTTACGGGCTAGTCGGGTCATGTGGGTAAAGTAGTACACCCCTGCAGAGATAATCTATTCGAATAGCCGTGTCCACGGTTATGGACAACACTTGGTTTAAGTATGCTTCATCGTTAGACTTGAAAATTAAAGTTGACATGGTTACAACTGGTTCCGGCACGAATGGGATGTTCGTGTGCTTCAGTTTATCAATGTGGACAGCCACTTTGGTATTGTTTTGATTTATTACATTATCTATGTCTTGTGAAACTTTCGTTTGAATTAATGAATTATAACTTGGCTTTTGAAAACTAGATGGTCTAGGAATGTGAGATATTGCGTTTTATGCAAAACTAGAACCACTAATGCTATCCCTTGTTTGCCCAATATGCATAACTACTTTTCTTTGTGTAAGACTTGCGAGTGCACTTGTACTCACCGGATGTTGGTCGGCCTTTTGTTTTTCTTTTCGGTGAGGACGGTTTTGAGCTCGATGAGCTCGGCTAAGAAGGTCGATTTAGGCGATTAATCGACGAGTAGTGCTATCATTTAACCCCCAGTCGGTTGCCTTGGGTTATGGGCATACCTTGCTGGACCTTTTGGTTTATTTATCTTGCTTCCGCTGTTATTTATCACTCTTATTTGAATTTGGCCGGTCGGTCATTTTGTAATAGTTGTAGACTTAACTATTATGTTGTATGTCTTTTGGATTGTTAATGTACGATGTTGTATGGATGTGATCAACGTTGAATGAGAGTATGAGTGTGTTGGTCGCTGATCCTGGGAGCCAACACGGTCTCATACTCGCTGTTATGAATCCCACTTTAACTTGTCTAAGCATTGTCTTTGACCATTTGGAGAACCGATAATCATGTAGTGCTTGCAGAGGAGCAACGCGCATGATCACCGGGGCTCTAGTTTCGGTCGGGCTCCTCACTTGGATGGAGTTAAGGTGAAATTCATTTACTTGAGGCCTAGAGTTATTTCCTTAAGACCAGGTAAACCTCGGTCTTACGAAAATAACCCGGGGGTCCTCACAGTATCTTTCACCACTCTTGTGTGAATGTTATCTGACTATAAAACTTAAGAATTTAGAAAATAAATATTAGTTATAGAATATCTGTTTTGGAACTTAGTACAAGTATTTGAAGAAAACATCGCTTTATACAAATTCAACCCTATATGCCTTCCTTTGATATAGCACTGCATGCATTATAATTCTGTTATTGGGTGTAACTTGCGGGGCATGGTTGTCTGTGCTCACTCTTGCTTAATGAAATGTTGTTCAGAGGAGAAGTGTTGTGCAACTGCTGGAGACCTCGACGACTAGGGCGCTACCCCAGTCGATTGCCTATGGCAGATTAGCTGGGCTCTACCACTTGCTCTTCATCTTTCATTGTGTTCTTTGTTGTTGGCTTGTAAACCTTTCTTGTAATTAACTCTGGTGTTTATTAATAAAGTTTTGCAATGTCGGTACCATATTTGTTTATTGTGTGAGCTAGCCATTGATCACGGGACTAGTTCGGTAATACACAATGGATTTGGGAGTGTTAATCCCAAGTCCTTACAATTGGGGACCGATTCCTCGGGTTTACGTACCGAGTATCTGGTGTCCCAAACCGATCATGGACATTGATATGACGCCTTCGACTGATCGCTTGGTTTAAGTGATGTTGGAGATCAACTAAGCCAAGCATCCACTCCTCTTGACGAGGGGGAGGAGTAGCTTTATGGAAGAGCATTCTTCCCTCGTGACTCCCTAGTCGGAATCTTTGAGGAGGTCTAGGTATTGAATGGTGTCCAATACGACCATACTGCCTCCTACTAAGGGAGGAACGCTGGGATGAAGTCAAAGTATGACTTAGTGAGTTCCTTTGTTCCCTGTACATCTCCGTACGTTGCATGGTCTGCTAAAAGATCTCCGATACTTGTCCTGCAAGCTGAGCATACCCCATAGTCTCTACCAGAGTAGGGTCTGGGTTATTTAAAATGCCACAGGCTCGTTGCAGGTTTTGAATTGTTACCGATGGTCTTGGAGGATTCCCGCTAGCAGAAGGTGTTCGATGACTCGAATTCCCCTCCGACCTTTTAGCTTGTCCTGCTCGACCCATCATGCACAGTGGAGTAGAAATAGGTGAATTAACTTGTCGATGTTCACCAGTTCCATTACCTCTACCACCTCGGGTTGGAGCTTGAGTGCCTGCAAAAAATTTCACCACTGGGCGCTGGCAGGTTACGCTGTGGAGGATTGTGCATGGCATCTTGATTGGTATTACCGATTATGTTAACCTCGCGCCTCCAATGGCAGTCTTCCGATGAGCTCCCATCATAACTAAGGGAGAGCCTTCTATTGCTTCGGCAAGGAGTCTCTATGATGGGGAGCGGTCGAAGATTATCACCTCCGGTGGGCTTCGTGGTAGACTCTGCCTAATATGGTGGGTTCTCTATCATAGGCTGAGTTTGATCATCTTGACCTGGCCTTCAACCGGTGGCAACTTCATTGACACCGCTACCAGATATCGGTTGGCCCCCGGAATACGTAGGAGTCGTCGGTCATTGATCGCCCATGACTGTATCGAAAGTACATTGACCCTCTGATTGTAGCACTGAGATTTTATCGCCATTTTTGTCAGTCAGAAGAAACAGGCATACAGAGGCGTCTGACCATTTCGAACAGGTTAGAGCGTCTGAATCCTCTGGGAGCACCACTGATGGTGACGGTGAATCTTCATCCATACGGTCGATCTCGTCGGTCTCAGCGAACGGAGAGCCTACGATGGAAGAAGATGATGACATCGCATCGTGCTCCATGTTCAGATGCATGCGTCCATGTTGAGGTCAGAATAGTCAGGCAAATTGAACTAGTTCTCTTCATCCTATGTTCCTGCCATGATCACATAAGTGGTAATGGAGTGGAAGGAAAGATTCGGAATGCTGAGCGAGAAATCTTCAAGAACCCAGCGCCTTCCTCCCCATGGTCGGCGCCAGCTGTCGATGGTCAAGTCGTTGATATTACGAAATAAAACGAGGGAAATGGCTCAGAGTTCTTGGAGGAGAATAGGGTTGCTCTTTATTGCAATGAACTGGCTTTTACAGGAGGTGTCCTTTAATAAGGCAACAAATTATCCCTAATTACACTGAGTATCTTGTGTACTAAGCTTCAAATCGAATACAATTGCTTGTGCTCTGATCAACTTGTCTTTCTTTTCTCTTGTCTCCCAATGGTCTGATGATTGTCCCCTTTTATTGCCTCTTGATCTTCCTCTAAATAACTGATGAAGTGGTGGCAGTTACTCCTAGAGAAGACACATTTTAGAAGTGACGCTTCTGGTCGGGGAGGTAGTTGTTGTTTAGCAAACCAGTACTGATCGCCAGTTAGTGTCATCGGGAGACAAAAGTATATAGTGGTTATTGTCAGTGACTTAGGGCTGAAAAACGTTGTGTGGTTTGGAGGAAATAATACATGTGTTCCATTCATCACATGGAAGGGACATACTTGGGTTCGGGTCCAAGTGCCGGTTCAAAGCTTCTACGAGCAGTTATCTGGTCGGGTAGTAGGTACAGGACCTCTCCGACCAGGGTACTCATAGAGTAACCTCTGGGATTCTTATGACCACATGGGTCGTTAACCATGAGGATTACGACCACAAAGGATATGCAGTCTGTAATTAAATATTAAAGTAATATTTAGGAATTTAATCCACATCATACATAAACGATGAAGAAAGATGGTTATTTACCTTGAGTCTTTCTATTCTCTCTTCTGGAGAGACAATAGCCAAAATCTGGGGAACGTCGGCCTTCTCACCAGGCTCCCCGACACAAATCATCTCACTCCGATCCCTGATATATTTAGGGGAAAGGGCTGTAAAAAAACAAAAGATTTTAAGGTTACAAAATAATTATCTAAAATAAAATTGATCAGTCGGAATTTTCAGGACTTACGTTCCGAAGAATCCCTGGTCGTATCTTCCTGACCAACGTACCAAAGCATGATACGTTCTCGGAGCTTTAGAGGACTTATTTGGTGCGTGCAGAAATCTCTCACCACGTGCCAAGAAGTTAAACCCCTGATGTTAAGGTGTTGGATGGCTTCGATCTATCTCCCCACCTTTCCCTCCTTCGTAGAGGTATGCCACCTTGGATTCTCGACCGCCACATTGCCAGAGAAGCAGAGGTTGTCTCCCTTAGTGACTGTCATGTAGAACCAATTCTTTTTCCATAACAACCATGAAGACTTCGAATACATATGAATGTATTCCTCAGCCTTCCCGTCGTGGAGGCACAAAGTGCACTCCTTAGGTGATGTCGTCGACTTCCCCGACTTCACCATCTTGTTGAATTACCTGAAGACCTTCATATTTGACGGGATCCCCAGGTATGCTTCACAAAGATAGATGAAGATGTTGAGGTTGGTGATCGAATTGGGAGCAAGTGAAGGATCTAGACCCACCATTATGAGTTAACGGAGTGTTTTGGTGATTAATGACAAATCTAATTATGAGACTAACTCTATTGTCAAGTATTATCTTGTGTAGTCTCATTTGGATATAAATGTGAAATTCAATGAGGTATGCATTTGACTTATACTTTTATATATTGTTGCATTCCTCGGATCCAAAATATAGAAAGAACTCAACCATAAGTTTTACTTGAATATGTGCATATGATCTAATTACACATATGTGTATGCACACATTTAGGGGGAGTTTTATTCTATATTTTGTGGTTTCATTAGTATTGATCCATATTCCGTTTTCCACACATATTTGGGATCTTTACTTTGAAACATATCCGTTTGAGTATGTAGAACTTATGTAGTTCTTATATACTCATGTTGTGAGTACAATAGAACTTATGCAGTTCATACATACTCATGTCGTGAGTTGTTGGACCGAAAAGGCGACTGGAGGGGGGGTGAATAGGAGCACGCTCACTTTTTCACAAATTATGAATTCAACACAATCTCACTCCAATAGCTATGATGAAGCTATGAAGATCAATATACCAGTACATCGAAAGACTAGTATTGAATTCAATTGAACCCCCAAAGTAAAGCAACAAAATCAACTAAGATTAAAACAAAGATGTTGTAATCTTTGGTCTCGACCTCTGGACTTGACCTATCGGACCAATTTCAAGGATCGGACCATTGTTATACCAAATGGTCGGTGTAGGATCAAGGATAACCGACTAGAGGGGGGTGAATAGGAGGTTTCTAAATTTTCTTAATCAAATTACCCAAATTAGCAAGATATTCTAATCAAAGATATTTATCACAATCTATGAGCTACAAAAAAAAGTGCAATAAGTAAAGACAAGAATTAACCACACAAGGACAAGGGGGTTTTTCCCGTGGTGTCGAAGATTTGTCGATCTTCACTAGTCCACGTTGAGGAAGCTTGATCCACTCAAGCCGGCTCCACAAATTAAGCCTACCCTCGATCACTTGGTTGTTCTTCCTCCTCTCGGAGTTGGTGAACACCGACCAATCACAAACAGCGGGTCTCTTCACAAGCTTCTTTGAAGAGATCACCGAGCGACCTTCGCTAAGTCGTCTAGGTGCCGACAAGCACCAAGAGAATAGAACTTGAACTTCACTTGACGACAATCAAGAGCCAATGGATCAACTAAGAATGCAATGCTCTTGTTCTTGCTCACTACCTCACAAATGTGTGCAAAGAGAGTAAATGAGGAGTGAGAGGAGTGCTCAAGGCTCAAATGAATTGAATGAATGCTCAACAACACGCCCTGAGTGGTGGGGTGTATTTATACCCCAACAACCAAATATGACCGTTATGCGTAAAATCAGGCAAAACTCGTGGAAATCGGAAGTTCAGAAGATACAAGGTGCGGAACTTCCGCGACTTCACTCGAGTGCATCAGGTCATTACAAAGTGAGCATTAAATGCTCAACTAGCCGTTGATTTATGTGCGGAACTTCCGCCAACAAGATTCGGTTCTTCCGATTAATCCTAAGATCCGCTTTTACAATGAACTACCGCACTCGTGAAAACGGCTAAGTCCCAAAAGGGTGCTCGAAAAAACGATCGCGCATAATTCGAGCAACCGATTTAATCGAACTTCCGCTCATTTCATTGCGGAACTTCCGCGCTTGAGAATTTGGCTAAGTCCCGAAAAAGGATGCTCTCTGGAAAAATTCGACCGCGCAAATTTCGGAGCAACCGATTAATCGGAACTTCCGCTCATATCATTGCGGAACTTCCGCACTTGAAAAATCGGCTAAGTCCCGAAAAAGGATGCTCTTTGGAAAAATCAAGCCGCACTTTTTTGACAACAAGACAAATGAAGTTCCATGAGATACATGCTGGAACTTCCGATTATGTTCGAGAAAAGATTTTTCTTTTTAAACCAAACCAAAAGAACATGCATGATCCTAAGTTGATCCAAAGGCATAATGAGATGCTTTCAAGCTACTAGACAAGCTCCCCCTTAATAGTACGATATTTATCCTATAATCCGGTCTTCCTCCATACTCCAAAGACCGGTAAAATTAAAAGGGGTCCTAGTCTATTTGTACCTTGTCTTTGAGATCAACTCCATCTTCTCATCATTCTTTGACATGCAGCTCCTTGGTTTCACTTTGTCATTTGGGACTATGCCTTGTAATCACTTCAACAAACATGTTAGTCCCATATTCACATAAAGTCATTAATTACCAAAATCCAATTTTTAGGGGCCTAGATGCTTTCAATCTCCCCCTTTTTGGTAATTGATGACAACACAATAATGTTGTGAGAGAAAGTTGGTTTGAAAAACAGAAAGCTCCCCCTTAACATGTGCATATTGAGTAGAAGATAATGTAAAGCACATGTTTGGATTTTCAGAAATTTCATGAGTTTCAGAGAACATTGTTACTTGGAAGAGAACAAATGACAATAAAGATAGAGCATTCACATCACATAGTCATTCATCATTAATCAAAGATCCAAGTACAACAAAAAATATAAGATAACACAAGATATTATCATAAGCATCAAGTTTTCAAACAAAGTCATTTCAAGCCATAGTCAAAATGACACAATATATTACAATATCATAATAGATAAGTCTAGCTCTCTCTCTCACTAACACACTCTTCTCTCCCCCTTTGTCATCAAGGGCCAAAAGGGTCACTCCGCAGGAGGATCTTGCGGAGGATCAACTGGAGGAACAGGAAGATCAACCGGTGGAGCGACAGGAGGAACAGCTGGAGGACCACCAGGAGGAGAACGAAGGCGACGCCGTCCAAACCGAACAGGTGGCGGAAACTGTTCTGCGAATCTGGCTGAAAGTGCGTCAAGACTGGCAGTGTGGGCGTCGAGTCTGGAAGTGGTCGCCTCCTGGAAAGTATCCAGTCTGGAAAAAGTGGCTGCATCAAATGCATCCAGTCTAGAAGTGGTCGCTGCCTGGAAGGTATCCTGGGATGCTCTCATCTCCAACAAGGTAGCATAAATCTGATCCATAGTGGCTATACCTTGTGGAGGAGCAAAGAAGAAGAAGCAGGAGGTGCGACTTGGTGTACTTCACTGAGCACGCCTAAGATTGGTGAATTGGAGGACCTTCTCTTGGTTTATAGGCTTTATGTGTCAAGGTAAAGCTCCATTATATCCAAATCATCAAATGATCAAAGCCATAATATAAGGTGCAAAGTTTATCGCTTGACTCGATCATTCTTTGTTCTCGCTATCTCCTTATGATAACATCCACAACATCAAACTTTCTTCCATGCATGATGCATTCCAATATATTCCAAATATGTCCTCTAATTGCATCATAATTCCCGCTCTTTGGTAACATGGTATGGTTAATGATCCTATTTATCAAGCTGGGAATAGGAAGAAGTCCTGTGATCTTACCAGGACAAATCTCTGTGGTGTCATAAAATTCACCAAGCCGAAAGAGGAGAACTGCTCCATCATAGATTTGCTCATATTCGCTTGATCGATATTGATGCATTTTCAAAGGCACGCTTTGTGCAAGAATATCTCACCATTCTCGCCATCCAAGTGAGTGAGAAAATCAGAGGAATGCACATTGTGGCATAAACCGCTTGATGATCTCATCACTATAATTGCATTTTATCGCCACAAAGTTATGAATCCTCATTTGAAAGAGCCTGTAGGTACCCTCGTATTTATCAAGCCCATTGAGGTAGGACCAATTAACATACTTGTGATCAGCAAAAGGTTTGTTTGGTCCATAGAAAAGATCATTGACTTGTCTTTGAAACTTGGTATGAAATCGAGGGTCATCACAGTTTCCTGGAAGTGAATATTGATCTTTAGTTCAAGAAGCGTGTAATCATCTGCCGTGAGTCCCTTAAGATCAATTTCAATCTCTTCCTGTTCTCCTAGTTCCTCATCGATTCATATTCGATTCTTCTCCGATTCACTTTCTTTCGATCTGAATTATCAGATTCTTCCTCATTTCTTGAAGAAGATGCGCCAGCATCTGAATAGTGCTTCGGGACTGACACCTTCATCCTCGGCATCTTTAAGAACAACAATGGATGAAGTGTCAAAGGTTGAATCAAATGAAAATGAGATTTTCATTTTGTCAGACAATCGAAGCTCGCAGTTCAACGCCGAACTACAGAAGCGGAAGTTCCGCGCTTTCAATCGCAGAAGTTCCGATTATCCTGAGCCGACTCTAGGGCAAATGAAAAATTTTGATTTTTCAGTATTTTGATGGATTGAGTCCATGGAATCGATGCATAAACATCATACAATACTGAATAAACTAGTTTGCCCAAGAATCTACCACAGATTTCATATACATTTGACTTTCCCCAAAATCTTAACCTAGGGTTCATAAGAGGTGAAAATCCAAAAAGAAATTGGAGATACCTTGAGAGAATGGATGATTGAACCCTGGGGAATCAGTTGATCGGTTGAGATTGAAGAAAAACCGAGGAACGAATCAAAGTGTTTCGGTGGAGATGAAAAGAGGAGAAGAGGGGAGCTCGGGTCAACAAGGAGGCGGCTGGAGAGAGTTAAGGAAGCGGACCAACCGCAGGCAATAAATGCTTCTCAGCTACCGGAAAGCGGAAGTTCCGCGGTACAACAGCGGAAGTTCCGGACAGCGGAAGTTCCGCACTTTTCAACGGCGGTAGTTCCGATTATCCTGATACTTCGGAAGTGGCTGAAAAACGGAAGTTCCGCAACACAACTGCGGAAGTTCCGGACACCGGAAGTTCCGCTACTGGGGCCTAAGTTCGATTATCCCGACACTTCGTGGAAGAAGAAGTTGAATTTGAAGATTTTGCAAATAATCCTTAGTTTTTGCACTCAACCAAGTATCATTCAGGATTATTATGCAATGAAAAGACTAATGTCTATATAATAAAGTAATTTTTACTAAAATATCACATTTGGAGCGAAAATTTGAGTAAAAACATCTTAAAATAGATAAAAATGCAACTAAGACCCAAAGTGCATGTGACAAGAGTTCAAGCGACATTTGAATAGTCAATGACATTTAACTCATTCCTCAATAGGCAAAAGCGGCCTTCATCTAAAGGTTTGGTAAAGATATCTGCTAATTGATTTTCAGTGCAAATGTGGCTAATTTCAATATCTCCCTCGCACACATGATCTCTAAGAAAATGATGGCGGATATCTATATGCTTGGTTCTTGAATGTTGGACAGGGTTGTTGGCTATTTTCACTGCACTATCATTATCACACAAAATAGGCATTTTATCAAAAGTTATTCCATAGTCCATCAATGTTTGCCTCATCCAAAGCAATTGTGCACAACAACTACCTGCAGAAACATATTCGGCTTCGGCGGTGGAAAGGGCAATGAGTTTTGTTTCTTGGAAGACCATGACACTAAGGATCTACCTAAGAATTGACAACTCCCTGAGGTGCTTTTTCTATCCACTTTACAACCCGCATAATCCGAATACGAATATCCAATCAAATCAAATTTAGCACCTTTTGGATACCAAAGGCCAATACTTGAGGAATGCTTTAAATATCTTAATATTCTTTTGTGACCATTAAATGACATTCTTTTGGAGCCGATTGAAAACGTGCACACATGCAAACGCTAAACATAATATCGGGCCTAGATGCGGTAAGATAAAGCAAACTACCAATCATAGACCTATAAAGCTTTAAATCAACAGATTTACCTCCTTCGTTTAGATCAAGATGTCCATTTGTAGCCATAGGAGTCTTGATGGGCTTTGCGTCATCCATGCCAAATCTTTTGAGTAAATCCTTCACATACTTGGATTGACTTATGAAAACCCCATCATTGAGTTGTTTGATTTGAAGTCCAAGGAAGAAACTAAGTTCTCCTATCATTGACATCTCAAACTCCTAGACATCATATCACCAAATTCTTTGCAAAAATCTTGATTAGTAGAACCAAAATTATATCATCAACATAAATTTGACAAACAAAGAAATCACCATCAATAATTTTGGTAAACAAAGTTGTATCAACCTTCCGATTTTGAATCCCTTAGAGAGTAGAAAATCTCAAGGCGCCATACCATGCTCTAGGAGCTTGTTTTAAACCATATAGCGCCTTTGAGAGTTTATACACATGATTAGGATTTTTGGGATCTTCAAAACCCGGAGGTTGTTCAACAAAAACAAGTTCGGATATTTTGCCATTTAGGAAAGCACTTTTAACATCCATTTGAAATAATTTAATATCAAAGCATGATGCAAAAGCAAGTAAAATGCGAATAGACTCAAGTCTTGCTACGGGTGCAAATGTTTCATCATAATCTAAACCCTCAACTTGAGTATATCCTTGAGCAACTAACCTTGCCTTGTTTCTTACCACAACTCCATTTTCATCTTGTTTATTCCGAAAGACCCATTTTGTGCCAATAACATTATGCTCCTGTCTTTCCACCATTGTCCAAACATCATTTGAGTAGCGGTTATTTAGCTCCTCATGCATAGCATTCACCCAATCCGGATCTTCTAGTGCTTCATCTATACGCTTTGGTTCCAAAGAGGAAACAAAAGAGTAATGTTCACAAAAAGAAGCAATACGAGAGCGAGTTTGGACACCTTTGCTTACTTCACCCAATATTTGGTCTATTGGGTGGTCTTTGGCTATTGCGTTGTGGATCCTTTGAGGTAGATTAAATGATTGATCACCTTCCTTGACATCTTCTTGATTTTGATTAATTTCATTTGTCACTAAGAGGTAGGTGGCTCAACTCTCATGGATGATGATGGTTCACTTTGATCTTCTTTAGGCTTAATGTCCCCAATTTGCATATTCTTCATTGCTTCCATAAGAGCTCCATTACCTACATCATCAAGATCTTCTTGCTCTTCTTGAGAGCCGTTAGTTTCATCAAATTGTACATCGTGCCTTTCTTCAACAATACCACTTGTTTTGTTAAAGACACGATATGCTTTGCTATTTGAAGAATAACCTAGCGTAAAACCAACATCACATCGACTAGCAATTTAGAAAGTCGAACACCCTTTCTTAAGATATAGCATTTGCACCCAAATACTCTAAAGTAAGAGATGTTCGGTTTTCTTCCAACAAGGAGTTCATAGGAAGTCTTTTTCAAAAGTCTATGCAAATAAAGGCGGTTTATGGCATGACAAGCGGATTAATGGCTTCCGCCAAAAGCGATCTAAGTATTATACTCATCAAGCATTGTCCTAGCCATTTCTATTAATGTACGATTTTTCCTTTCTACTACTCCATTTTGCTCCGAGTGTAGGTAGTGGAAAACTCATGCTTTATTCCAAGTTCATCACAATAATCTTCAATATTAGTGTTTTTGAACTCTAACCATTATCACTACTGATTTTCTTTATTTTGAAATCAAATTCATTTTGAGCCCTTTTGTAAAACTTTTAAAAATCTTGGAGGCTTCACCTTTGTCATATAAGAAGAATACCCATGTATATCTAGAGTAATCATCTACAACGACTAAACAATAGCTATTGCCCCCAATGCTCTTATAGGTTGTTGGCCCAAACAAATCCATATGTAAGAGCTCTAATGGCCTAGAAGTTGACATGATACTTTTGGAAGGATGAGAGTTAGCAACTTGCTTTCCGGCTTGGCAAGCACTACAAAGTCTATTTTTCTCAAACTTCACATCCTTCAAGCCAACCACTAAGTCATGTTTAAAAAGCTTTTTAAGTTGAATCATTCCCACATGACCTAATCTTCTATGCCATAACCAACCCATTGAAGTTTTTGCAATCAAGCAAGTTTTCAAACAAGATTCATTTGAGGAGAAATCAACCAAATAAAGATTGCCGAATCTAAAACCTTTGAAAATCATTTCTTTTTCTTTTTCTTTAAAAATAGTAACCTCCTTATTAGAGAAAGAGCAAGTTAATCCAAGATCACACAATTGAGCAACGGATAGCAAATTGAAATTCAATGTTTCTACTAAAGATACATTTGAAATGGAAAGGTCATTTGAGATAGCAATTTTACCTAAGCCAATTACCTTTCCTTTGCTATTGTCACCAAAAGTGATCTTTTCATTACCGCTCCCATTTTCAAATGAGGTGAACATTTTCCGATCTCCGGTCATATGTTGAGTGCAACCACTATCAAGCACCCAATGCCTTCCACCGGTCTTGTAGTTCACCTACAAAAGAAATCAAGTTCTTTTAGGTACCCATATTTGTTTGGGTCCTTGGAGGTTAGTTATCAAAGATTTGGGCACCCAAATGGCATTCTTCTTAACACCTAGAATTGAGGTGCCAACAAACCTAGCAATCACTTTCCCGTCTTTGGCCTTTTTGAGCATATAGCAAGAATCAAACAAGCCAATTGATGAAACCTTACCAATAGGACACTTTTGTTGAACATGTCCTATTTCCCGGTATTTTTGGCAAAACTTGCCATTTTGATTAACAAACCTCACAGGCTTGTTTACCGGTTTCTTACCTTTCTTGGGCACGTACCCAAGTCCTTCCTTATTGAATGAGCACCTTTGCTCACTCAAAAGCTTGTCAAGAGTAGCTTTACCCTTGAAACATCTTTCCAAGCTCTTACTTAGCTTGGTGACTTGCTCCTTTAGCTCACTATTTTCTACAAATAGCTTATCACAAGATTTAGCATTTTCAATTTTAGAATCAACACTTGAGCTACATGGTATAGCAAGCAAATCATCGCAAGAAGTGGATATGCTAGTTCTAGCAATGTTTACACTAGGCATTTTTTCTTGAATATCGCAAGCAATACCAATGCTAGTGTAAGTCTTATCTTGGACAAGCAAATCATGAGTATCTTTTAATTCATCATAAGAGTTTTTTAAAGATATATGCTCTTTCTTTAAGACTCTAAATTTAGCTTTTTTCCTTTCCAAGATATTCATTTAATTCTTCAAGCATATCCATAAGCTCATCATAGGAGGGTTCTTCACTATCAAGAGATTTTACCTTTTCTCCTTTTGCCATGAGGCAAGTGGGAGTAGAAAATAGCGATGGAGCCTCCTTGATAGCAATACCAACAAGTCCTCTCTTTTGGAGGACCCTCAATATCGAGTCTGAGTCGAATCCGAAAACTCCTTGTCGGAGTCCCATACTCCGATATGGGCTTCATTCTTGCCATCCTTGTGAAGCTTCTTGAAAAGCTTCTTCTTACCATTGAATTCCTTCTTCTTTGATGATTTACCCTTGTCATCCTTCTTGGTTGGGCAATGAGAGGCAATGTGCCCCTTCTCATCACACTCATAGCAACGAATGTTGCTATAGCGCTTCTTCTCATTGGATGATTGCCCTTTGCAATCTTATCGAAATTGAAGCTTCTATGAGGCCGTCTCCTCATGAACTTCTTCATCCTCCTCACAAGGAGGGCAAACTCTTCCTGAGTCTTCATCCTCATCTTCTTCATCGCTGATTTCGCTTTTGCCTTAAAAGCGGTAACTTTCTTTCTTGAAGAAGTGGACTCCATGAGCTCTTCTTTGTCTTTCTTGTAGAGCTCATTTGTGATGAGGTTTCCCAAAGCCGGTTGGTGTCATTCTTGGCAACTCGGAGAGTTGAGAAACAATGTCACCAACATTTCAGACTTGTCGGGAAGAGCCCTAAGCATCTTGCGCACTACATCAATATCAAGCAAATTAGTACTAAGACCCTTGAGCTCATTTACAATGTTGTTGAGTCTAGAGTACATTTCGGTGATACTCTCTTGAGGCAACATTGTAAATGTCTCATATTTAATCCTAAGCCTATGCAATTTGGCTTTTAACCGTGGATGTGCCCTCATGAATTTCAGAGAGCGTGGTCCATATCTCGTGAGCAGTTTCAAGGTTGCTCACGCGATTGAACTCATCGCGCTTAAAGCTCCAAAGAGAGCATTCATTGCTTGAGCATTGAGGTGAGAATTTCGTTCGTCTTGATCCGTGGGGTGTGTGGGATCAAGTGGCATAACGAAACCTTCACTTACAATTCTCCATACGCTTGGGCTCATGGCCTTTAAATAGATTGACATTCTAATTTTCCAATAAGAATAATTTGATCCGTCAAATAGAGGAGCCTTGCCTATAGACATTCCCTCGCTAGCCATCCTTTCTCTCCTAGACGGTTAAGTCTAAAAATAGAGAGTCCAAGCTCTGATACCACTTGTAGGATCAAGGATAACCGACTAGAGGGGGGTGAATAGGAGGTTTCTAAATTTTCTTAATCAAATTACCCAAATTAGCAAGATATTCTAATCAAAGATATTTATCACAATCTATGAGCTACAAAAAAAAGTGCAATAAGTAAAGACAAGAATTAACCACACAAGGACATCTTTATTGTATTGATGTGTTTTGATAGTGGTTTATGTTTGGTTATCAATGCTTTATTGTTGTATATTGCATTGTGGAGCTAACGTGGGTCAAGTTGTGAAGAACTTGTTCCCGGAAACGGTTTGTTTGTCTATTGCTGTGCAGGTGGCTTGCAGGTCAACGACGTCAACGGTGAGGTGGATCGGGACTACGCTTGGAGAGCTGAGGTCCAGAACGACCATGGATACCGGGTGAGGTCGTGTGACTCAAGCATGGTGCAGGATGGGTGAAAGATCTAGACCCGCCATTATGAGTTAATGGATTGTTTTGGTGATTAATGACAAATCCAAATATGAGACTAACTCTTTTATCAAGTATTATCTTTGTGTAGTCTCATTTGGATATAAAGGTGAAACACAACAAGGTATGCAATCAACATCTAAATTTTATATAATGTTGCATTTCTCGGATCCAAAATATAGGATTGAACTCAACCTTAAGTTAAACTTGAATATGTGCATATGACCCTATTACACACTTGTGTATGCACACATTTAGGGGGAGTTTTATCCTATACTTTGTAGTTTCATTAGTATTGATCCATGTTCCATTCTCCACATATAGTTGGGATCTTTACGTTGAAACAAAACCTTTGAGTATACAAAACTTGTGTAGTTCGTATATACTCATGTTATGAGTATATAGAACTTGTGTAGTTCTTGTATACTCATGTTAGAGTATATATAACTTGTGTAGTTTATATATACTCATTTGTTCTCTCATTTATCAAAAGAAATATATTCATAAATATTTCTAAGAAATATATTTGAAACATGAAATATATTTCTAAGAACTTTCATCAAAAGATCCAAATTGAGCAAATGATGAATTTTAAAGCATCCAATTGCATGTATGAGTCATAAATATCATTATGAACATATTCATATGAAGAATTTTAGTTCATATGGAAAAACTCACTTAAGTGCTAGAAAGTGACCACTTAGGTCATAGTAGTATTTTGGACGAGTTTGAAAATCAAATATCTTTTTCTAGGTTGGTCTTTTGAAAATCCTTTGAATACCAAAAATATTTAGAATAACCAACTCTAGGATTTTCCTTTTGGCAAGATTTTCAAATTCCTTTTAGAATAGATTTTACACAAAAATCTAGTTTATGTTAAAAACAAGATACTATAATGTAGGATTTTGGCTAGAAATGCATTTTTACTTAAAATAGGTTTTTCTAAAGCCAAAACCTTTGGTAAACCTTTCAAAAGCATTTGTATACATTTTGCAATTAATTTTTCAAAGAATTACTAATAGTTAT
Organism: Hsuehochloa calcarea; assembly: GCA_036346395.1. Taxonomy (NCBI): domain Eukaryota; kingdom Viridiplantae; phylum Streptophyta; class Magnoliopsida; order Poales; family Poaceae; genus Hsuehochloa; species Hsuehochloa calcarea. The sequence continues at coordinate 29,466,247 of CM070613.1, forward strand.
CAAATTTTTGACTTTTGGCTAAAAGGCTTATTTTTGAAAAGCAATACTAGCACTTAATTTATTTGGGCACATTTAGGGATGTGATATACATGGCTATGATTTAGTACTCCCCCTTAATGTGCCATTCCAACTTGCTCAAGATATGAATAATGAACATTGAGAACATAGAGCAAGAACACCCCTTTTAATAAGATTTTCATGAAATGCAACCTACACAAGGTATAAAGGGGCTAGATACTTCAATGTAAATACTTGTTACCGAGATGGCATTGGTTCTTGATGTGAAACGATTATCCTCAAACTTGGCTCCAATTTGATATATGATGACATCCATCTTTATATGAATAAGCCAAGTCTCCAATGCCTCTCCAAGTACCTATTAAGCATTTAAGCGCATTTTGGTACCCAAAACTAGGTTGGGTCCACGAATGTTAGTCACAATAGATTTGGGCACCCAAATGGCCATAGCATTAGTTTTATGTGTACTAACTATTCTAGCAAACACATTGCCATTAATATCCTTCCTAAGCAAATATTGATCATTATAAATAATGGGCTTAGAGTGATACCTTTGGGACAATCCTTACTCATATGTCCCTTTCCCCAATTGTAGCAAGTTCAAGTTTGTATTCATCTTTTACCTTCTTTACTTGCTCCTTGCCGGTTCGCCTCTTCTTTGATGACAATTTCTTGTCATTCACTTTGTTTGGGCACACTGAGGCGAAGTGGCCCTTTCCATTGCATCCATGGCACTTGACATTCTTCGTGTGTCTTGCATTGTGCCTAGTCTTGCTTGTCTCCTTCTTCTTAGGAGTGAAGCCAATTCCACTCTTATCTTGCAAGCGCCTTTGCTTGCTCAATATATCGTCAAGAGTGGCCTTCCCTTTAGGCCTCTTTCCAAGTCATTCTTTAATTTGTTGACTTGGGCCTTGAGCTCTTTGTTTTCCTCTACAATGTTAGTCTTGCAAGATATCGAGGAAATAGGAGTATCCATTTTAGAGCAACAAGGCATATCAATTAAATCATCACAAGAGGTGGATATGCTAACTTTAGATGAAATGCAAGATGTAGGAACTATGCATGGCATATCATCTAATAACTTGCATGTAATGCCTATATCCACCTTGGACTTATTAAGATCCTTGAGAAGGAGAGTCTCATGAGCTTCTTTTAGCTCTTCATAAGAATCCTTGAGAGAAAGAAATTCTTTCTTCAAGACTTTGAATTTTGACTTCTCCTTGCCAAGATATTCATTTAAGTCTTCTAACATTTCGTCAACTCATCATAGGTGGGTTCTTCATTTTCGTTTACCTCATCATTACCTTTAGCCATGAAGCAATGAGTTGATGTGGAGGGAGTTGTGGACTCATCATTATTGGAGCTAGAAGATGAACATTCTTCTTCCGATGTCCACTCCTGTGTGCAATCATCACTAGTAGGTGTGGACATTTCATATTTATCTTGAAAATGTGTCCACATAGCATGAGCGCTCTCAAGATTGCACACTTCATCAAACATCTCTACACTCAAAGCACTAAATAAACCGTTAATTGCTTGAGCTGCCGAGATGTAAGCTTTTCTCTTCCTCAATTGTTGGAGCAAGATGATCCAATGGAGGAGAAAAGCCAACATCTACAATCCGCCATATTTTTGGACTCATGGCCCGAAAATAACAAGACATACGGATTTTCCAATGAGCATAATTTGTGCCATCAAATAGAGGTGCTTCACCTAGGTGCACTAAATCTCTAGTTGCCATCCTTTACTCTCTAGACGGTTAAGTCTAATAAATGAGAGACCAAGCTCTGATACCACTTGTAAGATCGAGGTGGCCGACTAGAGGGGGGTGAATAGGCGGTTTTAAAAATCTATCGCGCTAAACCAATATATAAATGCGGAAGCTAATATCGAATTGGTTTTGCACAATTAAAACCTAAAACAACTAGGCTCAACTAAGTGCACCGACAATATGAACACAATACAATATGAGCAATCATACAAGATATATAAGCAATTAAAGCAAGAATGTAAATAGCTCAAAATAAAGCACAAGTAAAAACAAGATGACACGATTATGTTTTACCGTGGTGTTCGGAGACTTGCGGTCTCCCTAATCCACGCTGAGGTAAGCCCAACCGCGCTGGACCGGCTCCTCAAATGAGCACACACCCGAGGTAAGTCCAACACTTGGACCGGTTCCAAACCGAACCAACACTCGCTCAACTATGGTTGCTCTTCCTCCACTCCGAGATGGCGAGCACCAAACCACTCACAACCGTCTGCCTTCTCACAAGCTTCTTGAGAAGGTCACCGAGCACGACGCCCACGCCGCCTAGGTGTCGGCAAACACCAAGAGTAACAAATCCAAACTTTCACTTGAACTAATCAAGTGTCAACGCCACGTGGATACACAATCCACTACCTAAGGCAACACATGCACTTAGGGTTTGCTCTCTAGTCTCACCAAGTGCAACACATGCACAAAAGAGAATAGAGACTTGCTCTTAGCTCAAAGAATGAGTGTATCACTTAACAATGGCATCAGCAGACTTCTCCCAACCGGCCAAGGTGTCTATATATAGCCCACACACAAAAACTAGCCGTTGGGAGAAGATTCCATCAAACGACCAGGCCGGCCTCGACCGCCAACCAATGGCCGGCCGGATCGCTTACGCGCCAACGGCTAGAAAAGTAGCCGTTGGGCCTTCACGGCTCGACCGCCATGCATCGCGGCCGGACCACGCAGATATCGGTCCGATCGCCCGTCTTGGCGGTCCGACCGCCTTCGCGAATTTGGCTAAGTCCCAAAATGGGAGCTCGAAAACTGCTCGCTCGAACTCCGAACTTCTCACCGCGAAGCTCCGATTTTACAACAATGAACTTCCGCACAAGGAAATCGGTTCAAGTGTAATCGGCCGACCGCCCAGAGCACACCGGCCGGACCGATTTGCCACCGGCCCGATCGGTGACCACCGCCGGTCCGACCGCGAGCTCACAGAGCCAAAGCCAATTGCACCACTTCAAATGGCAAAACACATTCGCCATTTGAATGCAATTTTCGACAAGGTTTCAAAGATGATATTCTCGAGGTTACAAAACACATTTGCTAACCCTTAGAATACTCATCACAAGGAATAAGGTACATGGACTTACACCATTTGCAAAACGATTTGCAAACTTAAGTCACATGCTACAAGGGTTATGCATGAGCCTCGATTATTTGCAAAACACATTCGCAAATAAATAGCATCATGCCTAGATGAGCTAGAGCAAATATAATGAGCTATCAACACATGACTAACTCAAACTACTAGTTAAGACCCTCTTAATAGTACGGCAACCTATACTAGCAATCCGGTCTTCCAACCAAACACCAAGACCGGTAAAAGACTAGGAACACAACCTTAGCCCTAGCTAGTCATACCTTTGCCTTGCATCTTCTTGAAGCTTGATGACGCACATCAACACTTCAAGTCCGGTCTTTAACTTTGACACTCATCAACTCATGATGATTTCTTCACTTGGGATCTTGTCTTGAACATCATCAACACATGATGATTTCTCCATCCCGAAGTCTTCACATGCATCAACACATGATGCAATCCTTCACTTGACCTCCATCAACACATGATGGGTCTTCTCTTGTCTTGATGATCAACTCATGATCATCTCTTCTTGATAAGCATCAACTCATGATGCATCATTTACACTAAGCTCTTGACTTGATGATCAACTCATGATCATCCCAAGTCTTCATCATCCCGAACATAACCTGTATATCCAACTCATGGAAAATGTTAGTTCCACAATGTGATCATCATTAATTACCACACCATACCATTAACTCATAATGGTGGGACAAGATACCTCAATCTTTCCTCTTTGGTAATTGATGATAACCACTTAAATTTTCATAAATTTAATGATGATAAATGAGAGAACAATTGAGTATATAAACTACACAAGTTATCTATATTTAACATGAGTATACAAGAACTACACAAGTTCTATATACTCATAACATGAGTATATACGAACTACACCAGTTTTGTATACTCAAAGGTTTTGTTTCAACGTAAAGATCCTTAGTATATGTGGAAAATGGAATATGGATCAATACTAATGAAACCACAAAGTATAGGATAAAACTCCCCCTAAATGTGTGCATACACAAATGTGTAATGAGGTCATATGCACATATTCAAGTTTAACTTAAGGTTGAGTTCAATCCTATATTTTGGATCCGAGAAATGCAACATTATATAAATTGAGATGTCGATTGCATACCTCGTTGTGTTTCACCTTTATATCCAAATGAGACTACATAAAGATGATACTTGATAAAAGAGTTAGTCTCATATTTGGATTTGTCATTAATCACCAAAACACTCCATTAACTCATAATGGCGGGTCTAGATCTTTCAACTTGAAGTGATGATGTGCGTCATCAAGCTTCAAGAAGATGCAAGGCAAAGGTATGACTAGCTAGTGCTAAGGATGTGTTCCTAGTCTTTTACCGGTCTTGGTGTTTGGTTGGAAGACCGGATTGCTAGTATAGGTTGTTGTACTATTAAGAGGGGTCTTAACTAGTAGTTTGAGTTAGTCATGTATTGATAGCTCATTGTGGTTGCTCTAGCTCATCTAGGCATGATGCTATTTATTTGTGAATGTGTTTTGCAAATAGTCGAGGCTCATGCATAACCCTTGTAGCATGCGACTTAAGTTTGCAAATGTGTTTTGCAAATGGTGTAAGTCTATGTACCTTATACCTTGTGATGAGTATTCTAAAGGTTGGCAAATGTGTTTTGCAACCTGTTGAGAATATCAGACTGAAACCTTGTTGGAATTGCACTCAAATGAGCGAATGTGTTTTGCCATTTGAACAAGAGCAAATGTGTTTTGCTTTTGTTGTCTGGCGGTCAGGCCGCTTGTGTGGACCGGTCTGACCGGTGGCAAAACAGTCGAACCGCCATGTGTTGGGCGGTCGGACTGGTGGCCATCTGAGTTGATTCTCTATCTGTAAGTTCCGCCGTTGTGAAAACGGAACTTCCGATGTGCGGAAGTTACGGGGTTCGTGCGGAACGTTTATTCCAGAGAGCGCCCGTTTTGGGACTTAGCCGATTTTGCCTCGGGCGGTCGGTCCGGCCAGCCTTGGCGGTCTGATCGATTTAGCGGCATTCAGACCGGCCATTAGTTGGCGGTCCGATCGGTCGAAGGCCCAACGGCTAGTTTTATAGCCGTTGGAGGCACGGGCGGTCCGACCGGCCATTAGTTGGCGGTCAGACCGGCACTGTGCTGATTTGAGGGAATCTTCTCCCAACGGCTAGTTTTTGTGTGTGGGCTATATATAGCCACCTTGGCTGGTTGGGAAAAGTTGCTGGTGTTCTTGTGAGTGTTATACTCAATCCTTTGTGCTAAAAGCAAGTATCTATTCTCTTTTGTGCATGTGTTGCACTTGGTGAGATTAGAGGGCGTGGAGGCGTCGTGCCCGGTGATCTTCTCAAGAAGCTTGTGAGAAGGCCCGGCGTGTTGTGAGTGGTCGGTGCTCGCCATCTCCGGAGTGGAGGAAGAGCAACCTTAGTAGAGCGAGGTGTTGGTTCGTGTTGGAACCGGTCCAAGTGGTTGGACTTACCTCGGAGGTGTTGGCTTAATTAGTGGAGCCGGTCCAACGTGGTTGCGCTTACCTCATCGTGGATTAGGGGAGACCGGCAAGTCTCCGAACACCACGGTAAAATATAATCGTGTCATCTTGTTCTATCTTGTGCTTTACTTCGAGCAATTTACATTACATGCTTTAATTGTTTATATATCATTGTGTGATTGCTCCCTTGTATTGTTGGTGCACTTAGTTGAGCCTAGTTGATTTAGGTTTTAATTGTGCAAACCAATTCGCTATTAGCTTTCGCATTATATATTGGTTTTAGCGCGAAAGAATTTTAAAACCGCCTATTCACCCCCCTCTAGTCGGCCACCTCGATCTTACAACAAGGTTTACCTGTTCAACTCTATAGTACTAGAGACTTGGAGAGGAACGGGTGTGCAGGTAACCTAAACCTGCATTCGATGTATGCGAGAAAGACAAGGATTTCCCCCTCTTATCAGGAAGCATTCCGCTCTTCTCCATGGCCTCTAGTTTCTTCTTGCTCAAATCATAAACCAGCTAGTTGGTAAATGAATCCGACATTGTTGGTTTTTGGTAAAAAGATGGAAGGAAGTTGAAGAAGATTCTGAAAGCGTATAAACCCTAAGGCAGTGTGCTGTGGGGATTTTATAGGCACGCCTCTTTAACTACAAAAAAGAGTTGCCCGAAGTCCAATGGACACAAACCTCTTCGGTTTCCCAAACTGTTCCTCAACTTTAAAGTGAATACATACCACCCCGTTATCTCTGCCATTAAACGAGGGTTTTTCCCGATAGAGATTCCATCGGAAGAGTTTTCATATTGCAAATTCACTTAAAAGTTCGGGGGCTAGCTGACGAGGATTAAATTCCTAAATATTACTTTAATATTTACTTAAAGGGTGCATATCCTTTGTGGTCGTAACCCACATGATTAACGACCCATGTGGTCGTAAGAATTCCAGAGGTCACTCTATGAGTATCCAGGTCGGAGAGGTCATGTACCTACTACCCGACCACATGATTGCTCATAGAAGCTTTGAACTGGTATTTGGACCCGATTCCAAGTATATCCCTTCCGTGTGATGAATGGAACGCATGTTTTATTTGTTCCAAACCACACGGCGTTTTTTGGCCCTAACTAACTGACAATAACCACTACATAGTTTTGTCTCCCATTGACACTAACCGGCGATCAGTTACTGGTCTGCTAAACATCAACTGACTCCCCGACCAGACGCGTCGCTTCTAAAGGTGTCTTCTTCAGGAGTAACTGCCACCTCTCCGCCTGTTATTTAAAGGAAGATCAAGGGGTACTTGGGGGGAGACCAGAAGACGAGTTCATAAGAGCACACACAATTGTATTCGATTTGAAGCTTACTACACAATATACTCAGTGTGGTTAGGGATAGTTTATTGCCTTAACAAAGGCCACCCCCTGTAACTAGGGGTGAAAACGGATCGGATACGGACGGGTATTGGCTATGCCATATTTATTTTCATATTTTTTCCGGATTCGGATACGAATACGAATACTCCGGATACGAATACGGATACGAATAATATCGAATACGAATACGGAGCGAATACGAATTGAAATGAATACGTTCGCGAATATTTTTCGGAACATAAAACCCCTTAAATTGTATACTAGAAATTAACGACAACATATAACTAGTTTATTTGATGCAAACATTCATGAATTGTTCATATTTTCAGCAACCACACAAAACATTAGCACTAGCAAGTTACATTAACTAGTTCATCACAAACATAACACTTAGTTTACCATATTTAGTTAATAAGTCATAACTCACAAAGTCACAAGTCATCACACATTCACACTTAGTTCGTCACATACATAAAACTTAGTTCACACTAACATTGATCGGGCTAGATGATTAATCTATACACAAATGACTGTAACATCCCAAAGTATGTTACCAAAAATAAAATTATTAAAATTATTATTTTATTAGATTTTCTGATATTTAAAATAGTTTTCTTGGTTAAAAAGAAAAATTAAAATAAAGTCAATTATTTAATTTCCTAGTTTTCAATGTAAAAATAAAATTTATTAAGATTTCTGAGATTTTATTGTATTTAAAGTGAAAATGAAAAAATAATTAATTTCTTGAATTTTTTTATTTTAAAAAGGTTTTTCCTGTTTTTCAGGAATTAAAAATAGTTTATGTGCAAAAATAAAAACCAACTTTAACTTGGAATTAATTTTATTAACTTAAAAATAATTCAATGAATTTTTATGATTTTTTCTAGAATTTTTTAACTCTATTTGCTATTTTCTAAAAGGCTATTTGATTTTTTGCATTTTCTGTAATTCGGAAATCAATTAAAATCTCATTTTCTCTTTTGGTCCAAAATCCTCTTCTTTTGGGCCGAAATTCGGATATCTGAACTTGGTCTGATCCGGATAATCTGTATCCGTATCCGCTGGATAGCATGGCTACCGTATTTGTTTCTGTTTTCGACAAAAAAAAATCTGAATCCGTTTCCGATCCGAAAATTATCCGAGAAAAATCCGATCCGAGACAATCTAAATCTGTTTTCGTCCGGATCAGTCGAAAATTATTCGATCCGTTTTCATCCTTACCTGTAACAGCCAGTTCATTGCAATAAAGAGTAACCCTATTCTCCTCCAAGAATTCTTGAGCCTGTCGATGATTAAGTTGCCGATCTTACGAAATAAATAGAGGAAAATGATAAAGACTTCTTGGAATGAGAATGGGACTGCACTTTTATTAAATGAACTGGCTATTACAGGGGTGCCCTTGACAAGGCAATGGACTAGCTCTAAGTACACTGGATGTACTATTGACTAAGATATTGCTTCAGATAAAATCCAACCACGTGTTGATCTTCCGAGTTGGATTACCCATTTTGCCGTCTGCCTCTCCCTTTAAGTAGTTGACGAAGTGGTGGCAGTTTACTTCTTGAAGAGACGCCTTTTGGAAGTGTTGCGACTGGTCGGAGGAAGGCGACTGTTAATGAAGTATCAACCGTTCTGGCAATTGATGTTACCATAGAACAATAACCTTATGGTGGTTATTGTAGTGACTTAGAACCATGAAACGTCGTGTGGCTTGGTATAATTAAGCACATGTTTCATTCATCATACAATAGGTATATACTTGGAACCGGGTCCATGTACCAGTTCATTGTTTATACGAGCAGACATCTGGTCGGGGATAAGGTACATGACCTTGTCCAACTAGGGTACCCACAATGTAACCTCTGGAATCCTTACGACCACGGGGATCGTTAGCTGCAGGGTTACGACCACGAAGGACATATGGTCTTTAATTATATGTAGAGGCTTTAATCGTCGTCAGAGCCATTTTTCTCTTTTTATTTTGTAAGATTGGTGACTTGATCGTCGACACATATTAAATTAAATACTCACATGGAAAACTGCCTTAGCTCGGACCAGCTATACTATGTTCTAAGGAATGAATGGTTACTGGTCAGGGACTAGTCATTGTTGTCCATAGCTGGTCGCCAATGGGTGTAACTGGTCATTGACCAGTTATATTAAATAAAGAGATAAAACGTCCTTTACTCCTTGGTCATAGACGTGATTAGGGTATTAAGTGGGCCCTATTTGAAGTACTAAATGGGCTCTAACAAGTGGGCCTGGATAAATAAATTCAATTTTGACTCCTCGTCGGCTAGCCCCCATGCCTTCAGTAAATAAAATATTTTCTTAAACCTTATTGCCTCAAAACAGGTTTCAAGAAACCCTTTCTCTTCCCAATCATATCTGTCATTTAGTATAAACATGAGAGATGAGGGGGGGGGGAGAGAGAGGTATTTTAATCTTTGGTTAAAACCGCACGTCCTATCTAATCGGGACACCACCATGAATTGAGGTGGAGGAAGTGGGGAAGCAGTTAAGGTAAACTGTAAAAAAGACTCTCAAGGTTACCTTATATTTTCACTATTTGTAATCTTTACCTTGAAGCTTTTCATCTTCCTCAGATCTCTCTCTTTCTCCTTATTCCCTAATCTTCCTCAAATCTTTCCAATCAGGCCATGGCGGGCTGGAGCAAGTCTTCTCTTTCGGAAGAGAAGATTCAGAAAATTGAATATTAGGGTTACATTCCGTGCAAAGGCCTTGATCGATTGGGTGCCAAGCGACGATGATGTCGAGCCCATCCCAAAAGGTCGGATTTTTCTATTCAAATCCTTTGTTTACTTGGGTTTTCGTTTGCCCAGAAAGTGATTGCTTGGCCGATGTTCTTGACCACCACAATCTAGAATTGGTCCATTTGGATCCAAATTCCATCATGATTCTCAGTGTCTCTTTGCATCTCTACGAAGCTTTTCTTGGTATTCGTCCCCTTATTCTAAATCGAAATATACATTAGAAGTTATATCCATGTAGTACAGTTTGTTGAGTATCGTGCAGCTTCAAGTTAAAAAAAATGTTTCACAAAATAGGGGCTCTCCAAGGTGACAAACTAGGTTTGATAAAACCTTTCTTCAAAAAATTCTCTAATTTGTTTCTTCATTTTCACTAACTCATCGACATACTCGATGTCACAATCTAGCGGTATTCCGAGCAAATCTTCTGGGAAAACTTCCAGTTACTCTCTGATAATAGACATATCCACTAAAGATATGGTTTTCACACTATTAATTACCATGTCTCCATCACGTACTGAAGTAGCCAAAAACTCCGCTTTCTTTCCATTTGGACCTTCAATTGTTACGACTCTTCGACCACAATCTAGCACCATTTTATGCTTTGACAACCAATCCCTACCAATGATGACATATAAGGTTTGGGTGTCTAGGATGATAAGGTTAGCTAGAACTTAACTCTGGAAATGAGTAACTTAGCTCCCAAATATCCCACTTTGGATCTTAACTCTGCTCCAAACGACTGGACTAACAAAGTATGCTTAACAAGCCTAGTTTTTGAGCTATTCTTGCTTGCAAAAACTCGCCAAACAAACAAATACGAAACTCCAGAATCAAACAAAATTTATGTAGGTACTGAGTTAATCAAAAACTTACCCAGTACTACGTCTGGAGCTTCCTGAGCTCCTTCAAGTGTGACGTGGTTGACGCGTCCTCTCACCACAGACTGTGGTTCTCCTCCAGATTGACTGGTGGCTTGATGGGCTCCTTAATTAAAAATTGGGACCGAGGTCTTGACAGCGGTTCCCGGATTGAAACGAACTGGGGTGACGGTTCCTTTCTGCTGACAATTATTAGCGAAATGTCTTAGCTCTTTGCAAGTATAGCACAATCTTGATCCAGTCTGCATATTACTTCTGGGATTGGTGTTGACAGGGGTAGGACTGCGAAAATTCTGACTAGCAGGGTGAGGTGTAGTTGCAGTAGGCTTGAACACATTTTGAGGAGGGAAACGAGTAACCAGTTGTGGGACAAACCTTGTCTTCTACTGACGTTGAAAACCTCCTTGTTGACTCATTCTGAGCTTATGGTTGTCTTTCAACTCTTTACGCTTGTCCTCAAGAACCAAGGTCTTATTGGCTAGCTCTTGAAAATCCAGAAAAGTATGGGTAATCAATCCAACTTGTACTCCTGAGCTCAATCTTTTCAATAAGCGACCCTACCTTACTTTATCGGTAGCCACATCCTCAGGGGCATGACTCCTCTTTCTTAAGATCGATGATTCCTTCTAGCACATGATATTGACAAAAATCAGTAGTGAATTCCTCTCAAGTGATATCTTGTGGAGTTTCATGGGCAACAAAATAGCTCTCCCACCATTCAACAAAAATACCTTCCAATTGCTGAGTTATTTAGAGAACCTTCTCATGGTCGTTGCACTGAGTAATCAACAAATTCCTTTCCGTAACACGTAGCTAATCATCAGCCTCTACAGGTGAAGCACTTCCAGAAAAAGTGGGTGGTAGAGTCCTCATGAACTCTGCAAGCTTTGAATGCAGGGTGGTCTGTAAACTGGCACATCATTGTTGTTGGGTGAATTGTTGTCCATGTTCTACATCTGTTACATCATAGTCTGCATCAATTGAGTCTGAGCAGCCATGAATACTCCAAAATTCTGCAAATCCACTTGCGGTGGAACTGCTCCGGTGTTGTTGTTATTGGCATCCTCTGAAATACTGCCCCACTGTCGGTTGAATTGCGAGTCTGAACCATCTACGACTTGCTCCGGGGATTAGACAAGAGGGAAAAGCACAAGATAAGTAGAGAACTAATCAGGGTATGGTGAAACCCAACCAAACACAGGTCAGGGGCACAAATAAACACCAACCAAAGCAAACTATACTAATAGGGTCATAGCATGGCTATAACAAGTCCCAAAGGGCTCATGCAGCTTATACTCTATGCACAAGAAAAAAAAGAAATGTGAAACCAAACGAAGTCTAACGCCTAAAGGGTAACACTCCTAGTCTTAAGCTGACACGACTCTCACACCGTGAAACTCAACTAGCTATGCCTGAACATCTTTGCTACCTCACTCATTAAGGTAGCCTCCACAACCACAAAGAACAATCTTCTTCATCAGATGGCGAACGAGCAGCATCCTTGCAACCGATTCGATGACTCGAGGCGCACAACAGAACAGTGGCACTAGTGCAAGCAATGCTGGTGCTGGCTCCTCGGGTTCTTCTGGTAAAGGTGCAAGCAACTTTTGGGCGTACAAAGCTTCCCCAAGCTCTGTAATCCTTTCTTCTACAAGCTGTAGCATCTCGTAGGCTCCACGCAGCTCTTCTATGGTAGTCTCTGTGGCTTCCTCCTAGGTGGCAACAAAACGAGCAAGATGAACAACGGTAGCATCTTCTTCTCCATTTGTGGCGGGGTAGCGGGCTGGAAGATCCACTGTGGAGGTGCAAATGAAGGCGAAAGACTGAATCCTTCAACTCATCGATGTGGATGTTGCACACTCGAAGGACGGCAAGACGAGAAGACTCCTGGATCCCTTCCTCAAAGATGATCCTCCGAATAGTAATGTGTATGGGACGACTGGCCTTGGTACCTTCTCGTGCGTAGATCATCAATTGACACAACATACGACATCTCCTTCCGTTCACCTTCCAATTGGTGCCTCGGTAGAGCGGTCTCTCGAATCCTCCAAGCTCTTGTAGAATCCTCCATAGCTCAGCAACATACCTCCAGTGTGGTCTCCATAGGTGTGAAGCATCGCCATCTATTAAAGACAGATGATGGGTAAGGAATAATTTAAAATCAGCAAAGGGAAGAATTTCAGAAGTAGGGACGAGTAGAGAGAGATAAGATAAGTCAAGCATTTCATTACTCTTGCAAGTTAATTTTTGTCTTAGAAAATAATTTTGAATTTCCTAAGGACGGGTGATCTATCTAAGGCCAAGTCATACATCAGTATGGCTCTGATACTATCTCTGTCAGGACCCGAATATGTAAATCCGGACCCTCTGTCTATACTGCACTAGTCCAGAATCACGCTAGTGTACACAGTGGCAACATCGATGAATACCAATCCATACAAGCGATTAAAAAGAATAAATGACTAAATTTGATAAGCAAATAAGGGTTTTGACCTTATGGTCGAGTTTACACTTATTCAGCCACGCAGGGTTCTAGGCAAATAAAGAGCAATAACAACAGCGGAATGAAAAGAAACTTCAGCAAAAGCCATCACTTGCCACAGGCAACCGACTGGGAACAAGACCTAACGATCAACCTCATCGAAGAACTCCTCCAGAGCAAAAGTTGACTCCTCCAATCCTTCCTATGAATGATTATAGAAAGAGTGAACACATCAAGTATGTCGGGACCCAAATATGCAAATCTGGACCCTCTGTGTATTCTGCACTAGTCCAGGATCACGCTAGTGCACACAGTGTCAACATCGATGAAATATCACATCCATACAACGAATATAAGAATAAACGAGTACTTTAAATAACAAATAACTGTTGGGACCTTACGGTCGAGTTTTACATTTATTAAGCCATGCAAGGCTGACAATAAGAGAAATAAACTACAGCGGATACGAAATAAACTCCGGTGGCTCCCATCAATTTACCACAGGCAACTGACTGGGATCAAGACCCTAACGATCAACCTTCGTAGAACTCTTCTTCAAAAGCAAAGTGACGACTCCTCCACTACATTGATTTGTTTAGCAAGAGTGAGTACACACCGTACTCGCAAGTCATACCACAGAATGCAATTTATAGATGATGGCTTATTCCAAAGGAATGGCTTCTGTGGTTATTTTGCGGAAATGCAACATTTGCAATTGAATACAAATAATAGATTGAAAGCGTAATTCAAAACAAATAGACAATAATAAGTTAACAATTGATTTCACAAAGGACACACAGTCTAATCAAGTTCTTTCACACAGCTGAACAAGTTATCTCACACAGCTGACCCTTCCCACTTGTTTTATGAAAATCTACCCTCGTGTGAAATTCAGAGCATGTCCATAACCGAGGACGCGGCTATTCGAATAGATTGGTTTAAACACTCTGCAGAGGCTGTACACTTTACCCACACGATACAATCAGTGGGGCCAGCACTGACCATAACAAAACCTTTCAGAGACTTCATCTCAAACAATGACACTCCCGATGTGCTTTCCTGCCGTCCAATTTGTTCACATAGCCCTTGGAACGACACACACCGTTGGGCGGGGATGCGTGACGAATCCGCGATGTGACCCAAACATAGCGGTACACACCTCCAACCCATCACACAGCTTAAATACAACCTGAGTTGTCAAAGTCAAGACTCCATAACTTACTAAGTCAGGCCCAGCCCATACTAGGCATGTGGTCGTACAGTAAGGCCTAGTTCAATGGCGCACAAAGTTAAGTCCTTAATTGACTAAGGCAAGACTTCCTGGTTTACCCAAATCACACAGTTTAAATTCACACAGTTCCACCATTCACACAGATCCACCACTTGCCTCAGTCTAAATCTTTTCCCACCCTGTTGATTAAGTGCAACACATGCCATCAACGAGTAACGACACAAAGACACACAGTTTCATCACACGCCCATAATCACTTAGTCAAGTTTATAATTGCAACTCTCACATGAAATGATGACTCGTGGCATGGCTAAGCAGTCTAATCGTGTCTAACCAACCCACGTTGGTGCTACGATAATACCAACTAATAATTAACCAACCTAGGGTGACAAAAGATCATGGCATATAATAGACAAGGTGGATATAACAAATTGGATTAATAACTATCCCAAAAGCATTTAAATAAATACTTGAAATAGAATGCAATACATTGAAACAAAGTATTTTTAAAAACTAGGTTCAATATGATCAAAGGTATAACTTGCCTTGGAATAGGTCTAGATATTGGTCTTGGTCTTGAGGTGCTCCTTCTTCTGAAAAATTCCCCGAAGTATCGATGTCTACTCGCAAACGAGACAAAAGAAATAAAAACAAATAAATAACAGAGGCAAAACAAACTCCAAAAATCAAATAAAATTCATCAATAAATAGATCTTAATTTTATATGAATTTACAAATTTGAATGGGCTCAATCGGAGTTCGGATGCAAAAGATATGGGCTTTGGAAGATTGGAAAATCAAATAAAACCTTAATTTGGATTTTATCGAATTTCCCGAATTATTTTTATAAAGGAAAATCGAATTATTGCGCAATGCTTGCGTCAGCCGACTAAAAATAATTAATTTAAATCCAGATCGACAGTGGGCCCACTGTCACCTCTCTACTCACGGTGGACCAAATCCACCGAGCCGAGGTAGTGGCGGTGCGATACCCACGCGGCGGACGCGGCACACGCAGTGCCACCTCTACCGATGTCGCGATCGTGGTGGTGACACGGGCGCCACGTCACGGAGGGTGAACAGAGGAGAGGCTCGGCCGATGACCTTACCGGCGGCGGAACGGCGAACCGCGACGAGTCGATGGCGGCAAGGTAGCAAATGGGACCACGGAGGCACGGCGGAGGTTGTGGGGGTGGTGGCGGGCTCGGCGACGATGAATCACCGCGACGGCGAAGGAGGCGGCGGTGACGGCCAACCCTTGTCGAACGCGCGCGCAACGACGCAGGATGTTCGGCGGCGATGGCAAGACTGTGAAGCTCGGCTATTGCGCACACAATGGCGGTGGTTGCACGTCCCGCTAAGTCGGAGGCGGCGGAATTTGTCGGCGATGAGACTTGGCCGAGCTTCAATCTTCGCGAATGCGGTGCCGAGAAGACGAGGAGGCGCGCGCTTAGGGCCGGTGGAGGAGACGGGCGAGCTTTGGGTACGAGGCTCGGCCTTAAATAGGCGGGATCGAGGGCGAATCTGCGGTGAAAACGGCGCGGCGGTTGCGACGCGTGCGAGCTCGGACTCGAGTTCTTCTCAAGACGGCGAAGGTGGCGTGGCGGCGGGCGGGTCCACCGGTCGATGGCGAAGCGGCCGCTGGGCAAGCCGAAGCCGCAGCCAGCGGAGAAAGGCCGGAGGGAGTGGGCCGAGGCGCGCGGAAGAGGTGGGCCGGGGAAACGGGTTGGGCTGTGGAATAGTGGTGGGCTCGGCCTGCCACTGTTCCGAAGGATTAAAAATGGATTTTTCTTTTTAATAAATACAGGAAATACAAATAGCAAGTAGAAAAATAGCAAATGACTTTGGAAAAATCCCAGAAAATTCTATAAAATATATCCAAGCATATAGAATCTAAATAAAATAGTTTTGACAATTGTTGATGTTGGGATTAAGCACATTAAATCAGTTTGTCCTTAAAGTCCATATTAAGCTTTTTAATTTAATATTCAAATAAATCCAAATGATGAATTTTCTTACTACCATTATTTAAAAGATTTTTAAAGCTTTGAAAATTAGGATGTTACAAAGTACTCAACAAGTTGTACCACAGAATGCAATTTATAGATGACGGTTTATTCCAAAGGAAATGACTTCTATAGTTCTTCTAGCGAAAAGCAACAATTGCAATTGAATATGAATAATAGATTGAAAATATAAGTTAAAACAATAATAATAGTAAGTAACAAGAGTTTTCAAAAAGTTCACAAAGCTTAATTCAATTCTATCACACGGCTTCCCTTCTATAAAGTTTTATAAAATCTACCCTTCGGGTAAATCACCGAGCATGTCTATGGCCGAGGACGCGGCTATTCGAATATGTTATCAACACTCTGCAAATGTTATACAACTTTATCCACAAGATATAACCAGTGCGGCCAACACCAATCATAACAAAACCTTTCAGAAACTTCATCTCGATAATTGACCTTCCCAGTGTGCATACAGCCAGCACAAAACTTCACTCAACTCGTTGGTCCAACGCGCACCGTTGGACACGTAAACGGCAAACTGTCCATAGATGTGACCCTACCAAGTAGTCCACACCTCCACCCATCATAGAGCGCTTAACCTACCCTCTGAGTAGTTAATGTTGAGACTCCACAACTTACTAAGCTATGTCTGCCCCATACCAGACTTGTACGTGGTAGTACGATATGGCTCAATTCAATGATACACAAAGTTAAATCCTTAATTGACCAAAGCGAGACAACCAAACTACACTAAGTCACCAAGATTCATATTTCCCAATCAAAAAGTTCACCATGCCACAAATCATTTCTAGTCGCCTCAGTCTAAATCTTTTTCCCACCCTCTTGATTAAGTGCATCACATACCATCAATAGGTGACAACATACAACACATAACTTATCACAAAGATACTCCATAATCACTTAGTCAAGTATGAGTTTAACATTTCAAAATGGTATCAATGACCCGTTGCAAGGCTAAGCATACATACCGTGTCTAATCAACCCACGTTGGTGCTATGATAATTTCAACTAATAATTTAACTAAGCTAGGGTGACAAATGATAATGATAATACAATTCACAAGGGTGACATAGGCAAGTGGGTTGCATAACTAATACCAAAAATAATAAAACATTTAATAATTGAATTAGTGATGCAGTAATTTGAATCAAAGTAGGTTGTAAAATAGGGTGCAATATGATCAAAGCATAACTTGCCTTGGTACAACTCTCGCTCTTGATCTTGAGCGAATCCCCCTTCCTCGAACGCTCCCGAAGTATCAACGTCTAACACAACGAGAGAGAAGAAACACAAATAAACATGAACAGAGAGAAAACAAACTCCAAAAATTATAATAAAAATACTGAAAGGTAGGGCTCGATTTGAGATGAATTTAGAAACTTGAACGGGCTCAATTGGAGTTCGTATGAGGAAGAACAGACTCTTAGAAGTTGATCGGCTAAGAAATTCGGGAAAAAGAAAAATAAGAGAGAAAACTAACAAGTGGGACCCACTGGAAAAAATAATTTTTAAATTAAATTAATTTCCAAAAATAGAATGAGTCATCGACAAATGGAGCCCACGGTCTATGGACTGGGTTCACAAGCTTGGGTTCATCGTCCACGGTGGATGGGGTTCATAGGCTAGGCTTTGACATGTGGGGCCGAGACGTTAGTGACTTGGTTCACCATGGACCATGTCCACGTGGGATGAGATCCGACGTGGGAGTGGGTGGCGGCTGACGAGGTGTTGACGCGACGAATACACAAGCACAAGACTGAGGTGGCAGTGACTTGGCAGACACGTGGCGGCCACGTGGCATCCACATCGACTCGCTGGCGACGACAGCTCGGGAACTAAGGGTCAACGATGTTTGCGGCCAAGGCGGAGCGAGTGGAGGTGCTCGATGGAGAGAGGAGACGACGACGATCATACTGAGTCATGAGCAAGCGTGAGAGGACGACGGAGTCGATCGACGGTGAGGTTTAAACAATGGCGGCTCTACGAGTTTCGACGATGATGGGCTACAACGGCTCTTCGGCGACTTCGAGGTGAGGGCGGGGTAGATCTCGGCGTTGCGAGCCTGGCGGTGGCAACCACGATAGCTAGGGCTCACTGACGATAGCGGAACGTGATGACGAAAGCAGCAGTGATGATTTCCTTCTCCACGTGGCCCCGACAGCTAGGCGACGACCTTGAGGCGATGACTAGGGTTTTCAGGCGCGGTGAGAAGTAGGGTGCGGAAAGTGACGGGGTGCCCTTAAATAGCCTGGGGAGGTGGAGTCCCGAATGGAGACGGCGGCGGCGCAGCGAAGGAAAGAGGAGTCTGGGTCAGGGATGTAGATGACGCCCTGACAGGTAGGACCCACCCGTCAGCGATAGCGTCTCGGCGCGGGGAGGTGTGGCAAGCACAGGCGCGACGCGGCATGGGGATGGGCTGGGCTACAACACGCAAGAATGGGCCGAGAGAGAGAGATAGAATGGGCCAGCGGGATTGTGTTTCGGCCCAAAAGCCTTCCAACTTTTTAAATTAGTTTTTTTTTCTTTTTAGAAAATACCAGAAACTGTTTTGAAATTAATTGATGTTTGGATTATTTACATTAAGTCATTTTGATTTCTCAAATTCCCATTTAAGCTTTTTATATTGAAATTAAAATTTGGTAAAATTTTTTAAAAAACTAAATTACTATTTTTTTTTAAAAAAAAAACCAAAAATTAAGATGTTAGACTCCACCGGTTGCGTCGCCCTCTCTCCAAACACATCGTGGCCTTCACGCCTAACACCTCTAGCAGTGTGCTCGTGTCTACCTACATTGATGAGTAACTCGTTAAAACCCTTGCGGGTGGAGACGGAGGCTCGGAGGGCCACGGGACAAGTAGACGAAAGCCAAGGACGCGAGCACGCGGTCGCGGAACTGACACAGGCACGCGGCGGCACAACTTGAGAACAGAATCGGAGAGAGAGCGGCGTGACGATAAGGTGTATCGCAACAGCGGCACATGGCAGAGACAGATGTGTGGTCGCTAATAAATAGTTGTGCAGACAAAGATGGGCAGGCAGTAGTTCCAGCCATAGCATAGGGGTCGGGTCGGTCAGCTCGCTTTCTCCCCTCGGTCCTTTCTTCCCTGGCCCCTCTGCGACCACCTCTGGCGCCCCTCTCCGTCGGCCTCGGACCAAGCGGCGACCTCCTCTCCCTCGGCGGCGGCGACGACTTTTCCCCGGCTGCAAGGTGAGTCCCCGTTCCATGTTCTTCCAGATCTGGCCGTATTAGATGCCTTATGATGGATTTGTGCTAAAGATTTGTAATCTGTGTGGATGGATTTGTGCTTAAGATTTGTGATATGCGTGGATGGATTTTTGATACCTTATGATGGATTTGTGCTATTACGGGGATATCAACAGATAAATAGCTAGCTTGTGCTTGAACATTTGTGATCTCTGTGGATGGATTTGCGATGCCGTGTGATGGATTTGTTAGTATACGGGGATACCAGAAATGTATGTGACAGAGCAATAGCTAGATTGTGATTAAATGTGGTAGTATGGCAGTGAGCATATTTTGTTGCCACAGATGGAATGGATTTTTTAGACGAACAGGACACCGCGAAGGGTGCCCCAGCTCACAGATGGAAAGGATGCTGGCGAGTATTAAAATCTTTATTTATTATTTAGTATCCCAGCTCACAGATGGAAAGGATGCTGGCGAGTATTAAAATCTCTATTTATTATTTAGTATATAGAGACCATGCGTCTTTATAGTCGTAAACTCTAAAGCTAACGACCTCACTGGTCGTAAGAATTCCAGAGGTTATATAGTACTCAATCTGGTCGGACATGGTTCCAAACCTAGTCTCCGACCAGTCAAATGCTCACAAGGTTTTGAACTGATGTCTGGATCTACGACCAGACATATGTTTTACCGTGTAACGAATGAAACATGTGCTATATATTCCATACCACGCGACGTTACGATACTGGAGTACGGTTACATGACTCATTGACATATAACCGCACAAGAGTTGATACATTATCAACAGACACCTCTCTTCGACCAGACGCGTTGCTTCCCGAACAGAGGGTATTACAACTGATTGAAAGTATTACAACTGAGCGTTCATTGAAGGATGCAGAGGGTACAACCAACCCTTCCAGTTCGAGACTGGAAAAATTGGTTGAAAAGAAAAGAAAAGCTAGCGCTACAGACTTTAAGCCAGCGTGCTTCAGAGTCAAGATAAAAAAAGATAACCGGGTATGTTGTAAATGAAATTATCACATAAACACATACTTTTTATATTCTTGGCGAACTTGAACTCTGAACTTCCTTTTCTTTGCGCAGACCTGTTGGAGTTCCAGTCGTTCCCGATCAGGTTATTCCAGCAGGTCAGGTGATCGAGTGCACATCCGATCAAGGCTTTCCTCAGGCAAGCAATCCTGATGAGGAAGTGGTTAAGGAACAAGGCTTTCCTCAGGCAAGCAATCCTGATGAGGAAGTGGTTGAGGAAGCCCCCGAGCCTACTTCAGTGTTAGAATCTGATTTGAATCCTGTGGAGATTGTTACTCCGTCAGCGGAGGTAGGTATATCTGCAGATCTACAAGAGATTCCAACTTCTGAAATGAACTCCTCCCAGACTAACACGTTCCCTTTCTTTCCTCGAATTATCGAGGATAAAGAGCTTGATGATGCTTGGAGGAGAGTATCAGATCGTCTTGCAAAGGCGAATCTTGATAAGATTTTTGCTGATTATAATGATGTGGCAATTTAAGTAAGTGTTCTCAACCATTCTTATAGTTTTCCTTGAAGTTCACAAGAAACGTTAAAGAAAAAATGCTATTCATGTAGCATATGGTTGAAACTTTTGCTGCGATTGGATGACTAACCGATCGGATTAAGAATCTAGAGCGAAAATACTCCGAACTAGAAAGTAAGAACTTTCTTCTTAATTTGTCTTTTGATAAGACTTTTCTTTCTTCTTTTAACTATCCCCCTTATCAAATTTGATAGATTTGGAGAAAATAAAAGAAGAAGATTTGGCTGAAAAAGCCAGAAGAAAAAAGCTTGAAGAGGAAATTCAAGCTAAAAATCGGTTAATCGAAAACTTGACGATATCAATTTCCTTGAGGAACGACGAAATCAAGCCTTGTTGCGTTCGGCAATCTATCAACAAGCCATGCGAAGGTGCCACAGTCGTAAGGTGCAACCTCGCAACTTAGCTGTAGGTGATTTGGTTCTTAGAAAAATTCAAAACCAAACAAATCGCAACAAACTCTCCCAAGTGGGAAGGTCCTTACACTGTGGTCGAAGTCACCCGACCAGGTTCGGTACGATTAGCCATGTCAGACGGCAGGGTTTTATCTAATTCTTGGAATATTGACCAATTGCGTAAGTTTTTCGTTTAATTTTCATTTCATTTCCATTCAGTTTAATAAATAATGAATCAACTCAAAAACCACATGCCAGGATGTCAAACCCCTGACACTCAGGAGATGGATAGCTTCAACCCATCTCCCAATTTTCCCCTCTTTCGAGGAGGAGGAACGCCATTGCGGGATCTCGATAGCCTTTTTCCGCTATAATAAAGGCCATCGCCCTGTGTGGTATTCATGTAAAACCAACTCTTCTTCCATGACGACCATGAAGACTTGGAGTACATTGGAATGTACTCTTCAGCCTTCCCGTCATGGAGACGCAAGGTACATTCTCCGGGTGTACCGGTCGTCTTCTTCGCATTCACCAATCTGTAGTAGTACCTGAAGAGGTCCAGGGTTGCTGCAATTCCCAGGTACGCTTCGCAGAGGTAAACGAAGATGCTGAGGTTGGCTATGGCGTTGGGGGCCAGATTGATCAGCTCAACTCCATAATACTCCAAAACTTGATAAAGAAAGTTGTGAACTGGAAGTCTGAAGCCGCATTCGATATATGCGAGAAAAACGGGAATTTCTCCATCCTCACCACTTGGAGAATGTTTCCCAAATGCTGATCTCCACGCGATCAGTTTACGTCTGTAATAGCCCAACCTTTTTCAGACCTTCAAGTTTCTTCTCGCTCAGATCGGAGATCGACCAGTTGGTAATAAGATCCGACATGGTGATTTCTTTCGGGTGAAGAATTCAAAGGTGATCGGAGATGGTTTCTTGGAAGATGAATAGGAAAGCAAAGGCGAGAAACCCTAACACCCAGCCGCTAAGGGCCTTTTATAGCGACAACATCAGAACTGCTTACGAGGAAAATCCAACGGACAAAAATCCCTTTTTGACCAGCGGACCAAGAGTTCCTTCAACTTCTAAGGCAATTTCTGAACTTTAAAAATGAATACGGACCACCTCTAATACCACGACATTTAATAAGGGGTCTGCCCGATACGATTGCATCGGGAGTAAGCGTCTATACGACCAATTCATTTAAAGTTCGGGGGCTAGCTGACGAGGATTAAAACCTCTATTTATTATTTAGTATGTAGAGACCATACGTCTTCATGGTCGTAAACCCTAAGGCTAACGACCTCACTAGTCGTAAGAATTTCAGAGGTTACATAGTACCCAATCTAGTCGGACATGGTTCCAAACCTAGTCTCCGACCAGTCAAATGCTCACAAGGTTTTGAACTGATGTCTAGATCTACGACCAGACATATGCTTTACCGTGTGACGAATGGAACATGTACTATATATTCCATACCACGCGACGCTACGATACTGAAGTACGGTTACATGACTTATGGACATATAACCGCACGACAGTTGATACATTATCAACAGACACCTCTCTTCGACCAGACGCGTTGCTTCCCGAACAGGCGTCTCCTCTAGAGACAACTGTCAACCCTTCATCAACTACATAAGGAGAAATGCGGACTGAAGTTAAGGAGGCTGGAACAGTGAAGATCACTTGGGAGACACTCTCAAGAGCTTTGTACTCCCGAATTAGTCTTTAGTCTAAGTTATATACACTCTTTGTAATAGCCATTTCAAAGCAATAAAGAGCAGTCTCACTACTTTCTAGAATATACGTGCTATTTTTCTCTTTTCATTCATATATTTATAAGATCGGTAATTTGATCGTCGACATATGCATATTTGGTTGAAAGTTGAACCAGGCCTTAGATTTGTAATGCACAATTTATCTGTGTTTGCTGTGAATAAATGTGTTATTCCATTATTGCAGCCAATATTATCTGTGTACAATCTGATATGTGTTTATTGTTACGATCATTATCTTCTTTACACTCGATATTATCTTTATGGTGTCCATTACGATAACTATGAAGAATGTGCTAACTGCTTGCAGAATACTAGTCTATATACAATCTAATATGTGTTCATTGGTACTTGTTTTGTAGGATACTCCAATTCCTCGCCCTCTTTTCTCCGGCTCCTCGCTATCAGTTGGCTCCAGTCTTTTGAATTTCTAGCTCTCTACTGTCGCTCGCTCTTTCAAGTGTTTTTTCATGGATCAGGTTGGCATAACTAGTTTCTTAATTTTAGATGGTATCGACATATCCTCTCCTTATTTTTCTTTTGGTTTTTAGGTCTTTTATGATTCTATTTCCTACTAGTTTCTAGGGTATTCTCTTATCTTTTTTAAAAAAAAGAAAGTCAATTCTTTTATTGACAGCATTATTTTGATATTTTACGATGTTCAGCAGGTCCAAAAGAAACTTTGTAGGTCTATCGTTCGAATATTTATTGACATAGCCTCTGAAGGAGAAGAGACCGATTTTGTACTTATTCCTGACATTATTATTGCATCCAATGATAAATCATGCCATATATTAGCGTTCGATAAATATTTTGTGTATAGTACCAAGACGAAGTTCTCTGTGAATTTTTCGAAGAATGGTAGGGTATTAAAGTATGAGATTGAGAAATCTTCGGCGACAATGAGAAATGATATTGCTACATTTGATGTTTTGGCAGAAAGAGCTGGCTATAATACCAATATGATAGAAGCAGTTCAGTTTGGTGAGCATACTGTTTCAAGGTGTGAGGATATTTACACATTTATTTTCCCTAATTATCCTATGCTAAGCCGTTTATCTCCAGGTTCTGTCATGTTAGTTTTCTAATATATCACCAAACTATGTAACATTTTCGTTTCGATGGCCCTAATGATATCTGTCTTTTCTATTTATAAGCAGTCATACAAGCAAGGATATTTTCTTTCATGACTGTAGTTCTGATAAGACTGCTCACTTGGGATCACCTGTGCTCAACGAAATGGGTTATCTTGTTGGGATGTGCTATTGTTATTCTGCTTACTTGTATGTATGGACCGTGTCGTTCATAGCAACTACGCTTTCGTACTTGCATAATCTGAAAGGATATGAGGTATCATGTGTCTGACATTGGTTTGAATGAAGTTGTCTACCAATTCTCTAACATTTGTGTTATTTCTTTATGTGTAGGGTATTCAAGATTACATGCAATAGATAAACAAATGGGAACTTTGAAGCATTCTGGTAGCGGGCTGTAAGATGGTAATAGTTTATTACTTTGCACTTTTGACTGATGATTAAAAGAAAAGAACTTTGATGTTAGATAGAAAACATGATGTCATCATCTATAGTTAAAGATAGGATTTAGCATATTTGGCAACTAGGCAGCACTACAGTAATGTTTTATCTACAAATTTGTCAGGTTTTAGATCAATCATTATACATATCTGATGTAGCGTGGTTCTCTGTGGGATTCTAAGGGGGTCGGATCAGAACAGAAGGGATAGCGAGGTAAGTCGTGCTCACCCTCGTGCGCACGGCGGGGCTTTTCCCCAGCTAGTGACGAGGCTTTGAACCGCGAGGAGGTTTCGGGAAGGCTGATAAGAATTGCTTGCTCTTAAGTACAAACTAGATGTCTTTTATAGAGGACTAATCAAAACATATCCGAATGGGATAGATTGATATCTAAAGTATCTGAAACGGATATCACTTAATTAACTAACCAATCTGCACACAAAATCTGGTTTCCTAACTTATCTCATAATGCATTCCTATACTAACTCGTATTCAAGCCGCATCTACATGCCTAGTCGCTGCTGCCATCCATACTCTTGCGCCGGCGCTGGCAAGTCTTGCAAACAAAAGAGTTCACAACATTTCTCCCCTCCTGGAGAAACAGTTCGTCCTCGAGCTGGAAATCCACATAGCGCTCGTGAAAATTAGACAATAGCATCCAAGAAGCATCTGAAGTAGGAAAACCTTTCCAGCGAATAAGTATATCCCATGTACCACGGTTCAGTCGAGCTCAACGGATTTCAGCTGGTTCTTGCACAGCACGGCCATGATGAATTCGAGTGAGTGCTACCACGACAACTAGAGGTTCTCCTTGGAACCTTTTTAGAAGAGCGACATGAAATACGCCATGAATCCTAGCTTAGCGGGCAACTGCAAACGATATGCAACTGAACCGATGCGGTTGATCACCTGATAAGGTCCAAAGACATCTATCCCTTCCGGATATTGCAAATGTGGTTTGAATATGAGTTAGTATAGGAAGGAATTAGGAGATAAGTTAGGAAACTAGATTTTGTGTGCAGATTGGTTAGTTAATTAAGTGGTATCTGTTTTAGATACTTTAGATAGCAATATATCCCTTCCGGATACGTTTTGGTTAGTCATCTATATAAAAGACATCTACTTTGTACTTAAGAGCAAGTAATTCTTATCAGCCTTCTCGAAACCTCCTCGCGGCTCAAAGCTTCGGCGCTGGCCGGGGAAAAGCCCCGCTGTGCGCACGAGGGCGAGCACGACTTACCTCGCTATCCCCTCTGTTCCGATCCGACCTCCCCTAGAATCCCACAGAACCACGCCACATCATATATGTATTATGATTGATCTAAAACCTGACAAATTTGTAGATAAAATATTACCGTAGTGCTGCCTAGTTGCCAAATGTATTGGAATCATATCTTTAACTATAGATGATGACATCATGTTTTCTATCTAGCATCAAAGTTATTTTCTCTTAATCATCAGTCAAAAGGGCAAGGGCAAAGTAAGAAACTATTACCATCTTACAGCCCGCTCCCAGAATGCTTCAAAGTTCTTGTTTGTTTATATATTGCATGTAATCTTGAATACCCTACACATAAAGAAATAACACAGACGTTAGAGAATTAGTAGGTAATTTCATTCAAACCAATGTCAGACACATGGTACCTCACATCCTTTCAGATTATGCAAGTTCGAAAGTATAGTTGCTATGAACGGCACGGTCCATGCATACAAGTAAGCAGAATAACAATAGCACATCCTAACAAGATAATCATTTTCGTTGAACACATGTGATCTCAAGTGAGCACTCTCATCGGAACTACAGTCATGGAAGAAAATATCCTTGTTTGCAAGACTGCTTGTAAATAGAAAAGGCAAAGATATCATTAGGGATGTCGAAACGAAAATGTTACATAGCTTGGTGATTTATTAGAAAACTTATATGACAGAACCTGGAGATAAACGGCTTGGTATAGGATAATCATGGAAAATAAAGGTGTAAACATCATCACACTTTGAAACAGTATGCTCACCAAACTGAACTGCTTCTATCATATTGGTATCATAGCCAGCTCTTTCTGCCAAAACATCAAATGTAGCAATATCATTTCTCATTGTCGCCGAAGATTTCTCAATCTCATACTTTAATACCCTACCATTCTTTGGAAAATTCACGGAGAACTTCGTCTTGCTACTATACACAAAATATTTGTCGAACGCTAATATATGGCATGATTTATCATTGGATGCAATAATAATGCCAGGAATAAGTACAAAATCGGTCTCTTCTCCTTCAGAAGCTATGTCAATAAATATTCGAACAATAGACCTACAAAGCTTCTTTTGGACCTCCTGAACAGCACGAAATATCAAAATAGTGCTGTCAATAAAAGAATTGACTTTTTTTTAAAGAAGATGAGAGAGTATCCTATAAACCAGTAGGAAGTAAAAATATAGAAGGCCTAAAAACCAAAAGAAAAATAAAGAGGGGATATATCGATACCATCTAAAATTAGGAAACTAGTTAAGTCGATCTGATCCATGAAAAAACACGTGAAGGAGCGAGCAACAGCAGAGAGCCAGAAATTCAAAAGGCTGGAGAAGTGATAGCGAGAAGCCGGAGAAAAGCAGGTGAGGAATTAAAGTCTCCTACAAAACAAGGACCAATGAGCACATATCATATTGTCCATAGACTAGTATTCTACAAACAGTTAGCACATTCTTCGTAGTCATCATAATGGACACCAGAAAGATAATATCGAGTGTCAAGAAGGTAATGATCGTAACAATGAACACATCAGATTGTACACAGATAATATTGACTGCAATAATGGAATAACACATGTGAACAGTATCTTTCGACTAGTCGGTCACTAGGAGGGTAGTGTCGACTTACCGACTTAATTACCTTGGTGTGGTCCCAACTTAGAGGGGGTTTATCCGGTAACCGTAGTCGCAACACGATGATGAAGGCGTAACCAAACCCAATCACCAAAAAAATTCCACATCACAATGACGCTCGTCATACTGTGTATGGGCATGGACCCAGGGGAGCTACAACCATGCGTTATGGGCAGAAAATATTGTTTGTGTATTGTTCACAAGCGTAAACAGTACTCGAGCAGATTAGATTGGTTGTTTCCTTTATATTATAAATAGTTAGATGTATATGTTCATATTAAGAATGATTAGATGCATATCTTCATATTTAGAAAGTATAGATATTATTTTATCCTTAGCTGATTGGTTGCATTAGATATGATAGTTTCTCTGTTGTTAGGGACTAACCTCGTGTATATATATATATATATATATATATATATATATATATATATATATATAGGGAGAAATAATCTAGTCTTTCCTCAGGTTCGTCGTCCCAGTCCATGGTCCTCTTTTCTCCTAAGACACCTTCTCCTTCAGCTAAGCTGTTGTGAGAACCCGACAAATTAAACTCTCGTAATCATCACTAAAAGCATGTATTAGGATCAATCACAGTAATCACTTCTTTAAAGTTGCTTTCAAAAACTTGCACAATTGTCATTAAAGCATCAGCATAATCCAATTCCGTATTTGTTTACAAGGGTATTTTTACACCAAATTAAAGTATAGAAATTACATCGTATAATCACAAGGTTCAGTTACATCATTGCATGATTATTTTTTAAGTCCTCCTTGCCATTCCACCAGCCACCCTTGCAGCTTCCGTAACTGAGTAGAGTACCTGAATGCTTTGCCTCCTTTCATCAGTACGTTGCACAGCACCAAAGCTGGTTAAACCAATCCCTTTTCCCTGGGCATATAGTTCATCACTTTGTTCTGGGACACTTGGCGATCACAAGCAAGACCAACTCCAAAGTCCGGACCTCACGACCCTACGTCCCCTGGCCGAACCCCTGACAAAGACTACTGACCATACATCCCCTTGCACCGCAAGCTTGCACAAAGACCCATTCCACTCCCATTTCTTCCCAAAGAAGACCCATTCTCCATCTCTTCTCAAGAAGATTCCCCCTACCTCTTCTCCTCGGCCAGAAGAAAACCAGAGGAGGCAGGAGGCCAAGAAGGAGCCAGGGAGCAGGGAAGGCGCCGGCAACGCAGCTCCTTCACCGATCCACCTCGCCATCAGCTTCAGATCACCTCCTAGTCGACCCAACCCCAAGAATCACAGGTAGACCGATCTATCCATTCCTCAATCATCTGTGCCATTCATCCATACTCAGTAGCCTTATCCAGCCTACCATAGCATTGTAGACCGAAGAATCAAAGACATCGGTTATCATCCCGAGCATTGGGAGTAGTAGAGAGGAAGAGCAACTTGAGGCATACCTCGGTGTGCCATCAAGCGACCACCCCCCATTTTCTGCTGATACCGACCGCAAAGAACCATCCCAGTGGCCTCCATCATACAGATCCATCATCATAGTCATGCATACATAAGCACCAGCTAGCTTTAGTTTTGGATTCACATAGATCAACAAAGAATCATCAATCGGAAGCCATTAAGGGAGTAGGAGAACCAAACCCTAGTAGCAGAGCCACGGCCGCCGGGTCGTGGACTGTGCGGCCAAGCACGCCAGATCGGGGTGCGTAGAGGGGAGATAGAGCCGGCCGGAAGAAGCGGCGCGGGCCTTCGGCCGCGTCGGGTGAAGAAGAGGGTGGCGCAGTGAGCCGAGCCGGAGAGAGACGGCGGTAGAGAGGGCTGAGAGGAGAGCCAGCGGTCTACCGAGTAGTGGCCGGATCCGAGGAGCCCAGGCGGCTCGGCGGCCGGAGGCCGAGCCGCTTAAGCCGATTGCTCACCGGACCGGCAGGATCCGCGGAGAGAATCAGGCGCGGCGCCTCGGCCGCAGGAAGCCAGTGGAGGAGGCGGAGCGCGAGCGCTGAGGACAGCAGCCAGCGATAAGCATGGCCGCATGAGGGCATGCAGCGAAGGCTGCAAGAATGCATGAGAGCTGGCGCGCGGAGAAGCGGCCGGGAGGCCGAGAGAGAGAGAGAGAGAGAGATGAAGAAGCAGGGGATGGGGAAGTGACCGAGAGAGGTGGGGAGGGTTTCGGTCGGGGTAGGGTTAGGAATAGAAGAGGGGGTAGTTAGGTAATTAGGAGAGTAATTAGGGTTAGGTTTTGGTAGATTAGAAAAGGGTTAATTAGAGATATGTAGTGTATTTAGGGGTAATTAATTAATTGGATTGGGTGATTAGGATTAGATGTTAGGAGTTAGGGTTAAGAGGGTAATAAAAATAGGATTTTAGTGGGAACTACTAACTGAGTCGGGTTTTGGAAAAATATTTGTAAATTAAATTTGACTAACCAATAGGAGTCCATTAGCAGTTTATTCGCTTAATGTCACATAAAATCACTAAGTATTTCTCTATATATTATTTGTATTGCCGCGTTGCTCCAGAGGACGAGCTCCAACCGACCGGTGTTGCTAATCACGGACTCGTCAACACCGACCCCTACTACTGTTACGAAGGCAAGCGATCCTCTTGAACATCAATATAGCTATTTTAAATGTAAACCGTAAATTGTTATATCATACGTATTGCATCCAAAATGATTTCCAAAAATCCAAATCAAATGATTGAGATGATAATGGAAAAGATAAGAATGATGAAAGGAATGGTGATAATATTATTATATGGCTGGTAAAGGGGACCCAGGGCAGGGGAAGAAAATGAGACAAAGAGATGATAATGATGAGGTAAGAGGTGGGACTCCTTTACATACGGGTATAATATAAGGACCAACAAAACTCTTACTCGGTCAGATGCCGTAATCAAGTGCCAACCATTTTCCCGTTTCGGCGGGCAGAAAATGCTACCTTGTTACGTGATTATGCTTTCCACAATGGGTAAGTAATAGGTGTGAGTGTGATATGGAGGAACCCAGGACCGGTAGGGGAAGTCCGGAAGTGGGGGATCCAAGGCGTTATAGCGCTAAGGTGGAGTGTTGAGTGCAGGACAGGAGCTGCCTCAACCAACATTACCAGAACTCGGTGTGATGACGAGGTCGGCACCGACGGAAAGTAATGGGGGGAGAAATTAATCACGTAACCTGGAAAACGTTCTGTATTCTGAACTTGAACCCGCATCAAAGGAAATGCTGGGGGCCTGGTTCCTTGTAGGGTTCAGAATAGCTATGGGTAAAGTGGTACAAGCCTGCGCAGTGCTATACAAATCATGAATTCATGCCAGTCTCCTGGATTGGAGTCTACGGGAACCACCAGGGGTCTATCTTCTCTCCGAGTGACAAGTAGTGTTTTCAGTATAAAATTTGTCACTATTGTTTTAATGGTTTATTTTCAGAGTGATATGAGATATAATTTGTGGTAACCATCAGAGATATTGACATGAATTGCATCTTTTGCTACTAATGCTTGCTGAGTACGTTGTACTCAACCTTGCTAGTATTCTCCTTTGTAGATCCTAGTCCGGCTGGGATTTATCCCGAGTGGGACGAGGGAAGTGCAGGTGCAGATGAGACCGCTGGAGACTTGGACCCTTGCAGCGAGGAGCAGGGCGAGATGGACGCCCTATTCGGCGCTTGGGACGATTAGGGGACACCTTAGGCGTGGCAGGCAAGAGGAGGACTTGGTCCTATTTTGTTATTGTAATAATTATGTGTAATATAATACCTTAGCGTTGTGTGGTTAACTGTCGTAATAAAGAACAGTTTCCATCTTGTTGTTCTGCTCCGGCTGGGATTTATCCCGAGTGGGACGAGGGAAGTGTAGGTGCAGATGAGACCGCTGGAGACTTGGACCCTTGCAGCGAGGAGCAGGGCGAGATGGACGCCCTATTCGGCGCTTCGGACGATTAGTGGACACCTTAGGCGTGGCAGGCAAGAGGAGGACTTGGTCCTATTTTGTTATTGTAATAATTATGTGTAATATAATACCTTAGCGTTGTGTGGTTAACTGTCGTAATAAAGAACAGTTTCCATCTTGTTGTTCTGCTGCGTACTTTGATAATGGCTTACTATTCGTCGGAGCGGTGTTCTACCGAGTAGACGAATAGTAATCCGTGTGCCGATGTGTGATTACCCCTGGGGTAATCACACGGGGCGTCACAGATGGTATCAGAGCAATAGGTTTGGGCCACGCTAATAAAATAGAAACTGTCGTAGAACCTAAGCATGTTTTTCTTACTTGCTATATTGCACTAAGTATCTGGTTAATCCTCTTCCTGATGTCATTTCTATTCCACCATCTTGTCAAAATTATTATGTTAAAATCTTACCTTTCTTTAAGATGACATCCATACTAACATAAGTATCATTCTCTTTTGCAGAATGACTAGGTCCAGGATTTCACCTGAGAGAGTACGGGGGGAGCATGTGTTACTTTTGGGGAGGCTACTGCACCACTTGGGGGCACCTTTTCCGGAGTTCTTCCAGGATGTTAGCATCTTAGATGGTTCCACCATAGTCGGAGTTCTTTGCCACCGGATTCCCTTAACCGGCTTATTGTATAGAGTTTACCGCGGTGTGGCGATCGGCCGATGACTACGTGCCTTTGCAGGAGGTAGCCCGTAAGGCCATCTTTGCCCTTAGAGCTCACTTTAGTGATCAGTTGAGCGGTTCTCAGTTCGGAGGGATTCCATCTATAGCCCCTGGGAGTTTTGGTCTTCAGTTTGGCCCCAGCCACCCTTCTAGCTACCCACCCCCACCACTCGCTCCAGCCACCTTAGCCTTCTGGCGGGACACGGCCGACACGATGCTATTGGCGAGTGCCTGTTGTGCGACTCGACTCGGGAGCCTTGGCGAGCCGAGGAGACTCAGACTTCTGGCGACAAAGAAGATTATACCTCGAGGCTATTAGAGATAACCGTCATAACCCCACTCCAGATGCACCACCCTACTACCCCACTTACCTCCTCAAACCTGTGGCCCGGTTTTTATACACCCACCCTCGCCCACCCTCTGATTCCACCCTGTCCCCACCAGATCCACCCATTTATCCAGCAGCACCCCCATACTCCACATTTTATTCCTTTTTAGCCGACGACTTCGTTCTAGCACCCCCAGTAGTCCCTATCCCTGACCCATCCCAGGATCTTTATCCCACCATTCACTCTCCTCCGTTTTCCTATCCTCGTATCCCCACACCACTGCCTCAAGGAGACATAGGAGA
Source organism: Hsuehochloa calcarea (assembly GCA_036346395.1). Classification (NCBI taxonomy): domain Eukaryota; kingdom Viridiplantae; phylum Streptophyta; class Magnoliopsida; order Poales; family Poaceae; genus Hsuehochloa; species Hsuehochloa calcarea. The sequence continues at coordinate 29,499,249 of CM070613.1, forward strand.
TACCTCAGCCCCACCACCAGACTGTTCCCTTCCCCACAGGCTGAGACCCGAGTTCCGTGGTCCCCGCATCACGGTGCATCCAGATCCTATTAGAGAGACTACTCTTCTTCACGAGATTTTCTACACCCATTTTGGAGATCCCAGCGGTAGTGGCCCGGCTGCCGGGAGAGGCACTAGTTCCAGTCAGGGAGCCGAGGGTGAGGAGGAGTGACCCAGAGAGATGGTAGTTAGAGGTCCTTGCGTCTTGTTGAGTCAGGGGTAGTTTAGTGGTAGTTAGAGATCCTTGTGTCTTGTCGAGTCAGGAGTAGTCTAGTAGTAGTTAGTAGTCCTAATGGTAGTACTTGCTTTTACCGTTTTGTTGTATCCGGTGTCTTTTAGTGTTGTACCATAATCTGTAAAGTTGTTATGTTCTAATGCAGACCAGCTTTGTATTTCGACCTAGGATAGAAGATTTGAAAACTATAGGTGTGGGAAATCAATATAAGGTCATAAGTGGATGCCTGGGTTAGAGGCATCTGATAGAACTCTGGTATGGACCTGCTTTTCCAATTGCGGATAAGCTTGGACCCTACCCGTTAGCTTTCTTACCTATTCATCTGGATAACTAGAATGACCCGTCAGCATCTTAGAGTGGTTGGTAACTACTTTAAGGAAGTGACTGACGGTGTAACTAGGTGCCTTACCTCCCTTCTGCATGTCAGTTTTCCCGGACGAGTGGTCCGTGGCACTCCGAGCGTGTAGCTCTGGCGCACCAGAGCGAAATCTCGGGCGTGCTCGTGAATGAGCCTCGGCGATCCCAAATATGTGATTTGGGTGGACTCGAGCCAAATCTCGAGCGTACCTGGGCGCGTGGATCCAGGGTAGTGTAGGTCGCTCGAGGCAAGCTCGGCGACCCCAAACTCGTGGATTTGGGCGGTCTCGAGGACGGGATCTCGAGCGTGACTGAGCACGAGAGACTCAGCTAGTATAGGATTTGGATCTTTTTGCATTTCATTGTTTCTTGGTGTTAGTTGATTATCTGTGTGTGGACTAACTCAACTCACTCGCGGGTTAACTCTGCAAGATACATATGATGATTCATCTCCTATCTTAAGCTACTGCTGAATTGTGAATAACCACTCCAATCAGTTGAAAGACTCACTAAAGAAAATATTGTTAATAACTTAATCACCAGAAGAGCAATTCTTAACTTAACAACTGGTTAACCTTTTCCCCCCTCCAGGATGAAAGGTCAAGGGCAAGAAGATCAAGGTTTGGAACCAAGGTTTGGAACCAAGCCACCTGAAGTGCCAACGGGAGGTCTACCAGTAGGTTCTCCTGAGTCTACACCTGGCCACTCCAGAGGCTCAGCACTACCAGGAACCAATCCACTAGCACTCACCAAGGCCACAGACCCTTTGGGAGTAATGGCAGATGTCCTCCGCTTTCTCGAAAATTCTAGGAAGGAAGCTCAGGAAAATCAGAACCAATTTATGGAGGCACTCCTGACCAGAGTAGTTCCTACCACAGCACAGCCAACTAGAGGAATAAGTCTGGGTGATTTTCTCCAGACTCGCCCTCCCACTTTTGCCAAAGCCATCGATCCTCTGGAAGCAAATGACTGGCTGGTGGAGGTAGAGAAGAAGCTGGACACTGTGGGATGTTCGGATGTAGAGAAGGTCCGATATGCTTCGCATCAGTTAACTGGACCTGCAGCCACATGGTGGCTTAACTACAACCGCAATCGTGTCAGCGAGCAACCCATCACTTGGGCAGAATTTAAGCTACGCTTCACAGAAACTCACGTGCCTACGGGAAGGATGGAAATCAAGAAGCGAGAATTTAGAGCTCTCAATCAAGGCGGGAAGAAGATGATTGAATATCTAAGTCAATTCAATGACCTTTCCCGCTACGCTCCAGCTGACGTCGACACGGAAGAAAAGAAAATAGAGAAGTTCCTGGATGGAATGCAACCTTACCTGAAAATGCTTTTATCTATCCATAAGATAACTGAATTCCAGGACTTGGTCAACCGAGCCATAATCTTGGAGAATGAACATTCCAATCTGACAGAAGAAAGGAGAAAGAAGGCTAGGATTGACCCCCGTCCACAAAACCTTCGGAGGCCCCGTCCCTACCAACAGCAGCAACCCTTACCTAGATTTGGACCACCTGGGCCTAGACCCTTCAGTCCATCTTTGCAAAGACCGGCAACTCCAAGACAGCCAGTAGTGGCGGCACTGCAGTGTGCCAAGTGTGGGAAAAGCCACCCAACAAAGTTTTGCATGACAGGCACAGGAGCATGTTTCAATTGTGGGAAGACTGGACATCGAAAAATTGATTGCCCTCACCCACAGAGAACATCTGGGGCTCCACCACAGCCTGCAACTGTACCCAGATTTGCTGCAGCTGCACCGCCTCAAGTCCACCGCATGAATCAGCCCAGGGGTGTCAACCAAAATGCCGCAGGAGCAGTTGGAAGAGGACCAGCCCGTCTGACTCATGTGACAGCCGAACAGGTTGGAGAAGCCACGGATGTGATCACTGGTAAGCTCTTGATTCCACCCGCTTTGGGTATTGTTCTTTTCGATCCTGGAGCAACTCACTCTTTTATTTCTCACTAGTTTTTAGTAGACCACAAACTAACCTCTGAACTTTTGGAAAAAACAATGGGGGTTAGTACACCTGCCGGGACGCTAGAAGTAACGTTAATCAGAAAAGATCAGGCTATTGTAATCCATAACACTAAGTTTCTAGCAAATCTCCTTGTCATTAACCTGAGTGAGTTAGAAGTAATCCTGGGTATGGATTGGTTATCCTCCCATGGGGTAAACATAGATTGTGAAACCAAACAAGCTTCAATCAGAAAGCCCGACGGGACCCGACTTCAATACATTGGGGCGAGAAGCAAACAAAAACCACTTAACTCCAGTTTAGCAAATCTTCAATTGAGAGAACAAGAGCACATACCGATTGTGAAAGACTTTCCTGACGTATTCCCCGAAGAGCTGCCGGGTATGCCACCAGTTAGGGAGGTCGACTTTACGATCAATCTAATCCCGGGAACGGCGCCAATTTCCAAAAGGCCCTACCGAATGAATGCAAAGGAGTTAGTGGAACTGAAGAGGCAACTGGATGAACTTGAAGCAAAAGGGTTTATTAAAGAAAGTACATCACCGTGGGGAGCTCCAGTCCTCTTTGCAAAGAAGAAAGACGGAGGATTAAGATTGTGTACAGACTACAGGGAGTTAAACAATGCCACTATAAAGAATAAATACCTGCTACCCCGAATTGACGACCTCTTTGACCAATTGAAAGGGGCGAGGGTGTTTTCAAAAATTGACTTAAGATCTGGGTACCACCAGATCAGAGTTAACCCTAGTGACATTGAGAAGACTGCTTTTGTATCACGGTATGGGCATCATGAATACACCGTGGTTCCTTTCGGGATGACTAATGCGCCGGCCGTATTCATGAATCTGATGAATAAATTGTTCATGCAATATTTGGACAAATTCATCGTTGTCTTCATAGATGACATCCTTGTTTATTCCAAGAGTGAGGAAGAACATTCGCAACACCTCACTATTACTCTGAAGATTCTTCGTGAAAACCAGCTTTATGCCAAATTAAGTAAATGCGAATTTTGGCTAGATCAAGTAGCATTCCTGGGGCACATCATCTCTGGGAGAGGAATCGAAGTGGACCCTTCCAAAATTGAAATAGTTACCTCATGGAAACGTCCTACAAGTACCACCGGGATCCGAAGTTTCCTTGGATTCGCGGGATATTACCGACGGTTCATAAAGGGGTTCTCTCAAATCACCTCTCCCCTTACAAAACTCCTGAAGAAAGATGCCAATTTTGTTTGGACAGAAATGTGTGAAAAGAGCTTCCAAGAGCTAAAGCAGCCGCTTAACCATCTGCACCATCCTTTCCCTACCCAAGGAAGGAATTGACTATGTGGTTTATTGCGATGCTTCGAAGTATGGGTTGGGATGTGTATTAATGCAAGATGAAAAAGTCATCGCATATGCTTCGAGACAACTGAGGCCCCACGAGATGAACTATCCCACTCATGATTTAGAATTGGGAGCCGTAGTGTTTGCCTTAAAAATCTGGAGACACTACTTGTATGGATTTAAGTGTACCTTGTACAGTGATCATAAAAGCCTCAAATACATCTTTACCCAAAAGAGCGAATATGAGGCGGAGGAGATGGTTAGAATTAATCAAGGATTATGATCTAACCATAAATTACCATCCGCAAAGCTAACGTGGTAGCCGATGCCCTCGATGAGAAAATCCCAATGTCATTATCTTTCTGCAGAAAGTCACACGCCTGACCTAATTCAAGCTCTGGCCCAAATGAGAATAGAAATAAAAACTGCTACCTCCGAAGCTACCATTACTGCTATGGTATTCCATCCCACCCTTCGCGATCAAATCCAAGAACATCAACTCTCGATCCCTTCATCATAGAAGAAACCCAAATAATCAAATCAAATCAATCATCCGAGTTAGTGTAGATGACTCAGGAATCTTATGGCGGCAAGCAAGAATCTGCGCCCCGACCATCCCCAAATTAAAGAGACTATTCTACGTGAAGCCCATGATACTCCATACACTATACATCCGGCAAAGACTAAGATGTACCAGATTTGAAGGAAACTTTTGGTGGCCAAGTATGAAAAGGACCATAGCCGAATATGTCGACCATTGCGACACACGCCAAAAAGTCAAAGTCGAACACCAACGTCCATGGATGCTAAAACCATTGGAAATACCTGAATGGAAGTGGGAGGATATCTGTATGGATTTTATAACAGGTCTTCTCCTCACAGTTAAAAAGAAGGATGCCATTTGGGTTATAGTGGACCGCCTTACCAAATCAGCTCACTTCATTGCCACTAACCAGAAGTACTCCATAAATAAGCTTGCTGAGCTCTATATAGAGAGAATAGTTACTCTGCATGGTGTACCAAAAACTATCACCTCAGATAGAGGGTCAGTGTTCACCTCTGGTTTTTGGAAGAGCCTACACACTGCTTTGGGCACCACTCTCAATTTTAGCACCGCTTATCATCCACAAACTGATGGGCAGACTGAGCGAGCAAATCAAATCTTAGAAGATATGCTAAGAGCGTGTGTGCTAACTCTCGGAGAATCGTGGGAGAAATACCTAGCCTTAGCAGAATTCGCATACAATAATAGCTATCAGTCTAGCATTCAAATGGCCCCATATGAAGCCCTTTACGGTCGAAAGTGTAGGTCACCTATTTGCTGGTATGAGGTCGGAGAACGACCACTACTAGGACTCGAATCGCGAGAGAATGATGAGAAGATTAAACTAATTCGAGATCGCCTGGAGATTGCCCAGAGTAGGCAAAAGAGCTATGCTGATAAACATAGAAAAGACCTCCAATTTGAAGTTGGGGATTACGTATATCTCAAGGTATCACCTATGCGCGGAGTACGCCGGTTCGGGTTAAAAGGGAAGCTGAGTCCACGGTATGTTGGGCCTTTTCGGATTCTAGAACGCGAGGGCAATCTAGCGTATAAACTAGAACTACCCGCTCAACTATCGCGGATTCATGACGTATTTCATGTCTCCCAACTCCAAAAATGTCTAAGGGAGCCCTCACAGCACCTAACCAATCTTGACATTCCCCTTCAAGATGACTTGACATATGAAGAACGTCCAGTGAAAATTCTAGCAACGGAAGACCGATAGTTAAGGAATAGGATGATCCGTTTCTGCAAGGTACTCTGGAAGAATCACTCAGTACGAGAAGCCACATGGCAAAAGGAGGAAGAACTGCGAGAAGCCTACCCCAACTTATTCAAGTGAGATTTTAATTTCGGGGGCGAAATTGTTTCCAAGGGGGGGAGGATGTGAGAACCCGACAAATTAAACTCTCGTAATCATCACTAAAAGCATGTATTAGGATCAATCACAGTAATCACTCCTTTAAAGTTGCTTTCAAAAACTTGCACAATTGTCATTAAAGCATCAGCATAATCCAATTCCGTATTTGTTTACAAGGGTATTTTTACACCAAATTAAAGTATAGAAATTACATCGTATAATCACAAGGTTCAGTTACACCATTGCATGATTATTTTTGAAGTCCTCCTTGCCATTCCACCACCACCCTTGCCTTTCAGAATGGCGAGTAGAGTACAGAATGCTTTGCCTCCTTTCATCGATCGTTGCACAAAGACCAAAGTCGTTAAACCAATCCCTTTTCCCGGGCATACAGGTTCATCACTGTTCTCGGGACACTTGGCGATCAAGCAAGACACCAACTCCAAAGTCGAACTACTGACCCTACGTCCCCTGGCCGAACCCCCCTGACAAAGACTAAAGCCATACATCCCCTTGCACCGCAAGCTTGCACAAAGACCCATTCCACTCCCATTTCTTCCCAAAGAAGACCCATTCTCCATCTCTTCTCAAGAACATTCCCCTACCTCTTCTCCGGCGTAAGAAAACCAGAGGAGGCAGGAGGCCAAGAAGGAGCCAGGAGCAGGAAGGCGCCGAACGCAGCCTCCTTCACCGATCCACCTCGCCATCGACCAGATCACCTCCTAGTCGACCCAACCCCAAGAATCACAGTAGACCGATCTATCCATTCCTCAATCATCATGCCATTCATCCATACTCGGTAGCCTTATCCGACCTACCATAGCATTGTAGACCATGAATCAAGACATCGGTTATCATCCCAGAGCATTGGGAGTAGTAGAGAGGAAGAGCAACTTGAGGGCATACCTCAGTGTGCCACTGAAGCGATCACCCCCATTTTGGTTGTGGTAGAATCGCAAAGAACCATCCCAGTGGCCTCCATCATCCAGATCCATCATCATAGTCATGCATACATAAGCACCAGCTAGCTTTAGTTTTGGATTCACATAGATCAACAAAGAATCATCAATCGGAAGCCATTAAGGGAGTAGGAGAACCAAACCCTAGTAGCAGAGCCAAATTTGCCGGTATGGACAGTGGCGGAGCACGCCAGTCGAAGTGCGTAGAGAGATAGAAAAGAAGAATGGCAGGCCTTGGCCGCCGGTGAAGAAGAAGTGGCGCAGTGAGCCGGAGTAGACGGCGCAGAGAGGCTGAGAGGAGAGCCGAGGCGGCCTAACGAGTGTGGCCGGATCCGAGGAGCCCAGAGCGGCCGGGCCGGAGGCCGAGCCGATTGCTCACCGGACCAGCGAGGATCCGCGAGAGAATCGATGGCGCGGCGCCGCAGGCCGCGAAGCCAGTGGAGGAGCGCCGGAGCGCGGCGCTGAGGACTGAGCAGCCAGCGATGGCGGGAGGCATGCGCAGGCCAGCAGCGGCGGCGAAGGTGAGAGCGCCGGAGGAAGCGGCGCAAGAGAGAGAGAGAGAGAGAGGAGATGAAGAAGCGGGGATGGGAAGTGGCCGAGAGAGGTGGGGAGGGTTTCGATCGGGGTAGGGTTAGGAATAGAAGAGGGGGTAGTTAGGTAATTAGAGGGTAATTAGGGTTAGGGTTTTGGTAGATTAGAAAAGGGTTAATTAGAGATATGTAGTGTATTTAGGGGTAATTAATTAATTGGATTAGGTGATTAGGATTAGATGTTAGGAGTTAGGGTTAAGAGGGTAATAAAAATAGGATTTTAGTGGAACTACTAAGCGAGTCGGGTTTTGGAAAAATATTTGTAAATTAAATTTGACTAACCAATAGGAGTCCATTAGCGTTTATTAAGCTTAATATCACATAAAATCACTAAGTATTTCTCTATATATTATTTGTATTGCCGCGTTGCTCCAGAGGACGAGCTCCAGCCGACCGGTGTTGCTAATCACGGACTCGTCAACACCGACCCCTACTACTGTTACGAAGGCAAGCGATCCTCTTGAACATCAATATAGCTATTTTAAATGTAAACCGTAAATTGTTATATCATACGTATTGCATCCAAAATGATTTCCAAAAATCCAAATCAAATGATTGAGATGATAATGGAAAAGATAAGAATGATGAAAGGAATGGTGATAATATTATTATATGGCTGGTAAAGGGGACCCAGGGCAGGGGAAGAAAATGAGACAAAGAGATGATAATGATGAGGTAAGAGGTGGGACTCCTTTACATACGGGTATAATATAAGGACCAACAAAACTCTTACTCGGTCAGATGCCGTAATCAAGTGCCAACCATTTTCCCGTTTCGGCGGGCAGAAAATGCTACCTTGTTACGTGATTATGCTTTCCACAATGGGTAAGTAATAGGTGTGAGTGTGATATGGAGGAACCCAGGACCGATAGGGGAAGTCCGGAAGTGGGGGATCCAAGGCGCTATAGCGCTAAGGTGGAGTGTTGAGTGCAGGACAGGAGCTGCCTCAACCAACATTACCAGAACTCGGTGTGATGACGAGGTCAGCACCGACGGAAAGTAATGGGTGGAGAAATTAATCACGTAACCTGGAAAACGTTCTGTATTCTGAACTTGAACACGCATCAAAGGAAATGCTGGGGGCCTGGTTCCTTGTAGGGTTCAGAATAGCTATGGGTAAAGTGGTACAAGCCTGCGCAGTGCTATACAAATCATGAATTCATGCCAGTCTCCTGGATTGGAGTCTACGGGAACCACCAGGGGTCTATCTTCTCTCCGAGTGATAAGTAGTGTTTTCAGTATAAAATTTGTCACCATTGTTTTAATGATTTATTTTCAGAGTGATATGAGATATAATTTGTGGTAACCATCAGAGATATTGACATGAATTGCATCTTTTGCTACTAATGCTTGCTGAGTACGTTGTACTCAACCTTGCTAGTATTCTCCTTTGTAGATCCTAGTCCGGCTGGGATTTACCCCGAGTAGGACGAGGGAAGTGCAGGTGCAGATGAGACCGCAGGAGACTTGGACCCTTGCAGCGAGGAGCAGGGCGAGATGGACGCCCTATTCGGCGCTTGGGACGATTAGGGGACACCTTAGGCGTGGCAGGCAAGAGGAGGACTTGGTCCTATTTTGTTATTTTAATAATTATGTGTAATATAATACCTTAGCCTTGTGTGGTTAACTGTCGTAATAAAGAACAGTTTTCATCTTGTTGTTCTGCTGCGTACTTTGATAATGGCTTACTATTCGTCGGAGCGGTGTTCTACCGAGCAGACGAATAGTAATCCGTGTGCCGAAGTGTGATTACCCCTGGGGTAATCACACGGGGCGTCACAGCTGTGTCGTCCCTCCTCTGTGTGGTATTTACCTTGAACTAAGGTTCATGATACCGTATTCTACTGAAAAATCATAGTCTAATAACTTACTGATCCATTGGTATTGAGGAATTTTGCCCTAAAAATCGATTTGGATGAATTTTGCCTTAAAAAATCGATTTGGATGAATTTGGTTTGAATTTGATCTTTAAAAAAACTTACAATCCAAAAAATCCAAATTTTGATTTGGAAATTTCGACCGAAATTTTTCGGTTTCTGGCCAAACCGTCCTCCCCCGGTAAAAAAACACTTTCCGGTATTGAAAACCCCGATATGAACGTTGTGTGTGCTTTAGCTGTTGGATGTTGATAAGATGGACGAAAAATTGACTTACAAGATAAACCAAGCACATTACGTTATGTATATGCGCACTCTCTTGATTTGCTTCACCAGTATATTCTATTATCGGCATATATATGAGTGTATGCAGGTGGGCCCAAGGAGGAAGGCAGAGAGGGAGGAGGGCAACCTGCTGCTGATGCTGGCATCCTGTGGAATTGCTGCGACGTCGCCGTTCGTGGAAAACTGTCCGTGGTGGCAGTACCTTGGTACACCATGGATGTCCGTTCAAGCCGGCGGCGCCCAGATCCTAAAGCAAGTCGTCGCTGCGTTCCTCGTCGTCGGATGGAACGTCGATGGTCTTGATCCCTATCAGGGTGCTCCTGCCGTTGAGGATGACCGACCGACGAGAAGCTGATCGCCGGAGACTACGCGATACATGGGGAGATGGCGTATTATATAATATTTGTCAGATGCCACCGAAGCATACCAAGAACGCTGTGATTGTCGTAGCGACACATGATCATGAGATGGAGATTGGAAATCCATATATATTATATTATATATATATTTTGAAGCTGCAGATCAGCAGTTATGATTGTTGACACTTTACACTATTTTGATGGATAAGTCGGTTGCTGTGTCGTCTTGGAACAGGTAAAATGCTCTACATATATAAAGATTTTTTTGCTTGGTCAACCTTCTGAGATATACGTATATGAAAGACTGGAAAGTTTGGTGTATTTACTCGGAAACATCTCAGGAAAATGCTCTTGCCCACGCAAAGCACACAAACCGACGTACGTACGTACGTGTCGGCGTCAATGGTTATACCGCGGCGGCGCCGGCTGATTGAAGAGATGGAAGATCAACACAGCAGGAGGAGCAAGCTAGATAGAGCATGAACGGTCGATTTATGCAATTGTCAAAGTGGCGATAAATCTCCATGCTGCTTCTACGGAAAGACGCGGGAATTGAAATAGCATTGCATTGCGTTGCCACAGACAGACAGGGCAGAAGCTCCGCCGGTCATCATCCCCTGCGTCCTCAACCTACCAACCAACTTCATGCCTCCATTTCCAGCCGTTTATATAGATATAGTTGAGCAGAGCTACTCCGGCCGATCCACAGGGACACAGCGCCATATACTCCAATCAATCTTGCCTAAACAACGCTGGTTAGAAATGGCGGCCATGGCATCGTCGGTGTTCGCGGCCTTCGACAAGGACGGCGACGGCAAGGTGTCGGCGTCCGAGCTGCGCGGCTGCATGGCGGCGGCGCTGGGCGAGGAGGTGTCCGAGGAGGAGGCCGCCGCGATCCTCGCAGCGGTGGACGCAGACGGCGACGGGCTTCTGGACCAAGAAGAGTTCTCGAGGCTGGCCTATGAGGCGGAGGAGGACGACAGGCACAGGTGCCTGAGGGAGGCGTTCGGGATGTACGCGACGGACGGCGAGGACATGATCACGCCGGCGAGCCTGAGGCGGATGCTCAGCAGGCTGGGGTCGCACGACCTGGGCATGGACGAGTGCAGGGCCATGATCTGCAGGTTCGACCTCGACGGCGACGGCGTGCTCTCCTTCGACGAGTTCAGGATCATGATGATGGTCTGACGGTCCACGGCCTTGCTTAATTCAGTCCTCCGTTAGCTCTTGTGTAAAGTAAAGATGGATTGGATTGATTCGTTGGTTCCATTTGTTCATACGATCGATATCTCCATTCATTCATTTGTTACACTAGTTACAGTACCGTGTGTGTGTGTTAGTCGCTTGAGATGAGATGGAAACCATAGACACACCATCTCCTTTTCATTTGTTGATTGAGAAACCAAGTGTCCGTGTGCCTGTCACATCCCAGCCCCACCCAGCAGCATAATCAGACTCTCGGTCGTAACATGGCAAAAATAACATTTGAGTTTTGCGGTTGATCTTGCACTCGCAAACAGCCAAGTACCGTCCGTATTTCTCTTGTCCTTCCGAGGAAGGACCTGCAACCTGCAACCTGCAACCTGCAATGCAGACTCGTCGATGAGCAGGAAGGGAGAAGGAACGGACGGACTGAAACCAATTTGCATCCTTGGGCTTGGTTGACCGACTCGCTCCTCCTCCACCTGACGTAGCCGCCCTTCCTAATCCCACCCGCGACGCGACTCTACTCTACTTTTAGATCCTGAATGGATCCAGTCCGGTCTATGTTACTGGGCCCACGCGCATAGCTACGAACAATTTGTTTATTTACTTGGGCTACTCTACTCCTGTCAACCAACACACATCTTGACTCACTTTAATGGCTGCTTTTCTTCTCTTGTACGGCGACGTGAATCACGGACAGAAAGAAGAAGAAGAAGCAACTCGGCGGCTGCGTAATTACCAAACACCTGCTTGCTGCTCAAGTACGCAGCAGCATCTAATAATAATAATACAGTCACTGATACAACACGAGCAAAAGATTCTCATCCAACTGTGTCTTTCATGACAAGTTGACAACAACACAAACACGAGGGAGGTGGAGGTGAAGGTGGAGGTGATGGCAGGTACACGCAAAATGTCTACAAGCTTTTTACCACACAACCTATACATACAAATGGTACCACCGGTGGTCCTCAACTGAACCTAACGGATCCTCATCCTTCCTATCCGATCGTAATAATATGTAGCAACCAGTAATTAACTCAAACTCGGCTGGAGATTTTTACTCTCGCCAAAATTGTCCTGGTCCTGGCCCTGGTACCAAAAGAATATTCAATTCAAACAACCAATAACCCAAATCTACAACTTACAAGAAGATGCCTCCGGATCCTCATGCTTCGCCTCTGCTCAGTAGCTTCCCATTGGAGGCATCCCATATGCCGGCATCGGGGGCATGCCCATTCCACCCACCGGAGGCATGCCCATTCCGCCCATACCAGGTACCGGCGGAGCAGGCAGGGCAAGAGGAAGCAATTGAGCGTACATGTTCTGCACAACAGAATGCAACTTGTCATGCTGGCTTGCTTAAGCATGAATAATATAATAGCCCGCTGAACCGAAAGAAGAAGAGCACTTTGATTACCTGCTGAGCAACAAGGTCCTTTTCTTCCTTCTCTTTAGCTTTTTCTTCGTTCCGTGATTCAATCCTGTCCTTCACCAACTCGTCTACCTTGCTTGCGTACTCACGGATGAACTGCGTGCAGTGCATGAATGTTACTATAACAAACTGTGCATAAATGAATACGTTTGTTCCAAACACGTACAGACATTACACAGAAATAACATACCTGCAACAGATAGGGGAAAGCAAAGTCCAGCATGTTGTTCATCCATGCAAGCTCAAGAGCAACATCCGCACGAATCAAGTCATAACAAATGAAGAGGCAAGAAGCAAAGCACTCTTTCTTTCCCTGCAATACACAACCAGAGATGTTTACTGGTCAGAAATGCAATACAACGCAGACAAACTACTGCTGCCTAAACAATACAAATCAGATGAATTCTTCGCTGTTTGCTGAATTGGCAATGACATATTCCTTAGACTTATCTATTCTTGGTGTGCTGCCTACAAATACCGGTTGCACATTTCATGCCGCACAACACTGAAGTTGGCAAACATACAGTAGAAAATTCGCGACACTAAAACCAGCAATAAGAAAAACATGGCTTGCAATTCTCTAGAAAAGGCGGCAATACTATTAGTACACTCTACATACTCGTCACTCAATTCACAAAGAAATTCGAGCGGAATGGGTTCTAAACAAACCTGCTCGATAAAATAGACAAGCAAATCCTCTGACAGCTCACGGTCACCAGACTGCGAGCATGTCTCCATGCAATCCTTGTACATGCTGTCTTTCTTCGATAGGGCAATAGATTGCTTCCATCTGCCAGCCTTCTTGTAAATGTAGGCAGCAATCCTCCTCATCTCAAGCAATTCGTGCTTCTCAAGCTGATCAAGAATTGCAGGAACTGGTTATAAAAACAGCAAGAACATCAACAAGCATTGCACATTCATATTATTTGTTTATTTTTACCTTCTGGGCAAGACCTATCTGATCAAAGTTATCATGCATGTCAACTGATTCACGGAGCCTCTCGTAATCCTCCTCTTCAACATAAAGTTCATTCAAAGCTTCGTTGACAGCAGAGACATTGTTACTCTGAACTGCGACCATGTATGGTTTCACAAGATGCAACTGGCCAGCCTGTATAAAGATTTAAGGAAACAGCTCAAAATTTCAGAAAGGCATAAAAACTGGGACGCCAACAGAATGCCCTTTCCATATATGACTAAAGGCTGCCATTTAGATAGATACAAACCTTGCGCATTATGTCTACAACTCTTGTATGGTCCAAACGAAGTGCAAGCACGTTGAGAAGATCGTTGATGAGATCAGGGTGCTCTTGCAAATAGAAGTGCACTGCCTTGTAATATAGCTCAACATTTGCAACTTTAACAGCAACATCCTTAAATTGCATATGATCCCATGCATCTGGAGAATGGTTCATAATGGTGGTGGCAGCATTGTCAAATTCATCATATTGTATGTATAGGTAAGTAAGCTCATTCCAGTGTTGTTGTTCATCACAAGCACGGATAAGCTTAGGAATGTTGAGACGGGTGGAGAAAAGTTTGATGTGTTCCATGAGCTTCTCCGGACGATATCTAGCATAGAGGACTCCCAATTCTGTAAAGATACCCATGTGCGCACGTTCAAGTCCAAGACCACTCTCCATGAGAGAAATAAGTTCGTTAAAGCATCCTCTGTTCTGGTAGTATTCACTGACTTCTTCCAAGTCATCAACCTAAACAAAATAACACATGTCAGAGAGGGCCAGATTTAAAAAGTTGTCATAAACTACAATACACTGAGCATATGTCTTAGCTTCAACAGGAAGCTCCTAATTATATACCTGCACGATGATATTGAGGCCACATATTTGTGCTAGACGGAACTCCTCGGCGTCAACACAAGCAAAGCAGACCTCCTTCCATGTTTTAGCACTGTTAGCCTTTCGAGCGGCATCTACAGCACCTTGGAACTGCTTCAGTTTAACCAGGGTGACAGCCAGCTTAGCCCAGTTCGAGATGAAGGCATAGATTATCTTTGCAGCTTCGTAAAGCTCTTCATCGTAGAGCCGGTCACCAACATTTTGGAGATTGGCAACATTTGGCATCAGAATAAACTCTTCAATGTCACCGAGCTTATCAATCTTAGCATATGCAAAGATGAGTTCTCCATCGACTTTAGGTTCCCTTGCCTTTTGCCTTACCATCAGCAAGTACTTAACTAAATCATGGTATACATTGGCTTCCTCAGCAGCACGGATGACATCAAGGAAATGTGTTGCATCGTCTGCGCGAATGAAGGACTCAATTGCTTCACTGACTAAACCTTCACGCAACTGGGCCTTAGCAACCTGGCTCCAAACAGCATCTTCTTCAACACGGAATGCAAACTCTTCAGCTCTTTGTATGCTTTGGATGTTATCCAACAGAACATTGACAGCCTGCACATTTAGGTTGAACTTCTTGAATATGGCAAAAGCCTCCTCATGCAGTTGTGCTTCAACAGCTACTTCTCCAACGGCAGGCCCATCAAAGTTGTCAAGTCTGTTAATATAGTCCATGACTCTGGATGGGTCCGCCTTGATGGCTGTCAAGATGAGCAGGTTCTGAAGATTGAAGTTTCCACTGAACGCAGAATTCTGAAGGACAATCTTTTCAAGAAGTTCGATCAGTTCATGAGGGAGGTCAGCTGTCATGAATGCCTTAACAGCAGCAGACACTTGCTCAGGGCTCTTGCTTTCAGGCAATGCGGTAGAAACCACTTGGTCAATGAGCTGTCTTCTGTATTCATTTTCAGGTTCTAGGACTTTATCCCACAGATCACCATCCATTCTTTCAACCACATACCTGACAATTTAAATCATATGATTTGAACATGTTAGCAGTCACTCGACAGATATAAAGATTCAGAACAACTACATGGCATCAGAAGGATAAAAACTATTTACATACCTAGCTTGCAGCTTGAACAGTGAGTTTTTGTTAGTGACGTTAATAAGTTCATCATCACACTGTCCACGTCTGTAGGCAACAACAGCAAGTGTAGGATCCCGCTTTTCACAGTATTTACCCACCACACGAGAGTCATAAAATGGGTTGGTAGTAAGGAAATGCTCTGGATTGTTATTGCTGTCGATGATAATTTTCCCAAGGGCATTGTGGACATGCACATCTTGGCTACCCTCGCTCACTAAGTGTTCCAAGAATTGTGTCAACAGCCGTAGGCGGTTCCTGATTAAAATATCAAACAAATTAGACCAACAGAAAAGGTGGGTGTGTTTGTGTGGGCAGGGGGGGTGGGCACAGGATAAGAGCTAGAATCAAACCTCTTCTCGCATTCATCAACTAGTGGCTCAACAGGAAGGAGAGAACGAACAGAAAGAATCAAACCCTTAATGAAATCTTCAGGGCACTCATCATCAAGTAGCTGCCCCACTACCAACGGAGCATTTCCAGGGTTCACCTACAAACCAGACAAAGGGAAATGGTCACTCATATACTAAACATATTAAAAGAATAATACTCAAATAACACTGAATTCGAAGAGTTACATACTTTCTGTACATAGCCTTCAATATACCGGAGCATATTATTTGTGTATAGATAGTGAGTCAGATCTGGAACAAAACCAAAGCGGTCGCAAACATTAATCAGTGGGCGGGCATCAGGTAGTTTTGCTTCCATCAAAAAGTTCTTTGTCTTCTCAGCATCATAGAAATTAGACTCTCTCGTTACACGCTCAACTTCTTTGATCTGTCCAGTCCTTGCAGCTGCTTCTATGTATTTGAAATGGATATCTGGATCCTCACTGTTACACATAAACAAATCTAATATTAAGGTGTGCCACATTAAGAAGAGAGCATTTGAAACATATCAACGTCAGGATTAACTACCTGGAGCTCAAATAGGAACCCAAGAAAAAGTAGAGGCCCTCGTAAGATTTGAATTGCTCAAACAGTTTTATGCAACCGTCAACTCCTAGCTGCTCGGAGTATTCTTTTGCAGCCTGCAGATGTGTCACAGGTTTTGTAATAATTAGAACCAATAAGAAAAAGTGACAAGAAAAGAAAGGTTAAAAGGAAACTGAGCAGGATTACCTGCACAACAATTTGTAGATTTCCTCTCAGATTGACCAGTAGAAGGTCCTTCATGCACTCTAATGCCCATTCTCTTGAAAGGGTGCCAAAGAACTCAACGAGTGCCTGTGCAGGAAAGTTGTTAATGAACCAAACAATAATTGACTGACAGTCAAACATAACTGAACAGAACAAACCTGTGGCTCAATGGCGTGGGTATTTACAATGACACGCTTGATATCAGGTAACTCTGTGTAATGCTGCATCACAATATAAGATTGATTAAACAGAAAGCAAAAGAGAATAGATCAACCGAAACCATGAAAAGATACTGACCTGGAGGGCTCGCAAGTACAGGCCAGCCTTTTCACACAGCTGAGCAATACGAGGGCGATCATAATGACTGAACATACCATTAGCAAGGATGGCATCGGCAACATTTGGATAAGTTACCAAGTTGATCTCCAAAACCTACAATGAGTTCAGAAGCTACTGAGTAACGAAACATGTAAAGGTCTAGGGTAACCATTCAAACTCAAAAGCAAAACTAAATGCTAACCTTGGTTTGAAGAAAAGCATGCTCTGGCAAGTTTGGTTTCAGAACATCCAGCAGAAAAGCTGTTGCCTCTCGTATCATGTTTCTCTGTAAACAAAAGACGCATTAGGCAAGACATACAACCGAATTCATAGTAAAGGGCAAAAAGAATACTAGAAACCACAAAGCAATGATAAGAATAGAAAGAATACCTGAAGGAAGAGATCAGTTATAGTATTATAATCTAATGGACAACCCCCCTCCATTTGTGACATCATGAGAGCAAAGTTGACAGCTCCCTGGGTCAAGAAGATATATGATATACAGTTAGGCAAGGATTTCTCAAGATTCTAAAGATCAAAGAAGCCCACAACCAAGTACCAAATGTTTGAACATGGCCCAGTTTTGCTTAAACAACATATTACCTGTGGATCTGTACGTAAGATGGTCTGGAGGAGGAACAAGTAATCGGGACTGTATCCAACCTGGAACAGCAAAAGTTTTAGGTCAATAGTACATGTCAAAGCTGAACTCGGGTCTAACAACTGAAAACAAGAATTCAACAGTACCGAAGCAACATACCTGCTTCGAATATATAAGGATCTTGTCAAACTCCCTCCTTTCAGCAAAAGCAGCAACAACTTTAGGGGTTGCTCTAGCCTTTATGTATATTTTCAGTGCAAGATCATTGTCCACCGTCTACACCAAAGAGTACCAAGTACCGATTAGTGAACAATCCACACACAGCACAGTGGACAAAATTTGTGAAAGAACAATGAAATCTGTGCAATCAACAAACACAGCACAACACCCATCTTACCTTGACAAGATCTCCTAGTTCTTCACTGCACTCCAACTTGTCTTCCGCCAACCAGTTTTCCAAAAGGTTCTTTTTGTTCTGATTGACAACAAGTCGAGATAACTCAAGAGACTCGTAAGCATTGAGCTTCCCTCGAGTTAGCAACGTGCCAAAGTACTGCAAGAGTGGAGGTGTTTGCCCAGCTTGAACAGGAACACTCTGCATTTGAAGCACACAAACGACAAGTCAGTCGAGTAGAAGAACCTACACTTTAAGCAGATTAATTGTATATGTGCAAAATAAATAAAGATAATATTTTCTTTGAAATTGCATCTCTTATCCAGTAATACTTTCAATTAAGGAATGGCAAGTAACTACCGAGAGTTTCACTTATGTGGTTACTTTACTGAAATTTATACGGTAAGAGTTGACTCATCTCTAGAGCTAGCATAGGAAGCACGTTTCATAATTTACACAGTTGGAGCTATGAAAATGGCTGGCACATTAGTAAAGTACAAAGGTGGCAAACCAAGCTGTTAAAAGGAGGTAAATGAACATTAAAAGCCTCATAGGCAACAAGACCATATATGCACCTGAAATTTTGCAACAGTCTCAGGAGTTCGCAGAAGACCCTGAGGAGATTCTGCAGCCAACTCAGCTGCTTCCTTGTATTTTGTTTGCGCGAACAGTTCCTGAAATCTTTGCACAACCTGCAGTTCAGAATATTAAAAGTAACTTTTAGTCTCCACACATTAAACTGAGGTAGTAGGAAAAGGTAATTAAAAAAACAAAATATTTAACTTTTACGGCAAGTATATTGCATTAACATTTGCATGACTGCAAGGGTAATGGTGCATGTGGCGTTCGTGAACAACTAAAATACCCACAGCACAAGCAGTAAGCACCTCAGAGACACTGGCTTAGACAAAAGAAAATGGTTACTAGAACTAGATAAAGGCAAAAAAAAAAAAAAAAAAATAGTGCCAACTGCCAAATGACCTAATGAGCAAAACACGACATATTTAGCTACAAAATAGAGGTATGCTAAGAAGTGACTAGATATATAGTTTTACAATATATAAGTGCTCATTCAGGAAAATTTATAAACATGTTGGCTACACCAATCTTATGGAACACCAAGAAATTTACAACACATAATTCATCAATCAGGAAGGAACAAGTAGTTTACAGGATAGGTTACTAAACACTACTCGCTACCAAGACTTGTACAAAATATTTATGCAAAAAAAAAAACACAGCTAACAAGCGAGCAAGTTCCGCAGATGCAACAATATCATCCACAAAAGCATAGAAGTAATGGAGCTTACCAAGTTCTCTGCCCCAGGAAGATTAGCTCTCTTGGCAAGATTCACAGCTAGCTCAAGGTTGTTTAACTGCATGCACCAAAATGTGTTAAAGAATTATCTAGCATTCGCATCAGCCAAGGAATTGAAGAAATGCACAACATCATACCTGACTGCTGACAAAAGGGACAATGGTTGCATCATTAACCGTGGCATGTAAAACCTGCCCTCTTCTATTGATAGCATAAAATCCACCAGTTGTGGAAGACTCTGCTGTCAAAAATATAGGATCTGGACTGATTCTATTTCTATAAACTGCTGCGGCTGTTTCCAAGTCATATACAAACAAAAGGCCAAGCTTTGTGATTACATAGATTAGGCCATACTTCTGTGAAATCTGTAATCAGAAGATAAAAACAAATTAGATCTATTATGTGATAGCTAACAGCACGAGATTCCTGTGAGACCTAAAATATTCACCTGCATGGCTACAGGAAAATCATCCTGGAAATCTGGAGGGAAGAAGAGATCGGATTGTTTCTTGGAAAAGCCAGGTTTCCCTGAAATAGATGATTCCACAAGAACAAAGTGAACAGGTGAATGAATTGTAAGTAAATATAAATTCGTTTTTTAATGACAGTGCAAGACACCTAAAAAAACGGAGATCTACAAGGAAAAACATGGGGTAAAACATAGAAATGTTTGCAAAATATTCCATGGTTACATTGAATGGCAAATGTATAGTTTATAAAAGGCATTCTACCACATTTATAAAATGGTAGTTGTTTTAAGTTTGCTCTGCTACAAATTTGAATGTAAAAGTAAAAAATAATCAAAAATAAAATTTGAGGGCTCTAAATGCAAACCTGGCTGGGCACCCAGTTCAATAACATGCAACTTAGAAGTAATCTGTCCAGCATTAGTTGTCTTCGAGGCGAAACAGATGAGGGTTGATGGGTTCTCATTGCCAACAACCTGGACAGGGAAAACCAAGCATGGTTGATAAATACTATAATTGAAACAAGAATGTAACCAAGGTTGTCACAGCGCTCTGGCCGGTGGCGGCAACCCCAAGGCGCCAGGACGTCCAGGTGCCTAGGCGCACGCCTAGACAGTGATTAGACGATAACATATATTATCCAGATCCAAATCAGCACATATAACACACATATAACAGAGAGAAAATGAAGAATAGATGAGAGATGGGCCACTACCCACTCAGCCCACAACCCCACTAGGGCCAAAAGCTCGTATAAGTCATTCACTACCTCCTCCCGTGCCCTAATACCACCAGGCCACCACCTCATCCTCTCCTTGCAGATGGGCGAGCAGCAGCAACCAGCATCGCAAGCAACAGAGCAGAAACGCAAGCGGCAAAGCAGAGAGCATCGGAGCAGAGGACTGCGATGGGCGACGAGCAGCAGAGCTGATCAGGGGAGAGGGAGGAGTAGAGTACTTGAGAGGCGACGGCGGAATACATGGAGGTGACGACATGTTGTGGATGGCGCGGATGCGAGCTGGAGAGGGTCGACGACCGGCGGCGGCAGCTACGGTTCCCTCCTAGGCCTGAGCCCTCTCTCCTCTCTCTCGAGTCACCCAGAGGACAGATCTGAGCCCCCCACCCCCCTAGACTGCTGCCAGTCGAGGTGAGCAGCCATGTAGTCCGCTGCTGGCCAACTGGATTTCATGTCGTCAACTAGGCGACGCCATGGCGTCAACACCGTGACAACTATGAATATAACCAGCACAAAATAACTGAACAGTACCTTAAATGATGCAAAAGATGCTGCATGAGCTTCAAGTGCCTGGCTACGCTGTTGATCCACAGAAAAAAGTTGCATATTTCCCTTCACCAATTGCGGCCTCTGATAGGTGAAAAGAAAAGCGCATCAATATGAGAAGCACATATAACAAGGCATCATATAATTAGTGCCTATAAGGCTATAACAACTGCTCTGGAAGCTCACCATAATAGATTGCTTACAATTTTGCAATAATATATTTTACAGTCTTGTACACAAAGAGCAGTGAAAATCATCAAAGGAATAGACCAAACAATAGCAGGAAGGGGCACAAGGAATTTTTAATCTTTATATCACGCTCAATTACAAAGACAACAATGCATCATGTTACAATGACACTTATTAAGAATTTTCTTTACGAGCATACCTCTGGAGCACCAGGTGCAATTCCAATAAGCACGAGCCACTTCTCCGACGGATCACACCGATAGTTGATAATCTGATTATTGGCCAAATTAGCTGTCCTATCAAACATCTTGATGGGTTCAGAATCTCCTGTATTCCAACAAAAATAAGCAATGATTATATTTGT
This sequence comes from Hsuehochloa calcarea, assembly GCA_036346395.1. Lineage (NCBI taxonomy): Eukaryota > Viridiplantae > Streptophyta > Magnoliopsida > Poales > Poaceae > Hsuehochloa > Hsuehochloa calcarea. The sequence continues at coordinate 29,520,832 of CM070613.1, forward strand.
TTGTATACATAGCAGCCGAATCATGCAAAGCAGGGGATTGAACTTAGAAAATAATTGTGATTTGTCAGAGGAGTAACCTTCAATTGACCAGTGATAAACTGATGTTTGTGTTACCAAACCCAACAACTTCGGGGTGATCCATTTCCAAAACACAACCTGCGATTGTAAAAGAGAAGATATGTAAGATAACACATCAAGCGAGATTATAGATTATCATTTAAAAGAGGGTCAAGATTACTTGGAAAGGCTCGGAAACTTTTACCTGCTCAGGCATCTGATGAGACTTTATTTTAGTTTTAGCTTCAATATTGAATATTTGCAGGTGATCCTGTGTTGTTCCAGGTATTTGGGCTGCAACATTCAGCAGAAATTTCTTATTGCTATTTGCAAACTCCTGAATATATAGGTTGAAGTAAACAGCTGGTAAAGTTTGAGTTTGAATATATCAGCTTCTGTAGTGCAACCAACTATTTAGCTAGCTAGACACTAAGCTGTCGATGTATCAACCAGTCATTCCAACTTAAATGGTTTAAGTTAGAATAAGTCTGATAATGAGAAAACATTTTTAAAATTATTGATATTGTTATCCCATCTGAGTGTTTTCCATCCAAAAGCACCAAAACCGAATCATCACATCGGTATAAAACGCTACATTCCAGAACAAATAACTTAAATTCTTAATTCAAGTTCCACTCCCATCACAGCTAAGTAATCAAAACAAACAGGAAAGTAAAAAAAAAAAAAGGAACATTTTATTTGACAAAAAAAAAAAGAATGTAAACAACTCCTGCAGAGCCAGTTTGTGGAGAAGTCATCAATTCAATGGGAACAACAGCATAAAAAAAAGTTTGGATATCAATTCTCATGGCCCCCTATCCCAGGTCCAAAATAAGCTCAACAAAAGGGAGTCTAAGTCGAGATCATGGTAACAGTATGAACAAAATGGAAGCCACGCTAGAATCCTAGTCAGTTGCAAGCACATGGAAACTCCGATCTCACTGCACAGCCAAATAAACCGATGAGCAGCTATCATACACTTTTAAACAGTACGGTATAAATAAACATAACATCAGCAGAATCTCGAAACTGTGACCGCTCATCAGGGCATGTATTCTTGGAATTCCAAAATGTATGTATTCATGTAAATTCATCATCAATTTTCAGATACTGAATCACCGAGCTATCTTTCTGTCATCAGCATGTTATCACAATGGAACTATCAATATTTGCAAAACGATACTGATAACCCATCATTCCTCCTATGGCTCACAACTTGGACAAGATCAAGCAAACGGTAAAGGCGATGCTAAAACACTGTGTTATCAGTTATGGTACGCGTCAAAAAAAAAAAATCATAGCCCCCCGGGGCATGTGTGCGCTATACTAAGGAACTAGAAGCGAGATCGCTGCCCAATTATGACAGATCCCACGACGGAACTGACGGACTAGGATGGGGCAGCGGGAGCAGCGCATTCGCGCAGCAAGGGCGTCATCAGATCCCGCGAGGCGGAGGAGGAGGGGTAGTAGATCTAGGTTGCGCGTTAGGTAGGTAGGTAGGGTACCTTTGAGGGCGAGGATTCTGGTGTTGGGGTTCATGAGCGCGGAGTCGGCGGTGATGGGCCTGCGGAGGGGCTGCATGGGCATGGCCATGTCGATGACGACGACGCTGTTCTGCGGCGAGGTCTCGCGGACGCAGATGTACTTGTCCGACTCCATGGTGACATGGGTGAAGGTGACGAACTGCGGCGCGATCCCCAGGCTCGTGAGCTGCAAGCAAATCACAGGCCATGTCGGTCACCGGAGATGGGATCTGAGAGATCTTCTTGGAGTTGGAGAGGATATGTATGACAGTATGTATTACTACCGTGAGGGCCTCGCGCATGGCGATGGGGGCGTTGGCCGCCGCCATCGCGATCCCACCCTCTTTCTGTCGCGGGGGGAGGGAGGAGGAAGCTCGGGAGTCGGATCGGATCTGAGGAGGAACCAACGGAACGGGGCAAAGGAGAGTAGTGCTCCGCTCTGCTCGGGCAATTTAGTAGTGGCCGTGGCCGTGGCCGTGGGTGTGCCTTTTGCTCCTTAGTCCTCCGGCATCTCTCTATTTCCTCCGCCTTCACTTACTTCACCTTCGTCTACGTCTACGACGGTACTTGCTCAAATAGCCAAATGCGTCGCCATAGCACAACAATATTTAAAGTTTGCGGAGAGTTAACGGAAAAATAATAATTAATAAAAAAAATCTAAATATTAAGTTAAACACAAATGATTAGTGCCAATTCTAGACTTCACCTCCCGATCGCACTCAAGGGAGGGATATAGATATCTCCTTCGCTCGTACGCACAAAAAAAAGTTTACCGATATTCCCGGTCGATCTGATATCCATGTGGATTTTGTGAAGGCTTCATTGAGCGACATAAGCTCACCGGATGATATGGTAGCAAGATGAAGAGAGAGAGAAATAGCTACCACGAACATGTTTTTTTTTTGGGTATTTTTATGCAGTTTTATAGGCACTTTTCATGCTATCAACCCTACAAGTGAGAAATGGGGATAGGTGTGATTTGTGGAAGATTTTTTTTTTCTTAGAATTTCTTATTAAAACAGTTTGGCATTCTGAGAGATTGAAACAGTTTTATAGGTATTTATTTTGTAAACTGTAACTCGATGATGAAAGGGAGAGTAGTGCTTATCTGCTTTTGATACAACCCCCGCGTAAGATGCGAGTATGAATGAGCTGGAAAGAAAGAAAAGAAACAAGATGCCACCGGGTACTACGTAGTTCGGTCGGTGGTGAAGAAGTTGGTTGCTCCCTCCTAATGGATGGATCCACAAGTTGCAGGTTTGTTTAGGCACGGTATGTTAAAGTGGATCGTGTTGTGCCGGTCTATGCCTGTGTCAGGTCTAACAAGTTGTTCGTTGCTTAGCAGGCCTAAATGGGTTGTATTGTACTAGGCCGGATACTATCATGTCGGAGCGGGCTGGCCCGCTGGAGCAAGGTCGTGATCTAAACACGATACGGTGTACCATATCATGTTGACACGATCTGTTTAGGTAAACGGATCTTGTGTTTGGCCAACAGTGAGGTGTGTCGGAGCTAGCCCGACTGGCTTGCATGGACCAAACCCGGCAGGTGGAACGAATAATACGGCCCAAGCATATGCCAGGAAGGAGGCCGGGCTTTTGGGCTGTAAATTTCTGCGTCGACCGACCATTTCCTTCACTCTTTTCTAACGCTGAATCTCGTTCCTCCTCTCATGTCAGCACTGTAGGTGCTTGCTGTTTGTCGTCGTGTTCGTCTTGGCAATGCATTGATCAACGAAGGAGAAGAAGCACATGTATGTTCCTTTTTTTTTTCAAAGACAAGAATACATACATACATACGAAGAAGATTACTGCATTTTATTGGGAGGCTGCAAACCAGCCCTGCACATTGGAGGTTGCTTGCTGATCTGATCGGGAAGCATCTTGGGAATGAGCAGCCGGAAACACGCACATCAGATCAGGAAGCATGCCTAGTCTGGTATTCACACTGATGAAACAGCTGGCTAGTATCCGTACAGTAATTGTATTGCACTGAATAGTAATGTATGCGCCCTGTTGATAACCTCGATAATTCGACACAATCGGCGATAATGTAAAATAATAAAGAAGTGGCTATCAATATGCTTACAACTGGTGCTCTTTTTTATGCTTTACTCACCCTATATTATTATCATTTACCTCGGTATTTGTGCTAAATTATGCTATTTGGTAACTAACCCTAACGAAATCTGAAGATATGTTGTATTTCATTTTTTTTTTCCTTGAGAAAATGGCTAAAAAGAGTCGATAAAGGGCTTCTTTTGGGAAAAAAAAATGTGCAAAAATAAACTTCATCAAATGATAAATTGGAGGTTACCATGACATCCGCCTCACTAAGCCAATCGAAATGCATATATTATTTGCTCAAATCGGAGGTCAGACACGAAAGCCGAAAGCTGTTAGAGCTCGGTCTGCTAGGAACTTGTGCCGCTCGGCGCTAGGCCAACACCAACTGGCTCTTTCGGCCCTGAGACACCTTTTTAGGCCCAAATTGCTTTGATCAGTCTATCTGATGCGTATGATACTTTATTGCTTTGATCAGTCCATTTGATATTGTGCTATTTTGTTGATTTCTGCAATCAACCTAATAGTTGCTAGATTGAAACATGTTATTTGGATTTAATCAACGGATCTATATCAAATAGTGCATAGCTTACTACGTTTAGATTTGCCTTATCATGCGATAGATGAACCAGTGAAAAAGGTAGTATTATCTGTAGGGTGAGAGCGACTTTAGCCTATTACCAATTCATAGTATACTTATTGATTTATGCGTAAGTGAACCTAGTCCAGGGGACAATATAGTTAGTCTTAGCAGAACCTTAGTGATTTCTATTCTTTCGTAATTTAGCTATTTAGATTAAATCTTTCATACAACGCTCTTGTTAGTAGTAATTGTCAGCCTTAGTTGTAATCCTAATTGTTCCCTGAGATCGATAACCCTGGATACTCAGGTGAAAAACTACAATCGATCTGTGAGCTCGAGGATATCATTGTATGCACATAGATCGTGTTGACACTTACCACAATAACGGAATTAAGGACGAAACCACAAACAAAAAATGGTTATATTGGCAAAATACATTATCCAACCTCAATGGCCTAAACAATAAGAGAACAAAATGTTTTAGAATTCTCAAGTAAAAAATAGTAAAATGACAAAAAAATATAGTTAGGTAAATAAATTAACTTTTAGTACTTACCTTATTTCAAGTTAATGTCCCACACTCCTTGCATCTGCAGTTACTCTTCAGTTTCTTTCCCCATCTTGTTTTCGAATATTTTCAGAATCACTATGGCCCCTGTACGATCCAGGTTAATAATGTCTGGCTACTATTTCCAGACTTCAGTTCAGAGTGAAGCTGTCTGCTACAGAGCTGTTGCTCAATTGTCTAGCTCGAAGCTAATTTACAGTTCAATTGAACGATTTTACATGCCATTAGTAAACAGCCCAACTCAATTCTTTTCCTACTTTTACCAAACTATCCCCCTTTTTTTTCTTAAAAAAAATATATAAAAATAATGATACATTTCCTATGGAGGGGTAAAAAACCAAACCCCTGCTTCTCATTGGGGAGGAGGGAGAGAGGGTGGAGGGGGAGAAGGGGAAGGGGAAGGGGAAGGCTTCGAGAGGATCCTTGTATAGAGTATCTGGTTCCAGACGTCTGGCACGCCGGGCAGGCACCAATGGATGCAGTCGGCGAAGTTGGCCGGGTCGGCCTTCTGCTTTGGCGTCAGCAGCTTACCCTGCCTGATGGAATAGACGGACGTGTGGGCATCCTTCCTGTAATCTGACATCCTTGTGATGTCGATCAGTGTGACCGGAACTTCCTTCATGGATTTCGCCACGTTTGCTACCAGGTCGTACACCCGCATGTCGTGGCTGAGGTCGAGGGGTTCAGTGTGGTTGAGCACCGGAAGTGTCTCCTTTGCGCATTTGATCCCGGTGGGGTTTCCCCATTTCTCCGGGCTGTTTCCAAGAGAGCATCACAGCGGAAATATGTCTATTAGTGGCGGGCGCATAAAGAAATGCAACTACTGTCATGCTAGTTTATGATTCAAAAGCAGGTATGATTAGTTCAACAGAAGGATAAATTGAAGCTGGCTTTATGCTGACATCATCTAGCCACAACCGCTTCAAAAATTGTTACCTTTTTCTTATATATATAAAAAATCAACTGCTACACGAGTACATCAAAATAAACAGAATTATACTGTAGTAGTCTGTTTTCTTCTTCTTCTTCCCCTGTGTGTGTGTAAAAACAGTCATTTTTTTAGCTTTTGATTTGTTGTTGCTTCGATGATGTGATGATTCGGGTAGGCAAGCTTCTTTCGATTGTAAATTCTAACCCGTTTTTTTTTTTACAAAGTTATGTGCTCTTGTTCCTCGTCCGTTTTTTGTGAGTGGAATTAATTCAACTAGAGGTGTTTGATTCTCTAAGTCGATTAAAACCGGTGGATTTGAATCTATGTTTGGACATTTTTTTAAAAAAAAATTGGTAATCAGGTGGATAACCCATAACGGGTTCACCACATTACTGTATTTTTTTAGTATAGAATTTCACTTTTTGTCTTTGTCTGCCTTCGTTTTTTGCTCAACCTATATGTTAGATTTTGAATCATGTGGTGGAATAAGAGTTATTAAAACTTTCAAGAACGATTACAGTGACTAAAATAAAAATTACATAAATAATTTACTGTAATTTATGTATAATAAAGTTGTAAAAATGAACTAAAATGTGATTATTTTAGGCTAAAATAAACAGTTGAATCTTGTATAGATAGACCCCAAAATAAAATCTCCCAACATTTCAAGAAAGCAGCATGATTTATAAGCAATTACAGTCGAATGATTTGCAAATCTATATTTGTACAAGGGGTGTGAAATAATTTCAACGTCCAACTCTCATGATCTCTGGGACATACCCATGTGAAAGGATGTGGAGTCAGATTAATATAACATTAGTATTGTTGACACCGACACTAACTTTACACAATACTACTTTTGCACAGGACATGAGGCACTCAGGACTCACATGATGCCTATATTTTAGTATCTTGTAGAAGCACTCGCTTCAACAATAAGGCGGTTCAAAAATGTCTTAGAAATGCACATGATTTGAAAAACTGATAGAGCTTAGCGACTACATACACCTGAGCACATCTGTGTTGTTTAATTAGGTTGTTTGTCACATATTAACAAAGCTACGATTTTATGAAACTTCATAAAGACCATAACGATTAAGATAAAAACCAAACAGCCTATATTTTTGCTGACATCCACATGGGAGATGTAACAGATGTCAAAAGTGCAGTGGGGGATTTTCTTCTTCTCCTTCTTCTTCTTTTCTGGAGGGTGTTGACAAGTCAAAACCCAGCATGCATGTTGCTTGTGATGCACAAGATGCCACACCATTCCACCTTTTTTTGTTGTTGTACCAAATGTTGCTTTTCTCTTCCCAATCCTAATTGTTAGCCGGGCCCACCTAGCAGTTTGTTGGGATCCTAAAGACTACACTATGGATGTTGATTTGCTGCATGTTCGCTTGCTTCAAAGCAATGATTTCGGATAGCATGTGAATCATACAAAACAACACACCAGAAATTTGGTGGAAGATTCCAAAATGAATTTTATTTTATTTTATTTTATTTTTGGGTACATTACCCTTTAGGATTTGCAACTTCTCAAGATCAGGTGCCATGAGGATGCGCACCATACCTTGTGATTGCACACAGTGGAGAGATTTCAAGTATCGGATCGGCACCATCTTCTAGTGGGAATTTGACTTGCCATGCTATGCTGACTGTTAAGACCCAGAGATTAGGCGAGAGTTTTGTTCCTCGTGGTCGTGGGTCATGAGCAAACCTAACGGTTAACAGCTGAGTTCCATTGACCACATCTTGTGGCGGGCAATGGCGTTGTGCCCTGCGGACTAGAAGAACCAGAGGAAGATGTATTGCTTCTCTAGAAAGCGATTTCGACTTAATTACAAGCAAATTGATCCTAGGTCCTCCTAAAGGAGCTTAATTGAAAGTTTAAGGAGCCGCCATTGCTTGCCCGAGAGAGAGAGAGAGAAATTAATTAGGAATGCAACTTTGATTGGATCACCTGATGTGAAGAGGAGAAATTGTCATGAAGAACACCGACGTCCTCGCCGGATCGATGTTCTCATCCAGCCAGTCCGACCACGTCTTGAGCACCCTGCCATACGCCTCAATCCTGGGCACCTCGTCGTGCTCCGGCCAATACCTTGAATTAGGCCTCCTGCAGGAATCCAAGAAAAAGGTGTCCAATCACATTTTAGCATACAGTAGCAATAGCTAATAGATAAGCTGGGGATTTTTTTTAATGTCAATGCAGCGGGCACTGACCGGACTTTCATGTCGGGGGTGTTCATCCACCAGATGTAGGTGTTGAAGATGAGGTAGTCGATGCCCCTCCAGTACTTTGCGTGGCCCTCGATCCTCTCGGGGCGGATGATCCGGTGCTCGATGCTGTGGATCTTGGGGTTGTCGGAGTTGGACTCGACGAGGAAGGGCGCCCAGTAGAATTCGAGCGTGGCGCGGTACTCCTTGGCGTGGAAGATGGTGAGGGAGCCCCTCTTGACCACCTTCTTCCTGCCCTTGGACAACACGGGCTGCACCAGGCACACCAGCGACTCCCACTGGTTCCGGTTCAGCGAGTCTCCCACGAACATGAGTCGCTTCCCCCGCATCCTCTCCATGAACCGCCGCGCATCGAACCTTCAATCAATTGAGTCAGATCGCTAAATCACCAAATAAAGATGCAAAACTTTAACAATTTCTTTTCTTGTTGCAGATCTAGCTACATACGTGGGTAGTGAGCAGTTGTTGGGCTGCCATTTCCAGTACTGCCATTTGTCGTCGGGGCGGCCGTTGGCCAGGCAGGTGACCTGCGCGGTGAGGAAGGTGCACTCTTTCTCTCTGTACACGGGGAGGGAGGTGTTGTCGAAGACCCAGTAGCCGCGGGAGAGCTCGCAGGTGGGCGGGGGCAGGGCGACGGGGGGCAGCCCCGAGACGTTGTAGAATTCGGCATCGGGGTAGAGGTAGTCGTCGACGGACAGCTCGGCGATGGTGCGGACGTCCTCACCGTACATGAAGATGGCGAGGAGGAAGAAGGCAGCGACGAGCGTGGTCACGGGGGAGCGGCGGCCCGCCGCGAGGAGGGAGCGCGCGTAGGAGGCGAGAGACTCGAGGCCCAGGGGGTGGGACGGCTTGCGCGCCTCGCCTGAGGGGGCGAGGGCGGCGGTGGAGGGAGTGCCCGGTGAGGCGGACGGGGGTGTCTGTGGCTTGGGCATGGCGGCGGCGGTGGCCGCCGGGCGACGCGCGCAGTGGTGGTGGCGTGTCGCTGCGGCTGTCGGTAATGCGGAGAAAATCGACTAGAGAGGAAGAAATGACGCTGATTTGTAGGGAGGTGTCCGTGTGGTGTGCCATGCGGTCAAGCGATTCATAATTCACAGCGATAATCAATTTTTGCTATCTTAAAAACTAGGGTCCATTCAAGACTTGACTACTTTCTCGGTCCAAAACAGCTAAATTTTAGTTTATTTGTAACTTTATTATTTATAAATTATAGTAATTTATTTATCGGGTTTGTTAATTTTTAGTTATCTGAAATTGTTTTATTCACCTTTAATTGCACAGTACTAAATCTAAAATTGTACTACTAAGTTATGTGCAATTTTAGCATAATTCTACTGTAATTTTTAGTTCTATTCATTTTTGTATTTGTATGGTTCACTTAGATTTACTTTACTTTAGATTTTTTTATTTGTAGGGCTCACCTACATTTACTTTTGTCTAGTTTTTTAAAAAAATTATCTCAACACAGAAAGTTATGATATCAATCGGATCAAAATTCTACGGCTAAGAAAAGTGATTGATGGATAAAAAATTTCAGACATCTAAAGCATAGACACCCCTTTATTTATATAATTTTTGTTATTGGTCACTGTAATTATTATTAAAAGTCTTAATAACTCATATTTACATCACATGATTAAGAATCTGATATATACTTTGAGATATTGAGCCAAAAAAAAAGATAAAAAATAAAATTTTATACCAACAAAATACGGCAATGTGATAAACCCGTTATGTTTCAAAAAAAAATCATAATAAATTTAGACTCAATTCATCATATGAATTCACCTATAATTGCACAGTACTAAATCTAAAATTATAGTACTAAGTTATGTGCAATTTTAGCACAGTTCCATTGTAAATTTTAGTTCTATTCATTTTTGTATTTGTATGGTTCACCTAGATTTACTTTTGTTTAGTTTAGATTTTTTTAAAAAAAATTATGGGGCTCACCTACATTTACTTCTGTCTAGTTTTAAAAAAATTATCTCAACACAGAAAGTTATGGTATCAATCAGATTAAAATTCTACGACTAAGAAAAGTGATCGATGGATAAAGAAATTTCAGTCATCTAAAGCATAAACACTCATTTATTTATATAATTTTTGTTCTTGGTCACTGTAATTATTATTAAAAGTCTTAATAACTCATATTTACATCACTGATATATACTTTGAGATATTGAGCCAAAAAAGATACAAAATAAAATTTTATACCAATAAAATACGGCAATGTGATGAACCCGTTATGTTTTGGAAAAAAAAATCACAATAAATTCAGACTCAATTCATCGTATGAATAGAAATGCAAATCTCGAAACATATCGGGCAGACAAAAACTTGACTATTTTGACAAAAGAAAAAAAAGTCGAATATTGTTTAGTAAATCTTTGAAAACTACCACTTTGATATTTGCCATCCCAATGTTTGAAATTTATTATTGATCTTTAGCTAGCCAGGATATATTTGGATTTCGGATGCCCGCAAGGCACCTCACTTTAACCAATATTTGCCGCTCCGTGTATTCCTATGTATTTTTTAATTTTTATTTTTCCTGACCAAAATTAACATGTAATGGCCCCCGGTCTTCTTCCCATTGCCTTCGCCTTCTTCCTCACTCTCTCTCTCTCTCGTGCTTGGCATACCGCGTCTTGAGGTTGGACTCGTCGTCGAGGTTGATTGTCTGGAACACCATATCCATATGGAACAGTACTAGTAATGTAGTGTATAACTAACGCTCGCCACTCTTTGTGTATTCCGGACTGCAACTCATGAATTCCTATCTTTGTGGTGGCAAATATCGAAGTGGTAATGTTTAGGGTGTCAAATAATTGATTTTCCCTATTTTATACTACATCAGATCTGAGATAAATTACTGCACCACACTGCAATGGAACTTACATGAACAACGATGCTAATCGTGTAAAAAAACCATGCTAATGGTAGTGCTAACTTTGCAAGAAGTAGCTAACCAATGCATACAAGTTAGGCAAATTAGGTGTGCTCCTCTGACAACACGCATAGAGGAACAATTTGCAAATTAGTGTAGCTAGAGGTGGTCAAAAGGTCGTGTTTTTTAGATAGGTCCAAAACACAAAACTATTGACGCGATTTAGAAACAACACGACCCACATTGTAGTTGGGTTGGGCCGGCAGAGTACGACCGGACGTGCCCCCGGTCCGCACGTACCACTCTGGTGGGTGTGCACCATCCTAAGTTCAGTGAAATTCACGCAGGGGGGTGCGGTGTTTGCATCGATACAGGGCAGGGCAGGAGAAATTCCATGCAAAAAATGTCAACGGAACAGTTTGCATGTCACATCAATATGATGTAAACCATTCGTGTCCCAATGGAAAAGCAGGCAGACCTTAGGAAGCCGCTGCTTCTGCTTCTGAAGCCAGCGATACGATTTACGACGGCCTTTTCTTTCTGCTGCTGCTGCTTCTGCTGTACTTGTTTGGTAACTAAGCTTCCCGGCAGTTGCAACATCTGCATGAATGAACAAAGCGCGCGTCCCCTTCCTTGTGCATAGACAATGGGACCATCTCTGTTAGTTTCCTGTCTCCTGTGATACATGCAGGGGATTGCTAGCTTCCATGTACTACATAATACCAAGTCCTTCAGTTTTATTTATTATCAAACCAAGTCATTTCCACGAAACAAACACATTTGAGTATTTGACCTCCCTCCCTCCCATACAGATACAACATCATGTCGATCAAATGTTTTCGGTCGTCCCAAATTACTCTGCGTCGATACTCGATCGTACGGTAACTGGCCGGGTAGCGTGTGTCTATTTATTTTATTAACTGTGATCAATTTATGTTTGTTTAATTTGCAGAGGACACAAGGACTCTGAATTTCATCTGTACGTATTGCTGCCCATCCTCCCAAGCCTCGAGGATGCACGTAATGTAATGTAATGTAATGTGTACTCTACTCTCATCCAATTAAAGATGCATGTTAGATCTATCTTTTCATGTTTCTGGCAAGAGAATTGATCATCAATTGGTAAATCGAACATCAACTAGGATTAAGTATGTGTGTGTGTGTGTGTGTGCATGTGGTGTTTGTGGCAAGCAATTGGTTGGTAAATGCGATCGGTAGGTGATTAGGACGTCGTCATATATTGCCATGGCAGCCGGCAGGTGATGTGAAAGAGATGCTTCATCTATATGTGTGAGAGCAGAGCAGGAGGAAGCTTAGCTAATCCGCTGAGAGAGCAGGTTGTTTGCAACTCATGTAAGCTAGCTTACAAATTAACTGAAAATATATTGTGTATGGAAATGGAACCAACCGAACCAATTCCAACCTTTTCTTTTCTGGTTGAGATCTCGCTTTCTTATTTATCACTACCGGCCGGCCGAGAAATCATTTACGGTGGGGATTAAAATCTCTATGTATTACTTTAATACATAATTAAAATATTATATATCTTCGTGGTCGTAACCCTTAAGTCTACGACCCCGTGATCGTAAGAATCATAAATCCTAAGTCTACGGGTCGTAAAAGTCGTAAGAACTCCAGAGGTTACTTACAAGGTCCTGTACCTGTTCCCCAGCCAGATAACTGCTCGTACAAGTAATGAACTGATATCTGGATTTTGCTCTAAGCATACTCCTTACCGTGTGATGAATGGAGCACAAGTCTTATAGGTACCCTGGTCGGGCAAGGTCCTGTACCTAGTCCCTGACCAGATAACTGCTCGTACAAGCAATGAACTGATATCTGGATTTTGCTCCAAGCACACTCTTTACCGTGTGACGAATGGAGCACATGTCATATTGGCTCCATACCACACAACGTTTCATGGTCCTAAGACACTAGCAACAAACTACTGTGCGGTTTATTGTTTCACAGACATCAACCGTTGGCTCACTCCGACCAGTCGCGACACTTCCAACAGACGCCTTTTCCGGGATTAACTGTCGCCACTTCATCAACTACTTAAGGAAGAATGCGAACGGCAGGAGGGGAGATCGAATGAGAAGCGGAATCCAATTCGGAAGATCAATAGACGATTGGATTTCATCTGAAGTATTAGTATAGCAAGCACTACGCTTAGTGTCATTATGATTAGTCCACTGTCTTGTCAAAGACACTCTTGTAAAGGATCCAGTTCATAGCAATAAAGTACACTTCCATCATCTCCCAAAAATTCTTTATCATTTTTTTCTATTTTATTTCGTAAGATTCACTTGTTTGCTTTTCAGAACTAGCTAGTCCATGCATGAGCAGAAGCATATCCCAGCCACCATTGCTGCCGGAGCCAGCAAGAAGCCGAGGAAGATCAAGGTCGTGGTGCCTGGTGTTGCCATTGAGGGCTGATGGTGTCCTGTCCTGCTTGCCGTTTCTGATAACAAATAAGATGTATTATCTGTTCTTGTCAGTTGAGTAATGTGAGGTTCATGAAATGTTTACTTAGCGATGTGATTTGTTGGGCAGCATGTAGTAGTTGTTGTGTACTTCTGAATCTATTTTATGCGGAGGAACATGTGCTTCGCAGAGATGGAGATATTTGTGTGAAGATATGTAATAAGATGGACGCTATGTCAGTTGGATTGTCAAAACTGTATCTTTACCTGTGCTAATCCTTTGTTTGCATGATAGTTGCTGTGGTGCTAAACTTGACTTCATAGTTCACAGTTAGCAACATTGAACTACAAAGATGTCCGAATTAGCATCTTAAATGATGCATGGAAAAATTGACAAAAATAGGAAAAAGTTGAAAGGGAAGTAGCATGAACTGAGCAAACGAGTATTCCACTCGCACTTAGGATAAAGCTACCACGAGAGGGAAAACATAACTAATAGAGCTAGGAGTATTAATTTAGTAGGATCCCTTTGACCTCTCATATGAGACGCCCCTATTCACCACAACATAGCTAGCTCTCCCGCAAAAGACGCTTACCAAACTTTCAATAGAATAAAACAGTTTTAGGGACATCGATAGTTTAAAAGAGATACTATTTTTTTCAACAGTAAAAGATGACTACCATGACAATGCAAGATACTCCATCAAGATGAGAAGCCACATATTTGCGGAAAATAAACTCACAGAAACAGCGACTTTTTGTTATACTGTCAATTCTTAAACCATACAGGCAACAGTTTGCCAACAGTGGCAACTGAACTTGTACAACTGAGATACCAAATATAAACATCATTTACACCACCCATCTAAGTTGCAGGCTTGCAGCACATGATAGTTCAAACAAAAGAAATGAGTCAAATCCCCCATCTACTGCAACATTGGCTAACACAAGCATTTAGATAACTTTGCAAGAGCTCATCTTCAAACATGACATTCTTCCAGCTTCAGACGCCAAGAATAATAGGAATCAGAATATCTAATAGGGATCAATGATAATCTCAAAGTAATGACAATGTTGTTGCTATGTGATTACTGGCTTCATTTCCCTTTTATGTCACCTCTAGGGCTGGCTAACCCATTCTTCTTGCCTCTATTTGTAGTTTGTAAATGAAGAATTCCTGCACTTTGGCCTTCTGGTACTGGTTCAGAGCATCTAGGTCTGCAATGTTCATATAAAAGATTTTTTTTGTTTAGCATCTCAGAATGGGCATCAATTATCGGCTTTTGGGTTGCAACCGCAGAGCACCCTTACCATCAGAAACGAATTAATCAGGTTTACCTTTTTAGAGTTTGAATGGGATCACCTGATTCTTCCATCACATCTCCACTACTAGCATGAATGTTTCCCTGGAGTAAACATGCATTAGACAGAAGGCTTAAAAAATGCTATGCATCCTCAAGAGATTGTACTTCATCCGCTTGATTTTGCTATTTGGCTGCTAATACGCTTCCATTGATGTTACTACTATTTTACCATGTGAATAACCGCAAAGCTTGTGTTCCAGAACCATCACTCTACAATGAGAATGGTCGTTGGCACTCAATGCATTTTGCTCATGAGGCAGTTATAATACCAATGGCCAACCTAGTAATGAGCAAAGCAACACTAATTACTAAAACTATCCATTCTGTATTCTGGTAAATCAAAACATGTTGCACAGGATGATGTATTCCCAACATCAAAAACATCTATCAATACATATGGCCCTTGAAGTAGGGTAGCAATTTACCACACCACACCAGACAAGATATGATTTTTCTGCATAAAGCACATGGAAAACAGTAACATTTTATGAGGAACAGCTGATTTTCCCTACATGCACAATTTAATGTATGCGTGCAGGCTCAAATGTGCACAGTTTTGTGTGAACAGGGCACAAAGATGAGCACAAGCAAAGCACAATCAATAGAAACCTAACAACATCTTGGAGTGACCAAATTCACCACTCGCCCTGCCTGAATCATCCCAGGGGGGAGCACTACATCTTTGTCCAGGAACTCGATGAACATCTACATTTCAATGCAAGCGGGAACAAATTTGTGAACCTGAACAAAACATATGATCTAAACACTCCTCCGTACTTTCTTATCATTATTTCCAACAGAGGGATGCTACATTTCCGTAAAAATGCAAGCTTTGTTCAGAGGAACCAATCAAATAGATAAACCTGATCTTGAGCTTGAGCTTTCACAGTCCACGGGCAAGCAGATTAAGCAGTATAGCGCATAAAGACAGCATCACAAAACACATGTAGAAAGTAAGAGTAGTGACCTGCAAGGTGGCCTCTTTCACTTTCTCCTTCTCCCTGCCCCTCTGCATCTTAGAGGCAAGGCCGGTCGTCCTCTTGCCCTTGTTGAGATCCTCTGGTTCAGAGACCTCCGAGGCCTTCTTGTCTCGGACCTTCCACACGGCGCCCTTGCGGACGAGCAGCTTAGCGGCCTTCCATCCGTCGGTGCTGGTGTCGACGACGGTGACCTCGGTTTCGGTGGACCTCTCGCCGTCCGCATCGGCGGCCCGCTCGGCCAGGCGGGGCTTCCTGGCCGTGGCCTTAGCCTTAGGATGCTTAGCCTTGGGAGGTGGCTCCAGGGCGACGGCGTGCTGCTGATTGGAGGAAGAGGACGGCGGCGGCGGCGGAGGTGGGCCGTAGAGGAGGTCGTCGATGTGGAGGTGGGATGGGAAGGAGAGGCCCCCCTTGGCGTGGAGGCGGTGCAGCCATGACGGCGTGCTCCTGCTGCTAGCAGCGGAGGCCGCCGCGGAGAGAACCGAGTGGCAGCACGGCATTGAGGAGGCTCCGTCAATCTCTCCGATGAATTCCAATTCCACCAATTCCAATGTGGAAGGGGAAAAAAATTCAATGAGAGAGGGCCAAAAACGGGGTCGTGGCTAGCCGGCGTAGCAGAGCAGAGCAGACCACCACAGGCCTCCTCCCTTCTCTAGCTCCCCCACCCCCACCCTCACCCTCACCCTCACCTCCTCGAGGTGGGCCGCTCAATCCAGTCCAGTGCTCTGTTCTCCAGTCCATTTGGGGTTTTAGGGAAGGGGAAAAGAAAAAAAAAACTAAAAAACGCTTTAGAGTTGGATGCAAAATCAACGGAATAGCAAATAGTTATTGGATTAACTTATTGGACTTATCAACCAAACATTCACTCACCTCCTATCCTTATCCACACAAACCTTCTCACTTCATCCTTCTTCTTCACACACTATTCTTCACACACTCGTATCTCTCTCCCCCATTCACCAGAGTTTCCCCTCCATTCTTCGGCAAGACACCACGAGTGAAGCTTGCTACATCCAATGGATGCACACAGCTATAGCAACCAAAAGTCCAAGGCATGCTAGCGACGAGTAGAAAGTGGTTCAGCACGGCCACAGGCTTATGCATCGTCAGCGGTGTCGGACCCCAAATTTCAAAAATTAGAATCCTCTGTGTTCACAACACTAGTTCCTAGATCAATAGCTAGTGCCCATATTTACATCATTGGATATCAAACACATATCATGAAAACGAAAAGCTATTACATAATAATAAACAAAGCGTAAATATATCTTATGGTGTTTGTCTTTTAGAATGGCTAATCAGACCAAATATATGTAAAGAATCACCAGCGGAAGCAGAATAACAATATAACACGTGGAACCCACACGATATACCCACAGGCAATCGACTGGGGCTGGCGACCTAGTTCTTGGCCTTTTTGATCTTCAGTCTTCATCAATACTCCTAATTATCCATGTAGCATTCTTTTATGCCTACTGACTAAAAGAATGTAAATAGCGAGTATGAGTATACAACCGTACTCGCTACTCATACTCGCGAGCCAACACATAATGCAATTATTATATATGCAAGGCTAATCAATGGAGGTTTATAGTTCTTTTAGTTGTACAAAGCCAATTTTGAAGTAGATTAGGTAGTAGCAACTCCTGAGACTTAGCATTTTTAACCATCACATGTTTTATAAACCGAGTTTTTATTTGTAAAGTACTACTGGAGGTCCAACCTCATATACGCTCTTTCTCAGGTCACATTCTGTACTTACTACTGATCCCCGACCATGCCTTCTCAAATCCCTGTTTTTCAATCCACCTTTTCATTCCATCAACAAATTATTTTATAAAATAAAATCTAGATCAATCAAGTTCTCAACACCGCTCTTGACCGTGAGTACAACTATCTAGATAGTTTTCTTACTATGCAGAGTTTGTACACTTTACCCACAAGAGACCATCAACTTATAATGTCCTTTTAACACACTTCAATAGGTGTGCGACTAAGATGATTGTCACAAGGCCTTTACAATGCCCTACCTCAACACAACCCCACGCTACTAGGTATCACCTCATTGGGCCGTGCTCATGCGTGGGGCTCCATTTGCGTCGTGCGAATTGATGACTCCCTTACCCTTAGCACACTCCACACACCCACCAATAGTGAAGTTATGAGGCGGCGTACAAATTAGTTGGACAGGTCGTACCCATTATAGACTTGTGGTTGTACTATTTTTACATGAGAGGTCATCACAAGATTCGGCCCTTAATTGACTCGGGCGGTACATCCACGTACCTACTTTCTCTCGTGCACCAGCACCAGCCATTCTTTCCAGCCACCCAAGGCGAAATCTGTTTTTGGGTTTTCCTTTGTTTTTAAAATTACCTTTAGTCCAACATACCAGCCAGACTACAGCCTCGACTGCCCAATTTTATTTTCAAAAGGTTAAGTGATGTCGGGCAATTTACCGCTCGAATGACAATGTATCTAAGCAAGACTAAGCATGACACTTAGATACAGACTTATTAACTACTATGTAAACCATTAATTCTAGGGTGACAAGGATAGTATTCAATTTCAAGGTTTGGAAGTTTATACACAATTATTATTAAGGTATTAACTATAAACTAGACCAATATAGTGATATAAACCATAGCAATGCAATTTCATAATTTAAAACAATATAATTTCAAAAAATAGGTGCAACATGATCAAAGTATTGACTCGCCTTTACTTAATATTCTGACAGTTGCCTCGCCCAAGGTTTTGATAACCTTGGTCCTATTCTGATAATCATTCTGCTCACTGTTATGATAATTTTGGTCTTGGCCTCGTTCTTGTTGGGATTGTTGTTCCATCATAGCTTCGTATTCTAATTACGCAGAATATGATTAAATCCAAAAATGTCTAAAAGTTAACCAAATGAAATCCAATAAAAATATATTCAAACCAAATGAAATACTTCAAATGAAAGTAAACAAACCTAAGTGTGTTTGAAGAAGGAAAACATTTCAAATAAAACTAAACATAACTATCGGCATCTTGGAAGGAGGGAGTACTCTAGATGAGACCAAAACATACTAATTCGGAGTTGATGAAGGAAATACTTCAGACGAAGTATAACCAAAGAAGTTGATGAATGAAATACTTCAGATGAAATGAAGTACATCCTGTGATAGTTGGAATGAAGCAAATACTTCATAACAAAGTAGATAAATCCAAGCTCTATTCATTTGGCCTAGTGGTGATGTAATATCACCGTTTAGCATTAGAGAATTAATTGAAATGAGAAAGGTATTTAACAGGAATTAAAAAGAAATTTTTTTTAATTTTTAGAGGAGTTATAATCTTGGGCTTTCGGCCCAGGGAACCAGCCCAAGTGAGGGGGCAGCCAACCCTAGCCTCCTCCCTCCCCTTGCGCCCGTCCCCTCTATTCCCGTGGCTACAGCCGCTAGCACCAGACCCTCCTGCGCCTCCCCTTGCAATCTTTCGCCACCTCTGCTTTGGTTGTTGCCTCCCTTCAAACTAGCACCTACTAGATAATTCTTGCTACCTATTTTGTATGGGTGTGTGTGATTGAATAGTAGAAGAGCAAGGGAAGAAGGGAAGAGAGGGAAGGGAAAGAGGAAGAAGGAAGAAAGAGAGGAGGTTCTTGTGGGGAATTCATCGGGTTTCAGCGAGTTATTCATGGGTGTTTTTATTTTTCCATGATTTAGAGTAATTCTTGTATATACGTTTGATTTCAGGTAGCAGATCGAGTTTAGACAGATTGTAGTGTGTTGTAGATTTGAACCATGTAATGACAAAATTTTGTTTGGTCACCAACTAGAGATTTGTGGGTAATATCTGTAGCTCTCTATAGAGTCTTTGATCATATTATTTGTATGTATAAATCTACAAATATTATTTTTTATTACTGCTGTCCAGAGGTTCTGTTAGGAATCTGGCAGACTATAGTGATCAGTTTATTAAAAATAGTTAAATCTTAATTAGAGAATTCAACCAACAATACTTTTGTAGCTAGTTCTTTAAGCTTTCCAAGGAGCCTAAGAACGTATTTTTGGATAAACTGAACAAAAGTTATGATTATTTTAATCCTGCTATCCAGAATGTCGGTCAGAATTTGACAATAGTAGTAATATGGATATTAAAAATAGTTAATGACCAAATTAGCGAATAAGACCAACTTGATTGTTGTAGATAATTCTTTAAGATTTTCATAAAGTTCAAGAGGGCAATTTTTTTTGGATAATCGGAGAGGTATATATGATTTTTGTAAAGTGACTGTTCTGTTTGGGACATAACAGTGTTCAGGGGAGAACAACGTTTGGGTTGCGATTAGGAGCGATGCTATATGTGTATTTAATTTGTATAAGTTGTTTGCCTTGGATTTATCTCCTTAGAATGTTTATCAAATGCTTAGGTGGTGGTGTGAACCCGGGGGAAGTGCTCTCTTCCCATCGTTAAACTTCACACGGTTGAGGCGAGTGCAATTATAGTCATATTGGATGTTTACTTGTTTAAATTGGGTACATGAATATGATGTGGTTAATCTTCAGAGATATGAGTACTTTTCGTTATTTAAATACTCCCCGTTAATTATCGATATAAATCGCAAAGTATGCAAGTATTCCTTTCTTTCCATTATACCCATTTCAAGTATTCATATTTCACCCACGGGAGTGGGTATTGAGATCCCCATATTTTCAATATGGGCAATGAGATCCCTGTATGAAAGATTCTTCATACGAGCAATGGATCCCCGCATTTTGAGATTGCGGGCATGAGTGAACACTGATGGGTGTTACACTCGGCTATACCGTATACGCAAAAGAGAAGTGAAGTCATATGCATTTGCATCACATTCATAGTATGTTCATATGTATGTGATGATTTGAGAATGATATGTATCTGATTCAATGTTTCTTATGTTGTTCTTTTGTACTTGTTGGGTCTTGAACTCACTCTTGCTAATTTTGTTTTTAGGTGATCGTTGAGGACGACATGCAACACGAGGGAGCGGTTCACATGAATAAATCCATTTTATCATACATTTCATCACTTAACTAATATTTATGTTGCTTTTCTTAAGTTGAAGACTTTTAAATGTAATAGTTGGATTTATGGTACTTTTATTATTCGTCTTTAAAGTTTATTAATGCTAGTTGATGATTTAAACTATCTGGACCAATTCATGACAATGATATACTTGAATGAAGTGTTATAATTGGTATTCTTCTGACTAGATCCTTGCTGAAAACTTATGCTAGTTATATTATTAGAACTGTTTTGTGAAATGAAATTGATGGATGTGATAACGGCATACTTTTATAGAATTTTAGATTCAGACATTTATATGAAGGTACCTGAATGTATCTTTGTCCCCAACCAAGACAGAGCAAATAGAAATATGTACAGTGTGAAACTCAGAAAGTCACTATATGGACTTAAGTAATCAGACAGGATGTGGTATAATCACTTGAGCGACTTTCTATGCAAGAAAGGCTACACGAATAATGAGAATTGTCCCTGTATGTTTATACGATGATCTCAGGATAGATTTTGTATAATCTCAGTGTATGAAGATGATCTAAATATCATCGGAACCTTGAAAGATATTAAGAAAGCAAACTCTTACCTGGTGCTGGAGTTCGAAATGAAAGATTTGGGTAAAACTAAATATTGCCTAGGCTTGCAGCTTGAGCACACCCCTTAAGGGATATTAGTGCATCAGTCAACCTACACTCAAAAGGTGTTAAAAATGTTCAGTTTTGAAAAGGCATACCCTTCGAAAGTGCCGATGGTCGGAAATCTTTGCAGCAAGATAAGAATCCGTAAAGACCTAGAGAAGAGGAGGAGGAAGTTCTGGGACCGAAATTTCAGTACTTAAGTGCAATAGGATCACTCATGTATTTAGCAAACTATACTAGACCAGATATTGTATTTACCGGGAACCTATTAGTAAGGTATAGTGCAGAACTTACCAAAAGGCATTAGCAGAGAATAAATGATATCTTCCGACACCTCCAAAGAAGCAAAGACATTGGCCTATTCTATAGAAAGAACCAAGACCTAACTATGAATAACTATGCAGATGCCGGGTACCTGTCGGACCCGCATACAGCCAAGTCGCAAACAGACTATGTATTTATATGTAGTGGAACTGTAATTTCATGGAAATCGTCTAAGCAAAATCTTGTATCAACTTTGGTAAACTACTCGTAAATCATAGTACTATACGAGGCATCACAAGAATGTATTTGGCTTCAGCGGATAATTTACCACATCCAACAGTCGTGTGGATTGAATACCACACAAACCACCACTATTATCTATGAAGATAATTAGCTTGTGTTGTACAAGTGTAGATGGGTTATGTGAAGAGTCATCTCACAAAAGCATATCAACTCCAAGTTCTCCTATGCTCTTGAATTGCTAAAGGTGGACGAAATTAAAATACTGCATATTAAGTTATATGAAAATCTAGCAGATTTATTCACTAAGTCATTTCCAGCATCTAATTTTGAAAGATGCATATGTGGAATTGGAATGCTGAGACTTAGAGAATTGTAGAATTCAGAGGGAGAATCTTCACGAAATCATTATTGAAATTTGATCACAAAGATCGAGTACCCAAAGAATAAATCCTGGATATTAAATAAAATTTGATGGATTGTACTCTTGTTCTCTTGACGAGTTTTTCTGAAGTTTCCCGGCAAAGATTTATAACGAGACAATTCGTGCAACGCAGCAGAACATGTATCATGTACTCTTTCTCTAAAATTTTCTCACTTAATTTTTATAGAGTTTTGACGAGGTATAAATATGTGAAGATAGGTGCTCAAAAGGGAATGTTTGGAAACCATGGACTTGGTCCACGAGTCGGTCCATGGGTGGACACCTCCACCAAAAGCTTAATAGGATTTGTAGTCTATAAATAGGATGTGTCAATAATTGTAAAATGTTGATTGTTTGATAAAGAAATAAAAAAGTAAGAATACTCCTACATCTTTATCACTATGTATTTAATTTATTATTTATTATTATATTATTATGTACAATTATACATAGCCTCGCCTGCGACGACGGTTCCTCAGCTATATCCAATTCCATCTGCCTCCTGGAGACTCACCACTCACCGCTACTACTCATCGGCCGCATCCCTCCCTCCCTCCCCACCATGGCGGCCTTGTCCACCTCCACCTCCACCTCACCTGCTGCTGCTGTTTTCCTCCGCCTTCCCTCCCCACTCCTTCTTCCCGCCCCCGCCTCCCTCTTCTCCACCCTTCGCTGCTTCCCTCCCCGCCGCGGTGCATCCCGCGCCCTCGCCCTCGCCGCCTTCAAGAAGCTCTCCGAGGCGTCCCCCGTCCTCATCCCGCAGGAACACACCCAGCCCTTACCCGACGACGAGGATGCCCTGCCCCCCAAGCCTGGGGTCTACGGCGTCTACGACCCCAACGGGGAGCTGCAGTTCCTAGGGATTTCGCGCAACGTCAGGGCCAGCGTCGAGGGCCACCGCAGGAAGGTGCCCGCCGACCTATGCGCCTCCGTTAAGGTATACCTATCTATCTATTGTTCTATACGCATCATCCATCCGATTTGGATTTGGATTTGGATTTGGGTTACACTCCTGTTGGACTAGATTAGCAGCCATTTGGCTGGCCTCTACTCGGATACAATTCCCTCGCTGATTACCTCCGGAGCATTAGCTGTTTTTCCCCAGCTTATTCTGGGATTATCAATCTAATGCCAACGGTTTCATCTTGGACTTGAACAGTGCAGAGGGGCTCATGATTCCTGATATTGCTTGCTTACCTCTAATGATTCACGCTACGGGTTACTAAAAGACCATGATTTCTTGTCAATTGCTTTACCTTACGCTTGTTCTAGGCTAACACCTACTCCCCATTGCCCCCATGTTAATTACTTCTGTGAATCCTTGTCCTACCTCTCCTAGAGCATTACTATACACACTAGTGATTCTGTATAAACTCTTTGTACAACAATGCGCAAACTTCATTATATTGCTATTGCGTTACTAGTATGATCAATTGATCACTTGCCCCCAACGATATCTGACAAAAATATCTCAACAGGGCATAGTTGCCCATTTGGCTGGCCTCTCCTCGCATGCAATTCTCTCGCTTCTAACGAGGAGGAGCACTAGCTGCAGTTTTCAACTAATTCTGGGATTTGCGGGCTCATGCGAAAGTTTCATCTTGAGCCGGGTAGTGCAGAGGGGCTCACGAATCCTATATCCTTCCTTACCTCTAGTGTTTCATGCTAAGGCTTACTAAAACATCGTGATTTCTTCTCAATTTCTTTAGCTTAGGATTGTTCTACACGATTCCATGCTCCCTTGCCCCTCATTTTAATTACTTCTGCGGACAATCCTGATGTAGAGACACGAACTTACTCATCCGGATCCTCTGCGTATTCTGAACTAGTCCCATGATCAGTAGCTATTTCACACAGTGACAACATCGATGAAAATCATATCCATACAACGAAATAGGTAAGAAATAAATAAATTATTATTAAATAGTAGCAGCGAACCTTATAGTCAAAGTTTATATAGTTTGCCACGTAGGGTTTAAAAGACAAACAGAACTCTTGCAACGGAAATAAGATAACATATGGTCTGTGTATTCTGAACTAGTCCCATGATCAGTAGCTATTTCACATAGTGACAACATCGATGAAAATCATATCCATACAACGAAATAGGTAAGAAATAAATAATTTATTATTAAATAGTAGCAGCGAACCTTATAGTCAAAGTTTATATAGTTTGCCACGTAGGGTTTAAAAGACAAACAAAACTCTTGCAACGGAAATAAGATAACATCTGGTAGCCATCCGACATGCCAATAGGTAATTGAGTGGGGAGCACATCCTAGTTCGCATAGTCTTCAAAATACTGTAGAATTTCTGGATTCCCAGATTTTTCCTCAGCAACTGATCAACAATGACATAAAGCCGCGAGTATATAAAGTACTCATCAAGTCGTAGGGAATAGTATACAATTAATATTCATGCAAGGCTTTAATAAGGAATAATTGTATGATTATTTTGCATAAAGTAATATTGACAGTAAATACAGTAAATACAATAAATAGATTAAAAAACATAGTTGAAAATATTATGTAAATAAAGTAAACAATTGATTTGAAACAACCAGTAAATTACTTGTTCACTTCCCAACCAACAACCAGTGAACTACCCGTTCACTTCCCATCCATTCCACCATCCAAACATTTTATGAAAACTCTATACCTCGTGTGAAATCCCCGGGCATTGTTCATAACCGGGGGACACGGCTGTTCGAACAGTTTTAATACCCTGCAGGGGTTGTACAACTTGACCACAAGAGATAATCAACTTATAATGTCGATCATGACACGCTTCCGTTGGCATGCGACTAAGTGATTATCACAAGGCTTTTACAAAGTTCTGTTTTAACTCAGTTCTATCCACTAAGGTTTCACTACCGAAGGGTTACATCCACCATAGTCGAGGCTCCCTCTTGTGCCATGTGAATCTACCTGTAAATCCCGGAACTCACTCCACACATGATAGAACCAAATCAAGACATTGCTAATTAATTGGCCAGGTCCGCCCCATACTGGACATGTATCCACTAAGGTTTCACTACCGAAGGGTTACATCCACCATAGTCGAGGCTCCCTCTTGTGCCATGTGAATCTACCTGTAAATCCCGGAACTCACACTATACATGACAGAACCAAATCAAGACATTGCTAATTAATTAGCCAGGTCCGCCCCATACTGGACATGTGGTTGTACGATTAAGGCCCGGATTAATGGTGCAAAAAATTAGGTCCTTAGTGATTACTCAGACGAGTCCACCTCATCCAAAATGTGCTACCTGCACCCCCTTTACTGCACGGTCATTCGCCTGAGTATGAAACCATTTTGTTCAACTAGACCCAATGGCACCCCCTGCCACGGCACAATAATTTTTACAACAGTGGCATCGCACCACAATTCCATATATCATTAAGTCAAGTTATCATGATTAATCTTGTGAATAAGTGCCCATTGTATAACTAAGCATGACTAAGTATACTATGTCACCCATGTTGGTATTACAATTATGTCCAACTAATAACAACCCAACCTATGGTGTCAAAGGATACACAACATTAACAATATTCACGGTGACATAATCTCAATTAGGTAATTAGCTACTCCCGAAAACAATTGATATAAAACTAGCATGCATGTTGATTCTATACGCGCAAAACGAGATGAATAAATAGTTATAAATCCAAATAAAATCCAAAAAATTTATAAAATAGGCACCAAAAGAAAGATTAAGAATTTAGATGAATTTAGGAACAAGAATTGACGGAATCAGAGTTCGTATGAAGGAGAACGAGCATCCGGAAGTTTGACGGAATAGAAAATTGCTGAAAATTGAGGAGGGAATATTCCCTTTCAGAATTAAAGGATTAAATCAACTAGCTAACAAATGGGGTCCACTTGCTAGTGAGAGGGGATAAATAGAGGAGGATGATAGATAGGGTCCACCTGTCAACGAGAAAGAGAAGAACAACGAGAAAGAGAAGAACAGAGGGGAAGGAAAAACAAAGGAGGTGAGGCGGCGCTCGGCTGCCGACGGTGAGCGGTGGCGGCTAGGGATGGGCGAAATGGGGCCCTGGGTTCTTGGGGACGCGAGGGGAGGTTGCGGTGCGGTAAATGGCGCATGGCGGCAAGGCGAGCAGAGAGGCGTGCGACGGCACAACGTGGGCTCGGGGAGCAGCCAGGCCGCTCGGGGAGGCCGAAGGGAGTCCGTGGATGTGGGGTGACGGCGGCCGGCGGTGGAAATGGGGCGGCAGCGACGACGACTTGCTCCAGTGAGGGTGCGGCCGAAAGGAGGTAGGGCATAGATTAAGGGGAAGAAGGAGGTGCTACTGGTTCAAGGAATCAAGACGGAGCTCACCGAGGAAGACGAATTTGGCGGTGGCGGCGGCTTGGCCGAAGGGGAAGAAGGTGGCCCGACTCCGACGAACCACTGCAGAAAAAGCGAAATTAAAAGAGGGGAATTGTTCCTCGGCCTCAGGAACATGACGTGACACGCACGAACATTCAAGGGGCTCACCGGATCGGCGGGAACGCGATAAGAGGTGGCGGCCGGACTTCGGGAAGTAGGTGGTGGCGCGGTGCGTTCTGGTCGAACGGCGGCGAGGTAGGGGATGGTGCTAGGGGCAAAATGAAGAGGGGGCAAGGGGAGATGCATGCAGCGCGGATGTCGCGGCGGTTGGCTCGACATTGACTGGGCTGATGGGAAACAATAGTACGTTAAGGCGTGGTGATGAGGGGCATTGATGGCAGCAGCAATGACAAGCATGAATGCGCTGTGATGGTGGCAGTGATGACGCGGGCGCGATGGCGACACAAATGGCGTGAGCGGCACGATGCGGGCGGCGGGAGCGCGCACAGCGCAGCCTGGGCGCATGGCGTAGGCGACGCTAGGGGTGGTCGGGTGCGGTGCAGCGCAGCGTGGCGAAGCAGAGCGAGGGTAGGGGAGGCCGGCTCGGGTGGATGAAGGAAAAAGAAAGAAAGAAAGAAAGAAAGAAGAAAGGAGGAAAAAGAAATGGGTCAAAAGGAAAAGAACAGGCCTTCCGCCAAAAGAAAAAGAGAAAAATTCAAATTCAAATTCGAAATTGAATTTGAATTTTGAGTGAGGTTCCAAAAAGAAAAGATAATTGAGAATAAATTCGAGATTGAGATTTTTGGGATTTGAGAATTGAGTTGGGAGATTAGATTTGAGAAATGAGATGGGAGATTTGAATTTCGGATTTGATTTAATTATCAAAGACATGAGCAATAACTTCAAATAAAATCCAAACGTTAAAATAATTAATTTAATTTAAATTTTACAACAAAGGAAAGAAATTTTGGGAAAACAGAAAAGAAATAAATTAAATTGAGCTCCAAGAAATAACAAAAGAACCAGGAGAAACCCAAGAAAATCAAATAACCCAGTTTTGAATTTAATTGAAGTTTGATTTATTCAACTTAAAATGTTTTAATTTTTGTAATTTCAAATGAAGCTTTAAACAATTCAATAAAATTCAACTGATTCCTTTTATTTTGAAAATTTCGAAAAGATACGAAATTTAGGATGTTACACCCGTCCTGGGGCCTTACTATAATGATTCTGCACTAACTCTCTTAATATAGTAATGTGCTAATTTCATTGCTTTGCTGTTACATTTACTAGTACGATCACTAGCCCCCGACGACATCTGCACAAGATAAATATTTCAACAGGACATAATTATCTGTTTTCTCATTTCGAGCGTACTACTTGAAGATCTGACCGCACTGGTTTCTACAGGTTGCAGTAGCAGATGAGGAGACACCGGATCGAACTGTCCTGACCAATGCCTGGAAATCATGGATGGAGGAACATATAACAGCCACTGGCAAGGCACCACCAGGGAATGTTGCTGGAAACTACACCTGGGTTGGACCTCCGCAGAGGCCTCCAGACTTGCGGTTGACTCCTGGACGCCATGTTCAGCTTACCATCCCACTAGAACAGCTGATAGATCACTTGGTGAAGGAGAACAAAGTGGTGGCCTTCATCAAAGGATCGAGGAGCGCTCCCCAGTGTGGGTTCTCACAAAGGGTGGTGGGGATCTTGGAAGCACATGGAGTGGATTTTGAAACCGTTGATGTTCTTGATGAGGAGCACAACCATGGGTTGAGAGAGACCCTAAAGACGTACAGTAATTGGCCAACATTCCCACAGGTTTTTGTTGGAGGGGAGCTTGTGGGAGGCTGTGATATTATTTCATCCATGGCTGAAAAGGGGGAGCTAGCTGCCCTTCTTAAGAAATAACATTCTCACCTTGCAATTTAAGTAATATCTTGAACCACTTTTACCTGGTGCAAATTGCATGCTTGTCTCCTGCCATTATCATCCATTTCTACAATGATACTTAGCTTATTTCAAGGCACGTAGTCTTGGCTCAGAAACACGCCACTTTGATTCAGATGAGGCAGTGCTGTACAGTGACACATGTGGTTATTTCTGAGAGGAGGGTTAGCAAAGGCAGAGGGTTGTTAGTTTTTTTATGGCTGTTTCGGATCTTGCTGATGAATAAATTGTAGCTTCATGAGAAAGTGTATGCTGCATACAGATACAGTGATGCGATTCAATGCAAAATTGGTTTGTAGAGAATTACTTTTTAGTAGATGAGCTGAATTTATGAGATTAAACTCATTTCTAAGTAAAATCGTGGTTAATACTTATCACTCAACATGTTATTGTAGCTTCGCGATGTAAACCATCGATAGCAGAAATATTTTCCTGTTGCCTCAGTAAGTCCTTGATTTTCTTCTTTCAAATGGAAAGGAAAAAAAAAGTTAACACTTTCAGATTTTTAGTTTAATTCTTTCTCCTTATTATGCTCAAGAGGGTTCACAAGGTTACCAAAGTGCTTAGATTGTTGGATTGGTTTATTCAAGAGTCAAGAGTGCAACCCTTATGGATTTCAGGAATCCATTTGATTTTCTGTTGATGAACTTTACTATTGAGAAAAAAGAAGTAACAAAAAGGAAGTAGCAAGCTTTTCTGTACCGATACGTTGGTTCAGGTTGCATGCATGATTGATTGTATAACGCTATGAGGTCTAACATAGCAGGTAAGGAGCTCTCCTAGCTCAACACTTGATGCAGGTTATCTTTACAGTGAGGGGCAGATTTGTCGCTGAAATCTTTAGGAAATTGTCTACTGAATGCAAGAAATCTTGCAAGCAGGTCTTATTCCATTTATTCCAGGAATCTAGGTAAGCAACGACTTAACGTATTTCCTCTTGATTCAGTTTTGAGCACTGTTTGAACTTAAATATGAATTGGTTCTTATCTGTTGCCATTTCATAAAGCTGCAGCTTATGGATATGCATTCCTTTCTTCCGTTTGAGTGATTTTTGCAGCAGAAGCCATCTCACATTTGGTGCGGTTGAAGAGTTAAGAGTTGGTGGGATCTATGGTCATCCATACGCACCAGGAAACTTATAATGTCATGTTACAGCAGATCGGCAAGGCATGCGTGAGGGGAAGAAGACTAGCAGTCTTTACTGAATGCCTCCTTTTGTGCCTTTGCACTTTTCAGAGTCTTATCAGATTTGGGGCCTTTGCGCTTTCAGAGATCCTGGTGCTCGTAAGTATTTTCTTCTGAAACATTTCGCATGAATTTGGGACTTTCGGTTCTTTTATTTATGGCTCTGGTGATGCTTAGGTTTATCATATCTTTGTGCAATTTTTTCGAGACTCGTACCTTTCTGAATCTTGAGAAACATTTACATCATGTGATGATATGTCCCAAGATATAAACAAAGATTTTAAATCCTATGTAGCTATAGTATTACTTCGATTGTTCCCTTTTCCTCTGCAACATACTTACTATACATCTAGTTTATTTTCTCCGAGAGCTGCTAGGTTAAGGATACCTGGGACAGGTAATCTTAACTACACATTGCTCAAAACTAAATTTACACACTGTTCCATTGATTGTTTTCTTACCTACTTGTATCTGTTGTACTTTTTGCTTTCCTGGCCTCAACAGAAACCCCCCCTTAAAAAACATTTTGTGTGTACGGCTGACTGATTAGATGAATCTGTCGATCTGGATGGAACAGCCAATGGCGTTCATAAGGGAGCAAGAATATGTTCCTGTTCAATCCAAGGTTGGATCGACTCGGATCCTTTCTTGTGCTTACACACACGCGTACGTCCTTTTTTCTCTTCCACCTTTTCATTGTATCCACTATTAGGATATATATAGAGGAGCTGGTCAATGAAATCATCTTGTTTTTTCCCCCATAAAAAACGGCAAAATCCTCCAGAAAGACAAATTCTTAGGATGATCTTGATCTTAATGTTACTTCTTACGATCGTGTCCAATGTTGAGTGCACCATCATCCTCTAACCGTTCATTACTAGCTAGTTCCGGACTTGTTCGGATATAGTTTGTTAGGTATGATCATATTGATGTTCAGCTTTCGATCCATCCAAGAGGCTTCAATTCCCCATCCCACCCATCTGTAAATAGAGCTAGTAGTTCTTTTCTTTTGCGATGGAATAGAGCTAGTAGTTGTGCTATTAATTATTTACGTGCTTGTTTCTTTAAGATCAAGTCATGCATCCAAGTGAAATATAGTATATGGTTGGTATTACATGCGTGCATGTGTTGCTTATTGGGAATTATCTTTCCATCTTTTATAATTAATAGCTAGCTAGCTAGCATTTACTTTTTCGAGTGAGACCTGATACTGGAAGAGAACTCAAAAGTGTTAGCTGCATCTGTATGATAGCAACAAACTTGTGAGTTAGCTTGCCTTTTTTTAATTAGTTGACAACATGCATGTGTTGTTTACGAACAGGTTAAGCGGGCAGATGTAATCTTGGAGATGACTACGCACGCAATGCAAATCTAGATAATGATGGCATTTGTAGAGACAATCTTGTTCCAGATACCAAAAGAATCGGGATCTCTCTCTAACATATATGAGTTTTTATTTTTTATTTTTTGGAAGTATTCACTGTTTGATCAGTGGTATATTAGGAGGGTTACGTTGTTTAGGAACATTACAAAAGAATCAAGTTTGCTTTTCTAGCCTGCCTCGTGCTCCGCTGAATCAAGAATGCCGGCGGCCGGTGGGGAAAAAAAGAATGTTGATCTGCTCTGATCCGGCGATAGATCAGCTGGCCTAATCAATTCGTTCGTTCCTGTAGAAGAGTCAAATTCGATCAACTGTAAAATGTAAACATTGATCTATTGGTAGGTTTCTCAATTGGGCACCACTTTGGTTGCCAATTCCTAGCCGGCGTCATGACATGCAGGCATGTTGGTGCAGAGTGCAGTGTACAGTACAGGGCTCGTGCAACATATTAGTACGCTAGCTGTAAGCAATTAAGCTCGGAACACGCCAGCCTGTAGCTAATTAAGGCTGCACAGGGAAAAGGAAAAGAAAATAGTACTAGTAGTCATTAACATGCAAACGCGCGAGTAATTAACAAACTGGCCGCTCGATTATACCAGCCAGGACGAGGACAGGACGACGACGACGACGAGTAGGCTGAGGTAGTTGCTCGTACGGCAGATTGCGATTGATGGGATCCATGGACCGATCACTCGCGTAGCAGCAGAAGCGGTTTTCGTTAGTATCTGACTGTCTGATTTTTTACGGTAGGTTGGTGCTGCTTTTGAGACAAGAAATGTTTAAAAATATCTTTGAAATAAGTAAAAACTTATTTAATATTATTTAATGGTAATCAACGATACGTAAGTAATGAATATTAACAACAACTACGACACACAGTTGACTGCTATTAACGCAATTTACTGCCGCAATTAACAGGTTTGGCTCGCATCGCATCGCATCGCAGCAGCACAGCGTCAGCATGGCAGGGTTAGTATATCTATAAATTGCCAATCCAGGCAGCTGAGCTTCCATCGCGCCGGCGCCGCTCCCTCGCCCTTCACAACCCACCACCTGCAGACTGCAGTGCAGATCCATCGCCCTCCCCAACGCAGTCTCGAGCGGAGACAGACGTCGCAACCCGCCGCACCCATGGCTGCAGCACCGTCGACCACGACAGGGAGGCGGCGGCATCGGGATCTGCAGGAGGCCGATTGCAAGGCCATCGAGGACCGCCCGCTCTTCGACGCCGCCAGGCCGCCGCCCTTCCGCATCGGCGACGTCCGCGCCGCCGTCCCCGCCCGCTGCTGGCGCAGGAGCCCGTGGCGGTCGCTGTCCTACGTGGCGCGCGATATCGCCGTCGCCGCGGGGCTCGCCGCCGCCGCGGCGGCGCTGGACCGGTGGCCCGTGTGGGCGCTCTACTGGGGGGCGCAGGGCACCATGTTCTGGGCGCTCTTCGTCCTCGGCCACGACTGGTACGTCGTATACAATTAGGAGCAGGATCGATCGATCGATGCATTGCGTACTGTACGCACGCGTATACGTATACCGTATTTCTGAAAAAATTGTGTACGATGCATGCAGTGGGCACGGGAGCTTCTCGGACAATGGGGCTCTCAACAGCGTGGTCGGGCATCTGCTGCACACCTTCATCCTCGTCCCATACAATGGATGGTATGGTACCTTGCGTTTCCAAATTAATTAGCAGAGTTCAGTTCGTTTTCCTCTTTAAAAAAATCCTTCTTCATACAGCGCGCGAGTCTCTACTGACATGCTCAATATAGTACCAGTTATACACCAACCCCAGTTTGACAAGAGCTAATTAATCTAGGAGGATCGAGTTGTTTACCACCGATCGCAGTCTCGCTCTCCCATGCATGTCAATCGCCTCAGTGCAGATCGACCACTGAAACTAATTAGTTGAGCACACATGATCGATGCAATTAACTCCTTTCATCGATTAATTAATCTCGCTTGCTTGTTAATCCATCTCAATGACTGATGGCCGATGTATGCAGGAGGATCAGCCACAGAACGCACCATCAGAACCATGGCCACATCGAGAGGGACGAGTCATGGCACCCGGTAACTTAGTATACCTACTCTTCTTCTAACTGCACTAGCTATTAGTATCCTACATTAATTCCCTAGTACTACTATTGCTTTTCCGAAAATTCTCTCTTATTATACTGCAGCTCAGAGCATGCAACCCGATCGATCCGTTTGTCAGGTTTCAGGAAAAGATAAAAGAGAAAAAGGCAAACAAACTTATGACAGACATTGCAACCAGCTAGCTGCATTATGATATTATTAGTTGGTACTGGAAAAAATCAAACAACCTAGCTACCTGCCTTTTCGGCTGCTGCAGATCTCATCAGGCAGGCACATGCTATGCAGCAGGAAAGAGGAATATATACTTAAGCTACCAAATCAAAGACCCAACATCGATGTGGTCCGAAAACAATAATGCCAGCAGCAGCAGTAGCAGCTAGTAGTAGATCTATTCATGTCACGTGATTTGCTGCTAAACTAATCAGCAGAGATCAAAGATGCGCATCGAATCTTAGCCTACCTAGTGCATTTCATAATGCAAAGCAAATCCCTTTTCGTGTCATTTGGCTGTCATCGTAGGTCGGCCTTGCCTTTTTCAGGACCAAAGCACTCGTGGCACGAGCATCTGAACCGTTTGACAAAGCAACCACTCTTTGTTAGACAGGATGGCGTTTCAGTTTCCTGTATACATGACGCCTTCTCTTTCGAGGGATCACGCATTCACATGATAGCTGTACGCGTTCACATAATAGTTATAATCTATATATGTGTAACTCATGTACTTTAATTTTAACAATAAAAGATAACATCACTTTCCTCGGTTACATGGTATTAGAGCGGTGCCGCTCCTGAGCTGCCGCCTCCACAGCTTCCGCCACCCCGCCCCTGGGAGATGATCTCATCTCCATGATCTCTCCTGGGGGCCGCGTAACCCATAGTTTAAATCGTGTCACCGATCATCCGATCGGCTACCAATTAGAGTTTTCATCGGTCATCTTTAAATCGGGTTTTCTCTATTTTTTTCAATCATAGATCAGTTTGCGTCGCCCTACCGACTCGTCGACGTTCCTCGGCTCCAGACTTCACTGCCTCGGCTTCGACCTCTCCGGCGCCTCCTCTCTCCTGATGACGTCGTGACGTGACGCGGTGAGCTCGTCGACACGGCCCTCCCTCCACGGCCTTCCGAGTGCCCTGTCTACCGTCGTCATCACGCCGGATCATCATCGCCGGACCGTCGTCCGCGAGACTTCCGTCTTTACCGAATTTAGGTCCGTCTCGAATGTCGCCTTGGCGGCGTTACGGATCGCGAAGCGTGTTAGATGATGATGCCTCGGCTTCCTACATGCATGATGCCTTCTCTTCCGAGAAATCATGCGTTCACATGATAGCTGTACGCGTTCACATGATAGCTGTAATCTATATATGTGTAACTCATGTATTTTGATTTTAATAGTCAAAGATAGCGTCACTTTCCTCGCTTACACTCTTGAGATCACAAGTATGGACTGGAATCACAATTTTAGCAATGTAAATTAAAATCCTTAATTAAATTCTCACTCGACATTGTAAGCGAGGAAAATAACGCTATCTTGATTGTTAAAATCAGAGTACATGGGTTACACATATATAGATTACAACTATCATGTGAACGCGTGATTCCTAGGAAGAGAAGGTATCATGCATGTAGAAAGCAGAGACACCATCCTGTCTAACACGCCCCCGCAGTCGGAACGTCGCCAAGGTGGATATTCAGACTGGACCTAAATTCGGTGAAGACGGAAGTCTCGCGGACGACGGTCCGGTGATGATGATCCGACATGATGACAACGGTAGACGGGGCGTTCAGAATGCCGTGGAGGGAGGGCCGTGTCGACGAGCGCGCCGTGTCATGCCACGACGCCATCGAAAGAGAGAGGCGCCGGAGAGGTCGAAGCCGAGGAGGTGAAGTCCGGAGCCGAGTAATGTCGACAGGTCGGCAAGGTGACACAAACCGATCTATGATTAGAAAAAAATAGAGAAAACCCGATTTGAAGATGACCGAGGAAAACTCTAATTGGTAGCCGATCAGATGATTGGTGATACGACTTAAACTATGGGTTGCGTAGCCCCCGAGAGAGATCATGGAGATGAGATCATCTCCGAGGGGCGGGGTGGCGTAAGCTGTGAAGGCGGCGGCTCAGGAGCGGCATCGCACTGATACCATGTAAGCGAGGAAAGTAACACTATCTTGATTGTTAAAATCAAAGTACATGAGTTACACATATATATATTACAGCTATCATGTGAACGCATACAGTTATGATGTGAACGCGTACAGCTATCATGTGAACGCGTGATTCCTCGGAAGAGAAGGCGTCATGCATGTAGGAAGACGATGCACCATCCTGTCTAGCAGACATGTCGTAAAATTTTGATAGAATATATGCCATCCACATGCATACTGTTCCTTGTCAACTGCCTGTAAAGAGCTGCCTATGAAAACATATTGCTTGGATTTTTTTAAAAAAGGTCTAGATGCTTGGATTATTTTTCATTATAAAAAAGGTCTAGATGCTTGGATTATTTCTCAAGTTTTACACGCATTTTTCTTTTGGGAATTATGTTTTACACGCAATGGATCATTCGTACTGTTCCTTTTCTGTTATATTTTGGTTTTATCTGTATTTTTTTAGTTGATGAGTTTGCAATTTATTCGAGCAGATCACCGAGAAGTTATACCGGGAGCTGGAGCCACGCACCAAGAAACTACGCTTCACATTACCATTCCCACTGCTGGCTTTCCCTGTCTACCTCGTAAGATTAAGAATCTCTTTTCGATCGATTACTGTGCTGTACCGGACACTGCATCTGCATGCATCCTCAAGTCCTCAACTGAAAACTGAACTGAACCCAGCTTCCTCCTGATGACTGAATGTTTCAGTGGCACAGAAGCCCGGGAAAGAAGGGCTCACACTTCCACCCAAGCAGCGATCTGTTTAGCCCAAAGGAGAGGCGTGACGTGATGGTGTCCACCACCTGCTGGTGCATGATGATCGCGTTGCTCGTCGCCATGGCATGCGCGTTCGGCCCGGTACAGGTGCTCAAGCTGTACGGGGTTCCATATCTTGTAAGCAACCACCGAAACCGTTTACTGTTTAATTAGTACTACTTGCTTTTGCTTCTAAGTAACTCGTACTCAACAACTAACTGAAACCGTAGCAACAGCTGATGTACGTACGTATACGCATGCTGACTTTTAATTCCTTTTCTGCATTTAAAACAGGTGTTTGTCATGTGGCTTGATTTGGTGACCTATCTTCACCACCATGGTCACCATGACCTCCCTTGGTATCGCGGAGAGGTACTTGCTGTTTTAATTCATTGTTACAAGTAGATGTAAAACATCATCCGCGCATATTTCATGAGTTGGGCACGCAGCCTATTCATTCTTCAGTTTGTACTTTTGACTTCTTGTCATGGCAGATGGCACTGTTACAGTCATGCTTACACTGAAAATAGGACTACCTCATTTTCTGAACATCTTACTAATGCTAATGTTGATATCCACTGGGAGCAAATTTTAGCTACATAGAATTGATGTATACCGCTGTTTTTTGTTCTGTTAAACTTGAACTGTTGCCTTATCGATACATTTTTGCCCCACCATTGTTCAATGCTCATGTTGACAAACCAATGCTCTGTAATGACTGTTGCAGGAATGGAGCTACCTCCGTGGTGGCCTGACGACAGTGGACCGGGACTACGGGTGGATCAACAATATCCACCATGACATTGGCACTCATGTCATCCACCACCTCTTCCCCCAAATACCTCACTACCACCTAGTAGAAGCAGTAAGTGCACTACTACACTACTGCTACTCTGCTGAATATATATGTAACAGTCACCAAGTTCACCACTACTTCTGAGTACTGAAACTACTTCTTTCAACTTGTTTTGTGGAAAAAAAAAAGACCAAGGCAGCAAGTCCAGTACTGGGCAGATATTACCGGGAGCCGGAGAAGTCAGGTCCGCTGCCGCTTTACCTCTTTGGCGTTCTCCTCAGGAGCTTGAGAGTTGATCACTTTGTCAGCGATGTGGGGGATGCTGTCTACTACCAAACTGACCACAACTTGAACGGCGGTAACTGGAGCGAAACCGATAAGCACAAGTGATGAAAGCGTAAAATTATTTAAGTTACTACTAGTCAAGGAAGCATGGATTGCCTGCTGAAAGAAATAAGCAGCAAGGGCTACCTGCTCAAAAGCATGCAGCTCTGCCACAGACAGGATGCACTGATTGCTTGATTGATCTGGCTGATCAGATTCAGGTCATTAGAGTAGCATTCTCCAATTGTGGTTGTAACTGGCTATTGTTTCAGTTTTGGAGAAATTCTGTATGCGGAATTAATTGTGTGAGTCATTAAATATGCCAGGCCATTACATTAGTCTGGAATCTGTATGCGCCAGGCCTGGAAGAACGAACATTTCTGAGCCAAAAGCGCAATTAGCTCTGTCAGTACCTTTGTTATGAACTGAATCTGATCTTTTTGTACTACACCGAGTACATCCATCAGATTGATGGGTTTTGCTATTAATACATGTTGTTGTGTTCTGTGCAGTGCTTGCTTGGCTTGTGCACCATAATATAAGGCATTGCACTGTAGCAAATCACAGGTTCGCTGGGATCTGTACGAAAACAACATCAGGTTGCTGAAGCCGGTTCTCCAGACCAAGCATACTAGTACCGGTGGCCATTGCACTTACGTTGTATACATAGAATTAAAAGCCAAACTAAAATAAATCAAGGTTCCAAATCATATCACAGATTACATGCATGATGCACATACATGCTCGCTGACAACCGCAACACAGCAGCCGGAGTTCTGAACCGCATATGCATCAATTATTTATTATCATATCGACCTGGCCCTGACAAACTGAAGTGCTAGCTGTTCTTACTTCTTAGTGACCGACTATTTATTATCCCAACAAACTGGCTGGTTTCGACTATTAACTTGCAATATACGCGCCAAACGAAGGATGGATGGATGCTTGTAGATCGAGATGGATGGGATCAATTAAGCTGCAGGCTGATCTGGCTGCATGGTGTTGTTGAAGCTGTTCATGGTGGA
Source organism: Hsuehochloa calcarea (assembly GCA_036346395.1). Taxonomy (NCBI): domain Eukaryota; kingdom Viridiplantae; phylum Streptophyta; class Magnoliopsida; order Poales; family Poaceae; genus Hsuehochloa; species Hsuehochloa calcarea. Next base: position 29,559,066 of record CM070613.1, read on the forward strand.
CTCGACCTGCGTCCTGCCGCTGGGACCCTTGGTGCGCACGTACTTGCGGTACTCGTTGAAGGTGATGGGCTGCTGGTACAGCGCCGGCGACCCCGGGCCCACCAGCGAGCTCGCCGGCGCAACCGGAAGGTCGCCGCGAGGGTTGCAGAAGAAGGCGATGGTCAGCCGCTCCTCCTCCGAGTTGGCCAGCGCACGGTGCTCCACGCTCTTGTACCGTCCATTGCTCAGGATCTGAACCAGCATGCAGTCGCATGCAGCCAAACCCAAAATTAGTTACATCAATAGTAAGCAGTCGAAGGCTACAAGTTAACCGATGACTTACATACGCTCTTGCTGTTTCATTGAACTCGATATGCCAATCACGTATGTCATGGGTGATTCTCCATAAATAACTTTATATATAGTAGTGTTAATGCAGTTATTATTATTTTAATTATTATTAAGGAACGTGTTAGCTGCAATGAGTTCATTTCCTTGTAAACATTTTGACTATTTCCAATTAATGTGGTGCAAAGACAGTATTAACCTTTTGATTGACAAGGTGACCTCTCACCCCCTACATGGTAATTAGATCAAATAAATATAATTAATGGTGCTCATGAAAAGTGACGTACAAAAAAAAAACCACACCATGCATGAGAAGGCTCTCTCTCTAAGACTACACCACTAGCTCCACCTTTCATCACTTCCAGAAGATCAACAGATGCCAAAAATGGTTAAATTGCTATGAGCGTGCCAAAAATGTGACGTAGAACTTAATTTACCAATTAATAATTCGTTGCAATAGTTGGGTGTGCAATAATTCAATGCGTGCTGTTCGACTTTTCTAGAATCAAAGTTTCAAGCTCTCTAGCTAGCTAGCTAGCTTTTGATTTCAAGATAGCAGCTAGCTAGCATTCAACAAGAACAAATAATACTAATAATAATAATCAACTGCGCGCGCATATATACTAGCTAGTAGCTTGCTTAATTTACAAAGGAATCAAATCGAAACATGCGATTTCTTACTGTTTCAAAATAACAAGCAACATCCAACGAGTTTTCACAGAAAGTAACTGCAACGAGTTAAGCCATTTCATGCAACAACATACTGTGTATATACATACGGTACGGTTCCTTTTGATCGACTAGCTAGCTAGCTTCCTGGTAGATGCAAAATTAAGAAAAGTGGAATATATTAATTTCACAGGCGCGTACGTTATATAGCTTCATGAGCACAGTACGTACGTAGTGGTTGAATGAATCGAGTGTAAAGAAAAGAACGTTACTTGAGGTGAGATAATAAAGTACAGTCTATATTTTTGAAAATACAAAGGTAAAATTAAGATCCCATCACCTGAATCTGGTCTCCAACATTTACAACGAAGGAAGCTGGAATTGGTTGCACGGTGACCCATGTGTTTCCCTTACGCAGCTGTGTGCCCTTGACATTATCATCGACGAGGAGCAAGGTGATACCACCGGGATCAGAGTGAGAAGAGAGGCCAAGAGTGAGGTCAGGCTGTGGGCATTTTGGATAGCAGTTCACGCGCATACAAGCTGAGATACCATCACTGCCACCGAAAGCCATACGGAGGCAGTCCTCATCCAATCCTAAGGTACTGGATATAGCCTTGAGCAACACTTCTGAAAGACTCATCAACTGGCACGCATACTCCTCAGTGGCTTCCCTGCATATACACACACCAAAAACAATTCGAAGCATGGCCTAATTAGTATCTTGGAGTTTGATTCATTTTAATTTGTTTCTGAAACTGTCGCCTCACACACATTAAATATCAAATCAAATTGGTCTCAAGGCCCATGGACGCTAGCTCTGTTATCACATACTGAAACATACAGTGAGAAAACGTGTTTCTCTAGGCTAGCTGCAGGAGCTAATAAGGAACAAGAATCAAGGACGCCTTGCTAATTAAGTTGGTTCGCAATTAAAAGACAAAATAAAGAACAGGCTTCCATAAAAATAAATATTTTTTTTTTGTATACAGAGGAAACTAAAGATATAGGTCTACGTGTACCGTACCTCAGGTCATTTGGAATCTTTGGCCACTTCTCAAGGTTCTTGATATCACTTGGTAAGAGGTTGAGGAAGTAATAGTCATTCCAATCCAAGATTGCCCCTTTCTCGACTCCAAGGCGGCTCCCATACCCCTCATATGTCATTGGTGAGTTTGCATATATCTTCTTCTCTTCCATGGGGAGGTCAAAGAACTCCCTCCATGCTCCTCTCATCCTCTTCACAACATCTATGTCCACATCATGGTTCACTACCTGGAAGAATCCCCAATTCTTACATGCATCGGCCATTGCTTTTAGCACTGCGTGGCGATGCTCGTCAGGGGCATTTGAGAATCTAGCAAGGTCAATAACTGGGATGCTAAGATTAGGATCATCTGTGCTAGTTATGCTACCACTAGGACGCTCGGATGGAGGTTTGATGTATTGTTGTGGCACAGTGAGCATACCAGAGTTGGCAAGAGTTTGCACTGGTACAATGGCTTCTGGCCAGTCATTGAGATTAGTAGTTGCCATGGTGGAAGTGATAGCTCTTGGTTTGGTTTCGGGAGACGATGTACATGTGTCTATATATAGAGAAATGATGTATGAGGTTAAGGACTTGCACCTGTTTTGCAAAGCATTTCTAGTGCAATCAATCAATGGTAGGATTGGAACGATATGCCTATGGACCTGAAAAATAAGATTATTCCCATGTCTATACACGTGATGGAAGGGCTATCGTAAGAGTGGATTGTAACACCCCGGCTCAACACGGAACCCACAACGCCACTAACTACACTACCTATCAATTTTAACATCATTTTATAATAAATTACAGCAAACATCTCAATGATAAAAACACGTCCACAGGTCACATTAAAACACGTATAATGATATAACAATCATAGATAATTAATATCTAGCAAGCATAGCAATATAATAAAAAAAAACAACGCAAAACCAATCGAATAAAATCTATTGAATGAATATTCAACTCCAACCTATCATCTAAGGCCATTCAAAACTAACAAGTTCTAAATATAATTCATCACTCTATAGTAAAGGTTATCATATCCAATGAATCAAGTAATTGAGTGTGGGTTTATGGTTCCAAGTGCCCTAGTCCACCCCAAGTGAAATATCGTCAATAGTCACATAAAAACAACAATAAAGCAAGAGTGAGTTTAAGACTCAGCAAATACACAATAAAGCTATAAACAATAGCTTATCAACCATAATCAAGGTTATCATCATCATATATCTATTTAATGTCACTCTCATACTCAAATAAACAAGTGATAATCTATATAGATAAATTTGCACAATCTAACAATTCACTTATATATGCGAATACACCATCATGCTCATGCTCATATGCATCTCATTAGCTGATACCGGCATAGCGGGGTGTTCACCCGTCGGTGACACACTCTTCCCCATCTTCGTTAAGATGGAGTCCCCACATTGTAGGACTTTAACCAGTCCCTACAAATGTAAGACTTTATCTAGAGTATTACAGACTAGTTATGTATCTTTCTCACCGACCTCACCAGAATAGTTACATGACTTTATCACTGACTTGGCTCGTGCACTCTTATTATGATGAATGTAAATGATGCAACATCGTAATTAATCATTTACACAACTCGTCTCATCAACTCAATATCTCATTCTCAGTATCTCAATATCATTAATTCAATGTCATCAATATCAGGTATAAGAATAAGCTTAATGAAAGCATAATAAATAGCATGATAAGTAATATCAACGATAATGGTGAATAACCCGTTGTTCACCACTCTACCATGTACTTGCCTCTTAGCCTTTACAAGCTGGGTGACGAAATTGTGGCACGGCGCACGAGGTCACAGTCCCTGAACAAATAAGTCAAAAGAAAATCAAAACCACATCATCACAACACCAAAATATTAAACTAATCACCCCTGCATGTCTATGCTAAGACGACACAATTAACCCAATTCTACTGGACGCACTACACGCTGTCCTAGTAGTAAAAACTCTCTAATTTATTCATACGAACTCCAAATCAAACGAACCAAGACTTTTTGGAATCTTTGCGAAAAATCCTACAACTTCCTAGTTATGATGAACTTCTGATTCTACCATTTTATTCTCTATTTCCTTTCCCGAAGACTGTTCCAGAATCTGTTAGGATGGTCCACTTCATAATTTTATATCTTTAATTCTAAAACTTAAAAAAAGTATGAATGATACTGATGAGGATCTAATAATATTTATTTTATTTATTTATCTATATTTTTTTATTATAGATAGCAATATATTTATACTTCTCATAAGAATACCTTTTATCCATAAGGGAGAAGGTCGTAAGATTTTCTACGACCATCACATGGTCGTAAGTTCCTCTACGACCAGTCCCTAGTCGTAAGCTTTACTACGACTATTCCCTGGTCGTAAGTTCCTCTACGATCAGTACCTAGTCGTAAGCTTTACTGGGACTATCCCCTGGTCGTAAGTTCCTCTACAACCAGTCCCTAGTCGTAAGCTTTTCTACGACTATCCTCTGGTCGTAAGTCCTCCTACGACCAGTCTATGGTCTTAAGCTTTACAATCAGGGAGTCTTCTACACCATGTTTAAAGATATATGGTAGTTAATTACATCGTTATTCCCTGGAATAACTGCATGATTAATCTCTCTGTCCTGATGATAACCGCTTGGCGACGTGGGGACATTACTACTCCAGCAATAATCTCCAGTAACCACTTCATCATCTGAAGCGTTGATGCGCTCTTTGGACTGAAGAAACCATCGCCCTCTTCGAGCACTATATAAAGGGTGGACTCAGCAGACGACAGAGGGGGAAAAGGGGTGAAGGAGAGATGGTTGAATCAAGAGTAGCAAAGGACTTAGGCTTCAGTCTTCATGTTGATTGTTACTTGTTACTTGTACACTCATATTCAATACAATACACACATGAGTAGAGTTGTTATTCTCTCAGCGGAAGGCCCGAACCTGTATAAAATCCCTATATCATCTCTATGCGTGGTCAATCTTAGGAGACCCCCCGAATCAAACAATCATATGTAAGATCGGTTCTAGATCATCGACAATTGACGTCGACCGTGGGGATCTTTTGATGATTCCTTGTCAACAAATTCTCTTTTTCCCTAATGCTTCCATGGCACGAGAGTGGAATGAGGAGAATTCGTTTGACTTAGCTAACTACACAAACATCAACGTGCATGCTGGCTTCGACTACGAGCCGCATATCACTTCATCCGATGGTAATGCTACCTCCAGAGATCATTCACCAGATCCAGGAGACCACGCCACCGATGGAGTTGAGCAGGGATCCTTTTCCCCCACAATAGTGCGTCCAACTGAGGGACTAGTTTCCTCATAGGGCAAGGGTCTATCCGACCACAATCAGGACTACAACCAGGCAGGCTCACAACATGACGAGGATTCTCCCTCCGAATGTTCGAGTCCGCCTGAGGCAGTCTGACCTAGCGAGGCAAGTCCTGGAAGCCATCATTCTGGGACTCCATCAGCATCTGGTGGTCGTAACTCTGCAGTTACCCCCACAGAGGGTGTGGGTGAGCACCCTGTTCCTACTTGTTCGACCACATGTTTGCAGAGCTCACCTGCGGACACAGATGGTTATAACCCGGAGTTCCCCTTCTTGGAGGGGTTTACTCCAAATCACCAGACGGTGCTATTTGACCACTCTTCAGGCCAGGAGGCCTCAAGCGCAAGTGGATATCATACACAGGAGGTCTTTACCCTCCCCTCAGATCGTGATCTCTTTCCTAGAAGTAGGTCTGAGGATGCTCCCTGCCGATCACACCCTACGACCCCTCATAGCAATGATGAGGATGCCTCAGCCAATGAACGGGATCAACACTCTGATGAGCATGGAAGAAATCCTCGAAATGATCGCACTCCATTGAGGCAAACTCAAAGGTCAGATGTAGACAACTCGAAGGAGAAGAATGGCGGCTCAGAGAGATTTACTTGGACAAGTTCAATATCAGTTCGGAGGAAGCTCAGGAACTCTAGCACATAAATGATCTGCTCGAGAACCCAACTCAAGAAGTCGCACGAGTGCCAGGGTACGACCTCTTCACCGAAGAGATCAAGTGAAGGCTTCAGAGCATGATGGCAAGACTTGAGCATCCTCCCCGACATCATTCTGGAAGTCGTAGGGGTACAACTATGTCGACCACTAGTCGTTCAAACAACTCGCCTCATAGAGATCGGCGCGACAACTGGTTACGTCATTCCCCTAACCTTAACTCCCAGGGGAGGTGATTGTTCACCACTCTGACCTAGAAATATGCAACTACAGATGGAATACGAGGAGTATTTCCCTCGTAAGGTTGATACCTACTATAGGTCGGGTCCACCCACAACCAGGTATCTTCGTGTACGATCATCTGGTGAAATCAACCCTTCTTTCCCGCAAAGAAGGCATCAAGAAGTCATTACCTGATGTCGGGCATTCTCACACGATCTCCGAGCAGTTCGCTGGCCGCCTCGGCTTCGACCAGTGAACATGGAGAAGTTTGATGGGTCACATAATCCCATCAAATTTCTTCAAATCTACACAACCATTGACCGAGCAGCAGCAGGAGGAGAGAATGTCATGGCAAATTACCTTCCAACTGTGCTCGAAGGGTCCGCTCGATCGTGGCTGCTAAACCAACCACTCGAGTCGATCTACTCGTGGCAACACCTCTGCGACCTTCTGCTGGCTAATTTCCAGGGCACCTACAATCGCCCTGGAAAGGAGGACGACCCACACAGGATGAGACAAAACGACCACGAAACATTACGCCAATTCATCAGCCGTTTCAGTTAGGTTCGCAATTTGATTCTAGAGGTTTTTGACTCATCTGTTATCAGAGCCTCTGAGCAGGGAGTCCACAGAAGAATGATTACAGAGGACATCTCTTTGAATCCCCCGGCTACTATCGTTGAGCTCTTCGAGATGGCCGATCGATATGTGACTACCGCAGATGCAGTCGAGTGGAACAAAACCATCGATTGGAATGACAAAAATCCTCAAGAAGCAGGTGAAAGTAGCAAAAAAAAGATAAGAAAGCAAAAAAATCCAAAAATAATTCTAAAGGCCAAAAGCCTCAAGGCAACAGTTCCAAGGAAGTCTTAGCCGTAAGCGATAAGGAGCGAGGAAGTTCCAAGATGTACTTCGACCGGGGCAAAGGAAAGCGCCCCGAGCAAAAGAACGATAAGACTAGGTGGTACCCTTTTCATAAAAAAGGACACGACTTTCACAATTACCAGGTTTTTCAACGAAAACTCGAGGACTACTACAGCGACAAAGGATCACTCTCTACACTCGAGGAGGTAGGGCAAACAAGTGGTCGTAAACAGTCGGACGACGACGAGGAGATGACGTTCCAAGATCCAAAGCATACCATCGAGCATATCTATAGGGGATTATTGGCATACAAGTTAAAACGATAGCTTAAGGCTGCCGAACGTGAGGTAAACTCCATTGACCCCCCTCTTGTCAATAAATTGCCAAAGTGGTTGGACGTCACCATCTCTTTCGAGAAGAGTGACTGCCCAATCCCTTCTACTCGATCAGGTCGGTTTTCGATTGTGGTTGATCCCACCATCAATAACCGTCGAGTAAATCAAGTGTTAGTTGATGGTGGCAGCTCGTTAAACATCTTGTTTACGAGTGCCCTGGGTGAGATGCAAGTACCCAGGACCAAGGTAAGACCGATACGATACTCTTTTCAAGGGAAACCTATTGGTCAAGTTTCTCTTCCTTTAACGTTTGGTTCTCCAAGCAGTTTCAGGACTGGGGAAATCTCCTTTGATGTAGTCGATTTCGATACAGAATATAATGCCATACTCGGACAACCAACTTTAGCAAAATTCTTAATGGTTGCTCATTATGGGTATCAATATCTTAAGATGTCAGGTCCCAAAGGAGTAATCACAATTCACTATGATAAAAAGATGGCGCATACGTGTGACCGTCAATCCCTCGATATGGTTTGACAGATACCAACTCGAGAGGAAAGCAAGGAGCAACTTTCGACCAAGTAGTCGAAGCCTAAAACTATACCAAAGCTGGACGACCCGGTGAAAGAGGTTCCTCCAGATCCAGAGGAGCCCTCGATGATCATTCGCGTCAGGGATACTTTCGACCCCAAATAGGAAGATGCCCTCATCACTTTCCTCTGAGCTAACGCAGATGTGTTCGCATGGTAAAAATTCGACATGCCCGGAGTCCCAGGGAGGTGATCGAGCACATGCTAGATTTATGGTCTGACAAGAAACCTGTAAAACAAAAATTACAGATATTTACACCTGATAACCGAGATGCTATCAGATCAGAATTGGATAAGCTATTCAAAGCAGACTTTATAAGAGAAGTCGACCACCTAGAGTGGTTGCCAATCCTGTAATGGTTAGGAAGTCTAATGGAAAGTGGCGTATGTCTGTATACTTCATTGGTCTCAATAAAGCTTGTCCAAAACATGCTAGATTAGTTGGTTGATTCTACTGTTGGTTGTGAAGTATTAAATTTTCTAGATGCATATTATAGTTACCATCATATTAATATGTGTCTAGAAGACAAAGAAAAGATCGTGTTAATTATACCATTTAGAATGTTTTACTATGTCAAAATGTCATTTAGCCTTAAAAAATAATGACGCTTCTTTTCAACGCTTGATGCAATCGACTTTTTCACCTCAACTAGGCCAAAATTTGGAAGCCTATGTTGGCAATCCAGTCATAAAAAGCATTAAGCAACTTAATCATATTTCCGACTTGCAAGAAACATTGGACAACCTTAGAAAACACCGCTTGAAACTCAATCCTGAGAAGTGTGTGTTTGAAGTCTCTTCAAGAAAATTGCTTAGATTTCTTGTCTCTGTATAAGGAATCAAAGAAAATCCCGAAAATATAAAGGCCATTGTGCAAATACACCCTCCAACCACAAAGAAAGAAGTCTAGAAGCTCACAGGATGCATGGTGACTTTAAGTCATTTCATCACACGATTGGGAGAACAATGACTACTTTTCTTCAAACTTCTAAGAAAGCACGAGAGTTTCGAGTGGTCAGAAGAGGCAAACGCTTCCTTTGAGGATGTCAAGAGGTATCTTACGAGTGCTCCAGTTTTGGTTTCTCTAAAACCAGAAGAGACACTCTTAATTTATCTAGCTGCCACACCACAAGCAGTGAGCGTAGTACTAGTCGTAGAACGTGAAAATATCCAATGACCAGTTTACTACGTAAGTGAAGTTTTACACGGGCCTAAGGAGCGATACCCTCAAGTTCAAAAACTTCTATATGCCTTCCTCATGTCTTCGAGGAAACTACGACATTATTTTTAGACGCACAAGATAATCGTGTCGTCTGAGTTTCCCTTAGGAGTGGTCATCTGGAACAGGAGAGACCTTAAAGTATGCTATTCAATTACACTTTCCTGCCACTAATAACATGACATAATACGAAGGTTTGTTGGCTGGCATACGAGCTACGAAAGCGCTCGGGATTCGATGACTACTCGTGAGAGGTGACTCTCAACAAGTCGTGAATCAGGTCGGAAAAAAGTACCGGTGCTCTAACCTGACCATGTCTCGGTACTTATCAGAAGTTTGAAAGCTTGAAAAGAATTTTTTTAGTTTCGAGGTACAATTTATCCCTCGAAAGGATAATTTTCTCGCATACCAGCTTGCTCGTATGGCTTCTTCCTGATCACAAGTACCAAAAGGGGTCTTCTTGGAGCAGCTCCAGAAGTTGTATCTGGTCGAAGCACCAGAAACACCTCCTATTGAGATGACCTCTCTAGAGTATGAGGATATCTGGATGAATCCCATCTACGAGTATCTTTAGAATACCAAAATGTGTTATGCTTCTGTTGCCCACCCTCAAAGCAATAGGGTAGTCGAAAGAGCGAATGACCAAATAATGTAGAGAATCAAAACTTGAGTCTTCGACCAGCTTATCAAGCACTCGGGGGCTTGGTTACAAGAATTACCCTCGGTATTATGGGTAGTTCGATAGTTTGAACGACTGCTAGTCGGGCTACAGGTGAAACACTTTTTTTCTAGTTTTCGGTGCCGAAGCCATGCTTCCACCATAACTAGAGATAAGGTCGAAAAGGGTTGAAACTTTCAACGACTCTATCCAGGAACAATTTCGAGCAGATGACATCAACCTACTCGAAGAGAAGAGAAATTAAGCCTTAATCCGTTCAACAGTCTACCAACAAGCCCTGCGCAAATCTTACGATAAGGTCCAACCTTGCAGCCTTGTTGTAGGTGACTTGATATTGAAGATGATTCAATCCCGGTCTAATCAGAACAAACTTTCACCTAAGTGGAAAGTTCCTTACACAGTGGTCGAAGTTACGCGACCATGTTTGATACGATTGGCAATGGAAGATGGGCGGGTACTCTCTAATTATTAGAATATTGACCAGTTACGCAAATTTTATGTGTAATAAACTATCCCCAAAATAAAGTATCATGTTCTTTCTATCTTTATTGTCTTACTTTGAGTAGAGGTTTGATAATTTTTTAAAAATAACCCAGTCTTTCTTTACACTGGTCGAAAGGACGGTAACATCACCTAGTCGAAGTCTGTCATCTTGCACATGGTCCTACCCACTAGAAGGAACTTCCTAGTATCGACTCGTTCCTCACTTTTGCTGCCAACACAAAGAAGTCGGGTTTAACAAACACGGTAGAAATATTTTTAAGCCAACTCTTTTCACCTTAGTTTATTTCTTCATTCATTTTGAAAAATACACTAAGCAGAATACACTTTTGTAATTTGTTCGACTACTTTTGGTAAACTCAGTTCGTTACAACTGGTCGGAGAAAGACACAACACCTAGTCGAAGTCTTTCCTCTCTGCACGTGGTCCTGCCCACTAGAAGGAATTTCCTAGCGTCGTCCTGTTTCAAACTCTTGCTACCAGGACAAACCTACCAAGTCCACTGGAAAAGGTCGAATGAATTTTTAAGGTACTCCAGACGTCTGTCTAACTCAAGTTGCCGCTCTTGATTTGATTAATCTGGTCGGAGAGGGCAACATCACCTAGTCGAAGTCTTTCCTTTCTGCAAGTGGTCCTGACGACTAGAAGGAACTTCCTAGTGTCAACTCGTTCCTACTCTTATGACCAGTACATGATAATCATGATCGAAAACTATAAGTTAGCCAAACCTCTCTTTAAAAAAACCATTTTCACACCATTAACTTACTTTATCTAAATAAACTAAGCAAATAGTCGGGGCTAGGATAAATTTATTAATATGACTTCAATTCTTAGTCTTAATTTTTTTAAATCCATTATCTTATGAGTTACTAACTACTCGACAAGATGATTTGCAGTAAAAAGCGGATATATATTCATACTAAAAAGCCTTGTCTTTACAAGTTTCCTACTGCAAGCTACTCTAAGGAAGGAGATCCAATTTGCATCTCCTCTGCGACTTTTTGGCTAACTAACTTGACTTCTACAATTAGCAGAGTGGCCTCTCCTGGAGAGCAGTCGAAATCGGCCTCGATTGCTTGAAGATCGAGATTATAGTCATGAGCTTTGAGCTTTGCCAAGGCATAGCTCACTGCACTTTCGACCACCTCTCTGATTGAGTCAGCCTAGTTGGTCCTCAGAGTGGTTACTAACTCTTGCGGGTTTCTGACTTGTTCTCCAATGGTACTCGTATGAGCGATCATGGTGCCTTCACGAGGAGTGGCCTCCTTAGCACCAAGTTCTCTGAGTACGTTGTTGAGAAGAGAAATGTTGTCTTGAAGATTGATCTTCGTTGACTTCATCTCCTCCTGGTTACAAGTCGAAAGTCCATGAAGTTGTTTTATTTCGACTACTTGCTATGTAAAGAGTAAAACTAGTCAGGACAATACTTTCCAAAGGATAGTCAGCAAAACTGGTCGTAGGTAAAGATTTTCTTACCTGCTAGTCCAATGTCAAGCTTCCTGACTTCGTCATCGTGGGAGGCAACACTATTTGAGCACTGCTCTTCCCACGACTTGATACTCTTTTCTTTTTCTTTACCGATATGGGTAAGCTCGTTGACGACCAGGGTCTTTGATTCGACCTCAATCTGAAGTTTACTCATTTCGACATCTTTTTCTATGAAGGGAAAAGAGTTAGAAGAAGAAAAGAAAGTTAATTGTATAAGCAGTTTTAAATTCAACACTTATTGTTTATCTCATTCTACAACTCATGAGTTGCAGAATTAGCCTCCTGAAGGTTCTTCAGTAGGTCTTCTTTTTCTCCCTTAGCTTCTTCGTCTCGGCTATCTCGTAGTCGAGTGAATCAGCTAAGGTCTTTTTTTTTCGCTCTTAAACCTGCAAAGGTTAAAGTCGATATGAGAACAGGACAAGTAGTTGAAATTCCAAAGACTACATGTGACTGTAACTTACCATCTCTCTGCCTGCTCGATATGAGAACAGGACAAGGTTAAAGTCGAGTTGTTGGTGGTATTCACCAATAGTGACAATTTGTTCCAAAGCTTTCTGCAAAAAGAAAGACAGTGAGAAGTGAGAAAAAACACATATGTGAATGTCATCAGATAATACTCATTCGAGCAAACGTGGAGAATACTCTCGTGGAATCCTTAAACCCATTGATCTCTTGAACTTGGTTCGACCACACCTTTTCGAGGCGCTCGTTGTCGAAAAATATCCCCCCTGTTGGGAATATCCTTAGGGTGAGGAACTCGGTTACGAAACCTAAAAGCAAAAGACCCCACAACGAAAGCAGGGCCAAAGAACTCAGAAAAGAAGTTGATGTACTCTTCTTCTTCCGATTCGGTGATGGCAGCTTCTCCTTGGAGACTAGGGGGAACGTCTACAACGACTTCCTTCCCAGCACGGTGGTCGAATGTTCTGCCACTTTGTTAGATGCCTCTGTCACATCATGCGTCGTTTTTGCCTCTGCCTCTGCGACCACTTCCGTGGTCTCAGTCGGTTTGGCAACAACAACTTCTTCCACAATAGGGATAGTGGCCGATCCTCGATCACTTCCATTGTCATTCCTTCAACTGTTGAAGAAGTAGCAGCAAGCTTCTCGATAGAAGCATCCTTGGGGATTAGAGAAGTTGGTCAAAGACCACAAAAGAAAAACCATTCAAGATTGTAGAAACCAAAACAGTAAAGGTTGTTCTTATGCTTTTGACTTACATATCTTGATTCTTTGGTCTTGATCTTGAATTTAGAAGAAACCTTCCTGATGGAATATTTGTTTTGCTTCTTCTCATCGACCACGTCTGGTCGGTGTTCTAGTTGAGGGATAGGGGTCGCTACGACCACGTCTGGTCATAGGTCTTGAGCGACAATTGCCGCTCCTTGAGCCTCCTGATGGCCGAGACATGTCTCGACCACCCCAAGAGCAGCACTTCCCTCGACCACGGGTCCTACTGGCGCTGCAGTTTCCTTCACAAAAGACATAAAGCTCTTTCAGTTCTCCTTTTCTAGTTACTCGACAAAGCCACAAGAGGCAGAAATAGCAAAAGTCTTGTTGTCGTAGTAGAAGGGTACCTTGGTCTTGGGGGCTTTATGTTTGAGAGCATCGGTCGCTTCGACCGCCTCTGCTTTCTTTGCAGCAGCCATATCTGCAGCGAATTTCTCAAAGGACCTGGTCGAAACAGCAGAGCTTGATCCTGCGCCTCCCTTGTCGGCGACCCTCACAAGGAGACGCCTTTTGGCCGGAGGAGCCTTGCTTTCCTCCGCCCCTGTTCTGATGACAATCCCTTGTCGGCGACCCTCACAAGGCAACAACTTTTGGGCAGAGGAGCCTTGCTTTCCTCCGCCCCTGTTTCGACGACCATCAATTTGACCTCTTTGTCGTCTTGACGGTCTTTCATGCTTACTTTCTGTAGGAGTTGAAAAAAGAAATATTACTAAGTCGTTGTTTTCTACGACCATACCCTAATCGTAAGTCCTTCCACGACTAGTATCTAGTCGTAAATTTTTCTATGACAATCCCCTAGTCGTAAGTATTTCTATGTCTATAAGATCCTAAAGAAGAAATCAAGAAATCAATCTTTGATTAACTTTAGGTGTTCCATCTTATCCTCTGCGGACAAGACCGCCAAGATTTGAGGAGCCACCACATTGGGTGACGGGGATTTTCACAAACAAGCTTAATTCGAGCGTCAATTTTCGCTTGTAGGAGATCTGTATGGGTAAATAAACTTTCAATACCCCTGTGGTAAGTTTTTATAACCACACGCTTGAGTTAAAGATTGTGATAACTCAACAGTTGCCACCTCTTCGGGAACCGCCCCAACGGACAGGATTATGAGAGTCGATTGGAATTCGTAAATCTATCTGTTCGAGAAAATCGAGTATATCTTTACACCTTAAGTGAAACTACCTTCTTGACTAAATTTTTTTCTGGTCAAATGAAATATCAGTCGGAAAGGTTTTATTTTCGATCACCATACTACGACCACCTTGTAGTCGTAAGATTTTCTATGACCCTCTTTCCAAGTAAGTTATTTTCACTTAAGCTGAGGGGCTAGATGACGAGGATCTAATAATCCTCATTTTATTAATTTATTTATAATTCTTATTATAGATAGCAATATCTTTACACTTCTCGTAAGTATACCCCTTATCCATAAGGTAAAAGGTCGTAAGCTTTTCTACGACCATCCCCTGATCGTAAGTTCCTATACGACCAGTCCCTAGTCATAAGCTTTACTACGACTATCACCTGGTCATAAGTTCTTCTACGACCAATCCATAGTCGTAAGCTTTACTACGACTATCCCCTAGCTGTAAGTTCCTCTACGACCAGCCCCTAGTCGTAAACTTTTCTACTACTATCCTCTAGTCGTAAGTTCTCCTACGACCAGTCTATGGTCGTAAGCTTTACGATCAGGGAGTCTTCTACACTATGTTTAAAGATATGGGGTTGTTAATTACGCTGTTATTCCCTAGAATAACTGCATGATTAATCTCTCTATCCTGATGATAACCGCCTGGCGATATGGGGACGTTACTACTCCAGCAATAATCTCCATAAACCACTTTATCATCTGAAGAGTTGAGGTGCTTTTTGGACTAGAGAAACTGTAGCCCTCTTCGAGCACTATATAAAGGGTGGAATCAGCAAACGACAGAGGGGGAAAAGGGGGTGACGGTGAGACAGGTGAATCATGAGTAGCAAAGGACTTATACTTCAGTCTTCCTCTTGATTGTTACTTGTACACTCATATTCAATACAATACATACAGGAGTAGGATTGTTATTATCTCAGCAGAAGACCTGAACCTGTATAAAATCTCTACGTCATCTCTCTGCGTGGTCAATCTTAGGAGTCCCCCCGAATCAAACAATCATACATAAGATCGGTTCTAGATCACCAACAGATACCATTTCTGGGAACTACACAAAATTTTCTAACTTATTTAAGTTATCACCACATTTTTGTTTTGCCATCTACTAAATGAAACCAACCCGTCTACACAACATCTGCCAGCTACGTTCAAATTCTGGACATCGACCTTCCCGAGGCCGTAACTCTTCATTCGCGAATCCCATTCTAATGATTCAGACATTCCTCAAAATATAACAATATTATCTAACTTTTGTCTAATTGGACTAACATCTGAATCTGAACCTAAATACCTCGAATTGCCTCCACAAAATTTTGCGTCGAAACTCAACGAACTAGGGCATACCGAAAACTACATTTCCCATGGACCAATCGATCTATGAATTGAACAACACATAATCTAGGATAAATTTAGGGACTATCAGACGTTACTCACAACAAAACGTCGACGAAAGCGACGCCCGAGTTGTTCCCTTCTTTCCCATCTCTTTCTTTCTTTCTTTCTTTTGAAACTTTAACTTAAAATGGATAATATAATATTATTTCAGCAATTTTTACCAAGTATATTAGATCAAGACATACTCTTACAGAGATTTAATTTAAATTAATGCTAATCTTGTTGAAAACCATCCATACACACAAGAGATTATTGAAGTAACAGTAAATTGTATTTGCAATCTATATCTTATAAGAGAACTGTCTTTTTCTTGACCAATACTTGAAGAAACTAAACAATAAACAACGATGTGGAAATTCTTGATTTGGAATCACTACAAACATGTGACCAATTGACCAACTTGCGCAAGTAACAAATATATGCCATGCAAACACATATATAATAACTTTTTTGAAACTTTAACTTAAAAATGGATAATACAATATTGTTTCAGCAATTTTAACCAAGTATATTAGATCAAGACATACTCTTACAGAGATTTAATTGAAATCAATGCTAATCTTGTTGAAAACCATCCATACAAAGTAACAGCAAATTGTATTTGCAATCTATATCTTATAAGAGAACTTTCTTTTTCTTGTCCAATACTTGAAGAAACTAAACCAGAAACAACGATGTGGAAATTCTTGATTTGAAATCAGTACAAACATGTGACCGATTGACCATTTCAGAGAACACTAGCACATAGTCAAAAGCAAAGAACACCACATATCAATTGATAGTGATAGAATTGATTGTTACAAGTTGTTATGAAGATAAATTGTGTTTTTAAATAAATAATTGCTTAGTTTTAAGATTTTTATTTTTATTTTCCAATAGAGCATTCTATATATATTGTTAACTGGGACAACTTGGTCTTGTACATTAAACTAGAAATTCACGTGTTTCTTTGATGAAAAAGCTTAGCATGTTGCTACATTTATATATGCATTCTAAGCATGTATGGCCTTATAATGAAGTAATAACAGCATAGAGATGTTTGTGGCTCCAATTTACCGAAAATGGTTATATATAGATGCAACCATGGAAGAATTAGATAAGGCCAGTAGTTTTAAAAAACTATCTAGCTCATTGCACATGTGCTAAAATGCAAGTCAAACAAATGGACAAAAGATATATATGATTATGGTGCGTAACACCCAAGTCATCAATATCAAAGGTGTAGTAGTACACTATACTATGAACGTGGTCACTTAATTTGATACACCACACATATTATTTACCATTAATTTCGTGGTCACTTAATTTGTTCACAAGCTAGCAGCTAGAGCATAGTCGCGGAGCTTGAGTTCAAAATCAAAGGAGGCAAATACTAGATGATATGTGAGTTATAAAAAAAAAAGATGTGGATATTTTCAAGACTAATCACTAAATTACCCTAAATGCTACTGCTTTTTCAATAGAATTCCACAATTATTGTGGGGGCCAAGGCCCACCTTAACCCCAATGAAACTCCATCCGTGCAGGAGCGAGCTCGACGAGCGTCTGATCATGTCAGACCCAGATTTCATAATTCAGAATTCTCTGTGAAAATATTACGCTACTATCTGAATCAGTAGATAGCGCTCACATGATACATCACTGAATCAATTCGTACATAACGTAGACTGAACCATTCATAATATTACAGACATCAGAGTTCAAATAGACCACATCGGGTCGAGTTTTACAATAGGACTGACCAGGCCAAATAAGTACATTACATAAATTGCAGAAACGGTAGCGGAAACAAAAGGAGGTAGAACATATCTCTCCATAGGCAAGCGACTAGGGTAACATGTGTACGGCCAATATGAACCAAGGACTTGGATAATATAGGTTGTACGTAAGTACCGACTGAACCAGCTAGACTGAGGCGAGACCTAGACTAAGGAACTAAACTTCTCTTTACCATTTCCTTACCCATCCACATCTGGATCCTCGTGGTAGGCGCAATTTCCATGATCCAGGGGTTCTGAGGGTTTGGGGGAAAGAGCGAGGATGAGCACAACTTCTGTGCTTGCGAGTCAACACACAAGATGCAATAATATATATGCAAGGCTTAACAAGGATTGCTCAGGTTCTTTTGTTTGCTCAAAGTAATATTTTTAATTATAATAGTTAGAAAGTTATATCACATAGCATTTTAACTAAATCACATTTTCAAGTTAGGTGCCAGCTGCTAACTCCGCCTGATCCATGGAAGAATTAGATAAGGATAGTTTTAAAAAACTAGCTAGCTGGCTCATTGCACATGTGCTAAAATGCAAGTCAAACAAATTGACAAAGATATATAGATTATGGTGCGTAACACCAAGTCATCAATATCAAAGGTGTAGTAGTGCACTATACTATGAACGTGGCCACTTAATTTGATATACCACATATATTATTTACCAATAATTTCGTGGTCACTTAATTTGTTCACAAGCTAGCAGCTAGCTAGGGACATTTTAAGTCTTGGGTTTCATTGCCACCATGCATGCATGTATCATCCCTGACGTAACGTATAAAAATAAATTGTGATCTAGCCACACGTCCAGTCCAGGAGTGTAGTGGCGGAGCTCAAAATCCGAGAAGGCCAATACTAGATGATATTTAAATTATATAAAGAAGATGCATGCATGTTACTATTTTCAAAACTAATTGCTAAATTACCCTAAATTAATACTACTATCTTTTTATAGAATTACACAATTATTGTGGAGCCAAGGCCCACCTTAGCCCCAATGAAGCTCCATCCGTGCAGGAGTGAGCTCGACGAGCGTCAGATCATCGCCGGCTGGAAATTAATTAAGAAGGCGGCCGGTCATCTGGCGTCCGGCTTCGAGCTAGCGGGGGAAAAAATATATATATGCGAATACCGCAAAGTCCCAATTAAATACCTGGTCTAGAATCACTGACATCTAACGTACCTTAGCACACCTACTAACATCATTGCCCTTAATCCAAAATAGACCGTGTAATTAAAGATAGTCATCTTTTCCATGATTGCACTTAATTCCCAGGTATATATGTATGCATGCATGCGCTTCAACAAGAGGGGTTATAGGACAGTGAGTTCAGCTGTCACCCGAAGCATATATATGTGTATATATGCAAGTGACAAGAATAAGATTGAGAAGCAAAAGAGTCACTAATTATTGTGTAGATCGATAGCCATGCCAGCTTGGACAACAATATATGTTGAAAGCAATGTGTTCACATAAATCCAGAAGTAGCTAGCAGCTATTAGTCACTTAAAACCATATATATGAAAGTTTTTATAGTGCACAGCTGTTGTGATCTGTGAGCACAAAATGAGCTTAATACATGCATCTAGGTTTCAAAGAAAAGCAACTAATTAAGGGAGAGAGAGAGAGAGAGAGAGAGAGCACTGTAGCAAGAAACCAAGGCAGTCTAAATATTTTAGATATGTGATATTAGAAGATTTTATGAGGCCTATATATGTATATATACTTATGGAGCTTAGAAGAGTCATATGTATGTCTCAAATATCAAACAACATATATATATATATATATATATATATATATATATATATATATATATATATATATATATATATATATATATATATATATGGCACTTATACAGTGGAGCGTTACGTTGTAGGTAGTACAGAGAGACTACCGGCCGGTAAATTAAAACAAGTTAGGCGGGTCAGCTGCTAGCTCCGCCTGGTCCATGGAAGAATTAGATAAGGCTTATTTTTTATTTTTATTTTAAACAAAACTATCTAGCTAGCTCATTGCACATGTGCTAAAATGCAAGTCAAACAAATTGACAAAGATATATAGATTATGGTGCGTAACACCAAGTCATCAATATCAAATGTGCAGTAGTACACTAGCTATACTATGAACGTGGACACTTAATTTGATATACCACATATATTATTTACCATTAACTATAGCTAGGAACATTTTAAGTCTTGGGCTTCATTGCCACCATGCATGCATATATCGTCCTTGACCTAACGTATAAATTAATAAATTAGCCCCATCCGTGCAGGAGCGAGCTCGACGAGCGTCCGATCATCACCGGCTGGCCTGCCCGCAAAATTAAGAAGGCGGTCACCGGCCGGCGGGTGCAAACATGTGATATACAATGTGATGAGTTGGATCGATCACATGCGTATTCACATTCGATCACCTCGATCGCCACGCGACCCTGGATGGATAGCTAGCTTCCGGCAGAGGAGATCGACTCAGGAGAGGAGAGGAGAGGAGAGCAGATAGCTAGAGCTGTGGACGAAGACCGGTGCCTCTCACAGGGCGACGGCAAGTATCGACCGGACCCGTATTGCCGATTCGAAACCTTCTGTGTACAATAGCACTAGTCCTGGGGTCTTTCGCTACTGCACATAGTAATATCATTAAATATCGAATACATATCTCACAACAAATAAAGCTATTACATAATATTAACAATACATAAATAGACCTTACAACTTTTGACCAGGACAAAACTTTTAAAGATGAGTAGCGAAAACGGAATCAAAATCCAGGTGGGACACTTAGGATATGCCCACGTATAACCGACCCTGGCTCGTGACCTGGCTCTCGGCCTCTTCTTCTTCCAACCCCTACCGACACCTTTAAACACTCGCAGGGTCTTCTTCTTCACTTACTGAATGATAGTAATTGAGTTACAGTGAGTGCGAAGGTACTCAGCAAGCCACCACACATAATGCAATTATAATAAATACAAAACTGAACAAGGGAATGCTTAAGGTTCTTTTATTTACAGAAAACCACATTTGAAATATATTATATAGAAGACTCTAGACCTAGCATTTTAACAAAAACCGTTTTAATGAAATTGCGTAGTTGTTACAATTCTAGCGAAGTCTCCAACATCTTATTACCAAAACTGCAGTACACATAGACCAAACCACAGTAGACACAGGATAACGATTGCATTGTCTGAATGAGAGGGAGTGGAAAGAGAAACATCGGCTTGTTTCAAAACTAGCGAATATCTTATGAACCAATTATCTTATTTTTGATCCATTTGCACTCTTGTGCTCCAAAAAAATAGCTTAACAAAATAAGATTCATGTCGAATATGTTTTTAATGATATTAGCATCGGCCTGCTGCACAACAGATGCAACTTACTATACTTTTTATGGAGACCTACTGCACTATCTAAGCGAGGAAAGGATGCACGGAGATAAACATGGGAGTGGGATGAAGTCGGTGGAGTGCTAGAATTCTGGATAGCAACCACCAAATATCAATGACGGGCAGAAATTTTTGGTCGTTAACAGCAAATCGGGTACCAAATAATTCATCGCTACCAGGATCCCAATTCTTGTACCACTGATTCCTGATTACATATTCAGCTAAGATGGGAATTTTTTTTGTTATTCTCCCGATTATAGAATAACATCTTGATTGCATGTTTTGCCCCTGTGTATGCATATACCTTTGTTCAATCTTTACACTTACAGATGCATTTATCTTCATGATTCTAAGTTCATAAGTGGTATATGATGATATTAAAAAAAAATCTGAAGTATCGGGCAAAACACATTTAATTAAATTTGTATTCAGAATCATTGTTAATCTATAACTACTTGAACATGCGCAGCAATTTTACTTTTTAGATACAGTGAAACAGAAGTTAAGGGATTTGGGATGAATTTAGGAGGGGATGAGGTATGTACTACCACTGTGAACTAATTAATTTCTTAATAGCTACAGGTTTGTAGCCATATACTTGTCAATGTTTAATGGTATTTTCAGAATAATCTGATGATGATAAAATGGACGATAAAGTGAACAGATGTGTCCTCTTCAATTAATCTAGGCAAACCCAGTTCAATACATATCATAAATTAATTTTATTTTCTGCTAATGCGTTTCAATGCACAACATTGTAACTTTACTGAATTTTGATCATTTTGCTCTTTTGCAAGTGGTTTGTTAGTAAAACCAGAGTGGACCTTTTGCATGGAGTTAATTTTAATTTTTTTACTGATGTGCTGGTACTATGTTACGAAATTATAATTTAACTGAATTTTTCCCTTTTTGTTCTTTTGCAGGCGGTATATCAGGTTCTACGTACATACACATAAATTCGGAGCGGATCTTTTGCATAGCTGAGTTTGAATGTGAACTACTTGATTTCCATTGCCGAACATGTAAGCCCTAGCAAGCATATGAGCTTTAAGTTTGCAGAGTTGTAACTTTTTTTACATTTAGAACTTTTTTTACGTACTTATATTGGTACCGGAATCTTGACATATTTGGTGAACATAACATTGATAATTATATTGGTTCACAAGTTTCTCTATGATATTTCATAAAAATAACACTCAAGGTTATAAATACCGCCACTATGCCAAATTATACATTCTTATTTCAATTTAATGAAATAACACCGGTCGGTGTTATGCTCTTGACATAATGCCAATTCACCATCTCACTTGTCATATCATCCATGTGCAGGATTGAGTGATTTTTTTTCCTGTGCTTTCATCATCTCCGACTCTGAAGCTTTGCAGTGTTACCAATAAGACTCTTGAGAGTACGTACTCCCACTTTTAATATACCATTTAAATCGTATGATGATACCTTTTTATCAATTTGAGCATACTCTAATAATGATTATAAGATGTCCCGAAGTGAGCTCCGTGATTTTTTTTAATATTAAAGTCCATTTTTTATATCAAAATTTGTGTATACACTTTGTTTATATATGAAAAAGGGTATATATAAAAAATAAAGGGCTCAAATGAATTATTTTCAATCAAGTTCCACTGGGGTATCTTATAATTGATATTTGAGTAATATAATATTTTTGTTTAAGTGATGTATTAAAGGTGAGCGTAAGTAAACACGTGCTTTATTGACTATGGGCTCAGTACGTCATTTCATCTTTTATGTATATCACTGTATGTTTAGTCAGTCGTCGCAGTACACGTACTGACGTGCGTACAGAAAACACAGAGATATCTACTGGTTGCAATAGCAAGCTTGTCTGCTTCCTTTCCTTCTAGCGACGGCGACGACGACGAAGACGAGGACACATGCAGCAAGCTGCAGCATTCAGATTTCAGAAGCAAACAGTGAGACAATGATGCTGCGCTAGGCTAGCTCAATGTCGGTATTACTGTGCTGGGCTGATCGAGTTGGGCCTTAAGTAGTAGCAGACGCAGACGCAGACGCAGACAATTGCAGATTTTTTTAATAATAATTTTTTTAATAGAATTACATAAATAAATATCCGTTTAATAAAATTATAAGAATGGACTTCGGCCGCCATTCCAAAATGGTAATGAAAACAGTATGAAATATCTCTACAACTATTCCAAATAGCGGCACATAGTAAAGTCGTTATTTGAATTGGCGACACGATCCCACTATTCCAAATGGCAGCACAAAGTAAAGTTGTCACTTGAATTGGTGACATGATCATGTTGCAAATTCAAATATCGACAGGATTTGGATTTTTTTTTAATATTGAAAGTAACGGTAGACAGAAGACAGAAAATTAGACAGTGACATTGTTCGTAGTAAGAAATAGGGACAAAAACATAAATTAATAAGAAACAATATATCGCCAATTCAAATGTCGACAAGATTTGGATTTTTTTTTGATTTTTTTTTAAAGTAACGGTAAACTAGAGACATAAAATTAAGCGGTGATTAATAAGAAACAATATGTCGCCAATTCAAATAGCGACAAGATTTGGAATTTTTTTTGAATTTTTTTGAAGTAACAGTAAACAGAAGACAGAAAATTAGGCGGTGACATTGTTCATAGTAAGAAATAGAAACATAAACATAAATTAATAAGAATCAATATTAGCGATAGTACATAGGTTACACATAATAATTCGACGTACCACATAACATAATAGGTGGTGATATGATTTGTTCCACAAATCACAATGATAGTAAGCGGAACATTCATCACAACATATTTCAAAAGATAAACCATCACCGTGGCCATCAGCTCCACGTCCGCCATGTCAACCTTCACGGTGTCCGCCTCAAGTGAGGGTGTCAGATGAGGTCCCCACGGTGTCGTTAGGACAACCGACCTCTCCTTCATTTTGTTCATTTCTTGCATGGCAATACTGGAAGGTATGCTCAACTCCCTGCAAATAGAGCACTTCTTCGTATGACGTCTGACTTCTTCTTTGTCCTTGTCATTATTGATATGTCGTCTCTAACGCTGGCCAACCGTTCCCTTCTGCCTATCAACGTCAGCGGCCTAGATCAGCTCCTCCTAGGTAGGATGGCCGATGAAATGCCCAATCACATCATAACCATACAACTCTACACTCCAGGTTAGCATCACCTCTTCCTTAGTGAAATATTCATAAATGTATTAGCCGGGATGCTGCGCCAACGTTGAACATGCAGCTGTCACATGTGAGCATGACCTATGTAGAAGAGTGGCATGTTGCAAGTGTATATGCAACAAGTGCGGTCAAGCGTGCACTCGTAGATGATCCTCTGAAGGTTCATCATGTAGCGTCCTTTCTCCCTACAGAGTACCTCGAAGCGAAGCTCCCTTGTGCCCATCTTGAATGCCATGTGCATCTCACCCTTCTAGCTCTTCTCCTCCATATACTTGGTGATCATAGCGGAGTACAGTACTCTGTCATTTGCCATGGAGAGTGACGAGATGTTCTTTTGGTCAACAAAATATTTTGTGGTGCCGCATAGAATGTTCTTAAAAATACCAACCAAAGGGAGACACCTCGTGTCGTGCATGACCCAATTGTACACCTCAGCTAGATTTGTTGTCGTGATATCATACCTAGTACCATCCTTGGCGTGTAGCAATGACCATTTCACCTTAGGTTCACACTCGATCCTGTCCAAGAAGTATTTCACCTGTCTACCGAACTTCCTCGTCAAATTGGGACCATATGTAGGTAACTTAGGCAATAACTCAGGGCATTTTTAGCGTTTGTGGCAGGCTTCTTTGTTGTCTCCCTTTTGTGCGTCCTCGTCCGCTCATCCAGAGTTTTCCAGAGTACGTTGAACTTTCTCAGCTGGTTCTGGTTGTACAGCCGTTTGAAAAGGTTCATCAAATCCTTGTTGTGAAACTACCTATAAAAATTTGCACTCATGTGCCTCATGCCCCGCCTACTCTGTAGATCCACCCATGTAAGTAGCTCATGTTGCCCTTACTGTACAACAGAAATCTTCATGTTCCTCAGAAACCACAACCAACTGTCGATGTTCTCGCTTTTGATAAATGCAAATGCCACGGAAAGAACCTGGTTGTTCCCGTCAGTCGCAATTGCATTAAGTATCTGCCCATTGTACTTCCCAATCAAGAACATGTCATCCACGCACAAGATCGGACAGCAATACCGGAATGCATTGATGCATGCACCGAAGGCAAAGAATGCTCGCTTTAGTACCCTCTTCCCGGTGAATTTCGGATGCGTGAAATCTTCAATGGTGACTTCAGTATTGGTATTTATGTCATGTATGACTCAGAGCTGTCTGGACAAGTTGTGGTAGGAGTCCTTAAATGTATCGAACCTTGCTTCCAATACCTTCTACTTTGTCCTCCACACCTTAGTATAACTGACTGTGTACTGGAATCTTAACTCTATTGCCCAGACGATGGATCGTGACTCAAAATCTAGGTTATCCACGATCTCGCCGTACATAACATTCACAATGAAGCATGATGACAGGTTCTTGTGGGATTACATTGATTCAGAGACGACACGTGTGTGAGAGATTACTATAGAGCATTTCCAGTAGGTGTCCCACTTATGATGGAATACGTGCGCTCACCAAAGGCATCCCGCTATCTTGCACTTCACGTCGTAACACATTGGGTTAGACCTCACTGCCATGAATGTACGCCGCAGCGACAAGACCTAGAATTTGACAATCTCCTGCACCGCCTCCTTGAATTTGTACATGGCTTCTCGCCTGATCTCATTTTGGTGGTACTCCCACTGTGAAGAATTTAGACTCGTCGTTATGAGTTAATGGAGTATTTTAGTAATTAATGACAATCGTCATGTGGGCTAACATTTTCTATGAGTTGGTAAAACAGGTTGAGTCTCATGACGATGAAGACTTTGGGTGACATCGTGAGTTGATTGTCAACAAGTCAAGATTTGGGATGAAGTATGTTATCATGTGTTGATGAGCATCAAGACAAGATCCTGAAGTAAATAAAATTATCATGTGTTGATGATATTCAAGACAAGATCCTGAAGTGAAAAAGATCATCATGTGTTGACGATATTTAAGTCAAGAACTTGGAGTAAAGGAAATAATCATGGGTTGATGGTTATCAAGTCAAGAACTTAGAGTAAAGAAAATCATCATGTATTGATGATTATCAAGTCAAGAACTCGAACTTGGAGTGGATATGTTTGTCATCAAGTAATCACTCAAAGATGGATGCTCAAGGCAAAGGTATGACTAGGATAGGCTGAGGATGTGTTCTTAGTCTTTTACCGGTCTCGGTGTTTGGTTAGAAGACCGGATTGTTAATATAGGTTATCGTACTATTAAGAGAGGTATTGTATAGTAGCTTCAGTCTCATCATGTGTTGATAGCTCAATTCCGCTTGCTCTAGCTCTCTAGGCATGAAGTTATTATTTGCGAATGTGTTTTTTAAATAGTTGAAACTCATGCATTAACTCCTTGTAGTATGAGACTATAATTTACAAATGTGTTTTGTAAATAGTTGAAGTCCATGTGCCTACTTTCTGTAGCATGATACTAATGATTGTGAATTTGTTTTGCAAATAATTAAAGCTCATGTATTGACTCCTTGTGGTATGAGATTATAATTTACAAATGTGTTTTGCAAATGGTTGAAGTCCATGCACCTACTTCTTGTGGCATGATACTAAAGTTTACAAATATATTTTGCAAATTGTTGAAGTTCATGCATCATTCCTTGGTATGGTCTAAGATTGCTTGTTGCTCTTTTCTTGGACTTAGGCCATGTGTTGGCTCTTTGGAGTTGCGCTTCTTGATTTTATCAAATGTGTTTCAGATCAATAAAATTGATAGGTTGTGCAGCCCTTTAAATAATCTTTCCATAGAGCCCAAGATCACTCAATTAGAACACTGGAGTCAAAAGTTATGATCTTTTTTAGAGTGTCGTCTGTGCTGAAATTCAGGCCTGGATTGACCGCCCTTATAAGGCCAATCAACTTTTTCCAGAAGACATGCTTTTGAGTTTTCTTCCTCCTGGAAGTTCAGTCTGACCGAGGGTCCTGTCAGACCGAACCCTCTGAGGGAGGACTGGCCGGGAATTATTTGTAACTACTAGTTTTATAGCCGTTGCATTGTAGCCCGGTCTGACTGGCCGTTGGTTGGCAGCCAGACCGAGTTTCGCTGTTTTTAGCCCCTTTAGCCTCCAACAGCTAGTTTTTTTTGTGTGAGCTATAAATACCCACTATGGCCGATTGGAAGGTAACTCTTGGCATCTCATTTTACTCTCTTGAGCTAGTGTGAACTTCTTCTCTCAATTGTGCATGTGTTGCACCTTGTGAGCAAATAGAGATGTTCTAGTTGCATGTGTTGCAACTAGAATTAGATTGAGCATCCAATTGTGAATGTGTTGCACTTGATGAGAGTCAAGCAAGAAGCTTTGCTTATTACTCTTAGTGTTTGCCGACACCTAGAGGCGTGGAGGCGTCGTGGTCTTGTGATTTTCTCAAAAAAACTTGTGAGAAGGGCTGACGTGTTGTGAGTGGTTTGATGCTCACCATGTCCGGAGTGGAGAAAGAGCAACTCCAAGTGGATCGAGGTATTAGTTCGAGTTGTGAGCCGATCCAATTCGTTTGGGCTTACCTCGGAGGTGTTAGCTTAATTCGTGGAGCCGGTCCAATTCTTTTAGGCTTACCTCAACGTGGATTAGGGGAGACCGGCAAGTCTCCGAACACCACGATAAAACATTCTTGTGTTATTATGGTTTGCTCTCTTGTAATTTACTTTGTGTAATTTATATTCATAGAATTAAATTGATTGCATGTCAAACTAGGATTGCAAACCTTGACTTAAACTTAGGGTGTTGATGCACTTAAGGAAAACTATAATATTTAGGTTTTAATTGTGCA
This sequence comes from Hsuehochloa calcarea, assembly GCA_036346395.1. Classification (NCBI taxonomy): domain Eukaryota; kingdom Viridiplantae; phylum Streptophyta; class Magnoliopsida; order Poales; family Poaceae; genus Hsuehochloa; species Hsuehochloa calcarea. Next base: position 29,586,908 of record CM070613.1, read on the forward strand.
AAACTGAATTAACTTTCGCTTCCGCATTAGAAATCGGTTTTAGCCTTAGAGTTTTTTTAGAAAATACTATTTACCCCCCTCTAGTCAGCCTCCTCGATCTTACACACGGTACACGGGATCTTTCGTCCACGACGAGATTGTCAAATTGGTACATGTTCCACTAGGATAGAACCGCATGCTGTTCCCCACCATCCTCATCATTTGAACCTTGATCTTCCGACAATTGCCCGTAGTCTCGGTCTTCGAGCGCCATCCTTTCGACTGGGGCTTCGATCTCCTCACATTTGTCTGCAATCCCACTGGCTTTCCTGACCAAAGGAGCTTCTTCGATCCCGTCTTCATCGGTGACATCACCAACTTCCCGTCGTTCGGTTGTTGTGTGCGGCGTGCTGTGGTTAGAATCCTTAACTTCTTCGGTATTACCACCAACTACCCCTTATTCAGCCACAGATGCAGGCCTTGTTTTGGCATATGACTGGGCCATAGGCATATGCCTGGGCCAGAAGGACCAAATCCCACCCGCGATCCCTCGACATTCTTAGGTATAACTGCCATGACCTCGTTCCATTGAGCTGTAATAACTTCCAATGTGTGCCCAGTGATGACCGGGTGACAAGGCAGCTCAATTTCAGATCCTGCAGAGCATGGTCCAACTTGAAGGTGTAATAAAACCACTGCATCACAGCTCCCCATGTACACTTCTCTGGTTTTGTTAGGCTGACAGTCACCAATTGGAAATAATGGAAAGCAACCCCCTCGGGGCCCTGCAGAATAGTCCCTTGACCGTAGTAAATTTTGAAATTGATTGTGTTAGACATATTCAATGTACTGCACTATTAACAAGATTTCTACGATTAACCATGTATCTAAAACTAAACTTACGTAGCCATATATCTAATACTACATAATTCATTCAGTTTAAAAAATTACCTATGAGGGGACGAGTACATGGCCGAGCTGATGTTCTACTTGTTGTTCCACAAAGTCAACAACGTCAAATCCCTCCCTAACATACTGGATAAGTTCATGCCGCACAGCACGACAAAGTAGTCTTTTTTTTTTTAAACATCCCGGCAAACGTTTGAGTAAACTACAGTAACACCCACTTACTTATACAAGTCCGTAAGGCATTAGTTTTCCTTTTGGTACATGTGTACTTAATAGAAGCACTTCAAAGTAGGGTTTCTTTGTTGTTATCGAACATTCGAGTAAACGTTTTTTCGTGCAACTATTCAATATTCGAGTGAACCTTTTTTCTATCCAATAATATTAATTTGATTTCACAGCAAAAGCGTTAGACAATTTTTGTGATTTTTATAATCTGAGTACATACGTACTCATTCGCAGCATGTAACACATAAAATGTGAACGTAAATGATAGTGAAACATCGGACCACAGAACACGCGGGAGAAACAACACTAAATGAATAAGTTAGGAGGAGAATAGCGCTATGTATACACGCACACCAACTAGCTACTACACCAGGCAATCATATATATATATATCGAACCTTGCCTGGATGTATAGAACAATCATATATATATATATATATATATATATATATATATTGGTGAATCCACAATAGTTACAATAATCAATATACATGCCGATATATATATATATAAGTGGAGAGAAAAGGCCCCGGGGAGTCATAACACCAATTAGAACCCAGGGCAATATAATGCGCCATCTAGCTAGACTACAACTTATTTCGCGACGAAATAATTAGCGCTATACTAGTGTGTACTACAAATAATTACAGCGATCCCTATACAGATATCATCATCAATCTAGAATTATTCTTGAGGGGAGCAAAACTCCAAAACCGTCGTCTTCTTTCACCGGCGCTGTGTCCTCACAAGCCACTAGTCTGAGAGTAGAGCTGCTCACATGCTTACACTTGAGCTTCAACTCGTCAAGGCTCCTGGCAAACACCTGCTCCAGCCACGTCTGCAGAGGCCTCTTCTCCTCTGATGCCCATGCTGCCGCAAGTATTTGCTCCATTGCGCCAACATGGATCTCCAACATGCAGTCTGAGCCCAGAATGTTGCTCACTGTATTGCTCAACTCCTGCAGCATGCCATCAGCAAGTTTGCCAAAGTCAAATGGCTTGAAATCGATTGACTTGTCAACTGAACACAATAGGCTGTCAATGGATCTCTCTGGATTGCCAGACGAGTTGTCGTTTCTGCTGCTGTCGTCATCAGCATCGTTGGTTCCATCCTCATCGACAGGGAGGTTCAAGTCGAACGGCACACTTGATGTTCTGTGCACTCGCTTGGTGATGCTCGGTGACTCTTGCAGCTTTTCTTGGTCATCAGAAATGTTGAGTTTTCGCTTACTGACAGAACCAGAGCACAAACATGCTTGGATTTTGGCGCGAGAGTTCCTTGGGGAAACTACCACCTTACCACCAGGGCTTCTGCTGGAGATCGGCGTACCCGGTTCTATCAAGATCTTCAGTTGATGTCCTCTAGCTGCCAGAATCTTCTCTTCGGGGAAAGTATGACCCTCTTCCACCCCAACAGAAACATTTTTGCACCCTCGGATCATTCTTGTTGACAACACAACAATTGAGTCATTAAAGTCAACCACCTTGCCGCGCATGTCTTGGAACCTGCCAGTCTCAATGGCCTTAGACAGGCTGTCCTGAATAAGGCAGTCAGCTTTATCGATGCTGTCAAGGAAGATAACAGATCGCCGCTTCTTGCTCAACTCCTCAATGATACAGTCTGTGCCAGTCTTCCCTCTGAAACTTGAGTCACCCCAATCCTGGAGGCTCAGGTCCAGATAAATCAAGTTCTCTTTGCTGCCGTGAATGAGCTCTGCAAGTGCCACAGCAACTCTCCGCTTGGCCATGCTGTCAGAACCATGAAAACTAAACCAGATGTCATTCTTCCTGTTTACACCACGGCGCCTCTCCATTGACCGGCACCGCACAATGGATTCACAAATAACACTCAAGGCTTCCTCCTGCCTTCCAACAACCTTGAACAGGCGTTCCACAAGTAGCTTGTAATTGCTCAAATCGGAACATTGTGATGTGAGGTGTGAAGGTCTCTGCCATTGGCCAAAGGCAGACATGCCTCCTGAAGCTGCTGAATGCAGAGCACTAGGTGATGCTCGCCCCACATTTGTGGAACTCCGGGAGTAAGAGTAAGGTTGTGCAAAGAGCTGTGGAGGCTTCAGATTCAAACCATCCACCTTTTTGGGTATCAGGTGGATAGACCTCTCTGCATCCTCTACATGTTTCCAGCAGGCAGAACTTGTACCCTTGGAAGAAGATTCACGAGGCGTACCCAAAACCAAGTCAGTTACCACAGGTGCAGCAGATGATGGTGAAGCATGATCTTCACGATCATGACAATATGACAGGTTTTCCTGTCGTGATTGCACACCCCTATCTTGAAGGTGTTCATCACTCTTTGAATGCCTGACTTGAAGTTTCAATACAAGGTCTTCATTCCTTTGGTTGGGTATAGATGGAGATGAAATACTCTTTGTAGTTGCGTTGGTATGTGAAGCAGGCACTGCAGAAGGTTTAATAACCTCCCTTTGAATTGCAACTGACTCGGAACCTTTGCTCGGATTTGCAGCTCTTTCCCTGTCAGCTGGAACACAAATACAGTGTGGAAGTAACTGGTAAGGACCTCTGTTGATCCTCTGGGAGCCTTGGTGGAGCCGCAGGCAGTACTCATTCCATTTCTTCTGTAGATTCAATATTTTTGAATTCAACACCATCTGATCATCTCTAACCTGCACTGAAGAAAAACTGTGCATCTTTTATACCAATGATATCAAAATATTTTGAATCTATCAACACACTGTGCATGTGCATCCGTTATTTAACTTAAAAAATTTACGAAAGACATAAGTAGCTTCACACCTTGAATGCATCAAATCCATTGTTAGGACCCATCATGCTGCCATTCTGCAGCAGGGAAGGTAGACCCCCCTGGTGATGGTCTTCAGCTGTAATGCCACTTCCTCTGATAATAGTTGCACCTTCTTGCTCACATCTATCGTTGCACTGTTGACACGGGAGGGCCTGGGGGCAAGAATTTGCTGTGAGGCTGTTTGTTTCGTGGGCATCGAAGACATGTCCTACCAAAGGAACGAACGGTTCCATCAAGCTGCAAAATTAAAAGTTTGAAACTGTTAGGTCCAGTTGATCAAAGCAAATAGAGTACCGAGTACATGATAGAAGCCGCAACAAGTCCTATCTCAATGCACCTATTCTGACTCTGCAGCTAGTTAATTATAGCTGGTACATGTCGAAATCAAGGTTGTTAAGGCGCTAAGGCGAGGTGAGGCACCAAGGCACCGCCCGGACGCTGCGGCGACGCCTTGGACGCTGAGGCGGCGCCTTAGCTGACAGTGAGCCGACGCAAAGAGGAAAGAAAAAGAAAAGGAGAAGAGAAGAGAAGAAAGGCCTGGCGGCCTGGCCCAACCCAGCCCAGCTCAACTCAGGCATGCCCAGCTCGCCCGGTCGCCCGACTCGCCCCCAACTGCTCGCACATCTCAATCGCCGCATCTCCTCTCGCCCTCAGCTGCTCCCACAGAGCTCCTCTCCCACATCTCAATCGCTGCCTCTCCTCTCCCCATCTCCCACAGAGTTCGCTCGGCCAGATCCACCTCGCCGCCGGCCTCCACCTCCCAGACACCGGATCCACGTCGTCGCTGGCCACATCACCACAGCTCCCTGACACCGCCGCCTCCCAATTCCTCTCCATCCACCACCTCCTTGCTCCCCGCTACCCCCCAGCCCGCCGCTCCCCTGCTCCCCCGACGCGCCGCCGGGCCTCCCCTGCCGCCCCCCCTCATTTTTGTCATGAAAATGCATTTCTTTATGTACACAAAATCGTTTTTTTTCTCTTTATTTTTTGTCAAGCTGTATGCTGGGGCAATAAAACCTCTATTCTACTGCCACACAAGATCAAATGAATAGGAGAGCTCAAAATTGACAAATGAGCAAAGAAATTCTTTCAAACATCCAAAAGGAGCAAACAACAAGCTAAGGAATCAGCAAAGAGTATGGGTAGTAACCATCGAGATAACATTGAAAAGAAGATGGCCCGAAAGGATCAGACATCGCGATTAGCAACCCACTAACAGAAAGTGGCAATATTTAATCTTCTTGTAATAATCAGATTGAATCAATCATGTATCCAAAAGAACATAGCAAATATGGAGTGGAAACACTCTGAATCTTTAGCACAAGTAATCAAGGATATAGGTATCACTGGCAATCTTAGATGCAAAAGCTACAGACTCTGATTCACTAATTTGTACTCGCCAAATCTCCTTTTTTTTATATTATCTGAATTGAAAATGCACCCGTTTTGAAATAACTAAAGGCTTTCAGGTGGCCTTTCCACCATCACTGACAAGTAAATAAAAAGAAGGAAAACATGCAGAGGAAAAACTAAACCATAACGACCACAAGAACACAGCTTCAGTCTGTAATTTATTCAACAATCGTAACAAGCATCAACACAACCTCTAAACAGTGCCACCTTATTCAAAGGCCGTAACAACACACCTGGAGATAACAGGCACGACTAAGTCAACTACTCAAGTAAGCGTATTGCCGGATCAAGCTTCAACAAAATAAATTGTACTTCATGGAACGAGTAAAACCATTTTTAAAACAACAGGCGGGAGGAAAATGTTCTAGCCATACAGCATACCCGCGCTACTACTACTTAACAGTATTGCACTCAAATCAACCAGAAGACATGGCAGAAAAATATCCATGCTACAATGGGCATACGCACAAATCTGCACTCAGAACATTAAATTAGTCAAGAACATAAACCAATCACACTAGTACTGCTAACCAGACATCCAAGAAACATCCTGATAATAAACTAAGCAGACCAGTCACCAAATGGATGCTAATCAAATATTTAAGCATAAACAATTGATGAAAGATGGATGCAAAAGCGAAAAGGCTTCACCTTGCAGGCTTGGGGAAGGCCGCGGCCGTGGTTGCCGGAGACATGAGTCCAGCGGGTCTGCCGCCCGCACGCACCGCCGTGATTGGCAGAAGCTGGAGCTCCCAGTCCTTGTCGACCAAGGGGAACTTGGACAGGAAGGTGAGATAGGTCTCGTACGTGGCCGACCACCCCATCACCCAGACGCGCCCCACTTTGTGCGTCTCCAGCACTCGCGTCACCTCCGCCACCACCCGCCCTCCCTTCTCCTGGAGCTCGCCGTCGTCGGGGACTAGTTCTTTGAGGTCTCCGATGCTTACGATAAGGCCGGAGGTTGCGCAGGCCATTGCCGCCGCCACGCCGAGTTCTGTTTGCTCGATGGAGGTGGGGCCGACGTGGAGGATACGGCTCGGGGATGCCGAGGCGAAGTCGGCGGCGGCGGAGGCGGCCCCGACACCGACTAGCATGGGGTTGCGGCCGCGGGAGAGGATCTCGCCGATGCGGCGGCAGTTCTCCTCCCCGGCGCCGGCGAGGTTCCCTGCGGGCGAGGGCACGTCGGCGTCGTCAGCGGCGGCGAAGCTGCACAGGAAGAGAGGTGGCGGGCGGCTGCGCGTGGGGAGGCGGCCGAGCAGCGGCATGGGCGGCGCGGGGCGGAGGATGGCGAGCTTGATGTCTCCGCTGCGGAAGCCGGCCTCGCAGAACACGCGGCTGACCACGGGGTCATCGAGGATGGCCAGCAGGAGCTGCGAGAGCTCGACCTTGACCGCGGCGGGGGGCTGCGCGGTGGCGGCCTGGTGGTAGAAGTGGAAGGTGTCCGGGTTGCGGCGCTGGTTGGCCTGCGAGCGCTTGATGGCCGCCATGAGCGAGTTGGACACGGGCGGGTCGTCTCCGGCGCCTGAGGAGGAGGAGGAGGAGGAGGGGAGCCTGTCGAGGGAGACGGCGAAGCAGAGCTCGAGGGCCTTGAGCTGGACGCGGGGGGAGTAGGCGTCGCTGCGGGCGCGCGCGAGGGCGTCGCGGAGGAGCGGCGGGGCGGTCGGGGCGAGGAGGGAGGAGATGAGGTGGAGGGAGGTGGTCTGCGCGTGGGCGCGGCGGCGCGCGGAGGCAACGGCGGCATCGAGAGCCGTGACGGCGGCGGGCGAGAGGCACTGCCTCGCGGCTGGCACCGGCGTCGGCATCGCGGCCGCTGGGGGTAGTTGTGATTACCTTTTACTAGACATGGGGGCGAAGTGTGAACGTGGGAGTAACGGCAAGTTAGGGCCGGTCGCTTCGCTTCGCTTTGCTTTGCTTTTGCAGAGGGAGGGAGAGTGAAGTGAGGAAGAGGAAGATGTAATTGGTTTAAGAGGGGAAGGTGGAGTCAGCGCCGATATATCTTCTTCTTCTTCTTCTTTCTGCTGCTGCTGCTCCTCTCTTTCGGAGCCCACCCAAACAGTGAACGCTTGAGTTGAGTGGGCAAATTTGGTGGAGGGCCTCCTCTCTCTCTCTCTCTCTCTCTCACCTCACCTCAGTCTCAGTCTCATCTTACTGTGCTCTACTTTCACTATGATTGTTCTTTCTTTTACAGCAAGTGAAATATGGATTGATTCACACTAGTGTAGTAGTCTAGTTAGTGTACCAACCACCCATGAGAATGAATTGAGATCAATGTAAAGAGTTTCCTCCAGGGAAACACATAATTCAGACAGACATAGATCTAGGCTACGGGTACCACCATTAAAGGACGCATCGCCTGCTAAGTAACCAATTATTGGCATGCCCTTAGCATTTATGAGCCTATACATTTCAATGCTCTCCAAAAAAAAAAGGGGGGGTTGTGTTCATTCCTTAGCACACATGACATGAAGGCTTGGCTCCAGTCGTAAGGGCCAAACCACCTGCTCCGTTCCTTTCAGAATTTATGTATTTTAGTTTTCAAGGCGATATTATTACTGTAATAACAAGAAGGCGTATTAAAAATAAAATTTTGTTTCGGCGTAATGAAATCCAAACAGGTTTGATTAATTTGTTTAGAGCTAGATTTTTTTCCTACTAATTGAATAAATTAAAAATGTACGCATGTTACCATCATAGCTAGTCTACAACACATTCTTTTCGTACCAGTGAAAATCTATCGAAGAAAACGTTCTTGTCTTTTTGCCGTGTCCCAACTTTGAAAAATAGCCCTCAACTTTAGTTAGATGTCGACACCTGTGGTACTGTTTACTCTTAGCCTCCCATCACGCCCATTTACTAATTTGCTGTCAGCTTTCTAGGCACACAGGATATTTTTTACACATACGAATACGAGCTGTTGTATTACACGTGTCTTTTAAATTTACCCCACACATAATTTCTTTTGTTTCATGGATGCAAGTTTTGGTGGAACTTTTTTTTAAAATGTTTTAATCTGTTTACTAACAAATATATTTTAAAGATAATATCTTTCTAATTTTATTTTTAATTATAATCTATTTGATCACGTCACGACACAACACACAGCAGCATGGTAAAACCATACTATCAATATCAGTTGTATCACTAATAAATTAGTGATGTCACGTCAGCCCTTTTAGCGCCCCCAAAACACCAACTAGTGACAGACACAGGGAGCAGCAACAGGTGGCGAGCCGATGAAAAGGAGAAGGAGTAGAGAGTTGGGATCCTCTACGGCATGCATTGGAATGCAACCATATCGTATCGATCGATGTGGACGCGACTAACTTGCACAGGCAGGCAGGCAGGCAATTTTAATTTTAATCTTAATCTTAAAAACTTGTTGCTTGTCGACTCACTCCAAGTCCAAACCAACGGACTGCTGGCAGCTGGTACCTGTGTTCTTGACGCGTGGCTGCTGATTAGCTACGACTTCCTCTCTCTCTCTCTCTCTCTCCAGCTGGTCCACCCATGTGTTATGCTCACAAATGTGATCTTAAGTGAACTTATATATATGTTGAAACAAAATTCTTTTAGCTTTAGCAAAAGATGTCTCTTACGGTTTTGGGCGGATCGGATGAGCAGCATGCACGCAACGCAATTTCAGGGTGACATTGAACCAAGGAACAGCTGCCTTTTAACGGATAAGCATCTCTTGTCATTTTCTTTCCTAGACGAAACGAATAACCAATTTCTTGTGCAGCTTAGCAGCACTAAATCTTTTGCGGGGCCCAACACGATCACACTGATGCTCATCGTCACGACAAGGACGTTCCCCTCCTCTCCTCTTCCTTTCCTTTTCTTTTCTCTTCTTATTTATACTAAGCAACTACCATAGTTTGTCTTTTTAACTTGTTACTAAATGGAGAGAAAATATTCAATCTAGTAAAAAAGGAACAAGCTTTCCAATAAATTCTTGTTTTTTTTTAAATTTGTAACTAAGACTTTAATTGTTACCCACAAAACAAGTTTTTAGGTAACAAGTAAGTCTCCAGTAACTATATTATTGTTGTTTCTTGTGTCTTGATATCAACGACTTACTTGTTTCATCATCAAGAAACACACAAGCCCACATTCTATCATCACCATCTCTACTCCATGTCGTCACCTAAACACTGATGTTCACATCACTTGGTAAGAAATGACATGGACCATCGTAGATACTCTTACGGGAGTCACAAGTTACCGTATAAAACTCTGAGACCATACCATTAATACATCGAACAAATTTAAATAAATACGAGTAAAGAAGAAGATTAGTTTTAGTTTTCGCGTCATTATTTAGATAGATTCGCATGTCTAGACTAGTGCTCATCTTTCTAGAAAAAAGGTCCCTGTCATGGGTGACCAGACCCAGTACTTTTATCGTCGCAGCGATTCGCTTCAAAATGAAAATGATCGCAACCATCCGTTGCTGCGTATCCACTTGGCAAACCACAAACCAGTCCTTTATTTTTCCCAACCTCCCTCCTTTTTAGTAAAATGAATGACAACCACGTTCGTTCACATGTTAATTATTGCTTTAATTGATTTCTCCTAGTTTCCCTCATTTTTATTTTTGTACTTATTTCAATGATTTGATTTGAGCATTTATTAAGCGAATTCATTTCTTGTTTCAATGAGTTGGGTGATTTTAGGCTTAAAGCTGGGATGCCAGGAGGGAATATACCAAGGCAGCAGGAGGCAGGGCAAAGGCGACTGTAGCCTCCCTACCCGCACCCTCACTCCGGTTACGTAGAACCCTAGTTCGCATCGAGCTGGAGACGAAGACCCAACTGGTTCGGTCTGGTTTGATCTACTTCGATCCGGATGGAGCCAGTTGTAAGTATATAACTCGGGTGTAGGTAACTTCAACGCACCTTATCTGTAGCCGACCTTGCACGCCATGGAGTCCACATCAACGGAAAACACCTGGGCTGGGCTCGTATCAAACAACTCTGCACGCAATTGCGTGGTGGCAAATATACTTGTAGGGGCTACCGGGTGCACGTGTACTGTTTCCACATTAAATTAACTAAAAAGCTAAGCTACCAAATTCAGCGTTGCATGTGTGTTTTTTCTGTTTCTGACTGACGCATGCATGGAAAAGAAGATGTTTACGTTATTTAATTGACTTTTTCTTGTAATGAATTAAATTATGTCTTACCGGGGGGGTGACAAGTAAGAATGGCAGAAGAAATGCAAATCACACCACAGACATCACCTTTACAAATCAAAAAGGCCATCGATGCTGACATTTGGCCTAGTTGCATCACGCGCCTACACCTCTTTTATACTCCCATTGTCATACAACTGCATCCTTGCCTTAATTTCTTCTTTAAAGAGGGTCTAGCTAGCTTCCTCTTCTATTTATTAATTTTGGTGGGTTTCCAGATATATATATATATATAAGGTTTTGAAAATCTTCATATATTATTATTTCAAGGGCTGATCATAAAGGTTTTGAAAAAACATATATAAATATATTTTTTCAAAACCTTTATGATCAGCCCTTGAAACAATAATATATGGAGATACAAATACACCTCTCTAAAAAACATGTAAACATGGGAGTGCTACATATATCTGCAAAACTTAATCACAGAAGAGCCTAACAAACGATAGCCTTAAAATATATAACTAGTGTCTGGAAAGTGACAATGGAACTTTATTCGTACATATAAATAAAGAAAAATTAACAAACTCTTTCAGTTAAGGGCAACATCGATGGATCACCACCACCACTCTGAGAGAGAGAGAGAGAGAGAGAGAGAGAGAGGGGGGGGGGGACAGGATTTGTGAATTATTAAACGTCAGGCTACCCACGTACTCCAGAGATATGATACTCCGTATGGCTGTGACAGAAAGTGGACATGCATGCGTCCTTGTGTTAAACAAAACCCACAACGAATTAAGAAACTGAGAGGTACTGTTGAGACACGTAATTTGAACTTTTAACATGCTCAAATCCAAATTTATCGTATTATCGGATTAGTTTTCTTACTTAAACTCTAAATCGTTTATCTCTTTATATACCTTTTGTAAGCTGCACAGAAAAGTAACGTTTCATTATAATCCCCCTGCGATTGGTAAACACTCCTTATATAGTGATCATCGCCGGATACCGCCTGTGGTTTTTTTTCCCGCAAGGGTTTTTCACGTAAAAATTTGTGTCTCCTTTTGCCCCTATTTTTCTAACAACTGGTATCAGAGCACAAAAGATTAGGGTTTTGAGAGATATACGAGAAAAAATAGCAGATCGATCTGCGTCACCGTCACGCGCAGCGAGTCCTCGTTTCTAAGCAGCTATTTATTTGCTTCTCTATATTGATGATATATTGATTGCTGCAAAAGATAAGTCAAAAATAGCAAAACTAAAAGCGCAATTGAGTAATGAATTTAAGATGAAAGACCTAAGTATAGCAAAGAAAATTCCTAACATATAGATTATTAGAGAGGGAAAATCTAGCAAGTTATACCTTAGTCAACAAGATTATATTGAAAAAGTCATTCGTCGTTTTAGTATGCATGATGCAAAACTAGTTAGTACTCTGTTAGCTTCACATTTCAGATTATCTTCAGCCTTATGTCTTGAATCAGATTATAATATTAAGTACATGTCTAGAGTTCTATATTTTAATACATTTATTTCTCTCATGTATAACATGGTCTCTTCTCGTCCTTATTAACAGGCGCTGCAGGCTGCCTTGAGAAGCAAAAGCGTTCGTAGTAGTGGTAGGACGTAGTTGTTGTTGATATATGCTTAAATTAATGTTGGAGTTGACTGCACTACAGTTGTGTGCAAGTGCTGCACTGCAGGAAAGGAATACTTTGCTTTTTACCTGTCCATCTCCAGCAATGGACGGGAGCAATACAATTGCTTCTTTCATGTAGATGCTTATTCACTCTTTGCTGTCTATCATATATGCTATGCCAGATATATGTATCTTCTCGCAGAAAGAATGAAAGAAGAAAAAAAGTGCTGCTAACAGAAAGTTGATTTTCCTTTTGAGATCGAGTTGACGTGGCATGCATGCATGAATTTGCTAGCTTTCTTTCGCACAAATGCTAGCTTTTCTAAGCAACTTCTTTTGCCTCAAAGACACATCCTTTTCGCACCTCATGCACCTAGGAGAATAGCCAGAATCCTTCCTCTAGTGGGATCGATCGACTCATCAAACTAACCAGTGGACTCTGTCCCACTGTTTCAAAGGCGGGGAGGAGGGAGCGGGGGTGACTGCAACAGCGGGGGAGGAAGAGCGAGTGCCAGGGGTGGTGCGACCAAGGGCATGGAGGAGGTGGGGGAGTGTGGAAGGCGGGGAGGAGGGAGCGATGGCGGCGGCAACGGCGCGGGAGGAGACATGGAGGAAGCGAGCGTGAGGACGACGCGATCGAGGGCGTGGAGAAGGTGAGGGAGCGTGGAAGGCGGGGAGGGAGCGATGGCGGCGGCAACGGCGCGGGAGGAGACGTGGAGGAAGTGAGCACGAGGACGACGCGATCGAGGGCGTGGAGAAGGTGAGGGAGCGTGGAAGGCGGGGGGAGGGAGGGAGCGGCGACGGCGCGGGAGGAGACGTGGAGGAAGCGAGCGCGAGGGCTACACGACTGAGAGCGGGGAGGAGGGAGCGGTGGCGGCGCGGGAAGAGATGTGGAGGAAGTGAGGGCGACACGACTGAGGGAGGGGAGGAGGCGAGGAGGCGAGGGATGCTAGGCGAGCGGAGGAGGCGAGGACGCGACTGCGAGAGGAGGAAGCGAGGAGATGCACGAGGGTGACGCAACAGGATTGGGGACTAAAAGGCGGCTAGAGATTTGGCGTGAGGGAGCCTACGTGGGTTGATATGGGCTGCCTGTTGTGATCCCTGCGATCCGACGGCCCTGCAACCCCTCGATGGCGACGACAACCTCAACGCGACGATCACGACTGTACAATCGCGATCCAACGGCTAACGACTGCCGAAACGGGACCTCAACGCGATTCCAAAAACTGCAGAGGTTTTTTTGCAAAAAAAAAACTAACGTGGACACTCTGAGGAGACTCCGATTCTTTAGGCTTTAAGAATAAGAATATATATATATATATGTAGATGACTGGCTAGTTATTCTTGGAGATGATCAACAACATGGGGGTACATTATTGATTTTCAGTACTGGCGGGGCTTACCTGAAAAGTTATTACACTCAACTCAGCGATTTAGACTTCTTTAAGAAGTAAAATTTTAGGAAACACCTAACTATTCATAAGACTAGCTTGCTTGAAGGAGATACAAGAGCTACATACGTTTTTCCCTAGTTCCCTTGTCACAATATCAACTACTTATATTCAGCACAAATACAAAATTAGCCATGCATCTCTTGCAAACTTTGCTTTAGTCAACCTCTAGCATCCTAGAGAGGTTATGTGCCCACTAGTTGCCATTTGGGCCAATTCTCCTTCCCCGAGATCAAAGATCCTACAGTGTCGTATCTTTTGATCAAAATGTCATTGGCCCCCTCCCCTAAAGCCAAAAGGGTCCTATACTACAAGGAGCCAAAGAGCATGCCTAACACACTCTCTCTCTCTCTCTCTCCATCCACCGTTTAATATTTGATGAGATTCGTGCGGCTATCCAAGTCTAACGGGTTTGAAAATTATGGATTGAAGAGAGACCCGATCCAAAATTTATCTTGCTTCTAATTTTACGATAGATTTCTGGGTTTTGGTAATCGGTTGAACCCCCGTTCCAGGCATTGGATGTGCTTGACCCCAATCCATACTTCTGTACTAATCCTGTCCAAGCCCTTTCAAACTCATCTATCGTCTGCAGTTCATTTATGACATTATGGAACTCCACCTTAAACTTGCCGCGTTTGCTATATATATTTCTCAGGCTTTCTTTAGCCTTCTTAAGTATATGCCACTTGCAAACTCTGTGAATACTGTGAGGCCACACCTCCCTTATAGCAACCTGACAAATACAAAATTAACTATGCATCTCTTGCAAACTTTGCTTTAGTCTACTACTTATATTCAACACAAATACAAAATTAACCATGCATCTCTTGCAAACTTTGCTTTAGTCAACCTCTAGCATCCTAGAGAGGTTCTATGCCCACTAGTTGCCATTTGGGCCAATTCTCCTTCCCTGAGATTAGAGATCCTACAGTGTCGTATCTTTTGATCAAAATGCCATTGGCCCCCTCCCCTAAATCCAAAAGGGTCCTATACTACAAGGAGCCAAAGAGCATGCCTAACTCTCTCTCTCTCTCCCTCCCTCTCTCTCTCTCTCTCTCTCTCTCTCTCTCTCTATATATATATATATATGTGTGTGTGTGTGTGTGTGTGTGTGTGTGTGTGTATGCTTGCCACCTAGAAAACATTTGGTCAACGTCTTGATGATGAACCATGCACTAGCTAGGTTGAACGACCAATAAGGTGCTAATGATAATATTGACCGTTGGAGGTGGGAGTATGCATGGTGTTTAATGAAAACGCATTAATGAAGGTGCATTGAATGTGGGAGCATGCAAAGTAATTAAATGGTTTACAGGTGGGAGCTCGTATTAATCTTGGTTGTTCAATTCAGATCCAACAGTTAAGATTGGTATTAGCATCTTAACACTGAATTACCCGTTAGCACTAAATACATTCTATATATATATATATATATATGCTTGCCACCTGGAAAACATTTGGTCAAGGTCTTGATGATGAACCATGCACTAGCTAGGTTGAACGGCCAATAAGCACCAGGCGGATCGATTGGATTGGATTGGTTGGTGTCACCTCGATCGACGGGCAAAATAAAAGAGGAAGAGCATCAACAAATGTGAGTTTCTATGGTCATTTGCAGCTGCTGCACTTGCACACCCAAATGGACAACACGCATGTATGCATCTCGACGATTCTCTCCCTCTCTTGATCTTTTCATTTCTCTCCTATTGCAAAGTCTCCGGCCGGCACATAGCATAGCCGCGCACTTTATTCCACCACCACTTTCATGCCTCTTTTTCTAGATTCAGAGTGAAAAGCTAGCTTACTGTAAAAAAAAAAATGAAGAAGAAGAAGAAAAACTTTGAGTGGAAAGAATAATGAGTGACCGCCCCAGTTATGCAGAGCAGGGAAAGGCAGGAGAACAAGAATATTCCCAGGATATAGTATGTGCATCCAATGCGCGATGCATAGGAGAAGAAGTGAAGAAGATGGTGTGCATGGTGTTGGTGATGGAGAATGCCATGGATCGAGCGGAATTCCTCCTCCCTCCAATAACAAATACCTTTTGGTGCAAAGTTGCGATGCCCCCACTAGCGTCATGTCATGGTAAAGGCTCTTTGAGACTTCTGCTGACACTCAAAAAGAGCTCGCAAAAAAGTGACCTGGCACTAGCGCATTATTGACATATGTTCCTGCATCTTTCTGGTTTCTCTCTTCTTTTATTTCTACTGGGTAGTAGTTATGTGCAGAGCTGCCAAACTGCACCATGTATGGTTATGGCAATAGATGAAAAAGGTTAGAGCAAGTCAAGACATATGCACAACTACACCTAGGAAAACATTGGCAAATAAGTAGTCTCTGCAGCACTTCTGAAAATACGGGACTGTGCCCAAATGCCAAAACTGAAGAAAGGCACCCAAATCCGAGATGAAGAGGCGAGCTAGGCGCAGCTAAACAGAGACTTAATAGAAGAAACCGTGGAAAAATGAAGGGCTTGAGGTGAAATTTTGATCTCATTTATATTCTGTAGTTAAAGGTTCGATAGGAATTGTTCAGAAAACCAGCCTACAAGGTCATTTGAATTGACATTAATATCTAATCTGATACTCTGAAGGATGAAATATATCTATTGTCATAAGAGATCTGCTACAGATGCATTGACTTGAAGCTTCAATTCACTGATGGAAGAATCTTGTATATAGTTGTCTCTAGATGGATTCAGGGCAGAGTGATACACGCGGATCCAATGAAGGAAACTAAATCCAAAGTAATGAATTCACTACAGTACATACGTACAACAATTTGTGCAGGAGACGCATGAAGGGTGTCAAGAACTATAACCAGAATCCAAAGATTTAATGGCGCTATATATGTCAAAGCTCAACAAATCAAACCTTTAGACGTTAACATATATCACAGTAATGGCACTGAAGAGGATCAGCTGGGTAGCATGCATTATTGGCAAACAAGTGGAGTAGCAAGCAGATGGATGGCTTCTTGTATATATCAACAGGGCAGGGCAGGGCTGGGCTTTTTATTGATTTGTGTATAGTCCCTAGCCTTTGGATCATGGACGAGCTTCAACTTTTGATGCATGATGCATGGTTATTTTGTTTTTTTGCTGCAAATTAGTGTGCACCCAGCTACACTACTGCTAAATACCACCTCTAGTTCCGAATAAGAAGTCATTTTAGGACATTGTTTTTTTATATTTGCAAATAGATTTGTTTTTGGGTTTTCTAGTCAACATTTTCCATGAAAATGCCCTAGTAATTACTTATTGGTAGTGGTGTTACAAAGATGAATATACAACTTTTTGAAACAAGGAGATGAATACACTACTAATAGAGGTAAACTATGTAAAAAAGGGTATTATTTCCTGCTATGTTCTAAGTGCCTAGGGCTAAAATGACAGGTAAATTGGAACTTGGAACCAGATGTATACTACTACTAGCTATGTAGCCTTGCAATGTAAAAGTTTATTGATGAATGATGAGCAACGTGTTGTGCATGTATAGGCGAACTACAGTTACTCTGTTGTTTGTTGTTGGGTACCACGCATGCATGTATGTGCATTATTCGTCAGTATCTATTTACGCTCGTGCTGCTGACTGCAAGATGATCGATCGATCGGTATCTATGGGGAGAATACTGCAGAATGGAGTGATCTAAACTACTAGATCTGCAAGTGGCTTAATTTTAGGCATAAAAAATAAGGAGACGGGTCGCGGATGGACGGAGAACCCGATGATGCTCTTCCTTCAGTGCTTGCTTCCCTCCTTCCCTTTTCATGATCATGATCAAGCAGTGCAAGTTACTCCAAGTTAAGCTGGGTACTTGAACTGACAAAAACAAGTGGCTGCTTAAAGGACCTAAGATTCAGATTTAATGTATAGCTAGTGATGTTGATGTTGTCTTTATCACTTTATGCACACATACCTCTGGACTGGAGTGGACATGGCAAGTATCTAAAATAACAGCACACCAAACACGAGTAGGATCCCTCACAGTCTGCGGCAACCGACCATTGATAAAGTGGATAGGGATCCTAGGCCTTCTGTCTTGGGGAGGGAGAGTGACAATGATAAATGCAGTGCTATCAACTATACCAATGTACTACATGAGTTGCATCAAGTGGCCGGACCGTAGCATTGATACGGTGGACAAAATTCGGAGAGCATTCCTTTGGTGTGGTGACAAAGAACTCCATGGAGGCCACTGCCTCGTAGCATGGACGACTGTCACTCTACTGAAAAGAACAGGGGGGACTGGGACACTGAAACCTCGGACTGCATAACCAAGCCTTACTCATGAAAGTGGCGGCAAAACTATTGTCCAATCACACTGATCCTTGCTTCCATTGGTTTAGGACGCAGTATATTCAAAATGATATTCAGATGCACCCTCGTAAGAGAGACACAGCAATTTGGAGAACAATATTGGCGGTTATACAGGTGACAGTACAATTGACAGAAGTAATTATTGGCAATGGAGCAAACTCCATGTTCTGGAAGGATAAATGGACGTCAATGGGAAGATTTCAACTTAGCCTAGCAACCCTGATTACTTTTGCAACTCACCCAAACTGCACCGTCCGATCGCAGCATAGAGACAATAATTGGGTGATCTCACTACAGCCGGTTCTTTCACAACGAGCTACTTCAGAATTCCAGGTCCTGCGAGATTTCCTATCTACCCAACAACTGCAATCAGATACCCAGGATCAGAGGATATTCATTTCAACCATGACTACCCCAACTACATCAACATTTTACAGAACCTTGTCCTTTCATGGACAAAAATAGCCAGCGATGGACTACACCTAGAATCAATCAATACCTCACAGCTTCAGAATCTTCTTATGGCTTGCTTTCAGAGGATGTTTAAACACCAGAGACAACATGACAGTTAAACATTGGACTCATGACCCACCTTGAGATATCTGCCCTGTAATAGAAACGATAGATCGTATTATCCCGCATTGCAAACCTGTAGACAATCTTTGGAGGAATTTAGGTCTCACAAGGGAAGCAAACTCGTCTTAGAACATGCTACATTTCTTGGAATCATCAAAAGTAGGGGACCAAGGCTTTTGTAAAAATTGGCCAATTTGCTTTGCGGCCAGTGCTCATACATTATGTATGGATTATGAGAAATAACAGGGGTTTTCAACACTATGATCATAACACGATGCTGCTACACAAGAAGATCCATAATTTAATCAATCTTTGGATACATTGAATGAAACCCAAGTATCAAGATGGTGTCCGACAGTGGAGTCAAACTATTGTTGTAACTTTTATCGTCGATACCAATTTCTCCTTTCTTTTATTTTTCTTTTCCTGTTTTCCTTCTTTTAAATTTTCTACTTCTTTTCCTCTTTTTTTTTTTTTGATTTCCCCTTATTTTCTTTCTCTTGTAACTCTTGTTTGCATTGGAATATAATGGTCATAAGGTAGAAGATTTCTCCTGCTCGTCGATGACAGCACGGTGGTCCGTCCTGCTCGCTCCATCGCGTAGATATATATAAATAAATAATCAGGTAGTGCCCTTGAGACAAACTACAGCCAGAGGAAGCAATCTTTCAGCACAGTATTTGCTTGCTTACGCGTGTGTACGTACGTCTTGCTTCACCCACCCAGCGTATGCATGCATACGCTGCGTACGTGTGTTCACGTTTCATTTCATTTCATGCCAGCAGATCGATCACGCGAGTGCTGCAATCTTCTTCGATTGGTGGTTTCCAGCCACACGTTCTGCCGAGCACTCTCCCTTGTGACCGTACGTAAGCCCGCCCAAGTGTGATTTTAGTCTTCCAACACGAGGTCGGGGTCGAGGACGAGGACGAGGAGCAGGGCTCTCCTCGGGTAGTACTTCCCCTTCTATGGAGTACTTCTCTGCTTAGAATTACGATCCAGACGAAGACGTAAGTCTCGACGAATTCCAAGCAGTAAACGCTAATTAAAAGATCTATGATCCCGAACCGAGCTGATGGGGAGTTGCAAACATGGCGGCGTTATACGTACCCCGACGCACGCGTACGTGCATGACATCGCACATCTTTCTAGACGCAGCTAATACAGCCCTACATATATTATACACCATAAAGGGCAAAGCAAGCTTTAACGACCCATGCTTGAACAAGAAAAGCACACAAATGACCGGGAATCAAGTCAACCTAAATCTATCTCCTGTTCTATTTACCCATAGTAAGAACAGGTAGAATGCTATGGATAAATTAAATAGAACGGATTGTCAAGTGCACATCCCGTATCCTCCCAACTGTGGCCCTCGACGAAGGCGTGGAACCGATGGGCCGCCGTCTCCATCGTCACATTGACAAACGCGTAAACCTTGTTGCACTTGGACCCTGATTCACAAAACCCTAAAATATCTTATAACTGTTCACATCAAATCATGAAACCCTAATTTTCGAAATCTAAAACCCTAATTTTTTTAGATAATTTCAGAACATATAAAATCCTTAAAAAAAATACACAAACAAGTACATTGTGTAAGGAGTCTTCAAAGAAATTAATTTTTAGAGCACATTTTCTATATTCAGAAATTCCTACAAATAGTATGTTTAAATGAATTTCTAAGAAAAATTAAGAGCATATAAAATTATAGAAGCAAATATATTGTGTCAGGAGCCTCCACATAAAATTTTATAATTTTTTGAGCTCATTTGCTATATTTAGAATTTCCCAGAAACAACTCATTTGTTAATTACGGTTGCTAGACGTCCAGCCCATGACCGGACGGACGAGGCGTGCGTGTTGGGTGGAGAGGGCGTCCGGCCTGTGACTGGTCGGACGAGGCTCTAGAATTACAATTTTGTTGCAACGGATGCTATTTCTGTAATTTTTTTTATCGTAAATGTACTATTTGCGGGAAAAAATAAGAACAAAGCAACTAGGAGGAAATTAATAATCCAATTTGATGCAATTGCAGAGGTGAGGTGATAGAGGCGAAGGTGGTGCCGTCATGCAAGACGTGGATTTGGTGAGGCACAATCCGATTCCAATAATACAGGGAGGGGATAGGATAACGGGGGAGACAACTGTTAGTCAGGACAAAATAGGATTTGATCCGATGGCTCAAGGTTTGACCAATTTCCACGAGGGCATCTTTACGATACCTTCTCTTTCATCTAATATTCGAGATACAGAGCATCGAGTTGTTGACTGGACTAATTACAAAAACATATGCTAAGAAACTACAAGATCAGATGAACTTACTCTTTAATGAACATGTCATTAATTTTAACGATAATTTTATACTACCTAAAAATAATGTTTTAATTGTGCTTAGGTTTAAAGATTTAACGATCGAAGGAGAAGTTGATGTCATGACGATGATGAGGATAGACGCAAAATGAGCTGCATGCTAGTCCATAACTTGATGGGTTCCAAGAGGGCGGCAAGGAATAAACAATGCTATCAAGAAGAATTCGGAATGACTTTCCAAAAATTCGAATTTGTTGCTGATTTCCAATCCGCATTAAATTAGGCATTCAATCTGCATTAATTTAGGAATGCATTATTTTTTATTAGCTTTTTAATTCAGAATTTAAACAAGGGACAAGAAGGGGATTCAGTCAATGGGTTTTCCCTTTTTAATTGGCCAAATCCAAGGGGGTTTCTTATCCCCTCCTAGTCCGACATCAAAGGGCAGAACTCCCATCCGAATTGGGATAGGAGCTGGTCAAATTTGGCTGGCCACAAGGTGGGAGGAACCCCATGTATAACCAGGGCATTGCCCCCTTGTAAACCTTATTGCTTATTTATTTTTTTTCATAACAGAGCTCATGCGATAGTTTTGGAAAGAGAATCAGACGGTCTATTTTTCGTTCTGCAAATCAAGGTTAAGTTTATTTTTTCGCTGGGAATTAAAAGCTTTGTGATATCAGCTCGTGGTCTAGCGGCGATCATCCCGGTTCGTGTTGACGAATATCCATAGAGCTGTAAATTCGTGCACTGACGCGTGGTGCACAGCCGAGTGTTGTTCGTCGACAAGCACAATTTATCCACAGTTCCACTCGAAAAGATCGGGCCACCCCGTATCAAATTTTTTGGAAAGAAAAGAGTTGACTCCAATACATATATGGTCCATTCCAGGTAGTAAAAACTTACAACAAAAAGGAGCTAAACAATTAAGAGAAATATAACACCTGTAATCAGGTAAATGAAAGCTCTCGGCTTCCTCTAAAAAAAGTAGAGTAGCCTCATGATCGACAGATTGTTATTGGAATAGCTAGAAGCGAAGGGCTACTGGAAGGATATTATGCCAAAATCAATAATACTATAGGGCTATAAAAAAATGTTGCAAGCAGGGCAACTAAACGGGGAATTATTATGAACTCCACCGATCAGTCAGGCATCTTCTCAACTATGAGCAACAGATTGCAAACCAGACGTGGTAAAATTAAGTAAAGTTTCCTAAAGAATAATATTGGCGCAAGCAACTTGATCAATAGTATTAGCGCAAAACACATAATAATCTTGCATTTCTGCAGTTTTGTCCTAAAATTCGACCGATCGACAAGATGAAACCACGGGGAGTTGAAAAGAGAGTCACCGTAGTGAAAAAATTCACCCGACGCAGGTGAAGTGAAAAATATTGAAGTAGCTCCTTCCACAAAGGCAGTAAAGCCAATAAGATTTTGAAGGGTAAGGAACTTTTAAAAAAAATAATTAACCCATTTTTTATTTATTATATTACTAATCCATCGTCAAATTTATTTTCAAATATGACCATTTTGACCACGCAATCACCCGTGGAGTGGCAACACAACACTAGGACGCCATATAGGGTAATGGCGTAAGTCTAGCTAAATAATATTTCTTGTATGCCACTGGTGGTGACGTGACCAAAAGAATCAGATTAGAAATAAAGTTGGCGAGAAGTTAATAATAAAAACAATTTAAAATATGTTAATTAATAATAATAAATTTATGTAAGAGAGCAATGAAAGATTAGGATGGTTCGCGTATCCTATGCTCTCCGCTGTGTACCTCTAGCTACATCCTTGCTTTAAATTGTCCTTCTTCTATGTTGAAATCTACCGTTGGTGAAGTCATATCCATTACTTAAAAGAAGGAATCGGTGGCCGTCCGTCCTCAACTCTTTTTGGCGTTCGTCCAATCAACGATCAACCGACGGTCCAGATCTGCCGCGCGGACAGCAACCGCTTGCGCCCTTGACATCCCAATACGCCCTCCCTCCCTTTCCTGTTTCCTTTCTCTCCCTCACGATCCCCACCCGCACTGCCCTCCTCCTACTGTCGCCGCCGTCCTCCCTCGAACCTCCGGGCCGCTCCCCGTCATCCTCCACCGAGCCGCCCTCACCCCTCTGCACCGCCCTTGCCCTTCGCCCGCCTCCATCGCCCGCCTTGCTAGCCCCGTGCCGCCATTGCCCCCTCTTGGCATTCTATGCCACCACTGCCGATCCAGTCACCCGCACGGCGTGGCACCATGGGTGCCTCTTGCTTGTCGCGCCTCTGTTGCTGGATCTCTGCCTCCGCCTCTCCCCGTCCTCCTCCCAACTACCTCCCTTGCCCCCAAACCCACATGGAGACGAAGACAGAGGCCCAGAAGCCGGCCCATGTATGAGCATCTCATAGGAAACCCTAGCAAAGTCAGTAGAGTATATATAGATAGGGACCCCCAAATATTGTAACACGATTTTTGTGAAGAGTAATAAAGAGAAAATAAAAGTTTTCTTATATTTTTGTGTCCAATCTACTATTCCGTTCTTGTATTTTTATATTATTCTTACGATTCTAAATTTATGTACGAAGTAAATGTTCGAAATGGGCTCACCAGAGATGATTTTCATTAAACACGGTAGGTACACGACAGCGGCGGAGCGGAGCACGTGGGAAACGGAGAGGGCGAATGGAGCGTGCGCTTTGAGATCCGTGTTAGCAGGTACACGTGTCGCTTCCAGATCCACCTCTCGGCTTGAACATCTTCACCGAGAGAGACAGAGAAAGAGACTCTCCCTCGGCTCGGCCCTCCCCCCGCCGCCGCAAGTCTGGAACCTTCTGGAACCGCCGCCACGCCATTCCTCCCGCCCCCTCTCCCCCGCGCCTTAGCCTACCCTCCTATTCCTTCCTACTTGTCTGCCCCGCCCAACGGATTCCCACCATCACCATGGCGCCGCAGCCCGCCGACGATGGGGCGCTCGCCGCTTGCAAGGTCTGTCTTTTTTTAACTTGTTTGAATTCTTTCCCTTCCCTTCTGTATGTGTACGTCTTCTTTGCTTCTCTGCGCTGGTGTGGATGGATGGATCGTTTTACTTTTACTGCTCTCCGACTCCGAGTGTGTTCTTCTAAAGCCCCTGCTTGATTCGTGCCCATAACCTAACATCAGCTGGTTCGATTACACTCCCATTCTTACATGTTGATTGCTTCTTCTTGTAACCAGTAGCCGATTAGGGTCCGCCAAACTGTCAATTCGTCGTGCCAACACCCAAAATTCGCCCCCTTTTTCTCACTTGCAACGCCTTCTTTATTTACCGAGAACAGCAGATTACCTTTGCATTGCTCGGTAACTTTGTCCTAGGAAGATTGCTCGATGGAATGCATTTAATAACTGACTTCTAGATTTGGATGTCATTCCCAAATGTTATTGCTGTGCCTGCCACCTTCATTTTAGTTGTACTTAATAATATTCCTATCCTGTAGTTGAATAGCTCATATGTGTTTTCTTGACTCCAGCATTCAGTAACAATCAGGAACTGTCTCTATATTAGACTGAGCACCCTCTTACTCATAGTATAGTACGCATACAGGATACCGGTATCAATAATTCTATGCCCTCACATCATCTGATAAAACTTGGTTCTTGTTTGCATTACCCTTTACCCAGAATCAATTGTAACGCTGTATATGGAAATCTCTTCATTTTAAATATCATTTTTTGTTGTTGCTGTCAACATGCTCCTCTTACAAAGTAGAGGGATGAAAGTTACTTTGTTATCTGTACTTGTTTTTCGTGTATGTATTGGTCATCATAAAATGATAAACCCAAGTAGCTTACTTATCCATTTTATGTTGGCGATGACCAAAATGCTTTGCTGCAGTACAAGTTGAATCACTTCAGAATAAAAGAGCTCAAGGATGTCCTGCATCAGCTTGGTCTTTCAAAGCAAGGAAGGAAGCAGGTTTGTTCATTGCTAGTTTGTATATCTACTTTTTACACAATAAATTCTAGTTATTGCTTTACTTTACATCCCTTGCTCATATATTTTGATGCTCCCTTTTATTGTGGAAAAATGTGGAATTGATTGGATTTTCAAGGCCTCCACATGTCAATAGCATAAACATACTTTTGTAATTAATTAACTTCTCTGTGCTTTGTAGTATTATATATCAGAAATGTTTACTTCTGAACCATTTGGGTTGTGTTTTTGTTATGGTCTACAGGAACTACTGGACAAAATTATAGCATTATTGTCCGATCAACAAGATCAAGGTACATTACATCATTGTTTTTCAAAAAATGATCTTTCTGTACTAGTGTATTTTCCCAGAAGGTCATGGGGAGTCATTTTCATTTTGTTCTTTATCGCCGGGCATTTTCATCTTGTTCTTGCAGTCTCCAAAATGAACGACTTACCAAAGAGAAAAGAAACAGTGGTGAAAATAGTTGAGGACACTTTTAGGTGAGTTTACATTTCTTCACATATTGACCTGTGTTTAGATCATCCAATTGGCTCTTGCAAGGCTTTGGTAAATTGTCGACTTTTTGCTTACTGTTTCCAGAAAAATGCAAGACCCTGCAAATACTGTTGCAGCCTCTAAAAGCCAGATCGAGCCAGGACACAATGTAAAGTCTAAAAAGAAATCAGATGATTCTGCTCAGTTGGATGTCAAGGTTCGTTGCCCTTGCGGTAACTCCATGGCCAATGATTCCATGATTAAGGTACAGTTCACATGACAAGTACAAAGTATGACTATGTATCTGTTTGTTTGTTTGTTTGTCTTCTTTTATCGCCTGCAGTCAATCCAATAAAATTGCCAGTATTTGTTGATTGACCCAGTTGATTGTTCAGATCATATGCTGAATCATCAAAGCAGTTTTATATTGTCATGTTCTGAAACTTGAAATCAGTTAATTGTTTTGGATTACTGTCTCTTTTATATAGGAAGCCTGGAGCCTTAGCTGTAGCCATAATGTATTGATTTGTCCTGACCTTTTTTTTGTGAATGTGAGTGTTTTGTCAAATGTAGCATTTAAGTGTCGTGTTATTCCATTACTTGGAAAATTTGTAGCATTCTGTAATTTTGTTCTCGACATGTTCTCTTGCATCTGTTTTTCTTCATAATATTTTTGCTCCTTTTCAGTGTGATGATCCACAGTGCAACATGTGGCAACATGCTGGTTGTGTTATCATATCTGAGAAGCCTGCAGACAGCGTTCTTCCAGAATTACCTTCCCGCTTTTATTGTGAGATGTGCCGAATCAGCAGGGCAGACCCGTAAGTTTTTCTAAATTTTCATGTAATAGCAAACTCATCCTTATTGAGCAACCCAATCTTTCTGTGATCACTTGCTTAATTGCTTTCAATTTGCGGTGCTGTGCCATTAATCATGTGATGTTTCAAGTTCTCAGTGTTGGCTCATGTTCAAACATCTGATCTTTGAGTTGTTCTGTTGCATTAATCATGTGTGAAACTCTCCTTACTGAGCAACTTTAAAATGGATCTGTCTGCATCTCTTTTACGCCTCTCTCTTTCCCTGTTCTATGTGCTTCCCTTTGCTACATTTTTAGGCTGAGAACATTATTTACTCTGTTCTTTGATGTTTCAGACTTATTTACTCAGTTCTTTTATGTTTACATTATTTACTCAGTTCTTTCATGTTTCAGTATTAATATTAGATGACCTATTGTTCTAACATAGTTTCCTTCCATAACTTGCAGTTTCTGGGTCACTATTAACCATCCATTACTTCCGATGTCAATAGCTCCCTCTAGCATAGATGCAGATGGGTGAGTTATCCATTAGTTCGTCATCAAAGCACATTTATTCAACGTATTGCACATAAAATTGTTAATGAACTGCAATGGAGAGTAGAACGATTGATATAATGATACGGGGGCGGGGCCAGATGTTTTACACATCTTTCCCTTCATCACTGATTTTGTTTATCCATAGGCACATTTTACATTGGATCAGATACTATTACACAAATTTGGGAACCACCTCTTGGTGGGGGTGGTTGATTTGTTGGTGTATGACTCCACCCACCAGGGTTCAAATCCTGGTGTTCACTTATTACACACACGTTAGTGCCCTTCAGTAGAAATTTTTTTAGGTCCCGGATTTATCCCCGGTCTCCGTTTGACTAGGCATGTGCTAAGGGGCACACTCGTGTGTGTGTGTGCGTGCGTCTTCGTTGTAATCGCAAAAAACAAGATACTATTACACAAACTTTTTCCCCTAAGGATGTCATCAATAACTTCTGTTTTATATGCTCTGAAATATCTTTCAAAACTTTTATGGATGGCTTGAATTATACCATATTGCAAAATTTATATATGAGCAAAATAATTGGCTTCAAACTACTTTTGCCAATCACTGTTAAAAAGCCTCTGACCTGTTCTTTTTGTGGATAGACCTCACAAAACATTATAAAGTTTTGGCCCAGAAAATGGAAAAAGAACGAGTATATCATTACTCAGCATTTATGCTATTTTTTTTTTTTTAAATATTAGAAAAGGAGATTCTAGTCGGGATGCCAAATGTTTAGAAATTACTCAATATTTATTTCATCAGAGAACTTTGTATTCATCATCGAATGTCATCTGCTAGTTATTTGTTTTACATTTTGTGTGCTGTGATGATACTATTCTTTGTAGTTTGTACTGAGCACTCTTGCATAAATAAGTAGAACTCAAATGCATGATCGCATTCGTTGACATTATGAATGAAAGCTGGCTACACGTCTTTTGTTGCTTTATAATCTTACATGGTTTGTGCGCTCATGATGATTCATTTTGTTGTCTGTACAAAGTAAACATGATATGGTTTTACATCCGATGACCATGTTGATACCTTGAGGCTTGAGTAGCTAGATAACAGCACAAATTGATTTTATTATACAAGTTAACTGAATCATGATACTTCTGCAATTTGCATGGTTTTTTTTGTTTGTGATTCATGCTTATGTCCAGGTCATATACTGTACAGTATATCGAGAAAACCTTTCTGCTGTCAAGAGCTAATAGGGAAATGCTACATAAAGATGAATATGAACTTCAGGTTAATTCCGATCCCTTTTTCATTTCCTTGAACTGTTAGATCTGTTCAGGATCATCATTGAATAACCATTTCTTTGGTCATATGTTATGAAGAATTGTCAAATTTCAATTACAGATATATGTTTGTAAGTATAAGCTATGGTTACTGCGCCCAATTTCTATTTATCTTATGCCATATTAGAGAATATTGGACTATTATATCTATCTGTATTTGACCTTGAGTTTCCTTTGCACTGTTTATGTTCGTGCAGGTTTGGTGTATCCTTCTCAATGACAAAGTTCCTTTTAGGATGCACTGGCCTTTGCATTCTGATATGCAAGTTAATGGTATATGCATTGGCTTACTGTATATAGTGAGGCATATTCTCTTATAGGGTTTTATAAGAAATTGTTTATTCAGTTAAAGAAACACTTCCTCAAGTTCAATGCACTGGTTTGTTTTATTATAAGTCATGTAATTTACAATGTGTCCATGTAAGACACATCTTTAACTATGTTCCTTCATTATCAGTAGATGTACTATAACTTATCGAAGACATGGTCACATGGACAGTGTGTTCTCTGCGATGCACCTGATTGGGGGACTTCATGTCCCCCAGTCTAATCAATTTTTTGCTGTTGGGATGGCTTGATCTTAAGTTTTTGCATGGCATTTTAGTTTTCAAGCTTTATGTGGTATTGCTTGGTTGTTGCACTGAAAACCATGTCATCTTTCACTCATCTTTTGTTGCATAGCCAGTGTTATTTTTCTCCCTTCACGCACTTGACTTACGTATGCCTTTGTATTGGCAATTTAGGAATTTAGTATTTTGCACCCTTCTAGCAATAGCCATGATCTAGTCATTTCAGACTTAGTTACATGGAACATACTGTGGCAACTGGCAACTGTCCTTTCATACTAAATGGTAAGTTCAATCATCCTAGATATGAACTATTCTTGTTGGCAATTCATTTTTTCCCCTCAGGTGTTCATGTTAGGGTTGTCAACAGGCCAGCTGCACAGCAGTTAGGGGCTAATGGTAGAGATGATGGTTCTGTAGTAAGTATCTTGTTGCCATGGAGCATGCTATTATGTTACTTTCTAGCATCACAATGATTTTTTCTAAAAAAAGAACTTCACAATGATTTGCCCAATTATTTTATACATTATATTCCTGTGTTGATTAGTTACATTTCATGTTTGGGTTATTGGGTAGTTCTTATTTGTTGATCCTACTCATTTTTCTGTACCCAGTTAACCCCACATTTGAGAGAGGGACCTAATAAGATTGTTCTATCTAGAAGTGACTCTCGCACATTCTGTTTGGGTGTCAGAATTGCCAAGAGGAGATCTCTGGAAGAGGTAACAGTTTTTTTGTATGTCACAGGAAGGCATTTACATTGTTAATCACAGTATTCTTCAGAAATACACATTTGGCAGAGCAAGAATATTTGGATCAGCAAACACTTAAGATAGATTGTTATTGGGCATGCTTGCCGAGTCCAATTTTTTTTGCCACGTCGACGCGCATCCCCGTGTCAACGTGTGTCAGACTCCTTGTGACACGTATCGGACACCCCATGGAGAGTCCTTGTGAGGAGCAGAAGGGAAGAACTAGCTCGATGCCGGTGTTTAGATATATCTGTTGTAGAAGGTAGAGAGGAAAGAGATGTCGGTGCTCCGGCATGATTTAGAGAGCTATTAGAGAAAGGAGAGTCGGGGGTGGAGTGGTAGTGCTTGGTCGAAGGAGCATGTGAAGGAGAGTGGGGCTGGTCCGATGAGAAGGAAGAGAGGGAGAAGAAGGCTAGAAGAGCT
Organism: Hsuehochloa calcarea; assembly: GCA_036346395.1. Lineage (NCBI taxonomy): Eukaryota > Viridiplantae > Streptophyta > Magnoliopsida > Poales > Poaceae > Hsuehochloa > Hsuehochloa calcarea. Next base: position 29,616,486 of record CM070613.1, read on the forward strand.
TCGAGAGACCTCAGCTGTAATACTTCTTTATTCATTTTTACATCTAACGAGGCATTTGATAGCTTTTGCTAACATATTTAAAAGAGTGAGTGGTGTGTAGCTAGTCTTTCTTGTGACTAGGTGATGTCAACAGTGTCTAGGATCTTTTGTGGTAGTTATATAGTGTTGTGGTAGTGTACCTAAATTAAATATCTCATTGCATAAATCATTTTATTTTAATTAAAGATAAAAGAATATATATTAGACAAATCCTTGAATCCTATTTTCTAGAGCTTGCCGAATCAGACACCCGAATCCGAGTCGGATTCCGACACCCGTGTCCGTGTCCAAGTAACACTGGTTTGGTGCCTTTCAATCTATTTGTTAGACAAATCCTTGAATCCTATTTTCTAGAGCTTGCCGAATCAGACACCCGAATCCGAGTCGGATTCCGACACCCGTGTCCGTGTCCAAGTAACACTGGTTTGGTGCCTTTCAATCTATTTGAATCATGTTAATCTTCCCCTTTCCACCACTAATGCTGAATATGTTTTACATTTTTTTTTGTCTCTTTACCTTTTATGCTTAATCCTATCTAGATTATCTCCCCAAGTGAACTCCACTGTAAGGCCTCAGGAGAATAGTAGCTATTTTAAGTGATGAAAGATGGAACACAAAACTAGCAATGTATGTTGTAGCAGGATTCCAAATCCCAGTTGGTTCTGGTTTACAGTTTTCATCCCAAGCTCCAGTAGAAGGCCAGAAACTGGCTGGTTCTCTCGGCAATTACCACAAACAAGCTGATACCTGGGAACCATCCAACACCTGAGATTTAGAACCCTGCTTTATTGTTTTAAGTCCTCTTTTAAAGTTCGATAGTGGGCAGGTCCTAAATTTGATGCCAAAGGAACAAGATGGTGAGAAGTTTGACGATGCCCTTGCTCGTGTGCGTCGCTGTGTTGGTGGTGGAATTGGGGAAGATAATGCAGACAGTTACAGTGATATTGAAGTTGTGGCTGATTCCGTCTCTGTAAATCTCCGATGCCCTGTAAGTACTCTGGCCATTACTGAGAATACTTAGATCCTTAATGATAATGCTCATATGGTGCTACTTGCTCTGATATGTCTATTACACCTGACTTCATGTCCATTGGAATATTAGCATTTGTCGTGTAACGTTATTCTCTATGATGCAGCCATGACACCCAAAGCTTAAATTTACTCTTCCTGCATCTATAATCCCATTTTGCCAATAAGATGTTTGATCCGTTGTATGTTTTGCACTCCGTCACACAAAGTTAGCCATTATGTTCTTTTGATATGGTCTGTAAAACTTGTCTTCCTGATGTAAAAGATAATTTATCTTGACAGATGACCGGTTCAAGGATTAAGATAGCTGGTAGGTTCAAACCTTGTGTTCACATGGGTTGTTTTGATTTAGAAGCTTTTGTGGAACTTAATCAACGTTCACGGAAGGTTTGATTATTTTTCTCACATCAATTAATTTGTTTATCTTTTCTTTGTCTAATCAAACTATGTTTCCTTGTCTGCAGTGGCAATGCCCAATTTGCCTGAAGAATTACTCTCTGGACAACATAATCATTGATCCTTATTTCAACCGCATCACTTCGTTGGTGAGTTTATACCTTATAATGGAAATGAAGTACACACTTTCGTCTACATTATTCCATCATGCATCATCTTCTGATTTGTTGCATTTTGGTGATCTAGATCCAAAGCTGTGGAGTTGATACATCTGAAATTGATGTCAAGCCTGATGGTTCCTGGAGAGTAAAGGGTGAAGCTGAACCGAACAATCTTACACAGTGGCATTTACCAGATGGTACTCTCTGTACGGTCACGGATATAGGATCCAAGCTCATTATGGGTATTGTAAAGCACGAGATTAAAGAAGAACCGTTGTCTGAAGAGCCAGGTTGTCGTCTGAAGTTGGGAATTAGAAAAAACAACAATGGCCAGTGGGAAATTAGCAAGAGAGGGGATGTTAACTTGATGCCATCTTCTGATAATGATCAGACAGGAGACTTTGAAAATGAAAAATGCATCACCCTTGCAAGAAACACTGATCATGAGAACGCCGAAGATGGAAGTTATTATTTAGAACAAGGGCAATTTGATTACTCTACAAGCAATGTCCATGATCTTGATTCTTCTCCTATGGATGAACATGTACCTCCAGCACCAAGAGAGCGGGATATAATAGTTTTGAGTGACTCTGATGATGATGATGTCACAGTGTTATCTCCTAGTGCTGTGAATTGCGGCTCAGCACATGGCACTGGGAGTACATTTCCACCCAACCCACCTGAAACTTCAGGAATGTGTGGGGAACAACCTGTAGGAGGCCCAGGTGAAGCTTCATTTCTTGAGCTTAATGAAGGTTCTGATGATCTGGGACTGTCATTTTGGGGGTATCCTTTGAGTCCCCGAGATGACCCAGGCAATAATCTAGGTGAAGTGCAAAACTACCCTGCCAACCATCAACCTCTGCATGAGCCAGTTTCTGAGGATAATTTGGGAGTAGTAGCAGCGGCAGCAAACCTGCTGGAATATGGACATGATGGTGCGTTGCAAGTTTGTGCATCAAGTGGAAGAGATGGTGGCATGTGTCAGGCGAACACGAACGACCAGACTGAAACATGTCATGATGGCCATTCTGACAACTGGACATCTCTTAGCCTTTGTGGTTATGATGAAAGTTCAATTGATGCCAAAAATGCTTCTCAGAAAAGGATGAACTCTGGAGATGAAATAGCAGCATTAGATGGTATGACAGCATCCATTGCTAGAGTTGTTTAGAGATAGATACTCTCTTAGATGACTAGAATTGCAGCATTGCAGATACAAATCTGTGGCTGCTTAGTTTATTGCCAACTTTTTCTTTTAAGGTGCAGCTGCCTTTGCAAATGCCAACACGAATGAATAGAAGCATTGCGGCTTTTGATGTTTTATTGTCTGACGTTAACACAGTGACTTGTATAATATTGGCTTAACATTTTTCATGGAAAGATTTAATAATATTTGATTCCTTGTGCGCAGCTTCAGTCGTGAGGAGCGGGAGGAGTGACGATGACTTGACCGGAGAGAATGAGATACCTCGGCAGCCACGTTCAGTTCGACCAAGATTGATACTAACTATCGACTCAGATTCTGATTAGCGTGTATACTATACTATTTGTTGGCTGGTGCCAGGTGTACAATGTACACCGTCCCCTCCATGGAATGAATAATGATCACTTGGGTTTTGTTTGTGATGTAGGAGTGGTTGCCCCGCCCCGTGCAGTCTAGTCTTGTCTTTGAAAATGGACTTGATGTCGGAGGATGGATGGATGTATAGTAGTGGCGTCGGTCTCTCTCTCCCTCTTCAGCTGGGAGCCGCGGCAAGCAGCTTGGTGTTGTTGTTTTCTGTCTGTCTGTCTGTCTGTCTGTCTGTCTGTCTGTGGCATGGGCCTCGAGCTCCTCTTTAGGTTTATTTAGGCACTATATTACAATCTTAGTCTTGTGAAAAGAGCCCATGTATAGAGCTCCACTTTTGTGTGTATCAATTTTGTACGGCATGTCGGAGGATGGTTTTTCTTTCCATTCATTCATTAAAGGGCACTCCTTTTTGTTTCTCTTCTTTGGAAAAGGATTTCCAAAACAAAGAAAAGAAAAGAAAAGAAAGAAGAAAAGAACTAATAGAGGCGGGGGAAATTGCCTGTCAGAAAAAGGACGAACCTCGAGTCACTGCCTTATTCTCGTAGGACGTACTCTGCGAAATGACTAGAATCGCAGTTTAGCCGCCACGATTTTGTCGCTGTCTACGCAGGTTGAAGCAGGGAGGCATTGCGGCTTTTGATGTTTTTCATGTGCAGAATTAATACGGCAAGCAGCTTAACTATATAATTTATTTTTTTTAATAATATTTTAAAGCTAACCCCCTCACTGACTTTATTTTCAATTCTGACCTCTTCGGTTATGTCTCCCTGCGTGGCATGAGCAAATCGTTCTGCCATGTCACCGATCTCGGCGTGGTTAAACCTGTCACGCAAGCTCTCGTCGCACGCCGTGTCAGCCTGGGGGGCATGCGTGTCAGTTGTCACGTCACTAGAGTTGGCGTGACAGTGCCGGCTATGTTTTGAAGGTGTTTCCAGATGAAGAAATGTTATGATTGTTTCATAAGATACGTTGACTATTTGGCAGAAAAGATAAAATTTTGCACAAGTTCACTGTTTTATATGACCATGTACATCGTTCTTAGCATTTGATTTTGCACGAACATTTATTCCAAAAACTTTAAACCTGATTTGAGATAGTAAGAATTGAACGATGCTAACTGAATGCACAATCATAACCAATAGATCTTTTTTCGAATCCGCAATATTGCTAGTTTGAATGAACAAATGGATGAATAGGCAGACACATCCTATCGAATTGAAGTGGAATTTATAATAAAGTTGTAAATTACATGACGCGCAAGGTTTGGTTATGTGCATAAGGAACGACATTATGCACGATGCAACAAACCGAAATACACTTACGATACATATGCGTCTTTTTGAATTGAAAATGAAGTTAATTCGAACAAAGATCATTAGTTTCGGCGGCCCATCGCTCCCTTCCCCTTGTCGCCTTGCTGCCCGCAGCGGCGGCGGTCAGTTTTGAAATCACGCATGTCTTATGAGACGGGCTGGACACTTGAATGATGTTAGGATAACACAACGTCGGGCCTAATTAATAATTATGATACATATTGAATATAATTTACCTCTTCGATTCAGAGTGCGTCTGGGTGACGTGGAGCGCTAGTACGACCGACGGTCTCTAATTACAGGAACATTCCCCTTGTCTATCGCCTTCCTGGCTCTGTCGTACTCATCTGTTTTCTTGGACTCGTCCAATACCTTTTCAGTTGGGTCGGGGTCGAGTACGTAAGGTGTCCAGCGCTTGAAGGTCTTGGCTCGCACCGCATAGTTCAATATGTACTTTTGCTGGATGAACACCCTATCGTACATCTCCAGACCGTCGATTCATTGGAAGAAGTTTTATCGCATCTTCAGCTGCAATTATGCGTGGGTGTACTCAGAGATTTATGGAATTGAACGTATGATGTGAACAATATTTTTGTGTGCAAGCCCGAGCGGCTGTCGCCGGGTGCGTGGACTGGATGATTTTTGCTAGTTCTTCGCACACACACTACAGGCGTAGAAACTCCGGTGGTACCGACACATCTTTCATATAATTATCTGGGTTAGATTTAGCCCTCTCGACAAGTCACTTGCGCTTCCGCAGTATCCTCGCATAGAAGCTCGTCGAGTCCTCCATCTCTTTCCTCTCAGTTGTGTGAACCAAGCTTTGGTGTAGTGTTGAGTGTGGTTGTAAAGTGTTCTCCCCCGGATCTCTTTCACCTCTTTTTATAAGCGGGTAGGGTGTACTGCTCATAGTGGAGGGATAAAACACAAGAAAATCGATGCGTGGAGTGTGTTCAATTCAGAAAAGGTAACGTCGCAATGTGTTGTTACTTCCGTATGAAAAGGATGCTTCAGTGTGGTCATTTATGTCTGACCAGTTTGAGTCCCAGTGTGTTGTCTTTTCGGTCTGAAAAGCTGGTGTGATAGAGTGTTGTCATGTCCTTTTGAAGACTTTTCGTGTGGTCTTTTCGGTCTGAAAAATAGGTGAAGTGGAGTGTTGTAATGTCGATCTAAAAAATTATAATTTATAAATGGTACTTGCAAACAATCAACAATATCGGTAAGAAATCTGAACTTATAATGCTAGAAAACGTCAAATCTGAAAGAAGAAAAGGTCTACTTGTAACTTTTAGTAGTCTTTTTTACACTAGGCATTTCATACCTTTTTTATTTTTATTCTGTAATTCTTATGTTTATCATAATATCAGACCGAAAAGCTCAAAAAGAAATGGGGGAAACATGGGTAGGTAATAGCAATTCAGTTTACTGCATTTATTTATATAGATGCAATTTACTGAAGGGGATATTGGTGGTGTATCAAGTAACTAGAAAGGCCTGATTTGACATATATGTTCCTACTGATCCATAGCACCAAACTAGCAGTTACTTGTGGAATTCAGCATAAAATATTTTCAATCAACACTGATTCACTAATGTTAAAGAAAAAGCTATGAAATGAAATGAATTCAATTATATGCCATCCAGATTGTACCAGAAAACTACTTCAAACGGGGATACTTTAATGAAGTTCCTCATGTGGTTGTAGCTCCCACCAGAACCCTCTGGTAGCATGAGCACCTCACCAACCTCGTTGTTTATGCGTGCCAACTGCCTTCCTTGTGAACGGGTACACAATACAAATTAGTTCGCCAACCGTGACATGGTAAACTAGTAGGAGGACTAAAAAGTACTCACGTAGCCCCCGACTGAATACCGAACCACCCCGAAAGCCGGTGATCGACTCTTAAATGGAATTGGGTGTACATGGGGGAGAAAAAGAGCATTAACAAACTTTATTGCAGATGTTTTGTTATGATTGTTCTACATCACCCACTGACGGAGACGCTATTGTTATTTGCCCTCACTACTATCTCTATCTCAAGAGAGCCCCCACATAGGCCTTCCCCGAAACCCCCTCTGAAAGCCGGTGATCGAGTGAGTAAGATTCAGAATGAATGTGGTTTATCTGACGATCTCTTGCCCAGATGGCTTTTCCTAAGAAAGTCGGCCTTTCATGGCTGCCCCCCGGTCAGTTCACTTTGCAGCAGTTGATCGGATTGTTAGATATATTCGAGCCATCCTTTTTCCCGTCATCGTCTTCTTTAGAGTTGCGTGCAACTACTGATGCCGATTGGGCCTTCAGATAGGTGCTCAACTACAGGCTTCTCTATTTTATGGGGGAGACTCCACTATCTTGGATGAGATAAAAGCAATAGACAGTGTTTTGTGTTGAGCTGGCAAAGTATATTACGAGGAATGCTGTAGAATTGGAGCATATGACTAGAAAACCAAGAGGCAGAATACTCAACCTGGGTACGAGTGAATGCTTGCAGTCAAACTTTAATCAAATATATTATTCGAAACGGTATGTTTTGGATATATAAAAATGATACGAGTGAATTTTTTTATAGAAAATATTTTTGCAATATTGCGTATTTACAACTTTTTTTCGAATATAATAAGAAAATTTAGCGGATAAAGTTGTGATTTCCAGCTCCGCTATAGAGGCCTTCAGCGGTTGAAATCTTAGCGGGTGCAGCTGTACTAGGGTGGAGCATTTGTAAGGATCTTATAACAAAAATGTAATTATTAGTAAACGTCTTACATATTTGTCTTCTACCTGTAGATTTGATGAGTATAATTAGCACTTGAACCAAAAGGCAATATACGGAGGAGGGTAGGAATTGTCCCATAACTAGAGAAGAAGAGACTAGGGTCAAGATTAGTTTTGATGCTGTAACTTTTCGTTTGATTAGTCACAAAACTAATCTTCTTGTGGACAACGTCCGGTTTAGTTTTTGCCGCAGATGAGTCTTTCCCTCCCGAGTTTCAGAGTCCCCCTCCCCTGTTTCTTGGCTAGGTTTCCCCTGTTTCTTGCCACGATGCCATCGCCGCCGTTCTTTCCTGATGGACAGGAAGCAGCCCAAGACCACCGGTGCGCCGAAGCCTAGGGTACGATCATCCCATTAGTTGGCTAGTTTTGGATGTGTAGGAAGCTTAAATATTTATACACAAGTAAGTAATTGTGCTCTGCTTGCCCTCATTCTCCATTCGATCTCGGTGCAGAACACCCCTTGGACGGCTCAGAGGAGCAATTCCTACAAAGCTACCAGCTTTGCCGAGCCTGTTGGATTAATTTCTTGTTACATGAATCTACATGAGTTTTAATACATATCAGCTGTCTATTCTATGGTTGGCCAAAGTATCTATTAAAGAAAATATAGATTTAGATTTAAATCGGTGTAGAAACATGTTTGAAATCTATCTCTAATTATGGTACGCGATAGGATTCTATATTAAAGATTATAAATAAAGGGCATGTCCTCTCAGCAATGTAACTCATACCATACCACCTATCAACAACTGTAGTTGGAGTCTGTGACTTACCTCTTGCTGGGAAAGACTAAACCCTAGGTAGATTAAGCACCTGCACATCTACTGTTTCAGATCAACCCTACGACGAATAATGACATCGTCATCAGGTATGCTTCCACGTTTTCAGATTTTATAAATGTTGCAATTACCACATATGCAATCTTGTTTTCATTCTGATACTGGAACCTGGTCCACGTCCGTTTTGGTGACCGATTGGTCCACAACACACCAGAGGAGGGGGGACTTTCTATCACATGGTTGGGTACAGTGGTAGTTACCTGGTCGATTGGGTTTTATGGCGTCTATGGCTTGTTGTTACAGTTCTAATTCCAGTTCGACATCCTAATTGGAATGTGTTGGATTGAAACGACGACTACAGGTGGTGAATACGGGCATCTACTCTTTTTCAATCCCGAAAGTATTCAACTTCTTCTAAACTTCGATAGCTATGGAAGCTATGAAGATCAGAAACATAAGCATAGAGGAAATCTTGTACCGAAAATGCCAAGCAAAAAGCCCTTATGGCCAGTCTGACCACACTTGGCTTGCCGGTCTGACCGTCGGCTACAAGAACCGCAGCTTGAAAAGATCACAAATCGACCATACTTTCAATCATGTGATCCACATTCCTAGAGATTTTAACCATAGCACATAAAAAATATCACGAATCTATTCCAATCGACGATTAGGACAATCGAAGCCAATGTTCCACGAAGTTCTTGGATGATATCATGAAGGCACAAGAACCGAGGAAAATCAAATTATGATCCGAAAACTTGCTCGTGGGTGGATGATAGTTAAGATGACCCTAGATGAATTATCACATGCCGTAGCAAGTTAGATCACAACAAAAGATCCAAGGAAACTAAATAAACACACACAATCTCAAGGACATCAATGAAAGAGCAAGAACAAGATATAACTCATCTTGGGACAAACCTTGTTTGGATTGATTCAAAACATTGTTGGTTTACAGTCACTCCACCATAGAGGTCAAAAACTAACACTTGAGCACTCAATGAATCTACCCCTCTCAAACCCTAGTCTCATCTATTTTCACTTTTCCCAAATCATAAATTAGGGTTTGTTTCTTGGAAGGGTTCTTGAGTGTAAATCCTACACATCTTCTTTTTATAATGGAGGCTAGGTCAAAAGAAAAAACCTTATCGGACCCCCGCTAAGCCCACACACAAACGGATCTATACTCATGCACGCTTCTCAAAGCGGATGACGAATCGGGTTTCCCGAATTCATCTCTTCATGATCTTTATCTTCTCTTAACCTAAACCGCATCTCCTTGCGTCGTCTTACACCGTGGTTTCTCCAAATGCCACTAACCCGATATTTTAGCGAAGATACCAAAATACCTCTTCTCGGCCCTTCTCCGAATACAGAGTCCAATAATTGTGAAGTAATCTCATGCTTCACTACGTGTAGGTTGAACAATGACTCTTTTCATGTCAGCAAATATCTGCCATCCGACTCTCACTGGAACCACTATGGTACTTGTACCGACACCCGCGCCACTTGGTGCAAGCCGCTGTATCGAACTAGTCGTTCGGTCGCTCATGTCCATCTTGCACGCATGCTTGAGTGTAACCACTTTACCCAGTATCCTTGATCGTTCTGGACCTCAGCTCTCATCGCCTAATTCTGATCATTCTCACCGTTGACTGTCATTGATTCCAAGCCACCTACGGAACAATAGACCAAGAAATCGATTCCGAACGTAAGTATTTGTAACTTGACCCACGTTAGCCAAAGCATTATGCAACACCTATGCACTGAAACTAATAACTTTGATCAAACCCACAAAATTCATTACCTTTCCCACTCATGAAACAACACTAACCGATTAAACTGTCACCCATAATCGGTATGGCTGCTAGGCTACCTGTGTGATCATATCAGAGGCGGTCAGACCGGTGGGCCCCCACCGGTCTGATCCTGGTCAGGCCGCCAGGGACTTTGAAAATTTCATTAGTCTCCGGACTGACTGGTGGGGCTCGCATCGGCGCGCTGCTCTCCCTTCTTTCTCCGTCCGTAACTTGTAAGCTGCGAGTGCGACCGCGACAACCAGAAAAGATCCCGACGCCCAGGCAGGGCAGCCATGGCTCGCTCCTCCTCACAGTCCCAATCCTCCGTCAGCGGCGGCGCCGGCTCCCGCCCGGCCACCGTGGTCCCCCGCGGCACGCCCGCTGCGGCCGCTGGCATGCGCCGCCGCCGTACCTCCGCAGCCGGCGGGGGCGGAGGCTTCTCCGGCGGCGGCGGGAGCAACATGTTGCGCTTCTACACCGACGAGGCGCCGGGCCTGCGCCTCTCGCCCACCATGGTGCTCGTCATGTCGCTCTGCTTCATCGGATTCGTCACTGCCCTCCACGTCTTCGGCAAGCTCTACCGCTCCCGCACCGCCGCCGCATCCGCCTGATCCCCAACCTGCCCGATTCCATTCCGTATTTCCTCAGCTCATATAAAATCAGATGCTTTTGATGTGTAAGGAGGAGGTTGTTGTTGTTGGCTAGCATCTCTTGCTTGATCCTTCCTGAGTTAACTTAGATCTGCGAATGAACCCTACAAGTTTATGGCGCCCTTATTGTTTCTTTTGAGTACCTTGTTGCAAAGAATTGTGGCTAATCACTTGTTCTTGTGAAATCAAAGCACTAGATGTTTTGGTAACTTAGATGTGCTTGAGGATCCCTAGTACAATTTTGCATCTTGCCAGCTCCATCTGTTGCTAAATTTATTACTTGCAGCATCTTTCTATTAATTGGCATTAATTAATTAGAGAATTGGCTGTTTCTGTCAGGTGAATCGATTAGGTCTCATAATTCTTGCTCGAGCTTTGCTCTAGTACTATAATTCTACATCTATGTGGTGTTTCTATATCTTGTGATTACTCTTTCCCCCCACGGGTATTTGTGATAATTTAGGAATTGGAGCTAGGCTGGTGCCTTTTACCAAATATGTGCTTGCCTGGTGATTGTAGGAACACATATATGAGAGCTTTACTTTTGGGCGGCTCCCTTCACTAGGAACATGAAGTTATTCTGAGTTTCTGAACATGATATTTGTCCACAAAGGATTTTATTTAGGATTGCTTGGTTTAGTTAGAAGTTAGAACCGAGCAGGCCAGGTGTTCCTTATGATAGGACAACACACATGATTTAATAGCTGGTATGAGTGGATCCTGTAGAGGATTTTGCGGAAGTTCTAGGCAAGTTTGGAAGGATGTGTGCCCCTCACCTATGTTTGGTTAAGCATTCACAATGTTTCTCATGATAATAGAAGCTAATCTTTGCTGCAATTAATGGCTCCACTATGTTTAGAATAATAGTTATGCCATGTTCAGAACACTCAGAATGCTTTGATGTCTCAACAGTGGGTTGGTGTCTCACTTATTGTGGGACTTCTGCTTCAGTTTCGATCTTTGACACAATAATGAATCACAAACGATCATAGAAATCTAGCTCACTCCTGAGTAATTCACATATTGTTGTGTCTCTTAGAGGTGTTCTTTCGTCCATATCTGATCCTTGAAACAGTTTTAGCTATGCATCTTAACCATGATGGTACTTTGTGCAAAGCTGCATGTTTGAACTGTACTGACATGTCTGTTGGTCTGACCCTTGGTTTGTCAAATCTCTTCAAACTGTTGGGTATCTGCAAAACATCAACACTCTGATTGCTGTTCCGGGTCATTGCGGAGAAGAGAGAACCTAGTGTTTGTGCAAGGTCGAGTGAGAAGTTTTTGTGTCATGATTCTGTAGGGGCACCTTTTATTTTCTCTAAAAATATACTTTAAACTGAAGGGTTGATATTTTACAATAACAAGAACGTGTCTGGTCGAAGACTCTGACCAACGTTCCCTGCCCTGCACGACTACAACCTTCGACCAAGACCTGGTCGTGACAGATACAGTGTGAAAATTGTCTGTTTATGTACATGGAAGAGGTTTGAGTTTGTCAACTTATTCCATAGTGTAGTTCAAGTGGGCACAATTCCATTACGGGTTACCTTTTTTTAGAGGGTTATTTGACTTCACTAGTTCTTTCCAGATATTCTTGCGAATTCATGTTGTATTTTGGACGAATGCATGGCTGTCTCGTAAATTTTAGTTGCTGGCTATGTTGATAATAATGAGGAACCCAGTACTAGTTACTTGAGCTAAATATTTTCTCTCTTGCTTGTGTGGTTAATGATATGGTGTAAAATCATTTTTGCCTCTTAGCGTATTGTGACATCCTATGGTGCAGTTAAACATGCATCATGCAACACATATGCACTGTAACCCATAAAATTGACCTAATCTGCAAACATCGCCGCTAAGTTGGCCAACAAACAGAGCAAAACCGGCAATACCGCTACTAAACTCCGATCCTACCGCACTGAGGTAGTACCGCTCAAGAGATGCGGTCATACCGTTTCTCAGGAAAGAAGAAACTTTAAAAAATATGCTATCTGGAAAAATCGTACCGTCATTTAGAATCTGGTACGGTAGTACCGCTCATCAATAGCGGTCATATCGATTTTACTGAATTTTGCAAAAAAAAAACGAGTGTTTTGACAAATCATAAACACCATTATCGATTGTATTATCATCCTAAGATCATGAGTATATCTCTACAATATCCACAGTATTCTTCCTCCGGGGTTATTCCATACCCTTGCCCACTGTTTCTTGTGTTCCTAACTTGCATGCTGTCTTCTTACTAGTACTGTGTTGTCTGGTAATTTTCTTCTCTGGGCTCAGATTGTTAATCTTGGTGAAGCGTTTCAACCTACTTAGAGGCCGCAGCTGCGTGTTGATCTTTTATATATCGGGAACAGCCCCACGACATGGCTTACAAGATATGGTAGTACAAACTTGAGAATCAAGAAAGAAACTCTATATGAGGATTACAATCAATTCTATCCATCTATAGGGATTCTATCTTTAGCACTACTTCTATCTTTAACGTAACATGCTATCTTTAACACCCTCCCTCAATCACAACTTTGCCAAGTTGAGATTGTGTTTAAATTCTTCTAAATTTCGAACAAAGAGTGCTTTAGTGAATCCATCTGCGATTTGGTCTTTAGAGGAGATAAATCTAATATCCAAAAGCTTCTTAGCAACTCTATCTCTGACAAAATGAAAATCAATTTCAATGTGCTTCGCTCTTGCATGAAACACGGGATTAGTTGATAAGTATGTGGCACCCAAGTTGTCACACCATAAACACGAGACTTCTCGTCTTTCAATACCGAGCTCAGCCAATAAGGACTCAATCCAAATGATTTCAGCTGTAGCATTTGCCAAGGCTTTGTATTCAGCTTCAGTGCTAGATCTGGACACTATTGCCTGCTTTCTAGCACTCCAGGAAATAAGGTTAGGACCCAAGAATATTGCAAAACCACCTGTTGATTTTCTATCATCTAGGCAACCTGCCCAATCAGCATCAGTGAATGCACTGATTAAGGAAGAAGATGACTTCTGAAAACATAAACCAGTATTGATTGAACCTTTAACATATCTCAGAATTCGTTTAACTGCTGTCCAATGTGCTGTAGTGGGTGCATGCAGAAATTGACATACTTTATTTACTGAAAAGGCAAGATCAGGACGAGTAAGTGTCAAATACTGTAATGCACCGACAATGCTTCTGTATTTTGTACTGTCCTCTGGTCCCAACAACTCTCCTTATGCTGATAGTTTCTCCGTTGGAGAGAGTGGTGTTGGAGCTGACTTGCAGGTTTGCATGTTGACACGAGCTAAGAGATCAGAAGCATATTTTCTTTGAGTCAATACAAGATCATCCTGATTCTTCTTTACCTCAATGCCCAAAAAGAAATGAAGATCTCCCAAGTCCTTGAGAGCAAAATCATGACTCAGATCTTTCAATAGTGCTGCAACAGCTTCACTAGAAGAGCTTGTTACTATGATATCATCAACATATATAAGGGCAAACATGGTTATACCTTTTTTATCGTATATAAACAAAGACATATCTGATTTTGACGAATTGAATCCAAGACTCTGAAGCTTTGCACTCAACCTGGCATACCATGCTCTGGGGGCCTGTTTTAGGCCATATAGTGCTTTGTCGAGTTTGCAGACATGTAAAGGTTGCTTGGGATCTTCATATCCAGGGGGCTGTCTCATATATACTTCCTCTTCCAGAACACCATGTAAAAACGCGTTCTGTACATCTAACTGTCGCAAACACCATCCTCTAGAAACAGCTATAGCTAGTACAAGACGAATGGTGGCAATTTTTACAACAGGACTAAAGGTATCTTCATAATCTATTCCATACCTTTGTTTAAATCCTTTTGCCACTAGTCGAGCTTTGTATCTATCAACAGTGCCATCTGCCCTCTTTTTGATTCTGTACACCCATTTGCAATCTATAATATTTTTACCTTCTTTGGTAGGAACTAAATGCCAAGTCTTATTCCTTATAAGAGCTTCATATTCATCATCCATTGCTATTTTCCATCTTGAATCATCAAGTGCTTCCTGCAAATTACTTGGTTCTCCTGTAACACACAGAAAGCCATAACCATATGGTATAGTACCATCAGTAAATTTTCTTGGTTTTCGGATACCGCTTTGCAGTCTTGTTTGTGGTCGAAGTGGAGGAACAGATGACACTGGTGAGCTTGGTGGCACAGAGGATTCTCCGGAGTCATTTGTTGTAGTGCCAGAGTGAATGCTCCCGTGCGGCTGCTGCGAACCGCTTCCGACCAGAGGAGACGTAGCACCTCCTAATTCAACCGGCAATGCTGCACTAATTTGAGCACTGCCCAAAACAGATAATTGATGAGACGGTGACACAGTTTGCAGATCACTGTATTCATCATTGGGATTTAAATTTGCTGCACCAATTTCTGCACCGCCAATTTCTGCACCGTCTTCATGAATTTCTGCTGCATTTTCCTGCGCTTTAGAAGATATGCTAGTATGGTTGTTGTTAGGCATTTGATTAGTACATTGCTCACCCCCGAAATCAAATGAAGTTGGGAAATATAGAGAATTGGGAAGCAAAAGGATTTCTTTTCTGAGAAGAGCACCAGCATTTGGATGAAGTTGAGCAAAAGGAAAAACAGACTCATCAAAAACAACATCTCGTGATATGTAAACTCGACCGGAAGAGACATCTAGGCATTTAAACCCTTTATGTAGAGCACTGTAGCCTAGGAAAGTGCATTGTAGAGATCGAAAGGCAAGTTTACGTTGATTGTAAGGTCTGAGATTTGGCCAGCAGGCGCATCCAAAAATACGGAGAGAAGTATAATCAGGTTTCTCATGAAATAACCGTTCAACGGGAGTCTGAAAATCAATAACTTTACTTGGTAAGATATTGATTAGTTTGGTGGCAGTAAGGAAAGCTTCATCCCAGAATTTTAAGGGCATGGATGCATGTGCAAGGAGGGCAAGACCAACCTCAACAATATGTCTATGCTTGCGCTCAGCCGAGCCATTTTGCTGATGGGAGTGAGGACAAGAAACATGATGTGTCACACCAATCTTTTGGAAAAAAGAATTTAACTTCTCATACTCACCTCCCCAATCAGATTGCACAGCGAGAATTTTTCGTCCAAGTTTACGCTCAACAAGATTTTGAAAATTATGAAAGACTTGGAAGACATTAGACTTTTTCTTAATAAGATAGATCCATGTATATTTGCTATAGTCATCAATAAAGCTTACATAGTAGGAATATTTGCCAACTGAGTTAGGAGCTGGCCCCCATACATCTGAAAAAAATAAGTTCTAGGGGAGCTGTAGACCTACTAGTAGATTTGGGATAAGGTAGTTGATGACTTTTGGCCTTTTGACATGAATCACACACAGAACTAGGATTGAACTTACTGGAACATGAAAGCTGATTTGTAGTAAGAACTTGTTGAACTATAAAGAAGGACGGGTGACCTAAACGACTGTGCCATCTATCAATGGAGGGTGTGACAGTACTGAAGACTTGTTTCCTTGGACTTGATGACTGATGCGCAAAGGGATAGAGACCTCCTTCACATCTGCCTTGATGGATTATTTTCTTCGTTGCTTGATCCTTTATAGAAAAGAAAGTTGGATGAATTTCAACAAAAGCACTATTATCTTTTGCAAGACGATGAGCAGATACAAGACTTTTGGTGGCACAAGGAACATGGAGGATATTTTTAAGATGTAAATTTCGAGAAGGGGTTTGAACAATGGTACTACCAATATGCCTAATTTCCATACCTTTGCCATTCGCGCCATGAACTTGGTCCTGCCCATGATATTTGTCACGCACCGTGAGCTTTTCTAGTTCCCCGGTGATGTGATCCGTAGCACCTGAATCAATGTACCAATTTGTGTCGACGCCGTAGACAGCATTGGCTACTTTTGCTTCGGGCTGGTAGTCTTCTTCGAATCTCCACCAGCACTCAAGAGCAACGTGCCCTTGCTTGGAGCAGATCTGGCATGTAGGGCGAGAATTACCTTTGCTATTTTCTCCCTTGTTGAAGTAGCTACGTCCTCCGCCACTGTTCTGGCTGAACATGCGCCCTCCACGATTATTACCGCGGCCTCCTCGTCCACGAGGTCCTCCTCGGCCTCGCGAAGAGAAGCCACCACGACCTCGCATGGCGGCATTGGCTGAGGACTGAAAGTTTCCACCTTGCTTGGAGTTGTGGTACAGCTCTTGGCGCATGTCGAAGTTTTCCATCTGTGCATACAAATCTATGAGAGTGACAGGATCTGTTCTTGCATCAACTGCAGATACTAGCGCGTTATAGTCGATGTCGAGACCCGCTAGTATGTATGACACCATCTCGTCTTCTTGGGTGGTTTGCTTACCGCAATGAGCTCGTCACCAAGTGCCTTCATCTTTGCGAAGTAAGTGCCGTTGTCATGTTCCCTTTCTCGGCATTTGCAAGCTGGATTCTTAGATTGTTGATTCGAGATCGTGACTGGGAGGAGAACATTGTCTCAACTGCAGTCCAGACCTCTCGGGCACTTGTCATGCCAACCACCTGAGTTAGCACTTCTTTGGATACAGAATTTAGAAGATATGAAAGAACCTGTTGGTCCTGTGCCAGCCATTGGGAATACGCTGGATTGATCTCGACCGTCTTGCTTTTGTCAGCATGCTCGATGGTGATAATCTTTGGAGGTTCTTTGGCAGATCCATCCAGATATCCAGCAAGTTGTGCTCCACGCACAGCAGGAAGGATTTGTGCCTTCCATAGGAGATAGTTCTCCCTTGTTAGCTTCTCGGAGACGCTGCCGCCGAGAGCCGTGGTCGTCGTCGTCGTTGTTGAAGACGCCATTGATTTGTTGATCTATGTGGAGGATGATGAGGTGGAAGAGGCAAGCTCTGATACCATGTTAATCTTGGTGAAGCGTTTCAACCTACTTAGAGGCCGCAGCTGCGTGTTGATCTTTTATATATCGGGAACAGCCCCACGACATGGCTTACAAGATATGGTAGTACAAACTTGAGAATCAAGAAAGAAACTCTATATGAGGATTACAATCAATTCTATCCATCTATAGGGATTCTATCTTTAGCACTACTTCTATCTTTAACGTAACATGCTATCTTTAACACAGATGAGTGGAGATGTTTGGAATCTGAGCATTTCCTGAAGCCGACAACATTTTCTGTTGGGTTAGTACAATTAAATACAAGCAAGTAAGGGCAGTCCATATGATACGAGGGCTTGTCTTACAAGCTCTCCCTGCGCTTTCCATTGGATTATCCGTTCAAACCTCCACAGGTCAAGTTTCAGAACCCATGCTGAAACATTTGCCTAGATAATCCTTCAGGTAAACCTCGGATTTTGCTGTCCCACTGCTAGTTTGGTGGTATAGACTTCATGTAGCTCAAACTTTGTTCTGTTCTTTGTGCGGGAAGTCTTTGCAGGACATGTGGTCTTCAGCATGACATGAGTACAATCTTGCTTTCCATCCAGAGCTTGCTAGGAGGTGAGCATTTCCTTTCCTTTCCTTTTCTTTTCTTTTTGTCAAACGCACGCTTCATGGTGGAACTCAGCTCACTGAAAGAGAATCTTGAGCTAGTGAACGTAACCTAGCTGCAACTTTGAACCGCCAGGCTGCAACTTTGTGGAGCAATCAAGAATTAAGGTACTATGTACTGATCTGCCAGCCTCCTGAGACCGTTTCGCGGATCAAAATTATTTTATTAAATCTATTCGTGTTCTAATGTTTTTTTTTCTTGAATTTTCTAAAAAGAATATTTTGAATTTCCCTTTTTCTTTTCTTTCCTCTCTCCTCTTCTTGCTTGGTGCACTTGGGTATGGCTTGCTGTGCTCGGGTGTGGTAGCATGTTGCTGCTGCGGTTGGGCAGTGTAGCACGTGGTCCACAGGGATTAGATTAGGAATTTTGAGGTCAAAGGAGCTAGTTTATGAATTTCGATGGTTTGTAGCGATGATGGGTGTGAGAGGCACCGGACTGGTGATGCATTTTTGTTGTTGGGTCACTGACACTCCGTTCTCCATGCTGGACGGACAGATACTAGAGGATTGGATTGACTTGACTTGTGATGGTCGCTGTCCCAAGTCATGGTCCTTAATTCACATTATTATTATTTTACAGGACTATGTATATATCTAGTAGTTGACCTCTGCATGTGTTCTTTCTGCAAGGGTTGGTTTTTCCAAATCACCCCTTCACTTAATGACCTTCCTTTATTGTCTACGTGTGCGTGCACGTTTATCACCCCCCTTTGGTTTTTACTCTTCCAGCTCTCGCACGCGGACGCAGGCAATGCCCACGCGCCAGTAGCTAGCTCGACGAGAAGAGGGAGGAGACAAAGAAGAGAAAGAGGGATGGGCAGCTACGCGTACAGGTACTGCATGTGCTTCACCCGCAAGTTCCGATCCCCCGACGCCCAGCCGCCGCCCGACGTCCGCGCCGCCTACCAATCCGCTTGCTCTTCTTCTTCTTCTTCTTCCGATGATGGCCTCCGCCGCTTCTTCTCCGGGGTCCAGGCCGAGCCCCCCGCCGAGGTCGACCGCATCCTCGCCATGCTCACTGGGGGCTCGGCCGGGGGAATCTCCCGCCTCGTCACCAGGTCCCCTGCAGCTCCCACCACGCTCGACGACTTCTTCCGATTCCTCTTCTCCCCAGACCTCAACCCGCCCATCGCCAACCAGGTACACAAGCTACTCTGCTAATCAAGCTGTCCTTCTTCCTCCTCCCTTGCATATCCTTTCTTGCTAGTTAATTACCACGGCAAGTTAAGCGCATCCCTGATCTGCTAGTAGGAGTAATTCGTCGCATTGCGTTAATTTTTGCCCACTTGTTAATTTCGAGGTCAACGAGCATCTTACCGTCGGTGCTCTTGTCCTTGGGATGGGATCTTGGGACTATAGCAGGGAGTGGGAGGGAGGTAAATGTATTGTATGGACCGCTACTTTTCTTTTTCTTTTTTCACGTGCAATTAATGTATGTCCGAGGTTGACTTCCACATTTGTTACCACCTTTGCTTTCGCTGGGGTCAACGCTTGCTGGATTCCATTGGGGGGGACTTGTGCACTCACTCTTACAGTGGGATGGGATTTAGTGATCCTTAATTATTCCACTTATATATTGATTTGGGCTGTTGTACATTAATATATACGTACGCTTGGTGTTGCTCATTCGTATAAGCTGTTATTTTTCTGTTGCTTTGCTTCACCTCATGTCTCATCTTTATTTTAATTCTCTGCTCAGGTTCACCACGACATGTCAGCCCCGTTTTCTCATTATTATGTATACACCGGGCATAATTCTTACTTAACTGGGAACCAGATCAATAGTGACTCCAGTGATATTCCAATTATAAAAGCATTGGAGAGAGGCGTGAGAGTCATTGAACTCGATATGTGGCCAAATTCCTCAAAGAACAATATTGATATTCTCCATGGAGGGTAGGAGTTCTGCTTCCTCAGCATATTGATGTTATGAATGCTTTCCTTTTTCTGTTTTTTACATTGCAAAACACTCCGAATGGTTCCAACATACCTTATGTCATGCCTACTGTACCGAGAAAGGTCAACTACTAGATGGTTATGCTGTAGCAGACAGTATTAATATATATTTGCCAATGAGCTTGTGAATGTATTCATTAGGACAAATCTTCTTCGATTTAAGGTCCACTAGAGAGAGAGAGAGACAGGTCAAATTAGCCAACTCTTCTCCAAAAAGCAAGCAATGTGAAAGCCTCTTAGTTTTCAAAGATAAAACACACAAAAATTAAGTGTTGTATGTAGAAGGTAGAATGTGATATTAACAAAACAAAAACAAAAAAATCAAAATGTGCTTAGTATTGATCATCGTACATATTCCAGGATATTAAGAATCGGTAGAGTTGTTGCATGAGGAAAAAAAACTACCAGTGAAGATAATTCAGTGTTGTATGTATAAGGTGTTTATGGGCTACATGTTTTCTTTTGGGACAACAAAAAATCAACTTGTGCTTAGCATTAAACATCGTACATATTTCAGGATATTAAGACTCTGTAGAGTTGTTGGATGACAAAAAAAAACTCTGCCAGTGAAGATAATTCAGTGTTGTATGTATAAGGTGTTGTGGACTACATGTTTTCTTTTTGGACCCAAAAAAAATCAAGTTGTGCTTAGCGTTGAATATTGTACATATTTCAGGATAGTTGGAAGAACCGGTAAGAGTTATGGCATGATAGACCATATAACCCCGTGTACCTTAATATATAAATTTTATACCCTTCAAACGAAAGGAAGGAGTTGGAATTTTCTCCCTGCACATGCCACTATAGCAAGGTTTCTCAAATAAAAATTCCACTTGACCTTTTTTATTTATTGACTTCTCGATGCTATCTTTCTATTTGTCGGTTTGTTGAGTAATAATAACCTATGTTGCTTGAATTTGCAAACATCCTCTCTCTCTCTCTTTTGGCAATATATTTCCTAAGTCTTTCCTTTTCTTGGCATTTGAAAGGACACTGACTGCACCTGTAGAAATCATCAAATGTTTAAAGTCCATTAAAGAACACGCCTTTCGTGCTTCCATATATCCGCTTGTCATTACTCTGGAGGATCACCTCACACCAGATCTCCAAGCCAAAGTAGCTGGGGTAAAGTTTACTTTTCGTATTCTTCGCCTACATTTGTTTTGCTCAAATCCTCAATTCTGACTCCAAATCACTATAGATGCTCACCGAAACATTTGGAGATCTCCTTTACGTCCCTAGTTCAGACCCACTAAATGAGTTTCCTTCTCCGGAAGCTCTAATGAGAAGGATAATCATCTCAACTAAACCACCACAAGAATACAAGGAATTTCTTAAAGCTAAGGACAACCCGAACATCGGTGGCAACATAGCTAACTCGGCAGGGGAAGGAAGCTTGACAAGAACAGATTCAAATGCTGAAGACTCTGATGGAAAGGTCTGCAATACCACCACTGCCTTTTGAAGGCATGCACCTATTAACAAAAGTCAAAACTCATCAAGTAAACATCATAGTTTCTTTTTGCCATGAACAGGATGAACTGGATGAGGAAGATTCTCATGAGGATGATCCCAAATTTCAGCAGGATATTGTCTGTGAGTATAGGAAATTGATCACCATCCACTCTGGAAAACCAAAAGGCCATTTGAGGGATGCTCTTAAGGTGGATCCTGACAAAGTCAGGCGCCTTTCTTTGAGTGAGACACAGTTAGCTAAAGCTACATATTCTCATGGTGCTGATGTCATAAGGTAATTTGCATGTACCAATAGTTGATTATATTTGAAGTCCAGTGCACAAGAACATTACAAGTTTTAGTGTCAGATAATTGAAAACGATAGGTGATGGGGGGTTTATGAAGTATGAACCTGGCCACGTCCAATTGTTTGTTTATTGTTATAGTTTTAGTTTTTAATGTGACACAAAAAAACTGTTGGTAATGTAATAGGTTAGAATAGGAATTGCTTTGTATTTCCTTATATGACTTTCGTATTTCCTTATATATGTATGACATATTCCTTTGAAATATCCCCTTGTACTCTCTATATATATTGCCCATTAGGCCTCATGAATACACACACAATATTCATGATATGGTATCAGAGCTAGGGTACTAACCTAGCTCATTCCGCTGCCATCCCACCACCGCCGTTGCCGTCGTCGAAGGCCGCTGCCGCCAAAATCGAGCCACCGCCGCACAGATCAGGTCGCCACCGCCCGAGGCCACCGTTGCCCGACGCCGCTGCTCTCCGCCGGCCGTCACTACCCGACCCAACGCCCCGCCCCTAACGCCCGGCCCGACGCCACCGCCCTCGACACTCGACCGAGGACGACGTGGGCGAGCCCACCATGCGCATATACATCGCCCGTCGCGGGAGCGCCGCTGTCGTCGTCGCCGTCCGCACAAGTCGTCACCGTCACCGTTCTGCTCGGGCCGAGACATGGATGGTTTCCTTATAAAAGAGTTCAGTTCCAAAGAAAAAAAAACAAAACATCGATCCAATCGCCACGCCGCCCAGCGCTGCTTGTTAGACTTCGTTGCCTTGGTCGTTGTATTGTCCAGCGCCGCCTACCGATGGCTTCCGTTCCATCAGTTGCGATCCCATTCTCGGGAACAAAACTTCATGGGACGAACTACTGGTTGCGGTCTTCACTCATAGAGATCACGCTCGATGGTCTCCGCCTCTGGGGACATGTCACTAGTGGCTCGACCTTGTCCGCTGTTGTCGGTTCAGCCTCCTTCCAAACAGCCTACTTCTACACCTCTTGTAGAAGATGAGGTCGCCAAGAAGAAGACAGAGGCCGCTGACGCTGCTGACGAGGCCTTTCAGTATGACATAGACGCTTTTGAGCACTGGTGTGCTGATGAGCCTTTTGTTCGAGCCATCCTGGTGGTCAGCGTCGACGACTGCATCCAGCCAGACATTGTTAGTCTACGTTCCACTCGTCAGATCTGGGAGTACTTGCGCGAGCGATACCAGCAGAACAGCGATGCTCAGTTCTTTTTGCTTCAACGTGAGTTGGAGACGCTTCGCCGGGAGGACTCCTCCATCGACGACTTCTTCCGAGCCCTGGCCAGTCTCTGGCGCCAGCTGGACGAGCTGGCTTCTCTGCTCTGCCAGGAGTGTCATAAGGTGCAAAAGGCAGATCGTAACCGCCTTCGCCTTTATTGGCTCAGTCAGTTGAGCGCACTAAATTATCGGCTCAGTCAGTTGAGTGCGTGTTTCTTGATTATAGTTCTGAGCATAAGGGTTATCGTTGCTATGATCCTTCTACTCGACGGATCAGGATCTCATGAGATGTTGTCTTTGACGAGACTCCACCTTTTGTCTATTGAGATTTGACTCCTTATCCTATTTCCACCGTTGAAACGACTTCATAGTTGTCTATTTCTAACTCTCCACCCATTTCTCCACTATCACAGCCTTCCTCTGGTCTGTCTCCAATGGTTCCTTCTATACCTCTGCCTCCGGTGCTGCCTCCTGCAGCACCATCGTCTCGTTTCTCTGGTATTCACTAATCCAAACGTTCTCGTCCTTCACCAGTCCCCTCTCCTGGTATCTTGCCGACACCTACATCTAATCCTTCTGATGATGCTTCCCGTTACGCCCTTCGACCTCCTGATCGTCTTGGATTTGCTCCGATATCTCATGCTCTCTCTGTCACCGAGCCTAGTTCTTATCATGAGGCTGCTCCTCATTCTGAGTGACAGCTCGCTATAGCAGAGGAGCTTGATGCTCTTCGATGTACAATGACTTGGGATATTATACCGACACCTGTGCATGCTCGCCCTATCATGTGTTAGTGGGTGTACAAGATTAAGACCCGGTCTGATGGTACTATAGAGCGCTACAAGGCTCGTCTTGTGACTCACGGTTTTCAGGAGGAGTATAGTCGTGACTTCGATGATACTTTTGCCCCTGTTGCCCATTTGACCATTGTTCGCCCTATCATGTGTTAGTGGGTGTACAAGATTAAGACCCGGTCTGATGGTACTATAGAGCGCTACAAGGCTCGTCTTGTGACTCACGGTTTTCAGGAGGAGTATAGTCGTGACTTCGATGATACTTTTGCCCCTGTTGCCCATTTGACCATTGTTCGCACTCTTGTTGCTGTTGCTTCTGTTCGTCGGTGGTCTATATCTCATCCAGATGTTAAGAATATCTGGTGTTTTGCATGAGGAGATCTACAAGCAGCCACCATCTGGGTATTCTGTTCCCGATGGACACGTTTGTCGTCTTCGTCGTGCTCTTTATGACCTCAAACAGGCTCCTCGTATCTGGTTCTCGCGTTTTACCTCAGTGATTACCGTTGTTGGTTTCACTATCAGTTCCCACGATCCCGCTCTTTTTTGTCCATGTCTCATCTCGGGGTAGGACTTTGCTTCTTCTGTATGTTGATGATATACTCATCACTGGTGATGATTCCTCATTCATCACGTATGTGAAGAACTATTTCAGTGAGCAGTTTCTAATGACTGATCTTGGTTCTCTTACGTACTTCCTTGGGATTGAGGTCTCTTCCACACCTAAGGGCTACTACCTCTCCTGGCAAAAGTATGTCTAGAATCTTCTTGATCAATCTGGTCGGACTGACACTCGCACTGCTGAGACTTCTATGGAGCTATCCCCTTCAGCCTCGTACCACTAATGGTGATCTTAAGGATCCTACTCGATATCACCATCTTGTTGGGAGTTTAGTGTATCTTTTGGTGTATCTTATGAGCACTCGTCCTGATATTGCTCATGCTGTTCATAGTCGGTTCATGGCTTGTCCTACCCATCTTCACTACCGTCACCTTCTTCGTGTTCTTCGTTACTTGCGTGGGACTATCTCTCATCGTTTATTTTTCCCTAGCTCCAACTCACTACAGATTCAGGTGTACTCTGATGCGACCTAGGCTAGTGATCCTTCTGATTGCCTGGAAGATAAAGAAGCAGACTACAGTTTTCCGTTCGAGTGCAGAGGCTGAGTTGAGAGCTATGGCAGCAGTGACAGTAGAGGTTACTTGGTTGAGGTGGCTACTTGCAGATTTTGAAGTGCCTGTGATGGGACCTACGTCTCTTTTGTCTGACAGAACATGTGCTATCAATATTGCCCGTGACCAGTGAAGCATGAGCTCACCAAGCACATTGGTGCAGAAACTTCATATACTCGCTCACAGGTGTAGGAGGGAGTATTTGATTTACAGTTTGTGCCATCAGAGTTACAGATTGTGACTTCTTCATGAAATCACAGACTAGAGTATAACATTTGTATTTTCTCTCCAAACTCAGTGTGTGTGATCCACCATAAGTTTGAGAGGGAGTGTTAGAATATGAATTCCTTTGTAATATCCCCTTGTACTAAAAATATATATTGTCCATTGGGCCTCATGAATACATACTATAGGACCGTAAAGGCGGCTAAGGGGGGGGGGGTGAATAGGCGCTTTCTCGATTTTTCGCCTTAATCAAATTCAACACGAACTTTTCTCCTTTAGCTAAGAAAGCTAAGAAGATCAGTACACGCACAGAGGAAGCCTTGTGCTGAATTCAATTACCCCCTTAAACCACAATACACAAATGTGGAGAATTAAACTCATCGGGTGGGTGCGACACTTGGCGGTCTGACCGGTGGACAAAGGGCGGTCCGACCGCTGGTAATCGGTTCGACCGGCCTTTAACGGGCGGTCCGAAGGCTGGCGGTCTGACCACCGTTGCTAAACCGGTCTAACCGATTTAGTCCAGAACCGAACCACAAAGCCCAAATCCAAAACGAAATTTAGTCCAACTTTTGATTCAACCAATGAAACTTGACCAAATTTGGAGCACACCTCCCTAAGGATATCTGAGACCTATTTCTAGCGACGATCGTTCAGATCCACTTCGAAGAATCGATCTCTTAAGGATTTACCAAAGAGGTGTTCAAACCCTAGAAATATGAAAAACTTGATCCAACACTTGCTTGTGGGGGGTTGATGATCTAGATGATTCTAGGAGCATTCCCACACATCAAAGCAAGGTAAATGAGGTCAAGAGACCAACCAAAATCAACCGGATCAAGGAAGCACCAAAATCAACAAAAGAGGGAAGAACACAAGAGAGACTTCACCCTTGAGCAAATATCAATGGATTGATTGATTCAAGATGTTGCTTACAAAGCCACTCCTTCAAGGAGGACAAGAGCTCAATCAAAGAGCACACATACAATCTTCCTCTCCTCTCCTCTCTAAACCCTAACCCTAACAAGGGATTTGCAAATGAGGGCTTCCAAGTGCTTGGGGTTTTTTCCATCTCCCCCCTTTCTATTTGTAGGAGAGGCCTAGGGTTTCACTTATGGGCTCCCATGAAGGCCCACACACACATGGGACCCACTCACACATATCTGTTGAAGCAATCGCCTGCTTCACCACATGTAGGTTGATCAGCGGCTCTCATCATGTCGGCAAGTCTCTCCCGTCCGAATCCCATCGGAACCTCCCAGGGACTTGCACCGACTTCCGCACCGTCTGATCCAACCAGCTGCAACGAACTGCCCGTTCGATCCATCTTGCCCATTTTGCGCCATGCTTGAGTCACACGACCTCACCCGGCATCCATGATCGTTCTGGACCTCAGCTCTCCAAGCGTAGTCCCGATCCACCTCACCGTTAACGTCGTTGACCTGCAAGCCACCTGCACAGCAATAGACAAACAAATCGTCTCCGGGAACAAGTTCTTCACAACTTGACCCACGTCAGTTCAACAATGCAATATGCAACAATAAAGCATTGAAATCCATACATAGAACACATTCCATACACAACAAAGCCAAAAAGGCTAACCTCCAAGTGATTGGCGGTCTGACCGCTCTATACGGCCAGTCCGACCGATTTCAGGCCGGTCCGACCGATTCCACAACGGCGGTCGGACCGCCCGAAAAGACTTAGCCATTTTTCCATCTTGAAAATCCGAAACCTTCTGGAATTTTCAAATGAATAGAACTTTCAACTGGGATCTCCAAAAATAATGTGACCACATCCAGGAGACTCCCCTCACTTGCCTACACAACCTATTTTTGGCTCAGCTCGAAAATCCAATTTGAACCAAGACCGGTCGGACCGGCAAGCACTGCCGGTCAGACCTCTCCACGGGCGGTCTGACCGCCGATGCCCGGCCGATCACCGGTGGTCCGATGTGAATCAAGCAACCCCGAAAACGCGAGATTTTGCAAACCAACAAAGCCATTGCCAATTGACTCATCATCCTAAGATCATGCACATATCCTCACGATATCCACACATACACAATATTTATAACAATTTTATCTTATGTGATGTTATGAATCACAATTTGTTGAAAATACTGTAAGGGATACTTAAGGAACATAATGCATTGTTACATTCTCTCAGTCACAATTGCTCATGCCATACTAATGATTGGAGGCTAGAGAACACATAGATCTCAAGAACAATTGCTCATGCCATACTAATGATTGGAGGCTAGAGAACACATAGATCTCAAGAGAATTTGATTGCAAAGACCCTAGTCAAATATTTGGAAATGATAGACCTTCCTAGTTGTGGCATTCCTATTCAAATCAATGTATATGTGTGCAAACATTACTGTACCTATTTACTTTTTGTTGCTCAATGTTCTTTCCAAAAGTGCCTATGTGGCTATGTTCACGACTGAAGCTGATACGCCGCTGGAGCTTGAACAGTTAGATGATATAATTTAGCTGGCATCTGAAAAAAGTTTATATTGTTCCTTAAACGTCTGGTAAATGCTTTATCTTATGCACTTAAATCCCACTCAGGTTCACTCAGAACAATATACTAAGGGTGTATCCGAAGGGTACAAGGATTAATTCTTCTAACTATGATCCAATGAATGCCTGGACTCATGGTGCTCAGATGGTTGCATTCAACATGCAGGTTGGGTTACAATTCTTCACTGTCATGAATCACTATTTTTCCTGTTTTTGATTGCTTTTATCCTCACATAGTTTTGACTTGTTTGATTGTCTCATATATTGAACTTAGTGAATCTCTTGGAGACAGCATTCGGTGTCTAGGTGTCTAGTTAAAAAAGTGAAGGGCTGATATAATCAATTGAATAATAAATATACAGAAGCAAAGTAATGTAGAATGGAGACACAAGAATTTATAGGGAGTTCGGACTGTTAGATGTGTATTGTACAAGAGTTTTTTTTGCATATATACCACACATGTACTTGTATATATATTGGCTCATTGGCCTCATATTGAATACAAGCGTTATTCATAACATGGTATCAGAGCAGGTTAGGGTTACGGTTACGGTTTACCTCTACCGCCGCCGCTGCCTAGCTCCCGCTTGTCCGGTTGCCCGACATTGCCTCGATCTGCAACGACCGCGTCTCCTGTTGCCCGACGCCGCCTCGATCTACAACGGCCACGTCGCATGGATATTATATAATTTTTATTGATGATTTTTCTCATCACACATGGATATACTTTATGTCATTTCGTAGTGAAGTTTTATCATCTACAAAACTTTTGCCACCATGATCCGTACTCAGTTTGATTATTCTATTCGTGTTTTTCGTGCTGACTCTGCTGGGGAATACTTGTCAGGAGTCCTTCGTGGTTTTCTTGCTAAGCAAGACACTCTCTCTCAGTTTTCTTGCCCTGGTGCTCATGCCTAGAATGGTGTGGCTGAACGAAAACATCCTCATCTTCTTGAGTCCGCTCGTGCTCTTATGCGTGCCTCTGCTGTTCCACCATATTTCTGGGCTGGGGCTGTTTCTACTGCCACTTTTCTAATTAATATTCAGTCATCTTCTGCTCTTCAGGCTGGGATCCCAGTTGAACGTCTCTAGGTAAAACTCCTGACTATTTTAGTCTTCGCCTTTTTGGATGTTTGTGATATGTTCTTTTTGCCCCTCGTGAGCACACTAAGTTGACTGCTCAGTTTGTGGAGTGCGTTTTTCTGGGCTATAGCGCTGAGCATAAGGGATATCGTTGTTGAGATCATATTGGCCGACGAATGCGGGTTTCTCGGGACGTCACTTTTGATGAGTCTCATCTTTTCTACCCTCGTCCCTCTCCTTCCACCACTCCAGCATCTCTTGTCGAGCCTCTTTCTTTCCTAACATTTTCTGCCACTCCCATAGTCACCACACCTCCATCACAGCCTTTGATATCTTCGGTGCCTTCTTCACCATCTCCTTTGCTTCTGCCATCCTCTGTAGAGGCTCCTCCTAGCCTTGTTCCTTCTTATCCTCTCTACTACACTCGTCGTTCGCGAGTTGGGGATTCTCCTGATGCACCATCTTCTTCTGAAGGGTCATCTTCCTCGGCCTCTCCTCCTCGATATGCTCTTCGTGATCGCCAGTCTATTCGGCCTCCTGCGCGTTTTTGTTTAGTAGCTCTTGCCGAACCGACTTCTTATCATGATGCTGTTGTTCATCAGGAGTAGCAGCATGCGATGACAGAGGAGATTGCTGCCCTTGAACGTACTGACACGCGGGATCTTGTTCCTCTTCCCGCACGTGTTGCTCTCATCACGTGCAAGTGGGTCTACAAGGTTAAGACCCGCTCTGATGGTTCTCTTGAGCGCTACAAGGCTCGTCTCATGGCACGTGGTCTTCAACATGAGTATGGTCGTGATTATGATGATACTTTTGCTCCTGTGGATCACATGACTACTGTTCGCACTCTTCTTGTTGTGGCGTCTGTTCGGGTATGGTCCATCTCCCAGCTTGATGTCAAGAATGTCTTTCTCAATGGTGAGCTGCGTGAGGAGGTTTATATGCAGCCACCACCAGGGTATTCTGTTCTTGAGAGTATGGTTTGTCGCCTTGACCGGTCTCTTTATGGCCTCAAGCAAGCTACTCATGCTTGGTTTGATCGCTTATCTTCTGTTGTCACTGTAGCTGGTTTCTTTGCCAGTGCTCATGATTCTGCTCTTTTTATTCACACTTCACCTCGTGGTCGGACGCTTCTTTTTTATATGTTGATGATATGATCATTACTGGCGATGATTCTCAGTACATCACTTTTGTCAAGGTGCGTCTTAATAAGCAGTTTCTCATACCTGATCTGGATCCTCTTCGCTATTTTCTTGGGATTGAGGTTATTTCTACGCCTGAGGGCTTCTATCTATCCCAAGAAAACTATATTCAGGATCTTTTTTATTGTGCTTCTCTTACGGATCAGCACACCGCTGAAACTCCCATGGAGCTTAATGTTCATCTTCGGCGCACTGAAGGTGAGCCTCTTACTGATCCTACTCGCTGTCGTTACCTTGTTGGAAGTCTTGTTTATCTGGGTGTCACTCGTCCTGATATTTCATACCCTGTGCATATCTTGAGTTAGTTTGTATCTGCTCCCACTCAGCTCCAATATAGTCATCTTTGCGTTCTACGATATCTCTATGGAACCATCACTCGTCGTCTATTTTTCCCTTGTTCCAGCTCTTTACAGCTCCAGACATATTCGAATGCTACCTGGGCTAGTGATCACTTTGATCGTCGGCCTCTTTCTGCCTATTGTATTTTTTGGTGGTTCTCTCATTGCTTGGAAGACTAAGAAGCAGACAGCAGTTTCTCGTTCGAGTGCTGAGGCAAAGTTGCGAGCTATGACTTTGTTGACTGCGGAAGTTACTTGACTATGGTGGTTACTTGAGGATTTTGGTGTTTCTGTTTCCGCACCTACTCCTCTTTTGTCTGACAGTACAGGGGTCATTAGTATTGCTACAAATCCGATGAAGCATGAGCTTACAAAGCATATTAGTGTTGATGCTTCCTACATGCGGACCTAGGTGCAGAATCAGATTGTTGCTCTTCGGTATGTGCCTTCAGAACTTCAGTTGGCCAACTTCTTCACAAAGGCGCAGACCAGATCTCAGCACAGTTTCTATCTCTCCAAATTTAATATCGTTCATCCACCATAAGTTTGAGGGGGGTGCTAGATGTGTATTGTACAAGGGGTTCTTTGCATATATGTCACACATGTACTTGTATATATATTAACTCATTAACCTCATATTGAATACAAACGCTATTCATAACACGGACCACCTGTCCTACGTCTCCGCCAAGAGTCCCCTACCTAAGCTAGGCATCAGAATGCATTTACACGTTTGAACTCGATCTGGTCTAACATACACCACCACCAACATGGATCCCCAATGTTGTCTCTAACACTCAGAAGGATTATACAGATCAATCTAGTGTTCTAGTAGTAGTTAAGCTCTTCTAACAGACAGACCCTGAATCTAAATTGCATCCTGTAGTTGTTATTAGATATAAACTTATAGCAGCTAGCAACACCTTGTCATTTTGTCAATACGCTTTCCTTGTTTTGATTGACCTTTCATTTTTTTAGGGGCATGACAAAGAACTCCGGTTAATGCAAGGATTTTTTAGAGCCAATGGAGCTTGTGGATATGTTAAAAAGCCCGACTTCTTGCTAAAGACAGGTCCAAATGGCGAGGTATTTGATCCTAAAGCAAGTTTGGCAGTGAAAAAAACTCTGAAGGTAGGTATATTTCTGAGACTGAGAATCGGCCTTCCTCAAATCTTAATTAAGATGCTCTGGCCTAGCTAACAGTTGCTCTAATGTCT
This sequence comes from Hsuehochloa calcarea, assembly GCA_036346395.1. Taxonomy (NCBI): domain Eukaryota; kingdom Viridiplantae; phylum Streptophyta; class Magnoliopsida; order Poales; family Poaceae; genus Hsuehochloa; species Hsuehochloa calcarea. Next base: position 29,648,063 of record CM070613.1, read on the forward strand.
GAGCAGGTCAAAGTATATATGGGAGATGGATGGCGCATGGATTTCAGTAAAACTCATTTCGACGCCTTTTCCCCGCCTGATTTCTATACTAGGGTAAGTCATCGGAGCTGTGCTGCTTTTGCTAATTTTCTGTACTGAAACGCTGATACATGTAATGAAAGAGCTGCTGTCGTACCAAGTTGAACCGGTTGCGGTTGAAAGATAGGATTCTCAGTGCTATTGTTGATTTCGGGAATATTATGTGTTGTTTTATAGGATTTTACACCTTTTATTTATAGTCTCGGGATGCAATTAGACTCTAATACAATTTCTATATTTAACTCGAATACGAACTCTCAAACACCCCTCCCCCCTTCAAGATGGGCATAATATATCAATCATGTCTACCTTGTTATATATATTGTAGAACACTTTTTAGGATCTAACTTTTTAGTGAAATAGTCAGCCAACTGTTCACCAGACTTAACATACTCAAACTTTAGTATCCTACCATCGAGCTTCTCATTAATGAAAAACCTATCAATCTCAACGTGTTTGGTACGATCATGCTGTACTGGATTGTTAGCAATGTTGATTACAGATTTATTGTCACAATGCAACACCAATAAATTATTCTTCTATACTCGAAACTCAGACAATAAACTCTTTATATATATCATTTCACTCACACTCAGTGCCATTGCTCCATACTCTGTCTCTGCAGTAGATCGAGCCACAACCTCCTGCTTCTTGCTTCTCCATGACACAAGGTTACCTCCTACGAAGATACAATATCCAGAGGTAGACCTCCTGTCATCTACGCTGCTTGCCCAATCAGCATCGCAATATCTTTTCATATTCAGATGTTGATTCTTCCTGAACCAAAGACCTTTCCCATGGCTACTCTTCAAATACCCTAGGATTCAATAGACAACATCCATGTATCATGTTCTAGGATCATGCATATATCGACTAACCACACTCACTACATATGAAATATCAGGTCTTGTATGACACAGATAAATGAGACACCCAACAAGTCTTTGATAAGCTTCCTTGTTAACTGGATCCCCCAACTCAGCACATAACTTGTGATTCCTATCAATAGGTGAAGTAATAGGATGACACCCAAGCATACCTGTTTTTGTCAGCAGATCAAGAACATACTTCCTCTGAGAGAGAACTAAACCATTCAAAGAACGGACAATCTCAATCCCAAGAAAGTATCGAAGAGGTCCAAGATCTTTCACCTGAAATGTCTCTCCTAATTTTTTTAAGGACTTGATTTTCTTAGCATCATCTCTAGTAATCGCAATATCATCAACATAGACTGCCAATATGGTAATGTGTGATCCTCTATGTCTATAAAACATAGTATGATCTCTATTGCACTGAGAATAGCACATACTACAGATTGCACGCCTGAATCTATCAAACCACGCCCTTGGTGACTACTTCAGACCATATAAAGACTTCTTAAGTTTACACACCTTCCTCTCAGTCTGCCTGTTCTCAAAGCCTGGAGGAATATCCATGTATACCTCCTCATGTAAATCACCATATAGAAAAATATTCTTCACATCCAACTGATGTAGGAGCCATCCAAAGTTAGTTGCACAGGAGATCAACGTTCTTACCGTGCTCATCTTCGCCACTGGTGCAAAGGACTCATAATAGTCTCACATATGTTTCACTATAACCTTTTGCAACCAACCATGCCTTGTATCTCTCTATCTTACCTTCAGGGGTTTGCTTAATCGTAAACACCCATTTGCATCCTACTACCCTTTTTCCTGCTGGAAGTGGAACAAGATTCTGTCTTATTCTTCTGAAGTGCACTAAGTTCATCCTTCATGGCATCCTTCCACTTAGGATCCTACTTAGCAGCTCGTCAATCCTTTAGAACATGCACTGTCTGAAGAGATGCAATGAATTCTTTGTATGCAAGTGAGATATGAGAATATGAGATAAAATTTACAATATCATGCTCAAAGTCATACCGGACTGGAGGCTTTCTTGCGTTAACTCTAGTTTTCCTACGTTGTGCAAGAGGTAACTTTAGATGGGAGTGATTAGAGTGAACATTACCACTCACCCAAGGGGAGGCAAAGAACTTGACAGAGAGACCCGAGGAGGGATTTGGGACTGGATCAACTGGCAAGGCTGGCTGTTCAAGCTGTGGTTGTTCCGGTTATGGCTGCTGTGGTTGTTCCGGTTCCGGCTATTTGTTGAGGATTAAAATATTCATATATTCTCTTAATATATGATAAATACCATACGTCTTCGTGGTCGTAACTTCTAAAGACCACCGACCTAACCGGTCGTAGGTACTACAGAAGTTATATAATAAATACACTGGTCGGACAAAGTTCCAAACCTAGTCCACGACCGGGTAAGTGCTCGTAAAGCTATGAACAGGCGTCTGGGTCGAGTCCCCGACCACGCCACTCACTATGTGATGAATGAACCACGTGTTTCATATTCCGCATAATACAACACTATCCCGGTTGATGGTGTAACGTTTCTTAAAACCATTAACCGCAGAACAGTTGACATCTTCACCAACTGCCTCTGCAGTTGGTGGAAAATCAAACCTCGCCTCTTCCCGACCAGACGCGTCGCTCCCCAACGGATGTCTCTTCATGGGATAACTGCCACCGCTTCATCAAGTACTTAAGGAGGACCATAGAAGGCCGAAAGGAGGACACGAAGACACAAAGTCGAAGTTAGAACATCACTGCAGAAACAACACCAAGCAAGGAATAGCTGAGCATTGTGTTCTTGTAGTGATTAGAAACTCTTAGTGTTTGTAACAGTGAGTTCATAGCAATAAAGAGCAAACCCATTCCACTCCAAGGAGATACGCACACTTTTCCTCTTTTTTTTCTTTATATAACCATAAGATCGGCGATTTGATCGTCGACACTATTCTGAAAACTCTGTTAATGGCTCAGGGGCTGACTGTTTGTCTCTCTGCTTCTCCCCCTGTTTCCCAAAGCGTCTTCGCTAATAAACTTTTAATTCTTTTTGGGCTATCACATCTCTCGCATATTCTTTCGTCCGGTTTGGGCACGTAATTATCCTCCACAATGACTTCTTCTCGTTGACTCTCCTTGTTCTTCCCATCTCGACTGTCACCCTCAGTGATAGGAGAGAACTCCAAATACTGATCACGATTACCTCCACTCGTATAGTAAGGCTCAAACTCCTGGAATGTCATATCCATACTCACGAACAACCTTTGTTCAACTGGGTTCCAGCATCTATAGTCCTTCTGACTTGACGAATAGCCTATAAAAATACATTCAATACCTGTGAAACCAACTTGCCAACCGTTGGTCTGTGATCTCAAACCAAACACACACAACCAAACACCTTGGGAGGCACCTTGAACTTCTGCTGACCCAAAAAAAGTTCAGCTGGAGACCTCATCCTAAGTATTCGAGATGACATACGATTGATGAGATACGCTGCCGTCATCACTGCCTCGCTCTACAATCCCTTTGGCACATTCATTTGAAACATGACTGAATGTGCTACCTCCAACAAATGTCTATTTTTCCTTTCAGCCACTCCATTTTGAGGTGGGGTTCCTGGACAAGTAATCTGATGAAGTATCCCCTCTTTTAAGAGATACGCTGCAAACTCCTTGTTAACATACTCAGTTCCATTATCTGTTCGAACAATCCGCATCTTTGCGTCAAACTGAGTAGCAATCATCTAATGGAAGTCCTGAAAACATTGAAGGGCCTCGCTTTTGTGTTTCATCATATCAATCCAAGTCATACGAGTATAGCAATCAATAAATATGACAAACCACTTAAAACCACTCACAGAAGTAACTGAGCACGGTCTCCAAATATCCGAATGTATTAATATAAAAGGTTTATAACTCCGAAGACCAATGGTACTATATGTAGATCGTGTATGCTTTCCAAACTCACAAGCACCACACACAAGTTTACTCTTGTCTACCCTTAGGTATAACTGACTTAAACTCTCAAATAATGGATGTCCCAACCGACGATGATGTAATAAAACTTCTCCCTCGATTCCTCCTAGAGCCACAGCCAATGTCATATCAACCTGATCAATGTACCATAGCCCATTACGTTTTATTCCAGTCCCAGTCCTCTTATCAGTTCTCTTCTCTTGGAACAAACACGAATCCTCATCAAATGTGACAATACATTTGAATTAGTCAATGATAGAATTGACTGGAAGAAGGTTGACTGGAAATGAGGGAACATGCAAAACGGAGGATAAAGCAATGGATGGTGTGTACTCTACAGATCCTACACCCTGAATAAGCTGGAAGATTCCATCAGTTTTTTGGATAGTTTCAGAATGAGTATATGGGGTGTAAGATGCGAAAGCACTAGGTGAACCCGTGACATGCTTGGATGCCTCTGAATCTATGATCCAATCAATATGAGATTGCTTATATGTGGGTGCAAGTGCATGTGACTGAGTACCTTAGCCCACGTGGGCGTAGTTTGCAAAGTTACCAAAGGAAGTGGAATCATGAGAAGTCTCCAATGCCTTCTCCTGCTGTCACTTCTCCCACTGCATAGCTTGCTTGTCTGTCAGAGTAACAGACGTGATCTCCTCTGTCAGGGCCATATTAGCCATAGGGCCAACTCGGCCCCTTCCTCAACTTCCACCTCCACGACCATCACGATCCCCACCTCAACCTCCATGACCACCACGACCTCCTTATTGTGGAGAAGGACAAGTACGACTCAGATATCCTATCATCCCATAGTTGTAGCACTCGCTATCATCTTGTATGGCATATACCGATTTGATCGGGTTGTTGTCTCCCATTACTCGAAGTCGAATCTCCTCCTGCACTATAGCCAAAATAGCCTCCTCCATGGTAGGCAAGTTTGCCAAGTGAAACATGACAGCTCTTTTGCTCTCAACTTTGGATTCAGTCCTTTTAGAAATATGTAACCCGTCTGCGTTGCAGCCACACCCTGTCAACCTCAATATCACCAGCACATGTTAACTAAAGTGGACCATAGTGATCTGAATCTGCCCATAGTTGCTGCAGTTCACTAGCATACTCCTGGACGGTCTTCTCCTCCTGTTTCAGGGCCTTTACCTTGCCCTGAACCTCCACCATCATCATCACATTTCCTGCACCCGGAGTACATGTTGCTTAAGGTCTTCCACATTGTCGATGCACTCTGCATCATCTCCACAATTCGAGTAATGGATGGAGACACCAAAGTTAGCAACCAAGTTATCACCACAGAGTTGGTGGTATTCCACATCCTCCGATCCATGCTCGCCTTATCTGCAGGCTCAACACAAGTCTCCCGCGGGTAGTGCTCCACCCCCTTCGTCCTCAGAATTAGCTGAACCCTTTTAGACTAACTCAGCTAATTCTTACTTCCTTCAACTTGACATCATTCACCATCAGCTTCAGCTTTAAGTCAGATGATCCTGCACCAGCCCTCGGACCTATCATACACATCGCCAAGAGGTCTTGTAACATACTTCTTATGTCACCTTGAGTTATTAGCGGGGAAGTAGTCTCGACAACTGTCTTCTTTTTCTCTTCTACCGCCCTCACTGCGGCTTCCCCCCTCCTTCCTCGCAGCCTCAATTTTTTGAGGGGTCATCTTCTCAAACAACCATAGTAGTGCCAATTACCACAAAGATATGCTGCGCGTATCTCCCACGATCACGGCAATTCTTCACACATCCACGTTCTGTCGAACCTTTATGACTACCTCCACAATTACCCTAATCATGCATAGACGTGACATAAAGAAAAATAAATTCAACACAAAACCCCTTTTTTTCCTCTGCGCTTTTCTTCTTTCGGGTCTCGACCAACACCCTCTCTCTCTCTCCTCCTTCTGTTTGGCCGACACAATTCTCTTTCTTCATCGCTTCTCTTCGTTCCGCTAGCACTCTCGACTTCCTTACTCCCCTTCTTCGGTTCACAAACAACGACGGCGATCCAAGGCGATGGCAGCGGCGGCGACTTCGCGTCCAGAGCTCTGGCCTCTTCTCTCCCTGCCCGAGCTTGTGCGATGCGACCCGAGCGACGTCGGCCCGCGCCCGCGAGGTGCAGCGGCGGCGAGGCCCGAGCGTGTTCGGACTGGTGGGAAGGGGGAAACGACGGCGGCGGCGGTGAGGGTTAGGGTTTTGTGGCAGATGGGCACAGGGGCTTTGATACCATGTTGATTTTGGAAATATTGTGTGTTGTCCCTTAAGACCCACATCTTTTATTTATAGTTTCGATATACAATTAAACTCTAATACAACTTCTATATTTAGCTCTAATAGACATTCAAATTAATTGCTAAACAGGTAGGGATAGCTGGAGTGCGAGCAGATTGTGTGACGAAGAAAACAAAGACGATCGAGAATCAGTGGGTGCCAGTGTGGGACGAGGAATTCACATTCCCACTGACGGTTCCGGAGCTGGCTGTGCTGAGGATAGAGGTTCAGGAGTACGACTTGTCTGAGAAGGACGATTTTGGCGGGCAGGCATGCCTGCCGGTGTCGGAGCTGAAGCAAGGGATCCGTGCTGTGTCCCTCCATGACCGCAAGGGCGACAAATACAAGTCCGTCAGGCTTCTCATGCGTTTCGATTTTCTCCAGGCTTGATCAACTCTTTCTCACACGCATACACATTGTGTGTTGTAATTGTAACCTGTATCTATGAGGTCAAATCCCGTCCGGTCTGGTGTATGTAGGACAGTAGTAGTCATCTTGTCGGAATAATAGTACTAGCATGCAAGCAGCATACATAGTCCCTGGTTTTGTTTGTTTTCTTCTTGTGTAGTCAGGGAGTGTATTTGTCTGTAATGGTATTTAGTAGCAAGTGTACTTGTAGTACAATATACACTGTATTAGGCATTGGATAAACTTTTCTTTAGAACTATTATTATTAAACTGAGGTTCAAGGATGGTTTTTTTTTCCCTTCCCTTTTTCTAGTCAAGGGACACGAAACTATTATTATTAAGGGTAAGGACTGTCTAGACAGAATTCGACTGTTTTCTCACTGTAATTATTTTTGAAATTCTTAATAACTCATATTTTCATCACATGATTCAAAATCTCACATGTACTTTGGGAGGTTGAGCAAAAACAAAGATGAATTCGTTATGTTCTTCAAATGTACTTTGAGAGGTTGAGTAAAAACAAAAACAAAAAAATAAAATTATATATCAACAAAATATGGCAATGTAGTGAATTCGTTATTAATTAAAATAAATTCGGACCTAATTCATTAGATGGGGAAAAATACAAATCTCAAAGCATATCAGACGAATGAAAATTTGGCAAGTATTTTTTTTACAGCACATAAACAACACAAATCTTATAGCACATCTAACGAATAGAAAAATATCAATTTTAGCTTCAAAAAATAGCAATTCCCTGTTATTAATTAAACTAAGGTTCAAGGATGGTTTTTTCAAGGCAAGGGACACGAAGCGATGTTATCACCAGTTCTTATCCATTTTGTTGATGGGATTCGGATCCCTGTTGGGTCCACTATTTGCGGGGCTCGCTTAACACTTGTTGGGTTGACGCCCCTTTTCATTCTTTTTGGGCCTGGGGAAATCCTCAATTGCAGAACTTGGCAATTTTCCAATGACATTCTCGTGGAAATTGAATTGTTTAAATTTCCACGCGGAATTTTATAAATTCCAAATAGACTGCGAGTACATTGTTACGTGTATAAACTGTGGTGTGAAGCGATTACTGTAACAAGTCCAAACCATCAGATTTGCAGTGATGTGCAGTACTCGGTGGAAAAACGTGCTACTAGTTGTAGAGCAGTAGTGATGTGCACTAGTTATTAGTGTAACAAATCTAAATCCAAATCCAGAGGGAGAGAGATATTACAGTTCAGAGTGACCGGCGGCGATAATAAATAAATACTAGTTTAATATCGCAGAAATATTATATACTGCTATTCATTAGTTAGAATGATTTATGAAAGATACCACATCGCAGAAAACTTTAATATATGGATCAAATATCTTTAAACCACATTTAACTCAGACGCATCACTAATGTAGTAAGAAGGATTCAACTAAATAATAGAGTGAGAATATCTATGCCCCAGGCGGCGTTGTCTAAAGTTATTGAAAAAAAATTATTTGTAAGACCAAAATTTTCCATTACTTTGATAATACAATCCACAATATTATCACATGTTGTTGGAAATATGCCCTAGAGGCAATCATAGACATGATGATATTTCATTATGTTCATGATTTTGATAATATATTATTATGTTCCTTGAATGAATCATTTGTTATAGATCAAGAAGTATGTGACTTGTTGGTGGAACTCTTTAACTTATATGATGTCATTCTAAATGTATCCTTGGTCGGAGGTCACTGGTCGGAACACCAGTGACTATATGACTAGCACATGTATTGATTGATGACCTGATTTCACCGGTCATGGATATAGGGATATTGAATTAATAATGTAAGCACATGTTAGAGAACATGGGGTTGATAGACCCATCATTGAGACACTATTGAGATTGTTATGAATCTTTGTGTCATTAGTTGGTCTCAAGTAATGATGATGTGTAATCCTTAGACCTGAGATCAGCATGGTTCCCTAAATGTGTAATAGCACTCTTAGGGGTTGCCAAACGCTACTCGTAACTGGGTAGTTATAAAGGTAGCTTTTGGGTATGCTATGAAACATGCGGAGGGATGTGACTGGTCGAGATGTGATTTGCACCTCCTTGCATAACAGGAGAGATGTCTCTGTGCCTCTCGTGGTGATCGGATAAAGAAAGTGCATGGCCATGCCACTAGTGGTCGAAGTGTCGACCACATGAAGTTATCTGACACTCGATCGAGAAAGTATTGAACAATACATGGATAACACATCATCTCACCTGGAGTTCAACCAGACATCGTGAGGCAAAGGGAGAATGCATGAGTAGGTCGCTTAGTTCGATCAGTTACGGGCTAGTCGTATGGAGATACGATCTGGTCGTAGATTGATCGAACGTAATCACAGAATGGTTGGAATCTGGTCGTAAGGAGTTACGAACTGGTCGTGACCAATTACAACCTAGTCGTATGGAGATACGAACTAGTCGTAAGTGATGAGGACCTGATCATATATCATATTACATCAAGGTTTGTCCGATATATTCTATGTGTATTTGGGAATCGTTATGTGCTGCTAAATACCGCTAACGACTGGTGATCAGAAAAGAGTTTTCGAGTCATAACCGATTACACATGAACATGTGGGGTCGCACACTTAAAGTGCTAGGATTTGTTTTGGATGGTGATCCGAATTCGTATAGACCACGAGTTTCTAATGGGCCTCAAGTTCGAGACCCATCATGGATGCCTATATAAAGAGGGGCGGTGGCATAGGGAAAGAAAAGGATGATCTTTGGAAGAACTCCCAAAACCCTAATAGCCACACCTTCTTAACCACGCTGCCGGTGCTAGCACTCCAACGCGTGGTGATCATGCCCCGTACATGTGGATACCTCAGAAGTGTTGTTGCGAAGCATCAGCACTAGGACGATCCGCGACTCGTGTTGATCACCGGAGTCGGAGGAGAAGTCGCGCGGTGGGTACGACCACTCGGAGGAGCAGACGCGCGTCGAGTACGACCACTCAAAGGAGGATACGCGTCGTAAGTACGACTACGACTGCATCAACTCGCTACAATGACTGTACTTCCGCTACGAGTCGGCGCGTCTAGCGGTAATCTCGTGATCTATTTCTAGCGGTGGTTCCTTGGCTACGCGGTAAATTTTTGTTTGTGCTATCGTAGCCTTGCCGCGTTCCCCAACACCTATGTGTGCTACATCAATTAGTTTGAACTCTATAATTCTTTTTTCCCATTTTTCAGTTGTCGTTAATATAATGAGCAACAACACTAAGATAATCCTCTCTAATCTGACCACTCCATATGTTCGAGATCAAAGCCACCGAAAATATACAAGTACTAAATATTTCTTTTTCATTTAGCACGGCATTCATTATATTATTTAATTAGATCTCTGGTTGTTGTCTATCTAGAAGCGGTAGAAAATCTAGGATTATGCGCAGTCCTAATGTAATTTTCAAACGTTTGGACTCACCAAAGTTTAAAGGTAGATCATCTGAAGCAATTAAACAACAAAGAGATTGACAAGTTACCCCAGGACTATAGTCACAGCTATGTATTATACCATCAGGGGTTGTACTGTAGCTGCGTTTGCCTCATAGCCAATCTTTTTCTTGCTTTATATTTTGCAGTATGTCTAATAAAGTGCTATATTCCACCTAAAAATTTTACAGACAATTCATGTTTACAAATTTTATAAACATCATATCTTGCCTAAACTATTTGTCTGTCTAGCTTGATTGTCTTATAGAAATCTTTCCAAATTCCCGATGCACTCAACCTAGATCTGTTTGCTTCGGTGCTTGCAGACACAGAGGCACTCGTAGAGCCTGATGATGATACCGTCTGCTCTTTTGGTTGAGTTAGGGCCGCCACATTCTCGAAGGATGCAAGATCCTCCGATGAAACTCTGAAATCACCAATAGGAAAATTGTTTTCCAGCATGAACATTGCAAATCGAAAACTACACTATTATTTATTTCATCTTAGTATAATAAATAAGAACAATAAAAATATACAAAATTAATATTGTACCTCTTTTTCTGTCTACAGTTGGATTTAGAAATTTCGAATATTTGACACAAATTTTGCATTGAAGATTAGATTGTGGTTGAATGAGTGAGGGGTATGTTGCCTATTTGTTGGAAAAAATTCAATTTTTTTTATTTCTTTTAAAACTCTCCAAATGCTAAAAACGACTAAAAGTTTAAAAATTCTAACTAGTATCACGCCTAAACAGGCCTAATCGTGCCAACGAGTCGTGACGTGCCATGCCCTACCGTGCCTAAATGGGCCTAATCGTGTCGGGTCGTGCCGTGCTGAGCCCAACATTATGTGTGGCCAGGGTGACGACTCAAGCATGACACGTTGCGTCGGGCCATGTTGGCTCAGCTTGTCTATGTGTCAAGACGTGTCATACCTGGGCGAGGCCAACGGTGCTCTATCGTGGGCCGCCCCGGTAGACACAACCCATTTGACCACCTCTAGTGGTACTAGTTGAATGCACACATTTTGCTACGGATAAAAATATTATATTACTCTAGAAGGTTGAGTTGGTGTTGTTGGGCTTGGCTTGCCCCACGCCTTCAGCTCCGCCTATGTGCTCGCTCGTTGTGCCTTCGTGCTCTCGGCCTACACCGCACATTCATATCCATCACATGTTTGATCAAGCTTTGCAATTTTTTTTGTTAGAGAATTTCTAGGGAGGTGGAATTTTTTTGTTGTTGGGGAGATTGTTTTTATGTTTTTGTTAGATTTTCAAGGAGGGGGAGGTGGAGATCAGAGGCGGACAGGAAAAAATAAGATAGCCCGTCACATTTCATTTCATTTCATTTCGCGGAAAAAAAAAATCGAAACCTTTTTCCTGGTTGTTTCGGTGGTGTTCCTGCTCGCGGCTCGCCGCTTCTCCACCTCCCGTCTCCTCCTCCGGCTTCCTTCCTTCCTCATCGAAACAAAGAAAGAAAGAAGGGTCTTCTCTTCTCCGCCGCCGCTCGCCGGAAGGGAAGCACCACCTAATCCTCGGGCCGGGGACCTCCATTTCCTCGCAACCACACTTCAGGTGAGCCCCCCAGGCCTGAGCCTAATAAATATGCAGCCTTTCCCGCCGCTCACCGGAATCCACCGCCACCGCACAAGAAGCACCACCTAATCCTTGCCCCGCCTCGTCACCATGGCGTCTGACCACACCCTAGAGGCCCTCGTCGCCGCCGCCCGCGGCGCCCTCGCCCACCTCAACCTTCCCATCCATCTCCCCGGATCCAATTCCACGCAGCAGCAGAACCAGCACGACTGCCTCCTCCACGTCCACCTTGTCCTTACCAACTTCGTCCACGGCCTCCACAAGCCCCTCAGGTCATTTGCAAGATGCCTCGGCAACGATAGCAAGCGCGCCAAGACCAAGCCAGGGGGCAAGCAGTTGCCGCCGCTCCGGGACACTGGCTCTGGAGCCAGCCCGCAGAAAAAGCAGCAGCTAGAGCTCCTGCTCTGCATTGCCTTCGACGCCTTGGCACACAACCTGCAGATGCTGGGGGACGCCTTCAAGCAAAAAGGCAAAGAATTTGGTAGCTCTTCCCTACAAATAGATCAATTTGAGGTTGTCGACAAGGTAATCAACGGTAAGAAGCCTGATTTCGACGGGTTCCTTTCCAACCTGGGGTTCGCCAGGGTGGGGGCGCCACCAGCAAGCCTTGTGGATGACTCGCCGGCCTCAGCACCACCAGCTGTTGGCCAGGACGGCGCTGCAAGTGTAATTGGGGACAGAGAGGGGGTTGACAGTGGTGGTAGTGAACCACAGCAACCACAGAGGTTAGCCGGTCGGTTGCTTAACACCCCATTGTCGAATGTCGAGCGGCTGCGGTCAACGTTGTCCGCAGTTTCACTGACGGAGCTGATCGAGTTAGTTCCGCAGCTCGTTGGCAGAACATCGACATCAGTGGACAGCCATCCAGACAAGAAGAAGCTTTTCTCCGTGCAGGACTTCTTCCGGTATGCAGAATTCGAAGGTATATTAGCACCATTTTTTCAACTTGAGGCGTTACCCATATGACACTTCTTTGTTGTATAGGCTGATAATTTGCAATGGACAAAGGTTTATGCTATGTGATCCAATGTTCTAAATAACGGTAAACGGTTAACATCCACCTTTTAGTGTTTATATGGTAAGCGACCTTGTAAACGGTTTTACTATTTAAAATTCTGATAAATATATACATGTGTTTATATTAACAAAACAAGCATATAATTCATCTTCTTTCATGCACTAGTCCAATGCCCGTGCTTTGCTACGGATTAAAAAAAAAATCATATCTCGTTGGGCTTCTTGCGCACCAGCTTGGGCAGTTGTGGTGTGGGAGGGAGTGGAGAGGAGACTATGGGTGGCCAACCGTACGCACGGGAGGAACCGAGAAAGAACGAGATCCAACGGCTCACATCTCACGAAGAAAGATAGATCTAACGGTTCATATCGCATGAGGAAGGACGGACCGCCACCAATTCCTTCTTTCAAGTAGTAAAGATAAAGATATAGAATGGAACTACCAGGAGTCCAGGCTATCAACAATTGTCCACAACGGTGACATGAAGAAAAAAGATGACATGATGTGAATGTAATTAAACAATCATAATTGAATGAATGAACGGCTCAAGTGGCAATGAAAAGCAAAGCTAGCATTCATCTCATGTATGTCATAATGTTCCATGTCATATGGCAATATGCAACTTTACCCAATAAACAGGTATGTTAAACAGGCCTGTTAAAAGTTAACGGCCGTTAAACTGAATAAACGGCCCGATAAAACGGACAAACCTTTAAATGTCCATAAACGTAACAGGCAGGGGACCTTTACCGTTTTAACGGCCGTTTACAAGGCCGTTATTTAGAACACTGATGTGATCTTGACATGGTTCATACCAGGGATCGAAATCTCGATGCGGATGAAATCCGGCCGTGAAGCGATATGATTCTGCCGTGCGATTCTGCGCGATTCTGGAAATTTCGGAAAAAACGGTGCGAATTCAAATTTTGAATTTTGAATTGAAATTTTACGGCCAGAATCTTAGGACGATTCTCGTACGATAACCGGTCAAACCGGAAAAAAACCGGAAAAACCGGAAATGGTGAAAATGGTAATTATGAAATTTAAATTTGGAACAATGCAAATATTAATGAGAAAATGTTTCTCTCATAGTTGATACTAGTAATCATACATATGAAACACGTGTCATTGAACAAACTATTAGCAAATACTTTTTCGTATCTCTTATTAATCATATCGCGTCACTAAATGATTTGAAAGTATAGGATTAAAGAATCAATCCAATCCTGAGCAAATAATGATGCAATCCAATTCTCTCATAGTTGCATGCAATCCAATTAATGAGAAAGTGTTTCAAGTTGTACATAAAAAGTCCTCATTTATGTTTTAAGAGTGCTAAATATACTAAAAACTAATGTTTCAATACATAATCTAGCATAAGAATGCCTAAACCAACTAGGGAAGGACATTATGGAGTCAAAAATTCAAATTCAAAATTTAAAAATTTCGGCCGGTTTTTTTTTTTACCGGTTCCGACCGGTAAACCGGTTACCGGCCGGTAACCGGCGGTTACCGGCCGGTTTTTTTATCCCTGGTTCATACTCAATTGTAATGAACAGAGCTGATCAACAGCCTTTTTTATCGTCGACACCTCAGTTAGAATATTTCTGCTGTTTCTCATCTAATAACGCAATGGCATCACCAAATGGAACAAATGTAGGATAAATGTTGAAATATGCAACATAATTTGATTTCTAATGATGTATAGCCTTGATAGCATAGTTGTCTTATTCACATGGATGATCTTCTTCAAATATGCAGATTTAAATATCATCTGTGCTTATCGTGTAATTCTGATATGATATTCTTCTACTCTGTTTACCTAGAAAATGTATGTGAGCTGTTACACATTAGCAGTCCTCAACCTCATTAACCTCTGCAGAACATGATAGTAACGTCATATATTTTTTGAATTCTAATAAATGCTACTCGAACTATGCACTATAATCCATCAGACAATTTTCCAACGGGGTCTAATGGGTGCGAGGGTATTGCATCATCTACAGATAATACATCTAAAGCTCCAGAGATTGGCTTGATGCTGTTAGTCTGACAAATATTGCTGAAATGTTACTTGTGAAAATCTTGCTTTGTTGATCTGTTGGAAATGAAAATAGTTAGCTCTTGACATGTTACTCCTAAGCTTTGTTGTGTACTTGACTACTTGTGTTGCTGCAGGAAAGAGATTCTTTGAGGAGTTGGACAGAGATGGCGATGGTCAAGTCACTCTGGAAGACCTTGAAGTTGCAATGAGAAAGAGGCGATTGCCAAGGAGGTACGCTCGGGATTTCTTACGGCACACCAGAAGTAACTTATTTTCAAAATCAATTGGGTGGAAACAATTTCTATCCTTGATGGAGCAGAAGGAGGCAACAATACTCCGGGCATACACCACATTGTGTTTGAGCAAGTCCGGGACACTTCACAAGAATCAAATCTTGACATCTTTAAAAAGTGCAGGCCTTCCGGCCAATGAAGATAATGCTGCTGCCATGCTGCGGTATCTAAATGCAGATTCAGAAGGATCAATCTCATACAGCCATTTTCGCAATTTCATGCTTCTACTTCCTTCAGAGCGTCTTGAAGATGATCCTCGGTATGTCTGATATATCGTGTTAGATGAAATTTGCATCTTGACTTGAGTGAAAATCCAACTTGGCATGGCAATAATCACCGTGTCTTTACTATCTTTTAGCAGTGTTTGGTACTCAACTTGCCATTTGACTTGTTTCTTCACTTACAAATGCATTCAGGAACATTTGGTTTGAAGCTGCTACTTTGGTTGCGGTTCCCCCACCCGTAGAAATATCCGCTGGAAGCGTTTTGAAATCTGCATTAGCTGGAGGTCTTGCTAGTGCGCTTTCTACCTCTGTGATGCATCCTATTGATTCAATGAAGGTACATCAGCATGCTTCCTTTTATCCTTTTAGTTCAAACAAGTGAGTGTTCTCCAAAACATTGATTCAGCAATGACATCACTTGATATTAAGACAAGCATATTAGGTTCCACTTTGTTAAAACCATCTGCTTCTTGCAGGCTCCATGTCAGAGAACCAACCAAACAGGCCTTAAGGTCTAAATTTTATGAATCTTGACCATATGGAAATAAATAAAAAGTGATGCAGATAGAGATAGCACATGATATGTCTGTCGGGAGCTTTCAATGTGTAGCACAAGATAAGTATGCTTTAGCTTGAGGTCTCTCTAGTGCGCTTTCTACCTCTGTGATGCATCCTATTGATTCACTAGGTACATCAGCATGCTTCCTTTTATCCTCTTAGTTCAAACTACGGAGTGTTCTCCAAAACATTGATTCAGTAATGACCTCACTTGACATTCTTTAGAACTGGATATCTTAATGACCAAAGTGATTAAAGCCAAACATATTAGGTCCTGCTTTATTAAAAGGAAAAAGTTCATTTAACCCCCCTGAACTCTTTCAAAAATCTAGAAATCCCCTAAACTACAAAACCAAACATTTCACACCCTTCAACTCTTAAAACCGTTCACTTTACCCCCTGAGACCAAAACTACCTCGGTTTTGCTGACGTGGTATCTACGTTAGCATCCATGTCACCATATTTTGCTACCTCATCAACCAAATCACTTCCTCTCTCTTTCTCCATCTCCCCCTCGTCACTCTCTCTATCCTCATTTCCTGCACAGTAGGCGGTCATGGAAGCGGCTCGGCTGAGCTCGGCACTGGCGAGGGCTACCTGCTTACACGCCATGCTCGCTAGATCTACTCTGGACAACCTCTACCGGGGCGAGCCTCCCCCTCAGTCCAAAGCTCCCCTTCTCCGCACGAGTGGTGGTCTTGACGGCCGGCAGAGGTTGACGCACGGGCGCGCACGAGGAGGCCAAAGCCTGGGAGGACATTAACGGCTGGCAGGCTCGACGACGGCGTGGAGCTCGATCAACCCCTGCCATAAGGTTATAGGACTAAGGCTATAGAAGATGTTTTTTTTTCTAGTGACGAAGCTAGCTTTCTTGAATTGCAACATGGTATTGCTCGATTAAGTTGTGATTAAGTTGTAAGAGAGGTAAAAATTTGCTCGATTCGGTTAATTGCTTCCTGCACCGGTCAATTGCTCCTGCCTTGACTCGCACACTGTGGAAGCCACCGCCTCCTTGCGCTTGGTTGCGAGACAACAAGAAACCAATAAATCATCAAATAAACCATTGCATTGGAAGCCCCCCCCCCCTTCTGTTTTTTTTAGATCGAAAGAAACTAATTAATTATGAACAACGACAACAATTATCCCAAACAAAACCATGCATTTGTGTCAATCCGCTGGGGTGAGAATGTCATTTTAGGCTGTAATCGCTGCACAGGGCATGACGATGGCTGTGGCTCGGTGTGGGAGTGACATGGGCGGTAGCAGCGTCACGTGGTGTTCCACCTTGTTCTCAACCCATCCTGAAGGTTAATTTGATTCCGTTCATTCAGCATAACAAATCGGCCATTTCCCTTCTTTGGCTCCACCGAGATTCATCATCGTCGTTCGTTATTATGGGTGAGTTTCTATCCAATTACTCCACACAAAAACATTACATCACCGCGTTCTACATTTTGACACGCTCACTTCTTTCTCCCGTCCACTGTGCGACCACCTCTTTGGAGCACATGCCACCTCACGTTGCTGCCGACGCGAATCCGATGCATCTCTCTATGAACAACCACCTCCGTCAGATTCGCCTTGTCGCCCGCATCCCATTTTGTCTGTTTCCCAAGCTTCACTGTCACCTTGAAGTCGCTGGCGAGCAGAGCCCGATGTCTCGGTCTGCCTCCCTCCCCTGTCGTTTCTTTCTTGGCGAACCAGGGAAGAAGCTTTCTTCCCTGTGTGTGTGTGTGTGTGTGTGTGTGTGTCAATGGCATGTGGGTTCCAGGCCTTGATTTTCTTTTAAAACTAGAAACAAAGCCACCCGCGTATGACATGTGGAGCCATGAAGCGTTGGATGCCAACTAGAGCGGACATGTGTGCCACGTTAGCGAAAAACCGGGCTGGATTTGCTTCGGGGGTATTTTGTCTGGTAAAGATACTTGAGGGTTATCGCATGTTTAGTTTCGTAGTTGAGGGTTGATTTTTAAACTTTTGTAAGAGTTCAGGGGGGTCAAAGTTCCTTATTAAAACCACCTGCTTCTTGCGGGTTCCATGTCAGAGAACCAACCAAACAAGCTTTAAGGTCAAATTTTATGAATCTTGACCATATGCAAATAAATAGAAGTGATACAGATAGCACAAGATAGGTCTGCCGAAAGCTTTAGTGTATAATCTTTCATTCTGAGTTCTTCCTCTATGAGTATGATTGTTCATCACGAGTCACTTTATTTGATATGGCGTTACTGGCAACAAATTACCAGATTTTGTGTTTTAGCCTAGGCTGGCTAAAGCTTCTTTTTTTCATTGGGAAATTTTGCAGTTCTATGGAGATTTCTAATTCAAGTTCTTTATTTTTTGTATTTTATCAGACACGTGTCCAAGCATCTACGCTCTCATTTCCAGATCTCATTTCAAAGCTTCCACAAATTGGGCTTCAAGGACTGTATCGAGGTTCTATCCCTGCAATTCTCGGCCAGTTTTCAAGGTCCTTGTTGTTTCAAAGTTTTACATGCAAATTCTTCCGTAGGATGCATATTCACATCCTGCCATTTCCAGCCATGGTTTGAGGACAGGAATCTTTGAAGCAAGCAAGCTCGTATTAATAAATGTTGCTCCAACACTTCCAGAGATTCAGGTACATGCTACTGTTTCTTGTGCAAAATTTGCCTTCTCTACGATACAAAGTTTTGAAATTTCGTATATGCTGCTCGCTGTCTCATTGGCATGGGGGTCTGGAGTCTGGACCTACCTTGTCTGCTTCATGACAGAAAGTTTCAAAACTTTGCAGTAATAGCATGAACTCTAGCTTTTCTCTTACCTCCCAAGATTGTTAGAAACTTGACCTGCCTCCAGCCCTACATTCATTCCTTGTTAGCGAGCTGATATGGCTATTGACCAACCTAAGCTTATCAAGTAGGCTCTACCTATTCGTGCAAAATTTAGACTTACCTATTTCCAGTCAGGGTGAGAAGGCAGCATAGCTATGGTAAAGAGGAAGTTAGTCTGCCTGCACAGACCTGTTTAATGACATCTGAACAAGTATATTGGCAAAAAGTTAGGTTGTGTAATCATTGTTACGCTTTATGAAATTACTTGATGATATGCTGCTCCTTCTGCAGGTGCAATCGTTGGCTTCCTTCTGCAGCACAATCCTGGGAACAGCAGTCCGTATTCCTTGTGAGGTTCTTAAGCAGCGTTTGCAGGCTGGAATCTTCAACAATGTAGGGGAGGCCATTGTTGGTACCATGAGAGAAGATGGCCCAAAGGGCTTCTTCCGTGGCACTGGGGCCACTCTTTGTCGTGAGGTTCCTTTCTATGTTGCTGGTATGTGCCTTTATGCAGAAGCTAAAAAGGTATCCCAAATTCTTTCTAAATCTACATTTTTCACCAGACCTTCAAATTAGCATTGTTTTTTCATCCTTATTTTGTTAAGTCTACAGTGAGCTGCCTTCAGTCAATTAAGCTTATCAGCTCGATATGGAAACTTAATGGGATTTTATGTCTATACTTGAATGACCTGAATTTTTTTGTTTTCAAAGATGCCCACAGTAAGGTGACACCAAATGGACCAGAGTTTAGGGGTAGAACTAGTGTTTTTTTTTTAAAAAAAAAAAATTTACCAGATGCTTAATGGTGTGCACATTAGCTGTCCAAAGTTAGAAATGATAGTCACATCAGTTCTGAAACTTTTGCTTTTATTGGATTAAAATTTAGACATATCTGGTTTCTGTTGCAACGTTGTTAGTACAATGCCCTGCATCTTCATGTATCTAATGGTTATGCCCATGGTTTTGTAGGCGGCACAGCATGTCTTGAACAGAGACTTGGAACCATGGGAAACTGTCGCAGTAGGAGCATTGTCTGGAGGGCTTGCAGCAGTTGTCACCACTCCCTTTGACGTGATGAAGACTCGGATGATGACTGCCCCACCAGGCACGCCAGTCTCCATGCAGTTGATAGTCTTCTCCATCCTTGGAAACGAGGGCCCTCTCGGGCTCTTCAAGGGTGCAATCCCCCGCTTCTTCTGGATTGCTCCTCTCGGAGCAATGAACTTTGCAGGCTACGAGCTCGCCAAGAAGGCGATGATCCAAGCTGAGAGTGAGTCCACGGACTCTACACATGAGAAGAAAACCACGGTGGGCTCCAGAGGATGACGGATCCGTTCTGTAAAGAAATAAACTGAAGGCAAGCAACAGCTGTTTTTTTATCCCTTGTTGCAAAGAAGCAGGACAAAATTTCCACACCGCCTTCTTGATACATGTACCATGTTAGGAATAGCAATTTATATTTTCAGGAGGCCAATGGGCATATATACACAAGTACAAGTTACAGATAAGGAAATCAAATAATATCTAGAATCCTACTCTAACACAAATATATCTCTAACACCCCCCTCAAACTCATAGTTGATCAACAACACTGAGTTTGGAAAGGTAGAAGCCGTGCTGTGCTCGAGTCTGAGTCTTCGTGAAGAAATCCGCTATCTGAAGCTCTGAAGGTACATACTGAAGAGCGATCATTTGATCATGCACACAAGACCTCATGAAGGAAGCATCAACACTAATATGCTTGGTGAGCTTATGCTTCACAGGATCACGGGCAATACTGATAGCACCTGTACTGTCTGTAATGATAGAAACACCAAAATCCTCAAGTAACCACCGTAGCCAAATAATCTCTACTGTTAAGAGAGCCATAGCTCGCAACTCAGGCTCTGCACTCGAACGGGACACTGCAGTCTGTTTCTTCGTCTTCCAGGCAATGAGAGAACCACCAAGAAAAACACAGTAAGCAGAGATAGACCGACGATCAGAGGGATCGTTGACCCAAGTAGCATCCAAATAAGCCTGAAGCTGTAACGAGCTGGAGCGTGGAAAGAAGAGACGGCGAGAGATAGTCCCACGAAGGTATCGCAGAACTCGAAGAAGGTGGCTATAGTGGACCTGAGTGGGAGTGAAAACGAAATGACTCAGAACATGAACTGGATAAGTGATATCCAGACGAGTAACAGCAAGGTAGACAAGACTCCCAACAAGATGACGATAGCAAGTCGGATCAGAAAGGGGCTCGCCATCAGAAGGCCGGAGATGAACGTTGAGCTCCATGGGAGTCTCAACAGTACGCTGATCAGTGAGAGAAGCGCGATCAAGTAGATCCTGAATATACTTCTCTTGGGATATAAAGAAACCATCTGGAGTGGAAATAACCTCAATCCTAAGGAAAAACGAAGAGGACCAAGATCCGACATAAGGAACTGCTCACTCAGACGAGTCTTAACAAAGGCAATGTACTCAGAATCATCTCCGGTGATGATCATATCATCAACATATAGAAGAAGAAGAGTCCGACCACGAGACGAAGTGTGGACAAAAAGAGCAGGATCATGATCACTAGCCGAGAAGCCAGCAGCAGTGACCACAAAGGAGAAACGCTCAAACAAAGCACGAGGGGCTTGTTTAAGGCCATAGAGAGAGCGACGAAGACGACAGACCATACCCTCAGGAACAGAATACCCAGGTGGCGGATGCATGTAGACCTCCTCACGCAACTCGCTATTAAGAAAGGCATTCTTGACATCAAGCTGAGAAACGGACCAATGGCGAACAGACGTCACCGAAAGAAGAGTGTGGACAATGGTCATGTGGGCCACAGGAGCAAAAGTCTCGTCGTAGTCACGACCATGCTCCTGCTGGAAGCCACGAGCAACAAGACGCGCCTTATAGCGCTCAAGAGAGCCATCAGAGCGAGTCTTAATCTTATATACCCACTTACACGTGATGGGACGAGAGTGAGATGGAAAAGGAACAGGATCCCAAGTACCAGTACGCTCGAGAGCAGCAATCTCCTCGGGCATAGCATGCTGCCACTCAGGGTGAGTAACAGCATCCCGGTAGGAGACGGGCTCATGGGTAGCTGCACCAGCAAGACCAAAACGTGTAGGGGGCCGAATCGACCGACGATCGCGGAGACCGTAGCGAGATGATGGCCCATCAAAGGAAGATGGAGCATCAGGAGAAGATAAAACATCAGGGGAAGATGATTCATCTGGAAGAGCCTCAATACAAGGTCGACGAGTGTAAAAGAGAGTGGGAGGAGCCTGAGGAGCCACAGGCGATGAAGTAGGAGGCGACACCGGCGGAGAAGCCTCAGGAGATATATGTGGAGACTCAGTGGGACGGATGGACGAGGGCAAGATAGAGATGGGTGTATCTGCAAAGGTCGAAAAAGACAGGGACTCCACAGAGGAAACCGAAGGAGAGGCAGGACATGGGTAGAAGGGACGAGACTCGTCAAAAGTCACATCCTGAGAAATCCGCATCCGTCGACCAACAGGATCCCAGCACCGATAGCCCTTGTGCTCGCATCGTATCCCATAAAACACACTCAACGGTGGCGGTCGGTTTGGTGCGTTCTCGAGTGCAAGGAGAGCGTAGCAAACGCAGCTAAATGAACGAAGGCGAGTAGTGCGGAGAAAGATCACAGAGACGTTTAACCGGGATCTCACCCTGAAGAGCAGAAGAGGGCTGGATGTTGACGAGATAGGTGGCAGTGGAAACAGGCTCAGCCCAAAAGTGAGGTGGAATAGAGGCGGCAATCATCAGTATACGAGCCGTCTCAAGGAGGTGACGATGCTTACGCTCAGCAACACCATTCTGAGCATGAGCACCAGGACAAGAGAACTGAGCGAGAGTGCCCTACTCAGCAAGGAAGCTGCGTAGGTAACGAGAGAGGTACTCGTCAGCAGAGTCAGCACGAAAGACTCGAATAGGAGTGGAGAACTGTGTGTGAACCATAGTAGTAAATTATTTATAGAAAGATAAAACCTCACTACGGGAAGATATAAAGTATATCCAAGTGTGACGAGAGAAGTCATCTATAAAAATGATATAATATCGATAGCCCCCTTTCGAAAGGAAGGGAGTCGGACCCCAAACATCTGAATGAATAAGGTCAAATGGTCGCTGAGACACAGACTCACTATGAGAATAGGGAATCTGAATCTGTTTCCCTAACTTACAGCCCTGACAATCTAAAGATACGTCTCCTGAGACAGACCCCGGAAGACCACGACGGACTAAAGATGACAGGCGAGATCCACACAGATGACAAGACGGTGGTGCCACTGCTGGAAAGAGCTGGTAGACGAAGTGGCGGAAGCGGAGAGACTGGTGGCGACGGTGGCAGCGGAAGGAAGGTGAAGCCAGTCAAGCTCCCAGAGACGCTGTGAAGTCAAAACGCCGAGGGCCAGAACCAACCAGAGCTCCCGTGTGGCGGTCCTGAACACAACAAGAGTCAGAGTCAAGAATGACCCGACAACCAAGGTCGATGTCATCCGGCAAGAAAGAAGTTGCATGGTTAGGCGAGGAACATGAGCAATGAAGGAACATGAAAAGATGAGTTGCTAAGAGGTCCTCGACTGAGAGAGAGAAGAGAAGTACCATCGTGATAAGCACACCGTGGGGTAATCAAGAGGTGTAACAAAAGACAGAGTGGAAGAATCAGAAGTCATGTGAGAATCAAGGATCCACGGGGAGGTATCTGACTGTGTAGGAGGTGGTTTCTCGGTGCAGAAGAGTCGATCGCGAACCTGCAGAAACGCCGAGAGAACACGAAGCGGCAAGCGGCGTCGAAGTCCGCTATATCTCGCTCGGTGAGAAAGCTGCGGAAGTAGTCGATGCAGACGTCAATGTAGAAGTACTGGTGCCAGTGCTAGAAGAAGAACGGCGTGAAAGATGCCGCTGCTTCTTATAGCATTAGGACTCAATGTGGCCGACCTTGTCGCAGTAGGAGCAGCGAGGACGGCCAACGCCAGATGGAGGGTGGCCACCACCACCTGTGGTAGCCGCTGGAGGAGGCAGTGTACTGAAATGTGGAGCAGTCGGTGTAGCGGGTGGACGGGCGGCGAGCACGGAGGGAAGTGACATCAGACCAGCACCACTCAGACGAGTCTTCTCTGCACGTATCTCGGTAAGGGCCTCCAGAAGAGTGACATGAGGGTGACATGCAAGAAGTTGGGCACGCCTCTGCTCGAACTCAGGACGAAGGCGAGTAAGGAACTCGTAGACACGCTGAAACTCGGATCGCACATACCGCCCGGCGGCACGAGCAGAGCGGCGGCCCGGCGGTGCGAAGAGGGTCCGGCTAACGCCGCAATGCCAGAACTACGAGCATAGAAGGCATCAACAGTAGCGTCACCCCTGCTGAAGAGAGTGCTCCTGGCGAACCACTGACGCGTAGAGGGCATCTCCAGAGGGTTCGTAGCGCTGACGAAGGTGAGTCCACATCTGGACAGTCGAAGAAAATCCCACAACCTCAGAAGAGAACTACGGCTGGACACTGGCAATGAAGACAGCAACAGCCCGAGCGTCATTGTCGCACCACTGAGTGTAGGCAGTCAATCGATCCATGTAGAAATCCAGAGCCTCTTGGTAGGCAGAGGCAGCCTTGTCATCATTAAGACCAGCAGCCTCAACAGCTGTCTTGTCGGCTGCCAAGGATAGCGCAGCAGACGTAGGCTCCGTCGGAAGAGTAGGGTAAGGCGGGCAGGTGACATCGCCAGAGAGGATACCCCAGAGACGAAGACCACGCATGTGGATGCGCATGTGAGATACGAAGTCGGTGTAATTAACACCGTTGAAGATCACCGGGCAGCGAGAGAGGGAAACGGTGCCCATTGGTAGGCGGCGCTAGACGGCGCAGCGACCAAGGCAACGAAGTCTAACAGGCGGCGCGGCGGTTAGAACAACGTTTTTTTCTTCTTTTCTTCGCGCACAGTACCCGACCCTTTTTTTGTGTTTAAGCTGGGTCGGCCCAGCTGCCCAACGCGCACACACGCAGGGGGATTAGGTTTCCCCCTGCTGGTGCGGCTGCGGCGGCGGCGGGGCAGGTGCGGCGACGGGACGGCGGCGGCTACACGGAGCTGCAGTTGACTGAATCGGCGACGGAGTCGACTCGCACCCGGCTCGGTTTACTTAACCGTGGCAGCGGCGAGGACGACCGAAGGCTCCAGCGGCTGCGACTCCGACGGCGGGCGGAGTAGGCGACAGCCTTGTTGCCATGTTCTTTTGTTCTTTTCCCTTCTTTTTTTTTACCCGTCAAGATTAATTAGCTCTGACTTGTGACAAAGCTACTGGAGAGCCAAACGAGTTAAACACTGTTTGTTGTTTGAGCCCAAGAACCATGTACGTAAAGTTGCGCCACTTGGTGTAATTGTTTTCCTGGATGTCTGGGTTGAGGGGGATGAGTGAGGCTTTTGATGTTGGTCATCTGCGTAGCAGTGATGGTGGAGATCATGGCACCGCACCTCACCTCACCTCACTTGAGGTGCCATTGCTGGGTTCTCTGCTGGAAGAGTGGCCGAGAACTGGGAGGGCAGATGAGACAGCAGAGCAAGTGTCGCCCATGGGGGGATTGGTTTTCGGAGTTTGGGATCCCTAGTGCTCTGATACCACCAAGGATTGCACACTCACCCTCACACATTGTTTTGCATTGATTGACTATGGAGTACATATATACACATACGAGAGAGAGAGAGAGAGAGAGATGCTGGAAGAGTAATTATGTGCAAAACCACCTCAGCATTTCAATCCAAATCCAAATTCATGTCAATCCCTGAAATTTCAAACTCAAATTTTGAAACCCTTTTCCCCCCTCGGGCCGCATCCCACCGGTGGCCCACCTCCCGCAGGCCAGCTAGCCCGCCACTTCCACTCTCCTTTCCCTTTCCCCGCATCCTGCGAGCAGGCCAAGCCCATTAGGTCGCTGCCACATCTGCGGCCCAGCCCCACCATCACCACTCTCGCGAGCACGCTCGCTAACGAGGGGCCCTGGCCCTACCTGTCAAGCCGCACAGGGGAAGCACTGTGCTTCTTCCTCGCGCTAACTCGCTTCTCTCTTGCCTGTTGTGTCGTACGCACGCACCATGCAAGTCAGAGCCGCGTCAGCTCCACCTCGAGCTCTATAGCAGTACCTCAAGCCTCTCCCCCTCTCTCGCGTCGCTACTACCTTGTCTTATCTGTGCGCTAGAGCCCGTTGTTGCTGTTCCGCTCACGAGATCTAGTGCCCAAGATGAGTCATGTCGTCGTGCTCATCTCCCCTCTATTTAAGCCGCAGCTGAGCGCGTCATCTTCTGCGTTGCGCCTTGTAACACCCCAGCCCAACATGAGCCTGGATTGCTACTAAAATAACCGTGTAATAAATTAAAATCTAAGACATTACACTAAACTTCGGCAGAATCTCATTTGTATAATTAACCATACAGGGGATTCTAACAAAGCTACGATAACATAAACAAATATCACAACATCCAACTAAAACATAATCATAAAGACTTCATGGAATAAAAAAAATCGACACTATTACAAGCAACAGAGGCATAAAGACATAACCAAATAAATCATCATATCAGTTTGCTCAATTTATGATATCATAGTCCAAATCTACAATTCATGAGTTATTTGTGGTTGAGTGCATCAAATCTTATTTCTAGCCTCTCCCATGCATGATGTCCGTGTAATGGTACCTAAAAAAACATAAACAATAGCAAGTGTGAGTCTATGACTCAACAAAGTACAATTAAGATTGTAAACCAATATGTAACAACTTACACAATTGACCAATCATAATACTTCATATCAAATCAGCTCATATGCTCATGCAATGCAAATGCCATAAATGCACCTTTTCTTTTTCTTTGCATTTACCGGTAATGCAGAGTATGCATCCGTCGATGCATACCCATGTCTGTGTCTTCCAGCACAGGGATCATAAGCCCACACTCCACGAGTGCGGGGACCTCAAGCTCGCCTAAAACATGACAGAGACCTCAAAATCAATACTTGGCCTCCACGTGGCCAAGTCTCAAGGATGACAACATGATGCATATGAGTGTAATCAACTATCCAATATAAGATTGTAATAATCAACAGAGGCATTCATGAATAAAGAACATAATCACAATACAAGTATTCATGAGCACTCATTTCAATATTTCTATCAACTAATTGCACTTGCCTCAACCGTGTGAAGCTTGATGACGCGAAGAGGGCGCTGCCACCAGACTCAAACCACCACTTGAATATTTTTAACAACCACACTAAGAGAACATTTCTGGACAAGGTATTGCTAGAAACAAATATACGGCAAACTACGCTCCCTAGCGCAACCCAAAACACCACCTCACAAGAACATCGATCTGTCCCAGAACAGGACAGTCCCCTTCTAAAATTCATAACTTTTCGTAGGTTTATCCAAAAATGATGATCTTTGATCCTATGAAAAGCTTACTAAATTTCCCATATTAAAATAGTTGGTGAGATTCCAAAATTCTGTTGTTAACTATCTCTACTAAATGGATTATTAAAACTACCAGAACCTAGCAGACGTTCTGGACAAAAGAACTAAAACATTCATAACTTTCAGTGTGATCATCACAAAAATATGTTCTTTAGCTCTCTAGAAATTTTATGAAATAACCTACAACTTTCATGTTGGTTATATCCTCTGATTATTTGGTTAACTAATTTATATTATTTAGTTAATACAATCTGTCATAATCCCGACTGAACCACAGTACAGCAACGCTGTAAAATATATAACTTAAAGATCCACTCCACCAAATGACGTGATCCAGGACTCTATGGAAAGCTAACGACATTACCTACAAATATATAGGAGATGTCCAGATCAAATTCCGCCGTTAACAACCCTAAAACAGACGTGTGCTACAGATTGCCAGCTGTGGCCGGCTGCCCCCTCCCCTCCACTTTGGGCCGAAATGCTGTGGGTCGGAAGCCCACAACCCAGGTTATCGAATCTTTGCAAAACCCCCCTCTAAACTTATGTAAATTCCATTTACTGATTGGTCCTTCTCTCTAAATTATGTCTTTTCACTTAAATAAATTTGGGGCATTACATGCCTTCATCTACATATATGAGGCCTCTTGCAATCTCACATCTCACCAGTAAGTTGTTCGAGCCGCCGGTTGGCATCCTCGATCTTCCCCGCGCTAAGACCAAACCGAGCTGTCGCTTGTCTTGCTCGCCGGCAATGGCCATGCTGAGGCAGCACCAGGGAACTTTATTTCCTTTTTGAAAAAAAAATCGTTGGGGGTCGAAATCACCAAAAATTCAGAATTTTGGTCGAAAATTTTGGCGGGTTTTTGTTAGACCATGTGGCTAGGTCTAATATAATTTAGCTGGTGAATAATTAACAATGTTATTTATTGATATTATTTGAGGCGTGTTGTGTTGTGTGGAATTAAGTCGGTCAAGTTGGAAAGCACTTGTGCCGGGAAAATATTTTGCTTTGGTCTTTGTATATGCATGGTAACTCGGAAAATTGGTTTTGTAATCTGGTGTAAAAGCCCACGTATCGGGTCCTAGGACTGTTGGGTCGTATATGGGTGGTTAGATGTCAACGTTAGAAGATATAAAGTACTGGCTGTTATTAGGGTTGGAAGGGGAAAAAAAAAAGGGAGAAAAAGACCTCGCGTGTGGCGGTTTTGGCTCGAGCGGCGCTGCCTTATTTCTCTCTGCGCGCGGCTTCGAAGAAAGAAGGTGGGGAATCAAGAAGTGCTGGTCATGTTTTGATTAGATACTTTTCTGTGTGATCATGATGATGTACTAGAGAAAACATTTTTTTTGTTGAGTTAATGGGATGGTGGCTGTGAGGGTTTGTGTTTAGTATTGCTACGTGATTGATTGTTTGCTGTTGGAGTATGATTTCCAGAAAAGAAAAATCGCCACAAGATTGTAGCAGCTGTGATTTTTCGGGTTCGTGCGTGAGGGTCTTGCATATGTAGCTTCGTGCTGCTGCAACGGTTGTAAGCTCTGTGCGAACACGGCGGCGTCGACGTCCACGAGTGCGCGGCCCAACGGGCAGTGGCCTAACTATTGGTGATTCCTCGCTGCTGATTGATCGATGTACGTGATTCCTTATTTTAAGTTTGGGTACGAAAAATCATTCACTCCCTCTCTTATTATTATTATTATTATTATTAACGATCATACAGTTTTCAAACTGGACGAATTTTGGACTTGAAATTTGATCGGTTTTTGTCCAAAATCAAATTTAGGATGTAATTTATTCGAATTCAAATATTTCCGAATTTGTTGACGAATTATAGAAATTTCGGAGGAGGGAGAAATAACTGAAGTTTCCAAAATTTCGGTAAAATTTCGGCGAAATTGTTTTCCCTGGGTTCACCACCTCCACCATGACTGCACGCGATGCATGCCAACCGTGTGAGAGCCCTCCCGCAGCACACCTGTCCTGTGCGACTGCGAGCAAAAGGCCTCAAACCCGACAAGACCTTCATCCATTGTCGTATGTCCTTCCAAGAAAATAATAGTAGCGTTGTTGATTTAGTATTGATCTTATGAATGAATATTCGAGTGTCTTTTAAAATTAGAACCACACAGATAATGACACATAGATTTAAACAGGTTTAGGCCTTCTCCGGAGAGAATAACAACACTACTCCTGTGTTGTTGTATTGACAATGTTGTTTACAATCAGAGAAAGAACTAATGCCTAATGTCCCCCCTCGGATCTGCTCTAATGTCCACCGACTCTTGCTTTTATATAGCGCCTTAACGCCTGATGAAACACGTCTGCTGATGGAGGTTATTGTCAGGAAAATAACACCCCATGTTGCCTGACAGTTATCATTGGATACAGAGGCGTAATACATGCAGTTATCACAGAGGATAATAGCGTATATTAGCTGCTCTGTATTGATCACAGCGCATAAGGTCCTTAATCGATTGGGCCCACACGTCTGTGGGCTTTATGGACTATATGGTGGTCTTATTTGATCTGGTCATAGAAAGACTTGCGACCATAGACTGGTCGTGGAAAGGTTTACGACCAAGAGGTGGTCGTAAGAAGACTTACGATCATAGACTAATCGTAGAAATGCTTACGACCATGAGGTGGTCGTAGAACATCCTACGACTATACAGGGTGGTCGTAGGATGGTTTACAACCGATTATCTTAAGTTTTCCCCTTATAAACGATGAGGGGTATACCCAAAACCATCATGAAGATATTGCTATCTATAATGGCATTTACAGATAAATAATTTAATTAATTAAAGATTATTAGATCCTCGTCAAATACCAATCAACCACACCAAGCACATCAGAGAATGGAAGGTCATGATCGATCATCATGAATGAAGGAATAACATATGTGTAGATCAGATCTAATCAACACTGACTTGTGACAATACTACTTCTAGCTAGCTGACCTTGGCCTTTAACTTAGGAAAGGGAAAGGACAGAGGATGCAACATTAGATTCCCGCTAGAGCTGGCTTAGGTTTTTCAACAGCCTAACTATTACTATAGGGTATGTGTGTGAGAATGGATGGATGGATGGGAAGATATATGCCTGCCTTGCTTGCTTCTTGACAGAATTGAAGTAGCATCAGCCATATATGCCGCCTTCCTCCTTAGCAATCCAGGGCCCTAGTGTGGGAGTTGGCAATATTCATGCACTGCGTTTGCATTGACGCAACTACAACTACTAGTACTACTACTACTACTACTACTACTACTACTACTTATTTTTCTGCGGAAGATGATGGAGCGTGAACACATGCATCACCACCCCACTAGCTAAGCTAAGCTAAGCTAAGCTAGCTACATTGTCTAATGTCTCCTCTTCATTTCTTTCCTCTGGAAAATTCTGATACATCATCTGCATGCATGCCCATCTTCTGTACCAGAGTGCCAGACCAGACCAGATCAGATCAACCATATCTATCTCAAGAAGAATATATATATACTATTGTGATCTTTTCCATGTTCTAAAACCGCCGCATAATCAATGACACAGAGATGGAACAAAAAAAGGAGCACTGCACCATGAACCGATATATGCACGTACAAGCTCCATATATACCTAGCTTGTTCAATCCCATCAAAGGAAAAACCTCAAAGAAAGAAATTATATAAGACGTCAAGGGCAACCAATGAATGTCACCAATTAATGATCGATGTTTTGCTTAAATATGTCTTGCATGGTTCGATCTATCAGGTTAAAGTTAAACAACCCGGTGAAAAGCTAGCTAGGGAGCTAATTAACAAAAGAAGCGGTGAAATTAAGAAAATCCACTACAAAGGCGCGCGATTCAGCTCTTCTCGACATATATAATCCCATGCATGCATGTAAAGCGAAAATTAAATGTGATGCATGATGCCTGCCTTTCTTTCCCATCATGACCACACATATATATATATAGTTAACTACACTGATTAACTGGCCAGTTCACTGATTAACTGGCCAGTTCTCCTTCCTTGATTTGCACCTCCCTGAATATATATATATATTCCTGCTTGCATGATGGATATATGAAGGCAGCAAAGCATGGTTGCACTTACATCATCATATCAGGGAGCTGCTATTGATGAGGCCTTGCCATGGACTTGCACCACTTGGAGCTGCATTGTTCCAGTAGCAATCCCTTGATGACCCGTTGTCGTCGTCGTCGTCGTCATAGTTGTCGTCGATCATCACATTGTTGCCCTGCTGCTGCTGCAGCTGCCCACCTACTGATCCAACACCACCACCACCACCAAGCTGCGACTGCCACTGGAGCCCCATAATCGCCTTCACACCGCCGTCGCCTTCCTGGCCGGCATCCATACTACCATTCGCTACTCCATCTGTAGAACTTGCACCAACGATTGTGTGATCAGCAGTACCACCAAGCCCATGCTGCTGCGTCATTAGATTCAGACCTGAACCAGCACCAAATGCTAACGGCGGCATCACCATCCCACTGCCACTGGTAGGGACATAGAAGCCGTTGCTACGATGGTTGCCATCAAGAAGCCCTCCACTCAGCATGTCCAGAAACGTCCCACCGGGAGCCAGTGTCACCACCGTGTTGGACGACAATGAACCGAAGGGCAAGGAGAGGTGGTCTCTAGGGAGCTCTAAGCCTGTGGAGATAAATGTCGGGAGCACGTTGGGGAAGTCCGAGCAGGACAGGGGCACCATGGGTTCCGGCACGAGCTTGTTGATCTGTGAGGCCGCCGACGGCAAGGAGGCCGACGCCGAGGAGGAGGATGAAGTGGTGGAGCGTCTGTTCTTGCGGCAGCCACCGCCGATGGGGACGTTGCGGAGGGAGCCGCCCTGGGTCCAGTAGCGGCGGCATTTCTTGCAGAAGTAGCGGGGCTGCGACATGCTGTAGTTGTTGTAGTAGCAGAACTTGGTGTCCGTCGAGTAGCACCGCGGGCAACCGATCTCCTTGCCTGGGTGAGGCCGCGGCTTCCGCTCCACCGTCGCCTGTGTCTCGGTCACCGCCGGCGACTGTTGCCGTGTCTTGGGGTTGCACGCCACCACTTCCTCCGTCTGGGTCGACGACGCACCGGCGTTCATCAGCTTCTGCGTGCACAATTCAAACAAGATGCATGGCTATATCATCAGGACTGTACAGTTTGTCATTAATTAGTAAGTGTATAATTAACGTGAGAATTATACTCAATAAAAAAAGTGAAAGCCGTAATTATAAGAATATGCATGGGTTGATCGTATTTGAGAGAGTTGGTACAATTTTCGTGAAATACCAAAATGATACACTTCACGTTTGTCTAGGAAATTAACTTGAGAAAATGTATAATTTGGTATATGACAAAATAGGTGTTTTGAGTGAGTGTAAAGGGAGAATTAATAATGCATAATGTGTTGTCTGTTTAACAAAATTAAGATCAACAACCACGAGTAGTTGCAAATCAAGATCAAGATACTCATCAGAAAGAAATCTTGAATAATTACTTTTTTGCATCGATATATGGGATCAAGGTATAGTGAAGATCGACTTACCTGGTGGTGAGCTGTGCTGCTAGAGATCTCCATGAAATTAAAGCTAGCAATCGATCCCCACCAAACAAATAAAGCGAGCGAGTAGAGTAGAGACTTATAAAGATGATCGATCGAATAAAGAAGAAAAGGTGAAGATCAATGGAACACCCAGAAGAGTACTTGCTGCTACTCCTAGGAGATGAGAGAGGTAGACCTCGGCCCTACTCCTGTGTTTTTAATACTACTAGAAATAGAGATGAAAGATAGAGATAGCGAGATAGCTAGTTAGAGGGGATGGATGGTGTGAGGGGAATGGTGTCTTGTGGTAAAGTATAAACGCCTTATCTACGTGTTGATTGTGGAAATAAACGGCTGATGATGACGCAGACACAGCTATGTAGACGCGCGCGTGGGCCACGGATGGCTTGCAGAGAGAGAGAGAGAGAGGGGGGGGGGGGAAACCCAGCACTCATGTATTGTTCTTTAATACTACTAGAGAGAGAGAGGGGGTGGATGGTGTGAAGGGAGTGATGTCTTGTGGTAAAACAGACTCGCCCGGCTAGCGGATTGTCTGTTGAAACAAACGGCTTATGATGACGTAGACACAACTAGGTAGACACGCGGGCGGACCACGTATGGCTTGCACAAAGAGAGAGGCAGACCCTGGACCTCTTGTGCTATCCTTTAATACTAGTAGAGATAGAGATAGAGATAGAGATATATAGAGTGAGTCAGAGGGAGATAGAGAGAGGGTATGGATTGTGTGAGGGGAGTGGTGTATTGTGGTAAAACAGAATCGTCCGGACGTACGACGGGTTGTTTGTTTAAACAAACGGCTGATGGTGACGCGGAAACAACTAGATATATAGACAGATGGGTGGACCAAAGATGACTTGCAAGACTCATTTCTTCCGTTCTCAACAGAAAAGAGAGACAAGACAAGCGAATTCAAGGTGCAGGTTCACTTGATCTTGTAGTGCAAGCTTTCTCGGTATGGCTGCAACAAACCCGGGTGAAGTGTACTAGGCTACTTGGATAATTAGTAATGACCAATATGCTCTGCACACTACTGGAAGACCTAATACTCTATTTCATTCTTCCTTTTTGGGGTTAATATGCAAACACAGCTGCTGGTGCTAGACCAGCACACAGTATAGAACAGTGTCTAAAGCCCTAGGCGCCATATATATATATATATAGAAAGGAAAAAAAAGACTTCGTTAGCTAGTAATGCAATGCGATGTGATGTACCTGTCCTGTCCTGTTATTAGTTTTGTCACTCGATGAACATGCATGCCACCAAAAGGGCCTAGAAGCAGATCCAGAACAGAACATAACTAGGCATGGCCCTTGCTAATGCGTACATCTTCTCCTAGTAATAAATTAATTCAACAATCAACCAGCATATATAGCATAGATATATAGTTACAGAAAAAGGCAATTTGCAAAATAAGATTACACAAATACCATGCACGAGTTGGAAAATAATATCGATGTGTTATGACCCTATAGCCCACATGTTGAATGTTGTTTTCCAATTTGTACGCAAATTTTCTCTTATAGAAATAGCCTAATTAGACGGAGCATAGGAATTTATACGCAAATTTTCCCCCTTACAGAAATAGCCTAAACGGGACATCGGAATTTACTCCTTGCGAGCTGCTACCGTTTAATTGCATGCCAACTTTGGATTGAGGCATCAGAATATGATGCGACGCGACATCGATCCCGTTGATTAATCAAGCTATTTCGGCAATTAAGCCGGCCTCTGCCTTCCCTTTCCACTGGCTTGTCAAAAAGAAAGTTAACCGTCTTGTTGAAAGTTCAATCTAAGCTCAACTTGAGCTCCAAACAAACCGAGTTTGAGCACGTTCTCAAGCTCGCGAGTCGACTTTAAATGTAACTATATAGTATCGAACTTCTCTTGAATAGCCCTTCTATCTTGTTGAATATTACTCAAATATCCCTCCTACCTTGTTGAAAATTACTCAAATATCCCTCCCATCTTGTTGAAAATTGTTGTATGTTAACTGTTACCGAGCCTGAGCCTGCACTGTTCATGTCTGCTGGCTCACACAAATTTTGAACCCACCATATTTCAATTATATAGCATGTTACACTTCTTACATGGTCTCACTTGATCTTATAGTGCAAGATTCAGAGAGAGAGAGAGAGAGAGAGAGAGGAGCTGATGCATGGGCTTTTGTGAAAGAAAGGAATCGGTTGCGGTGCGATGATGGGCTTTTGTTTTGTTTTCTGGGCCAGTAATATAAACTAATGAGCCCAGCTATTTTTGGAATCTAAGTTAAGTGATGGATCTACGTTAATTTGTGGATGCGTAAGTTGAGGTTTTTTTTTTCTCCTCCCAAAAGCCCATGATTTAATCACGGTACCGTGACTGTATGTACAGATTTAATCTGGTAAAGAAAAATGGAGGGAGGGAGCCTGATGATGATAAGAAAGAATGGTCACCTTCCTTGGAAGCATCGACAGTGTGGCAAAGCTAGAGTGGTAGTGATGCACTCCATATGATATGCATGCATGAGTACAAGGGGTTAAGTATGCACAACGACAATGACGATCGAGGTAAAGACAAGAGAGATCAAGCAAAAAAATTTAGGGTCTGTCTATACAGAATTCGATTGTTTTCTCTGTAAAAAAAAACTATCGTATTATGAAAGTTCATTTACAACTTCATTTTATATAAATTGTAGCAAACTATTTATGTAATTTTGGTTCTTGATCACTGTAATTATTCTTGAAAGTCTTAATTACTCATATTTTCATCGCCTGATTCAAAATCTCACACATACTTTGAAAGGTTGTGCAAAAACAAAGATAAAATAAAATAAAATTATATACCAACAAAATACAGAACCCATTATATATGTTCTTCATATGTACTTTGAGAGGTTGAGAAAAAACAAAGGCAGAAAATAAAATTACATACCAACAAAATACGACAATGTATGGTGAACCCGTTATGTTTCGAAAAAAAATTATAATAAAATCGGACCCAATTTATTAGATAGGAAAAATGTATAAATCTCAAAGCATATCGGACGAGTGAAAATTCGATTAGTATGATTTTTTTGTTTTGTTTCTTACAGCACATTAACAACACGAATCTTATAGCACATCTAACAAATAAAAAAAAATAACAGACAGTTTTAACTTCAAAAAAGAGTCGGAAGTTATATAGCAACTCCCCGAAATTTAAATAGTAACGTACGTGCTGATCTATTAAATTCCTTGAGCGGAGTTCTCCTTTCCTTTTTAGCAAAGTTAGGTGTGTAGGTGAAATTAATGCTTCAAGCCCAAGACTAGCAGTTAGCTAGCTGTTCATGCCATGCCATGATTTCATTCGTTGCTCAAGACACATCCATCAATTGCAATTGCTCTTTTCATCAATTCCCTCCTCCCCATCAATTGCATCTGCTAGTATCATGGAATGGAATCATGGATGATGCATGTGAGGAGGCCCCGGTCCTGTAGGATGCATCAGCTTTCTTCTCTCTGCTTGCTTTCTTTCTTTCTTTCTTTCGGCCGGCCGTCAGCTTTTTCTCGGGAGTCCATGCCATTGCCAGCTCTATCTGCTCAGGTTGATATACTATACTAGTCTCCAAAAACAATCACACATATATATATATATATATATAGAGAGAGAGAGAGAGAGAGAGAGAGAGAGCGAGCTAGCATCTGCACCTGCATAGCTAGGCTTCATTCAAACCTGAATGACGCACGCATGCATGTCGATATATACCCAAACATTCTAATCCCAACAATTAATTAACAACGAATCATGCAGTGCGATCATATATATATATATGTCTAGGTCTAATATAGGAGGCAACTAGAAGATTCGTCGTCTATTGGACGCTTCGGCGCAGAAGAAGAAAATCCCAGCAGAGAACCCTTGATGCTAGAGATGAAGGCTGCTAATTCCAACTTTCAATTAAGTTGCTACTCTTCTCTTCTCTCAATAATAATAATAATAATAATAATAATAAATTATGTTGGTACTCTAGGTACGTACGACACACATTATACATATCGATCCTTGCATAGCTGCATTAGTGTTAAACTAGTTGATTGGAGTATCTAGGAAGACATGCAAGTTTTAATTGACATCTTACTTCAACCCAACGGACCTACGTACGTACAAATTCTACTAGCAATTATTATTATTAGTAGTAGTAGTAGTATTGTACTCTGCTGTTGGTATAACAACCAACTTTATCTACCAAGCAATGCCGAGCTACCGATTTTTGCATGCATCTAAATCAGCAGTTGGATTGGAGAGGGAAAGAAATTTTTGTCGCTGTGGGACAAAAATGCCGAGCTACCAAAATTTTTGAAATTACGTGCAGGTCGCAGGTCCCATTTCGGTGCTCCTCAGCCATGGCTGATGCGAAGCTTCTTCCCTCGCGGACGGTCCAGATTCCTCTGTCTCGTTGTATTTATCTACGTATGACATGGAGCCTCCTGCATCTGCTAGCAGGTGTGGGTCCCGCTTGTAAGTTCTTTTGAGCCCCGCGGTGCGGTGACACCTCCTCTCTCCTCTCCCCTCTCTCCTCTCCCCTCTCCGCCCTACTTTCACGCTGCTTTTCTTCAGTTCCTTCTTCTCCACTCTCCTACTAATCTTTTCTCTTCTGGCGTTTTTTTTTTGGTTCCAATCGACCAATCAACGCGGCCCAATTTGCCTTCCTATTAGTTAGTGCTCCACTAATCTTCTTACTCCTACCCTACCCCTCATCTTCTTCTTCTTCTTCTTCTTCTTCTTTAGTTGAGTTTAAGCCCCCACACCACAAATTAAACAAGGGTTCAGGAGCTGCCTGTATGCCCCTGTATCCTCCCACTCTGCATGCAGCAAAAAAGGAAGAGGAACAAGGAACAAGGACAGCTCTCGATCGGTTGCCGTGGTAGCTACTCTTGTAATCGATCGATTTTGAGTCAGTCAGTCATGCATGTCATCATGTCCAGCAGACAAGCTCTATTTGCTTTCCATTTGTTCTCCATGTGAAGAGGCCAGGCCAGGACAGGACAAGAGAGCTAGCTTGCTTGCCCTCGGGCTGACTAAGGATAGAGGGATTTGATGGCTTCCGCCGCCGCCGCTTTTCTCCTTCAGCTCCAGTTGCTGCTCCTCTCCTCACTCTCCTCTACTGCTCAGCCTGGTGAGTTCGGTTAGCCTTCCATTCTCACAAGATCATCGGGGGTTTCTCTCCATTCTTTTTCTTGGGGGGGCTAAATCAATCAACACTTCGGCTTTACAAATTTGGGTAGGATTTGCGGGGCATCTCATATGGTTGGCTATACAACATTCCAACTTTCCAAGCAGATTTGGAAAATTGCAGCATACGCATTTTGTCACCTCAGATGGCACTGCGGCAACCTCAGAGAAATCTCCATTTTGTTCCTTTCCATCATGCAGGTTTCATCAGCTTGGATTGCGGGGGAGCTGATGATTACACAGATGGCATTGGGATCCAGTGGACCTCCGATGCTAAGTTGGTCTTTGGTGGGCAGACTGCAAAATTGCTGGCCCAAAACCAACTCCAGAAGCAATACTCAACTTTAAGGTATTTTCCAGCCGACAACAGGAAGTATTGCTACACCATGAATGTGAGGACCAGAACACGCTACCTTGTTAGAGCTAGTTTCCTCTACGGTAACTTCGACAACAGCAATGTCTATCCCAAGTTTGATCTCTCCCTCGGAGCAACTCCATGGTTCACTGTTGTAATTGATGATGCCACCACAGCAGTAGTTGAAGAGGCAATTATCTTGGCTGCCGCTCCAACACTCAGTGTCTGCCTCTCTAATGCCAGTACAGGACAGCCGTTTATCTCTACTCTGGAACTTCGACAATTTAACGGTTCACTCTACTATACCACCGATGAGGCGCAGTTCTTCCTTACACTGTCTGCAAGGATAAATTTTGGTGCAGAAAGCAATGAATCAGTCAGGTACTAGTGCACTACACCATATTCATGCCAACATCGTCAATAGCTTCAGATCAAAGCCCAAAACAATTGAACGAAATAAGTAGTTTGGAAACCCAAACTAGAGCTCTATGCAAAAATGTAGGTTTACACTAGCTATAAACTTAGTATCAATAGTGTGCAGAATATCCTGTTAAAAGAACTATGGTTATGTGTGATTGTTTTTACGATTGTCTGTCCTAATGAGGTAGCAGGCCTACTGTAGTGGCCGACTGTGCCATACTGCCACGTAATCAAATTCTGATTACTCTTCACTTAGTATCACGAGTTATAACGAAAAAAATATATATATATATGCTTTGTTCCATGCAAAAAAAGATGGCTAAAAGGTGCTCTCTTTTTCAATTTCTCAGGTACCCTGATGACCCATTTGATAGAATATGGGAATCTGATTCTGTGAGGAGAGCAAATTACCTTGTTGATGTTGCTCCAGGGACTGATAGAATATCAACTGCAAACCCCATTTTCGTTGGTACCAATGAAGAACCACCTGAAAGGGTCATGCAAACAGCAGTAGTTGGCCAAAATGGATCCTTGACCTACCGGCTTGATTTGGAAGGTTTCCCAGGAAATGCATGGGCGGTCTCCTATTTTGCAGAAATTGAAGATTTGGCCCCAGATGAAACTAGAAAATTTAAGTTAGTGATTCCAGGCATGCCAGCATTCAGCAAACCAACTGTTGATGTGGAGGAGAATGCTCAAGGGAAGTATCGTTTGTATGAACCAGGCTACACGAACATGTCACTTCCATTTGTTTTCTCTTTCGGGTTTAAGAAGACGAACGATTCTTCAAAGGGACCTATCTTGAATGCCATGGAGATTTACAAATATGCCCAGATTACTACGGGGTCTCAAGATGGTAAGCAGTTGCCCACATTGTTGTTATTGTTTATGTTTTCGCCTAAAGCTAACCTCATTGTCTCTGCGCTGTAGAAAAAAAAATATGTTTGGACTAATTTAGTGCTTCCATAATATTGACAGCAAACATCATGGCTAGCTTGGTATCACGGTATCCACAAACAGGTTGGGCACAAGAGGGTGGTGATCCATGCTTACCAGCATCATGGTCCTGGGTGCAATGCAGTTCAGAACCAGCACCCAGGGTGTTTTCAATGTATGATAATCATGCCATTCTGCCTTCGCTTTTGGAATTCTTGATCAA
Source organism: Hsuehochloa calcarea (assembly GCA_036346395.1). Lineage (NCBI taxonomy): Eukaryota > Viridiplantae > Streptophyta > Magnoliopsida > Poales > Poaceae > Hsuehochloa > Hsuehochloa calcarea. The sequence continues at coordinate 29,687,846 of CM070613.1, forward strand.
CTTCAAGTATTTAAAACCTAAGAATTGTTCCTCACAGCACATTGACAGGGAAGAACATTACAGGAAGTATCCCTGTGGAATTGACAAAGTTATCGGCGTTGGTCGAGTTGTAAGATCAGAATGGTTCATTCTTTTTCATCTTCCCTTTTTTCGCTTCTCTTATTTGATCCACTTATTTCTGCTAACGCAGAAGGCTCGATGGTAACTCATTTTCTGGTGAAATTCCGGATTTCAGTGGATGCCGAAATCTGCAGTATATGTGAGTTTGCAGTTCTTTTGATAGTGCTGCAACCGGTGGGATTTATTGAACTAATCCAGTGTGGTTTTCTACATTGCAGTCATCTTGAAAACAATCAGTTAACTGGCGCATTGCCATCTTCTTTGGGAAACATACCTAACCTGAAAGAGTTGTAAGTTTTACATACTTTTGTGCACTTCATTTTTTCCTCCCCTTACTCTGGAGATCGCAAGTTAATTCAGCCTGCAGTATTTCTTCCTCTTTCTTCCTTTCTCTTCATTTCCTAATGTCTTGTGCTCAAGATACTCGAATGCTGTTAGTGCTATTGATTTTATATTCTTTCTGGTACAAATGCGTTTGTTCAAGAGTCTTTACAGAAATAAAGGAGCTGCCCTTACTATTCCCCAACCTTTGCAGGTATATTCAGAACAATAGGCTGTTCGGACAGGTTCCAAAGGCACTTTTCAAGAAGAGCATTATTTTCAAGTCCGTACTTTCCTTCAGGCAGATGTAGCTTAATGTATTTCAGATTATTAATGCATAATATTGTGCTTGACAATGCCATTGTGGCTGGACAAGCTTCACTTCCCTTTGGTGATGTTATAATGGTTCCATACGTAGATGAAATAACTGTACCTTGTTCCTTAGGATGTCGAGGCATTTTTTAACTGGGAAAAAATCAATCTAATCGTGGTTTTTAGGATGTTTTTCCATCTGTTTTAATTTGTTACTGCCTTCAGTTTTTCAGGCAACAATGACCTTCACATGGCAAGCGGTATTGGCCACAACACCATAGTAATCATCGTGTGTGCTGTGATTGGGGCCATCTTGTTACTTGTTGCCGCTATTGGATGCTGTTTGTTTACACGCAAGAGAAAGAAGAAACCTTCACATGGTATGTATTCTTTAGCTCATTGGATGTATCGGGTATTGTGTTAGGGCATGCAGTGATTGTTTTGCCATGTCTAGAAACTGTTGTTATTGCAGCACCAGCAAAAAAACTAGGCTCGTATTTCAGTGAAGTAGCTACAGAATCAGCACACAGATTTGCTTTATCCGAAATTGAAGATGCTACTGATAAATTTGAAAAAAGAATCGGCTCTGGAGGGTTTGGCATAGTATACTATGGAAAGCTGGCAGATGGGAGAGAGATCGCAGTCAAGCTTCTCACAAATGACTCCTATCAGGGCATCCGAGAGTTCTTGAATGAGGTCTGTTTCTGTCATAGCCTTATTTAGTTTCTTCTACAAATGTAACTCTATACCAGTACATGACTTTTTTTTCACTGTTAAAGAGATAAAGACTCTTTACTTCTTGCTTGGTTGAATGAAACCCTGAGGTGGAACTAGAGCCTGATATGTTCCGAGATCATGTCGATTTTCCTTTCTCTTAATCGAAAGACCTGTTAATGGGATGTGACAATTGTTGCGTCACATAGACTTAAAACGTCAATATGTTTTAAATGAGTCGGAGATAGTCCTTCTGTATGTTTTCTGTAATCTGTAATGATTGGGTGACTGAGGCTTGCTGTTTGAAGTGTTCTTTGCATTGTATATCTGGACATCCCTCTCAACTTTTGTCAAGGTCCACTGAAAAGCCGTATCATGATATGATTGCATGCGCCATATGTTCATGCGTGATTTTTCTTCAGGAAGGTTATTGTGATGGGCTAATTGGTTATCTGACTGGCTTATTGTTTCAGGTAACGTTGCTTTCCAGAATACATCATAGAAACCTGGTGACCTTCCTTGGTTACAGTCAGCAAGACGGGAAAAACATACTTGTGTATGAGTTCATGCATAATGGGACACTAAAGGAGCACCTTCGTGGTAAGTCCCCTTCCAACTAATGAAAAAACTAGTTTGCAGAATCAATAGCACACTGTTGGTATGTAAATAATGTTTGTTTTACAAGCAAAACGTTCCTTGTGCAGTTGTATTGTAGGACCTTTAGGATTGCAGGGTATTAGTGCATGCTTAGTCGGTTGAGCTCAAACTTGTACTCAGATCTTCTTTTGAAGGATAGATCAGCTATTTGTCTATGTTGACATTGACCGATTTCTACCCTTAAACGAAATTTAATATCTAGTTCAAGCTTGATTCTTCAATGTTGAACCTCAGGATCGACATGAACTGTTTGATGAATGTACTCCTTAGAACAGAATAACACATTAAGTATTAAACTTTTGCTGATGTTCACAGGAGGACCTAGTGATGATAAAATAACTAGCTGGGTCAAGCGTCTTGAGATAGCAGAAGATGCTGCAAAAGGTCTCTCTCTCTCTCTCTCTCTGGTATGCAATCTGAAGATTCTGAATTCTCTCTTTTCCTTTAACATGCAAATATCAGGTATAGAGTATCTCCATACAGGATGCTCCCCAACTATCATTCATAGAGATCTAAAGAGTAGTAACATTCTCCTTGACAAGAACATGAAATCAAAAGTTGCAGACTTTGGCTTATCAAAACCTGTGGTCGATGGATCTCATGTATCGAGTATAGTTCGCGGAACTGTTGGGTATCTGGACCCAGAGTAAGGCCGTGTTTTCCTGAGCTTATTGTTTGTGTGCTTTTAGGCAAGGTTTAGCAAATTGAAGTGTTTCATATTCTTTGTAGTAGCATCTGATGCATACTTCTTTTTTTTCTTGTGTGTGTGTGTGTGTGTGTGTGTGTAGGTACTATATCTCTCAGCAGCTAACAGAGAAGAGTGATATCTACAGTTTTGGTGTCATTTTACTTGAGCTAATCTCAGGCCACGAGCCAATCTCTAGTGACAACTTTGGGCTCAACTGCCGTAACATTGTTGCATGGGTAAGTCCTGCTGTGTGTGATACGCTAGCTAGCTCTCTGCATTTGGTTTCTTCTGACATTGAAGATTATTACTGATATATATATAGCCTCCACCCCATCCCCATGTGAATTGTGATTGATGTGAACGGTGATGCTGACGAATGAGGTCGTCGAATGTGCAGGCTAGATCGCACATCGAGAGCGGGAACATCCACGCTATCATCGATGAATCGTTGGAGGGTGGCTACGACCTGCAGTCGGTGTGGAAGATTGCGGAGGTGGCAATCATGTGCGTGAAGCCCAAGGGCGCGCAGAGGCCGTCCATCTCGGAGGTGCTCAAGGAGATCCAGGACGCCATTGCCATCGAGCGGGGCCCCGAGCCGCCCCACATTCAGCAGCAGCAGCTCATGAAGTCCATGGGCTCTTCCTCCATTAACACCACGGACAGTGTGGACTTGGAGCAGAATGCATCCTTCGATGAGCTGCTCATGCGGCCGGGTCTCAGATAGGAAGGAGGAATCTCTATATCATTCATTCATAGGAATCATATAAGATGCTTTCCATCCGCTCTTCCGTCAGCCTCATGATGTGGTAGTTAGACTCTCTCTCTCTCTCTCTCTCTCTCTCTCTCTCTCTCTCTCTGGTAAGGGTTTGAAAGATGCTTCTTAGCTTCCACAGTCGCTGCCTTTGACTTAAACCTTCTTGTCGGCGTTGTGCTTCTTCTCCGCTTTTTTTTTTTTTCTTTCTCTGCACCCGTCCTGGATCCTATCAAAATAAGCATAAGCTGCAAATCTCTTAATTATCGCAATACACAGAGAAAAGATTTATGCATATTTACCAAGACCTCAGCCATCTTGACAATCCTGCTCTGGATCGCCTCGTCCTGTGCCCATTTTCCTTCTTCCTTTCCTCTTCCATGTGTGCTACGCAACTGGATCCCAAAATTGAGTATAGCTATGCACATCGGAAATGAAGGCGAAAAGCCATACCAAACGAAGCTTCGTAGAGGTCGCGAGCTAGTTGCATCGGATCAGAGGTGTTGTATTCTCTTCTATCTCTCGCCTAGTGATATTTTTTTTTATAAGAAAAATAAATATTACAACTGTTCCTCCCTCCTTGTGTTGCATCCGACTTCCGAGCCCTAGTTGCGTTTTCTTTTTTTCTTCTTTTTGTGTGTGTTGTGTTTGGGACAAAGAGGCCCCTGCCTTCACAAACCCAAGAGTCTGCTTCGATCGCGTCATTTCGTCGAGCAACTTGTCCGCGAAATGCGTCCCCACCGCGCGGCCGCCGGCGAGGACGACGAGCGGGTGCTAAGCCACGGCGATGTGGTGCTGCTCCGCTCCGACCTCGCCATCCTTCGCGGCCCCTACTTCCTCAACGACCGCATCCTTGCCTTCTACTTCTCCCACCTCTCCGATGACGTCGCCAGCGACGACCTCCTCCTCCTGCCGCCCTCCATCCCCTACCTCCTCGCCAACCTTCCCGACCCCGACGCCGCCTCCGTCGCCGAGCCGCTCCGCCTCGCCTCCCGCCGCCTCGCGCTCCTCCCCGTCAACGACAACCCCGACGTCTCCATCCCCGAGGGCGGCTCCCACTGGACCCTCCTCGTCCTCGACAACACCACCGAAGACACCTCCCGCCCTCGCTTCGTTCACCACGACAGCCTCGCCAGCGCCAACCTACCAGCCGCGCGCCGCCTCGCCGCCGCGCTCCGCCCGCTTCTCCCCGCCACCAAGGTCCCGCTCGTCGAGGGGCCCACCCCGATGCAGGCCAACTGCTACGACTGCGGCGTATACGTCATGGCCGTTGGCCGGGCCATCTGCCACTGGTGGAAGAAGCGTCGAGGGCAGCTGGAGGAGGAGGGGGAAGGTGATTGGTTCGAGGCGGTGAGGAGGGAGGTGGACGCCGAGAGCGTCAAGGCCATGAGGGGGGAGGTGCTGCAGCTAATCGATCGCCTCATCCAAGACAAGCAGCAGCACAAGAAGGAGGAGGGCAACAAGGAGGACTAAATAGGGGATTCGATTCGATTCGATGGCTATGAGCAATTCTCAACTCTTCTTTCTTTTGCAGCCCTTGCGCTTAATCACGGGCCTTAGCCTTGCTGTGTTTTCAATGGTTGTCTTTGGTTTTGGAGTGATCGAGCTTGGAAGAACATCAACAGGGTAGAACCAACCTTGTCTAAGTAAATGTTTTCGCAGAATTTCGCGGTGAAATGAAATGTTAATTCTCGAGTACAATTGATGCTGCGATGTTAGTGTTTTGCAAGTTGATCGAGTATGGATGGATCGGTGCTGCTGTTGGAGTTCATGGGCTTTAAGATGGGACTGACTGATTCGTGTTGTACGCTTTTGGATGCTAATCTAATCGATCCCAGGTGCGACGAGTGTTTTGGTTGGTGGAGCAAATCAAGTGCTGTTTGGTGAAACTCGTCTTCCTGGGGCTTTCAGAATTCTGACAACTACTTATGTCTTGTGCTAAAGTGTTGCAGTGAGCATGGCAGCATGCACATTTGAGTTGCAAACCGCAGCATTGTCTATTTCCTAAGTCAAGACTCAAGACTGGATACAGAACAACTAATTGCTTGGAAATGCAGTTTGGGGTTTAGGGTCAATATACAGCTCAAAAGCTATGAAACTGTGCGGTCTATTCTCTTCTTCAGTTGTCGTTTGTGTTTTCTCTGTTGGTTTGGTTTGGTTTTTATCTGATTATCTCACCAAGTCTACCACCATTGCCCCGATTGTTTCTTCTAGTTCTATCTTCACTCTCGCTGTAAAAATTCTCAGGAGAAGGAGATGCATCTATGTCCTTTCATCTAAAACATTTTCTGCAATGTAACTTTCTGCCTTTTTCTCCCACTTTATTCATCTTCTCAAATATGTGTTTCTTTGTACAAATTTTTTTTTGGGTACTACGGTCTGTTTCTGGAAAATTTCTGTCGGGACCCAACAAATGATTTAGCCTGTTAGGTTTGATTAATGAGGTGGTAGAGAAGCACAGTGATGTCACATTTCATTAATTCGGGCCGTTTGACCGAAATTTAAATTTAAATGTTTGGGATTTGCTTCCTAGGTAGTATTAGCTTTAGTACCAAACCTGTTTCTGCACTGCAATGCACTTTTCTTGCTATTCCGATAATATCGGACCTGGGTTTCATAATCCAGAATCCTCTGTGAAATCACTGCGCTACTCTCCAAATCGGTAGGTAGCGCTCACAGGATACATTGCTGAATCATTTTAATACATAACGTAGACCAACCATTCATGGTATTACAAACATCAGAGTTTAAATAGACCGCACCGAGTTGAGTTTACAAAAGGGGTCGAACATGCCAAATGAGTACAATACATAGATAGTAGAAACGGTAGCGGAAGCAAAAGGGTTGAACGCGTCTCTCCACAGGTAACCGACTCGGGTAGCTCGTGTCCAAGGATTTGGAGAATATTGATTGTACGCAAGCATCGACGGAGCCAGCTAGACTGAGACGAGACCTAGACTAAGGACCTAAACTACTCTTCGCCATTGTCTTGACCATCGACACCTTGATCCTTGTAGTAGGCATAATCTTCATGATCCGCGGGCTCTAAGGGTTTGGGGAAAGAGTAGTTTAGGTTCTTAGTCTAGGTCTTGATCATCGTAGTAAGCATACTCTTGTAGGTTCTCATATCCGCCCGTGACAGTGGCCATGGCTATTCGAACAGTTTATTTCTCTGCAGAGACTACACATTACCCACAAGAGATAATCGTCTTAATATCTACACACATTTTCTTGGACGTGTGAATCAAAGGAGATTACTACAAGGTCTTTACAAGGCATCCCTCGGTATTTGCTACACCCGCTAAGGTTTCACCTAAGTAGGGTTACGCTCACGGAGACCCGTCAACCCTTACCCTGACCCCCTCTTGTGTCATACGGCTTACGCTCACATAGACCCGTAAGTCGTACACTCCAACCCTTAACCCCGAAGGCTCACGGCGAAGCGGGTCCTTCAATGATGCAACTCACACAGATGGACACTAATTATTTGGCCAGGTCGTTACCATTATTAGACGTGTTGTTCTACTATTTTACATTAGGAGGTCATCACAAGATTAAATCCGTAGAATTATCTGGGCGGTTCATTCCACGTACCAACCACATACCAATATATTTTGGGCTACATTAGTATCCAACAACATACCCTTCAACATACCATCCGCCCAGATGCGATATTAGCAAGTTTTTAGGGTTTGAGAAGTATAAACCAAATTATCTCATCTATTTCAGTCATTTTCCCCAATGACTGCCCAAAACTAATGTTATGTTGAAAGGACGATGATTGGGGTAGTTAATACCCTAGTACTTAAGTAAGACTAGCATGACGCTTAAGTACAAACTATAACTAGTAGATTACCACATAATTACTAGGGTGATAAGGATTAGGGAATTCAATTATCAAGGAAATGGTGTAATAATTATCTAATAATCAAGTCGGTATTTAACTAGTTTATGATTATTCGACATACATTTGCATAAGAAATTAAAGCATGTAATTTGATATTTTAAAAGAATATAATTTGCATAAAATGTAGGTTCAATATGATTAAAGTATTGACTCACCTGGGTCAAAGGATAAAGGGTCTTGGTAATCTTGTGCTTGATAAAAAAGGGGGTCTCCGGCTTTTTTGAACTCTACTAAGACGAACGTTCATGTGGTGCTTTGATTACAGGCTTACAAGAGACAGCATGTTCTGCTCGGTTGGGATTCATTCTGTCAAGAAGTCGAGGAAGAATTTGGATCTGGTGAATACAGATGCTCAAATGAACAAGCTCTTGCAACTGTAGCAAACCGACGTGGTGGCAGAATACCGAATCACATTCGAGGCAAGCATGTACCATCTGTTGTCTCTGGACGCGACGTTGAACAGTCGATTTTTTTTGTCACCCAGTTCTTGCTGGGCCTGAAGGATGTGATTCGAGAAGCGGAGCGTTTGCAAGCTCCGTCGAGTGTTACATGGGCGGCAGTTTTGTCAAGAATTCAAGAAGAATTAGAATCAAGACGACCACGACATCGAGTCGCAACTGTGGCCAGAACAACAGCCAACTTGTCAGCTACAGTGTCATGTCCTCCACCGATGACCTAGCAGCGGTCATGACGTACTATCTAAGCTTATTCTATAGGATACCTAGTATAATCAGAATTCAGTTCATTCGATTAAGCTATTAAATAATGTAAAATCTGCATATCGTACGACAAGATGAATAAAGCTGTGTGTCGTTGTTCAATAAAAAGTTTGCTGCCTGTGTTGTCTCTTCCGGCAGCATCCTTCCTATTCCGCTGGCTCTGCCTGCTAGAATAAGATTATAACGAGAGTTGTTAGCCGGATTTGGTTTACCTTACCACGATATTGGATTCTTCCGTTCCCATGAGATTTATGTTATGTGGGATCTCTACATTCTAAGGGCCAGTTTGTGTGGAATATATATTGTGCCGTAAATTTTCTTGTTATGGTTACAAAGAACTGGCTTGCTTCGTTACTTGCTTGCAGCCAGATCCATCACCCCATATATCAATCTATATAGATGCATCCGTGCTGGAGCCATAACTCACGTGTTCCAAGATTTTATTATCTATTAATCAGCTCCATGACACATTGGCTATGCCTCCATGCTTCTCTGCCAAACATGCATGGTACCAGAAAGAGTAATCCATCTGCATAACATAAGCTGGCACTCCTTCCTTGCTCTCATCGTTTCAACATAATTTCCTGCAAATTAAGGGCAAGGCCAAGCACAAGCACCACATGCTATCTTAAACCAAGCAATCAACTGCTCTGCTGCAACAAGGGGACAGTTCCATTATCCAGACCACTGCCGCTGCATGCAAAAAGAGCAGGACTTCAAAACAACAGAAACACCACACACACAAAAAAAAAAAAAAAAGATTCCGTTCCGTTGCCAAGTATAGACTACAACGGATGCTTGCTCTGCCTTTCATCTCCAATCTATTTTCCAGTAATCTTCCTCATCCAATCAGTAGCCTTGCCCATCCAACACCGAAAACACTCGACGATAGTATATAAGATTCTATCCAGTTTCTCCATGGACAATTCAGATTAACATTGCTTCTTCCATGCGTCGCGTTGGTGGTACCAAGTGTCAAAATATATTACACAGCAAGCATGCCTACAAGCTCTCATTCAAGCAAACAGTACACTGAGATTGAGCAAATCAGAACTTGCTGGGTGGGGAAAAAATGGGTTAGGTGCTATATTCGCACCGATGGATCTTCTTCCAAATCTCTGAGGTGTAGGCGACGCTCGTCATTTTCTATAGAATGACTCTTCATGTAAAATTGAATGGGGAAAGATGTGATCTTTCAAATTTATTCGGTGTTCAAACTTATCTTTACATGTTCAGGGTCATCACAACCCAGACCATCTGTCAGCATATCATACTTGCATTCCATATGAGATTGCAAGCAATCAAGAATATCCAGAACATTGTTTACCTGGTGGCTCTTTGATCTATTTTCTGCCGTGAAAGTATAAACTTTACTGCCAACTTCTATCCAGCTGCACCCGATGTTTGTCTTCAGCCCTCTCTCCTTCATCACCTTCCTCACTCTGGCCACATCGCTCCAGCAACCAATGCTGGCGTACAGATTTGCTAGCTGTACGTGGGTCGCAGCACAGCCTGGTTCCAGCTTAAGACGGTGCTCTGCAGCATGGATGCCGATAGGAATGTTTCCGTGCAACCTGCAGGCAGCCAGCAAAGAGCCCCATATGATGGCATTTGGAGGGGTGGACATTGTCTGGATCAAATCCCAGGCTTCATCAAGCGATCCTGCACGGCCGAGAAGGTCGACCATACACGAGTAGTGATCTAGCTCGGGTTCTATTCCACGTCCGATCATTGTATTGAACCAGTGTCGGCCTTCCTCTACAAGGCATGCGTGCCGGCATGATGAAAGGACGCCAAGGAAGGAGATAGCATCCGGCACTACATGCTGCTCCTCCATTTGTTTCAGCAAGTCTAGGCAATGCTCGGCAAGGCCATACTGTGAATATCCAAAGATCATGGAGTTCCAAGAAACCAGGTCTTTGCAGGCAGTGCTCTCAAATACGGACCGGGCCTCATCTATACTCCCGCACTTTGCGTACATTGATATTAGTGCATTGGAGACATGCACACACGAATCAAAACCCATTCTCATTTCTAGACCGTGAACGCTTTTACCAAGTGCAAGAAATGCGTGGTTAGTGCACACACTGAAGAGAGTGGCAAATGTGATGTCATTAGGCTTGCACATAGACCGCCTCATCAATTGAAATACATGGAGGCATGGCTCAACCTGATTATCCTGGGAGTAACCAGAAATGAGTGCTGTCCACGACACGGTATTTTTGGTTGGCATGCTCTGAAAAACCTGGCAAGCATTTTCCAACTGGCCGCACCTTGAATATAAACTGACCAGTGAGCTACCAACAAGGACAGACAGGTCATACCCGAGTTTGAGCAGTAGAGCATGAACCTGTGTGGCTCTGCTAAGAGTTTGCCTATCAGCACAAGAACTCAGCGCAGATGCCAAAATAGATTTATCTGCACCGAAACCCCCACTCCTGTGCAACTCCACTATTAGCATAAACATGTTCACCTTTGTGAGTCTAGTCATGGAAGGGCAATCTGAGATATTATCTGAAACAATGTTATCAAGTTTAGCTTGCGCTAGATTACTGATGGAGCCGAAAGAAATTGTGAACCCCTTGCGCACAACATGATGTGGTCGAACTCCCAAGATGTCATGCATGCAGTCATTGATAAGGCGACGATGGCATGGGCCTTGATCCTCTTTGTTATTGTCAGCCCTTCTTGGCACAAGGTCTAAAACTTTTAGTGCACCGTTGATGTCGCTGCCCCGTTGGTTCCTTGAGCTGTTGCTTGCTGCAGATGTGCCAAAGTTTGCCACTGCCACATGAATTGCTGCTGCTGATGATATTTGAACAGCACGGTTGTTGAAACAGAGGTGGAGGAGACGGTTGCGCGTAACTGAAGATGTCCATGTCATGTGTAAGGTGATGTGCAGGATTCAGAAGGAAACAGCAGCATACGATCGAGAAGGTGATGGCCACTTGACAAGTCGTCAGGAATGGAATGGAGTGGATTGTTTACGGATGGCGACAAGGACAAGCTAGCTAGGGGCAAGCAACAGGAGAGAAGCTAGGTCTGGCCAGGGCATTAACAACTGCAAGCAAAATCAAGCTGCACGAAAAGGGAGCGATGTGATAGTGATAACAGTACATGATCAAATATAATATTGAGTAAGGTTAAAGAGGGTGAGGGGGCTGAGCATTACCTCGAACATGTGGTGCGCAATACGTATCCAGGGGGGGTAGGTGACTGCCGAGGGTGGCAGCTGCGCGCGCCGCCGAGGGGAGGCGCCAGCGAGGCAGGGCGCCACCAGAGGGGGTGGTGGCGAGGGGGTGCGGTATGCGGCTCGCCTAGAAAGGGGCGAGACGAGGCTCAAGGCGGCGCTCGCGCAGGTGGGGCCTCGGCGCGTTTTGTGTCCGACGGCAAAGTTGAAACTGGAAACCGCCCGTCGTGTTGGTCTCATCCTCCTCTCTAATAACAGCGCCTCGCCATCCGGAGAAGGAAGGAATCAAATCCAAATTTCAATTCCAATCCAAAATCCAAAATCCAAAATCCAAATCCAAATTTCAATTCCAATCCAATCCAGTGGAGAGTCCCAATCTGGTCGCAACTTCACAATATTTGAATTGTGAATTGAGGTTCGCGGGATGTCTTCAACCATGCTGGTGTGCCACTTGTGAATTGATTGAGGTTTTGGATGGTTACAACCGCACAATATTTGCTTATGGCCGGACTGGAACTGGGAAAGCATACCACAATGGAAGGAGGAGGGGCTAAAACACACACACACACACACAGGTAATTTAAACTTCTGAAGCTATCGATCGATGCGTTCGATGCCATGTGTCGTTGGAATCAATAATAATCGCAGCCGCATTTTTGTAGAATGGCGAGCTGTCATCTGATGCTGGTGTTATTCCAAGTGCTCTTAAGCGAATACTAATACATGGATATCACGGAAATATATTCATGATTTTAGGATGATGTTACAATTGATAATAGTATTGAGGGTTTGTCGAAACACGTGTTTTCGGTAAAAGTTCAGTTTCCGTCAGGCAGCTGGCGGTCAGACTGACCGGCCAGCATTTTGGCTAAGAGGCTGACGGTCAGACCGGCCAATGGAGCAACGGTCTGATCGGCCATAAAAGTAGTTTTGAGTTTGAATTTGGGCCAAAAATAGAGGGTGTATGCAAGAGAGGAGATTCTACTACACTTGATCTCATAATTTTTGGAGCTTCAAGTCAAAAGTTCTATTCGTTTGAAATTTCCAGAGAGACTTCGAATTTTCAGAGAGGAAATTTGGCTAAATCCATTTGCTAGGCGGTCAGACCGGCCATGGGTGACGGTCTGACCGGTTTTGACTTATTCGCCGGCCAGCTTGACGGCGATGTTTGTTGGTTAGGTCAAGTTCATGGGTTTCAATGCATATATGTTGCATGATGCATGTTTTGACTAACGTGAGTCAAGTTGCGAAGAATTTATTCCCATAATCGATTTCTTGGTCTATTGTTGTGCAGAAGGCTTGAAGGTCAACGACGAGGATGATCAGGACTAGGCTTCGAGAGCTGAGGTTCAGAACGATCGAGAATACAGGTGAAGTCAATGGACTCAGGCATGGCGCAAAATGGACAAGGATAACCGAATGAGAAGTTCGGTGCGACGGGTTGCATCAAGCGGTATGGGGGGCGGTGCAAGTGCCATGGTGGTTTTGGTAGGAGCTGGATGAGAGAGACTTAACAATATGAAGAGAGCCGTTGATCAACCTACATGTGGCGAAGCATGTGATTGTTTCATGAAGTTTGGACTCGGTCTTTGAAGAATGATCGAGAAGGGGTATTTTGATAACTTTACCAAAATACCGCATTGATGGATTTTGGCTAAACCGCGGTGCAAGACAGCGCAAAGAGAAGTTGTTTAGGTCAAGAGAAGAAGAAGACGACGTTTTGAAATGCATACGTGAGTTAAATCTGTTTGTGTGTGGGCTTAGCGGGCACATATTAGGAAAATCCTTCTAGAAGCTAGCCTCTATTATAAATAGGAGAGGGTGTTGGTTGTGCACCTCCAAACTTTGTATTGAATAAACCCTAGTTTGTGTTTAGGGAGAGGAAAGTGGAGATGTTAGAGTTCTAGAGAGTTGGATTAATTGCGTGCTCAAGTGTTGAGCATTTGTCCTCCAAGATGGAGTGACTGTAAACCAATATCAATCTCGAATCAATCATAGTAAGATTTCTCAAGATGAGACTCTTCTTGTTCTCTCTTTTGCGATTTTAGGGCTTTCTTTGATCATTCGGTTTTTCTTTGATTTCTGGCATAGATCTTACTTGTTGTAACACGTGGGAATGCATCTAGGGTCATCTATTACTCACGAGCAAGTTTTTGGATCATATTTTGGTTTTGACTCGGTTTTGAAGCAACCTTCACTCAAACGGAAAAAAACCAAAATTTTGGCAATGATTGAGTTTTTGTTGATTTTAGTTGTTTTGCTTGGGGGTTTCGATCGAATTTAATACAAGTCTTCTGCTATGCTTGTACATTGATCTTCATAGCTATTGGAGTGAAAAACGTGTTGAATCCGATCAAGATCGAAAAGAGATCGTGCTCCTATTCACCCCCTAGTCGCCGTTTCGGTCCAATAGAATATTTGATATTCTCGAAGCAGAGTGCAGAAAACAGCATGAAAGTTTCATTTCTTGAATTGTATAAAGAGGAACTCACTAATCTTTTTAACTCCAAAGGACTCTAAAATTATTAGATGACAAGTCAAAGAAGCTCATGGAAGATGGGAAGGGAGGAGTTTTTTTTTGTCAGGGGACTAGAAGAAGATGTGAGTTTTTTTTTGCTCTCGGGGCGTTCCCTCTTTTTTCTCTTTTTTTTTGTTAGGGGACTAGAAGAAGAGGTAGTTTCTTCAGCTGGTGCTAGAGATGTGAGTTTTTTTTTGCTCTTGGGGCGTTCCCTCTTTTTTTCTCTTTCTATTACTTTGATTAAGCTGCACCTGTGAGTAATACTTACGCTGTTGTCATCTGTTATAGGGGCGAGCTCGGGAAGCAGGAGAGGTCAACATGAGTCTGCTTACACCTGGACGTGCCATTAATACTCTAACTCAGCGAATCACCGTAAGGATTTGTCCACCTTCTTCGGCACTCACCGACGATGAACAACAACGCGGGAGACGTCAGCGAGGCACGAGACATAAAATGGAGGTAGATAGAATTAGAAAATAGATCGTAAACGAAGAATAATAGCAGGAGCATCGCCGGTGATGGCCATAACAACGATAAAACAACCCGCTCTTTATTTTTTGGATTGTTGTTACCTCACCGGTCGTGTCTTGCTACTCTTTCTGTACGTCTCTCATGTTTCACTCTCGCTGGTAAGATGTTTTAGTAGTGCAAGGTGAAATAAAAAGTAAAGAAGGGGTGGCGATAATGTAAAATAAAATCGAGATAAAATTACATGGTTCAATGTATAATTTGTTCTATTGTTAATGCTTTTACCTGTAGGCCTTTCTTTGTACTAAACGTCTCAACCCATCCTCTTTTATACTGGACTAGTAGTCTGGAAACTAAGATCCTATCCGAGTTGCGGATCCTCGATCATCCGGCCGAGTTGCGGTTGGAGGCGTAAGAATGATTCGATTCGACGCTTCTAGTCGTCGTTTTCTTGACAAGTCCCTTTGCTAGCTCAGAGTGGCTCAGGTAATCAGTCTACTACTCCTTTCTTCGTTCCTTGTGTTTTCTTGTCCCTTTTTCTCCCTAGGAAACCCTCTCAAATTCGTCTAAAAAAATCTCTCAAATTAAACGGATTCCGTCTATGAGTTTCACGAGATGCAACGGAATGGAATGGGGAAAATTTTAACTTTCTTGCTAGCCAGCTTCGATTTGTTTCTTCAGTTCGTATCACAGGGGATATAATAAATTGTTTGTAACAGTGCGTGGACTAGCTAGCGGCTACTACTTGTTTTATACGAGTATTTCGCAGCTTACTGGGATCCAGGAATGCCTTATGGAAATTAATTCCACATCTCAACTAATTAGCGCCTGCTAGACTAGTGCCCCGCAACTAAACGTGCTCCATGAAATTAACTCTAGTAACGAAGCACACAAGTTGACTCTGCCTTAATTCTAATCTAATACTAATCTGATGAATTATAGCACCCCTGTGAGCCTGTGCTGGCCATGTCAACAAACATACAAAGCAGAACCATATGCTGGCCCTTTTCATGTTATTCCTGGAGTTGGATAGGCTATCACTGTTACAAAGTTTAATTCCTCAACCCAAATGCTCTTTTGCTCTGTCTTGCCGAGGAGCACAACTCCTTGTGTTATATGATGATGTCTTGCCTATCACTTCTAGCTGCTGTTTCTTTCTCTCTCTTTTTTTCTCTCCAAGAAACAAGAGATATTAACTGTTCTAATCAACAATTTGTTACTGTCTCTGCTGGTAATGTTATCCACTTACTGCACATGATCCATCCAGTTGATGCATCCATACATGCCCCTTTTGCTTCTCGGGTCAGCATGCAGGTGTTTTGTGCCAAAAAAAAGCAGCAGAAAGGAATCAATTCTCCAACCATCCAGTGCACTCAGTAGAAACGTCCATATATGCAAAAGCAGTCACAGACAAGATCACATTCAGGTTTTGAGATTTTCTCCATTTTCCAGCACACCAGTTACATACAGGGTATTGATTATTGTAGATAACAGTATGTGTGACAGCAACTGAGTAGCCAACCATTTGCATAGCACTGCACTGCACTGCACATCTACAACTACAACTCGTCTTGTGTCAAGTTAGATGGATTGAGTCATATATATCACTCTCATTCATAGACATGGATGGATCAGCCGATCAGGGGCGGACCCTCCCCTCCTTTCAACCGTGACTCCCTGGAGATTGCCTGACCGCCCAATAATAAATTAACAGCACAAATATAATATAAAATCAAGCTCGTGCAATAAACAGCAAAACATTTTCCAGTTATTTAACCAAACAATTTCTAAGACCTAATATAGGATGAGCTAATTAAGCTAGGTAGTTCAAACTAAACTTAGCCCAGTTAAATATGGTAACTCTTAACCACACATTCCACAATCCCATGCATGCAAATAAAGAACCCACACACAAAAGGCGCATCTTGAAAATCTGTCCACACACCTGGATATATAACTACTACTCTTTGACCTTTTCCTTAATATATGGGCTGTATACATATTACATATACATATATTTCTTGCCATGAAGTCATCACTTCCTTTCAAAAAGCAAATGGCCAATGATGGTATCAAATATGAAGAGGTTAGTTGGTTTCCTAGAGAAAAAGCCTTTTTTAAAATTAGAATACAACTTAGTTTGTAAAGAGATACCATTTATGTATTATGCCGAACAAATTGAATTTTGACGACACATTCATCATTGAATTTTGTATTTGCATGTGATTGAATGATCTGTTGGAAAATGTTTTTGGTTGCAGGAATATATTTCAAATACACGAGGGATGAAGCTCTTTACATGCCAATGGAGCCCTTTAAACTATGAACCAAAAGCTCTGATCTTCCTATGCCATGGTAAATTTATTTGTTGATACGGCATAACTTTCAAATTTCAAATACAATGGTACTTAAAAAGAGAATTTGATTTTTTTTAGCATCTTCTAATTTAATCATCCCTTTTGTTTCTTGTTATGTTTTTAGGATATGCCATGGAGTGCAGCATTTCAATGCGAGGTAAATAGCACAAATTTTGTGATCTCAAGTGCTTTTGTTTACTAAAAATTGATGCAATATGCCTATGTGCCAATTACAAATGAATGGTACATGAGTTTAAAACAACTATGACACTAGACAATAACTTGAGATTGTAACAATTTTGGTTTGTTCTTATTTTCTTGCATGTAATCATAATCCTATTAACCTTAGTAATTATTTTTTGGAGTAATGTGAGCAACATAATTCTCGTATTAAGGATGATAAATTGATGGATTATTACTTTTAGGCACAGGCACACGGTTGGCGAAGGCTGGATTTGCAGTGCACGGAGTGGACTATGAGGGCCACGGACGGTCCTCGGGACTTCAAGGCTATATTAACAGTTTCAATGATGTCGTGGTTGATTGCTCTAAGTACTTTGCAAGTGTTTGTGGTATGTTCAACTTATGTTAATTGACTAGTCTCATATCTTTTATTAATAGTGTATTCATACACCTAGTTGCAAATTTCGATAACCTAATGTGATTGAAAAGAGTAGATGATCTATTATGCAAGTATTTTTATGTCTCAGATGCTTCATCATTCAAACTTTTCATTTTCACCAAGAAAGTATATCAAATGATAATACGCGAGTACATACATGTTTTAGTTCATAAAATTAGTGGAAAGGGTACGTAAGTTTGTGCTAGTTCATATAAAAGTACAAAACTGGTCATTATCATTTCGGACAAATATAATTATACAAGTATATATAGACTTATAAAGTAGAATATAAAAATTTAAAAAACCTTACTCTAGCTACTTGCAGGTCACTCAGCAAGTGGTGCACACTTGATTATGTTGTCAGCATTGTGAAGTTCTCTTCCTAAATTGCGAATTCGTAAACAGTAAACAAATGCTTTTGTAATTTTTGGCAATTATCATACTTATTGGCAGATCGATGTGATTGGTGAATGACTAGAAAACTTTAAATCGCAAATATTCTTATTGTGTTCCCCTTATTCTAGAGAAAGAAGTGTACAGGAGAAAACGGAAGTTCTTGCTTGGTGAGTCCATGGGAGGAGCTATTGCGTTGATGCTTCATAGGAAGGAACCTACTTATTGGGATGGAGCCATTTTAGTTGCCCCCATGTGCAAGGTTACTTGCCTAAGATTTACCTTATCATTGTCTTTGTCATCATTTTTTGTTTTGTTTACAGAGATATATTTGACTTCTTGATATGTTGCCCACAGCTATTTAGCACCATGTATAATATATGTCGTTACATTTGATCATGATGAAACTTAGTTATTGATATGGTAACATGCATGCAGATTGTAGAAGACATGAAGCCTGGTCCCATCGTGATCACAATTTTAAGCAAGCTCAGCAATGTCATCCCTACGTGGAGAATTATTCCCAGTGGAGATATCATTGATAGGGCAATTAAAAGCGAGGAATGGCGTGAAGAGGTATGAAGCCTTGGGTGCTCTAAGAACTAAAAAATCATATGATTTATAACTACTTTTTGTGTCACTAAATTGTTCAAATCATTATCTATAATTAGGTAAGAAACAACCCATATTGCTACAAGGGAAGGCCTAGGCTAAAAACTGGTTATGAGCTTTTTATGGCAAGCTTGGATATTGAAAGCAATCTTGACAAGGTACGTGAAAGGTTTGAGATTGAACTAGTTATGAAAAGATGATTTCTAATGGTTATTGACTGATCATAACACTAATAGCAACCAACCCTATATATGTATCAAATTGAACAATATCCCTAGAGTATTTTCTTTATAATAATAATAATAATATTCTAAGAGTCAAGAACAGTATTCACTCTTATGGATGGGTTATGACTTTGTTGGGGGTGTACTAACAGATTATTGCCATCTTTAGAAAATCACTAATCTTCACGACTTTAATGCTCTTTTAAAGAATATTGTGAATGTATGAATACATACACAATTACAAAAAGCATGACCATACCAAAGTAATCTATGAGTAGTGCTAATTTGACACAGCTTTTACAAAGTATAGCCCTTGTCAAGAAAACCAGTTACCATTTTGGAGATAACTTAATTTTCCTGTGAATTTAAGCTGAGGGCCTTACATTGCATTCTTTCCTGCAAACTGTTTTTGGATATGTTTGTAATTTAAACGTACGGTTCATATTCTACAACCAGGTTACCCTGCCGTTCATTATAGTCCACGGTGGTGATGATGTTGTCACTGACCCATCAGTAAGTGAGGCACTATATACATTAGCTCAGAGCAAAGACAAGGAGTTGAAGCTGTACCCAGGGATGTGCCATGCTTTGACGTCTGGTGAACCCAAGAGCAACATTGACATTGTATTTTCAGACATCATTACATGGCTTGATGAGAGGGCATCGGTTTCATGAGATCCAATGACCGATAACCAACATAAGATAGTGCATGATCTAATTGAAAACTCCTCCATGCATGTCCTCTCTTGCCCAAGAAGTCAGTATAACGTGACCCTAGGTATCTTTATCAAGATCTAGAATGCATTTTCACATTTTTCTAGAATATACTTTATTAATATTTATTTCTCAAAATTATTAGTTACTTGCAACCTGTTCTACATCTTAACATAAGGTGTGGACAAACCAGCGTAGAAATTTTTTGGAACATTAAGCTTCTATTTTTTTTTTCTTTCTTTCCATTATAGTTGCTTTGTTTTGTTTCTGGGTGCATTTGATACATTTCACGCATAGTTGGATGTGCACTAGTAAATAAGTGTTGACAAAAGTACTTGATACGAGGTGCTGATTGTTCAACAAATTATTACATACTAAAAAGGAAGATATTCTTATTGTGTGCCGCGGGGTGTTGTATCTTGTGCCATCCTTGGGAGGCTCCATTACCAATAGCTAGCTACAGCTGACTAGTCGGTCATTGGATAGGAATTCGGGATGATTTAAATTTCCCTACACTTGTTTTGAAACTCGTGTTTTTTTTATAAAAATACCTGCGGATGGTTCAGCAATGTGGAATTTATACACACACACACGCGCGCGCGCCTATAGCTTAGCTAGCTAGGGTGTGAATGCTGGAGTGTTGCAGCTGTCACCAAAAATATTTTCCTTTCTTGTGTGATTGAGTGGTAGTGTTTTTCTTTTTCTTGGGGAAGTAGTAGTAGCTAAACGGAAGTGGTTGAGACGGCAAATTTGTTGGACAATACGATCGACCAGTATGCAAGCTAGGTGACATTCATGGTAAGTAGTGTGACATACGTGAGATGCAGCTAATGCGGCTTGTTACTGTCAGGGACGTTGTGATCATCCTATTAATTGTTAATATTTGTTTCTTGTTTTTTTTTTCTTCCTCAAATAAATTCACAGCGAGGGTGTTAGGGAGGGTCGGATCAGGAGACGACAGGGTCAAGGACGGCTGGATCCACCGTGGACGAGGAGATGGCCGGATCCGACGGTGGATAATTATTATTATCAATCTCCCCGGCCGGGTTGTATGCACTGGCTGGCTAGCTAGTTGTTGTGTAGATAATTATTATTGATCCGCGCGCGGCGGACGATTCAAAAGATAATACTTGTTCAATCAATTAATCGATCGATATCCAGGGGAATCCCGGGGCCCTTTAGGATGTCTAGCTAGCTAGCTAGCTGATTAATCTATCGATCCATCACCACATCTGTTTATTTATAGGAGATATGCTCATCTGATTTGATTTGATTTGATTTGATTTGATCTGATTTGATTTGATTTGATTCATCGGTTATATATATATATATATATATATATATATATATATATATATAGCTTATCTGTGATCCCTGCCCCGTCGTTGTCGTCGTCTTGCTCTCCTCCTCCTCCTTCTCCTCCTCTGCAGTTTCTCTTTCTCCATCAGGTCCTCCTCCTCCTCTCTGTTGCTCTCCCTCTCCTAAGTCTCCTTGTCCCTGCGCGGGCGGGGCAGTGCAGGATCTGAATCTAAATCTGAATCTGAATCTGAATCTGATAGATACGATGAGCAACGGCGATCATGACGTGGACGACCACGAATACGAGGAGGAATTCATCAACAACTCGCGGGGGATGAGGCTCTTCACCTGCAGATGGATGCCCAAACCCAGCAAGCCCATAAAGGCCCTCGTCTTCATCTGCCATGGTACGTATTGTGTTTCTTCTTTGGTACCATGCAACAATCCAAGCTAGGATATATATATATATTATACAATACTATACAGCAAGGAATGAAATTTGTGTTGGTACCATGCACGCACGATACACGACACGACACCGGTGTCAGGGTACGCGGTGGAGTGCAGCGTGACGATGCGGGGGACGGGGGTTCGCCTGGCGCAGGCCGGGTACGCCGTCTACGGCGTCGACTACGAGGGCCACGGCAAGTCGGAGGGCCTCCAGGGCTACGTCCCCTCCTTTGACGCCCTCGTCCACGACTGCGACCAATTCTTCTCTGCCGTCGCATCAGATTCACGTTCAGAGCGCCTGCCTCGCTTCTTGCTGGGCGAGTCCATGGGCGGCGCCGTCGCACTGCTCCTCCACCGCGCGCGCCCCTCCTACTGGACCGGCGCCGTCCTCGTCGCCCCCATGTGCAAGGTTCGTACACGCCGCGCGCGCCCTAACCAATTCCAATTTCCCAGATTCACCGCCGCACAATCACTGCTAGCGCTAGCGCTAGCGCTGTCTGTCTTCCAGACGGGATCGAGTAGCATTGCATCGGCTAATGGCCAGCTGCAGCCGGGGATGGGGATCTAGTAGCATTAATCGCATCATTCAATTCACTGCAGTGCAGATCGCTGAGGAGATGAGGCCTCATCCGGTGGTGGTGAGCCTTCTCAAGGCCATGACGAGCATCGTACCGACGTGGGGGATCGTGCCGACGAGCGACGTGATCGACGCCGCCTACCGGACGCAGGGGAAGCGGGACGAGATCCGGGGGAACCCCTACTGCTACAAGGGCAAGCCGCGCCTCCAGACCGCCTACGAGCTGCTCAGGGTCAGCCTCCGCATCGAGGCCAGCGTCCTCAGCCAGGTCTCGTTGCCGTTTCTGATCGTGCACGGAGGGGACGACAGGGTCACAGACCCGTCGGTGAGCCAGCTGCTGTACCGGTCGGCGCCCAGCCAGGACAAGACGCTCAAGCTCTACCCCGGCATGTGGCACGCCCTCACCTCCGGCGAGTCGCCCGACAACATCGACGCCGTCTTCCGCGACATCATCGCCTGGCTCGACCACAGGTCCTCCGCGACATCAGTATCAGCCGCCATGGACGAGCAGGAGCACAAGGCCAAGCACGACGAGCCGCGTCATTGCGACGACAAACAACACTCCAGCTGCTAGCTAGCCAGTAATCGAGCATGAAACTCGCTCGCTAGTGTGCTGGATTCATTAGCAAGCTTATTATTAATCTCCCGGGTGTCTAGCCGTCTAGGTCTAGGTCAAAACAAGAAACAAGAACAATTGACGTAATCCCTATTCGCTATCACTCGTATACCATAATATATACATTACAATGTCTGGAATAGTTTTGTGCATTTTTTTTATATTATTATTTGGAATAGCCAACAAGCATACTCTGCACCAGTACGACAAACATATCTATAGTCGTTAAATGGTTCTAACTAGCATCAATTGACTACGACCATTTGAAGGAAGTGATCAGGAGGGAGAAGGAAGCAGGAATTACTCCTGACTGTAAAACTTTATGTTTGCCGCAATGAACTCAGATGAGTTCGTCATGTATTTATACTCAGTTGATACAAGAGATAAGATAAAACAGTTACAATCAAAGTAGGGAATCGATCTATGTTTTTTTAACAGAGTTTATCCCATACGTGCTACAATATCCACAATAGACAGATATATCTGAACTATGCGACGCCTTATCTATAGAAGATTATTTTCTTAATACTGACATCGGAATAGATACATATACGAAGACAAAACTTACAATTGTACGGTGTTCTGAAAGGCGGCTGTCTAGCCCGCCTAGGCGATTGGCGACACCCTCCTGTCTATAGCATTTCTAGCCAATTTATCCTGCCTAGTCCCATGTAGGTCCGTCTAATTGGCGATAAGGCGCTAATTGCTAATCTACCGTCCGGCTAGCGTCTAGTGTCTCGGTGAATATTGCAATTATTGGTGCATTGTTTGTCGAACAAAGATATACATTGGTATATAGTATTAGGAAAATTGCAACGTGCACATATGCATTTCTGTGCTGGGCAGATTCCGACTTTTACAGGTAATTTAACGGTGGTACTTTATAAAACTGTGCTAACAAACCGCGGTTGAACTTTTGGCTCCATAACAAGTGCTAATCCCTTCAAAAAAGGAGACAGCGGGGTGCTAATTATTACAAAGTTTAACTTCAAAACAATTGGTGTTCAATTACGTCGTTCCAAATCCTTATATTATGAATAATGTGTGCATATTTAAGAGAGTTTAATTGGCAATATATATAGGGAGTACAAGAGGGTTGCTATATACAGATAAGGAATACAACAGAGTTATATTCTAACACCCCCTCAAACTCATGGTGGATCACACATGCTGAGTTTGGAGAGAAAATACAAATGGTGTGCCTTTGTCTATGGCTCCGTGAAGAAGTCAGCAACCTGTAACTCTGATGGTACAAACTGTAAAGTAAGTACTCCCTCCTGCACCTGTGAGTGAGTGTATGAAGCATCCATACCAATGTGCTTGGTGAACTCATACTTCACTGGGTCTCGAGCAATACTGATAGCATCTGTACTGTCAGACAAAAGAGTCGTAGGCCACAGACACTCCAAAATCTGCAAGTAGCCACCTCAACCAAGTAACCTTTGCTGTCACTGCTGCCAGAGCTCTCAACTCAGCCTCTGCACTCGAACGGGAAACTGCATTTTACTTCTTAGTCTTCCAGACAATCAAGGAGGAGCTAAGAAAAGTACAGTAAGCAGAAAGAGAACAATGATAAGAATGATCACTAGCCCAGGTCGCATCGGAGTACGCCTGAAGCTGTAGTGGGGTAGAGCTTGGGAAAAATAAACGACGAGAGATAGTTCCACGCAAGTAGCGAAGAACACGAAGAAGGTGACTGTAATGAAGATGGGTAGGACGAGCCATGAACTGACTCAAGATATGAACATCATAAGTAATATCAGGACGAGTGTTCACAAGATACACCAGACTCAAAACAAGATGGCGATAGCGAGTAGGATCCTCAAGAAGATCACCATCAGTGGCACTAAGATGTAGGGATAGCTCCATAGGAGTCTCAGCAGTGCAAGTGTCAGTCAGACCAGACCAATCAATGAGATACTGGACATACTTCTGTTGCGAGAGGTAGTAACTCTCAGGTATGG
The DNA here is from genome assembly GCA_036346395.1 of Hsuehochloa calcarea. Classification (NCBI taxonomy): domain Eukaryota; kingdom Viridiplantae; phylum Streptophyta; class Magnoliopsida; order Poales; family Poaceae; genus Hsuehochloa; species Hsuehochloa calcarea. The sequence goes on from CM070613.1 coordinate 29,712,039, forward strand.
AAGAGATCTCAATCCCAATGAAGTACATAAGAGAACCAAGACCAGTCATCAAAAACTGCCCACTGAGATGCTTCTTCACATACGTGATGAATGAGAAATAATCACCAGTGATAAGCATATCATCAATGTACAGAAGAAGCAGTGTCTTACCCTGAGATGAGATATGGACAAAAAGAGCAAGACCATGTGAACTGACAGTGAAACCGACAGCAATAACCACTGAGGTAAAACGCGCAAATCAGGCATGAGGAGCATGTTTGAGGCCATAAAGAGCACGACGAAAACAACATACATGTCCATCGGGAACAGAATAACCAGGTGATGGCTGCATGTAGACCTCCTCATGCAGAACACCATTAAGAAAAAACATTCTTAACATCTAGCTGAGAGATAAACCACCGGCGAACAGAAGCAAACGCAACAAGAGTGCGAACAGTGGTCATATGGGCAACAGGGGTAAAACTCTCATCATAGTCACGACCGTACTCCTGCTGAAAGCCGCAAACCACAAGATAAGCCTTGTAGCGCTCGATAGTACCATCAGACATAGTCTTAATCTTGTACACCCACTTGCACGTGATCGGACGAGCATGCACACGTGTCGATACAATATCCCAAGTCTCCGTACGTCGAAGAAATTCAAGCTCCTCTGCCATAGCGAGCTGCCACTCAGAATAAGGAGCAGCCTCACGATAAGAACTGGACTCAGTGGCAGAGAGAGCATGAGCTATGGGAGCAAATCCAAGACGATCAGGAGGTCGAAGGTATGTCTGGTCACTGGAGCATCATCAGGAGGATCAGATATAGGTGTCGACAAGATACCAGGAGAGGAGGCTGGTGAAGGACGATGACACCTGGAGTAGTGAATACTAGAGATACGAGATGGTGGTGCTGTAGGAACAAGAGACGGTGCTGCAGGAGACAACACCAGAGGCGGGGGTGCAGAAGAAACCACTGGAGACAGACCAGGGGAAGACTGTGATAATGGAGAAATGGGTGAAGAGTCAGAAAGAGACAACCATGAAATCAAGTCAACAGTGGAAACAGGAGAAGCAGCTGAATCTCAATAGAAGAAAGGTCGAGATTTGTCAAAAATAACATCTCGTGAAATCCTGATCCGTCGAGCAGAAGGATCCCAGCAGCGATAACCCTTATGCTCAGAACTATAGCCAAAAAACACACACTCGACTGACTGGATCAATTTTTTTGTGTGCTCACGAGGCTGCAGCAAAACAAAACAAATACAACAAAAAACACAAAGGTGAGTGTACTGGGGGGGCTCGGGAGTAAAGACACACTATAAGACTGACTCCCTTAAGAGTAGTGGAAGACTGCATATTGATGTGATATACAGCCGTAGAAACAGCCTCAGCCCAAAGTTGTAGTGGAACGTGAGAGGCAAGGAGAAGAGTGTGGACAGTCTCAATCAGATGACGATGTTTGCGCTCAGCAACCCCATACTGAGTATGGACACCAGGACAAGAAGACCGGTAAAGAGTACCATACTCAGAAAGAAACCATCGAAAAGTGTCAGAACAGTACTCGCCAGCAGAATCACAGCGAAAAGTACGGATGACAGAATCAAACTGAGTACGAACCATTGTGGCAAAGCTATGATAGATCGCAACAAAATGACCACAATTAGACATAGGGAAATCTATGTAAAACGAGAATAATCATCAATAAAAGATAACATAAGATTTATACCCGCCTTTAGAGATAATAGGTGCAGGTCCCCATACATATGAATGAACCAAGTCAAAAGTACGAGAAGACAAGGACTCACTGGAATGATAAGGAAGTTGTAGCTACTTGCCCAGCTTACAACCCTGACAAAATATGGTCGTGTCAACGGTAACACGCCCAAGAACACCCTGATGATCTAATGAAGAAAGGTGGGACCCACACAAGTGATCTAAACGGTGATACCACTGCACAAAAACTCTAGAGGTTGTGGCAGCAATGGCGGTGGAAGTGGATGTAGAGGTGACAGGAGCAACTGAAGTGGACGGAAGGTGGAGGCGATCAAGGATGTAGAGACCTTGACGATCCCTACGGCGCCGGTCAGTCCCAAGTACCGTCCTTGTCTGTCGATTTTGGATAAAACAGGTGTGAGAGTTAAAACCAACCCTACAGTCAAGATCGGTGAGCTGACCCACCAAGAGAAGCTGCATGGTAAGCTGGGGAACATGGGAAATAGCTGGAACAGAAAAGTCAATGGACAAAAGAGTGCCCTGACAGCTGACAAACAGTGGAGTATCATCCACTGTCTAAACAGAGATAGGAAAAACAGAAGGTGCTACTGAAGTGAGAGATGTGGAGTATAGTGTCATGTGCAAAGAGGCACCAGAATCCCGAACCCAAGAAATATCTGGAGGAGACGTTTGAACTAGACTGACAGAACTTGCTGAGCTGTGAAAGAGCTGCTGAAGTAGAGCCTGGCAGAACTGTTGAACAGAGTCACCTCGCTGAGAAGGTCATGATATGCTAGTCTATCCTCTCGTCGAGGAAGGGCCACCGTGCCCCCCTTGGATCGTACAGCCCCATGCCGATTCTATCTCTCCCTCTCTCTTTCCTGACATTTCTCCTCGGCCGAGGGCCGACGCATGGCGCCGCCTCCTGCGCTTGGCCCGTATCCCCAGGTGACGCTCTAGCGCCGCCTCGCCCCACCTCTCCCTCGGCTCGCTTCCTGTTCCTCCGCCCCTTCCAAAGCCATCACCGCCGCCAACTCCCCCCGAGCCGCCTCGTTCGGCGGCATTTAGTACGATATGGAGGCTATTTTTGAAATTTTGAAATTATAGGGGTTATCTTTGAAATTTTTGTTACACAACGGGTTAAATTAGTCCAGAATTCCCAACTTTTCTCCCTTTCTCTTGACTCTTCGAGTATAGAATACAAATATCCAAAGTTTATTGATACATCAACCACTCTGTCGCTCCCTCGACAACTCGTGGCACCGGCCACACCAGGTAAGCTTTCCAGACGTTTTTACGAACTAGTACTGTACATACTTCAACTATCACACACCACTCTACATGTATCAAAAAAATACAAAAAATGAATTATCGATCAATCGCCGCTCCGAGGGAGTGAAATTATATCAATTCATCATGTATTGAAACGAAATCTCCTGCTTCCCACAATGTTTTTTTTAGTAAAATGCTACAGGTATCTCTCATATCTGCTAGTATAGTGTGCTTTTCTTTTCTTGTTCCCCTCACTTAGACGAAAATGCTCGACTCCTTGACCGAGGCGGCCTCACCTCACGCTCAGGGGCGTCACTCTTGCCGCTGCTCTTCTTGCCCCTTAATGGCTCAGTTTCTGAATTTTCAGAGATCCGGTTCTGTCGCTGTCTCCTTTCCTGCAAATCCAGTGACTTGTGTTCAACTGTTCAACCCATGTGGCAGTGATAAACTAAGCTGTCATTTCATTACGCAAGTGATAAACATCAATCACAAGCTGCACAATCCTCTCGAAGTGTAAGTATATCGTTCATCCGCCGCTAATTTTAAAGTGACATGAATGTTGGATTAATAATTAATAAAAAGATAGCAGGAAAATGCACAATTTTCAGGTATATTACTAATCACATGTACGCATGGTATTTTTGTGAATCAAAGTATCTAACCTCATGAGGTGCGGGTTCGTTAGAATCCAACATCCGGACCACGTGATCCATCCTTGGTCTCTTCTCAGCATTCAAATCGATACACCTCAGAGCTGTCAAAAGGGCATGTTTGAGCTCCTTTGTCGACGGTCTTCTCTCCATGTTCGGATCCACCACTTCTTCCGGCCGTCTGTTGACGATCATCATTTTAAGCCAGTCAACTAGGTTTATCTACAGTTGAGCAGCAGTGTGTTAGAAAATTAAGGGGCTATCGACTACCCGGTGTACAATACTTTGCAAATTAGTCGACTGATAACTTCTTGAGTGCTTCCCAAGTGATTCTAGTTGTATGCTTTTTTGTAGTAACTTGCAAATTTAGAAGTACAAAATTTAAGTACACTTTCAGGCAGGCAAGGTTTGATTAAAAAATGCACATGTGTTTGCCGAAATGAACAACTTCATTATGCTGAGAAGTACCCCTAAAACCATAAGCACAGCAGCTATTATGCTTATGGAAGCAGCATGGCAATTCTGACGCACAAAGCAAGAGAAAGGATAAATTTGGAATAGCAGGATAAGGCAAAGTCGTATCAACCACATTTACTCCACAAAACTGCTGGATAAAACAAATATTTGGTTGCAGCTACAGATGGAAAGATACTAACTTGGATAGTTCCTTACAAGGACAACTACTAATAGAAACCATGATTCAACTCATCCGCATCTACACGGATGACCTGCGTGAGGTTGCAATGCATCTTGTCTAATTTACCCTAGACTGAATCTTGCATGGGGCGGTTCATTCAGTTTATCCCTTGTTATATATTTCTGTTTTATGGCTGTTGCGCATTACGCTGCATCAAATTCTCCTAAAAAAGCAACACTAGCAATCTAGTTCGATAGTTCGACTGTCTTGTTCGGTAAGAGATTTTATTAAATCTTGTATAATTTCTGTTTACAGTGTTCAATAGTTAGTTAATGGCTTAATGTAACAGAAAAAAAAGGCCAGAAAATATAAGGACAACAGTTAGGATGCTGAATTTTATAGGAAAAAAAGATCTTAACAAGTATTACCTCATTTGGGGGGCGATCATAGTCTATTGGATCTCTACCTGTAATAGCTTCCAACAAAACAACCCCAAAACTGTAGATGTCACTCTTTTCATTCAAAAGTCCACTGCTAGCATACTCAGGCGCAACATAGCTGTAAAAGAACAAAACAAATGTTGAGTAAAACTAATGATTAGCACAAACAATTTTTTTCACCAAATTACAATGGACAAGATTTGGAGGAAATACAAAGAGAAAGCGCCTCACGCATACAATGGCATGAAAAACTTACCCAAATGTACCCATAACTCGAGTAGCGATATGACTTTTGCCAGCACCAAGCATCTTGGCCAAACCAAAGTCGGATATTTTCGCATTAAACTCATCGTCAATCAAGATATTACTAGACTTTATGTCACGATGCACAACTTTTGGTTCAATTGCCCCATGTAAGTAAGCAAGGCTGAAAATATAGCAGTCTGTATCAAATTAATGTTTTCCAAGCAGCGAGAAAATAGGTCAGAAAATAAGAACTATCTAATGACCAAACAGAGCATCACCATGTTATTCAAAAAAAAAAAGCATTTGTAAAAGCGATCATAAGATAATGACAAGGATCAACTGAAACTTGCATATGCATCTAATCAGAGCTGATCCATATCCAAACTTATGTTTGTTCACAATAATATAGACAATGACTACTAGTGACTAGTAATAATAAATTAATCAAGAAGCTGCAAAGATTGAAACATTTGCATCAATCAGAATGGTCATTAAATGGTACTGATCCAGTTCACAGTTTGCACACAATGAATACAACCTTGAGAGAAGAAAAATGGTGTATAAATGACACTTCTATCCAAAAGAAGCAGGTTAAGACTCAGTGAAGGAGATACTCACGCGTTTGCAGTCCCCAAAATAATTTTCATGCGAGCTAACCAAGTGAGAGAGCTGTACTGGGACAATTCTCCGTGGAGCCAACTTTCAAGATTCCCGTTGTTAACATACTCATACACAAGCATCCTGGTTATGCATACACATCAAGCAATTCATGTTATGATTTTCCTGTTTATTCATTGCTAAAAGGGTCAACACATACAAGGCCATATTCTAGAGCAGAATGAAATAAAATCCTCATATTCTGACCTCTGAGTACCTTCAACACAATATCCCAAAAGGCGGACCAAATTCTTGTGGCGGACATGACCGATTGCCTCAACTTCCACTCTGAATTCTCTCTCAGCCTGTCCTCTGCACAAGACAAGCAATCCTAGTGTAAGCAAAAAGGAGCTAAAACGATAAACCCATGTACTGCCACTGCACCAGCCAAAAATTTTTAAATAAAAAACTCACAAATTGTTAAGGATTTTCTTGACAGCAACCGGGGTGCCATTTGACAATCTGCCACGATACACAACACCATATCCACCCTCACCAATTACGTTTTCCTTTGAAAAGCAGTTGGTTGCAAGCTCTAGATCTCTGAGAGTGAACCAATGGCCCCAGCCAAGGTAAGAAAACTCAGGTAAGCCCACCAATGGCGCGGAGTCGGTAGTAGTATGCGCTGAAGACTGTTCACAGATGGAAACAGATTGAATTCCGTCACAGTCATCCGCACAACGAAAAGAACCAGAAAGATTGTTCTCTTCTCTTTGTCTCGACTTGTCCTTCTGAGCCAACTGAATTGTATCTTTATCAACTGATTCGACAGGTTCCTTCTGAATGGCGAGTAGAAGTCCATCGTGTGCAACAAAATCATTGGGTGAAAATTGGTCTGCCACCCTGACTTCCTTGATATCTTTGCAGGCAGAAGGTATCTGGGTCATCGGAAGCTCCTTGAATGCCCTACGTGACCGTTTGATCCAACTTTGGATGGTGAGGCATATGACAAGGATGAGAAGAACACCCAAGAGGGATGCTCCAGCAGCTAACCCAATGACAACCCAAAGTTTAAGGCCAAAGACAATTGTTTTCTCATGAAGAGATTCTGTTAGAGTGGAGTTGGATGACATCTTCTGATCATCAAGTACCTACATGGTGAGGATAAGAACGTGTTAGTCACAAATGCAAAGCCCCGCTTAATTCTGTGCAAATGTAGCTAATTATTGTTTATGCAAAACCACACAATGGCATCTGGACAAGATCAACTGAAGCAGCCTGATCTGTCAACTACCATTCCCATACCTAGAGCTTACTTATTGTTCCCAATTAAATATGTCAGAACGAACAGCTACAGGTTCACATAATTAATATACAGGTATGAGCTCCTAAGAAGCCAATTAAAGTGATTTGGATTGTAGTAGAAAGGAGATCGACTCAGCAAGAGAATCCGGGCTGACAGTGGGGGAATGAGGGTAGTAATGGCAGGACTCGTCAAAAGTGACATCCCGAGAAATCCTCATCCTACGAGCAACAGGGTCGTAGCAACGATAACCCTTATGCTCAAAACTGTAGCCAAGAAAAACACACTCAACTGACTGAGCAGTCAGTTTGGTGCGCTCACGAGGTGGAAGAAGGACGAAACAGACACAGCCGAAACTACGAAGATGACTGTACTCTGGAGCTCGACCAAAGAGACGCTCAACAGGAGTAGAACCTCAAGAGCGATGAGAAGGTCAGAGGTTGATGAGAAAAGCGGCGAGAGAAGCGACCTCGGCCGTGAAGTGAGGGGGGGAGAGGAGGCAAGCATGAGAGCGCGGCGGTCTCAAGCAAGTGACGATGTTTACGCTCGAGACACCATTCGGCGTGAGCACGGGACAAGAGTATCGAGGAAGAGTGCCCCGCTTTCACGAGAAAGCGGCATAAGCAAGAGAGAGATACTCACCAGCAGAGTCCGCACGAAAAACACGAATGACCGAATCAAACTGAGTGCGAACCATGGTGGCGAACATCTGATAAATAGAAAGAACCTGGCTGCGCTCGGACATAAAGTAGATCTAAGTATGACGAGAATAATCATCAATAAAGATCACATAATAGCGATGACCCCCTTTCGAAACGAAGGGAGCCAGACCCCAAACATCAGAGTGAATAAGATCAAAAGGGCAAGTAGAAATAGAATCACTAGTGGGATAGGGGAGCTGCAGCTGCTTGCCAAGTTTGCAACCCATACAATGTAAAGAGGTGTTCCCAGAAACAGACCCAAGAGCACCACGACCGACTAAAGACGATAGACGCGAGCCGCAGAGATGACCGAGACGATGGTGCCACTGAGCAAAAGTTGTAGTGGAGGACGCAGCAAGAGCAGAGGTAGTGGTAGTGGCTGACTGGCTGGCGGAGACAGCGGAAGGAAGATGAAGCCAGTCGAGCTCCCAAAGACGCTGTGAATCACGGCGCCGAGGGCCAGTACCAAGCAGTCCCCGTGCGGCGGTCCTGAACACAACAAGAGTCAGACTCAAGAACAACACGACAGTCGTGATCAGTAATTTGACCAGCCGACATAAGCTGCATAGTAAGCTGGGAACAAGAGAGACTGCAGGAACATGAAAAGAAGAAGTGAAAAGGGTGCCGCGGCCTGTAATAAGAAGGGAGGTACCATCTGCGGTCTGAACAGTGGAAGAAAAATCTGTGGACCGCACAGAAGGTGGGTAGAATCTGGTGTCATGTGAAAAGAAGCACCAGAGTCCAAGATCCACGGAGACAAGATACTGACGAGGGAGGAGGCGGGCGGCGGCGAGGAAGGCTGGCGAGAAGCAAGAGCCGACGAGCGTAACCCGAGGAGTCGAGGACGAGCCAACACCGAGGCGCCAAGCGGTGAGAGGAGGCTGGCATGCGGCGTCACGGAGGAGCCTCGCGCGAGAGGCCATCTCACGAGGAGAGGAACCTCGAGCCCTTCGGGACGCCCACCCGACGACTCGGTCCCTCCTCCGCTTGTAACAATCCCGATACACTGTGGACCGACACGCGGCAAGAGGTGCGGTGGAGACCCGCAGAGAAGCGGCAACCACGAGGATGGTGGGGAGGATCACGATCGGTGCGGAAGGAGCAGAGCAACCACTAGAGGAGCTGGTCAAGCGGACAAGACAGATCGATCCGAGCCACGCCACGGTGACGAGTCTCTCAAGACGCACACGGTAGTGAGGGCCTCCACCAAGCTCGGCGCGGTGGCGAGTCAAGAGGCGAGCGCGCGATCTCGAACTCAGCGGAAACGCGTCAGAAGTCGTAGAGGCGTGAGTCTCTGGTGGCGCGAGCGACACAGCGAGGACAGTCCGCGGACATCCGGCCCAGAGAGTCAAGCCGACGCCACACCTCGGCGGCAGCCGGTAGAAGTCATCAACGGTGGCATCGAGTCGTTGAAGAGAGTGTGCTCGATGCACAACCGAGAGATACATAGCATCGCTCGTCGGTGATAGTGAGCTCGGAGGCGCTCCCACATAAGCTGTGTCGTGGCGGCTCCGCCACATCCATGGAGATGGTCACGGGTATGCTACCCACCAGGATGGCGGTAGCACGAGCCTCGGCCTCTGCCGGCGCTTCGAGACGCGGCTCGGATCGGTAGAGTCAGAAGCGCCTCCAAAGTCAAAGCATTGTCGACCTCTGAGCCGCCTATCCGTACCAGCAGAGGGAGCGGGCAGTGCGGGCGGTGTAGGATGTGGCGGACATGGCTGCTCACCAGTGAGATGACCCCAGACGCTGGCTGTTGAGGTGGATCCTCAGGTGAATGGCCCACTCCCGGAAGTTCGTCCCATTAAACCGAACTGGGGGGAGCGGGATGGCGAAGGAGCCTCCGGTAGAAGACATCAACTTTTTTTTCTTTCTTCCCTTCCTTTTCGGCTGGGCCGGCTCGGCCCAGCAGACACACACGCACGCACGGGAGGGGAGGGAACTCTAGGGTTCCCTCCGAGCGGCGACGGCCCGAGCCCGAGCGGTGACGCGGCGCAAAGGAGGTGGCGGCGGCGGCAAGCACGGGCGGTCCAGTGGTCGAAGCGAGCCCGAAGGCGACGCGCAGAGAGGCGGCCGGGCAGCGGACGACAGATCCGGCTGAAACTAGCGTGGAGGCGGCGGCGGCTACGAGAGAGCGGCGGGCGTGGGGGCGGTGGCGGCTACGGGGAGAGCCGCGGCGGCTGGTAGCTAGCGGCGGTGGCTACAATGGCGACGGTGGTGGCTGGTGGCTAAGAGGTAGGGTTTCGAAACCCTAGCTCTGATCCCATGTTTGAATATAGCCTTAGTATATTCCAATGGGCCAAAAGCCAACATATAGCAAGTACAAAGTGGAGACAAAAGCAAATAACACCCTACACAATATATATATCTAACAGAACGGATGCGAGTAAATTGAAAGTAAGACTTCACATTAGATCAAATAAATTACTAAATATTAGGCCAATGAATCCGTCATTAATTCGGACAGCAACTGCTTATATTAAATGGACAGATGGAATATTTACAGAAACGCATGATGAACACACATGGTCAGAATACACAGAAAGAATTGGGCCAAGTCATCCCAACATCCGTAGTTGAAGGAAGTGCCAAAGAAGAATCTTTATGGCTTGAAACAGCTCGCAAAAGCAAATTAAATTCAGCGGTGGTAGTCCATCCACCACCACGTTAAGCTAGCATCTGAAACCTCAAGAACAACCTAGATTGCACAAGAACATCCTTGCTTTGGTTTTTTTAGGGGCTTTGTCTGCTTAAGTATTGACACCCTTCTTGTAAATGTTTCTTACATTCTTCGCTGACATATGAAAGGCACGATGATGCCATTTCGTCAAAAAAAAAAAACCTCGGGCAGAAACCTGGCGAGGGGAAAAAAAACCAATCTTTACAGCCTGCAGGTGAGAGCTGCAAAGCATCCTAAATCTGGCTGCAGAAATGAAATCATCAGTGCAAGCATAGGGAAGGGAATGGCAGGCAGTGAGGGGGGGACGAGAAAATGGATGAGATATCAGATTTGCAGGGAAAAAGAAAGAAGGCAGCGGCACAAATCAAGAAAGAAAGCTCAAGCAAAGCAAATGTGGATGGACAGGATAGGATTATACCTGAGTGAGATCCAGGAAGTGCAGCAGGAGAGCAAGAGCAATTGCAAATTTACAATTGCAGTTGGGAGGGTGACTGGATTTACATAAGGTGGGGTGGCGCAGAAGTTGGACAGGAGTAGTTATCAGCGCGGTTGGTAGTCCCTCGCGAGTCGGTGGGGAGTGACGGAGAAGAAACCAAGCGAGCCGAGACGAGCGAACAAGCTAGGCTCGGCAACTGCAAGACCAGGTGAAGAAGCAACCGATTGCAACTTTGCAAGTAGATTGTGAGTAAATGCAAAGCAAAGCACAGGCTGCTGGTCATGCACATGCAGCCATCTATCGGAGGAGTATACGGTGTGCCATGTCAGGGAGATGCAGGCCAAATGATTTCCAGTGATGACGAGCAAGTACCAACTAACCGGACTAGTTGTCTTCATTCATTCATTCATTCGTTATACGCTTCCTTGATTCGATGCCATTGGATCTTCCGCGATAGATAGCGACATCTTCTTCTTTGATTTCGTGAGTGATAGATAATGGCTATGGGCCACCAACCCGTACCAATTTTGATCAAATTTATCCACGCCCAATGAGGTCGGGTAATACCTAATGGATTTAGGGTAACCCATGGCCATGGGCAAAGAGGGAGACGAGGACTGACCAGCGGTGGATGGCGCCTGGCTACGAGCGGCAGCCGCGGTTCATGTACTCGAGCAGGCAACCAGTGTCTCTCGCCGCCGCAAAACCCCAACCACCCCAATGGAGAGATTGGGAGAGGATAAACAAACCTGACCTGAAGTCGCAGGGGCGTGGGAAGGGGGTCAGCTCTAGAAGCAATGAAGAGACTAGGGTATAATATAGCCCCTCCCTCCGGTGTTTTCGATATGATCCCAAAACACAAAAGGCAAGTGAAGAGACTTACTTGTTGCTTCATTGTCCTTGTGAACCGGAGGAGGAGGAGGGTGGGGACTGATCGTGGTTGACAGACACAAAAGGTTCTCCAATCCGACAGCCATGAAACAAGCACGGTAATTAAGTTTCAGCCAGGAAAGGACGAGCATCATATGGCAAGTCAATTTGGCATCGACATTTTTTTTTAAGTTTGGATTTGGCCACTGTTGTTGTCATACTTATCTAGCAAGCAGGCTTGATGTCTTCCTCAGAGTAGCCTCACACGATGTAGGGCCGCCATCATCATTCAAGGAAGAGATCTCTGTTAGAACATGATTGATATCCCGGTACTCAAACGCTGCTTCCCGGAGTGCATCGGCTTCTCTCCAGCCAGCTGAAGTGCTTCAGGACGGCTGTCTCATCAGACTGAATTTGTTTAGCACAGCTTACATCAGTAAGCAAGCGTCTCACCAACTCAAGAGTAACGCTTGAGATTTGATACTGTCTGCAGGTAGCCTGGACACACGTACGACTGAAGGATGGTTGCCCTCCTCTATGACCCCCCAACTAGACAAATAACGAAGGAAATGAAACGATAAATGGAAAATTGTTTTTGCTTAATTACCAAAGTAGAAAGTTGTTGATCTAGGCAATCCACAAAGGCCAGTACTTGCTCCATCCACATCGGTGTAGGTAGTAAGTAGTGTGGAATTTCTTGATGAGATAGATCATTATTGATGAACTCTCCTTTTGTTTCGACATCCGCTTTGATCTGAGCGGAAAAGAAGAAAATGCATCTAGTCACCTTTTTTTTTTTTTTTTGGCCCCCAGTCGTTTCAGGAACGGAGTGGAGTGATGCTGACCACTAACAATAATAACAAGTGTGTGGAGCGGTTCTGTAGCTCGCCAACAATGCTGTTGTGGTGAGAACGCAGCTGTTCTCTTGGCCAGCGAATTGTGTGTACATCTCAACAATGCGGTTGCCTTGTTCAGCGTGCTTATCCTTGCTGCGGTGGTGGAGGCGGCGGTGCTGGGATTCCACCTCCTCCGGGAATTCTATTAGGCGGCGGCGGTAGTGGTGGTGAGTGGAGCTTTGGAGGTTGTGGTTTGGTGCCTTGCAATATTTGCCCATGCTGGTGGCCTTCTTCTGGCCGTGTTGTCGCGTGACACATCGCTGATGGTTTAGGGGTTTAGCCTGCTCAATTGATAATGGAAATCAGTACGAAACATTGCGGTCATATATGTAACTCCATCGTTAACTATTGTGGATTTTTAAGGTACGTAGTTGACGGCAGTTGAATTAGCCTTACTAAAACGTGCAAAAGAGAGTCAACACACAGAATACAGTAGTAATACATACAAGAATTAACAATGATAGCTCGAGTTCTTTTATTTGCTTAAAGCATCATTTTCAACTACAGTATTTAGAAATTCCTATGACTTAGCGGTTTGATCAAATCACATTTTGTTAAAGAGAATAATTGTGCAATATTTAATACAACGAAGGTTACCTCAACATTATGCTTATTTTGGTTGTGATTACATCCACCATTACCAACACCACTGAGTACGACGACCCAGGAAAAACCAAAATCAGGGTTACATCAGCCCGACCAGTATTTCATCCCATCCACTAGATTTTATAAATAGAACTAACTCAAGTTAAGTTATCATCTCCCCCTTTGACCATAGGCACGGCTGTTTAAACAGTTTAGACTCTGCATATGTTGTACATTGTACCCACAAAAGACAATCGTATTCGTTACCCCACATGATTCCTTGATCATGTGGTTGAGAGACCATCACAGTAACCTTTCAAATTATCCCGTCCCTTCCATCATCTCACCCATATGGGTCGCACCCATAGGTTGTGTGAGATGTTCACCTCAGCAACTAGGGTAGCTGGATAACACCACAACGTCTAGCGCAACTGACAACTTCACCTTGCATCGGCGTCCCATTCAAACCGGATGCATCCAATGCTTACACTATCCCGCTACCCCTCCAGTGAGACGACATTCAGGGTTTAATAAATTTACTAAGCCAAGTTGTATTTTACAGACTTGTAGTTGTACTTGTTGTTCAATGAGAAATCATGACAAGATTATATATATAGGAAGCCTTTTTTCTACTCCCGGGAGTAGTTACTCCCTATTCCGCATCTCACAACGTAGAGAGTATCTTGCGCAACCGAGAGTATGTATGTGTAGTATATGAGTATATAAGACCACCTAAGTGGTATTCACACCTTTTCAGGGGTGGTATGTACAATTTTTTAGATATACTCCTTTTTAGTGCGAATATGAATGTATTTACAAAATATGCTAAAAACTATGGACTCTCTTACAAATTTTTCGTGTGGTTCGCATTGGATTATCTTATAATTAGTATATGAGTATAACCAAAGTGATAAAGGAGTATGTAAAGTTCTTTTAGGTGGTATATCAGAGGTGAGAGTAACTACACCCGGGAATAGAAAGTAAATTTGTAAGAGAGTCCATAGTTTTTAGCATATTTTGTAAATACATTCATATTCGCACTAAAAAGGAGTATATCTAAAAAATTGTACATACCACCCCTGAAAAGGTGTGAAAACCACCTAGGTGGTCTTATATACTCGTATACTATACATACACACTCTCGGTTGCACAAAATACTCCCTACGTTGTGAGATACGGAATAGGGAGTAACTACTCCCGGGAGTAGGAAAAAGGCTTCCAATATATATGTAACCCTAACCTAAGTGTGAGATTGCTATCAGTATGTCGAGAGATACCTTGCAATCTCACATCATTTAACTTGTCCTTTGCAGGAAATGCCCTACAACAAGGATGACGATGTTATAAAAACAATCTTATTGGAAGTTATACCAGCTTTAAGGGAGGTTCTCGGGACACGTTCCCTTTGGAAGGATCATGTGCAAATCTACTTCCCTAACTTTTTTTTGTTTACGCACATCTATATCTTAACTACTATAATTCTGAGTTTACCACTCCCACCCTACGGTAAACCATCGCACACATGGAAAAAGAACTGTTGCCTCGCTTGTCTTCCCCTCCCCTCCCACCCACGCCAAACCGTCGTCCACATGGAAAAGGACTGCCGCCTCGCTTCTCTTCCCCCCCACCCCACGCCAAACCTACGCCCGCCAGGAAGCCACCCCTTCCCGCCTCCGGTATGGGCAGCGGTGGCGACGGCGGAGGATGGGATGACGACTTCCGGCCAGACATGAGGTGGAACCCGTCGGCAGGGTCGTTCGGCGCCACGGGAGTTGAGTCAGGGAGTCAGCTGTCGATGCAGCTCCTGGTCGCATCAACGACCGGCGACGCGGACGGCCGGCGGTGCGGGTCGAGGCGATGGCTCTCGGTGGCGGCAATGGCTAATACTACTGCATATGGCGATGGCACGTAGGATCTGCTCATCAGAGCATATTGCCAGATCCCCCACTCATGTGACATGTCCACGCTGAAAGGTATATCTCCTCTAATCGTTTTTTCTCTTTCTCTCGTGTTAAGGTAGTAAGCCGTAATTGCAACTTCTCCCCCCCCTTGAGCTCGGTTGTAGTTGAAAGTTTTGTAAATCCCCACTTGAAAACTCCCCCAATTGCAAGTTTTCATCCCCAATTTTAATGTTTTTTAATCCAATTTTCGCATATTTTTTGGGCTAGAGTTGAAAACTTCAGAGTTCGAATTGAAAGTATACAAGAATGATTGGAAAGCTTTTTAATCCGGTTTGAAAGCTTTGAATTCGACTTGTATTTGTCAAAATCAAAGTTGAAATTAGGCGAATTTTTCGAGTTGAAATTTTCTTCGTTAATGGAAAGTTGAATTTGTGGAGTACAAAATTGAATGGAATCACTGGTTACTCACGTTTTAGCATTCTTTGTCCTAAATAGCATGAGGTTTGGGTGTCATCAACATTCTAGCTCAGGATTAAGCCCTACTACTCAAATATCTTAGTAAGTTCTTCGATAGACATAAATCTTATTTTGGTCCATCTTACTTGACAAGCCTTAATACTCAGTCATTTATTTCAGTTCAGTACTATCTCCACGGTCTAACTCACCGGAAGAAAATTGGTATACATATTTTCATTTCATTTGTAGAATTGGCACATAGTCTGGCTCTATTATGCACTGAGACGTATGCAGAGTTGGATTCTATATGTTTTACTAGCTATTCTTGATTTGCAAAGTATGATGATCTTTCTAGGTTTGTGGTGCATAGCATGTTGGCTCCATTCACAGCTGGTTGGCAGAGCAATGATTTGCATCCGCTGGTTATTGAGAGATCAGAGGTTGTGACTCTCAATTCTGGCATTATATTGTTTTACTTCTCATGAAATGTAGCATTGGATTTTATTTATTAGACATATCTAACACTCTGTAGTTTAAAAGCCTCTTCCTTGGTGTGCTTGTGATCTGAAATTGCTAATGGATTGGTAGTTTGTTGAGACTTAATTCATTTTCCGCATGTTGAGATTATATTTCTTTATTTTCTTTTGGTGGATAATTGTCCTAGGAGTCTAGGATTAAAGCTGGGATTGAAACATGTAACATGAGATCAGGTGGCTGGAATGTTGTGCACCTGAAGCTAGATACCATGTTAAGAGTTTTGCTTAAGTAGCTTTGTTTAGAAACACATGATCTATTTTTGTTGAGTGACCTGGTTTATACACATACATATTAGGTCTCTGAGAGTGGTAAAGGAATCACTGCTCTAATTTTTTTTATGGGGAAACTGTTGGCCCTTAATGTGAAGTAAATGGTTAAATACGATTTTCTTCCTTTTATTGTTACAGAAGTAAATTCGTGAATAATTATTATCTATCATGAGCTGAAAGTTACCCAGAATAGACGGGAATGTTTATCTGGATTTCAAATTTGAACTTTTTACACTATTTTGAAGATAATCTCCTCTGTGATACAGAGTTTGGTCTAGGATAATGTCAGCTCATGTTGTATCTTGCTAAATTATGCCATGCCACTTAATTGATAGAATTCCCATTTTATTAGTGTGACCTGTTGTATGAGCTAATTTTTTCACTACTAATTGCATCCATTGTTCCACTAAAAAAATTGCATCCATAATCTCAAATTAGTTCATACGTTAGATCCTAGATGGATTGGTTTGCTGGCATGGGAAAGAGTTAGTCTAACCTTGTTAGGCTCGGTTAGTTGTCTATTATTGTTTCAAAATACTTGCTTTGCTAACCAAGATAATCACCATGATGTATGCAGAGAGCTTCCCACATAAACTCAGTCACTGGAAGCCTGGAACGGTTACAATTTGAGGGATTATGGCCACCTCTTTCTCATCTCTCTGCGGTTCCTCACGATACGGATCATTGAACCCTCCTAGGTGCCCCCATCACTCTTCACCTTCATGGCTTCATCCATATCTTTTATTTACCTAATCTTTGTGTTTCATTTGAAAGCGTTAGTTTGTTTTGCAAAATCGTAAGTACTAGATATTTTTTTCTTTGTGGGAGGTTTGTTCAGTGAAGAAAATTTTATTGCTTGAGTAAAATTTTGGTGATCATGTTGTGAGAGGTTTTTTTATTGAAGAAATTTTTATTGCTTGAGTAAAAATTTTGGTGAGCATGTTGATGCCTTAGTTCAGGTCAGAGAGGGGAGAATATGGATTGTTTTGAAACTTTTAGTGTCCCATATAAAATGTGATGTTCAATTTTTTATAGCCAAGGTGTGCAACACATATCAGAACTTCACATCTTGGTGCTTATTGTCAGTTTATATGCAAAGTAACTGTTCGTTCATTTTGGGTAGCAGTAGTAGCAGGATCTGTAATAGTTGGAGTTAATGTTTTTATTTATTCGTGTGTGAAAGAAAATTGATATTTATTATTCAACTTAGGACCCCGTAAGTTGATATATATCATTGTCTTTTGGAGTTCCGTTGCAACGCACAAGCATCCTACTATTCTTTACTGCTCTATACTTCTGAGTTTACCCCGCCCCACTCTCGTCCGCCGGTCCACCCGCTCAGAATAACCCCCCAGGCTCGCTCGCCTGCTGACGACACCGTCGCCTCGCCCACTCGCAAGACGCCGCCATCCCCACTCCCCCGCAAGCCAAAACTGCCGCTCCTGTCCCTCTCCCTCTCCTCCTCCCCACCTGTGGCCCCGACCGCCGCCCCCCTCCCTCTCCCTCTCCCCACCCGCGGCCCCGACCCGCCGCTCCCCTCCTTCCTTCCTCCCCCTCCCTCTCCCTCTCCCCCCGCGCAACTGCTGCCCCCACACTTCCCTCTCCTCTCTCCGATCGCCGCTCCCTTCCTTCCTCCCCCCTCCCTCTCCCTCTCCCCACCAGCGGCCCTGAGGAGGCCGGCAGAGAAGGCCAGGACGCTCATCGGCGCGCTCAACCTGCTCTCTCGCAACCTCCCGCTCCCCCCCCCGCCGTGCTCCAGGTCGTCTCATCCATCTACCACGACAGCGGCGCGGGGGAAGGAGAAGGGGAGAAGGAAGGGGGTGACGACGAGCTGGTAGTCCGGGATGGAGGCGGTCCATGGAGGATGTTGTACTACCGGAGAAAGGTAAGCCTTGACTTCTCAATCGCCGCTGCATGGGCCCATGCCCGTGAAGCTGCCCCTGGCGGCCACCGCCGGCGATGGGTGGAGGGACGTGTGTGGTGGGGAATCGTAAGCGACCTGCAAACCCTAGCCCCTCCTCGTTTGTCCCGCCTCATGCCCTGTCTGACTATACTGTTGATTGATTTGCAGCAGCACCGGCGACGGCAGGGAGGTTGTTCCTGCATGCTGTGTTGACTCTCACCGAGGAGGCGCCGCCGCCGCTCTACGTTGTCCAGATGGAGGGCCTGGTGAATTGCTCGCGATCCCCCTTTTGCGTTCGTTTGTTCGTAGAGTCTCGCGTGCGTCAGCTATGTTTGTTAGCTCATTTGATTTGGTCACCGACGCCACTCTGTCTCTATTATGTAGGCTGTCCTGAAGATCATTAAGCATTGTGAGGAGTTTGCGTCTGAGATAATCAAATGCGACTTCTGACTATACTGTTGATTGATTTGCAGTAGCACCAGCGGCGGCAGGGAGGTTGTTCCTGCAGGTTGTGTCGACGGTCACCGAGGAGGCGCCGCCGCCGCTCTATGTTGTCCAGATGGAGGGCCTGGTGAATTGCTCTCAATCCCCCTTTTGCGTTCGTTTGTTCGTAGAGCCTCACGTGCATCAGCTATGTTTGTTAGCTCATTTGATTTGGTCACCGACGCCACTGTCTCTATTATGTAGGCTGTCCTGAAGATCATTAAGAATTGTGAGGAGTTTGCGTCTGAGATAATCAAATACGACTTCTAGCCTAGAAGTTCTATTAGCTGTTGTAAAAAAGGAATCGAAGTTAGGGAAAACAGGCCCATAATACTTAGAGTTGCCCTTTTGAATTTGTTTCGCAATCATCCTGCATAAGGATTTGGTAATGCAATAAGCAATGCGAACTTAGGAATTATATTCTTGCCCCCCAAAAAAACCTTAGGGAGCAAAGATACTTGTTGACTGAATTCAATATGGCTATATGGTTATGGACATGTTGGTATAAGCTTAGTATTAGTCTATTGACATAATTCTAGCTGTGGTAGTTGATTCAGAAATTATTTCACAGAGTACATATATGGGTTGGAAAAAACATGGTTTTTTTGGTGGTTTATAATGATTGGCTTTAATTGTCGATTTGTTTGTGATGAATCTTCATGTTAATAAAGCTTAGTACTTGCTTCCTTGATTTACATTGTGTTGATTTAATCCAGAACCAGCAGGAACAGGAAATTCTTTTGTGATCATGGTTATTTAACTTGTAAGATTTACGTGTCATGTAAAATATGTCGTAGTAATATAGTATCCATGCTTAGCTGCAAAACTACCCATGTACTTGGCTTGAATTCAACCAAAACTTCAAAACTAACAAATGAATATCTGCTTAATGCTTTACGTATCTTCACCAAAAATAACAATTGACCTTATATTCTGTACTGGGTACTTGTTTCCGCCACATATCATTTGTTGATTGCTCATGTTTTCTTTTCTTTACTCTGTTGCAGACTGTGCCAGTTAACCCAAAGCCATTCTTAAATAACTTAATAGGGAAGCCTGTGATCGTTAAGCTTAAGTGGGGCATGGAGTACAAAGGTACTTTTATTGGGTTTCCTCACTTTTTAGTTACATCCACCATTTAATTTTTATTTCCTGATGTTTCATTCTTGTACCTGCCCTCAATTGTACTAATGCATAAACAGTTCCTTTTCTACCCCAGGATATCTTGTTTCAGTGGACTCCTATATGAACCTGCGGGTATACTTCACATTTTTTTGTGGTTAATATACATGTGGTGGTTAGTTGAGTGCTAGAATGTGTGATGTATGATTTGATCTTCCCCTGATCATTTTGTGTCTTCTTTCATTTATTAGTGGTTTAAATGGCTATATAAAAGCAGACTAGCTGCACCTGGAACTCTAGAACATTGTTAAGTGTTACTGCTGGGATAACATTGTTGGTTTAGAGCTTTCAACAAGATTACATACTTTGTCTTGTCCTTGGTATTTTGAAAATGCTGACATGTTGTGAAAATATATGGAGAATGGGAATAGAACGTAATTTGCTAGCTACTTTCCTGTTTTCTTAGGTCAAATTTAGGCCTTTTATGTAAGAATACATTTGTAGAAGAAGTGAGATTGCTAAATTCATTGCATAGCCACATCTCAAGCATGATCTATATTCATAAAGTCATTGTGAGGAAGTTTCATGCTTGATTTTAGAAAATTAAACAAGCTATTGTTTCTTGGTAATTTCCTGCCAGGAATATTGAAGTTGGTTTATGTAACATCCCAAATATGGGTTTGTGTTTCAAATGTAAGAAAATCAGAAGAAATTAAAACTTTTCTTGCATCTTGAAGACTTGGTCATTTTTGGTAATTCTATTCAAAAGAATTATGGAAAATCCAATTTAAATTCTCTTTTGACTCTAATCAAAAACCCTCCTTGGCAAAGGTCTTTTGCTAAACCCTTGGAAATCTTTTCCATGAGTTCTTGGGAGGCTTGGCAACACCTCTGAATTATCTCATGATTTTTAGAAATTATTTGATAATTTTTGGAGGCAAGTCAAAATTGGTCAACCCTATTTCCTCTCTTCTGGAATTTCTAGAGAATATTTCAGTGCATGAAAATCTCTGAAAATTTTATGGAAGGTTCCTCCTGCTGTCAGCAAGCTCCATTTAAAATTTCATAAATTTTGGAGTTTGTTTGCTACCTCAAATAATTCCTCTAAAAATCAGATGTTTAAAATTCAAATTCTAGCTGGTTTGCACTGTTCCTCGGGTTCGAACCAGGCTCGGGCTCGAGCCACTGGACTCGGTCCAGTCAACTAATCGCACCGGCGCGGTCGATCGGGTGTGCAGGTCGTGAGCCGTTGGATCAGCATCGAACGGCCCTCGACCAGTTGAACGATGTAATCGTTCTAATCCACCCGATCTAACTCAGCCGTTGGATCAACATCGAACGGTCCTCGACCAGTTGAACGACGGAATTGTTGTAATCCACCCGATCTAACTCAACCGTTCGATTTCAATCCGACGATCGACGAGTCGTCTCCTTCCTCCGGTCAGCTCGCGCGTCAGCGTCGGCCATGGCGTGCAGAGGAGAAAAGCCGCGGCGTCCTGTCCACTCCACGGTCGCCTTTAAACGACTATCTCTGAGCGCATTTAATGCCCGTCGTGCTCCTCCCTCAGGCGTCCACTCTCCAACTGCTCCCGTTGCTCTCTCGCTCAAGCGGCGGGTTGACCCGAACGGTATATCGCCGCTGTTCTCGCCATGCCCGCTATTTAAGCTCCTTTGCTTCTCCCTTAGCTTCCTTTAGCAACTCCGCAGCTCTAGCTAACACTCACAAGTCCGCTGGAGCCGCAGATCTTCGAGAATCCTTCGGCCGCCATTGTCGGTTTTGAAGCTCCGGTGGAGTCGGTGCAAAGACGGGCTTTCTTCTTCAAGTCTTCACTCCTCTGCTCCCCTCTACTCATCAAGCTTAATCCTCACTCAATTCGGTTCAATTTGTCCAGGGACGAGCTGAATATGGATTTCCCCCTTTTCGGCCGAACCGGCGTTCCTCCGCGCCCGAGCCAGCTCGACTCTCCTCGGTGCATTCTTTGCGCTCAGGTAGCTCCTCTTTAGTCCCTAGTGCCCTGGCACCTGCTCCCTTGAACCGTAGCTGAGCATTTTTGCTATTTTCGTTTTGGCCATTTTGAACCACTTCGGTTCCCTCCGGCTTGCCGACGTTCTGGTCCACCGCAGCCGAATTCGTTGGTACCATTAGGTGCGCAATGATGTTTGGGACCCATTTTGGGCACTTGCTCGCACCGCCATGCATGGCCGGGAGCGGCGGGCTGCCGTTCTTCCCCGTCGTTTTGCCGGACGAAAACAGGACGGACGTTTTGAACTGGAGTCGATGCGGACCGTCGATCCTTAGATCTACGGCCCACGTTCGCGCGGAGATTTGAATTCGTCGCGCGTCTCGGTCTGTGATCCGTTGGATCCAAGATCAACGGTCCCGATTCGAGTTAACGTGAATCGTTGGATCCTAGATCAACGGCTCGCGTGCGTGGGAACGTTCAAACCACTCAACGCTGGGATTCCCATGAACCGTTGGATCCAGATCCAACAGCGGACGACCAGTGTCCCGGATCGCCCGCGCGCTCGGATCCGCGTGAACCGTTGGATCCTGATCCAACGGTTAACGACCAGATTTTCGCGGCCGCGCGCGCGCGTCAGCGCTGGGACGCGGCCCGTCGGGTCCAAGATCGACGCTCCTCGTTCGTCCACGTCGATTCTAATTTCTGAATTTCCCGAAAGGATTTATTTATCAACTGAAAAATGTGATAACTTGTAAAATGCATAACTAATTCATTTTAAATCCTTTTCGGTTGATTCAAATTTTGTGGATTATATTTTCAACTGAACTTTAATCTAAAAATTTTTCCAACCCCAGTATAGCTCCAGAAATTTTTGCTAATGAACAGTAGCATTTTTTTTTATTTATAAAAGCTGAGCAAAATTGTTTTGGCCATATCTTTTGCATTGAGAATCCAAATCAATTGGTTCTTGTTGCTAAATTCATTATAAATCAGGATCTTGCTACTGTAAAAATTTTAGAATTTTTGGAGAAGGTTTACTGTTGGGTCTTTGCATTTTATTCGTTCTTATCGGTTGCTTTTTGCTTTCTCGTTAGGATCCGAAGAGCACGTTGATAATATTATTGACCCTCAGCAACATCTTGACCCACAGTAAGCAGGCAAGCAGGCAAGCAGTTTGATCATAAATATCCTATTACTTTCAAGTCTAATACTTTGTTTACAAATCATATGTATGCATGCTTTTGTGTCAAATTAATTTTCCCGATTAGAGGTAGTTATTCCTATTGCATTGTTTCCCTCAAATTGTTATCCCCTGCCACAAATATAAGTTATTAATATCGCTAGTGAATTAGAGCCCGGTGATTTAATTATGCTCTTTTATTGTCTTTTCGATGTCATGCTTAGAAATGCTTAGATGTCGGTAGTTTTGGGCAGTCATCGACTTAGTCGATGACCTTGATCACACAAATATAATTATTATTCCATTATGTCCAGCACTTTGTGCTTTGTTAATTTTGTAAAGTCAAAAACTGAAAATAAAATTGTTTTAGACTTGGGCACAATGGTATGTTGGTGTGATCTGTTGGTGTGAATGGAATGGTGCCTAGGTCATCAAGGACCGAGTTACTTGTGTCACTAAGCCAAGCGCTTATGCGTGCTAACCACACGAGAGGGATATGGGACCTCTCTTGACTTAGTACTTTGGCGTGTGTTATCTCCGAGTCGCAGGAGGGGGTTGTGTGTGTTGTGTGAAACATGATATGTGTTCTCGGTGTTCTTATGTTGGGTGTGCGGTGGTGGAGATTCCGGGTAGGCTCTCCACCTCGAGGAGCATTGTAGTTGTCCAAGGCTTTACCTGCGACGGGTAGTTGACCGAGGCTTTACAATGACTCCGACACAACGTATGGGTTTCTATCCATACGGGCGGCTCGTGAATAATTCACAATATTGGAAATGTCTCGTAGGACTTAGCCGTGCCGGCATACCTAAGGAAGTGTGCTTAATAGCTTGGCAAAAAGGCGGTCTGACGTGTGGGTACATTGGTACACCCCTGCAGGGTATAAAACTATTCGAATAGCCTCGTCCTAGGTTATGGACATGCTTGGTAAGGTCGTGCAAGAACTAGACTGCAACCTTTTAAATTAAAATTTGACATGGTTGGCATGAACGGGTAATTCATGCTATTGTTGTGGTGACTAATGATTTAGTCACTTCCAGGATTGTTGTTGTCTATCTACTGTTATAGTGTTATCTTTTACGATTATTTGAACCTTAAAAACAGATTTGTTAAATTGCTTTCAATCTATTACATTATTGCAAATATAAACTTGCTTCATGCTAAAATGAAACATACAGCCTCCACTTCAATGAGCTTGCATGTAGTATATGTACAGGTTTGTTATTCCACATGTAAGTCTTGCGAGTACATTCAAAGTACTCACCGGCTTTTGCCGGCCGCTTTTGTTTGCAGGGGAAGAAGGTGAGCCCCAAGGGCCTCACTTTTGTGAGATGTGTTGTGGCTTCGACGACTAGCTTGGCGGTCCGGTCGGTTGCCTTGTGGGTTAAAGGCACACTGATTGGCTCTTTTGTTTATGGCCATCTTATGGCACTTTTTCTTCCGTTGTTAAATTTCTTTATGTATATGTCATTTGGCCGGTCGGTCTCTCTTTTGTAATGACTATCCTTTATTTATGTTATCTTCTGGTTTGTTGTTTCTGCTTCGGTTCTATGTGAATGAATGGAATTGATGCATGAATTTTGTAAAGAGGTGTGTATACTGCGTTCTGGGAAGTATACATGTCTCGAAGACACGGGTTATTTCGTTTGTGATGCTAGGGTCAATTGGTGACTAAGCATTACAAGCCCAATAATCCAGGGTCCTCACAGTTTATGTCCAAATTTTCACTTTCTCTTGTGTCAGATATTGGATGTATGCTTTGTCCTCAAAACAAGTTGGCTTTAGTTGGATATTTATTTACAAGGGCGGTTCAATTGTTATTCAGTTTGCTAGACTTGTCATTTTGTACATCGATAACCGCCTGATGAATTTTGCTGTGAAAGGTTGCATCAGCATGCACGAAGGGTAAAATAGTTTACTGGTGCAATCAGATTGATTTTAATTCTCTTTCTGTTGAATTTGTAGTTATCAATGGATATAGAAATTGTTTCGCCAGTGTTACATAAATATTTGTATACTAACATCGTCAAATAGTTTCGTGGACCACATGATGCTTGCAACTGTGTTATTCTTTGCTATGTATATTACTTTATACTCATGTGAAATTTTGTATTTGAACATGCTGTATGTCCTGAAACTAACGCAACTTTTGCATTTGTGTGGGCATATGTGAGGGAAATGCAAAGATTTCGAATCTCTTCGATTGCATGGTTCTTTACTTTACATTGGTGAAAATTCGAAAATGCTACTTTCTCGTTATACTTGTTGGTCTGGACTGAGGAGTATTACTATCTCAACTCTCAAGCTTGCGTGTAAGATGATTATGGTTGGTTCCATTTCTCTCGGTTTATTTTGGTCAATTGGTGTCACTTTCTTTAATCAAATCAATTTGCATGGAGCAGACCGACTTAGTTCTAATTCTATGGACTAGCTTTTCTTAGTTTGGGATTGATATAACAGCTAAATAATTTATTCTTTATGCCATCGAATACAGAGATTGAAGATTAAATCATCTGTTCATGCTAACCGGTGAAGAGAATATGAATTGAGAAACAAAGTTGCAGTCGCTTCATGACTTGCATTTGGTATGTACTTACAAAACTGGCTAAAAAGTGAGGATAACAGTTTCTATGAATTGCAAATTTCACATGTCAAGCACGACGGCGGAGGCACATCACAAGCCCAACATACTGTCGTTGGGAACAATTGTGCTTTAGAGCTGCTAGGCCTAACCAACGATTGGAGAATAAGACTCTAACCAATGACCTGCCCTTTGGATGCAGGTTCTTTTGAGCTCAAACTGTTCTGTAAGCACTTTCCTATATTTGAATGTATTCTCCCTAAAATGAACATCATCTCATTTCCTTTATCCCTGAAATGAGATGATTATTTCGATAAGATTTGAGATTCCGTTGTTGCAACGCTACTCTTTTATCATATTCGCGTGTTACCCCTCCCGATCCGATGCCCGGAGGTCCGCGCATCGACTTGGCCTCTACCCTCGCCTCCTCCCCTTCGCTCCTGCATGCCCGCTCGCCCTCCTCGCTTCATCCGCCGCCGGCTACGATCCCCGCGCCTCCACCTACCCTTCCCGACGCTGCCGCCTCTCCCTCCTCTGGGCACCTCTTCCCCTGCGCGACCGCTTTCTCTGTCTCCCCTGCGCCCCTCCGCGTAACCCGCTCCGCCCCTCCCGCACCCCCACCGCCATCCCCAGCCGCCGTCCCTCTTAACGCCGCCGCCATCGAACGTGGAGGGACGGATCCAGCGGCCACGACTTAGATCCGATCGGATCCAAGACTTCTCCCTGTGGTGCGTCCACCTCCTCACCTCTGTCGCCATCAGCCCCATCTTCTCACGTCGTCGCCGCCGCCTTCTCCCCGCGATGTGGTTCACGTGTGTTGTATGACAGACTTCCCATCGCCGGGCACTAGGTGTGCCTTTTTTTCTCCGCCTCTATTGTTAGTTTTTAATCTTGTTGCATGTATGTGTTGCACGGAGTTAGTGGGAGGTGTGGTTAGTGGGAGGTGTGGATGCATGTGTGCATGTGTTAGTGGGAGGTGTGGGTTAGTGGAGGTGTGGCTGCATGTGTTGTGTGCATGAGAGGCTTATATAAAGCCCATGTATCCAGTTTGTTAAGTTAAGTTGAATAGGAACAAAAACGACACAGGTCGAGTTGTGTCTCTGGTGTTCCCTGTGTTTCATCTTTATAGAGCTTAGTAGTACAAAAGAATAGAGGTTCTCTCCGTCGTACTCTAGTGTAGCTCCAGAGTGTTCTCTCGTGTTAGTTGTGTCCACGGGATAGCGTTGAGTATTAGGTGAGTGCTCAAACCCAACAATTGGTATCAGAGCCGGTGTTGTGATGGCAAGGATGGCGAGGTCCGTGTCTCCGTTGTCGTCGAGGCGTGTCGCCAGTGGCCTAGAGGAGGTGGCTAGCGGCAGCAAGCAGGTGGCTCGCATTAGGCCGTTGGCACGAGACGGGAAGGAGGGGAGCGTCACGTTTCAGTACCCGTTGTTGACTAGTAGCAACTATGCTGCATGGTCAATGAAGATGCAAGTGTACATGGAGGCGTAAAGAGTGTGGGATGCTGTTGAAGAAGACGGTGTCGAGAGACGCCAAGACAAGATGGCACTTGCGGTCATCTATCATGGTGTGAGCGAGGAGACCCTTCTTGCTCTCAACGGCAAGAGGACGGCGAAGGAGGCATGGGCGACTCTCAAGTCCATGTACGTTGGAGTTGAGCGTGTGACGAGGGCCAAGCTCCAAACCGCTAAGAAAGAATTCGACAACCTTCATATGCGTGAAGGTGAGTCAATTGATGGTTTTGCCATGAGGGTCACCCTCGCTCTCAGCAAGATGTGGACGCTGGGAGAGAGGGTTAAAGACTCTTGTGTGGTGGATAAGGTGCTTCGAGTCTTAACACCGAAGTTTCTACCGATCGTTTGCACCCTCGAGAACCACGAGGACTTGGATGTGATGTCGGTCGAAGAAGTGTTCGGCCGGCTAAAGGCGTTCGAGGAGCGTCACATAGTTGGTAAGGAGGAAGGTGAGTACTTGCTGCTCACCCGCGCTCAATGGGAGTTCAAGGCCAAGAACAAGGAAGGCGGCTCCGATTCCGGTAAGAAGAAAAGCACCTTTGACAAGGAAAAAGTGCGTTGCTATAACTGTCAAGAGTACGGGCACTATTCTTGGGAGAAGAAATGCCATGAGTCGAAGAAGGAGAATGAGACGCATCTCGTTATGGCGGACGCCGACGATGAACCAGCCCTGCTTTAGTGCAACAAGATTAGGGGAGAATGTTAGTTTTTAATCTTGTTGCATGTATGTGTTGCATGGAGTTAGTGGGAGGTGTGGTTAGTGGGAGGTGTGGATGCATGTGTGCATGTGTTAGTGGAGGTGTGGTTGCATGTGTTGTGTGCATGAGAGGCTTATATAAAGCCCATGTATCCAGTTTGTTAAGTTGAATAGGAACAAAAACGACACAGGTCGAGTTGTGTCTCCGGTGTTCCCTGTGTTTCATCTTCATAGAGCTTAGTAGTATAAAAGAATAGAGGTTCTCTCCGTCGTACTCCAGTGTAACTCCAGAGTATTCTCTCGTGTTAGTTGTATCCACAGGATAGCGTTGAGTATTAGGTGAGTGCTTAAACCCAACATCTATGTCGCCCAATCCTCCTCCCAGTCTCCTCCCGATCCACGCTCGGGCCGGCTCCGCCATTCGCTCCTCCAGCCTCCCTTGGTCGGAATCCACGCCAGGTAATGGCTCCATTGCCCCCTCCTCGACTAATCTTCGGCAAAAACCGATGCCACCACAAGATTTCCCCGTCGTGGGCGTCCATGGTTCGTCAGCACCCGTTTCTTCATCGTCTCCACCCGGGGTTCCTACGGCGGCCGCCGCACCCTTGCGGCACATCCAGCGCCGCCCTATGGTATGTGAGTTGTTTCATCGCGCTTCTGTTTTTCATGTATAGGTTGCTTTTCTCTATCATGGATCATGGTTGAGCAATCCTAAAATCCCTGTTTTTAGTTATGTTTTAGGATCCAGAAATACTGCAACTTTGGAACTAACCCAATCTTCACGAGCTTACATGCAGGTACCCTATATAACGCAGGTCTCTAATTTGTTCATGTTCAGCTCTCACTGACGTGGTCATTTTTTTATATATATAAAAGGATTTTGCAATAGGTTTAGTGGACCAAAAATGTAATCCAATAGAGTGTACAAAATTATTTGCTCCGTTGTATGGTTAATTGTTGTGATCGAGTGTTTGTTTGCTCTGTTGCAATGCTAGTATAAGTGTCAATAGACTTCCTTCTCTTGCTCAATTGTATCTTTTTTCATTCCTGGGGAGGCGTGGTCCATGTAATTAAGTGGTCTTGTCGTATCATGTTACATGTTGCCTGAAGTAAACAACAACTCGTTTTTTTTTGCATCATGTTGCCCCCTTTTCATCTCTAATATGTTGTTAGTGCCAGGTTTATATAATGTGTTGTACTAATCTGTGCTACATTCACTTGTTCTTTCTTCACCTGCAGGTTTACTAATAAATACAAGGTTACCTCTCCAGTGACACAAATCCCATTTTATTTGTCAGATTTCTCATCTTCAGATTGTTAAACCCCGACCACACAAAGCAAGTAGGTACGTAGAAAGTCAAGTGATCTTATAAAAGTTCAATTTTAGGGCATTGCTTGATCGCGTTGGTTACTTTTCCTGTAGATGTCTTCCTGACCAACTTACATATGTCGTGAGTCGACTTGTGCCAACCAGTAACGCAAGATTAAGAAAATCAACACCATCATACATGTAGTGATGGTTGTGGTTGATAAGGTAATCAATGTCTCCACCTGTGAGTGTCCATTCTAAAGCACAATTTTTCATGCTTTACATGACATTGTATTGTCAGCTTTAGACCTTTTAAAAAGTTATTTCTGTCATTCAAATCCCATTCACCACTATAGTCTATAAGTGTACAGAGCTAAAGCCCACCTACACGTTTGATATGCTTCTGCTTTCCCTTGGTAGGTTCATGTCCAGATTCATGCTAGTCAAGGATCTTCTACTTTTCTTTGGTAGGTTCATGTCCAGATTCGTACTAGCCAAGGATCTTCTGCTTTTCTTTGATAGGTTCATGTCCAGATTCATACTAGCCAAGGAACCGCTTATCTTTGGCAGGTTCATGTCTAGATGCATGCTAGGCAAGGATTTGGGAATTAAGATCAGTTAATTTCTTGCTACACATGGAGGTAATACTCTGGATCCCAGTGTGAGCAACACATTTCACCTTCCGCATTTTCTATTTGCATGTTCGAGAGATGGATATACACCTGGGGTTACGTTTGAATGACATATTTTGTGATGGTTTCTCTCATCTATATACTATAGCCCCCACCCCCTCATGTAATGACATTTGCATTAGCCAAAGTCTAGATACATATGTTATACTTGAGTATAGCATGTAAAAAATAGGGCATTATATTTTATGACTATGTTTCCCTTTTTTTGTGGTAAAATTGGTGTTTTGGTGCAAACAAAAAAGAGCCAACCAGTACACAACTATACATGAATTGATAGCTGGATCTATGACAGTTTTCCCATGGGAAAGGAATAGGATAATATGGGTTGTGTCCTTTCTTAATCAGAAAGAATTGTGTTCTTTTTTAATTTTTTAAGCCATAAAAGAATTGTATTCTTGCTGCAAAATGAGTCGACAATGCAGTCAATCCTGAGGCCTACTGCATCTGCAAGAAGCAGGATTGTTCCATGTATGGTGGCGATCCCAGCTTTGGGGAATGATTTTGTTAAAAGGTTATTTGAGTCCATCAGCTGCTTTGCTATGCTCATGTCTCTTGATATTGCATTATGTAGATTTGGCCTGATAGGAAATCAAGGAGGATGCATGATATCTCCTTAATTATATCACTAGCTACTTGTACAGTGTCTGCTCCTCATCCAGTGCCAGGAAGACAAAAGACAACAATGGTGATGAACAGACTCTTGGTGCATACAATTATGTGTTGGGGTTGTGATGCAACAGAGTGGACGTACATATGGTGGACCTGAGATGGCAATTAATATGATACAGTCATTGACTGGACCACAAAGAGTCGGGATAACACACTTCTTAGCTACTGATGATATCGTATTGCCACTTAGCTACTGATGATATCGTATTGCCACTTAAGATAGCTTGCTTAGTGCAGTCTTTTGATTATCCAACCTTTTTGTTATGTACATATGTGATGAAGTAGCAGTTAATTCCTACAGGTACGTAGTTTGAGTGGTAGGCTGATGGGAGATACAGTACCTACAAATATGTTTGCAAAATAATGTGGTGATATTTTGATATATAGTGTGGCGACATTTTCATATAAAGTGAGGTTTTCACGTACAATTACTCTTTTTTTTTAATGATCGCTCGTAGCCATTCGTCTCTAAAATATTTATATCGTCGTAAGATCAGTATTGCCAAGATCAAAGAGGTGCTATAGCAATGTTCGTGCAGCATTTTTTGTTTTGTTACCGGTGCAAGTCAAGGTGTTACGAGGAAAAATGTATGGATGTAGAGCTTAATCTGACGGCATTGGAGTTGGGAAGTTTAGGGCAGTTCGCCTATATTAGGACATTTCAGAATGACTGTCAATAATGTCATCACTTCAAATTTTGTTGTTCCGGTACAATCATAGATAGGGCTAAGTCATGTAATCTCAAGCGTCAAGATTATTTTATGATAATATATACATAAATTGCACTTTTATTTTTCTTACATATAGTTCAATAATAAATTATACTCCTTCCATTGATTAATTGAGAAGGTTATAAGAGGAAATGACTCAAGTACCCTTTAATAATCTTAACTATTATAATTCTGAGTTTACCCCTTCCACTCCCACACTAAACCGCCGTCTCGCTGCTCTTCCCCTCCCACCCCACGCCAAACCGCTCCGCCCTCCTCTCCTTGGTCGCCGCCAACTCCCAAAGCCGCCGCGGCTGGCGTCCGCCCTCCTTTTGGTGCCAGTGCTGCTCTGCTCCACGCTTCCACGCCTACCTCCTTTAGACGCCATCGACTACACATAGGGCCGCCCCCGCCTCTTCCCCTCCTGCTTCTCCGTCACGATGCACCACCTCGATGTCCGCTGTGTGGGGGCACCGTTTCGTCCTCGCCTTCCTTCTTGTCGCCTCCCCCCAGCACCGACGACTCACGGAGGTTATCATTTTGTCTTCTCATGCGGCCCGCCTCCCTTCGTCGTCGGCTTCTCATCCGGTAGTCTCCTCCCCCATGGGTTGGCCAGCCGACAAGCTCCCTCGTCACCACCAACCAGCCCGATTCCCTCAACTAGAGGTCTATCTCCCACCCCACGCCAAACCGCTCCGCCCTCCTCTCCCCGGTCGCCGCAAACTTCGGTTAGGAGGGCGGCTGCCCGCGCGGTCAGGGCACCTTCATCTAGGCCGACGGCAGCGTCTACGTCGGCTACTGGACACGCGACAGCCCCACCGGCATATATATGGGCTGTGGAAAATGACCCTTTCATTTCTGTAATGGTGTATATACATGAGTTGTGTCACTGTAGTTGAAATTGATGTGGGGGACAGTATGCATAGAAATTCTGGGGCTTAATGAATGCAAGTGCTAACAAGGTATAATAAACGGTGTTGATTTTGAGTAAATTCCTTATCCTTTGGGATAGAAAATTTCATCAATTTTCGCTCTGTTCAATTGTAGACGGTTGAAACCTTGTGAATTTCCTCTTTTATCAATGAAATCCAGTGCTGTATTTTATCAAAGAAATGGCTTGTATCACTATGGTATTAGTCTTTGATTTCATAAAGTGATAATTGCATAGATTTGAGCAAAATTATCATCAAAGATCTTTTATGTAAACTGATAAATTTCTGGATATTAACTATTTATGGTACATCTTAACTATTATAATTATGAGTTTACCCCTCTCACTCCCACACTAAACCGCCGCCTCGTTTCTCTTCTCTTCCCCTCCCACCCCACACCAAACCGCTCCGCCCTCCTCTCCCTGGTCGCCGCCAACTCCCAGAGCCGCCGCGGCCGGCGCCCACCCTCCTCTCGGTGCCAGTGCCGCTCTGCTCCATGCCTCCACCCCTACCTCCTTTAGGCGCCGTCGACTCCACACAAGGCCGCCCCCCGCCTCTTCCCCTCCAGCTTCTCCGTCACGATGCACCGCCCGATGTCCGCTTTGTGGGGGCACTGTTCCGTCCTCACCTTCCTTCTTGTCGCCTCCTCCAGCACCGACAACTCACGGAGGTTATCGTCTTGTCTTCTCGTGCGGCCCGCCTTCCTTCGTCGTCGGCTTCTCATCCGGTAGTCTCCTCTCTCATGGGTTGGCCAGCCGATAAGCTCCCCCGTCACCACCAACCGGCTCGATTCTCCCAACTAGAGGTCTATCTCCCACCCCACGCCAAACCGCTCCTCCCTCCTCCCCCGGTCGCCGCCAACTTTGGTTGGGAGGACGGCTGCTCGCGCGGTCAGGGCACCTTCCTCTGGGCCGACGGCAGCATCTACGTCGGCTACTGGACGCGCGACAGCCCCACCGGCGTATACATGGGTTGTGGAAAATGGCCCTTTTATTTCTGTAATGGTGTATATACATGGGTTGTGTCACTGTAGTTGAAGTTGATGTGGGAGCAATATGCATATAAATGTTGGGGCTCAATGAATGCAAGTGCTAACAAGGTATAATAAATGGTGTTGATTTTGAGTAAATTCTTCATCCTTTGGGATAGACAATTTCATTAATTTTCGCTATGTTCAATTGTAGATAGTTGAAACTTTGTGAATTCTCTCTTCTATCAATGAAATCCAGTGTTTTATTTTATCAAAGAAATGGCTTGTATCACTGTGGTATTAGTCTTTGATTTCATAAAGTGATCTTTGCATAGATTTAAACAAGATTATCATCAAAGATCTTTTATGTAAACTGATAAATTTCTAGATATTAACTATTTATGGTACATGTAATGAAAAGAGATTGAGTAGTAAAAGTGATGATTTTTTTTTCTCCTTTTCATTTGGCATGAGCGGTAAAGGTAGGTTGAACACCAAAGATTGGGAGCAGCCTGACATGTTTTTAAATTCCAATGGTATACTATTCAGTCATAGCATAACTGAGTTAAACATTGACACAATTTAGCATTTATGGTTGTTGAGGATTAAAATATTCATATATTATCTTAATATATGATAAAGACCATACGTCTTCGTGGTCGTAACTTCTAAGACCATACGTCTTCGTGGTCGTAACTTCTAAGACCACCGACTTAACTGGTCGTAGGTATTACGGAAGTTATATAATAAATACCCTGGTCGGACAAAGTCCCAAACCTAGTCCACGACCAGGTAAGTGCTCGTGAAGCTATGAACAGGCGTCTGGGTCGAGTCCCCGACCACGCCACTCACTATGTGATGAATGAATCACGTGTTTCATATTCCGCATAATACAACATTATCACGGTTGATGATTTAACGTCTCCTAAATCATTAACCGCAGAACAGTTGACATCTTCACCAACCGCCTCTGCAGTTAGTGGAACCGTCAAACTGCCATCTCTTCCCGACCTGACGCGTCGCTCCCCAACGGATGTCTCTTCGTGGGATAACTGCCACCGCTTCATCAAGTACTTAAGGAGGACCATGGAAGGCCGGAGAGGAGGACAGAACACGTAACAACGAGAGAGACGAAGACATCAAGCAAGACATAGCAAAGTGTTGTGTTTTTAGATACTCTCAGTGTTTGTAATCGTGAGTTCATAGCAATAAAGAGCAAGTCAGATCCACTCTCTGGAGTCACGCACATTTTTCCTCTTTTCATTTATATATTCATAAGATCGGCGATTTGATCGTCGACAGCTGGCGCCGTCCGTGGGGAAGATAGTGCAAAACTTCGGAAGAGGTTCTTTGCTCAACTCATCCGTTTTCTCCATTTTCGTAACTACAAGTATGGCAGGAACATGGGATGAGGAAAACTGGTTCAACTTGGATGACTACTCCAACCTTAACATGGAAGCCTGCATCCAAGCCATGCAACATGGAGAATCTTCGTCCTCCTCCGATGGTTCGCAAGTCGCTGACGACAGCGAACTTGAGCGGATGGATGAAGATACACCGTTGCGCCAAGAGGCGCTTTCTGAGGGACGGGTTGTTCACCATTCCGACGTCCGAATGTTTTTCCAAGCCGGTTTCCCGGCCGTGAAAAAGGTGACAACACCTCGGCACAACCCGAGGGTCAATATACCCTTGACACAATCATGGCTGACAGGTATTCACCAACGGCCTCTGGAAATTCCAGGGACCAACCGGCATCTGGTAACGGTGTCGATGAGACCCTCACCGGTAATGGGCCGAGTGAGGACGATAAGACTCAGTATCCGATCGGCAATCCGCCGAATCAGGCTGAGCCCGCCGCGAAGACCTCAGGAGGTTCTCATCTCCGACCGGTCTCCATCGTGGAAGTCTCTGGTAGAAGCACTGAGAAGTTCTCCACTAGTCACAGTGGAAGCTCCTCAGAAGATCATTGCTGGAAGCATGAGGTCAACACGATCGGAAATGCTGATCGTGATGCCACCCACAATCCTGCACACCCTGCCTCGCCACCACCTGCTAATGGAGATGGCGCGGGCAATCAAGCACCACCTACCGGAGGCAACGGAGCTGATGGACATCCATCAGCTAATACGCGTGGTGCAGCCCCACCAAGGATGACAGGCATGACGGAGTTAGGCCAAAGGTCCAGAGGAACTTCGGGTCTCCGAACACCAACATCTTCGATGAATCCTCTGAGACCTTGGAATAGATTCGTAACTTGTGTCGATTCAAGATATTCTTAATAACATCGACTCGCTCGGTGAAGCTCCGGCTTTACCCAATTGGTGGAGCGGTATCGGAAATTCTTCAACGAACCGCAAACAAGACGAAGCGCGAGGAGCAAGGGATGTCCCAAAGTCTAACGGTGACTTCGTCTCAGTGCTCCTCCCTCAGTAGAGGGCAGCATGGTCACCCACCGGTACCTAGACCTCCTCGGCGATTCTGACCAGTAGGTCATGAAGGGAGAAGGTTGTTTCGAACAACGACTTCTTCCCCTAGCCAAGGAGAGCACCTGCTTGGCCCAGATGATCTCCGTCATCATCTGAACCATGCTAATGGTCAAAGGCGTCATGATAACGTCTGCGACCGGATCGGGACGACGGAGCCTCGGCGTTCAAATAGAAGAAACCGATCTCCTATTGATCCTAATCCGGCACCTTTTCCAAGAAGGCGCTATGAATCGATTCTGTGTTGTCGAGCCTTTTCGCAGGCTCCAAGTCAGACGTTGGCCTAATGGGTTCCGACCTGCCAACTTGGATAAATTCGATGGATCTCAAAATCCATTAGAGTTTCTCCAGATATACACCACTGCCATCAGAGCAGCTGGTGGCGATCAAAACGTAATGGCTAATTATTTGCCCACGGTTCTGGAAGGATCTGCCCGGTCTTGGTTGCTTAACCAACCGGTCGGATCTATTTATACTTGGGAACAGCTCTGCGATCTATTGATTGTGAATTTCCTGGGTACGTACGATCGCCCTGGAAAGGAGGATGATCTCCATCGAACTCGGCAAGAACCAAAGGAAACTCTCCGTCAGTACATCAAGAGGTTCACCAGTTCAAATTTATTCCGAGATTGCGAATCTTACGTGATTCGCATTCAAGGCGAGTTTAAGGAATCGGCGGTTTACGGTGGACATCGCTATGAATCCTCCACGAACAACCGCCAACTCTTTGACATGGTCGATAAGTATGCGCCGCTAGTGAGGCGGTTGAATGGATCAAGCCATTGATCGAAAAGATAAAATCCTCAACTCGCCTTGAGAAGTCGTAAAAGAATCCCAAGAAGGTTTCAAAAGAAGAAGCACCGCAAGATGGGCACCAAGGAAGTCCTAGCGGTTCCGGATAAACCGCTCAAGGGTAAGAAGGACTATACGGTCGGGGCAAAGCCAAAGTTCCGATCGATGGCCATAATAAAGGTAAGAAGTGGTGTCCACTTCACCAATAAGCGTGGCATGACTTGCGCTTTGTCGTGTTTGGCAAAAGAAGTCGGAGAATTTCTATGCGGTAAAGGCCCACTTCCGCAATCCAGAGTTGGGGAAACAAGTTCCAAAAGGACAAGGATGGCGGCGAAGAGATGGAGTACCGGGAACCTCAACAAGACGGTCAATATGATCTTTGGAGGTTCTTCTTCATACGACTCACGCCGTCATCCGAAAGCCATGGAGCGAGAGGTCAACCTATCGGAACCTTCGATCATCACCAAACCATCAAGGTGGTGGGATCACCGTGATCTCCTTCAAAGAAAGAAGATTGCCTCGCCTCATCAACTCGAGGGTAGGTTCCCTATTATCGTAGAGCCTACTATTAATAATTGCAAAGTCAATCGAGTTTTGATAGGCGGTGGTAGCTCTTTAAATATCTTATTTTGGGAGCTTTAGAAGATATGCGGGTTCCTAGATCAAAAGTAAAACCGTGAAATACGCCTTTCATTGCATAGTTCACGGTTCTACCGCCAAACCGATAGGACAAGTATCTTCTTCGGTACGTTCGGAAGTCCTGATAACTTCCGAACGGAAAAGATTTCATTTGACGTGGTTGATTTCGAAACCGCATATAGTGGAATTCTTGGTCGTCCGGCATTAGCAAAATTCTTGATAGCCACGCACTACGGATATCAAAGTTTGAAAATGCCAGGACCAAAAGGTGTGATCATGGTTCGTGGAGATCGCAAAATGGCATACGCATGTGATCGAAGGTCTTTAGAACTGGTCGATGAGCTACCGACCGTAAATTTCGACTCATCATCATGCGCAGTCAAGCACTCTGCACTCCAAGATAACGCCCAAACCATCCGACCGGACCAAAGAGGTTCCACTCGACAAAAGCGATCCTTCAGGAAACGCCATGTCAAGCAATGATGGTGGATCCTCACCAAAGGTGCTGATCGGAGCAGGACTCGATCCTGAATAGGAAGAGTCGCTCGTCTCCTTCCTCCGAGCAAACAAGGATGTATTCGCATGGCAACCGTCCGACATGCCCAGAGTCCCCAGGAAGGTGATCGAGCACAGGCTAGCGCTCCAGCCTGATAAAAATCCGGTCAAGCAGAAGCTCAGACGTTTCGCACCCGACCGGAAGGACGCCATCCAGTCTGAGATTGACAAGCTCTTAAAGGCTGGATTCATTCGTGAAGTACATCACCCTCAATGGCTCGCTAATCCTGTAATGGTTAGGAAGAGTAATGGGAAATGGAGGATGTGTATAGACTTCACAGATCTTAATAAAGCTTGTCCGAAGGACGATTTTCCCCTTCCTCGCATTGATCAACTTGTAGACTCTACCTCCGGGTGTGAGTTATTAAGTTTTTTAGATGCCTACTCAGGGTACCACCAGATTAGTATGAATAAAGAAGATGAAGAGAAAACTTCCTTCATCACTCCATTTGGCACTTACTGTTATGTAAAGATGCCCTTTGGTCTCAAAAACGCTGGTGCAACTTTTCAAAGATTAATGCAAAAAACCTTCAGCCCACAAATAGGTCGAAATTTGGAAGCCTACGTTGATGACTTGGTAGTGAAAAGTGTGAACTCCGGCGATCATATGCTTGACCTTAAAGAGACTTTCAATAACTTGAGAAGACATAACCTCAAGTTGAATCCGGAGAAGTGTGTGTTCGGGTTTCATTTGGAAAGTCGCTCGGTTTCCTAGTTTCGCTAGAGGTATCGAAGCAAACCCGTGAAGATATCGACCATCCATCGATCGCCCCGACCACGAAGAAGGAAGTCCGAAGCTAACCGGTTGTATGGCGGCGCTAAGTCGTTTCATAGCGTGTTAGGGAAAGGGACTACCTTTCTTCAAACTTCTTCTAAACATGGAAGTTTCAGTGGGACGCATGAGTTTAACGATGCCTTTGAAAAACTCAAAGAGTACCTTACGAGTGCCGGCCCTAGTCTCTCCAAGACCGGGAAACATCTGTTGATTTACGTGGTCGCAACGCCACAAGTCGTCGTGATGTAATTGTCGAGGCCGTGAAAACGTCCAACGACCAGTATATTACGTAAGCGAAGTCTTACATGGACCAAAGGAAAAATATCCACAGGTACAAAAGTTGCTTTATAGTCTCCTTATAGCTTCAAGGAAACTAAGGCATTACTTTCAGGCCCACAAAGTGGTCGTGCCTACTGGATATCCCTTAGGTCAAGTCCTTGGAAATAGGGAATCGTCAGGACGAATAGCAAAATGGGCGGTGGAACTAGGGACGTTCGACCTCCATTTCATCTCACGAACAGCTATAAAGTCTCAGGCAATAGCAGAATTCATTGCCGAGTGGACAAACCCAGAATCTAAGCAGGGACCTGAGTACGAGCACCACGACGAGTGGACAATGTACTTTGACGGTTCCTTAATGCTTAAAGGATCGGGGGCTGGAGTCGTCTTGATATCCCCTACCGGCGAACACATCAAGTATGCCGTCCAGTTTAACTTTCCCACTACAAACAATGTGGCGGAGTACGAATGTTTTTTCGCGAGGACTTCGAGCTCGTTCGCTCGGGATTCGCAAATTGCTAGTGAAAGGCGATTCTCAACTAGTAGCGAATCAAGTAGGGAAAGAGTACCAATGCTCGAGTACCAAGATGTCTTCCTATCTTGGCGGAAGTACGGAAATTCAAAAGCACTTCTTGGTTTCGGATCAACATATTCCTAGAAAGGAGAACTTTCTAGCAGATTAGTTGGCACGGATGGCCTCTACTAGGTCAACCGTCCCGCCGGGAGTTTTTCTCGAGCAACTCGATTCACCCTCGGTGGTCGAGCATTCCGAGAACATTGATAGTTTACATCAGGTCAATCCTATTGACTCTGATAACTTAGATGCTCCACGGATCGGTGACGATCAAGGTAGAGATCGGATGACATCGATCTACAATTATCTTGAGATGACCTAATTCACGAAGATGATGTAGAGGCCGATCAGATAGCACGAAAGGCCAAATCATACACTCTAATCGAACGTACCTTGTATAAACGAGGATCTCATGGAGTGTTGATGAGATGCATATCTCAATCGGCTGGCATTAGGTTGCTAACCGAAATTCATGAAGGAGTCTATGGAGCACATCATTCCTCTGTAACCACAGGGTAAAGCCTTGAGCAAGGATACCATCGCCAACCGCCTTCATGATGCAAAAGAGCTCGTGACGGCGCGCATAATGTCGGCTTCATAGCCGACAAGTACATCACCCGGCACAAGCTTTGCAAACAATCCCTCTTTCTTGGCCTTTTGCAACATGGGGACTAGACATTCTGGGACCATTCCCAAGAGCACCCGGGGGCTTTGAATTCCTGTTCGTCATGATTGACACGTTTACAAAATGGATCGAAGCCGAGCCAGTTGTAAAAGTTACAACTGAAGCCGCTAAGAGGTTCATAACAAAAAATGTGATTACACGATTTGGTGTACCCAATCGTATCATCACTGATAATGGTACCCAGTTCTCAAACAGCAATTTCCAGGAATTCTGCGAAGAACTAGGAATCAAAATCCATTTCGCTTCTGTGGCTCATCCACAGAGCAATGGAACAGTCGAGCGTGCCAATGGTATCCTAATACAGGGATAAACGCCGAGTATTCGACCGATTAATAAAACGGTCGAGGGCTTGGGTTCAAGAACTTCCTTACATTTTATGGGTTGTCGGACCACGACGATCGTCGCGGCAGGTGAAACACCTTTCTTTTTGGTTTATGGGGCCGAAGCTATGCTTCCTCCAGAATTGAAAATTGGCTCTGCTCACACTGATTGTTTTAACTTAAGCAATCAGGAAGAACATCGACTCGACGATATCAATTTCCTCGAAGAACGACGGAACCAAGTTTTAATACGTTCGGCAATCTACCAACAAGCCATGCGAAGGTACTACAATCGTAAAGTGCAACCTCGCAAACTAGCTGTAGGTGATCTGGTTCTCAGAAAAATTCAGAGCCAAGCAGGGCGCAATAAACTTTCCCCTAAATGGGAAGGTCCTTACATTGTGGTCGAAGTTACCCGACCAGGCTCAGTACGATTAGCCATGTCAGACGGCAGGGTTTTGTCAAATTCCTGGAACATTGACCAATTGTGTAAGTTCTTTGTTTAAATTTTTTCATTTCATTTCATTTCATTTAATTCCTCTAAATTGAATAATTAAATTTGGAGTAGCGAGTGATGTTATTTATATGACGTTGCCTAATCCTGGTCGACTGCGGTTCGTATGCTCTGGATTATAAAGTGTATAGTTTATGTTTCAAAATTACATTTCTACTCTTGTTTGGCTCTTTGGTGGGACACGGAAAACCTCCTAGTCGAAGTCTCTCCTTTTTCGCACGTGGTTCCACCCACTGGAAGGAGCTTCCTAGCGACGGTCTTTTTCCTACGATCCTCGCTGCCAGTCGAACTAAGGGCATGAGCACGCCTTGCGAAATATATTTTATACCTTTATTTCCTAGCTAGGTTCATTCCGACCAGTATTGAGCATCGCATAGAAGTAAAACCACTTATCTGCTTTTAACATATGTTTTTCATGTTTTTTCCTCTTATCAAGGAGAATTCTTTATTTTTCCGACCATATGTTGTGTTAGTAAAGTACTTCGATCATTAAAAATAGATTTACAACTAGCCGAAACCTACACGGTTCCGATCATAAAGGTTTCCTAGTATTATCACGATCAGTTTTTTATCGATCAGTACATACTTACAAGTAATGGTTGAAATTTGGATTTATATTCTTGGCCTCAGGTAGTACTATTATATAGTAAAGATCTTCTACTATATAACAGTCGGGGGCTAGGTAAGACATAAATTCACAAGTTGACCGGATGAATAAAATAATTTTTTCCATTTTTGATAAGAGAAAGGTAAGTCTTTACATTGTATGCATTGTTTTTCCTGCAGCTAAATTACTAGAGAATGCCTAAGCTAACTACTGCTAGATGGAGATCCGACTTCCATCTCTTCTGCGACCTTTTCGCCTAGAGGTTTCATCTCTGCGAGGATCTGATTTGCCTCTGCGGGTAAGCAGTTGAAATCCTCTTCGATGGCTTGAAGGTTAGTTGATGGGTCGGAAGCTCTCAGTTTTGGCAAAGCAAGACTGACTCCACAGGCAATAGACTCCTTAACTGAGTGGGCATAGTTTTCCCTAGTAGTCTTGAGCAAAACCTTGAGCTCTTCCAGCAAAGAGCCAAGAAAGTTGACCTTCTCTATTGGGTCATTCAAGGAGGGCAAGCTTGATCCCGCGCCCATATCAAAGAGCATTTTGTTTAGCGAGGTGATTTTCTCATCCAAACTAAGCACGAGAGCTGCCCCCTTGTCTTGCTCAAATTCCAGAGCTTTCTTCACTCTGGTCAATGCTTGTTTTGTTCGCATAGACAAAGCAAGTATTAAGTAAAAGATTGAAGACGTCTTGAGTCGTGACTACGACCGATTACCTTCTCTCTCTTCTGGAATCATCCGAAGCTTTTTATTCCGGTCGTCAAGACTTCGATCGTAGGTTTTAGCCCAAGTTCTTCTTCAAGCTTTATTCTTCTGGCCTTTTCAGCCAAAACATCTTCTTTTATTTTCTCTAAATCTATCAAAAGAATCTCTGATAAGGGAGAATAAATAAAAGGAAAGTCTTAATGAGGAAAAAAGAAGAAGAACTCTTACTTTCTATCTCAGAGTGTTTTTCTTCTAATATCCTAACTCGCTCGGTTAGTCCTCCGACCGTAGCGAGGTTTTCGATCATATGCTGCATAAGTAGCATTTCTTCCATAAACCTTATTGAAAACTTCAAGAAAGGTTATGGAGAAGATTGAAGACACTTACTCGAATTACGACATCGTTGTAATCGGTACAAATTTTATTGGGCTTCGCCTGCGTTAAGCGATCCGATATTCTCCCCCAATAATCGTCAAGTTCCTTACGGGAATCTGTGGAAGATCTGCAATGGTCTCTACCTCCGTTGCCGGCATAGTGACTATTACGGGATCTAGCTCAGTTTCCAGAACCGAAGTTGGCTCGGGGGCTCCTCCAACCACGTCATCCTCAAGATGTCCTACCTGAGGAAGACAATGGCCAGAACTACCTCCGCTCGCCTGACCTGTTGAATGGGATTGGTCAGAAGCGACCAGGGATTCAGCAGATCTGCACGAGAGAAACAGAATGTTTAATTCTACTTGGAATATACGAGGTATGTTTTTTATATAAAATTGTACATACCTGGTGGTTTTCTTAGTTTTGATCTTATAGCTACCGATTTAAAATCCGTTACTTGCTGTTTTCTCTTTGTTCCCACGATTCGAATCGGTAGGTTCAATTATATTCTCTACACTCCCGATCAGAAGATCAGAAGCGATGTTTTCGACTATCTGGTCGAGAACAAGGTCCCTGACTCCTAGATCAGAAAGTGTGGTTTCACTGGTCTCAGGAACAGCTGTCTCATGGACAACTATACGAGACTCAGTAATTGCCGCCTGATTTAACAAACAAAGTTAATCAGGTGAAGAATACACTTCATCTTGCAGAAGTTATTTCTTTCAGTTGCTTACCTCAGCGTGACCGCTGCCCTCAGCGATCACAAGGCTGGTCGGATAATCAATAGGCTCACACGTCTCCGTAGCTTCGTTGATCTTAAGTCCGACCAACTACACATAAAGAGGATTAAAACTGATCGAAAATAACTGCAAAGGTGAAAAGAAGTTAATACACTTACCCTAAGTCTTTCAGTCCTCTCCTCGGCACTAACAAGTGCTAGGATTAAGGGAAAGCTAGCCTTGTCATCAGGTTCGCCAGCACAGATCATTTTGATCCTATTTCTGACGTCCTCAGAAGACAAGACTGCAAATGCAAATGAAAGATCTTAGTTTTGCGAAAATAATCAACTCGCAAAATAAACTGGTCGGGATTTTCTAAAATTACCTGGATCAGAATCCTTGGTAGCATCATCGCCACCAATGAACCACAGCATCGAGCGTACCCTGGTCTTTAAAGGACTAATCCTCCTAATGGAAAAGTCCCTTACAACGTGTCAGGAGGTTAAACCCCTGACATTCAAGAGATGGATAGCCTCAATCCATCTCTGTCGGGACCCAAATATGCAAATCTGGACCCTCTGTGTATTCTGCACTAGTCCAGGATCACGCTAGTGCACACATTATCAACATCGATGAAATATCACATCCATACAACGAATATAAGAATAAACGAGTACCTTTAAATAACAAATAACTGTTGGGACCTTACGGTCGAGTTTTACATTTATTAAGCCATGCAAGGCTGACAATAAAGAAATAATCGCAATGAAACGAAATAAACTCCGGTGGCTCCCATCAATTTACCACGAGCAAGCGATCGATCAAGACCCTAACTTTCAACCTTCAGAGAACTCTTCTTCAAAAGCAAAGTGACGACTCCTCCACTACATTGATTTGTTTAGCAAGAGTGAGTACACACCGTACTCGCAAGTCATACCACAGAATGCATTTATACATGATGGCTTATTCCAAAGGAATGACTTCTGTGGTTATTTTGCAGAAATGCAACATTTGCAATTGAATACAAATAATAGATTGAAAGCATAATTCAAAACAAATAGACAATAATAAGTTAACAATTGATTTCACAAAGTACACATAGTCTAATCAAGTTCTTTCACACAGCTGAACAAGTTATCTCACACAGCTGACCCTTCCTATTTGTTTTATAAAAATCTACCCCTCGTGTG
Source organism: Hsuehochloa calcarea (assembly GCA_036346395.1). Taxonomy (NCBI): domain Eukaryota; kingdom Viridiplantae; phylum Streptophyta; class Magnoliopsida; order Poales; family Poaceae; genus Hsuehochloa; species Hsuehochloa calcarea. The sequence goes on from CM070613.1 coordinate 29,756,140, forward strand.
AAATTCCCGAGCATGTCCATAACCGAGGACGCGGCTATTCGAATAGATTGGCTTAAACACTCTGCAGAGTTTGTACACTTTACCCACACGATACAATCAGTGTAGCGATCACTGACCATAACAAAACCTTTCAGAAACTTCATCTCAAACAATGACACTCCTGGTGTGCTTTATCGTAGTCAATTTGTACACACACCCTTGGAGCGACACACACCATTGGACAGGATGCAAATAACCGTCCGCGATGTGACATATCACACCTCCGACCCATCACACGCTTTAAATACAACCTGAGTTGTCAATGTCCAGACTCCATAACTTACTAAGTCAGGCCCAGCCCATACTAGGCATGTGGTCGTACAGTAAGGCCCAGTTCAATGGCGCACAAAGTTAAGTGCTTAATTGACCAAGGCAAGACTTCCAGTTTTAACCCAAATCACAAAGTTTAATAAGCACACAGCTCCACTATTCACACAGAATCCACCACTTGCCTCAGTCTAAATCTTTTCCCACCCTGTTGATTAAGTGCAACACATGCCATCAACGAGTAACAGCACACAGCACACACAGTTTTATCACACAGTTCCATAATCACTTAGTCAAGTTTATAATTGCAACTCTCACATGAAATGATGACTCGTGGCATGGCTAAGCAGTCTAATCGTATCTAACCAACCCACGTTGGTGCTACGATAATACCAACTAATAATTAATCAACCTAGGGTGACAAAAGATCATGGCATATAATAGACAATGTGGCATAACAATTTGGATTAATAACTATACCCAAAAGCATTTAAATAATTACTTGATATAGAATGCAATACATTGAAACAAAGTATTTTGAAAACTGGGTTCAAAATGATCAAAGGTATAACTTGCCTTGGAATAGATCTAGATATTGGTCTTGGTCTTGAGGTGCTCCTTCTTCTGCAAAATTCCCCGAAGTATCGACGTCTACTCGCAACCGAGACAAAAGAAACCAAAAATAAATAAATACAGAAGCAAAACAATCTCCAAAATTCAAATAAAATTCACCATTAAATAGATCTTAATTTTATATGAATTTACAAATTTGAATGGGCTCAATTGGACATCGGATGCAAAAGATATGGGCTTTGGAAGATTGGAAAATCAATTAAACCCTAATTTGGATTTTCTTGAATTTCCCGAATTATTTTTATAAAGGAAAATCGGATTATTGCGCAATGCTTGCGTCACCGTAGAATTTCTCGAAAAAGAATTAAATTTAAAATAAAATCGACAGTGGGCCCCATCATCGCTGGCTCTACCACGGTAGACCAAATCCACCGAGCCGAGGAGAACCGGCCGGTGGGCCAAGGCGGCGTGGCTCGGCGATGCGACCACGCAGCGACACGCCAAAGACAGAGGGATGTGGTCGCACACGTGGCAACCACACGAGGCGTAGCGCCGGCGGCACTCCGGCGACCACGGATCTGGCGGATGGCGGCTCGGCGATGGCGGAGGTGCGCTCTGGACTCGGTCGCGACTGGCGATCTGGTGATGCGGTCGCTACTCACGGAGATGACGAGCGGCGGCGGCGACACGAGGAGCGGCGAGGCGGTGCGGCCGATGGTGGCGACGGCGAGGTAGGGCTTCCAGTGGCAACGAACGCGCGATAGGGTTGCCCTTGGCGAGGCGAACTCAGTGGGCTCGGTGGCGGTGAAGCTCACCGGTGGGCTGCGCAATCCGGCGAGAAGCTCACGCAGCGGTCTTGAGGTTCGAGCTCGATTCCGCGAAACGACGACGATCTAGGGTTAACGGCTGTGGGGAAAAGGCGGCGGGGGTGGATGCGATCCTCGTGACACGGGCGCGGCTTTAAATAGGGCCGAGAAACCCTAGAACCCATGTCGAGGACGGCGGCGGCGCGCGCGGAAGAATCGGAACGAAGTCCCGATCGGAGACGATGAACAGTGTTTCGGTGGGACCCACTTGTCAGCGGCAGCGGCTCGGACGAAGGTGTGTGGAAAAAGGCGACACCTCGGCGGTCCCACTTGACAGAGAGACGCGAGGCGCGGGCGAGCGAGCGGCGGGATCGACCGAAAGGGACACGCGGCGAAGATCCCAAGGGCAAAGCGGGCGAACTCATGGCGAAGCGGCGGCCGGCGATCGATCCAACTACCGGGAGTGAGCGGGCTGGAATAGTGTTGGGCTTCGCCCGAAGATCGTTCAAGGATTTAAAATAGATTTTCTTTTAAATAAATCCGAGAAAATGCAAATAGCAATTAGAAAATAGCAAATGACTTTGGAAAAATTCCAGAAAATTCTATAAAATATATCCAAGCATATAGAATCTAAATAAAATAATTTTGGCAATTGTTGGTGTTGGGATTAAGCACATTAAATCAATTTGTCCTTAAAGTCCATATTAAGCTTTTTAAATTAATATTCCAATAACTCCAAATGGTGAATTTTCTCACTACTACTATTTAAAAGATTTTTAAAGCTCTGAAATTTGGGATGTTACAAACCTCCCCCCCTTAAACGAATCTCGTCCCCGAGATTCCAGCTAGCTAGAGAAAAGGCTAGGGAACTCGGATTTTAACTCTTCTTCACGTTCCCACGTTGCTTCTCCTTCTGAGTGGTTACTCCACTGGACTTTGCAGAAACGAACGGTCTTGCTTCTGGTGCGGCGCTCTGCGACATCCAAAATCCTAACAGGTTGTTCTTTGTACGTGAGATCCTCCTTCAGTTCAATTGACTCCAACGGGGCCTGCTCTTCTGGCACACGAAGACACTTCTTCAGCTGAGAGACATGAAAGACATCATGCACTCCTGCTAACGACTGTGGTAACTCCAACTGGTACGCAACTTCTCCACGGCGTTCCAAAACCTTGAATGGACCCACATACCTTGGAGCAAGCTTCCCTTTGGTGTGGAATCTCTTAACACCTCTGAGCGGAGTAAGTCGAAGATACACAAAATCCTCTGGTTCAAAGCTGAGGTCACGACGACGATTATCGACATAACTCTTTTGCCTGGACTAGGCTATCTTTAGTCTTTCTCTGATCATAGCAACTTGTTCTTCGGCTTCTTGAATAATATCTGGCCCGAACACTACGCGTTCAGTTGTCTCTGACCAATTCAACGGAGTTCTGCAGGCACGACCGTACAGAGCTTCAAATGGTGACATCTGCAAACTGGCCTGATAACTGTTGTTGTACGAGAATTCGGCATACGGTAAACTCTTATCCCAACTGGTAGCATTTGCTAAGGCACAAGCTCTCAACATATATTCTAATATCTGGTTGACTCTTTCATCATCCATCATGCGTGGATGATAAGCGGTACTAAAATTCAGATGAGTTCCCAGGGCTTCATGTAGACTCTGCCAAAAACGAGAGGTGAATTGAGATCCTCGATCGACACTATCTTCTTAGGCATACCGCGTGCATCGACAATTTTGTCATATACAATTCGCCAAGCGGTCTCCTGAGTAAGTGGTTTTGACTGGCAAGAAATGGGCAACCTTAGTCAAACGATCCACTATTACCCAAATCGAATCATAACCTGATTGAGTCTTGGGTAAACCGGTAATGAAATCCATACCGATCTCTTCCCACTTCCATTCTGGTATCTCCAGCGGTTGTAGCAAACCTGCTGGTCTCTGATGCTCTGCTTTTACTTTCTGACACACGTCGCATAAGGCAACGAACTCTGCGACATCTCGCTTTAAGTTTGGCCACCAAAACTTATTCTTAACATCCTGATACATCTTAGTACTTCCAGGGTGAATCGAATACTTTGAGTCATGGGCTTCCTTCAGAATCAGTTGTCTCAATCCATCAATATCCGGTACACAGATACGTCCATTGATCCACAGTATATCCTGATCATCTATGGTGAAGTCTTTAAATTTTTCTTCTGACATCTTCTTCTTGAGATCAGCAAACTCAGAATCCTTGGGTTGCGCTTCACGAATCTGTTTCTCCAGAGTAGACTGCACTTCCAGGTTGGCCACAAATCCTTCCGGAACTACTTCTAGCTGTAGCTTCTGGAATTCCTCATGAAGTTCCGAACACAACTCTTTTATCTCTAGAGCATTGCAGTAGCTTTTACGACTCAGTGCATCTGCAACTACATTGGCCTTACCAGGATGGTAATGGATTCCAAGATTATAATCCTTTATTAATTCCAGCCATCTTCTCTGTCTCATGTTCAAATCAGACTGAGTGAATATGTACTTCAGGCTCTTATGATCTGTGTAGACTTCACAGCGATTACCGATGAGATAATGACGCCAAATCTTCAAAGCATGCACTACGGTAGCTAGTTCCAAATCATGGGTAGGATAGTTCTCTTCATGAGGCCTTAATTGCCTTGACGCATAAGCGACAGCTCTTCCTTCTTGCATAAGGACACATCCTAATCCTTGACGCGAAGCATCACAATAGATATCAAAATCCTTGCTGATATCCGGCAAAACTAGCACTGGGGCTGAAGTCAGACGTTTCTTCAATTCTAGAAAACTCTCTTCACAAGCTGGGGTCCAAATGTACTTCTTCTCTTTCTTCAATAATTGCGTAAGAGGCTTAGCAATCGTTGAGAATCCTTCAATGAAACGACGATAGTATCCTGCCATTCCCAAGAAACTACAAATTTGAGTAACCGTCTTGGGCTGCTCCCAATTCATTACAGCTTTAACCTTTCCGGGGTCAACTGCTACTCCTTCGGCTGTCATTACGTGACCGAGAAAATCAACTTTCTTCTTCCAAAAGTCACACTTGCTGAACTTGGTATACAACTGATGTTCTCTGAGCTTCTCTAGGATTAATCTCAAATGTTCTGCATGATCTTCTTCTGACTTGGAGTATACCAAAATATCATCAATGAACACTACTACGAACTTATCCAAATATTCCATGAATACTTTGTTCATCATGTTCATGAAATAGGCAGGGGCATTAATCAATCCAAAAGACATGACTAGAAACTCATAATGTCCATACCGGGTTGAGAAAGCGGTCTTTGGTACATCCTTAGGATAAATCTTCAACTGATGGTAACCTGATCGTAGATCGATCTTGGAGAATACTCCGGCTCCTTTCATCTGGTCGAACAAATCATCAATTCTGGGCAATGGGTACTTGTTCTTGATGGTGACTTCGTTGAGAGAACGATAATCGATACACATTCTCATGCTTCCATCTTTCTTCTTGACGAACAAAACTGGTGCTCCCCATGGCGACGAACTAGGTCTTACAAAACCTTTCTCCAGTAGTTCTCCTATCTGCTTCTTCATTTCCACAAGTTCATCGTTGGCATCCGATAGGGTCTCTTGAAATTGGTCTTTGTTCACGGCACTAGATCGATGACAAACTCAATGTCACGGTCGGTGGCATTCTGGTAATTCTTCTAGAAATACATCGGGTAATCTCGACTACAGTCGTCTTCCAAAGCGTCTTGGACTATTGACTACCAAATGTCCATCACGTACTGAGGTGGCTAGAAATTCTACTTTCTTTCCTGTGGTATCCTCAATTGTCACGGCTCTTCGGCCACAATCTAGCACTGCTTTATGTTTGGATAACCAATCCATACCAAGGATGACATCTATGGTCTGAGTGTCTAGAACTATTAGGTTGGCTAGAAACTCGACTCCAGCTATGAGTAGCCTAGCTCCTAAACATCCAACTTTAGAACTTAGCTCTGCTCCAGGCTACTGGACTAACAGAGTATGCTTAAGATGTATAACTTCCAATTTGTTCTTAGTTGCAAAATTCCGAAACAAGCGAATCGAAGCTCGAATCAAAGCAGGAATCGATGTGTGTAATGAATTTACTAGAGACTTACCCAAGACAACGTCGGGTGCTTCTTGGGCTCCTTCTAGAGTGACGTGGTTGACACGACCTCGACCAGCGATGGCGGTGCTCCTCCGGATTGACCGGTAGCTTAAGAAGTTCCTTGATGGTTGCCTTGTACTAGTGTCTTGGCTGGTGTGTTCCCAAGGTTGAAGCGTACTGGAGTGATAGTCCCATTCTGCGGACATCGGTTGGCGAAATGTCCTGGTGACGGCTGTAAAGCAAACTCGTTGTATACGTGGGTTGCTTCTTGGATTGGGGTTGGAGTGCGGGATTGCGGAAGTTACGAGCAAGCGGGCGAGTGTTGAAGTTGGTGCGGTGGTCAGCGCACTCGTGGTGGAAAAGCGGCTAAAGCTGCGGTGGAATCATTCTTGCCCTCGGTGGGGTTGGTGACTTCCTTCTTGAGCCATTCTGCGCTACGATGATCTTCCAATTCCTTGCGCTTATCCTCTAGAATCAAAGTCTTGTTGATTAACTCTTGAAAATCGTGAAAGGTGTGGGCGATCAAGTTGACTTGAAGTCCGATGTTCAATCCTTTGAAAACGACGACGAGCCTTGTCGGTGGCGACATCTTCTCGCGACATATCGAGCAAGTTGTGAGAACTTGTTGAGGTAATCATCATCGACATTCCTCCTTGCTTGAGAGCACGAATTCATCCTTCTTTAGATCCATGATTCCTTCGGTACATGATAATCGGGTAAAAGCGGTTGTGAACTCTTCCCAAGTAATGTCTTGCGGCGTTCCATGTCTTTGCACAAAGTTTTCCACCACTCGGCGGCAATGCCTTCCATCCGTGAGAGGCGTCTGAACTTTTCATGATCATTGCATTGAGTGATCGCAGCTTTCTCTCAATGACACGGCCAATCATCAGCTTCTACTGGTGAGACATGTCCAGAAAAGGTTGGTGGATGGGTCCTCATAAACTCCGCCAACTTGGATGATCCATTATGACCAAGAGCAACTGGGGTTCCATTGTGATGCTGATTGTTGTTGCTCTGGTTATTCATAGCTTGCATCTGATTCATCATGGTGTACATCACCGGTGCAGTATCATGAATGCTCCAAAATTCGCAGATCGATGAAGGTGCTTGTGGTGGAACCGCTTCTCCGGGTCTGTTCTGTCCATACGATCTGGAGTATCGGAACCACTTGCAGCAGCTTGACGAGTCTGAACTATCTGGTGAATCTCCAGGGGTTAGATAAGGTAGCAAGCACGAGATAAGGTGTAGAACTAATCGGGGTAGGTAAAACCCAACAACATATTTTAAGAAAGCTCAACTGAAACTCTTATATTGATTAAGATAATAGTATGGCTTGCAACAAATGCCTAAGGGCCTTTGCGGCTCATACTTGCACACAAAAATAAGGACGAACTTAAGCACACCAAACTACCGCCTAAAGGGCGACTCAAGACTTAAAGCGGCTAAGCTCAAACAACGCGAGCAGACTACTCAATCAAATAGCCTCCGTAGCCTTGACGGTGCTCCACTTTCTTGTAGACACGAAAGTGAGTGGCATCCTTGCAACCGATCCCGATGTCCGGGGATGGTGCAATAGGAGCAGTGTTCTGGTGCAGTCTTCTTGGTGCTTCAGCTCACGCTTCTCTGCTGGCTCTTTCGGTTCACCGGCCCATCGCCTTCTTACAGGTCTTCCTCTTGATGTCTTCTTCGTGATCGTGTCGTCCATAAAGAGTTTCTTCTAATATGGCGATCCTTTCTTGACTCTGAAGAGTCTCATAGGTACACACCACTCGTGGCGGCTAACTCCAACGATTCCTCGAGCGTGGCGAATCGGGCGAGATGCACAACGGTGGCGTTGTCTTCTCCTCCGTGAGACGGAAAACATGCAAGCAAGATCCACGTCGGAAGTGCGGGGATGATAACGAAAAGCGTGTCACGAAGCTCTCGAGTAGATATTGCAGATCCTCGGGATGGCAAGGCGCGAAGACTCTGGATTGCTTCAATCCAAATACTCCTTCGAGGTGAGATGTTCGATGGTTTGCTTGCCTTAGTGTTCTTCTGGCGTGAGCGGTCAAATGGCGAGATCACTCCACGATCTCTACTGTTCACAATCCAAGCAACGCCACGGTACAATGGACGATCGAACCCTCCAAGTACTTGTAGCAACTTCCAAAGCTCGTGGCAAGTCCTCCCTTGCGCTCTCCATAACTCAAGACGAGGCATCCGTCAAGATGGACAAGGATATGAAAACAACTTCAAAACAATGGGAAAGAAAGCATTTCAAAGAATAGTTGAGTCAAGAGAGACATGAGATGAGTTAAGGAGTTCAATTAATCTTGTAAGTTAATTTTGCTTTAGAAAATAGTTGGGACACACTACAACGGCCAATCTAGCCAAGGTCAAGACCTACAGTCAGTATGGCTCTGATACCACCTCTGTCGGGACCCAAATATGCAAATCTGGACCCTCGTGTATTCTCGCACTAGTCGAGAATCACGCTAGTGCACACAGTGTCAACATCGATGAAATATCACATCCATACAACGAATATAAGAATAAACGAGTACCTTTAAATAACAAATAACTGTTGGGACCTTACGGTCGAGTTTTACATTTATTAAGCCATGCAAGGCTGACAATAAAGAAATAAGCTGCAATGAAACGAAATAAACTCGGTGGCTCCCATCAATTTACCACGAGCAACCGATCGATCAAGACCCTAACGCTCAACCTTCAGAGAACTCTTCTTCAAAAGCGGTGACGACTCCTCCACTTCATTGATTTGTTTAGCAAGAGTGAGTACACACCGTACTCGCAAGTCATACCACAGAATGCATTTATACATGATGGCTTATTCCAAAGGAATGACTTCTGTGGTTATTTTGCAGAAATACAACATTTGCAATTGAATACAAATAATAGATTGAAAGCATAATTCAAAACAAATAGACAATAATAAGTTAACAATTGATTTCACAAAGTACACATAGTCTAATCAAGTTCTTTCACACAGCTGAACAAGTTATCTCACACAACTGACCCTTCCCATTTGTTTTATGAAAATCTACCCCTCGTGTGAAATTCCCGAGCATGTCCATAACCGAGGACGCGGCTATTCGAATAGATTGGTTTAAACACTCTACAGAGTTTGTACACTTTACCCACACGATACAATCAGTGTAGCGATCACTGACCATAACAAAACCTTTCAGAAACTTCATCTCAAACAATGACACTCCTGGTGTGCTTTACTGCCGTCCAATTTGTACACACAGCCCTTGGAACGACACACACCATTGGACAGAGATGCAACGAACCGTCCCGCGATGTGACATATCACACCTCCAGCCCATCACACAGTTTAAATACAACCTGAGTTGTCAATGTCCAGACTCCATAACTTACTAAGTCAGGCCCAGCCCATACTAGGCATGTGGTCGTGCAAGAAGGCCAGATTCAATAGCGCACAAAGTTAAGTGCTTAATTGACCAAGGCAAGACTTCCGCTTTAACCCAAATCACAAAGTTTAATAAGCACACAGCTCCACTATTCACAGTAATCCACCACTTGCCTCGGCCTAAATCTTTTCCCACCTCGTTGATTAAGTGCAACACATGCCATCAACGAGTAACAAAGACACAAAGACACACAGCTTTATCACACAGCCCATAATCACTTAGTCAAGTTTATAATTGCAACTCTCACATGAAATGATGACTCGTGGCATGGCTAAGCAGTCTAATCGTATCTAACCAACCCACGTTGGTGCTACGATAATACCAACTAATAATTAATCAACCTAGGGTGACAAAAGATCATGGCATATAATAGACAATGTGGCATAACAATTTGGATTAATAACTATACCCAAAAGCATTTAAATAATTACTTGATATAGAATGCAATACATTGAAACAAAGTATTTTGAAAACTGGGTTCAAAATGATCAAAGGTATAACTTGCCTTGGAATAGATCTAGATATTGGTCTTGGTCTTGAGGTGCTCCTTCTTCTGCAAAATTCCCCGAAGTATCGACGTCTACTCGCAACCGAGACAAAAGAAACCAAAAATAAATAAATACAGAAGCAAAACAATCTCCAAAATTCAAATAAAATTCACCATTAAATAGATCTTAATTTTATATGAATTTACAAATTTGAATGAGCTCAATTGGACATCGGATGCAAAAGATATGCGCTTTGGAAGATTGGAAAATCAATTAAACCCTAATTTGGATTTTCTTGAATTTCCCGAATTATTTTTATAAAGGAAAATCGGATTATTGCGCAATGCTTGCGTCAGCCGAGAATTTCGGAAAAGAATTAAATTTAAAATAAAATCGGCAGTGGGCCCCATGTCGCTGGCTCTACCACAGTGAGACCAAATCCACCGAGCCGAGGAGAACCACCGGCCCGGTGGGCCGACGCGGCGTGGCTCGACGATGCGACCACGCAGCGACACGCCAAAGACGAGAGGGATGTGGTCGCACACGTGGGCACCCACGAGGCGTAACGCCGCCGTGGCACTCCGGCGACCACGGATACTGGCGGATGGCGGCGGCTCGGCGGTGGCGAGGCGCGCTCGGACTCGGTCGCGACTGGCGATCTGGTGATGCGGTCGCTACTCACGGAGATGACGTAACGCGGCGGCGACACGAGGAGCGACGGAGCGGTGCGGCCGATGGTGGCGGCGAGGTAGGGCTTCCCGTGGCAATGAACGCGCGCATAGGGTTGCCCTTGGCGAGGCGAACTCGGGGGTGGGCTCGGTGGCGGTGAAGCTCACCGGTGGTCGCGTAATCCGGCGAGGAAGCTCACGGCGGTCTTGAGGTTCGAGCTCGATTCCGCAAACGACGACGATCTAGGGTTAACTACGTGGGGAAAAGGCGGGGTGGATGCGATCCTCGTGACACGGGCGCGGCTTTAAATAGGCCGAAACCCTAGAACCCATGTCGAGGGCGGCGGTGCATACATGGAAGAATCGGAACGAAGTCCCGTCGGAGACGATAAACAATGTTTGGTGGGACCCACTTGTCGGTGGCGGCAATGCTCGGACGAAGGTGTGTGGAAAAGGCGACACCTCGGCGGTCCCACTTGATGAGAGACGCGAGGCGCAAGGCGAGCGAGCGGCGGATCGACCAAAGGGACACGCGGCGAAGATCCAAGGGCAAGGCAGGCGAACTTCTGGCGAAGCGGCAACGGGCGATGCTGATCCAACGGCTGGGAGTGAGCGGGCTGGAATAGTGTTGGGCTTCGGCCCAGCACTGTTCCGAAGGATTTAAAATAGATTTTTCTTTTAAATAAATTCAGAAAATACAAATAGCAATTAGAAAATAGCAAATGACTTTGGAAAAATTCTAGAAAATTCTATAAAATATATCCAAGCATATAGAATCTAAATAAAATAATTTTAGCAATTGTTGGTGTTGGGATTAAGCACATTAAATCAATTTGTCCTTAAAGTCCATATTAAGCTTTTTAAATTAATATTCCAATAACTCTAAATGGTGAATTTTCTCACTACTACTATTTAAAAGATTTTTAAAGCTCTGAAATTTGGGATGTTACAATCTCCCAACATTTCCCTCCTTCTTCGAGGAGGAACGCCAACGCGAGTTTTCGACCGCCTTCTTACCGCTGTAATACAGGCCGTCTTCTCGTGTAACCTTCATATAAAACCAGCTTTTCTTCCATGACGACCAAGAGGACTTCGAGTACATACGAATGTACCCGTCGGCCTTACCATCATGAATCCTTAAGGTACATTCCCCAGGGGTGCTGGTCGTTTTCTTCGTGTTCGCCATCCGATAGTAGTACTTGAAGAGTTCCATCGACGGTGGAATCCCCAAGTACGCTTCGCAAAGGTAGACGAAGATGCTTAAGTTTGCAATGGCGTTAGGAGCAAGGTTGATCAACTCAACCTCATAAAACTCCAGCACTTGGGAAAGAAAAGGATGTGCTGGAAGCTTGAGCCCGCACTCAACGTACGCGAGGAACACCGGGATTTCTCCCTCCTCGCCGCTTGGGCAGTGCTCTCCAAAAGCCGATCTCCAAGAGATCAACCTCCTGTCGGGTAACAACCCGACCCTCTCCAAACTCTCCAATCTTCTCTCGCTCAGATCGGAGATCGACCAGTTTGCGATGAGGTCCGACATGATGCTTTCCTTTTTTGGGTGAAGAACTCAAGGAAGATTTTCTTGGAGATAGAGACGTAAAGGTTTAAAGCACTCAGCCGGGGTCGTTTTATAGGCATTTCACTGTAACCGACTCTGCGAGAAGTCCAACGGGCAAATACCTTTTCGCCTGGCGGACAGAAATGCTTTTTTCTTTTTCCAAAGCAGTTTCTCAACTTTAAAATGAATACAGACCGCCTTGAGTCCCACGACATTTAATGAGAGGTCTGTTCGATATGATTGCATCGAAGAACGTGTCCGCACGACCAACATTCATTTAAAAGTTCGGGGGCTAGCTGTTGAGGATTAAAATATTCATATATTATCTTAATATATGATAAAGACCATACGTCTTCGTGGTCGTAACTTCTAAGACCATACGTCTTCGTGGTCGTAACTTCTAAGACCATACGTCTTCGTGGTCGTAACTTCTAAGACCACCGACTTAACTGGTCGTAGGTATTACGGAAGTTATATAATAAATACCCTGGTCGGACAAAGTCCCAAACCTAGTCCACGACCAGGTAAGTGCTCGTGAAGCTATGAACAGGCGTCTGGGTCGAGTCCCCGACCACGCCACTCACTATGTGATGAATGAATCACGTGTTTCATATTCCGCATAATACAACATTATCACGGTTGATGATTTAACGTCTCCTAAATCATTAACCGCAGCACAGTTGACATCTTCACCAACCGCCTCTGCAGTTAGTGGAACCGTCAAACTGTCATCTCTTCCCGACCTGACGCGTCGCTCCCCAACGGATGTCTCTTCCTGGGATAACTGCCACCGCTTCATCAAGTACTTAAGGAGGACCATGGAAGGCCGGAGAGGAGGACAGAACACGTAACAACGAGAGAGACGAAGACATCAAGCAAGACATAGCAAAGTGTTGTGTTTTTAGATACTCTCAGTGTTTGTAATTATGAGTTCATAGCAATAAAGAGCAAGTCAGATCCACTCCCTGGAGTCACGCACATTTTTCCTCTTTTCATTTATATATTCATAAGATCGGCGATTTGATCGTCGACAATGGTATTATTTATTTAAGATTCGTTGTAACGCACGGCCACTCTACTAGTTGCTTAAGAAAGGTGTCAGAGGAGAGACCTTTTTTGTGAGGGCTAATGAATAAGTGCACTAACTTAGGAAGCTTTCTAAGAAAACTGAATCTCTGTGTTATAAATAGTGTACTAACGCTCAATACCTCGAGGCACGATTAGGCACGACAAAATTGGTTAACCAAATTCATTAAAAACATAATCGGTTCCCCTCCACAATTAATTTTTTGCTTTGTCCTTGGGTCAAGTCACTGATTTGTTGCTGTGTTCGAAAAGAGAATAATATAGGAGAAAGTTTAATCGGAAAAAAATTTATATAAGGAAATCATGTATGCTGTGCCCTCGACAATTAATTTGTTTCCTATGACCCAAGAATTAATATGGGGGAGCAAATCAGATTTTTTTTTTAATGATATATATATATTTTTTTTTAAAAGTCGGTTTTTTTTTGCAGAACTAGGCTACTACCGTCAGTTCAACTAGCATCAGGATGCTGAATATTTTTTAAAATTTTATGTGCAGAATTGGGGCTAAACATTTATTAATGTTTTATTTAAATTCCTACTGTTATTTCAGAGTTCGAACCGCTACACAACATCCACTAACTAAACAGAATAAGACATCAATAAGAATCAATATCAGCACGAATGTCATTGTCGTAAGACTACCAGCATTCTTGTTGATCGACTAATTTTTTTTATCTCTCTCAAGATGGTATTCATTGTGCCACTACCTACTAAACACAATTCCTCCATATGGTGCCATCACTACTACAGAAAAGCTCATCACAGACGGTTCTAAACCATCATCACAGACGGTTTTTGAACCGTCTGAATTTTTGTGTCTGTGATGACCTCGTGTCATTACAGACGGTTTTTTAACCGTTTGTGAAAAATGCTATCACAGACGGTTCGTGAATAGAACCGCAGTGATGATGCATTTTCCTGAGCGGTTCTAAACAAGAACCGCTCGTGATAGTAACTATCACGCAGCGGTTACGTTTAGAAATGCTCGTGATGCTTTTTCTATAAAAAAAAAACAAAAACGGATTTTCACTTCGTCTGGAGCCTCCCGAGCCTCGCGAATGAATCTGATATTAATTTTTGGATTTCGCTAGCTTTCCCACAATAGCCATAGCATCACAGTAGCATCAACTCAATCCATTCACAGAGCACTAAAAACAACACGACATGCATCACCCACATCACAGTAGCATCAACTCAATCCATTCACAGAGCACTAACACATCACAGTGGTAATCCACATCACAGAGCAAAAGGGGAGAGTAGAGAGAGTGAGGCTGTGGGAGGCTGGGGTGACGAGGTCATGGGAGGCCGACGACGATGAGGCCGGGGCAAGGTGGAGGAGGCCGCAGGCGACGAACTCAGGGGAGGACGGGGCGACGAAGTAGAGGAGGCCGGGGGCAACGAGGTCGTGAGAGGCCGGCGACGACGAGGCTGGGGCGAGGTAGAGGAGGTGGAGGAGGCCGCGGGTGATGAGCTCAGGGGAGGCCAGAGGAGAAATGGCAGAGGAGGAGATGGAGATGGCAAAGGAGGAGATGGAGATGGCAAAGGGGGAGATGAATGACTCTGTTAATATAGAGAGATTTTCGGGAGCCCGCCATTAGGTGCAAATTTTTGTTTTTCCGCCTAAAAGTATCACAGACGGTTTTATACAAAAACCGTCTGTGATAAGTGTCTCATCACAGACGGTTCTAACCACGAACCGTCTGTGATGAGTATCTCATCACAAACGGTTCGTGGTTAGAACCGTCTTCGAATTTATCATGGTTTGGATTTTTCTATGGTAAAAATCCAAGCCATGGTAAATTCGAAGAGAGAAAAACCCTAAACCATGGTAAAAATCCACTGCGGTAGGGTTTGGGCAGGCAATGCTCTGCCGTGGTAGGGTTTGGGCGACCAATCCATCGCATGCACACAATCCTCTCGCCGCGCACACAATTGATGGGCAGAGTATTGGCTACCACGGCAGAGTATTGTGTGCCGCGGCAGTGGATTGGCTGCCCAAATCCTACCGCGGCAGAGGATTGGCTACCGCGGCAGAGGATTGGTTGCCTTGGTAAAATCAGAGAGTAGATATTGCAGCAAGATCCACGTCGGAAGTGCGGGGATGATAACGGAAAACTGTGTCACGAAGCTCTCGAGAGTAGATATTGCAGATCCTCAGGATGGCAAGGCGCGAAGACTCCTGGATTGCTTCAATCCAAATACTCCTTCGAGCTGAGATGTTCAGTGGTTTGCTTGCCTTAGTGTTCTTCCGGCGTGAGCAGTCAAATGGCGATCACTCCACGATCTCTACTGCTCACAATCCAAGCACCGCCACGGTACAATGGACGATCGAACCCTCCAAGTACTTGTAGCAACTTTCAAAGCTCGGCAAGTCCTCCTTGCGCTCTCCATAACTCAAGACGAGGCATCCGTCAAGATGGACAAGGATATGAAAACAACTTCAAAGCAATGGGAAAGAAAGAATTTCAAAGAATAGTTGAGTCAAGAGAGACATGAGATGAGTTAAGGAGTTCAATTAATCTTGTAAGTTAATTTTGCTTTAGAAAATAGTTGGGACACACTACAACGGCCAATCTAGCCAAGGTCAAGACCTACAAGATGGCTCGATACCACCTCCGTCGGGACCCAAATATGCAAATCTGGACCCTCTGTGTATTACGCACTAGTCCAGATCACGCTAGTGCACACAAAGGTCAACATCGATGAAATATCACATCCATACAACGAATATAAGAATAAACGAGTACCTTTAAATAACAAATAATCTGTTGGGACCTTACGGTCGAGTTTTACATTTATTAAGCCATGCAAGGTCGACAATAAAGAAATAATCGCAATGAAACGAAATAAACTCGGTGGCTCCCATCAATTTACCACGAACAACCGATCGATCAAGACCCTAACGCTCAACCTTCGAGAACTCTTCTTCAAAAGCAAAGTGACGACTCCTCCACTTCATTGATTTGTTTAGCAAGAGTGAGTACACACCGCATCGCAAGTCATACCACGTAATGCATTTATACATGATGGCTTATTCCAAAGGAATGACTTCGTGGTTATTTTGCGTAAATACAACATTTGCAATTGAATACAAATAATAGATTGAAAGCATAATTCAAAACAAATAGACAATAATAAGTTAACAATTGATTTCACAAAGTACACATAGTCTAATCAAGTTCTTTCACACAATTGAACAAGTTATCTCACACAACCGACCCTTCCCATTTGTTTTATGAAAATCTACCCTCGTGTGAAATTCCGAGCATGTCCATAACCGAGGACGCGGCTATTGAATAGATTGGTTTAAACACTCTACGAGTTTGTACACTTTACCCACACGATACAATCAAGTAGCGATCATCGACCATAACAAAACCTTTCGTAAACTTCATCTCAAACAATGACACTCTGGTGTGCTTTATCGCCAGTCAATTTGTACACACACCCTTGGAACGACACACACCATTGGACGAGATGCAACGAATCGTCCCGCGATGTGACATATCACACCTCCACCCATCACACGCTTTAAATACAACCCGAGTTGTCAATGTCCGACTCCATAACTTACTAAGTCGGCCCACCATACTAGGCATGTGGTCGTGCAAGAAGGCCAGTTCAATGGCGCACAAAGTTAAGTGCTTAATTGACCAAGGCAAGACTTCGCTTTAACCCAAATCACAAAGTTTAATAAGCACACGGCTCCACTATTCACACGAATCCACCACTTGCCTCGGCCTAAATCTTTTCCCACCCGTTGATTAAGTGCAACACATGCCATCAACGAGTAAAGACACAAAGACACACAGCTTTATCACACGTTCCATAATCACTTAGTCAAGTTTATAATTGCAACTCTCACATGAAATGATGACTCGTGGCATGGCTAAGCAGTCTAATCGTATCTAACCAACCCACGTTGGTGCTACGATAATACCAACTAATAATTAATCAACCTAGGGTGACAAAAGATCATGGCATATAATAGACAATGTGGCATAACAATTTGGATTAATAACTATACCCAAAAGCATTTAAATAATTACTTGATATAGAATGCAATACATTGAAACAAAGTATTTTGGCGGGTTCAAAATGATCAAAGGTATAACTTGCCTTGGAATAGATCTAGATATTGGTCTTGGTCTTGAGGTGCTCCTTCTTCTGCAAAATTCCCCGAAGTATCGACGTCTACTCGCAACCGAGACAAAAGAAACCAAAAATAAATAAATACAGAAGCAAAACAATCTCCAAAATTCAAATAAAATTCACCATTAAATAGATCTTAATTTTATATGAATTTACAAATTTGAATGAGCTCAATTGGACATCGGATGCAAAAGATATGGGCTTTGGAAGATTGGAAAATCAATTAAACCCTAATTTGGATTTTCTTGAATTTCCCGAATTATTTTTATAAAGGAAAATCGGATTATTGCGCAATGCTTGCGTCAGCCGAGAATTTCTGGAAAAAGAATTAAATTTAAAATAAAATCTGACAGGTGGGCCCCATTGTCAGTGGCTCGGCCCACGGTAGACCAAATCCACGGTATGTAAAAATTTCTATCAGAATCTACTTCATGGCGATCTTCTCCTTTTGGGCAACTACGACTGTGACCGCTATGATGTCCAAAGGAGGGGTGATGGGGGCTGCTACTAGGCTGTCCATATCCATGATTGTAACTAATGACTGTGGATCCTCTGTGTTTGCAATGGTGAGGTATACCTCATGTTGTCATTTGCCCTTCTTCTTAGACCGGAAAGCATCAATAACGTGCAGCGACCCACGACCTTACCCTTCTTTCCCCTCTTCTTCATGAGATGCTTCCTCACCTTGTAGCTACTAGCATTGGCTTCATAGCCAACATTGTTACTAGGCGACAGTAAAACGAAGTTCTTCCTTAGAACATCATCTTGAGCTTCCACAACTTGCATGATGTCAATTAATTCGACATACTCCTTATAGCCGTCTCGACGATAGTTGCGTGCGGATTGCATCGCATTCGGGTGAAAGGTAGATAGATTTTTCTTAATCTTTTGCTCATTTGTGATTAACTTACCACAGAGTTGAACACTGGTACAAATTTTATACAAACTCTAGTAATATTGTGCCTTCGAACTCCTAGTTCGTGATGCCAATCATCTACATATTTCATGCAAAGAGTTCATAAGGTTACTGCTGGTAATTTGCATAAAATGATTGCAAAATTCTTATAATATTCTTCGAACTCCCGATTCATGTTCCCATATTTTTCTATTCATTTTCAAGATTTACTGCTATTTTAAGTGATTAAAAAATATATAAACAATCACAGATAATCAAAACAGTAAATACAATACAAATTGGCATGAAATATGTAGAACCAAAGCAGGTAGTGGCCTTGATATGCATCGTGGCCGGTGAAGCGGCTCGGTGGCCACGCTGGGTCGCTCGGCGGAGGTGGAGCAGTCTGAGGCGGTGGAGCTCGGCGGAGGCGAGCCTTGCGCTTCACCCACGCCGGGAGTACTCATAGCGAGCACGACGCGAAGTGTCGTAGCGCATGTGGGTGGCGGGATGGAGCCTGCGGGGCTCACCGTGCTCGAGGGCTTTGGGCGTCAGAGGTTCAAGATAGCGCCGCGGCCGTCTTGGCACGATCTACCGAAACTACAAGGCGGCGGCTCAGTCGGGAGGCGACGCGACGGCGCAATATGGGCGACTTCGCCCGCGCGGAGGCGATCGGCGCGGCGCGACGCAGCAGGTCCGGCTTAGGCTGCGTCGCGCAGTGGTCTAGCGATCTTTGCCGCGGCGGGTGGCCGGATGGTGTCACGCAGGATCTGTGGCGGCGTCACTCCTGTGCATGGCGGTCTTCCAGGACGGGCGCCAGCACGGCGTGTCGGCGCTTCGCGCCAAGTCGGCTAGTGACAGTGATGTGCGTGCAGATGTGGCTATGGCGGCAAATTTGCAGAATTGAAAGTGATCTAGAAAACGATTCAATCCACGAGAGTTGTTTTTCGACGGTTACCTTTCGATCCGATGAGAGTCGATCGCGCTGATAACGTGTTGATGAACCATCGTTGGCAAGTACAGTCCAAACGATAACGTTGTAGACAAACATAGAATCACATCAAACAAAATAAAAATACAAAAACATAATAGTAGATTGAACACAGAGATGTATGAGACTTCTTACTTCTTTTTATTACTCTTCATACGATTAACCTTTTACAATAACTATCACCCCTTATTTATAATTTACAAACCCTGCTAGAATTTGAAATAAAGGGTCCATACATAGACGGACTTCTAGACCAAACTCATAATTTTTCAACACTTATCACTCCACTCTCTCTTCTATATTTGGCGGACTCGCCGTCTCAATTGGGCTCGTTCGAGGCGTGAAGGGAACGATGAGCTCGTCGTGGGTCTCGAAGAGGAGTGGCACGCGGAGAGCTAAATGCTCTCTTACTAACTGCTGGGCTGAGCCCATAGGTTCACAACAACAAGGTCTCTCTCTCTCTCTCTCCTCTAGTGCGTGGAAGGCACGCTAGACGAGACGGCCGGCCCCACCCTTCAGGCTTCCTTGTCTAGATCCCCATCGCCCTCCACTCCGACCGAATCCGATTGAGAAGAAGAAGAAAAGGGCAGAGAGAGAGAGAGAGAGAGGAACCGCCGCCCCGCCCCCGCCCCCGCCCCCGCCATCAAGCAGCAGCCATGTTCGGCTCTACCAATCGTAAGCACCCTCCTCCTCCTCCTCCTCTCTAGTCTCTTCTCCCCCCCCGCGTCCGCATCTTAGCAGTAGCCTCGCTCGATTTGTATCGATTGTGCTCTACGCCACTACCTAGCCTAGGGTTTCCTCCTCTATTGGTATTAGTATTGCTATAGTAGCTAGCACCTCACCCTCACCCTCACCCTCATCGCGCGTCGTTCCATGGATACCTGCTCTGGGTGGGCGGCTAGGGTTCCCAAATTTCGATCCCCTCGTCATATCCTTCATATGATATCTAGTGCTAATGCCTTTATGCCCTAGTGTCAATGCACCATCATCTTTTTAGCTCATACAATGCAACGCAGACAAGATGATTCTGCTACTTTTCCCCTTACAATTGCAGCTCCATTCGCTTGCTGCATTTACATCACTAGCTACTATATTTTATTCTTGCCATGTTTTTTTAATCAACTATCATGCTTTCTCATCTGCTATGTTATGGGATCATCCCTTTGCAGCATTCGGGCAGTCGTCTACTAGCCCTTTCGGCCAGACCTCAAGCAGCCCATTCGGGACCCAGTCTGCGTTTGGCCAGACCAGCACTGCCACCAACAATCCCTTTGCACCAAAACCCTTTGGCAGCCCGACCACCGCATTTGGGGCACAGACAGGGAGCTCACCTTTCGGCGCTACATCCACTGGCGCCTTTGGCCAGCCATCCACTCCGGCGTTTGGCACCCCGTCATCCTCTCCGTTTGGGACCTCCACACCGGCTTTTGGTGCATCACCTGCCCCTGCGTTTGGCGCCACCTCCTCCAACTTTGGCAGTGGTTTGTACTATGCTTTCAATCTACGCATTCATTTTCTTTTAACATAGAACAAGTTTTGTTATAACAGAATTTACTGGATCTCCACTTTTGCATGCGCATAGTGCGTGTTGCATCGCTAAATTTGATGAAAACTAACATATCAAAGCAAAGCTGACAATAAATCTCCTGACTCCTGGTTATACCCAGTTTCTTATAGTCTTAGAAAACTGAGTTATTGGACAATTTCTTACATTGTATGTTACACATATTCCTCTTCCTGTAAATCGATGTACCCAGTCTTGTTTGTGCACAAAAATGTGATGCTACATGTTTTTGTTTCTTTTTCTTGTTGCCTTATTGGGCTGGCAGTGCTGCCCTTGTTCTTGCTAACAACATTTGTTCCATATATGTACTTAGTTGAAATTCCCTCTATAGATGCTACTCACTCTCTTGTTGTTTTTACCATTTCTCTTTAGAATTCCATTTATGCAGTATGTGTGATATGATGCTCTACTCTGCAAATTTTGCAGGATCTTTGTTTGGACAAAAGCCAAGTTTTGGGGGTTTTGGATCATCTCCTAGCCAGTCTAGTACTTTTGGTGGCACATTCCAGCAAACACAGCCAACATTTGGCAGCAGTACTTTCGGCACCACAACTACGCCGTCCTTCGGCACCACAACTACGCCGTCCTTCGGCACCACAACTACACCAGCATTTGGCACCACAACCACCCCAGCATTTGGCACCACAACCACCCCAGCATTTGGTTCAACATCAACATCTTTATTTGGTGCTTCCAGCACCCCAACATTTGGTTCTACAGCCTTTGGTTCATCCGCCGCTCCTGGTTTTGGATCGTCAGGTACCACACAATTTGGTGTGAGTAGTACTCCAGGTTTTGGAGCTTCAAGCACACCTTCATTTGGCACATCAGCGAGTACTTTTAGTTTTGGTTCTTCACCGTCTTTTGGACAAACAGCATCTGCAATTGGTAGCACTCCCTTTGGAGCAACTCCATCACCTTTTGGTGCACAAACATCTCCATTTGGTAGGTTCTCCCATTGGATATTCACATTATTTCTACCCAGTTATGTTTACATAATTTAGGCTTGGTGTTACGCACACCACATTGTTTTCTTCCATTCCATGTGCTTGTCTTTTGTTCTTCCCTAATAGCTTCCCAGTTTTTACCCTGGTCATGCCATCTTTCACCCATTTCCCCATTTGCATGTTCTCTTTAATTTTCAGGCTCACAGACAGCAGCACCAACATTTGGGCAAGCATCATTTGCGAATCAAGCTGGAGGAACCAGAATACAACCTTATGCTCAAACACCAGATGTTGACAGCGCTACAAGTGGTACTCAGCCTGCTGCGAAATTGAATTCAATATCAGCCATGGATGCATACAAAGGCAAGAGTCATGAAGAATTGAGGTGGGAAGATTACCAGCGTGGAGACAAAGGTGAGAAAAATTGTATGGGATCAAGTAGTTTGCTTCATTTGTAAACCCTGTTTTAAATGCATGCATTCTTCTTGGCATACTTATTTTTCTATGAACTGGAATAACTATTATGTGCTGGAGCTACAGCTTAGTTGCAGTATTTTTGTTAATTAGAATCAACTGATAAAACATGCTCTTTGATGTTCCCATTATTCATTGTGTATTATTAGATGTATTGGCGCCATATAGCTTGTTTGTGTAACATTCATAATGTTTGAACCCTCAGGTGGACCGAACCCTTCTGGAACTCCAGCGACAACCCCTAGCTTTCCTGGTCAATTCACCCAAACTACTCCAAGCCCATTTTCATCAACATCACCGAATCCGTTTACTGCTAAGCCCTCAACTTTTGCCTCAACTGGTTTTGGTTCTACTTCAACATCAATATTCAATCCATCATTTAGTAATACATCAGCAGCAAGTTCGAGCCCATTTCCGTCATCCACAAGTAACACACTTTTTGGGCAAACAAGTGGTTCTGCATTTTCAGCAAATACTTCATCTTTGTTTACAAATACCACTCCTGGTTTCTCTTCATCTTCGCTATTTAGCACATCATTGGCAACCACAAGCCCATTCAGTACTGGCTTGTCCTTGGCTAATAACACTCAATCAGCTGGGCTATTTCAATCTTCCCCAGCATTTGTGCAACAGCCATTCAGCCAGGCATTGTCAGGGTTTCCCTCAAGCACTCCAGCTTTCAACGCTGGAAGCCTATTCAGCACACCTACCCCTGGAATGACTGGAGGGCTGTTTGGCAGCACATCTTTACCTTTTTCGGCGGTAAGCACCCCTTGCAATTATCATTTTTAGGCTAGATAATTATTTTTTTTATAACATTGATACACTTATCGTATTACTATTATCATGTAATCCTTAATATTTTCTGTATATTTTGTGCTTTGCAAAATTCACTGTTAACAAATTGATTTTTGCTCCTTGTGATTAAGACAACATTTCAATCTGCCCCTGCTCAAACACCAAGCATGTTTTCCTTCCAACCTCAGACTCAAACAAGTTAGTGTTTTTTTTCCTATTCATTCTCTGTTTTTTTTACTTAAAACAACAAATTTTGGGTTATCTCAACTTACTTTTGTGTGTATGCATGGATATGGCAGCTTATACAGGTGGATTCCCTGGTGTTTCCAACACTATGAATCAGGCCCCCTTTGGACAGCCGTATGATCTCTTGCATTTACTTCTCGAATGCACATGATTTTTATTTTATTTTTTATTAATTTATTTTCGGTGGATTAAACTACTGATTTTCTATAAGGTGAAGCCAAACAATAATGCCATCAGTGCTACTAATATCTAATGTGAAAATGGATGGTGTAGAGAAAGAAGAAACTACTTAATGGTTCTTTCAGCCAATAGCTTATATCTGATAGCTTTGAACTGTCATATGATTTTTTATCACTATAGTAAAATAACAGGGTTTTGACTTGGATCGTAATTCAAGTATGCCCACAAATAAGTTCCAGGCAGCACCTATTGTCACTTCTATCACCATGTGAATTCCCTTTTTTCGAACTTAATATGTGATACATTATTCTTTTTAACTTGTAAATTTGTAATATCCTGTTGCATATTTAATGCAGAACCCCTAGCCAGTCCAATATGGTAATGCAGCCGGCTCTTGTTACAAATCCATTTGGGACACTTCCAGCAATGCCTCAGATGTCTATTGGGAATGGTGGATCCTCACCTTCTGTTCAATACGGAATATCAAGTTTGCCAGTTAGTTTTACTATCTTTTGAGTATTTCCAGTTGTTTCTGCAGAGTGTGTGGGCAGTAGAGGTGGCAAGATGGGTATCATTAGCAATTTGTGGTACTAAGGATATCTAGAGCTATGAGCTATGTATCACCGATACGGCATACCTGTACGGCGATACGCAATTTCCCAAAAACAAGGATACGGCGAGTATATATGTATTTAAAAATGAGGAAAATGTAAAGAGGCTACAAGAGATTAAGACAATGAGGTTACCTTGATGGAAAATTAAAAACTATACATTCCTTGGAATGAGAGAGTGATAGAGCACACATCAACGTTTTCACTTGGTTTAGGGTTGGGAGGAACGGGCTTTTTTGGGGCTTTCAAATGAGTTGTTTTGGGCTTGGGAGGATCGGGGAGTATCGCATAGTATCGGGATCATTTTTTATTAATTTTAAAAGCTGAAATTCACCGATATATACTTACCGATCCTGTATCGGGAAGGATCGTGAAGGATTGCAGTATCGGGTACATACGGTGTACTGGTATGGCGGTTTTGCGAAGGATCAGTGATTCATAGGCTATGAGCAGGTAACATGTGCTTGATTGAAACATTGTGCTGCCCTGCAGGTTGCTGAGAAGCCTCTTCCGAGCAGAACACTATCCATGGCGGTTCCTAGGCATTTGTCACAGAGAAGAATAAAGTTGCTGCCAAGAAAATATAATCCGATATCTGATGGCAAGGTAATAACTGGTATCATAGATAAATTTTGTGTGCCAAGTTTTGTTTTATGTTTCCTTGGAGAATATGACAGCCATTGGGAAAACATTGAATGTGGTGGTGCACATTTATTTTTTGTTATTCCTTTAGGTTCCATTCTTTGCTGATGATGAAGAATCTCCTGCAACACCAAAAGCAGATGCTTTTTTCATCCCAAGAGAGAACCCGAGAAATCTGATAATCCGTCCGATTGATCAGTGGCCTTCACGCAGTTCGGTTGACAGGCAGTCAGTTCCGAAGGATTCAGCTGATTTTGACAAACATAAAGGTAAATCTTGTTATTGCCGTATTGGAATTCCTACTCATCGACATGCAGTTTTGACAGAGTTAAAGACTTGAAATAATACACCGTGAGATTGAGATGTGAAGCAAAGATAGCTTATGTAGCTGTTTCATTGGAATTTTTTTTTCTTTTTTTGCCTCAACTTCCACAGCATGTGTAATTGTTGGGTTGTGAACCTAGATTTGCAATTATCTGTTGCTGATTTGAAGAGCATATGCAGATGCTCTAGCTGAGAGGGAGCGCAATAAGGCTGGCACACCACCAACCCTGTCTACTCGAGTGGAAAATGGCATCCACCGTGATGACTGTGCAACAAATGAGCCTGATGCTGTGACACGACATGGGAATGGTACTTCTGTTGAGAGGCTCTTGCCTAAGCTCTTGCATGCAGAATACTTCACGGAGCCCAGGCTAGAGGAGCTTGCCGCCAAAGAACGTGCTGAACCAGGCTACTGCTGTCGGGTCAGAGACTTTGTTGTTGGACGTCATGGCTACGGGAGCATCAAGTTCCTTGGAGAAACTGATGTGAGGGGCCTTGATCTGGAATCGATTGTGGAATTCAATAACCGCGAAGTGATTGTCTACAAGGATGATAGCAAGAAGCCCCTGGTTGGTGAGGGCCTCAATAAACCTGCTGTGGTGACTCTCCTTAACATCAAGTGCGTGAACAAGAAGACGGGTGAGCAGTACACGGAGGGTCCGAGGGTGGACAGGTACAAGGAGATGCTGGTGAAGAAAGCGGAGGAGCAGGGCGCTGAGTTCATCTCATTCGATGCTGTGAAGGGCGAGTGGAAATTCAGGGTGAAGCACTTCAGCTCCTATGGGTTTTGGTGAAGCTGAAGCAGGCCTCTCCTAAGCTAAGATAGATAATCTAGCTAGCACAGGCGCTGAGTTCATTTTGTTGTAGCTGGTGTGCGAGGGAGGATGCTGTGCTGGTGATAACGTACTCTCCTTGTTAACTAATGCCTCCTTGTGGGGGCTTTATGCTGTAAGAACAAGACTTTTTTGTTTTTGTTTTTGTTTTTGTAAAGATTGTTTTTGCCGTCGTTGTCTGCGAATTGAAATTGTGAAGTGGTAAATGCAGTGTAGAACAGTTTCATAAGTGAATTGAACTGAACCAAGTAGGAAAGTCCAGAGATAGCAATTGGGAGGAATGTTGTGGTTGCTTGGGATGTCCCCGCTCTTTAATTGCGAAATAGAGGGAGTCCAGGAGGAGAGGAGGTTGGTCGGTTTACTAATATTGTTTTGAGAATGCTGCAAATAGTCCAAGGAGAGGGGGGGGGCTATGAATCATCGATGGATGGAAAGCTCCTCTCCTCTCCTCCATTCTATCAATGGTACCGAAGGTCGTGGAAAACTAGGAAATGGCATGACAGCAACCACACACCCGTATGGGTTTCGACTGAAAAGATCCAAAATTTTAAAAATTTCAAAACTTGCTTGAGTTTCGTTCAAAATGGGGTTTTTGCCAAATACAGAAAGTCTTTAGCCAACACCGTTATCCCTTTTTGGAATTCCACCTTCCAAAACCAAAAATAGAAAAGCCGCCACCTCCCCGGTTCTTCCTATCTGGGCGTCGCACCGCCAGTCATCGTGCCACGCATTGCCTTCGTCCCTGTCGACTTCTTCCACCACCTTCGCTCACGTCGTTGCTTGCCACCTCACCTCGCCACCCCACTGCCAGCTTCCCCTTCCCTAGCGCTGATTGCGCGCGGCCATCCATGCTGCCACCACGTGCCACGCTCGCCCGAGCCCGAGCTCTATCGCCACCTCCTCAAATGGCTATAAAAGCCACCCCTCCCCGCGTCATTCTCATCACCATTGCCCACTCAACCTCACCGAGCCACCCCTTCTCACCCAACTCTGGCCAAAAGCTCCAATCGTCGCTGCCTTCTCCCCCTTCCCTGGTGAGCCGAAACTCTATCCTTCGTCACCCCTCCAACCACGTCACAGGGACCGCCTCAACACCGTGGAGCTAACCTTGACCACCAAGTTCAACACCGCCGCCCTCAGCTCGCTGCCGTCGCGCGCCATGGCAGCATCGCCCACGGCTCATGCCGCCACGCCACCACAGGCCATCCCAAGACTCGCCACCGCCATCGCCGAACTCCCCAGGGTTCATTGAAGCTCAAGCCCTGGCCAATTTTGCCAGAGCATGGTCGGAGCGCCGTCTCCGCCGCTCGCCCCTCACTGGACGTCCTTTGGCCGTGCATAACCCTAAAATAGGTTGACTTCGCCTCACTGATTCTCGCTGCACCACCCAGCACCGCAGCTGCTGCTGTCAACCAGGGAGGAGGAAATGAAACAGAGGAAACCAACAAGAAAAAAAAAGGGAGTTGGGCTCCCTTCAGTCGAAGGCCGAATTGGGCCAAAAACCCACTTGGGCCGCCATGTAAACCCAAAAGCCAATTCAGCCTAATACCGTGTAGTACTATGCAGCCCAATACTATTCAAAGCCAATACTATTTAGTCCATTCACACCTCAGCCCAACCCATTACTATTCATCAAACCCAATCCATCATGAATAGCATTGACATAACACTATTCACTAGACCCGTTACCATTAAACCCAAATTCGATAATGAATAGTACTAAATCCAATATTGTTCACTGAATCCGATACTGTTCATCCCAGACCATATATATATATATATATATATATATATATATATATATATATATATCCCAGGAGTACCATACCATTTTCCTAAATTGTATAATGATACCTCTTTATCTATTTGAGCATACTCCAATGATAATTATAAGATACCCCAAACAGAGTTCCATGAAAAAATTCAGTAAAATCCACTTTTTATAGCAAAATTTGTGTATATATTCCTTGTATATATAAAAAGGCTACATAACAAAAATAAAGGGCTCCAATGAAAATTTTCAAGCAACTCATATTGGAGTATCTTATGATTGGTATTTAAGTATACTGAAAGTGATAAAGAAGTATTCTACAGTTTTAATTTTATTTCCTTGAACAGAGTAGGGAACAACAGAGCATATAAAGAGGCATGCCAGAAACAACAGCATGACAAAGGGGAGGTAGAGGAAGCGGCGGTGTGACCAAAAAGCAGATAGGAGGTGCAACAGGCTGGTGGCACCACCCCAAAAATGGGGTAATCAAAGATTCCCTAATAACCGATTTCTTTAGATTTTGTAATACCTAATTTCTCTTGGATTCGCCAATTCCAGAATTTATATTGGTTTAACATTCCAATGTGATAAAATGTTTGAATTGACCACACAAATTTGACTAATATGCATATGATTTTTATAACTTGTGCAAAGGGGAGCACTGAGGGATAACACTTCTGAACTTGTGCCAGGTGATTACCAGGAATATAAAGCTCCGAGGTTACATACAACTCTTCTGAACTTGTGCCATTTTTTCTTTAATTTCTAGTTTGATACATAAAGTAACTATTGTGAATGCAGGTCAAAAGGACAAGTTGAAGATTTCTCATACTTCGACATTTAAAGGAGCAAAATATTTGATCGTTGGATGGAAGTAGCTAGATTTTTAAATTTTGAGGCTATAAACATTATTTATTTTTATTACTTGTGTATACAGTAAATATATCTTGTTTTGTAATCACTGATGGTGCAAACAATGTACTGGAAGCGATGTTCTTCAAGCAACGCAATGAAATTTATTTATTTTTTTGGCATCATTGTTATTCTATCTTGTGAGTATGGAATAGTTGGGCCAAGCCGGCTAGGCAATAAAAAGATATTTTTCTTTCAACGATTACGGGGATTGTAAAATCAATTGTAAGGTAGTTGGCCTATCACGAATACCACCGCATAAATACGTTGCCATAACCAAGCTATATTCATTGCTACGCCGCAACGCTTTTTCCCACTTTTTACCAACACATGTACATATATTGCAATATACACTAGCAACGTCCTCAATGGCAACACATACTAAATGCGTCGGTATAGACACTAGCAACACATATTTGGACATTCGGCAACACATATAGGGGGGTTCATGTTGTAGTGAGAAATTCGCAAAAGCAAGGGGAAAAGGCAGAGGGTGGAGTTGATGGGGGTGCTCGGGTGCAACCTACAGGCAACTTCTCGATGGTGAGGGCGTCCAATTGACGAAGTGGAAGAAGAGAAAGAATGAGTCGACAGTAGGAGCAAAACTACTGTGAAGGAAGCAGTCGAAGGCTGCTCCTTCCTCACCCACATTTGTGCCTCTTCTGATTCCGCCATAGCCATCGTCCTCCTAACTCATTGTAACACGCCAAAAGTTCCCGAAGACAAAAAAATACGGGATTTTTAAAACTTTTTATGTGTTATTTGTGCTGTCTTAATTGCCTGCCTTTTTGGGAGTTATTTTAACTGTATTTTATTTTTGAGCCGGTAGTGAAAAACAAAAACCCTAAAAAACAAAATTATAAGAGCAAAGCTAATGGTGATATCATGTGCAATAAAATCATATGAGCAATGCTAAAACTCCAAAATTTTCAAGTGAGAGCACACTCTAAAAAGAAATCAAGTCATGGAATTTTTCTTCCATTTGTTCTTTTCTTTTTCCCTCCTTTCCCTTCCATTGTTCCTCTGGCCGAGCCAGTTGGACCGCATGCACTGCAGCCCATCCATCCATCCCAATGGGTGTTGCTGGTCACCTTCTCCCTTCCCCTCTTTCTCCTCCAGAGCGCATGCACCTACCCCCGCCCATTGTCACCCCGTGTCGCGCACGCCCTGCCAGCTGCATTTTCGCCAATGTCACCGAGACGTTTCCCCGGGCGCTGGCACCCTGGCCGCGAGTAGCGCAACTCTTGGGGCCACGTAGCCGCCAGAGCGCTCGTTGTCACCCATGCCTCCACTCTGAGCGCACCGCCGAGCCCCATCCCTCCCCAGCCTATTAGAGGAGCGCCCCGAGTTCGCCTCGTCACTCTCAACCAACCATTCTTCTATCTTCACCCTTCCTCCACTGAGCACAAACTCGAGAGAAGCTCGAGCTCCAATTTATGACTGCCGCGCATCGCTCGCTGTTCTCGCTGCTCCGGTAAGTCCCTCACCTCACCACGTGCGTCACCGCGTGTTTCGGGACACGAGGAGCATTTCCTCTCCACCAATTTGGGGATTCTGCCACCAGAGCAACACTCGTTGCTGTCTTCCCCAACCATAGCCAAAACCGCTGTCGCAACCACCATCTCCACTCAGGTGAGTCCCTCTCCAATTCCACCCTACCCGAGCACCCCTGGGCCTCCATCTTCCATCCCTCACCGCTTACGCCCTCTTCCCCCTGCAGCGGTGCCGCCACTTCTAGCCCACCGCGCCGCTGTCGACTCCCGCCACCAGCATGCCCCGGCCTCTCCCTGCTGCCATCGACTTTGTCGATGACTTCCCCTCACTGCTCTGGTGCTCATGCGCGCCCAAGAGTTGTCCCTCTCCCACTGGAGCGTCGCTACCCCTTTCCTTCCCCACGGTCGGCCACCACTTGCCACCCCCCGGCCGCCACAGTCCACCTCCGGCTGTGCCACCACCACCCTTCGGACCGCCTCCCCTCCCTGGTCCCATTTTTGCCATTGCGTCGATGCCTTCCTCGCCGGCGATGTGTGCCGCCCGAGCCACCCCAGCGCCTCTCCTATTTTGGCCCCTTCTCTGTCTATGTGCTCTTTCTCTCTTTGTATCAATGACAGGTGGGCCCCTTTGTAAGCTCTCTACGTGTGCTCTCTAGAAAGAAATGCATAACAAGTGGCCCACTCATCTCTCTCTGTCTCTCTTTGGAGTGTGTCAGTGGGCCCATTGGATTAGGTTAGTGTGACAGTGTAATTAATATTGTAAATTAGTATATATATACATTTTAATTAGGATAGTTAGTGATTAATTTAAGTAATTAGCCTAAGGTATTAGCAGGTTAATTAGTTTGTAGACATTCAACTATGATATTGCACTTTCGAATAACGACAATAAGTCAAGTAACTAAAAGGATAATTAAATGGTTGGTTAAACTGGAATAGTGTAATCAGATAAGTAAGTGTTCAATCAACCATTATCTTTCTAATAAAGTTAGTTAAAAACTAATTCAAGAGTGATTCCAAACAATTAGCCGTTAACCGATTACCCATAAAATGTGATCAGAATTTAGTTTAAAGGATAGGAGCCTGAATCAGGGGTGAGGCTAAAACTGTTAACTTTGCTAGTATCTTGTAATGACAAGTTCCATTGATTTTGAAATTTGAAAAAGGTAAGAGGTTAGTTAAAAACAATTACTACTAGGGTAGTATTAGTTACTTCAAGGCATTATCAAAATAATCTTATACTTAAAAAGTGCCTACATGGCAGTAGGATGCTACAACCACTAAGCCATTGTTTTGGATTTTCGGTTGAGACTAACCCAATATAGTGTTACTGACTTATGAGATGGTAATATGAATAGGTCATCGTATTACTAAGGTCAAGTAATGTGTAAGTGCCAATCATTAGTAATATTAGCATAAGTGGGCGATAGCGATAAAGTATCAGTAACAAGTGTAACCCACAAATAGGATATGAATAAGATAATAAATCATAGAAACATGTACACACAAGTATCCCTACAAATCCTTGATTAGGTAAAGTGGCTACTTTAATTAAGGGTAGTCTAAATTTTGCGGTTGTGTCATAAACACCAATGACCTAGGAAGTGATTGGTAATCATAATGACGTAAGCTCACATGTACTTAGGACATAGAGTAAGCAGGGGAATAAAAGTATATGTATATGCATGTATGTCAGTTGATATATGGACCATGCTAATAGTTGGTTAAGCAACCGAGTGTGACCTCAACAGTTAGAATAAAATGTCAAGTAAAGTATAGTAGTGATAAACCCTAATGAAGGTTAGCGGTGGCTATGGCTTAGCTTCATGTTAGTGATAGTGATCAAAACATTAGTAGGTAAGAGCCCATAGGCTTTGTAGTATAGTTACCTACTTAACAAGAAGTAAACATTAGCGTGTGTTGTAGTTAAGGATCACCCTAGTGTGATAGGTTACTTCAGTTTATGCCAAGCCGCGCAAGTGATGAAGTTAAGTATAAATCACCTCCAAGATGAAACCCACAACAACAGACACCGCTTAAATCATTAGGCCAATGTCTAGACAATGCTTGGAGGTTCCATCTAAGGCTCATGGAACTTCCTTGGTAAATAGGATATAACAACTAAAAGAATCGTTAAAATAGCTAGGCGTTGTGTGTGAGTAGCGATGGTATGTTCCTAGAGGAGGCTAGCAGTACAACCGCCAAACCATATCATTGGACTCTAGCTTTCATCCACCACTATATTCCTATGAATATTTCCCCCACGTTGGAATCCTAACTCCTTGCACCAATGGACTTCTCGAGAGCTCAATCCCTCTCGCCCTCATCCCGGATCAAGCGGTTACATAACCCTAAGCATGTCTATCAAACCAAAACCCACCATTGAACCAAACGAATAAAGTTTGGGGGTTTATGTACTTTGGTCTGAAGCATTTCCTTTATCCTAAATATATCTGGATGTACTTCATTCCATCTGAAGTATTTCCTTCATCAACTTCCCTGGGTATACTTCATTTGAAGTATTTCCTTCGTCAACTCCAGATTAGTATATTTGGATTCATATGGAGTACTCCATTCTTTCAAGATGCCGATAGATACACTTAGTTTTGTTTAAAGTGTTTTCCTTCTTCAAACATACCTAGGTTTGTTTACTTTCGTTTGAAGTGTTTCATTCGATTTGAATGTCCTTGGGTTTATTGGATTTCATTTGGTTGCTTTCACATGCTCTTGGGTTTAATCGTATTCTGCGTAGATAGAATCTGAAGCTACAATGGAACAGCAGTCCGAGACAAAGGAAGAATAAGATTATCAGAACATTGAACATGATGATTACTAGAACATTGAGCGAGATGATTATCAGAACATTGAGCAAGAACTGGACCGAGGTTATCAGAATATTAAGCAAGGTGAGTCAATACTTTGGTCATTTTGCACCTACTTTAGAAATGCAATTATATTGTTTTAAATTATGAAATTGTGTTGCTATGATTTATCTAAATATGTTGGTCTAAGTTCATAGTTAATATCTTAATGATAATTGTGTATAAATTGCCAACCCTTGAACTTGGACGTTATCCTTATCATCCTAGATTAATGGGATGCCTAATAGCGACCAATTACATACTTAAAGGTCATGCTTAGCTTTGTGTAGTATCATGGTCATGTGGGCAATGAATTTTCCAACATCACTTAACCATTTGAAAATAAGATTGGGCAGTCGAGGCTGGAGCCTAGGTGAAATGTTGAGCTAGAAGAGTATTTTTAAACAAAGGAAAACTAAAAACAGATTTCGACTCGAGTGGCTAGAAAGAGTGGTGGGTGTCAGGGGCACAACAGGATGGGTATGTGGATGTACCGCCTGAGTTAATTAATGACCCAGATCTTGTGATGATTTCTCATGTAAAAACAGTACAACCACAAGTATAATATGACCTGGCTGATTAATTTGTTCGTCTCAGCGTTGCTTTCATCATCCCGCTCATGTGGCATGTATTATAGTCTTAGTGGACAATTACTCTGGGGTGGCGCGGCTATAATACATTAGGAAACCACTACAACACAAAAGGGGGCTACGGGGTGTGGCATGCACTACGGCCTTAGTGGACAACCACCCAAAGGATGGTAGTCCAAAGGGTGACGTGACTGTATTGCATTAGGAAAACACCTCTGTAAACAACCTAGCAGATGGGGTTGCGTTAGGTAGGGCATTGTAAATGCCTTGTGATAATCAACTTAGTTACATACCTCTGGAAGTGTGTCTGGGATATTAAAAGTCGATTGCCTCTTGTGGGTAAAGTGTATAAACTCTGTATACTCACGGTCATGAGCGGTGCCGAGAACTTGCTTGAAGTAGTTTTCATTTTTACAAAACAATTTATGGGTGGTATGAAAAGATGAGTTGAAACATGGAGAATTGAGATGGCATGGTCGAGGACCAGTGAAAGTACGGGATGTTACCCGAGAAAGAATATTAGATGATATAGGAGGTTAAATCCTCCACTAGTACTTTATAACAAAATTCAGTTTATCAAAATTTGTGTTTGTTAAAATGCTAAGTCTCAAGATTTGCTATTACATAAACTAATTCAAACTTAACTTTGTGCAAATAAAAGAACCATGAACCTCCCTTGATTAGACTTGCATATATAACAATTGTATTGTGTGTTGGCTCGTGAGTACGGTTGTGTACTCATGCTCGCTCTTTATATTCTTTTAGTCAGTAAGCATAAAAGAAGGCTACATGGATAATTATGAGTATTAGTCAACACCGAAGATCAAGAAGGCCAAGAACTAGGTCGTGGGCTCCAGTCGATTGCCTATGGGTATATCACGAGGGTTTTACATGTTGTATTTCAATTCTGCTTCCGCTGCTGATTCTTTAAAGGTATTTGGCCTGGTCGGCCATTCTGAAAGACAAACGCCGTAAGGTATATTTACGATTTGTTTATTATTATGCAAAAGTTTTACATTTTTATAATATGTATTGATATCCAGTGATGTAACTATGAGCACTGGTTACTGATCTAGAGACTGGTGCTACGAACACAGACGATTCCAAATTATAGATCTGGGGTCCGACGCTCACCGTAGCTGCTGAGAAGATCTGTGAGAAACTCTAGGAGCAGCAAGAGGAGGAGAATCAAGAGGAGGTGGATACTAACCGTACATCGTCATTGGAGTTTGAGTGGCAGCGGCGGTGGCCGGCAGCGTTGACGCGAGACGAGGTCACAGCGATGCTTCGTGAGATGATGGAAAATTTTTACTGGTGTGGCTAGGCGATGATTTTTTTCCCCGTGGATTGGGCCAGGGTGGATGGGGATATTTCGATCCCTAGGGCCTTCCAAACGTGCATCCTAGCTGGGCGGGGCTAGGTTCCCCTAGGGGTTTTGATCCACGGGATTTGGCTGGGATCTCGGTCGGGATTGGGCTTCCTAATAAAACCCTAACTACCGTACAA
Organism: Hsuehochloa calcarea; assembly: GCA_036346395.1. Lineage (NCBI taxonomy): Eukaryota > Viridiplantae > Streptophyta > Magnoliopsida > Poales > Poaceae > Hsuehochloa > Hsuehochloa calcarea. Next base: position 29,790,973 of record CM070613.1, read on the forward strand.
ATTTGACTAATGTGTAAGCTGGGGGAGTGGGAGAGTGCTCTCCGCGACTACAATGCCGCACTCAGCCTGTGGCCCCCTACAACAAGGCTCGCCTGTGCAATGCCAGCCTCCGCCGTTGGGAGGCGTCGGAGCACAACTATGAGGCACTGCTTCACGACATGCCCGCCGACGAGGTCGTCGCTGAATCGTTTGGCGACGCCCAAACACAGCTCGACGCCACCAAACTTATAGCCTAATGGCCAAGACTGTTCAATTCAATTCAATTGGTCCATGATACAATCATAAGAAATTCAATAGTGATGATATACACATGTTGTACAAATTAAGGGAAAAAGCTAAATCTATTCAAGAAGCTAGCTAATCGACTAGTGCACTATACATAAGTAAAGTAGCATGGTAGAAAAACGGTGTGCACTCATCAGAGAGAGAGGTTCCACAATATTGAAATTTAATGAATAACTCTATGTTCTTAACTGCTCGCTCTGTTCTTAACTACTCACTCTGTTCTTATTGGGACGTCATTTTAAAATACGTGTAGTCAACATTTTAAAACTTTGACCGCTAATATGCATGTCGTAGGGCCAGCCCCTACAGCCCGACGAAGACCGCATGACAAACCCTGCGACCCGCAAGAACCAAAGCCCCCTACCCAAGGGCACTAGGAGTCCCTTCGAGGAGGCTTCGGAGAAGACCTGGAGCGTCCCCGGAGTTTCTTTGGGGTACCCAAAAGCTGGGAGCAGCGGGCCCTCCAGTGAACACAAAAGCCCCCCCCCCCCCCGAGGAGGCTCCAGAGAAGACCTGGAGCACCCCTGGAGGGTCTTTGGGGTACCTCGAAGTCAGGAGCAAGGGGTCCTCCGGGGCCACCTCGGCAGCTCCAGGCGCCCCGTCGAGATGCCCCAGATGAAGCCCACAGGTAACTGGAGGCTGGAGGGTAACCGAAGTACTACAGTATCAGGAGTGGTAGCTCGTCCGGACCACCCTGGGAGGTACCTCGGGCACCGATTGACCAGGTGCACCAACCTAGTGGACCGAGCACAGGGGAGTCCACCATGGGCCGAAGGCTACTTATAGGAGGAGGAAAAGTTCCTACAGTCTCTACGCGTATAGGGTCTTTTTAGGGGTAGGATAGTAATGTCAAGTACCCTGTTAAGGAGGCTATAAATAGCCACATTCTCCTGTGTAACAGAGGAGGGGTTTTTTAAGAACAAATAATACACATTTTCCTAGCAACCGGTCCCTTCTCTGAGGACACCCTGGTCACTCCGAAAGCATCGGGGTCCCCTCCCTTACTGTCCAGCCATCTTTTGCTACAACAATGCACAAAAAGTATTTGAATTTGTCACATGGAAGTGATATCACTAGATTTGTCATCAAAAATACTTTCATATTATTGTATTTTTATAGTTTTTACTAACATATGATAAGAAAAGTAATGATCAAATGTGTGTGTTGGAGAACGTATGGATGTTTAAAATGACAAGTAAAAAGGGACAGGTGTAGCATATATTTATTTTATATTTCACATTTACTAGAACTAATTTATTCATGAGAATTATCGTCATCCTCTTGGAGCTTGTCTTGAGAGTGGTTTTGTCGACCTCACGGATAGCAAATAATAATAAAAAAAAACTCCTCTTCTCCGGTCTCTTTGTCAGTAGCGGTAAGAAGATCGAGTTTCCTAGCCAAATGGATATATCATGAACCAAACAGACTCTGAATACCAACGTGAACCAAACCAAATTTAGAAAACGACAATGAAAATTAGCTATCCTTGGGTTTACTTCCAATATTTGATCATACAAACAAAAAATTGGTAATGCCAACAAAATTCAATGTTATTTATGGGCAATCTGAGGGTGAGAAAATCGTTCATCAAAATTTTAGTAACACTAAAATTTGACCTTACCGTGATCCAAACAAAATTCATTTTTATCAAATTTTAGGTTTGCTGAAGTTTTGTCCATATCAAATTTTAACTTGGTTTGTTAGGGTCGTGAACCAAATATGCCCAAACCAATGAAAGAGACCAGAGGCCGTTGCATCGCACAGCCGCTTTGCCTTCCTTCCCCGCTGGCGCACATGGAGTGATGGAGACGGAGCCTCCTCTTTGCCTCCCCTGAGCTGAGCGCGTCTCCGTGTCCATCTGCATCTTCTCCATCCCCATCCAGGGCATGAGGGAAGGGAAGGTCATTCTTCGCCGCTAAGCAAGCAAGCCAACCATTGAGGGCGGGGGAGGGCTTTCGATTTCGATTGGAGGAGGAGGAGGAACTCGGTGGGGAAGATGGTGGTGGGGGTTCTGTCGAACCGGGTGGATCGGGAGGATGTCACCGCCGGGGATCACATCTACTCGTGGAGAGCCGCCTACCTCTACGCGCACCACGGTCAATATTTCCAGTCCTTCTTTCTTCCCTAATCCCTATCTACCTATATAGTCAGTGCCATTGATTCTTCGTAATTCATTCACTTTAATTAATTATTAGGTAAGGGCATTGTTTATTTTGGGGCTCATCCATATCCATCAAGAATTGAGTGCATAGGGAGGGGACTGGTAGAAGATATTTCCTAATTCCCAATTGTATTCATGTCAGGGGGTTAATTTAGCAATTACTGTTATGCATTCTACCACTAATTTCGCACTTCTCCTCCGGGTTGTTAAATTACAAATTAGAACACCGCGCAAGAGCTGCCAAGACAAATTATCATCATATATCCACACCCACGATCATCGTGATCGCTTGGGTCGGATTAGGAAGCACTGTGCAGCCCACTCACATGACCATAATTGCAGTGTCCTCATCCAATTTAGTGTTGAGAAGAAACTCTACAACAATACATGTCTTCATTTCTGAATACACTAGCATTTATTGATTGCTCTTTCTTTTTTTCGTGAAACAATACGTGAGAACCCTACTGAAATTCATTGATTGCTCTTATGTAGAATTGTAGATTCATCTCTTCCTTCTCAAGCTGCGTTTGCGTTTTTATAGAAAGGGGGAAATGACTATTGCCTATACTTGTTTGTTTCCATACATATGTTCATTACTTGTGAAACACCAGACTATGGGCGTACTACACCAGACTATGGGCGTACTACAGACACAGAGTCTTTAAGGCCCCGTTCAGTTCGAGGTTAAGAGGTGGGTTAGGGGTTTAACCCGCCAACACCCTTGGGTTAGGGAGGATTAACTTAACCCCCTTTTAACCCTCCTAATCCAGGATAAGTTAACCCATCAAATTGGTGGAATAAGCTAACCCAGCAGGCCAGCACAACTAATCCTCGTAAGTTCTGTTTTTCTACTGCTAACCTAGCTAACCCATCTGATATAGCGAAATAGTAATTATATTAACACGGTTGGTTGGCAAACATAGAATTTTGGTTAAGCTAACCTAGTTGGGTTAAGGTTAGCTAACCCGGTTATCTTAACCCCGAACCAAACGCAGCCTTGACTCTTGTGATCTTTCTTGATACCACTGTTCACTGATATTTTTTCTACTCTTTGTATTTTAACATTACCATTAACCAGTGTTCCCCTAGGCGCCGGGCGCAAACCACCCACCGTGATTCGGGCTCAGTCGCCCTGTAGGCGCTCGGCCCGCCTAGGCGGTCAACGTGGGTCCAAGGTGGACCCAGGCGGGCAAGGCGCGGCGGTCCAGGCGGTGTCGGGCGGAGCCATGCGGCAGCACGTGGGAGAAGAGGGGTAAGTGAGGAGGCTCTCACTGTGTGGTTCCAAACTCCGGCTCCCCGTCGCGCCGCCTCCTTGGCTCTCCGTCGTGCGCCACCTCCTCTCTGCCTCCCCTTTGCGCACCGCCTCCTCCCCTGCTCTCCTACACGTGCCGCCTCCTCTCCGGCCAGATCGCCGTCATTGTCGCTTCCCCGCCGTTGATTCCACTTCCCCGTCATCAGTCTCCCCACTGCTGAATTTTGTGTTGATGGAAGGGGGATGAGGTGGTGGCGGGATGGGAGAGGGGAAAGCGAGAACGAGGCGGAGGGTGAGAGGAGGGCAGACTGTCATAGGGGGAAAGAGGATAAGGCAGACCCAGGGGAGAGCGAGAGCGAGGAGTAAGTTTTGGACTTTCGGTCGGTCCGATTTAGTTGAATCACTGGGCTTGGGCTTGGGCTGGACTGGACCAGGCGGTAGGTAAGTTTTTTCTTTTTCCTTTTTCTTCTTCACTTCCTTCTCTCCCTCCTGCTGCTTCTGTTTGCCGGCTGCTTCGACCGGCGCCTAGGCGGGCTAGGCGCTAGGTGGCCACTCTCCGCCTGCCTTCCGCCGAGCCCCTAGGTGAACACTGCAATTAACAACGACAACAAAAAACCATCTCCACTTCCTATATATTTGCCTTTTGGCATTTCCCGAATATTATGTCTGCAATTCCGCCGAGGAAGTATAATATGTCTGCTACCTTCCTACTTTTCTTTTCTACTGCCATTTGAACCATTTTTTTGGGGGGCCATTGAACCATAATTGGGAAGTACGATTCCGTTGCTACTTATTCCAGTCCGTTGAGGCCACATGGGAGTGGGATGGTACTGCCTAGTGCCTAACCATCGAGCAACCGCAACCTCTTATAGACTTGATGTGTTCTGAAATGAATTCTGGCTGTTTGCCCGGCCGAGAATCACAAATATTTTTTGCAATGTACTGCTGCAGTGTCATTTTTTTATGAAAATATAAGAGTAAATTGCACTTTCCACCGCCTAATCTGACCCTTAGCAAAAAAACAGCAGGTTTAAATATTATTTGCACATGACACCTAGTCCGATTCTTTGTAGGAACTATCCGTAATAATGAGTTTGCAAAGTCGATCTGTTTATCATAAAGAGATAATATCACAACAAACACAGCATTACTTTAATGACATGCTGCATAGCCTTTTACCTCAAAGCATTACATAATCCATTGTTATTGCCTATTATGATGAGTTTTTTAAAACTTTTTTTTTTGGAGGGTAAGTTTTTGAAAACTTGTTCGTGCTGTCCTCTTGACCTGTTTGCCTAGAACAGTGACCAATTTCTTGAACTTTCATTGTTAGGAATATACGTTGGAGATGGCATGGTTATTCATTTTACAAGAGCAACTGGACATGAAATCGGGACAGGAACGTTCTTGGACTGGTTTCTTTTTAGCTCCTCTCCGGCAACGGAGGAGGGCCCTCCCTGCCAGAAATGTGGTCACCTGATTAAGCGTCAGGGAGTCATAATGTCCTGCCTTGATTGCTTCTTAGATGGGGGCAATCTGTACCTGTTCGATTACGCAGTGTCTCCTGCTTTCTTCCTCGCCAAAGCACGTGGAGGAACATGCACTCTGGCTTCCTCAGACACTGGCGATGTTGTGATCCACCGTGCCCAATACCTCCTGAATAATGGGTTTGGCGTGTATTGCCTGTTCAAGAACAACTGTGAGGACTTTGCAATATACTGCAAGACGGGATTGCTTGTTGAGACTGCTTTCAGTGTTGGACGCAGTGGGCAGCTGGCATCCCTGACCGCTGCATTCAGCGCAGTGGCCTCATCGCCGCTGCGTTTCCTGACAACTAGTGCTGGCGGTCTGGTGATTGTGACAAGCGGCATGTACTGTGTGGGGCGATATGTGTCGGATATTGGTGTTCGGCGTGATGTAATCAAAGTCCCCGTGGAAAGGCTTGTGGAGCACTGGGCTGTTGTTTCTCCTCCTCAAGGGGCAACAGACACGGAGGCCGAGGCCGAGGAGGAGGCAGGCACCCGTGGTCTTGTCGTAGACGGTAACCCCAGTATCGATGGTTCTGATTTGCAGCTTAATTTCGCCGTCGACTGACTTACTGGGCTGGTTGCTTAATTTCCACGGAATGGGGGAATGAATGTGTTGGCATGATCCATTGATTCCTTCCCTTACCATGTTAGCGTGATTTGATGTAATCGACGTACCTATCTGAAAGTAGTGCCTGTATGGAATGCTACTGCTACATATGTGTGATATGATTTGGCATTGATTGGCTGGGCTGTTTATGTGTTTTTGTGACGCACGGCATGTCATGTATTGCTGTGGTGAGCTTTTCGACCGGCTGATGCAGACAACCGGAACAGATTGAATCGGACAAACTACACACAAATGCATAACATCTGCAGAAAACATCTGATCCACTGCCCTTAAAATCGTACAGACAACCGGAACAGATTGAATCGGACAAACTGCACACAAATGCATAACATCTGCAGAAACATCTTTACCGATACCATCTTCAGCGACACTATGTGTGCAACCAACTGTGTCCCATCAATCCGCACCAGCCAGCCAGTAGACTCCACCAAAATCTGCCAAGAATATTGCAATTGTCACCAAAAAAAAAAAAAAAACCCCATTTAAATCAGCATCTATTAGCTTGGGTGCATACCTATCTGCTATTGCCCGTTCCCACAATAGCTAAGCTGACATTTGTCTGAGCATTAAGAATTGCATGAGGAAGCACACGTATTCTCTTTAGTATGGTTCGATCTTTGAGTGTGTCATGCCACATACGGATGCTAAGCAACAACTACTCCAGGAAAAGGCTGGTGAATCAATTGTTGAGCCAACATTAACATGATAGCTGTCAACCTGATCAAAATTTGGAGCTGAGAAAATGTGCACTCCACGCAGGAAGGCAACAGCAACCTCACCACCATGAGTAGTACTGAACCAAATAAAATGGCACCAAGATTTAATTAGCAACAAGGCAATTTGGGTAGCACTGAAATCAGTAATGGAGATCAAATCTTTGAAGCAAGAGGAAGACATGGCGTTCGGCCCGGGGACCTTTTCTCTACGCGCGGCGACACATGGCGAGGCAGAGGCAGCGCATGGAGAGGCGAGCCTACACGTGCGAGCGCAACGTCGAATCTAATCGAACGGCAGAGACAAGATGAACTACATCTGACGGACAAGGGAAAAAGGGCGATGCGAGGGAGCCCCATTTCGGCCTCCTTTTACAAAGAAGGGTATGCAATAGCTTTATTTTTTCAAGATGTATGGTTGATATTCAATGATGTGAATTAACAACTGATCTAAGGATTCAACTGATTTTCAAGATGTAGTTTTTGGATCCCGTGTTCTCTTTGCCCTCTGTCGACGTGTTGTGAAGGTTGTAACTCATCTAACCGGAGAGGGAAAGAGCTACTACTAGTGGATTCGAAGTGCCAATTTAATTAGTGGAGTCGGTCCAATTCGTTTGGACTTACCTCAACGTGGAGTAGAGGAGACTGATAAGTCTCCGATCACCACGGTAAAAAGACAGTGTGTCTACTTGTGGTTTGATTTCTTTGCCATCGCAACCTCACCTTCAGTAAGGAAACATTAGGATTGGAAGGAAATGCATGTGGAGAGGGTGAAATATCGAGGGATCTTGCCAAGAAAATTGATCACATTCTGAAAAACAGCCCATGCATTGGTGTGAAGGCACTCAAGTTTGACATCTTTGATTGTGGCAATGTGAAGACCTGTTATCTCAATAGTTGGCTTCAGATTGCTGTTAGACCGGGGATTGAAGAATTCGCCCTTTGGCTGCCTTCAGAATATGAGGCAAAGCCCAACTTTCCATGATCACTTTTATTTGATGGGATTGGAAACTCGATTCGGGTGTGAATTTGGATGACGTGTGTATTACAGAGGACGAGTTAGGATGCCTTCTTTCCAATTCTTTCACTTTGGAGGAATTGGAACTCACGTCTTGCGAGGAGATATTTTGCCTGAAGATAACCTTGCATGCTGCGGCAGCTTAGCAACATATATGGGGTGTACGAATGCAGAATGCAGAATGCTGAAAGTGATAGAGCGCAAAGCTCCTAATCTCTCTACTTTTCACTTATATTGGTGCCCCCCTTTGGAGACTCATTGCAAGCATCTAGACATTATCGGGTTCAAGTCGGGTTAACATCGTCTATTATGCTCTCGTGCCAAGCTTCCTTCCCTCCCTCCATTGTGCCAAATCTTGAATATCTTGACGTATGTTCAAATATTGAGGTATACTCCGAAACATTAGAGTACTACATACCAGCATTATGCAAATAACAGTAGTAGTCATACATTGGAAAATATATAATTAATCTGAGACATCTTTGCGCAGAGGGATACACTGTTTGTACCTAGCAAATCCCTCCCGCTCAAGTACTTGTGTATTTCTCTTGTGGGGTCAATGGCTTTTTGCCCGGACTATGATTATTATTCTCTGGTTTCTTTTGTTGATGCTGCTCCTGCCTCAGTGGATTTCATCTTGAGTGTAAATCATGTTCATCTTGCAAAGATATCTAACATCTGTGCTGGAACCGCCATTAATTCAAGTATCTTGTCTGTTCTCTCTTATTAGAGTAGTGACATTTATATCGATCGTACATGCCGGTATCGCAGACTCGCATGAAGCATGATTCGATTTTTGGAGATTCCTCAAATCTTCACCGCCATGACAACATCCAGAATGTGAAGATCATTGGTTTCTGCTCTGCAAGAGCATAGTTGACCTAACATGTCATATTCTACAACGTTACAAGGGTTGTGCCTTGTGATACGGGCGCAACTAGCGCTCGGACCGTAGAGCAGCATCGTACGCATCGGTTGTAACATCTCGACAAATCGTATAATAAAAAAATATTATCGCAACAACGAAAACTATGATCCGAGTGCTACATGAAAACATATTCACCCTAAGGGTCCCCAACATCTCAAGTCATCTGATGTAACGAAAAAAAAAATCCTATAACAGCAACATGCAATATTTTTAGGGCACATGCAAAGCACCTGCAATATTTTTTTTTTCAACGGATCGTAACATCCCTGTGAACGGTATGCAACATTTGTTTCAACGGGACGTAACATTTTTTTCAATAGGCCACAATATTTTTTTCAACAGGTCGCAGTATCTCAAAGAACAGTATGCAATTTTTTTAATAGGCCACAACATCAGAACAATTGACTAGTTTGCAATGGCTGGGAGCTCACTTGTTGATCTGGGCGATGGTGCTGTCCAAGAATATGACCAGTGGAGGATGTCTCACACCATGTGTGCTTCATCACCCCATCTCCTTGGCAGTCCACCCATGGATGTCTCGCACGTCGCAGAGCCGAGGTTGCGAGCGACGACAGGCGCGGCAACACAGACGCAAGCTGTGTGGTGTGCGGCGACGGCCACGAAAGGCGGTAGCGGCATCCAGGCGCTGCCGACGGCCCGAGGGTGCAACGACGTGCTGGCTTGGTGAGGACACCTGCAAAACACCTGTAATTTTTTTTTGTTGGACCGAAAAGGCGACTAGAGGGGGGGGGGTTGAATAGGAGCACGCTCAATTTTTCAATCAAGATCAGATTCAATACAAATTTCACTCTAATAGCTATGGAAGCTATGAAGATCAATATACCAGTACAGCGGAAGACTAGTATTGAATCCAATCTAAACCCCGAAACAAAACAACCAAAATCAACATGGGCTAAAATTCTAAGTGTTGGGCGGTCTGACCTCTGTGTTAATGGTGGTCGGACCGGTCACCTTGGGCGGTCTGACCTCCAGTCTGATGAACAGTAAAAACAGTCCGAAAAATAAAGTTGCAAATAGATGTAACTTTTTATCTACAACTCCAAAACTTAGAACACACCTTCTCTAGGATGTCAGAAACCTATTCCAATCGAAGATCGTGAAGATCCTTGGAAAAGTTACGACCTTTTTCCGTTTGAGAGGAGGATGGTTCAAAACCGAGTCAAAACGAAAATTAGATCCAAAAACTTGCTCGTGGGTGATTGATGATCCTAGATGTGTTCCCATATATCACAGCAAGCTAGATCATGTGAATAAATCAATCAAAAACTCACGAATTAAGGAAAGACTCAAAATCACCAAATAGAGAGAAGGAAGGCAAAGAGACACATCTTTGAGCAAATTTTCCTTGGATTGATTTGATAGGGTTTGGGTTTACAGTCACTCCATCAATGGAGGACAAAGCTCAATCCAAGAGCACGAAATCAAATCAAAACTCTCTAGAACCCTAAACTCCACTAATCCTCTCCCTAAGCAAAACTAGGGTTTCAACAATAATGAAAGAGTTAAGGGGGTGCAGCCACCTCCCTCCTCTATTTATAGTAGAGGCTTATACCTTCTAGAAGATTAACTTAAATGTGCTCCCGTTAAGGCCCAACACAAACGGGTCACACACGCACACATTTTAAAGCGCCGTCTTCAACACCTCTTGACCTAAACAGCTTCTCTTGGCGTCGTCTTGTGCCGCGGGTTGGCAAAAGGTCACCAATGTGGTATTTAGTAAGATTACCAAAATACCCCTTCTCGGTCCTTCTCCGAAGACCGAGTCCATCTGCGCGAAACACTTCGCCTGCTCCGCCACGTGTAGGTTGATCAACGGCTCTCTCCATGTCGGCAAGTCTCTCCCATCCGGCTCCCACCGAAACCACCATGGCACTTGCACCTACTCCCGCGCCGCTTGATCAAACCAGTCGCACCGAACTGTCCGTTCGGTCCTCTTTGTCCATTATGCACCATACTTGAGTTCATTGACATCACCCGGCATTGTCGATCGTTCTGGACCTCAGCTCTCCAAGCCTAGTACCGATCATCCTCGCCGTTGACCGTCGTTGACCACCAAGCAACCTGCACAACAATAGATAAGTAAATCGAATCTGGGAATAAGTTCTTCACAACTTGACCCACGTTAGTCAAAACATGCATCACGCAACACATATGCACTGAAACTCATGACTTTGACCTAACAACCGAACATCACCGCCACAACGGGCGACGATCAAGTGACAACCGGTCAGACCGCCCCTCAAGGCCGGTCTGACCGCCCACCCCGGCCGGTTTGACCGCCACCAGTTGATGGGACTTAGCCAAAATTTGGCCCCTGAAATCCCAGACTCTACTGGAATTTTATATCACGAATAACTTTTGACTGGAGACTCCAAAAATCATGAGACCAAGTGCAATAGACTCCCCTCTCTTGCCTGCACCCTCTATTTCTGGCCCAGCTCAAAATATCACCTCTGTTAACTTGCTAGTCCGACGCTTCTATGGCCGGCCGACCGCCATGAATCGGTCGACCGCCAGCCCCGCCGGCCGATTGGTTCTCCTCGATGAAGCGTTTTTTTATCGAAAACTAGTGAAACGACAAACCGTTAACGGCATTGCCAATTGTCACATCATCCTAAGATCTGGAGTATATCCCCATGATATCCACATTTTTCATCGGATCGCAACATCCATGTGAACAGTGTACACCATTTATTTCAACGGGCCACAACATTTTTTTCAACAAGCCGCAATATTTTTTCAACGGGTCGCAACTTATCAAAGAACAGTATGTAACATTTTTTTTATATGGGTCGCCAAAAACGCAGAATTGAGTACTCACCCAGCGGGCTCGGAGGAGGCAATGACAATGTGGCAAGCGAGCAGTTGCCTCTGGTGGCCTAGGGCTACCAGAGGTCTGCATGGGAGGAGGATGGTCAAGGAGCCAAGGCCCCAAACGAAGGTGCTGTTAGGGGGATAGAACAAGGTGGAATGCGGGGAGGCGGAAGATCCAGAGAACCGGAGACGTGGCGGCGATGCGAGAGGATGCGGTTGCAGCAGAAAATGATGGGGGCATAGAGGGGAAAAGTGTCTGTGGGTTGCTCGCGCACGTAACTAGTTGGACAATGGTGTGTAGCATATTATATGTTGTGCCCCGTTTCTTAAATTCACTACTGTCTAGTGTTTTGTTTGGTAATATTACATGGGTTGTGCTTTAAGTTATACTTCCGTACTTGATGGTAATTCAAGGTCCAATGATTTGTTTTATCAACTTAGAGACATCTTTCTTGTTGTAACCTTTGTTGATGTTTTGTTGTGTTGTTGGATCTGATACGACACGTGGGCGCTGACATGGCGGCTGGGAGACACGAGGCGACGCGTGGATGTTTACGTTTTGATGTGGCGCTGAGCTGGCACGCGAGGTGGACAACCACATCACTTTGTCGACGGTGAGGCTCTGGACCCGAGGGTCTTCGGCGATTGGCGGCTCTCCGGCGACGACAAAGGTGCGCAACAAGTAGAGGGTGCGACGGGGGTCACGATGGTGTGCTCACTGGTGCAAGAGGATGACTGGCTGGTCGGCGGCGAGGTCGAAGCGGCGGCGAAGTCTCGAGATCGACAGGGTTGGACTTGCTAGTCTGCTTTTAGCTTTGTTGTTGCTTGGCTACAGTCTTTTTGTGTAATCCTGCTGTCAGTTGAACTGTGTAATTTATTTCCTTTAATGGAAATGGGGTGTAAGCCTTCTATATATATAAAAAAAAAACAGAGCCCACCACGTGGACCCACCAAGCCCGTTCTCGCTAACCACCCAACAAATCGCTCCTGGCCCATCGCACTCTGGTCTAGTAGCCTAGGGTTTGGTTTCCTAATTAATTCCTGCTCTGTTTTCCTCTCATCTTCGGAGTCCGGTCCGGTTTCCTTCCTGTTACGAGTAGAGATGGATACAGGAGGAACAGGGACAGAGACAGGCCTCGATTCTCGTCTATCGTCGTATCATGGGGCTGCTGGTGCTGAAGCGGCTCATCTCCCTGCAGCGGCAGCAGAAGCGGCGTCGTCGCCAAATCCAAGCCCGTAGTAAGCCGCTTCTTGGCTCTCCCTCTCGGCCTCTCTGTTGTTCAGCTCTGCTACGTTCTGGTCATGTCCTGGCATCTATAGCTTGTCCAGAAAACTATTACTCACATGATCTATAGCGATGGCGGTTGCGAAAGGATAGGGATCTCACCGGTGATGGGCTCCACTGTAATGTTCTGCAGGGTTTTGCAGAAATACCTTTGCATTGAAGCAACTTGGGGTTTTTAAAGTCGTTAGTGTTCTTGCGCGAAAGTCAGATCAGGGAAACAAACTACATTTCTGTGTGCGCGTTCATGTGCTTGAGTTTGTTGTTGTTTTCTCCGTTAGTGTCTGTATTATTCATAACCATGCATGATGTGTTGCAGATGGTTCAATTGCTTCTGTGGCTAAAAGAAAGGGCTCACCATGCCAACAAGATGGTAACTCTCAAGGTGGCAAAAGAATGAGATATTCAGGGCCAGACCTTCCGGAGGTACGGCATAAAATGCTGATAATGGAAGACTTATATTGCAAATAAAATATCACTATGACTGCTCTAGCTGCACAAATTGGTGGATCTATGCTAGCTAAATAAAAGTTTATGAACAGACCTTTTAATGCTGCAATCTCCCGCAGTCCTACTGCATTGGTAGCTTTGCTTTGTTCTAACTGTTGCAGCTTTATCTCCCCAGCACAAAACTGTCTGTCACGAGTCGTACGTCACCTGGTAAATTCACAAGGTGTAAACATCATAGAGCTATCTCCCTTATCAGCAGTGGCCCGTGCTTCTATTGCTGTGAATTCTGTGGTCTTCGATCTAGTGGCCGCTGTTTATGCTTATTGTCCAGCTCGAAACAGACTTTTTCTTATACAAAGCAGGTCCTATACACTGTTATACTTTTCAGATCAATGACCATTCCATTCTTGTGCGGACATTCTTGCTACTGTCCGAGTGTCTATATCTACCAATAGTACAAATGTTCCAACTACTTACAATTTCTAAATAGTAAAGATTAAGGTATACAATATGCTATTAAGCAAACCTACCACCATAGATCTCTGACATTGGGGTGTCCACTTCTCAAAGTTTGGAGTTATGTGAATGTCGTGTTCGCCAGCCTTGGCAGAACAGTAGCAGCCCTATCAAATCTTTCTTCAGATTAAAAGCAGCCATAGTGCTTGTTCTAAGCATAATAAGACTGCAATCATCTTCAGGCCTCCACTGCTTAGTAAGCTTTCTTTGAAGCTGAGAGATTGTCAAATAACTATCAGTCACCTTCACTTGCAACCACTTACCATAAAAATTATTGCCTCTAGCTTCCTTAGAAGGTAGTCCGCAAGACCTGGCAGGCACCATTAAGTTCCATTTTCCTCACAGTTTAACAGCTATAGCTTGTGATCTCCATTGCAAGCAATACATTTATGTGACTTACTGGATCCTTGGACAGTAGATACTGAGTCCCTAAGCAGTGGATGGTCTGTACCTCCAGTTGCTCCAGCAAAATACTTCTATTTAAGGCCAGGTGTTCATTTGCTGGAATCTTTTTCTACCTGGGCATTCCTCCTGTACTCATCCTTATTTAGTACTGCTTGATTACCACGGCCATAACCTCTCATCCCAGAGTTAACTGCCGGCAGCTTGGAAGCGATGACGACCACCCTGGTATCCAAAGTCCCAAGAGTAGTATGATCATGGCATTCTCCGCCAGCCAAGTGTCCAGTATCCTTCTTCCTCTTCCACCTTGCAGATTTCTGAGCTTATAATAGTAATACCTAGTATGTCCTGTTTGACCACAGTAATTGCCAGTGATATCATGATTCCCTTGTGCCATAGGCTCGACTGAAACCAAAATATCCCACTATCTGTGTCTCTCTGGTCCATTCTACCAGCAAAACCTTCTTCTGTCAGAATTGAAATGCTGGACAATAGATCTACTGTAAGACTGTCCCCAAGTAGAGTATGAGTAAACTTAGAACCATGCCAAGTATGCATATTCAGACTAGAAGAATAGGGAAAATGATCAGTTTTGATAACTTGAGCATAAGTGGGACACGTCACTACATTGTTGAAGTGTTGTTCTGCAAACAAATTTCTACAGTTTTTTTTTTGGGTAGTTGTGCTTCCTCTGCACATTTTCACGGGCTCCACTGTTCACACTAAAGCATGGATTTCGCTATTATGCTTCGTAATGCCACTGCACGTATTCTTGTAAGATGCCATTTTTTTTTATCTCATCTGTTCAATCTATTATCTCCTCATCTTAGTTACCAATGTTTATGTCATTTATCTTACACTGTAGCAGCCAAAGCTGTTGTGTTCTATTACATCGGTTCCTGCTGTTTAAATATTCAGATGTACTATTTGTACCCTATGCAGAAGTTACATGTTTATTTTTGTGTCTTAGCTACATTGACTTACTTATCACATGATACTGTACAATAAAACATCATTCCATGCATCTTGGTTGACAGAAATGCACATACACCAATATTGTTGACTACTGGAGTACTGGATGCCTAATTCAAGTAAGAATTGATTGCATGGTATTAATCAGTATACACTTTTAGAAAGGAAAAAAAGCAAACTTCTCCATACAATGCTTAATTTGCCTACCAAAATTACATCCAAATGCAACATCCAACTCTGCAATGTATTATGTACCACACTTTGTGCAATCATGCGCAGAGCACCTGGGGTGTAGTGTTACTCCACATGGTCCTAATTTTTTTCACCAATCGAGGTAACCACTTGCTTGTACAATTCCATTGTTGAACTTTTCTCCCATGCTTGTGCATGCAGGACATCTGGTGTCATATACATTCCCTAATGCCACTACGAGATGCTGCCCGTGCTGCCTGCGTGTCTCACGCATTTCTACGTTCCTGGAGATGCCATCCCAATCTCACCTTCAGTGAGGAAGCACTGGGCCTGAATGTAAATGCACGCCGAAGGGATAAAATAGCAAGGGATTTCACCAGCAAAGTTGACCACATTATGAAAAACCACTCGGGCGTTGGCGTGAAGATATTTAATCTTCAATTCTATGATAGTTTCAACACCTGTTATCTCGATAGTTGGCTTCAGATTGCTGTTACACCAGGGATTGAGGAACTCACCCTTAGTCCACCTTCAAGCTACGGGGAAGACTACTACAATTTCCCATGCTCACTTTTATTTGAAAGTAGTGGAAACTTGATTCGGTATCTTAACCTGAGCTGGTGTGCCTTCCGTCCCACGGTTGGACTTGGTTGCTTGAGAAGCCTGACTAGGCTGCATCTGTCTTCCGTGCATATTACGGGGGACGAGTTAGGGTGCCTTCTTTCCAATTCTTCTGCTTTGGAGGAGTTGACACTCATGCATTGCAGCGAGATCATTTGCCTGAGGATACCTTGCCTGCTACAGCATCTCAGCTACCTGCTGGTGTTTGAATGCAGAGCACTGCAAATGATAGAGAGCAAAGCTCCAAATCTCTCCACTTTCCACTTTGGTGGTGCCCTGGTACAACTCTCACTTGGAGATTCATTGCAAGTGAAGTGCCTGCAAATGTTGTCTTTACTTCGGTCTCACACCATCCATTATGCTTGTGCCAAGCTTCCATCCATTGTGCCTAATCTTGAAACTCTTAGCATATGTTCGGCTAGTGAGGTATACTCTGAAACTTTAGATTATTATATATACCTTGGAATATTATTAATCTGAGACATATTTATGCAGGTCAATACACCAATTGTGCCTGTCAAATTCCTCCACCTCAAGTATTTGTCTATTTGTCTTGCCGTAGGAGAAGGGCCGTTTTCCCCAGCCTATGATTACTTTTCTCTGGTTTCTTTTCTGGGTGCTTGTCCTGTCTTGGAAACTTTCGTCATGGGTGTAAGTCACTTTTTCATCTTGCAAAGATATCTAGTATCTATGGTGGTACCATTAATTCAAGTATCTTGGTTTTTCTATTGTTATTAGAGAACAGTGACATTAATATCGATTCTATGCAGGTGTTGCAGTCTCGCATGAAACATGATTCGATTTTTGGAGATCCGTCACATCTAAGGCAGATGCCAGAATACAGCCATGACAACATCAAGAATGTGAAGATTATTGGCTTCTGCTCTGCGAAGAGCATGGTTGAGCTAGCATGTCATATTCTTGAGAACGCAACATCACTTGAGTGCCTTACATTGGACACCATATATGAAATGTATGATACTGATAGGTGTTCTGTCCACAAAATAGGTGAATGCAGCCGCGTAGGTAGGCATATGATCAAGGAAGCCCATAATGCGCTCTTGGCCGTCAGAAGGTATATAGCGGGGAAAGTTCCCTCCACGGTTAAGTTAAATGTTCTAGAGCCTTGCAGTCGGTGCCATGCTTTTGTTGCTTAAATGTCAAAATATCATAATTTTTAATGTTCATTAATGTAATGCTTTGGTTTGGTTCTTAAATTTTAACTGTCTAGTGTTTGTTGTGTAAGATTACATGGGATGGGTTGTGCTTTAGTTATACTGTCGTACTCATTAAGATAAAGACCAGTTGGTTGTGTGCCTATGTTTTATCCAAGGTTATTTAATCGTAAAGTCGAATCGATTCGCAAGAGGGGCGACTTATCGGCTTGGTCGTCGATCGACTAGTCGCGACTAGCCACGACTAGTCCACAGACTAGAAAGTATTTAAATAGAGCATGTAATATACTAAGTTGTATAACAATTAAACACATATACATATTGTAAATTATGAAATAAAGAGAAGAACAACATAATCATGATGATAAGTTGATGACTTACTCGTTTTGATCATAACAAATCTTTCTTGATGAGTAACAAATCTCGATGGATGGCTAGTCGCGATGATGAGTAACAAATGTCGATGGATGGCTAGTCGTTTTGATCGTAACAAATCGTAACATAATCATGATGATAAGTTGATGACTTACAAGTTCTATAACAAGTCACTCACCTGACAGCGGGCCAGCAAAACAAGTCGGGCGGCTAGCAAATCTCGATTAGTCGCGACTAGCCCTCCTAGTCAAGTCGATGACTCTAGTCGGAGGTTGTGTACCGACTTGTTGACTAATCGTCAACTAGCCGCGTGACTTAATAACAGTGGTTTTATCTATTCAAACACACATAAATTTTTAACCCTTGCTGATGTTTTTAGTGCGGCCACAACTCACAAATATTGATTATTGGCCCTAACACATGAGCAATAGAACGCTAGTCACTGGCACTCTCGGCCAGGGGTGAAAACGGATTGAATACGGGCGGATAATGGTTTTGCTATATTTGTTTTTTTTCTCGGATGCGGATACAAATACGAATTATGTCAAATACAAATACAGAGCGAATACAAATCGAAACGAATATGATCACGGATATTTGTTGGGACATGAAAACCCCTTCAATCGCATGCCAGAAATTAATGGAAAACATATAACTAGTTTAGTTGATGACGGCGCCGACGAGTGGCGGCCCCGACACAGCGGTTCCGGCTGAGCCACGTCAATCAAAACCATGGTGTTTTATGTTGAGAGTGTGTTTTGCACGGTTTTCACAGTTCATAGGCGTCAAATGTTCGGTTTTAAGTTAAAAATTAATTTACAAACTTTCCAAAGACTTCAGGGTGGATCGAACTTTTTCCTAATTTTCGCGTCGTATTGCATCAGCAAGCGTAATGCCTTGAGATGTTGGCATTTGTGTAGGAAGCAAAATACAGGACGTCGAGATGGAGTTCGAACAGAGGAGAACGGGCTCTCGAAAATTTAAAAATACAATAAATGATGAAAAAGGGGATTTTCTAGATTTTTGGAATTATTTTTTTTGAAGGAAAATTTGTTTATTGCATCAGCATGACGTCGCGAGGGGATTTATGGATTTTAGCCTATTTATTTCTCAAAAGGAAAAGGGATGTGACTCTAAAAGGTGGGCCCCGCGTACGTGGACCAAATCCACGACGGCTCCTGGGTTCACCGTGGACACGGCTCGTGGCATAGTGGCAAAGCCACGTGTGCTTGCCGCTCGGGCATGACACACAAGCGCGGGGGCTGAGGTGGCGCCAGGTAGCCATGACGTGGCGGCCACGTCGGCACCGAGGACGGCGGCGATGCGGGCGTGTAGGCCCACCGGCGCTACACGCCACGGTGAGCCAAGCAGGAATGCGCAACGGAGAGGTAAGGCTTCGCCGGACCTGGTGCGTGGGCTAGCCGCGGAGGGGCGCGATGCGGTGGCCGACGGCGAGCGAAGAAGCGGCGGCGGCGGTAGGTCAAGGGCGGCGCCGGCGTTTCTGTAACATCCCAAATGTGGATTTGTGTTTCAAATGTATAAAAATGAGGAGAAATTAAAACTTTTCTCACACCTGGATGTTTTTGATCAGTTCCATGATTCTTGTACAGGGATTGTGGAAAAATCAAAATCAAAATCCTCAATTGACTCCAATCAAAAACCTCATTGACAAAAATCTTGTGCCAAACCTCTGTGATTATTTTTCCCGAGTTCTAGGGAGGCTTGGTAACACCTCTGAATTATTTCATGGTTTTTAGAAATTATTTGATAATTTGGGGGGGGGCAAGTCAAAGCTTGTTCAAACCCTAACTCCAACCTTCTGGAATTTTTGAAGAAGAATGCAGTGCATAAAAATCTCTAGAAATTTTATTTAAGGTTAATCCTTAAGTCAGCAACCTCCAGTTAAAATTTTATGATTTTTGGAGCTAGTTTTCTACCTTAAGCAAATCCTCCAAAAATCAGCTGTTTAAATCAAACCCTAGCTGGTTTTCACTGTTCTTTGGGCACGAGTCAGACTTGGGCTCGAGCCACTTGACTTAGTTCAATCGACTAACTGCACCGCCACGATCGATCGAGCGCGAGCGTTGTGGGTCGTTGGTCGGCATCGAACGACCCACGATCGAGTGAACGTTCGGACCATCCGTGCGCGTCGATCCATGTGTACCGTAGGATTCTAGATCGATTGCTCAGATTCGCGTGAACGTTCGGACCGTCCGAACGCCTCACGCAGTGTGAGCCGTAAGATCCAGATCAACGGCCTGGATCAAGTGAACGTTCAGACCGTTCCATTCGTCCCATCTCATTTGAACCGTTCGATTTAGATCCAACGGTGACCGCGTCGTCTCCTTCCTCGAGTCTGAGCAAGCGTGTGGTTGAGTCAAAGCCATGGCGTGCGCAGAACTGGAGCAGCGTTGGGTCACCTCGATGACCACCTTTAAACGGCTCTCACTGCTCGCATTAAATGCCCATCGTGCACCACCCTCAAACGTCCATAGCTCAACTGCTCCCGTCGCTCTCAAGTGCTCCCATGGCAGGTTTGATCCGAGAGGGTTTATTGCCGTTGCCCTCTGCCTTCTCAGCTATTTAAGCTCCATTGCTTCCCCTTTGGCTTCCTTTAGCATCTCCACAACTCTAGCTAGCACTTCAGTGTTTGTTTGAGCTGCATTCATCCGAAACCATTTCAGCCGCCATTGCCGAGCTTCAAGCTCACGGTGAAGGCGGTACCGCAGTGGCTTTTCGTCTCAAATTCTTATTCCCTCTGCTCCCTCTTGTTTTTCTTGAGCTTAACCCTCGCTCAATTTCACTTATCTTTCTCAGGGCTTGGCTGAATTTGGATTTTCTCTGTTACGGCCGAAGTTCATCCCCTTTCTTCTTCCTCAGCACCGGGGCAGCTCCAACCTTCTCTGTGCCTCTCCCGTGCTCAGGTAGCTCCACATTAGTCCCTAGAAGCTTGGCACTTGCTTAATTGGACCGCAGCAGAGCTTCTTTGCATTTTTCGTTTTTCGGCTATTTTTGTCACCTCTGTAAACTCTGGCTTGCTGGCGTTCTAGATCGCCGCAGCCGCAATTTTTGGTCCCATTGTGTGCGCAAAACTTTTGCGGATCCATTTTGGGCCTTAGCTCGCGCCGCCGTGACAAGAGTCGCCGGCGGTGAGTCTCCTTTCGCCGTCGTTTTGTCGGATAAAACTGGGCGCGAGCTTTTGAACGTGGTTCGCTGTGGACCCCGGATCGCGTGAACGTTCGGATCGCTCGAACGCTTTGATCTGTGGACCGTTGGATCCAAGATCAACGGTCCCAATTCGAGTGAACGTTCGGACCGTCCGAACGGTTCGATCCGCGTGGATCGTTGGATCCAAGATCAACGGTTCCAGTTCACGTGAACGTTCGGACCGTCCGAACGCTTCGGTCCACATGAACCGTTGGATCTAAATCCAACGGTGAATGTGGTAGGTTTTGGTTTTGATTGCAAAAGGGTAGGTTTTGGGAAACCGATAGCAATAGGGACTCTCGGGTAGATTTCTGGCAGTTAGAGCCAGCTGGGCAGCTAGATCCTAATCCTTTGAACATTGGCATTTAGAGCCTTGATACTAGTGGTTGGTAGCTAGAACCTCCACTAGAGATACGATTAGTTTAGTTATTGAAACTATTTTTTTTTATATCAAATGTGTTTTATTAAAAATGTTTAAACTTGAAATACTACTTTGTGCAAAAGAACCCTATAAGCCCAATTGTTAAAGCTATGCATATGCATGTTTTCCAAGACCCGCGGAGTACTTTATGTACTCACATACTACACTCAAAATAAATCTCAGAAACTTTCAATGATGCTGAGGATGACTACGACTACTACGCCCGTGGGTACGACGAAGGACATCCGGAGTACTAGGTTGTGCTCTCTAGTCGAATGCTAGTGGGTAGTTTGATGGGCTATCACTCGGAGTTTAACTTTTGATGTTTTCGCTGTTGTAAGACTAAAAGTCTTTTGACCTCTTTTGTAATAAATGGCCTTAAGACCGGTACCTTGTCGTTACTTTTATGCTATTCATGATTCAAACTTGTTATCAACGACGAACTGTATGCACTAACTACTGATCCAGGGGCTAGTGCAGAAAATATAGAGGGTTCTGGATTCAAAAATCCGGGGTCCCGACACCCACGCAGTGGGACCACCGTGACAGTGACACCCCACTCCGCCCCACCCGACTGCGCGCACCTCTGCTCCTCACATCCACCTCTGCTGGGACCACTGTGTTAATCACGTCCTGCAACACCCCACCCCGACCACGCGCACCTCCGCTCCTTGCATCCCCTTCTTTCTCCCCCTCCCCACACACACCGACGACAGGCGACACCGGCGGGTCGACGGGCGACTGGCCATGGAGAGCGGCTGAGGGTGGCGTCACTTCTCCAACGACGGCAAGTCCTGATGACAACATGTCGGCCACCTTCTTCACCGAAGAAGTACTGCAACAAGCTTCATAATTTACAATATCGTGTATCTTATAATTATTGTTATGATTCCATTTTATGAAAAACTTTGTTGTACCAGCCAGTAAATGCTTGCAATAAGCAATTAGATCTTGTGAATAGGTATAGGTATTGAACTAAACTATGGGAAGATATTGTTTGCTACTGTTTATTTCCATAATTATTGCACAAAGTTTTTGTTCTACTATGTTGTACTAATGCGATGCTCGTAGATATATGTATCACCATCTTTTAATTGCTCGATTCACTTTATGTGTTAAAGGGAAATATTATTTCTGTAAAGTTTGGGTTCCGTTGCAACACATGAACACCCTACTAATTTGTCCAATTAGTTGGGCATTTCTTAATGTAATGTGAACTCGATCATGTTTTCCTCTAGGTTAAATCAATAAATTGCAATGATTACATGTGCTTTCTACGATGATAAAATGTCATGAACATCTCGCCATAACACAAAGGTAGCCTACGGTATACGTGCAACCAGCAGTAGACTGTAACATCCCAAATATGGGTTTGTGTTTCAAATGTAAGAAAATCAGAAGAAACTAAAACTTTTCTTGCATCTTGAAGACTTGGCTAATTTTGGTAATTCTTTTCAAAAGAATTATGGAAAATCCAATTTAAATTCTCCTTTGACCCTAATCAAAAACCCTCCTTGGCAAAGGTCTTTTGCCAAACCCTTGGAAATCTTTTCCCTGAGTTCTTGGGAGGCTTGGCAACACCTCTGAATTATCTCATGATTTTTAGAAATTATTTGATAATTTTTGGAGGCAAGTCAAACTGGTCAAACCCCATTTTCCTCAATTCTGGAATTTCTGTAGAATAATTCAGTGCATGAAAATCTCTGAAAATTTTATGGAAGGTTCCTCCTGCAGTCAGCAAGCTCCAGTTAAAATTTCATAAATTTTGGAGTTTGTTTGCTATCTCAAATAATTCCTCAAAAATCAGGTGTTTAAAATTCAAATTCTAAACTGGTTTGCACTGTTCCTCGGGTTCGAACCAAACTCGGGCTCGAGCCACTTGACTCGGTCGAACCAACTAAACGCACCGGCGCGGTCGCTCGGGCGCGGGCGTTGCGAGCCGTTGGATCAGCATCGAACGGTCCTGGATCAACCGAGCGACGGATCCTCGCGATCTAACTCAGCCGTTCGATTTCAATCCGACGGTCAGCGCGTCGTCTCCTTCCTCCGTTCGGCTCGCGCGTCAGCGTTGGCCATGGCGTGCGCAGAGAGAAAAGTCGCGGCGTGCCGTCCCTTCCCCGGTCGCTTTTCAACGGCTCTCTCTGCGCGCATTTATTGCTCGTCGTGCTCCTCCTCAGCGCCCCTCTCTACTCCGCTCCGTCGCGCTCTCGCTCAAGCGGCGGTTTGACCGGCGGGTTATCGCCGTTGCCCTCTGCCATCCCCGGCTATTTAAGCTCCTTGGTTTCTCCCTTAGCTTCCTTTAGCCACACCGCAGCTCTAGCTAGCACTCACAAGCCCGCTGGAGCCACAGATTCTCGGGAAGCTCTCGGCCGCCATTGACGGGTTTGGAGCTTCGGTGAAGTCGGTGCAGCGGGGGTCTTCTTCCACAAGTCTTTGCTCCCTCTGCTCTCCCTCTACTCACTGAAGCTTAACCCTCATCAATTTGGCTTTTGAAGAAGAGAGCGGCTCAATTTGGACTTCCCTTTCTACCGAAATCACCTTTTTTCTTCGCCCGAGCAGCTTCGACTCTTCTCGGTGCATCCTTTGCGCTCAGGTAACCCCGCTTTAGTCCCTAGTGGCCTGGCACCCGCTCCCTTGGACCGCAGCTGAGCCGTTTGCATTTTTCGTTTTCGTCACTTTGCGGTCACCTCGGTTCTCTCCGGCTTGCCGGCGTTCTGGATCACCTCAGCCAACGCCATTGGTACCATTAGGTGCGCAATGATGTTTGGGACCCATTTTGGGCACTTGCTCGCACCGCGCGGCGAGCGCCGGCGGCGAAGCCGTTCTTCCCGTCGCTTTTGCCGGACGAAAACAGACGATGGTTTGAACGTGAGTCGATGCGAACCGTCGATCCTTAGATCTACGGCCCACGTTCGCGTGGAAAATTTTGAATTCGTCGCGCGTCTCGGTCTGTGGACCGTTGGATCTAAGACCAATGGTCCCGATGCGAGTCCGCGCGGAGCGTTGGATCCCAGATCCACGGCTCGCGTGCGCGTGAACGTTCGGACCACCGAACGCTCCCATCCACGCGAACCGTTGGATCCAGATCCAACGGTTGACGTTTAGGGTTCGCGGCCGCGCGTGCGCGTCAGCGCCGGAGCTTGGGCCGTCGGATCCAAGATCGACGCTCCTCGTTCGGCCACGTCATTTCTAAATTCTGAATTTCCCGAAAGGATTTATTTATCAACTGAAAAATGCGATAACTTGTAAAATGCATAACTAATTCATTTTAAATCCTTTTCGGTTGATTCAAATTTTGTGGGTTATGTTTTTAATTAGACTTTAATTTAAAAATGTTTCCAAACTCAGTATAGCTCCAGAAATTTTTGCTAATGAATAGTAGCATTTTTGATTTATAAAAGCTGAGCAAAATTGTTTTGGTCATATCTTTGGCATTAAGAATTCAAATCAATTGGTTCTTGTTGCTAAATTCATTATAAATCAAGACCTTGCTACTGTAAAAATTTTAGAATTTTTGGAGGGAGTTTACTATTGGGTCTTTGCATTTTATTCGTTCTTATCGGTTGCATTTTGCTTTCTCGTTAGGACCCGAAGAGCACATTGATAATATTGTTGATCCTCAGCAACACCTTGACCCACAGCAAGCAGGCAAGATATTTGATCATAAATGTCCCATTACTTTCGAAGTCTAATATCTTGTTTACAAATTATATGTATGCATTGCTTTTGTGTCCAATTATTTTTGCCCTGTTTAGAGGTAGCTATTCCTAATGCATTGTTGCCATTAAAATGTTATCCCCTGCCACAACCATAAGTTATTAATATCACTGGTGAATTAGAGCCCGGTGATTTAATTATGCTCTTTTATTGTCTTCTCGATGTCATGCTTAGAAATGCTTAGATGTCGGTAGTATTGGGCGATCATCGATTCTAGTCGATGATCTTGATCACACATTTATTTATTATTCCATTATGTCCAGCATTTGTGCTTTGTTAATTTTGTAAAGTCAAAAACTGAAAATAAAATTGTTTTAGACTTGGGCACAATGGTATGTTGGTGTGATCTGTTGGTGTGAATGGAATGGTGCCTAGGTCATCAAGGACCGAGTTACTTGTGTCACTAAGCCAAGCGCTTATGCGTGCTAACCACGCGAGAGGGATATGGGATCTCTCTTGACTTAGTACTTTGGCGTGGGTTATCTCCGAGTCGCAGGAGGGGGTTGTGTGTGTTGTGTGAAACATGATATGTGTTCTCGGTGTTCTTGTGTTGGGTGTGCGGTGGTGGAGATTCCGGGTAGGCTCTCCACCTCGAGGGGCATTGTAGTTGTCCAAGGCTTTACCTGCGACGGGTAGTTGACCGAGGCTTTACAATGACTCCGACACAACGTATGGGTTTCTATCCATACGGGCGGCTCGTGAATAATTCACAATATTGGAAATGTCTCAGAGGACTTAGCCGTGCAGCATACCTAAGGAAGTGTGCTTAATCTAGTGGCAAAAAGGCGGTCTGGCGTGTGGGTACATTGGTACACCCCTGCAGGGATAAAACTATTCGAATAGCCTCGTCCTAGGTTATGGACATACTTGGTAAGGTCGTGCAAGAACTAGACTACAACCTTTTAAATTAAAATTTGACATGGTTGGCATGAATGGGTAATTCATGCTATTGTTGTGGTGGCTAATGGTTTAGTCACTTCCAGGTTTGTTGTTGTCTATCTACTGTTATATTGTTGTCATTTACGATTATTTGAACATTAAAAACTGATTTGTTAAACTGCTTTCAATCTATTACATTATTGCAACTAAAACTTGCTTTATGCTTAAAAATTTGAGTCCTAACCTGCTCCACTTAAATAAGCTTGCATATAGTTATTGTTCAGGTCTGTTATCATTCTTATATATCTTGCGAGTACATTCAAAGTACTCACCCAGTTTTTGCTGGGCTGCTTTTGTTTGCAGAGGACGAATGTGAGCCCCAAGGGCCTCACTTTTGCGAGTTGTGCTGTGGATTCGACGACTAGCTTGGCGGTCCGGTCGGTTGCCTTGTGGGTTAAAGGCACACTGATTGGCTCTTTTGGTTATCGCCATCTTATGGCACTTTTGCTTCCGCTGTTAAATTTCTTTATGTATTTGTCATTTGGTAGTTGGCCTCTCTTTTGTAATGACTATCCTTTATTTATGTTATCTTACGTTGTTGTTTTGCTTCGGTTCTATGTGAATGAATGGAATTGATGCATGAGCTTTGTAAAGAGGTGTGTATACTGCATTTCTGGGAAGTATACATGTCTCGAGTCTCGGATTATCTGATTTGTGATGCTAGGACCAAGTGGATGGTTAAGCATTACAATCCGGATAAACCGGGGTCTCACAAGGTTTGGTATCAGAGCCATACTGACCGTAGTAACCCAAGTTGGTCGTCTTTAGGATATTTTGAAAAACTTAATTTCAAAGTATCAAATGATTTTGAAAGCTTAAGTAAGTTCTCAGATTTTATTCCTTACCTATCTTAGCTTTCTTCATCTCATCTCACTCTAATTTGAGTTTTGAAAATTGTTTACCTCTTCTTCCTTCAAAGATAGTGTTATCGATTAAATGGGTTTTGGGAACCACTGAGTTTGGCAAATTGAAGTGCTTAGGGTTTTGAAGTTTCTGGACTGAAGATTTCGGCTAGAGGCTTGGATGCGGAATCTGGACAGCACGCTTCCATTTCCAGACAGCGAGCTCAATGGTTTCTGATCGAACCACTGAGCTTGGCAAATTGAAGTGTGCGAGATTTTGAAGTTTCTAGAATGGAAGACTTCGGCTGGAAGCTTGGATGCAAAATCGCTACAGCAACCTCAATTTCCGGACAGCAAGCTCGATGGTTTCTAATGGGTTAGAAAATGAGAGTTTAATCAACTAAAACTTGTGGGGTTAAAAGGGTAAGATGTGATACTAGTTAGCTATGTATCTAACACTATTTTCGCTGATTTAGCCTTGATCTTAAGTGGTATTAGATCTTACCTTGATCTTCTGATTTTTATCTTCTCGAACAATTACTCGTTTATTCAATACGGGTTAGTTGTATTGGGGAGTTGAGCTTTGGTTTTATGATTCCTTGCTGTTTTTGGAGTCTTTTTATGAGCCTTTTTAAAGTTATGTACTTGTTGTTTTTGGCTTTCGATTAGAGTGATATTCCATTCCCCTAGTCGTTAGCTTTTTGCTTCATTTCGGCTTTGTTTTCAGGTCCAGTTTTTAACCCAAGTTTCTTGTAACAGGATGGCCGGACGCACTCGTAGCGGCCAAGGCCAGTCAGCTGGTCCGGACGAGGATCTTCCTCCTCCTCCGACCATGGCCGAGGTCCTTCTTCAGATCGAGCGCAACCGTGCAGAGGACAGGAGGGTTCTTCTGGACGTCATCACGCGCAACACTTCCGCCCTTACCGGTGCTTCAGGATCCGGGCAAGGGGGTGGACACCAGCCGCGTGGGGGACTTGCGGAGTTTCTTCGCACCCAGCCCCCCACGTTCTCCAGGTTCGAGGACCCGCTTGACGCAGACGATCGGCTTCGCCGTCGTGGAGCGGAAACTTCGCATAGCGTAGTGCCAGGAGCACGAGAAGGCGCTGTTCGCATCGCACCAGCTGGAGGGTGCAGCTTTGTCGTGGTGGGAGAGCTTTCTCGCCATGCAGCCTGACGGCCACACCGTCACTTGGGAGGAGTTCCGCACTGCCTTCCGTCGGAGTCACATTCCTTCCGGCCTGATGAGGCTGAAGAAGAAGGAGTTCTTGTCGCTCAGACAAGGACGTCTCTCAGTTACGGAGTACCTGTACGAGTTTAACCATTTGGCTCGTTATGCTCCGGAGGAGGTGGCCACTGATGAGGCCATGCAGGAGAAGTTCAAGGATGGTTTGTCCGAGGAGCTTCAGGACAAGCTATCCATCGTTGACTTTTCGGATTTCCAGTCCTTGGTGGACAAGTCCATCGTTGCTGAGCACGCGGGGAGAGCACTTGTGGATTCCCGCAAGCGTAAGTGGGAGGCCCAGAAGTCATCCAGGCCGCGATTATCCCGCTTGATCCGTCTCGTGGGTCGCGTCGCAGCTTCAAGACTCCCCGAGGCCGTCAAGACTGTTCTTCGTCCTTCGCAGGCCGTGCCCCAATCACGTGCACCTGCGAGTCAGCAGGGTGGTCCCCGCAACTCGGCTGCTGGGGTCACTTGCTTCGCCTGCAACCAGAAGGGGCATTATGCGAACCAATGCCCCAGGAAGACAGGAGCAGCCCCTCGTCCTAATGGAGGACGCGGGCCAGGAGGTGGTTCTTCTCAGGACCTGAAGATAGTCCCTACTACCCAAGGCGTGGGTAGTGGTCGCGTCAACCTCATCTCAGCAGAGGAGGCACAGGAGGCACCCGACGTCGTGCTGGGTACACTTTCTGTTAACTCTCATTCTGCTACTGTTTTGTTTGATTCAGGAGCATCTCATTCTTTTGTTTCTGAGTCTTTTGCTGCTTTTAGTGAGCTCCTTTTTACTCCTTTGTTGGTCCCGTTGCTCATTCGCTCTCCGGGTTCGGAGTTGAGAGCTGAATCTGAGTGTAGGGATGTCCCAATTGAGATCGAGGGAGTGAGATTCTTCGCGAATCTTATTTTCCTCCATTCAGCAAGTCTAGATGTAATTCTTGGTATGGATTGGTTGTCTCAGCATAAGGGACATATCGATTGCGCCAAGAAGTGTGTCTCTCTATCTAGTCCTTCCGACGAGCAGGTTCGCTTTTCGCCGAAGCTGCTAAGTTCGCATCTTTTCGCGCTTGAAGCGAAGCCCGCTCTAGATATTAGTGAAGTCCCCACAGTTCGTGACTTCATTGATGTCTTTCCTGAAGATCTTCCAGGGATGCCACCAGTTCGAGACCTCGAGTTTGTCATTGAGTTGGTTCCCGGTACTGCCCCGATTTCAAAGAGGCACTATCGGATGCCACCGAATGAGTTGGTGGAGTTGAAGAAGCAACTGAGTGAGCTGCAAGAAAAAGGTTTCATTCGCCCTAGCTCATCTCCGTGGGGTTGTCCTGCAATCTTCGTGAAGAAGAAGGACAATACTTTGCGCATGTGCGTTGATTACCGTCCGCTTAACGAGGTAACGGTAAAGAACAAGTATCCTTTGCCCCGCATTGATGATCTCTTTGATCAATTAACTAGAGCTCGAGTATTCTCCAAGATTGATTTGAGAGTGGGATATCATCAAGTTCGGATACGACCCGAGGATATTCCAAAGACGGCTTTCTCTACTCGCTATGGCTTGTATGAGTATACCGTCATGTCATTTGGCTTAACCAATGCTCCCGCCTTGTTCATGAACCTCATGAATTCGGTATTCATAGAGTATTTGGATAAGTTTGTCGTGGTCTTCATCGACGATATTCTTATCTATTCTAAGGACGATGAGGAACATGATGAGCATCTGAGGCTTGTGTTAGGCAAGCCATGAGCACCATTGTATGCAAAATTCACAAGTCGCGATTCGTTGAAGGAAGTGGCCTTCTTGGGTCATGTTCTTTCAGCAGGAGGCGTAGCCGTTGATCCTAGCAAGGTCAGCGATGTTCTTTCATGGGTTCAGCCTACTTCGGTAACTGAAGTGCGGAGTTTTCTCGGTTTAGCGGGATATTATCGCCGTTTTATCGAGAACTTCTCCAAGATCGCGAAGCCGATGACGGAGTTGCTCAAGAAGGACAAGAAGTTCTTGTGGTCCGATGCTTGTGAGGAAAGCTTCCAAGTACTTAAGAAGCGTTTGACCACCGCTCCGTCCTCGTTCTTCCCGATATTCATCGAAGCTTCGATATCTTTGCGATGCTTCTCGTCGAGGACTCGGTTGTGTCCTCGATGCAAGAAGGCAAGGTAGTGGCCTATGCATCAAGGCAATTGAGACCTCATGAACTCAACTATCCTACCCATGACTTGGAATTAGTCTTGTGATTCATGCACTTAAGATTTGGCGACATTACCTAATCGGTGAATCGCTATGGTGTACTCGGATCACAAAAGCCTAAAGTATTTGTTCACCCAACCGATCCGAACCTCGGGCAAAAGAGATGGTTGGAGTTGATCAAGGACTATGACATGGGTATTCACTACCATCCGGGCAAGGCTAATGTCGTTGCCGATGCGCTCAGTCGCAAAGCGCATTGCAATGCCTTGTTGCTCCAGGAACGCCAACCCACCCTTCTGAAGGAATTTCAGCGTCTCAACTTAGGTTTGGTTGAGCATGGTTCCCTCGCTGCCTTGGTTGTGCAACCAACCTTGGTAGATCGGATTAAGGTCGCTCAACAATCGGATGCTGGGGTGAGCCGCATAAAGGAAAATGTCAAAAACGGAACAGCCAAGTGCTTCTCTGAGGATGAGCATGGTGTGGTAAGATTCGGGCAACGCCTTGTGGTTCCGAAGGATATGGAATTGCGGAGTTTGATTCTCCGTGAAGCCCATGATTCGCCTTTGTCTATTCATCCCGGTGCCACAAAGATGTATCAAGATCTTCGTCAGGGATTTTGGTGGACCCGAATGAAGAGGGAAATTGCGAAGTTCGTTGCCGAGTGCGACGTGTGTCGTCGTGTCAAGGCCGAGCATCAGCGTCCAGCAGGACTGCTTCAGCCTTTGCCTATTCCTGAATGGAAGTGGGATTCGATCGGTATGGATTTTATCACCGGTCTGCCTCGCACCTCCAAGGGCAATGATGCCATCTGGGTTGTCATTGATCGGCTAACTAAGGTGGCGCACTTCCTTCCAGTCAAGACGGATCTCCGTGTAGGTCTTTTAGCGGATCTCTACATTGCCCGCATCGTGAGCTTACATGGGATACCTAAGACAATTATCTCGGATCGTGGTTCTCTTTTCACCTCTCGCTTTTGGCAAAGTTTGCAAGAGGCTATGGGAACCCGTCTTACCTTTAGCACCGCATATCACCCCCAAACTGATGGTCAGACCGAAAGGGTCAACCAAGTGTTGGAAGACATGCTTCGTGCTTGTGTCCTCTCCTATGGAAAGAATTGGGAGAAATGCTTGCCTTTTGCCGAGTTTTCCTACAACAACAGTTTTCAGGCCAGTCTTGGCATGTCACCTTTCGAGGCCTTGTACGGGAGAAAGTGCAGAACCCCGTTGAACTGGTCTGAGACAGGCGAAAGACCTTTCTTTGGTCCGGACTCGATCAATGAGGCCGCGAGTCAAGTCCAGCTTATTCGTGATCGTTTGCGCACAGCTCAATCCAGGCAAAGAGCTATGCGAATCGCCGTCGTCGTGAATTAAGCTTCGAGCCCGATGACTTTGTTTATCTCAAAGTCTCTCTTTTGAAGGGCCATCAGCGTTTCGGCGTCAAGGGCAAGTTAGCTCCTCGATATGTCGGTCCTTACCGTGTTCTCGAGAAGAAAGGGGCGGTTGCTTATAAGTTGGATTTGCCCGCTGCACTCGAGGGGGTACATGATGTTTTCCATGTGTCCCAACTAAAGAAGTGTCTCCGTGTTCCAACAGAGGAAGCTCCGTTGGAAACCCTCGATGTCCAAGGGGATTTGACCTATCGCGAGCACCCTATTCGCATACTCGATGAGGCTGAACGAAGAACAAGGAATAAAACCATCAAGTTCCTTAAAGTTCAGTGGTCAAACCATTCTGAAGATGAAGCTACTTGGGAAAGGGAAGATCGTCTCCGTGCAGACTATCCATCTTTCTTTGCCGAGTGAGCCAAATCTCGGGACGAGATTTTTGTAAGGGGGGGAGGTTTTGTAACATCCCAAATATGGGTTTGTGTTTCAAATGTAAGAAAATCAGAAGAAACTAAAACTTTTCTTGCATCTTGAAGACTTGGCTAATTTTGGTAATTCTTTTCAAAAGAATTATGGAAAATCCAATTTAAATTCTCCTTTGACCCTAATCAAAAACCCTCCTTGGCAAAGGTCTTTTGCCAAACCCTTGGAAATATTTTCCCTGAGTTCTTGGGAGGCTTGGCAACACCTCTGAATTATCTCATGATTTTTAGAAATTATTTGATAATTTTTGGAGGCAAGTCAAACTGGTCAAACCCCATTTTCCACAATTCTGGAATTTCTGTAGAATAATTTAGTGCATGAAAATATCTGAAAATTTTATGGAAGGTTCCTCCTGCAGTCAGCAAGCTCCAGTTAAAATTTCATAAATTTTGGAGTTTGTTTGCTATCTCAAATAATTCCTCAAAAATCAGGTGTTTAAAATTCAAATTCTAAACTGGTTTGCACTGTTCCTCGGGTTCGAGCCATTTGACTCGGTCGAACCAACTAAACGCACCGGCGCGCGTCGCCGGCGCGGCGCTATGAGCCGTTGGATCAAGATCGAACGGTCTCGATCAACCGAGCGACGGATCTCGCGATCTAACTCGGTAGCTCGATTTCAATCCGACGGTCGTGCGTCGTCTCCTTCCTCCGTTCGGCTCATGGCGTCAATATGGCCATGGCGTCTGCGAGAGAAAAGTCGCGCGTGCCGTCCCTTCCCGGCCGCTTTTAACGGCTCTCTGCGCGCATTTATTGCTCGTCGTGCTCCTCCTCAGCGCCCTCT
Organism: Hsuehochloa calcarea; assembly: GCA_036346395.1. Lineage (NCBI taxonomy): Eukaryota > Viridiplantae > Streptophyta > Magnoliopsida > Poales > Poaceae > Hsuehochloa > Hsuehochloa calcarea. Next base: position 29,823,473 of record CM070613.1, read on the forward strand.
CCACTGCTCCGTCGCCTCTCTCGCTCAAGCGGCGGCTTGACCCGGCGGGTTATCGCCGCTGCCCTCTCGCCATCCCCGGCTATTTAAGCTCCTTGGTTTCTCCCTTAGCTTCCTTTAGCCACACCGCACTCTAGCTAGCACTCACAAGCCCACTGAGCCACAGATTCTCGGGAAGCTCTCTACGCCATCGACGGCTTTGGAGCTTGGTGAAGTCTGTGCGTGGGGTCTTCTTCCACAAGTCTTTGCTCCTCTCGCTCTCCTCTACTCATCAAGCTTAACCCTCATCAATTTGGCTTTTGAACAGAAGAGAGCAGCTCAATTTCGGACTTCCCCCTTTTCGGCCGAAATCGCCTTTCTTCTTCGCCCGAGCAGCTTCGACTCTTCTCGGTGCATCCTTTGCGCTCAGGTAACCCCGCTTTAGTCCCTAGTGGCCTGGCACCCGCTCCCTTGGACCGCAGCTGAGCCGTTTGCATTTTTCGTTTTCGTCACTTTGCGGTCACCTCGGTTCTCTCGGCTTGCCGGCGTTCTGGATCACCTCAGCCAACGCCATTGGTACCATTAGGTGCGCAATGATGTTTGGGACCCATTTTGGGCACTTGCTCGCACCGCCGCGGCCAGAGCCGCTGGCGGCGAGCTGTTCTTCCCCGTCGTTTTTGCCGGACGAAAACAGGACGATGGTTTGAACGTGAGTCGATGCGAACCGTCGATCCTTAGATCTACGGCCCACGCTCGCGTGGAAAATTTTGAATCGTCGCGCGTCTCGATGCGTGGACCGTTGGATCTAAGATCAATGGTCCCGATGCGAGTCCGCGCGGAGCGTTGGATCCCAGATCCACGGCTCGCGTGCGCGTGAACGTTCGGACCACCGAACGCTCCCATCCACGCGAACCGTTGGATCCAGATCCAACGGTTGACGTTTAGGGTTCGCGGCCGCGCGCGCGCGCGCGTCAGCGCCGGAGCTTGGGCCGTCGGATCCAAGATCGACGCTCCTCGTTCGGCCACGTCATTTCTAAATTCTGAATTTCCCGAAAGGATTTATTTATCAACTGAAAAATGCGATAACTTGTAAAATGCATAACTAATTCATTTTAAATCCTTTTCGGTTGATTCAAATTTTGTGGGTTATGTTTTTAATTAGACTTTAATTTAAAAATGTTTCCAAACTCAGTATAGCTTCAGAAATTTTTGCTAATGAATAGTAGCATTTTTGATTTATAAAAGCTGAGCAAAATTGTTTTGGTCATATCTTTGGCATTAAGAATCCAAATCAATTGGTTCTTATTGCTAAATTCATTATAAATCAAGACCTTGCTACTGTAAAAATTTTAGAATTTTTGGAGGGAGTTTACTGTTGGGTCTTTGCATTTTATTCGTTCTTATCGGTTGCATTTTGCTTTCTCGTTAGGACCCGAAGAGCACATTGATAATATTGTTGATCCTCAAGAACACCTTGACCCACAAGCAAGGTGCAAGATATTTGATCATAAATGTCCCATTACTTTCAAGTCTAATATCTTGTTTACAAATTATATGTATGCATTGCTTTTGTGTCCAATTATTTTTGCCTGTTTAGAGGTAGCTATTCCTAATGCATTATTGCCATTAAAATGTTATCCTCGCCACAACCATAAGTTATTAATATCATTTGGTGAATTAGAGCCCGTGATTTAATTATGCTCTTTATTGTCTTCTCGATGTCATGCTTAGAAATGCTTAGATGTCGGTAGTATTGGGCGATCATCGATTCTAGTCGATGATCTTGATCACACATTTATTTATTATTCCATTATGTCCAAGATTTGTGCTTTGTTAATTTTGTAAAGTCAAAACTGAAAATAAAATTGTTTTAGACTTGGGCACAATGGTATGTTGGTGTGATCTGTTGGTGTGAATGGAATGGTGCCTAGGTCATCAAGTACCGAGTTACTTGTGTCACTAAGCCAGCGCTTATGCGTGCTAACCACGCGAGAGGATATGGGACCTCTCTTGACTTAGTACTTTGGCGTGGGTTATCTCCGAGTCGCAGGAGGGGTTGTGTGTGTTGTGTGAAACATGATATGTGTTCTCGGTGTTCTTGTGTTGGGTGTGCGGTGGTGGAGATTAGGGTAGGCTCTCCACCTCGAGGAGCATTGTAGTTGTCCAAGGCTTTACTGCGACGGGTAGTTGACCGAGGCTTTACAATGACTCCGACACAACGTATGGGTTTCTATCCATACGGCGGCTCGTGAATAATTCACAATATTGGAAATGTCTCGAGGACTTAGCCGCGCTGTAAGCATACCTAAGGAAGTGTGCTTAATCTAGTGGCAAAAGGCGATCTCAGCGTGTGGGTACATTGGTACACCTGCAGGATAAAACTATTCGAATAGCCTCGCCCTAGGTTATGGACATGCTTGGTAAGGTCGTGCAAGAACTAGACTACAACCTTTTAAATTAAAATTTGATATGGTTGGCATGAATGGGTAATTCATGCTATTGTTGTGGTGGCTAATGGTTTAGTCACTTCGTGTTTGTTGTTGTCTATCTCTTGTTATATTGTTGTCATTTACGATTATTTGAACATTAAAACTGATTTGTTAAATCGCTTTCAATCTATTACATTATTGCAACTAAAACTTGCTTTATGCTTAAAAATTTGAGTCCTAACCTGCTCCACTTAAATAAGCTTGCATATAGTTATTGTTCAGGTCTGTTATCATTCTTATATATCTTGCGAGTACATTCAAAGTACTCACCCAGTTTTTGCTGGGCTGCTTTTGTTTGCAGAGGACGAAGGTGAGCTCCAAGGGCCTCACTTTTTGAAGTTGTCTTTGTGGATTCGACGACTAGCTTGGCGGTCCGGTCGGTTGCCTTGTGGGTTAAAGGCACACTGATTGGCTCTTTTGGTTATCGCCATCTTATGTCACTTTTGCTTCCGCTGTTAAATTTCTTTATGTATTTGTCATTTGGTCGGTCGGCCTCTCTTTTGTAATGACTATCCTTTATTTATGTTATCTTCTGGTTGTTGTTTTGCTTCGGTTCTATGTGAATGAATGGAATTGATGCATGAGCTTTGTAAAGAGGTGTGTATACTGCATTTCTGGGAAGTATACATGTCTCGAGTCTCGGATTATCTGATTTGTGATGCTAGGACCAAGTGGATGGTTAAGCATTACAATCCGGATAAACCGGGGTCTCACATAGACCTACCCTTCCTCCGTGCACGCGACATTGCATTGCAGGCCTCGTCCTCCGCCCCACTGGAGCACATCATCGCCTACCTCCTCCGCGGTGTCAGGTTCAGCCCTATAGTGAGCTGGAAATGGAGGATTTGACACCCCAGTGTAACGCTTAATTTGACAACTTCAACTTGACGCTTGCGGGGGGAGCCTATGGACCATTGGATGAGTGAAATTGGAGTGATCATGTCGTTTTCAGTGAATGGAAGTAAGAATTGAGAAAGCGAAAGTTTGCTTTCACTCTACCCTGATCTTTGAATTTACCTATTGAAACTCTGAATTTTGCGTCCAGTTCTTTCAAGTCGGATTCATGTAGAGCTAGACCTGACACATGGTCCTCTGAGCTATTCCTACACGCACTTACTTGCGGGTGGGTGCGCATGTCTTGCGAACGATCCTCAAGCTTGTGATTATTATTTTTTTTCATCTCTTTTCATTTCTTCTATGATTAATTGGAATTTCAATTAATCATTTTGGCTGATTGTTTTTACATAAATCTCTACTATTTAGAAATTAGAGTTTGTGGCCATCCGTACTCCTTACCTTTTTCGGCGTCTGTTGGATCGACGAGTACGACACCAACAGCCCGGATCGTGTTGGTGAGCACAACGACGGTTGGTAACCAGACATGATGAGACTATATATATATTTTTTAAATTAGTAGCAAAGTACGAACATTGAACTAGTAATAGGTGCCCTGAAAACCTCCCAGGGCTCCTCCTCCACACATTTACCTGGCGAGTTTCAACCAGGTTTTATGTTTCAACTAAGTTTCAAGATCAAGTTTGAACAGGTTTCAAGTAGATTTTAGATAGTTTTTAGCAAGTTTCAGGAATTTCAAGTAGGTCTCAAAGGGTTTCAGAGACTAAAAATCAGTGAGATTCAGTTTACAAAATATAAATTTATAGTTTGAATTTGACCGAATTAATTAGGTCGCATGCGTATTCGCTTATAAAATATGGTAATGAGTAGGCCCGGCCCATTTGCTCCTTGTAGTGTCGGCTCTATCTCATCTCTCATCTCTAGTGCGTGGAAGGCACGCCACGCGGGAGAGAAGAGCGTCAGATTCACCTACGCTGTTTCTAAGCTAAGCTATCCCCCGGCCGCTAAATAGCGATGCGGCCCAATCTCCCGAGTACTCTCTATCTCTACTTCTCTAGTGCGTGGAAGGCACGCTACGCGGGAGCGAAGAGCGTCAGATTCACCCGCGTTGTTTCTAAGCTAAGCTGTCCCCGGCCGCTAAATAGCCGCTAAGTAGAGCCGCGGTCCAATCTCCCGAGACGAGACGGCCCCACCCTTCAGGCTTCCTTGTCTAGATCGCCACGCCCTCCACTCCGACCGAATCCGATTGAGAAGAAGAGAAGGGCAGAGAGAGAGAGAGAGAGAGAGAGAGGAACCGCCGCCCCGCCCCTGCCCCCGCCATCAAGCAGCAGCCATGTTCGGCTCTACCAATCGTAAGCACCCTCCTCCTCCTCTCTAGTCTCTTCTCCCCCCCGCGTCCGCATCTTAGCAGTAGCCTCGCTCGATTTGTATCGATTGTGCTCTACGCCACTACCTAGCCTAGGGTTTCCTCCTCTATTGGTATTAGTATTGCTATAGTAGCTAGCACCTCACCCACACCCTCACCCTCATCGCGCGTCGTTCCATGGATACCTGCTCTGGGTGGGCGGCTAGGGTTCCCAAATTTCGATTCCCTCGTCATATCCTTCATATGATATCTAGTGCTAATGCCTTTATGCCCTAGTGTCAATGCACCATCATCTTTTTAGCTCATACAATGCAACGCAGACAAGATGATTCTGCTACTTTTCCCCTTACAATTGCAGCTCCATTCGCTTGCTGCATTTACATCACTAGCTACTATCTTTTATTCTTGCCATGTTTTTTTAATCAACTATCATGCTTTCTCATCTGCTATGTTATGGGATCATCCCTTTGCAGCATTTGGGCAGTCGTCTACTAGCCCTTTCGGCCAGACCTCAAGCAGCCCATTCGGGACCCAGTCTGCGTTTGGCCAGACCAGCACTGCCACCAACAATCCCTTTGCACCAAAACCCTTTGGCAGCCCGACCACCGCATTTGGGGCACAGACTGGGAGCTCACCTTTCGGCGCTACATCCACTGGCGCCTTTGGCCAGCCATCCACTCCGGCGTTTGGCACCCCGTCATCCTCTCCGTTTGGGACCTCCACACCGGCTTTTGGTGCATCACCAGCCCCTACGTTTGGCGCCACCTCCTCCAACTTTGGCAGTGGTTTGTACTATGCTTTCAATCTACGCATTCATTTTCTTTTAACTTAGAACAAGTTTTGTTGTAACAGAATTTACTGGATCTCCACTTTTGCATGCACATGGTCCGTGTTGCATCGCTAACTTTGATGAAAACTAACATATGAAAGCAAAGCTGACAATAAATCTCCTGACTCCTGGTTATACCCAGTTTTCTTGTTGCCTTGTTGGGCTGGCAGTGCTGCCCTTGTGCTTGCTAACAACATTTGTTCCATATATGTACTTAGTTGAAATTTCCTCAATAGATGCTACTCACTCTCTTGTTATTTTTACCATTTCTCTTTAGAATTCCATTTTTGCAGTATGTGTGATATGATGCTCTACTCTGCAAATTTTGCAGGATCTTTGTTTGGACAAAAGCCAAGTTTTGGGGGTTTTGGATCATCTCCTAGCCAGTCTAGTACTTTTGGTGGCACATTCCAGCAAACACAGCCAACATTTGGCAGCAGTACTTTCGGCACCACAACTACGCCATCCTTCGGCACCACAACTACGCCGTCCTTCGGCACCACAACTACACCAGCATTCGGCACCACAACTACACCAGCATTTGGCACCACAACCACCCCAGCATTTGGTTCAACATCAACATCTTTATTTGGTGCTTCCAGCACACCAACATTTGGTTCTACAGCCTTTGGTTCATCCGCCACTCCTGGTTTTGGATCGTCAGGTACCACACAATTTGGTGTGAGTAGTACTCCAGGTTTTGGAGCTTCAAGCACCCCTTCATTTGGCACATCAGCGAGTACTTTTAGTTTTGGTTCTTCACCGTCTTTTGGACAAACAGCATCTGCAATTGGTAGCACTCCCTTTGGAGCAACTCCATCACCTTTTGGTGCACAAACATCTCCATTTGGTAGGTTCTCCCATTGGATATTTACCTTATTTCTACCCAGTTATGTTTACATAATTTAGGCTTGGTGTTACGCACACCACATTGTTTTCTTCCATTCTATGTGCTTGTCTTTTGTTCTTCCCTAATAGCTTCCCAGTTTTTACCCTGGTCATGCCATCTTTCACCCATTTCACCATTTGCTTGTTCTCTTTAATTTTCAGGCTCACAGACAGCAGCACCAACATTTGGGCAAGCATCATTTGGGAATCAAGCTGGAGGAACCAGAATACAACCTTATGCTCAAACACCAGATGTTGACAGCGCTACAAGTGGTACTCAGCCTGCTGCGAAATTGGATTCAATATCAGCCATGGATGCATACAAAGGCAAGAGTCATGAAGAATTGAGGTGGGAAGATTACCAGCGTGGAGACAAAGGTGAGAAAAATTGTTTGGGATCAAGTAGTTTGCTTCATTTGTAAACCCTGTTTTAAATGCATGCATTCTTCTTAGCATACTTATTTTTCTATGAGCTGGAATAACTTTTATGTGCTGGAGCTACAGCTTAGTTGCAGTATTTTTGTTAATTAGAATCAACTGATAAAACATGCTCTTTGATGTTCCCATTATTCATTGTGTATTATTAGATGTATTGGCGCCATATAGCTTCTTTGTGTAACATTCATAATGTTTGAACCCTCAGGTGGACCGAACCCTTCTGGAACTCCAGCGACGACCCCTAGCTTTCCTGGTCAATTCACCCAAACTACTCCAAGCCCATTTCCATCGACATCACCGAATCCGTTTACTTCTAAGCCCTCAACTTTTGCCTCGACTGGTTTTGGTTCTGCTTCAACATCAATATTCAATCCATCATTTAATAATACATCAGCAGCAAGTTCGAGCCCATTTCCGTCATCCACAAGTAACACACTTTTTGGGCAAACAAGTGGTTCTCCATTTTCAGCAAATACTTCATCTTTGTTTGCAAATACCACTCCTGGTTTCTCTTCATCTTCGCTATTTAGCACATCATTGGCAACCACAAGCCCATTCAGTACTGGCTTGTCCTTGGCTAATAACACTCAATCAGCTGGGCTATTTCAATCTTCCCCAGCATTTGTCCAACAGCCATTTAGCCAGGCATTGTCAGGGTTTCCCTCAAGCACTCCAGCTTTCAACGCTGGAAGCCTATTCAGCACACCTGCCCCTGGAATGACTGGAGGGCTGTTTGGCAGCACATCTTCACCCTTTTCGGCGGTAAGCACCCCTGCAATTATCATTTTTAGGCTAGATAATTATTTTGTATAACATTGATACACTTATCGTATTACTATTATCATGTAATCCTTAATATTTTCTGTATATTTTTTGCTTTGCAAAATTCACTGTTAACAAATTGATTTTTGCTCCTTGTGATTAAGACAACGTTTCAATCTGCCCCTGCTCAAACTCCAAGCATGTTCTCCTTCCAACCTCAGACTCAAACAGGTTATTGTTTTGTTTCCTATTCATTCTCTGTTTTTTTTTTTTTACTTAAACCACAAATTTTGGGTTATCTTAACTTACTTCTGTGTGTATGCATGAATATAGCAGCTTCTACATGTGGATTCCCTGGTGTTTCCAGCACTATGAATCAGGCCACCTTTGGACAGCCGTATGATCTCTTGCATTTACTTCTCAAATGCATGATTTTTATTTTCCTTTTTATTAATTTATTTTCGGTGGATTAAACTACTGATTTTCTATAAGGTGAAGCCATACAATAATGCCATGAGTGCTACTGAATACTGATATCTAATGTGGAAATGGATGGTGTAGAGAAAGAAGAAACTACTTAATGGTTCTTCCAGCCAATAACTTATATCTGATAGCTTTGAACTGTCGTATGATTTGTTATCACTATAGTAAAATAACAGGGTTTTGACTTGGATCGAAATTCAAGTATGCCCACAAATTAGTTCCAGGCAGCTCCTATTGTCACTTCTATCACCATGTGAATTCCCTTTTTTCGAACTTAATATGTAATACATTATTCTTTCTAACTTGTAAATTTGTAATATCCTGTTGCATATTTGATGCAGAACCCCTAGCCAGTCCAATATGGTAATGCAGCCGGCTCTTGTTACAAATCCATTTGGGACACTTCCAGCAATGCCTCAGATGTCTATTGGGAATGGTGGATCCTCACCTTCTGTTCAATACGGAATATCAAGTTTGCCGGTTAGTTTTACTATCTTTTGAGTATTTCCAGTTGTTTCTGCAGAGTGTGTGGGCAGTAGAGTAGAGGTGGCAAGATGGGTATCATTAGCAATTTGTGGTACTAAGGATATCTAGAGCTATGAGCTATGTATCACCGATACGGCATACCTGTACGGCGATACACAATTTCCCAAAAACAAGGATACGGCGAGTGTATATGTATTTAAAAATGAGGAAAATGTAAAGAGGCTACAACATATTAAGACAATGAGATTACCTTGATGGAAAATTAAAAAATATACATTCCTTGGAATGAGAGAGTGATAGAGCACACACATCAGCGTTTTCACTTGGTTTAGGGTTGGGAGGAATGGGCTTTTTTGGGGCTTTCAAATGAGTTGTTTTGGGCTTGGGAGGATCGGGGAGTATCGCATAGTATCGGGATCATTTTTTTATTAATTTTAAAAGCTGAAATTCACCGATATATACTTCCCGATCCTGTATCGGGAAGGATCGCGAAGGATTGCAGTATCGGGTACATATGGAGTACCGGTATGGTAGTTTTGCGAAGGATTGGTGATTCATAGGCTATGAGCAGGTAACATGTGCTTGATTGAAACATTGTGCTGCCCTGCAGGTTGCTGAGAAGCCTCTTCCGAGCAGAGCACTATCCATGGCGGTTCCTAGGCATTTGTCACAGAGAAGAATAAAGTTGCTGCCAAGAAAATATAATCCGATTTCTGATGGCAAGGTAATGACTGGTAACATAGATAAATTTTGTGTGACAAGTTTTGTTTTATGTTTCCTTGGAGTATATGACAGCCATTGGGAAAACATTGAATGTGGTGCTCATTTATTTTTTGTTATTCCTTTAGGTTCCATTCTTTGCTGATGATGAAGAATCTCCCGCAACACCAAAAGCAGATGCTTTTTTCATCCCAAGAGAGAACCCGAGAAATCTGATAATCCGTCCGATTGATCAGTGGCCTTCACGTAGTTCGGTTGACAGGCAATCAGTTCCGAAGGATTCAGCTGATTTTGACAAACATAAAGGTAAATCTTGTTATTGCTGTATTGGAATTCCTACTCATCGACATGCAGTTTTGACAGTTAAAGAACCGAAATAATACACCGTGAGATTAAGATGTGAAGCAAAGATAGCTTATGTAGCTGTTTCATTGGAAATGTTTTTTTTCTTCTTTTTTTTGCCTCAACTTCCAGAGCATGTGTAACTGTTGGGTTGTGAACCTAGATTTGCAATTATCGGTTGCTGATTTGAAGAGCATATGCAGATGCTCTAGCTGAGAGGGAGCGCAATAAGGCTGGCACACCACCAACCCTGTCTACTCGAGTGGAAAATGGCATCCACCGTGATGACTGTGCAACAAATGAGCCTGATGCTGTGACACGACATGGGAATGGTACTTCTGTTGAGAGGCTCTTGCCTAAGCTCTTGCATGCAGAATACTTCACGGAGCCCAGGCTAGAGGAGCTTGCCGCCAAAGAACGTGCTGAACCAGGCTACTGCTGTCGGGTCAGAGACTTTGTTGTTGGACGTCATGGCTACGGGAGCATCAAGTTCCTTGGAGAAACTGATGTGAGGGGCCTTGATCTGGAATCGATTGTGGAATTCAATAACCGCGAAGTGATTGTCTACAAGGACGATAGCAAGAAGCCCCTGGTTGGTGAGGGCCTCAATAAACCTGCTGTGGTGACTCTCCTTAACATCAAGTGCGTGAACAAGAAGACGGGTGAGCAGTACACAGAGGGTCCGAGGGTGGACAGGTACAAGGAGATGCTGGTGAAGAAAGCGGAGGAGCAGGGCGCTGAGTTCATCTCATTCGATGCTGTGAAGGGTGAGTGGAAATTCAGGGTGAAGCACTTCAGCTCCTATGGGTTTTGGTGAAGCGGAAGCAGGCCTCTCCTAAGCTAAGATAGATAATCTTGCTAGCACAGGCGCTGAGTTCATTTTGTTGTAGCTGGTGTGGGAGGGAGGATGCTGTGCTGGTGATGACGTACTCTCCTTGTCGACTAATGCCTCCTTGTGGGGCTTAATGCTGTAAGAACGATACTTTTTTTTGTTTTGTTTTTTGTAAAGATTGTTTTTGCCGTCGTTGTCTGCGAATTGAAATTCTGGAGTGGTAAATGCAGTGTAGAACAGTTTCATAAGTGAGTTGAATTGAAATAGGAGGAATGTTGTGGTTGCTTGGGATGTCCCCGCGCTCTAATTACGAAATAGAGGGAGGCCAGGAGAGGAGGTTGGTCGGTTTACTAGTATTTGTTTTGAGAGTGCTAAAAATAGGCCAAGGAGACGTAGGCCATGAATCATCAATGGATGGAATGATCCTCTCTTCCATTCCATCAAGGGTACCGTAGGTCGTAGAAAACTAGGGAATGGCGACTGAAAAGTCCCAAAAATTCAAAATTTTCAAAATTTGCTTGAGTTTGGTTCAAAATTGGGTTTTTGCCAAATTCGGAACGTCTATGCCGCTATCCCTTTTTGGAATTCCGCATTCCCAAACCAAAAACGCCGTTGGGAAAAGCCGCCACCTCCCTTGTTCTTCCTATCTGGCAGTTGCACCGTCTTCGTCCATGTCGACTTCTTCCACCAGCTTCGCTTGCGCCGTTGCTCGCCACCCTACCGCCAGCTTTCCCTTCCCTAGCGCCAATTGCACGCGACCATATACGCCGTAGCCACGCCCGCCTGAGCCCGATCTCTGTCGCCACCGCCTCAAATGGCTATAAAAACCACCCCTCCCCGCGTCATTCTCATCACCAATGCCCACTCAACCTCACCAAGCCACCCTTTCTCCCCCAACTCCAACCAAAAGCTTCGTCACCGCCTTCTTCCCCTTTCCCGATGAGCTGAAACTCTATCTGTCGCCACCCTTCGCCCCCTTCCCTCCAACCACGTCACGGGGACCGCCTCAACACCGTGAAGCTAAACCCAACCACCAAGTTCAACACTACTGCCCTCAGCTCACCGCCGCTGCGCGCCATGGCAGTGCCACCCATGGCTCACACCGCCACGCCACCACAGGCCATCCCAAGACCCGCCGCCGCCATTGCCGGACTTCCCACGCTTCACTAAAGCTCAAGCCGTGGCCAATTTGGACGGAGCATGGCCGGAGCGCCGTCACTACCGCTCGCCCCTCACCGGACGTCCTCTGGCCGTGCAAAACCCCAAAATGGGTTGCCCTCACCTCACTGATTCTCGCTGAACCACCCAGCACCGCCGCCACAATCACCGCTATCACTGTTATCCAGAGAGGAAGAAAGGAAACAGAGGAAACCAGCAAGAAATAAAAAGAAAAAAAGGGAGTTGGGCTTCATTCGGCCGAAGGCCGAATTGGGCCAAAACCCATTTGGGCCACCATGTAAACTCAAAAGCCAATTCAGCCAAATACTATATAGTACTATGCGGCCCAATACTATTCAAAGCCAATATTATTTAGCCCGTTAACACCGAGCCCAACCCATTACTATTCATCAAACCCAATCCGTCATGATGTAGGATCAATGATAATCGACTAGAGGGAGGGTGAATATGAGGTTTTTAAAACTAATTGATAATTTTAAATTTTAAGCAAGATAGTTCTAACAAGACTTCCTTGCACAATAAAGATGGTAGAACTATTATGCTATTAGAGACAAAAAGAGCTAACGACAAAACTAGATACACTCTGATCTAAGCAAAACAAGCACACTAGAAAAATTAGAAATGTAAGTGCGATAGTAAAGATAAGAATTAACCACAATGAAGACAAGAAATTTTTCCCGTGGTATCGAAGACTTATCGGTCTTCACTAGTCCACGTTGAGGAAGCTTGAGCTAACCAAGCCGGCTCCATAAATTAAATCTTCCCTCGATTTCACTAGTTGTTGTTCTTCCTCCACTCCGGAGATGGCGAACACCGAACCAATCACAATTTTGGCACCGGGCCTCTTCACAATCTTCTTGAAGAGATCACCGCACAAACTCCCGCCAATCCGTCTAGGTGTTGACAAACACCAAGAGTAATAAATCGTAATCTTCGCTTGACGGCAATCAAGTGTTAAGGATCAATCTAAAATGAATGCACTTGAGTTTTTCTCAACCACCTCACAATTAACGTAATGAGAGTGTATGAGGTGTAGAGTAAATGCTCTTGGCTCAAAAGATGTTAAATGATGTCTCTTATCTTGTCCTTGAGCAGGTGGGGGATTATTTATACCCCACAACCAAATACGACTGTTGGAGGCAAAATATAAATTTTTTCAGCACATGCGGTAGTACCGTCGTTATATGACCGGTACCACCGCACTTCTTGAACTGCACAGTAACGGCTAGCGCACACACATTAATTGCTTATGAAAGAGCTGTTAGAAATTCAGAGCGGTACTACCGCCATTGATCGAACGATAGTTTCACTTATCGGTCATACCGAAGTACAGGGGAGGTACTACCGCTTCACTTTGCGGTCCAAAAGGGTGCTTTCTGGGAAAAAAACGTACTACTATCTATACTTCAGAATATCCGAGTTGCGATAGTTCTGCTCAAGATGCGGTCATACTGCGATGCGGTAGTTCCACCAAGGAAACTCCAGAACTACCGTTCATCAGGCGAGCAACTGAGATAAAAAGGTGTCGTCCTAGCTCTAACAAGGCTTCCTTGCACAATAAAGATGGTAGAACTATTATGCTACTAGAGACAAAAAGAACTAATGACAAAACTAGATACACACCGTGCTAAGCGAAACAAGCACACTAGAAAAGCTAGAAATGTAAGTGCAATAGTAAAGACAAGAATTAACCATAATGAAGACAAGAATTTTTTTTCCTGTGGTATGGAAGACTTATCGGTCTTCACTAGTCCACGTTGAGGAAGCTTGAGCTAACCAAGCCGACTCCACAAATTAAGCCTTCCCTCAATTTCACTAGTGGTTGTTCTTCCTCCACTCCAGAGATGACGAACACCGAACCAATCATAATTTTAGCACCGGGCCTCTTCATAACCTTCTTGAAGAGATCACCGCGCAAACTCCTGCCAATCCATCTAGGTGTTGACAAACACCAAGAGTAATAAATCGTAATCTTCGCTTGACGGCAATCAAGTGTTAAGGATCAATCTAAAATGAATGCACTTGAGTTTTTCTCAACGACCTCACAATTAACGCAATGAGAGTGTATGAGGTGTAGAGTAAATGTTCTTGGCTCAAAAGATGTTAAATGAGGTCTCTTATCTTGTCCTTGAGCAGGTGGGGGAGATTTATACCCCCCACAACCAAATACGACTGTTGGAGGCAAAATACAAATTTTTTCAGCACATGTGGTAGTACCGTCGTTATATGACCGGTACTACCGCACTTCTTGAAATGCACAGTAACGGCTAGCGCAGACGCATTAATTAATTCTGAAAGAGCCATTGGAAATTCAGAGCGGTACTGCCGCCGTTGATCGAACAATAGTTCTGCTTATCGGTCATACCGAAGTACAGGGGAGGTACTACCGCTTCACTTTGCGGTCCAAAAGAGTGCTTTTTGAAGAAAGAAATGTACTGCTGTCTATACTTCAGAATATCCGAGTTGCGGTAGTTCCGCTCAACATGCGGTCATACCACGATGCGGTAGTTCCGCCAAGGAAACTCCGGAACTACCGTTCACCAGGCGAGCAACTGAGATAAAAAGGTGTCGTTCTTTAAAAAACACACCGTCAACAAGATTTAGGTACGATCGGGTTGCGGTAGTACCGCACCACTATCCCAGTCATACCGCAGTGCGGTAGTACCGCCAACAAAACGTCGGTACTACCGATTATTCTGATAAAAACATAGTTGCCTTTCAAAACAAACTCTAAATGCACGTATGATCCTAGATTGATCCAGATTGCATAAGAATATGTTATCAAGCTACTAGTCACGATCCCTCTTAATAGTACGATATTTAACCTAAAATCCGGTCTTCCTTCCTTTTCTCCTTAGACTGGTAAAAGCAAAAAAGGATCCTAGACTACTTGTACCTTGTGTTTGAACTATATTGATGTTAGTGTTAACCTTTAGCATGCATGTCCAGATTATTGTATTCATCACTGATACTAAACCTTGTAAATACTCAAAAAACATGTTGGTCCCATATTCATATATTGTCATTAATTACTAAAATAATTTTTAGGTACCTAGATGCTTTCAATCCCCTCTTTTTGGTAATTGATGACAACTCAATCAAAGTGTGAGAAAGATATAGTTTTGAATATACCACTTGTTATGAAAAAGTTGTATATTCTTGTTGTGGCTAAACAAAATAATTCTTGCAGTAATCTCAAACGAGTATGAGAATTATTTGCTTGTAAAGATCATTTCAAAAAAAGCTCACCCTAAACATGTGCATATAATTGAATAGAATTTGCAAGCACATGTAAAGATTTTTTTAGTAAAAATTTAGCTGAGTTTCTTTTTCTTGTTGAAATTAGAGAAATTGTAAGATCAAGATTTCAAATCACATAGAGCACCAAGTCCATTCATAGAGAGTACCAAGCTTAACAATCATAACGACAAAGTTTAAACTGGACTATTACAAGCCCATAAGTTTTCAATATAGAATATATTATAAATAGTAGCATGATCTTCTTAACTCCTTTTAATCTTTCAAAGCTACCTCCTAACCACTCCCCATTTGGCATCAAAATACCAAAAAGGTCACTCAGCGGGATCTTGAGGAACCCTTGGAGGTGTGTTGTGGCGACGTTTTCTATAACAATTTGGAGTCAATATAGCTTGCTCAAGAGCTGTCACACTCTCCGTCAAAGCAGCCAACCTATTGTTGGTTTTGGATTTAAATTCTTGCTAAGAGTTTCTCATCTCTTGTTTAGTATTCTTAATTTCCAGAATAGCTACATAGATTTGAGAGAGAGAAACTTGGCCTTCTTCTTGAGCGCCTTACCTCTAAGCATCGTATCTTGGAACATCTTGCCTTTGAGGAGCCTGAGGACGAATATGTGCAGGAATAGGAGGACCCTCTCATGGCTTGTATGGTTTGTAAACTGATCCCAAGCCCCCACAATATCCGGTCTTCCAGATGATCAATGCCATGATATATGGAGCATAGTTTATCATTTTGAATCGATCATTCTTAAAAGAGGCAATCTCCCTAAGAATGACATCTACCACATCAAATTTTCTCCCATGCATAATGTTATCTATTATATTCCAAACATGTCCTCTCATAACATCAAAGTTCCCGCTCTTAAGGAGAATTGTGTGATTAATAATCTTGTTGACCAAACTGGGAATAGGCAGGAGACCGCCTATCTTCCTCGGAGTATACCTGACATTCTCATCATAATACTCCATCCAAGCTGGAACCAAAAGAGCAGGTTTATCATAAATCTTCTCAAAATTTCTTGACTCTGTCCTAAAGGCGAGCTCAAACTCATCCCTCTGGCAATCCAAATAAGTAGTCCATGTCATCCATGCTAGTTGACTGAAGTCTGAAGATACACACAAAGTAGCATGAAATTGCTCGATTATCTCCTCATCATAGTCACACTTGAGTGTGACTAGGTCATGAATAACGACTCTTTGAAAAAGCCAATATGTCCCTTCATACTTGTCCAGGGAATTAAGATGCGGTCAATTTACCCACTTATGGTCAGCAAACTATCTATTTGATCCATACATCTGCTCATAAACTAATTCTTGGAAACTGGTATGAAATTTAGAGCTTTGAGATGACCTTGGAAGCACAAACTGATTTTTGTGACTCATTATGGCATATTCATCTGCAGTGATAGTTCTTAAATTGATTTGCTGCTCAACAGGTTCTCCCATTTCGTCATCAGATGTTGTTGCTTCTTCAGTATCTGCTTCAGATGAGATCTCCTCAATTTCTGAATCATTGGGTGCAGGACCTTTGCCTCTATCTTCTCTTCTCTTTTGTTGTTCTTCTGGAATTTCTTCAGTAGGATCATGAGTAGGTGGTAAAGGTGGTTGAGAGGAAAACGAGGTTTGACATCTTGAACGGCCATAGGACTTGCGAGTGGCGATCCTTGTCCTTGGCATCTTCAAACAAAGAGTATGGATTACAAGGAGAATAAGAGACCAAACAAAATAGGTTTAATTTTGAATGGAATGAGCTTTCTGTTTTGCCAGGAAAATCGATAGTACCAGCGTTCAAGTGACGGTAGTACCGGGTTGCGGAAGTACCATCGTTCACAAGTCAGTATTACCGTACCCTGGTATTTCCGCGCACGACGAGCGGTAGTACTATTTTCCAAGAACACGTTTTAGGGTACGACATTGCTTGAATTTTTGATGTCTTCTAATGGATTGAATCCATGGAATGGATGCACAAACATCACAAAACACTAGATTTGCAATTTGCCTGAGAAAAACACATTAAATCATTCTTATACTCAATTAACCCTAATTGACCTAGGGTTTGAAGGAGAGGTCAAAGAAAGAGATTTGAAGATCTTTACCTTAAGATTTGAAGGAGTGATACCCTAAGGATGCAAGAGGTCAACATGTATCATTGAAAAATCGAAGGGATTTGAAGATTTTCGAGGAGATTTTTTCTTAAAGTCTCTCGGTGAGAGAGAGAGAGAAAGAAAAGCCGAAGGAGGTGTGGTAGAAGTGCGAAAGAACCACTTCTTCGGGAGAGAGATGAAAAATTAAATACCCGAGCAATAGCGATTAATGTCCGATTACAACCGATGCGGCAGTACCGTTGACTACACGCCGGTACTTCCAAAATTTCTAGAGCTTCGGGAATAAAATTTGGATTTTGAGAAATATGCAAATGATCCTTAGTTTTGCACTCAAATAAATATCATTCAGGATCATTATGCATTTAGAGACTAATGTCTATTTAAGAACATAATTTTAATGAACATATATGCTTTGAAGAAAATGTTTGAAAATATCTTTTGTGAAAGCTTCAAATAACACTGAATAGTAACAAGGTGCATGAGGCATGAGTTCAAAAAATATTAGAATAGTCAGTGACATTTAATTCATTCCTCAACTTGGAAAAGCAGCCTTCATCTAATGGTTTGATGAAAATATCCGCTAATTGATCTTCAGTCCGAATGTGGCAAATCTAAATATCACCTTTGCTCACATGATCTCTCAAAAAAATGGTGGCGTATATCTATATGCTTGGTTCTTGAGTGTTGGACTGGATTGTTGGCTATTTTCACAGCACTATCATTATCACACAAAAAAAGTATTTTATTAAATTTTATTCCATAATCTATCAAAGTTTGCCTCATCCATAATAATTATGCACAACAACTTCCAACGGATACATACTCGGTTTCGGCGGTGGAAAGGGCTACGGAGTTTTGTTTCTTGGAAGACCATGAAACTAAAGACCTTAATAAGAATTGATAACTTTCGGAGGTGCTCTTTCTATCCACTTTACAACCCGCATAATCAGAATCTGAGTATCCAATTAATTCAAATTTAGCACCTTTAGGATACCACAGGCCAATGCTAGAGGAATGCTTCAAATATCTTAGAATTCTTTTTACGGCCAACAAATAACATTCTTTTGGTGTTGCTGGAAAACGTGCACACATGCAAACACTAAATATGATATCGGGCCTAGATGCGGTAAGATAAAGTAAACTACCAATCATAGATTTATAAAAGCTTTAAATCTACCTGTTTACCTCCCTCATTAAGGTCAAGATGAACGTTGGTTGTCATTGCAGTCTTGATGGGTTTTGCATCTTCCATGCCAAACTTTTTGAATAAGTTCTTTACATACTTCATTTGACTTATAAATGTCCCATCTTTGAGTTGCTTAATTTGTAGTCCAAAAAATAGCTTAGCTCTTCGATTGTAGACATCTCAAACTCCATAGACATCATATCACCAAGCTCCTTGCAAAAGTCTTGGTTAGTAGACCCAAATATGATATCATCGACATAAATTTGACATACAAAGAAATCATCATAAATTGTTTTGGTGAAAAGTGTTGTATCTACCTTCCCAATTTTGAATCCTTTTGAGAGTAGAAAATCTCGAAGGTACTCATACCATACTCTAGGAGCTTGCTTTAAGCCATATAGCGCTTTGGAGAGTTTATATACATGATTAATATTTTTGGGATCTTCAAAATCCAGAGGTTGTTCAAGATATACAAGTTCAGTTATTTTACTATTTAAGAAAGCACTTTTAACATCCATTTGAAATAATTTAATATCAAAACTTGATGCAAAGACAAGTAATATATTTATAAACTCAAGTCTAGCTACGGGTGCAAATATTTCATCATAGTCTAGGATTCCTATTGTGTGTCTTGTGAGACCTTGAAAGTTGAAGTGGCTCTTCTTAAGAGTAAGCATGATGAGGTAATCAAATCAAGAAAGTGCACTACATGTGAGGACTTAACCAAAGAGAATAATTACCTCAAAGTGACTCTTGAGAGGTTTTCTAGTGGGAAGAAGAACCTCAACTTGATTCTTGACCAATCTAAGGTGAGTATGAAGAATAGTGGCCTAGGTTTTAATTCCCTGGAGCATTCCAAGAAATATCCACCTAAGATTGTTAGAGTTGGTGAGAGTGGCGTGTTTGAGGTAGAACCCTGATGAGGATATCCCGACTACTTATGAACAACAGGCACAATTGTTTCTTAACAAGTTTCTTTGTGTTTTCCGTGAGAATTGGATACTACGTAAAAGCAATACTTTGTGCATTCTCAGGTTTGACAAGCTTAAAGTCTTTGGAACCGAGAGGGAGGCCGGAGCCAAAGCAATAGAGGAGCACAAGGAGGAGGGTAACCGTATTTGTTGCCTAGTGATGAAGAACACGAAGGTCAAAGCGGTTGGGAAGGAGAAAGTCAAGCAGCCCATGCGGCTGATCAAGGAGGGAGGAAGCCGTGTGATGAGAGAGCAAAAGGGGAGGAAGCCCAAGAACTTAAAGCTCAAGTTTTGGATAAGATTTTCAAGTCCAATTCAGATCTCCCACAACCCCAACCGAAATCAAATTCGGGATCAACTCATAATCAAATTTGGATTCGGAATCAGCATCAAATTCGGATTCGGAATCAGCAGGACAGTCCGGATTAAAACGGTCATAACTTTCACAAACGGAGTCCGATTCGGGTGTTCTTGGGCTTTTTGGAAAGCTAACTTCAAACCCGATCCAACGGATCCTCCCTCACTCCGAAATTCATCCTGGATCAAAAGATATGATCGAATCAATGTGACGGTTGTAAAATCTGAGTTTCCTTTTCTGTTTTGGAATGTGTCGGAATTGGAGTAGGACTCCTAATCCGAATTAGAGTAGGTGTAGTGCCTCTTGGCCAGCCATGAGGTGGAGAAGGGGCACTATATATTGAGGGGTAGACCCCCATTGTATCCTCAGACCACGTTTGAGAAAAATCAATCTACTAAAGTTTTGAGTTTAGCTTTGCTACCGAAATTCCATAGGGAATTTGGAGTGTCTTCTTCAATCAAGATCGTTCAGCCTTTCCGTTGGGAATTGGGTGCACGATAGATCTTCGCTTGGTGGTCGGCGAAATCAACACGAGTGTGTTTTGGCGGATTAAAGAGTGTTCGTCCCTTGCACTGGCATTGGAGGATCATTACAATTCATCAAGACTCCCGTGAGTATCCATCCTACGTCGAGAAGATCGGGCGACCCCGTATCAAACCCCCTAAGCCATCTAAGGTTGTCTTTAGATCTGCAGGTTTTGCTCAAACTCTTTCTAGCAAGACATGTGCTTCTGCTTCATCAGTACAGACCCCTCAAAAGGTCAAGTATCATTGCACCTTCTGTAAGAAAGATAGCCACATTGTTGAGTTCTGCTTTCGTAGAGCCAAAATTGAGAGAAAAGAGAGAATGAGCGCTTTAAGAACCATTAGAGGAGTCCCTTCACCTGCTATAGTCTCTAGAGCCAGGCAGCCTGTTTTTCGTACTACACATAGGCCTAGGTTCGTAGAGAACTTCTGTTGGACCGAAAAGGCGACTAGAGGGGGTGAATAGGAGCACGCTCACTTTTTCAACCTCGATTAGATTCAACACAAATTTCACTCCAATAGCTATAGAAGCTATGAAGATCGATATACCAGTACAGCGGAAGACTAGGATTGAATCCAATCAAAACCCCGAAGCAAAACAACCAAAAACAACCGAAACTGAATTTCCTAAGTGTGGGGCGGTCTGACCTCTATTCAAGGGCGGTCCGACCGGTCCTATGGGCGGTCCGACCTCTGATGAGGGGCGGTCCGACCTCCAGCCGATGAACAGTGAAATCACCGAAAAAAAACGGTTGCAAATAGATGTAACTTTTGATCTACAACTCCAAACTTGATGAAACTTGGTACACACCTTCTCTAGGATGCCAGGAACCTATTCCAATCGAAGATCGTGAAGATCTTTGGAAAAGTTCAGACCTTTTTCAGTTTGAGAGGTGGAAGGTTTGAAACCGAGTCAAAACGAAAACTATATCGAAAAACTTGCTCGTGGTTGATTGATGATCAAGATGATCTTAGATGTGTTCCCACATGTCACAGCAAGCTAGATCATGCAAAGAAATCAATCAAAAACATGCGAATCAAAGAAAGACTCAAAATCACCAAATAGAGAGAAGAAGGGCAAATGAACTCATCTTTGGATTGATTTGATAATGTATCGATTACAGCCACTCATACGGATACGCATGGACACAAGATCAAAACATCTCTCTCTCTCTAGAACCCTAATCTCCACTAAACCTTCCCTAAGCACTTAAGCCAAAACTAGGGTTTCAAGCATGAAAGGGTTGAAGGGTGCGACCACCTCCTCCTCTATTTATAGTGGAGACTTAAACCTTCTAGAAGAGTAACCCTAATGGGCTCCCGTTAAGGCCCAAAACAAACGGGTCACACACGCACGCATCTCGAAGCGCCGTCTTCATGTCCTCTTGACCTACTCCGCTTCTCCACGCCATCTTGCGCCGCGAGTCGTCAAAAGTCACCAAAGCGGTATTTGGTATAATTACCAAAATACCCCTTCTCGATCTTTTTGCAAAGACCGAGTCCCATCTTTGTGAAGCACCTCCCATGCTTCGCCACGTGTAGGTTGATCAACGGCTCTCAACATGTCGGCAAGTCTCTCCCATCCGGCCCCACCGTAACCACCATGGCACTTGCACCACCCCGCGCCGCTTGATCCAACCGGCCGCACCGAATCGCCTGCTCGGTCATCCTTGTCTATTTCGCACCACACTTGAGTTCATTGACTCACCCGCATCGCCGATCGCTCGACCTCGGCTCTCCAAGCCTAGTCCCGATCATCCTCGCCGCTGACCATCGTTGACCACCAAGCAACCCGCACAACAATAAACAAGCAAATCGAATCCGGAACAAGTTCTTCACAACTTGACCCACGTTAGTCAAAACATGCATCATGCAACACATATGCATCAAACCCATGACTTTGACCTAACAAAACATCATCGCCACGGTTGGCCGATGAACAAGTTAGAACGGTCCGACCGCCCCTCGGGCGGTCGACCGCCAACCGGCCGTTTGACCGCCACCACAAGGCGGTCGGATCGCGTGAGGACTTAGCCAATTTTCAACCCCAAAATCCAAACCCTCGGAAACTTTAAACCAATAGAACTTTTGCTTGGGAACTCCAAAATTATGAGACCAAGTGTATTAGGATCCCTCACTTGTCTACAATACCTATTTTTGGCCCAACCCATTCGACCATTTCAGTCACGGCCGGTCGACCGCGACATGGCCGGTCCGGCCGATTTGGGACCGGTCGGACCGCCATGCTATGGCGGTCGGACCGCCACCGCCCGTAATGCCCGAACAGATCTGAAACTTTGTCGAAAACCCGTGAAACGACAAACCGTTAACGCCATTGCCAATTGTCACATCATCCTAAGATCCGGAGCATATCCCCATGATATCCACAATCTCCCCTTGATGAACACATTGGCAATAATCCGTAAAATGTAATTTGAAGGTTTGAAAAGTAAAATACTTTCGTTGCGCACAAAGGCACAACTTGGTCCATAAGCAAGAGAAAGCAATGGAAATAACCAAGTCGGCATCGAATAGCATAGACAAGTGAGATAAGGCAAAAGAAAGCATAAAACTTTAATTTTAAAAGTCAAAATCTCACTTAAGGTCCATATGAAAGAACAATTGTTCAATTGACCTTTGATCATTGTGAGGTGTAATAAATGCAATTCAAGTTCGGAGAAGAGTCAATAAGGCAATAAGAATGCAATTCAAAACTCCCCTCACTATGATCCTCTGTTTGAGAAAATTTCAAATTCTCCAACTTTCTCCCTTTGTATAAACTTCCCAACATTGAAAATATCTTCTCCCCTTTGACAATGGAGTCATCAAGGAATCACGCCTTCCTCTCATCCAGAGATAGCAATTTGCAGAATGAAGAAAGAAGCAAAAAGAAGAAGTATGCATGAAATGCAATGGAGTGGCTTCATTTTTGTATTTTTCAATTTTTTGATTACAAGAAGCTTTGAAGATTACCCAAAAGAGCAAGTCAGCATTTCTAATATTGCACAAACAACATATCAAGCCTGATAGTGCTAGCAAGATCATGGTAAGACATATATAACAAAGCTAAGCATAAAGGCTCAAAAGTAAAGCAATGGATTTGATCAACTTAAGCAAAGCTTCAAATTCAGCAAGTTCATCAACAGGGATCCTAAAATGAAATTGGTCATGTCAAAAAGTCAAAGTAAGATCAAAAATCTAACAAAGACCACATTAAGAGTCAATCAGGTCCTGTATTGAATCATTTTGCTCAGTATTTCTTAAAAGCCCATTTGTCAACAGTTTTCTCATATGCAATGAATATTGAAGTTGACTAATGATCTAACTTAGTGACAAGATCCTGGACTAGGAGCCATCCACAAACTCATCCTAAGCTTGACTGAAGTTGATTAAAGGTATATCTTAGTAAAGAAGATCCGGACTAGGAGCCATCCACAAACTCTTTCTAAGCTTCTACAAGGCGACAAATCTTGAGGTTCATGTCATTTCGACAAGCAATCCCCATGAGATCGTTCGGATCATCAAACTATCTCCAAGTTCATGTCATTTGACAAGCGGCCTCGTAAGAATAGTTTGGCACATTTTAAGCATAAGACAATCTTGATTTTTCATTTTTTTCACAAGAGCGGTTTAGAATCTCAAGAACACAAAAGCTCAAGTAATGGTCAATTTTAGATTCAAGAGCTCACAAAGCAATTCGACAGGCCAATGTCACAAAAGGAGCACTAATTGCGCAACTCGCTAAAACATCCACAAATTGCAATTTTTAGTTCGAGTTGTTTTAAAGTTCTAGCTCATATAGCAAAGACTTAGCTACACATGTAAAAGCATGATAATTTTAGCAAGTCAAAGAACTAGACATGGCATTGAGCAAGAATTAAAATACTAAAGCTCCAAAGGGTAATAGGCAAAGCTTCATCAATTTTAAAAGATAAGGTAAGATCTTATATTACAATGCATCTTTTGGATTTTTCATACCACTTGATGTATTTTTCATATGAATGCAATATGATACAATGAGATGCAATAAAAAGCCTAAAACCTAAAAAGTTCAAAAGATCAATAAGTTGGAAAAAGAACAATAAAAGATCAAAAGAACAAGGTAAGATCGTAAAAGATCGAACTCCCCTCAAACCAACCCATAGGGATAAATTACCCTAACTCACTTCTCAAGGTGGCAAACCTAGTTGGGTCTAAAGGTTTGGTGAGGATATCACCAATTGACCTCTGACTCCACAAAATGCAAAGACAATATCACCCTTCTCGACATGGTCTCTAAGGAAGTGATAGCGAATGTCTATGTGCTTGGTCATAGAGTGTTGCATGGGGTTCTTAGCAATGTTAATAGCGAAGTGTTATCACGTAAAAGAGGAACACTAGCAAAATTTAACCCAAAGTCCTTAAGAGTGGACACCATCCACAAAATCGACTACAAAGACTAGCAAAGGCTACATATTCAACTTCAAAGAATGGATTGTGCAATGTAAGACCGCTTCCTAGAAGACCAAGAGACAAGAGACGTGCCTAAGAAATGACATGTACCGAAGTGCTCTTCCTATCTAGCCTCTGACCCGCAAAATCGTAATCGAAAACCCCGAATGGACAAATAAGAAGAGCAAGAATACCAAATGCCATATCGAGAGTAGAATGTAAATACCTGAAGATGCGCTTAACGGCTTGGCGATGTGAAGTCCTCGGTGACGCCTGAAACCTCGCGCAGAGGCAGACCGCGAAGTGGATGTCCGGTCTTGAGGCCGTCAGGTACAGGAGGGAGCCGATCATGCTGCGGTACTCGCATTGATCCACGGCTTCCCTTCCTCATCTGGATCCAGCGCGAAAGTCGCCATGGGAGTGGCGATCGCCTTGCGCCACCCATATCAAAACGCTTGAGAAGATCCTTGGTGTACTTCGCTTGATGGATGAAGATCCTTCCTTGCATTGCTTGATTTGCAGCCCCAGAAAGTAGTTGAGCTCGCCCATCATACTCATCTCAAATTCCCTGGACATGGTCTCAGAAAAACTGGAAACAAGAGCATGAGAGGAACCACCAAAGATAATATCATCAACGTAAATCAACAAGCAGAAGTCATTGCCATGCCTAAGAATGAATAGAGTCTTATCAACTTTTCCCATTTTAAAATCATTCTTAAGCGTAAAGGTCTTAAGTCTATCATACCTGTGCTCTAGGGGCTTGCTTAAGACCATACAAGGCTTTGGATAGCTTAAAGACACGATCGTGGTGCTTGGGATCCTCAAAGCCGGGGTTGCCTAACATACACTTCCTCCTCTATAAAACCATTCGAAAAGCACTCTTAACATCCATTTGATGCAACCTAAAACCTTTAGATGCAGTGAATGCAAGCATGATCTGAATGGCTTCTAATCTAGCAACAGAGCGAAGGTCTCATCAAAATCTAACCCCTCAACCTGGCTAAAACCCTGAGCTACCAACCTAGCCTTGTTTCTAACCACAGAACCATCCTCATTTTGTTTATTTTTAAACACCCAACGGGTACCAATTACATTATGACCACTAGGAGGTTCTACAAGGTTCAGACTTTATTTCTTTCAAAGTTTTCTAACTCCTCATGCATGGCATTGACCCAACTAGCATCGATAAAGCATGTGATATATCTTTGGGTTCAAAAGACGCTACAAATGCAGAGTGAGAGAAAAGACTCGGATCATGATACCTGGAGCGAGTGACTCGCTCATGGAGACTACCAATCATCTGATCCGAAGGGTGCCGCTCGATGTGCAAAGGAGCGCTGGGAGATAGTATCTCCTCAACCTCCGCAGTATCGCTTGATGAAGAAGATGCGTGCAGAGCCTCAATTGGAGGTGAAGCGATCGTGCGAGTGTTCGGAGTGGAATCGAGCATTAGCGACAAGTGGAGGAGCATCATCAATTTCATCCTCATCTTCCTCAACAAATATGCTCTCTCACACTGTAAGTCACCAAACATCGGATCTAGGCTGCAGGCTAGTCTCATCAAAAGTGACATTGCATGTCTCTGGACAATGTTAGTTTCAACATTAAAACCCGAAAACCCCTCGAATGAGCGGGATAACCTAGAAATAAACCATCACAAGTTCTTGATTCAAATTTATCTAGGTTCCTGTCTTGAGAATAAAACACTTCGATCCAAAGACTCGAAAGTGCTAAACCGAGGGTTTTACGCCAAAACGAAGCTCATAAGAAGTCTTGCCCAAAGACGGTCTCGTAAAGACACGATTTGAAATATGGCAAGTCAGTAGCAATAGCTTCGCCCAAAACCTCCTCGGTGTGCTATACTCATCTAGCATCGCCCTAGCCATCGAGACTAAGGTCCTATTCTTCCTTTCCACAACGCCATTTTGTTGAGGGACGTGTGGAGAAGAGAATCGATGCTCAATACCGCGCCAAAGACAAAAGAGGCAAGCGAGGCATTCTTGAACTCCGTGCCATTGTCACTGCGGATTGCTCTCAAGGCACCGGGAAGTTCAGAAGCCAAACGAAGAACAAGATCATGATAATGATCAAAGACCTCATCCTTCGAAGCAAGAAAGAACACCCAAGAATATCTCGAAAAATCATCGACTATGACAAGAATGTACCAATTGCCACCGATCGATCGAACCCTAGCAGACCAACAAGATCCATATGAAGCAACCGTCCCGGTCCGCTACCATGACCATAGTCAATGAAGGGTGTGAGGCGGCAACTTGCTTGCCATGCCTACTGAGGAGCACATCTGAAGATCTTTGATGACTTTGAGTTTAGGCAAGCCTCTCATGAGATCAAGGCCGCTAACTCGTGTCGATGATCAAAACCAATGTGCCCCAAGCGCCGGTGCCAAAGCCGATATCGAAGAAGATGCAACTAAACATTTGAGAGATCCGCAAGAGATTCGAAAAATCAGCTCCAAATATTCTACCAACTCTAGAAATTCCAAAATGAGCTCACCAAAAGAATCAAGCACCCGACAAGCGTTCTTCTTAAATCTAGTCTCATAGCCATCATCGAGAAGTCAGGAGACGTAAAGGAGATTGTACCTTAGCTTGGACACAAGAGCGACATCCTTGAGAATGAACACGCGTGCTCACCCCGATCGATCCAGCCTTCGATCCGCCCTTGTGAATCATCTCCAAGGTGATGAAGTCATCACCGTCGCCGCGTGAAGGAAGTGAACCATCTAGAGTCTCCGGTCATGTGGCGTGAGCAAATGAGTCGACGAGCCACGTGTTCTTCCTCCTTCCGCGACGATCCCGAAAATCAAGGCACAAAAGATCGATGTGTCTCAACATCAAGTTAGTTAAAATAGACTTGGGAACCCAAGATTGAGACACATGTCTCTGAGTAGTATGCAAAGCGTAATGAGTGTCCTTGATCCTAGTTGAAGTCCTATCATGAGCAATGGTTACAAACACATGAGATGCATTCTGTCTAGGAACATGATGATGATAAGCATGTGTAGTATATCCTAGACCGGTTTCTTCTTCTTTTCATGACCATGTTTCACACAAGCTCTAGGTTGATGAAATAAAGTTCTAGCATGATTAGTATTTTTCAACCTACGCCAACAGAACTCAACTAAATGTCCACTCTTCTCGCAATAGGTGCAATGGTATTTTGTACCTTTGGGAGAAGCACCTTTTGACTCAAAAGAAGGTTGGACAGAACTGCGCAGTTTGAAAGCATTTTTCGCAGTTGGGTTTTGAATTCAACTAAGCCATTTTCCAAGACCCGAATGACCTTAGTCTTGGATTTGTTCAGGCGAGTTGTATCCTAAGCCTTGCTTCTTAGAAGGAGTTCTAGACTTGTCAAGAATCATGTTTAATTGTTTTCTCCACTAGAGAATTTTTGCGGTGTGTTCTCTAGATAAACATTATCTTTCCTAAGATCAACACATGATTGACAAATTTTAGGTTTATTAACCTTTGCAAGCTTCTCCTTATAATTAGCAATTTCAAGCTTAAGAGCGGGACATAAAGTACAATTAGCGTAATTAATATCGCCCTTAAGCTTGGCATATTTCTCTCTAGTCGCTTTTAAAATGTCTTTAATTTCACGCTCATGTTCTAAGCAACGAGAGCAAGAGCGAGACTCTCTTGGTTCGTAAACATCCAACTTGCTAGACTCTAAGCATTTAAGACATGGAGCGATTTGACCTCAACTAGCTCGGTTCTAGCATTTTCAAGTTGATGTAAAGCAAGATAAGAGCGATTGCGTTTAGGCGATTCAAGTGCAAAGCATGGCAAGATGAACATTCATCAACGTCTAGACTCTTAGCATTCACAAGTTCTAATGTCAAATTTTCAACTTGTGACTCTAGATCCTTGTTCTTAACCATGATGAATTTTAAAGCCTTATCCTGACTAAGCAATTGCTCATACATGTTCTCGCATCTAGCAGAAAGGACATCATAAGATAGGGATACCTCATCATCATCATCGACGTCGACGTAGTCAGCCATGAAGCACATGCCGGTGAAGTCCTTTGCCTTCCCTTTCTTGTCTTGAGGTGGCTCCTCCTCCTCCTTGTCCTCCTCGCTCCTAGAGTCCACATCGCTCAAGGATTGATCTCCAAAAGCGGCAAGGACCCGGTGAGCAGCCTTCATCAGCTTGGCAGCATCAAACCTTGATTTGTTCCCTTGAGGCTTCTTCCAAGCTGGCTTTCCTCCTTATGGTTACCCTTACCCTTGACTTGGGGCGATTAGTCGAATATGGTAAAGCTCACCACACTCGTAGCAAGTCACAGGCCACCTCTCTTTTGTTTCTCACATTGTTGTAAGCCCGTGTGACTTTCTTGACTATGAGGGCTAGCTCGGGCTCAGGAAGACTCTCAAAATCCTCTTCACGAATTGTGGATAAACAGGCAAGAGAAAAACCCAAGAGGACTCGGAAAAACCATCGAAGCTCTTGAAAGAGGATCACTACCAAAGCCATGCTATCCTTCTTAGGAAGACTACCTCTCTTGATCTCATGAGTCTTGAGCTTACTATAAAGCGGCTCCAAGGTGAGAGTAGAGATCGACGTTCTCCTCTATGGCAAGAGCCTTCATCTCCCACTCCTTGGTGTTGATTGCGGCCAAGAGGTGAGTGGCATTCTCGATTGAGAGTACTCAATGTCAACGACTTTCATCCGATTGACAACCTTGTTAAAGCGAGTAAAACGCCATCGATGCTCTCGCCAGACGCATCTCGAATTTGTTGTACTCGCTTATAGACCGTCTGGCGCACTTGTTTAATCTGGGACGATCCTCATGGTAAGTTTCGAGGTGTGCCAAATTTCATGTGCGGTCGTAAGATTGCAAATCTGTCATACTCTTGTCTACCAAGCCCAAAGATATAGGAGATTCTTTGCCTTGTTGTTGTTAGCCAAAAGTATTGCCAAGCTTGCGTGGCAATCTCAGAAAACGAATGAGCTCGAACAACCTTCCATATAGCTTGTCCTTCGCTCTCAAGGAAGACTCTGCATGCGATTCTTCCAATAGGCATAGTCGAGCCCATTGAAGATATGCGGCTTTGTCGAGTACTTATCCATCGCCAAGTTCAGTGACCGGTTAAGATCAAGATTGAACTAACCGGCTCGATACCACTTGTTGGACCGAAAAGGCGACTAGAGGGGGTGAATAGGAGCACGCCACTTTTTCAACCTCGATTAGATTCAACACAAATTTCACTCCAATAGCTATAGAAGCTATGAAGATCGATATACCAAGACAAATGGAAGACTAGGATTGAATCCAATCAAAACCCCGAAGCAAAACAACCAAAAACAACCGAAACTGAATTTCCTAAGTGTGGGGCGGTCTGACCTCTATTCAAGGGCGGTCCGACCGGTCCTATGGGCGGTCCGACTCGATGAGGGGCGGTCCGACCTCCGGCCGATGAGCAGTGAAATCACCAAAAACGGTTACAAATAGATGTAACTTTTGATCTACAACTCCAAACTTGATGAAACTTGGTACACACCTTCTCTAGGATGTCAGAACCTATTCCAATCGAAGATCGTGAAGATCTTTGGAAAAGTTCAGACCTTTTTCAGTTTGAGAGGTGGAAGGTTTGAAACCGAGTCAAAACGAAAACTATATCGAAAAACTTGCTCGTGGGTGATTGATGATCAAGATGATCTTAGATGTGTTCCCACATGTCACGACAAGCTAGATCATGCAAAGAAATCAATCAAAAACATGCGAATCAAAGAAAGACTCAAAATCACCAAATAGAGAGAAGAAGGGCAAATGAACTCATCTTGAAGAGAACTCTTCTTTGGATTGATTTGATAATGTATCGACATGACCACTCATACGGATACGCATGGACACAAGATCAAAACATCTCTCTCTCTAGAACCCTAATCTCCACTAAACCTTCCCTAAGCACTTAAGCCAAAACTAGGGTTTCAAGCATGAAAGGGTTGAAGGGTGCACCACCTCCTCCTCTATTTATAGTGGAGACTTAAACCTTCTAGAAGAGTAACCCTAATGGGCTCCGTTAAGGCCCAAAACAAACGGGTCACACACGCACGCATCTCGAGCGCCGTCTTCATGTCCTCTTGACCTACTCCGCTTCTCCACGCCATCTTGCCGCGAGTCGTCAAAGTCACCAAAGCGGTATTTGGTATAATTACCAAAATACCCTTCTCGATCTTTTGCAAAGACCGAGTCCCATCTTTGTGAAGCACCTCCCATGCTTCGCCACGTGTAGGTTGATCAACGGCTCTCAACATGTCGGCAAGTCTCTCCCATCCGGCCCCACCGTAACCACCATGGCACTTGCACCACCCCGCGCCGCTTGATCCAACCGGCCGCACCGAATCGCCTGTTCGGTCATCCTTGTCTATTCTCGCACCACACTTGAGTTCATTGACCTCACCCGCATCGCCGATCGTTCGACCTCGGCTCTCCAAGCCTAGTCCCGATCATCCTCGCCGCTGACCGTCGTTGACCACCAAGCAACCTCGCACAACAATAAACAAGCAAATCGAATCCGGAACAAGTTCTTCACAACTTGACCCACGTTAGTCAAAACATGCATCATGCAACACATATGCATCAAACCCATGACTTTGACCTAACAAAACATCATCGCCACGGTTGGCCGATGAACAAGTTAGAACCGGTCGATCGCCCCTCGGGGCGGTCGACCGCCAACCGGCGGTTTGACCGCCACCACAAGGCGGTCGGACGCGCGTAGGGACTTAGCCAATTTTCAACCCCGAAAATCCAAACCCATCGGAAACTTTAAACCAATAGAACTTTTGCTTGGGAACTCCAAAATTATGAGACCAAGTGTATTAGGATCCCTCACTTGTCTACAATACCTATTTTTGGCCCACCCATTCGACCATTTGGTCACGCCGGTCCGACCACGCACATGGCCGGTCCGATCGATTTGGGACGGTCGGACCGCCATGCTATGGCGGTCGGACCGCCCCGCCCGTAATGCCTGAACAGATCTGAAACTTTGTCGAAAACCCGTGAAACGACAAACCGTTAACGCCATTGCCAATTGTCACATCATCCTAAGATCTGGAGCATATCCCCATGATATCCACAACTTCGTTGACTTTTTTGGTGGGTCTAGGCAGCATTCTGGTTTAGGATATCGTGAGGAGAAACCACGGGTAGCATCTAGATAGGGGGAGTATCGATCTTTTGGTAGATCGTTTTGGAGAGGTCTAGGTGGTTCTCGTGTGCATTCTTATGATTGTGATCCTAATCATTTTACTGCTGCTTCTTCTGTTGTTCCCAGGCATCGTGCATCTCAGTACTGGATTCCGAGATCTTCACTAACCCCAGTACTGAGGCACAGATGTTTTCTGCTTGTGCTTTTTAGGTCCGTTGTGCGAGGAAGGAGGATATATGACTTGTTGACTCCGGGTGTTCTTGACACATGACTGGAGATTCTAGATGGTTCTCCTCTCTCACACGTGCAGCCGGCACTGAATTGATTGCTTTTAGGGATGCTTCTACCGGGACCGTGACAGCCAAGGGCACTGTGCACGTCAACAACAAGTTCATGCTTAAGGACGTCGCTTTGGTCAGGAAGCTGAGGTATAATCTGCTATCTGTTTCTCAGCTTCTTGATGAGGGTCTATAAGTAAGGTTCAAAAGTGGTGAGTGTAGAGTTCTAGATTCCTCGGGTGAGCTTGTCTTTGAGATCTCCAGGTTTGAGAAGATCTTTTGTGCAAATTTCTGTATCTCAACTGCTTCCAGTCCTAGGTGTCTTGTAGCCTCTGATTCTCATGATCTTGTCTTGTGGCATCGTAGACTTAGGCATATAGGTTTTGACCACTTGACTAGAGTCAGTTGCAAGGAGTTTATTAGTGGTTTGCCTAGGCTGAAGGCTGTTAGAGATCTTGTGTGCTCGCCCTGTAGACATGGTAAGATAGTTTCTGCTTCCCATCCACCTCTTACCTTGGTGATGACTGATGGACCAGGACAACTTCTGCACTTAGACACTGTTGGTCCTTCTAGAGTTCAGTCAGCTGGTGGGAATTGGTATGTGCTGGTGATTGTGGATGATTTCTCTATGTATTTATGGGTTTATTTTCTGGTTTCTAAGGACGAGGCTTTTGGCCTCTTTAGAGAATTGGTCCTTAGACTTGCTGTTGATATTCCTGGAGCCTTGAGAGCCATTAGGAGTGACAATGGGACAGAATTCGGACAGAATTCAAGAATTCTTCCTTTTCTATTTTCTGCTTTGATAGGGGAATTGAGCACCAGTTTTCTTCTCCTAGAGTTCCCCAGCAGAATGGTGTTGTAGAGAGGAAGAGCAGGACTCTTGTAGAGATGGCTCAGACCATGTTAGATGAGCATTTTACTCATAGGAGATTTTGGGCTGAGGCGATCTCTACTGCTTGTTATATCTCTAATAGGGTTTTCTTGAGATC
Organism: Hsuehochloa calcarea; assembly: GCA_036346395.1. Lineage (NCBI taxonomy): Eukaryota > Viridiplantae > Streptophyta > Magnoliopsida > Poales > Poaceae > Hsuehochloa > Hsuehochloa calcarea. The sequence goes on from CM070613.1 coordinate 29,856,397, forward strand.
TGTGATTGGGAAGACTTTCTTTGAACTTAGATTTGGTCATTCGCCCAAAGTCTCTCATTTCAAAAAATTTGGTTGCAAGTACTTCATTCTTAAACATGGCAACCTTGATAAATTTGAATCTAGATGTTCTAATGGCATATTTCTTGGATATCCTGCTCATTCTCGTGGCTATCGTGTGTTTAATTTTGGCACTAACAAAATTGTTGAGACTTGCGAAGTCACTTTTGATGAGGCTAGTCCTGGTACTAGACCCGATGCTACAGGTACACAGGTTCCTAAAATTCAAGAAAGCATCTTCGTCGATGATGACTCTAAGAATGAGGACCCGATACATCCTCCAGTCACTCCTGAGAGGGTTGGAGAGCCTGCTTCTACTACTCCAGTTTCAACTGAGCAGCCTCCTCCTATCTTCACCGACGACCTGAGTGGCTCTGTTCCTACCTCCACAACTCATGGGGTAGATGCCACTTCTGCACCAGGAGCTCCTCTTCACATTCAGCGACTGCATCCACCTGAGCAGATGATTGGGGATTTTCAAGAGCGAGTCACTCGCTCTAGGTTTATTTCTCCTGATTCTCATGCACATTCTGCTTTTGTCGCTTCTTTTGAACCCCGAGATATCACCCATGCTTTATCTGATGCCTCTTGGGTCAATGCCATGCGTGAAGAGCTTGAAAATTTTGAAAGAAACAAAGTCTGGACCTTAGTTAAGTCTCCTTCTGATTCTTATGTTATTGGGACAAAATGGATTTTTAAAAATAAGCAAAGTGAGGATGGGTTGGTTGTTCGCAATAAGGCTAGACTTGTAGCTCAAGATTATTCCTAGGTAGAAGGCTTAGACTTTGAAGAGACCTTTGCTCCTGTATCTAGATTGGAAGCCATTCGCATTTTACTAGCATTTACAACATCTAAGGGTTTCAAGCTTTTTCAAATGGATGTTAAAAGTGCTTTCTTAAATGGTTTCATAGAAGAAGATTTCTTTGTCAAGCAACCACCTGGTTTTGAAAATTATAAGTTCCCAAACCATGTTTTTAAACTCTCTAAAGTCTTGTATGGATTGAAGCAAGCTCCTAGAGCTTGGTATGACAGGCTTAAGAGTTTCTTGCTTGAAGATGATTTCAAAATGGGAATGGTTGATAAAACCCTGTTCTCTCTCAGGCATGACAGTGAATTTTTATTGGTTCAGATTTATGTGGATGATATCATATTCGGTGGTTGTTTTCACGCTTTGGTGTCCAGATTTTCAAATTCTATGAGCAGTGAGCTCGAGATGAGCATGATGGGAGAGTTGACATTCTTCCTTGGTCTTCAAGTCAAGCAACTGAAAGAAGGCACCTTCATTTACCAGAGTAAGTATACAAATGACCTTCTTCGGCGCTTCAACATGGGAAGCAGTAGGCCAATGTCTACTCCCATTGCACAACCACCCCGCTGGACCCTGATGAGGATGGAGAGCCCGTGGACCAGAAGGAGTACCGCTGTATGATTGGCTCCCTCCTCTACCTCACAGCGTCGAGGCCGGACATACAATTTGGTGTATGTCTGTGCGCTCGCTTTCAGGCTTCCCCTCGTGCTTCTCATCGTCAAGCAGTACGTCGCATCTTCAGGTAACTTCAAGATACTCTTGACTTTGGACTCTGGTATTCTTCTTCTTCTGCTCTCTCTATTCGAACATTTTCTGATGCTGATTTTGCGGGGTGTAGAGTGGATAGGAAGAGCACTTCTGGCACTTGTCATTTCTTAGGCACATCCCTTATCTCTTGGTCTTCTAGAAAACAGTCTTACATTGCAGATCCCAGTACCGAGGACGAGTATGTAGCTGCAGCCAGTGGTTGCTCTCAGGTTCTCTGGATCTTATCCACGCTGTAGGACTATGGGTTATTTTTGGGGAGTGTTCCTCTTTTCTGTGATAACACTTCTACCATAAACATTGCCAAAAACCCAGTGCAACATTCTAGGACTAAGCACATTGATATTCGATATCATTTTCTGAGAGACCATGTTGAGAAGGGTGATGTTGTGCTTCACTTTGTAGAGTCTGAGCAGCAGCTTGCAGATATTTTCACTAAAGCGCTTGATTCTTCTCGTTTTGCTACTTTGCGGGGAGAGTTAGGGGTTATTAGTCCTCTTGGGCTGTTTTGAGATGGAGTTTGCTTTTTTTGCATTCATTGTATCATAATGCATTTTTAAAAATTCAAACATCTTACATTGTAATATAAACTTATGGAGCCTTGATTATTATCCTTGTATGGCTTGTTTTCATAGTTTATACCTTGCCATGTCCTGTGATAGTCTGCTAGACTTCTTTTATGGCTCTTCTTGTTTAGCTTAGCTTTTGCCATGCTAGCTTTATATCTGTGAGCAAATTGGATCAAATCATATTTTGTTGGATCTTGTGACTAGTTTTGCCTTAGTGATCCTCTTATGATTCATGCCATGTCTTATAGGTTAAATTGAGTCTTGAACTAATCTTGAGCTGTAAAATGAGCTTTGTTAATTCTTAAGTCAAGCAAATGAAGAATGAGTTTTTCTGTGCAAAAAAGTGATCTCACCAAATCTTTCTTATGAGACTGCTTGCCATTGCACTAGGCATGAACTCAGGGGGAGTTTTGGATGATCTAGACTATTCTTTTAAGCTTCATGCTAGAGATGGTCGCGGCAAGGCTTGAGATCTCGCACAATGCTATAAAAAAAATCATTTTCAGCAAAATGATCAAAATGCTAAGTGCTTGAATAAATTGCTTCATATATTTGAATGCTTAATGCTCAAATTGCCTCAGTTTCTATTTTTTGGTCTCCATTTTACTTATAAACATGGCTTGACTCATTGTTGGATACCTTGGTGAAACTATGATATTGAGAAACTTATCATGGTATCAATTCATTTTATCTCAGATTATTGCTATTTTGGTCTTAGCTTTGCTGTATATGTTTTGCCATGATTGAATATAGCTTCTTCACTTAATATGGCTTGGTGTAATACTTGTACTGTCTTCATAGATAATCTTCATGGCTCCTTTTGCTAAAGTTCAAAAACAAAGCCATTCCTTCATGCTCTATCTTTTTCCATGCATCTTGATGAATTCATTGTCAAAGGGGGAAAAAGATTGGTAAAAATGTGGTTTTAGAGTTTTTTTGGAGTCTTAAGGGGGAAATGAATTTTCTGGAATTGGTGATCATAGTGAGTGGGAACATTCATCTCAATTGCATCCTGACGAGAATCTAATAATCCTCATTTTATCTTTTATCTATAATTCTTATTATGGGTAAATATAATGTCACATAGTCCCCAGGGGTACCCCTTATCTATAAGGGAGAAGCCCAATAAGTGGTTGTAAGTTCTTCTACAATCACCCCCACAGTCGTAAGTCTTGCTACGACTATATCATGGTTGTAAGTCCTTCTACGACCACTACATAGTCGTAAGTCCTTCTACGATCAAGCACCGGTCGTAAGTCCTTTACGACCGCCACCGGTCGTAAGTTCTTCTACGACCATGTAAACTACGACCACCTTATAATCAAACCTACAGGCGAGTGGGTCCAATTGATTAAGGAATCCGAACGGTCTGCACACACTATTATTCCGCTTATTAATAGTGTGTAATTACCCCATTATCTCTGGAAGATAATTGCCAGACGGCGTGAAGAAGCCGAGGCGCCGGTAATTACTGCCATCATGCGCCCGTTACTGGATTAATTAGGCGCATCTCCCGCAGGACAAAACGGCTACTTCTTCACGACTATATAAAGGCATCAATCAAAGGAATAGGAGGAGGGCGAAAGACAGCGAACAAGAGCTAGTCAAGTAGGAACACAAGTACTATTCTCTGTAATAGTCTTAGTCTTTTACTTGATCATCAAGAATACCATACACACAGGATTAGGGTTATTATTCTCTCCGGAGAAGGCCTGAACCTGTCTAAACATCCTGTGTCAATCCACTCTGCGTGATCTCATCTCTAGGAGACCCCCGAATCAAACAATCTTTACGTAAGATCGGTTCTAATACACCGACAGTTGGCGCCGACCGTGGGGAACTTCCGGTAATCTCTTGTCAACATACTCTCTTTTTCCAATCTCATGCAATCATGGCAGGAGAATGGAACGAGGAGAACTGGTTTGACTCGGCAGATTACGCAGACATCGACATGGATGCCGGTTTCGACTACGAGCCGAGTGATGCATCCGCTGATGGTGATGTTGCCTCCGGAGATTATTCTCCAGGAAACCATCCCATTAATGGAGTTGAGGAGGGATCCTTATCCCCCACAACAATACGTCCAACAGAGGAGCCAATTCTCTCAAAGGACAAGGGTCAATCCGACCAGAACCGCACCCAGGAGGACTCACAACACGACGAGAGTTTTTCCTCCAAGTGTTCAAGTCCCCCTAAGGCGGTCCGACCTGGTGAGACAAGTTCTGGAAACCACCATTCCAGACTCCACCAAAGATCTAGTGATCCTCTCTCGTGATAACTCCAGAGGGTGGGATCAAGCATGCTTTTCTGCAAAATCGACCGCCTCCCGCAGATCTCATTTGCGAACGGAGGCGATTATAACCGGAGTTCCCCTACCGAGGGGATTACTCCAAGTCGCCAGATGGTGTCCCTCGAGCACTCCTCAAGCGGGAGGCCTCGAGCGCAAGTGAGATCATCAACGGAGGTCTTCGCCCTTCCCCAATCGTGGTCACCTCATGGAGGCCGAGATAAGAACACTCCCCGAAGATCACACACTGCGCCCCCTCGTGGAAATGGCAAGGGCACCACCGTTGGCAAAGAGAACCAACACTCTGATGAACGCGAGGGAAATCCTCGACATTCTCGCACTCCACTAAGAAGGCCTCAAAGACCTGATGAGGAGGATTTTGATGTCGTCAGAAGAAAGAAAATTGCACCCGTAAGAACATGCCTAGGCGCATTCAACATCAGTCGGAGGAGGTACAAGAACTCCAGGACATCAACGACTTGCTCGAGAATCCCAGTCAAGAGTTTGCTCGAACGCCAGGGTACGATCTCTTTGCTGAAGAGATTACACAAAGACTTGAATCGTGATGACAAGACCGAGGTACCTCATCGACAACATTCGGTAGTCGTAGCAATACGACTTCCTCGGCTACGATCAATCGAATATTTTCACGAGGAATCGACACGCCATAAGTCGAATCGATCCCCTATTCGGAGAAATACCTTTCGATCAACTGAAGATCAAGAAGCCCCTCGGAGAGGTGATCATTCACCACTTCGACAAAGAAATTCACAACGGGTGGAATACGAGGAGTATTCCCTCGAGAAGCGAGGCCTACTACGTAGCAGTCACCGCACGGGTATCGTCAGATACGATCACTGGTGACATTAACCCTTCTTTCCTACAAAGAAGGCGTCAAGAAGTGATTACCGGATGCCGCATTTTCGCCGACCTTCGAGCGCTCACCGCCACCTCATTTTCGACCAGTGAATATGGAGAAATTTGATGGATCTCAAAATCCCATCGAATTTCTTCAGATCTATACAACAGCTGTCCGAGCAGCAGGAGGAGGAGAGCATGTAATGGCGAATTATCTTCCGACTGTGCTCGAAGAATCCGCCGATCGTGGTTATTAAACCAACCACTGAGTCGATCTACTCTTGGCAACACCTCTCGTGATCTTCTAGAGGTGAATTTCCAAGGCACATACAACCATACGAAAAGAAGACGACTTGCACCGGATAAAGCAGAACAACAACGAGACTTTGCGCCAATTCATCAAACGCTTTAGTCGGGTTCAGTAACTCAATTCCGAAATTTCGATTCTTCCGTGATCGTGGCTTTTAAGCAAGGAGTCCGCAGAGAAGAATAACGGAGGACATTGCTCTAAATCCTCCCAACATCTTAGAACTCTTCGAGATGGCCGATCGATATGCAATCGCTTCGAGGCAATGAGTGGAACAACACTATCGATCGAGAAACATATACTCCTCGAGAACCGTGAAGTTGGTAAGGATAAAAAGCAAAAAGTCCAAGAAGAAAATAAAAGTCAAAACCACAAACCGGTGGTTCCAAGGAGGTTTCGCCGTGAAAGATGGAGAGCCCCAAACCACCAAGTCGCACTCGATCAAGGCAAAGGTAAGCTACTCGCTCAGAGGAACGACAAACCAAGGTGGTGTCCTTTTCATAAAAGGAAGGACATGACCTCCATAGAATCGCCGAGTTTTCCAAAGAAAGCTCGAGGACTACTACAACAACAAAGCACCACTCCCTACTCGAAAGGGTAGGACATACGAGTGGCCAAAAGTTGTCGGATGATGAGGAGATGCTGTTCCAAGATCCGCAACATACCGTCGAGCACATCTACGGAGGATCATCGGCATACGACTCCAAACGACAACTTAAAGCTGCCGGACGAGAGGTAAATTCAATACATACTCCTCTCGTCAATAAATTACCGAAGTGGTCGGAAGTTACCATCTCTTTTGAGAAGGATGACTGCCCAATCACTACGAGTCGATCAGGTCGATATCCGATTGTGGTCGAACCCACCATCAACAACTGTCGAGTCAATCGAGTCTTGGTTGATGGTGGTAGTTCTTTGAACATATTATTTACTAAAGCCCTGGACGAGATGCAAGTACCCAGGAGAAAGGTAAGGCCGGTACGATATTCCTTTCATGGAATCGTACCGGGGTCTTCAGCCAAATCTATTGGCCAAGTTTCTCTTCCTTTAACATTTGGCTCACCAAGTAATTTCAGGACAGAGAAAGTCTCCTTTGATGTGGTCGATTTCGATACGGCATATAACGCCATACTCGGACGACCAACTTTGGCAAAATTCTTAATGGCTACTCATTACGGGTATCAATGTCTTAAGATGCCAGGTCCCAAAGGAGTGATCACCATTGATGTGACAAAAGATGGCGATAGTCTGCGGCCGTCGATCCTCGAGATGGTTGGTCAAATACCAACTCGAGATGAAAGTCACCTTCGACTAGCAAGTCGGGCCTCAAAGTCGCACCAAAGCCGAATAACCAAGTCAAAGAGGTTCCTCCGACGCAGAAGAACCCTCAAGATTGTTCGATCGGGAGACTTCCGACCCCAAATAGGAAGACGCCTCATTACCTTCCTCCGAGCTAACGCAGATGTCTTTGCGTGGCAAGCATCCGACATGCCCGAGTCCCGTGGAGGTGATCGAGCACGTGCTAGCTTTACGGCTGATAAAGTACCAGAAACAAAAATTACGGAGATTTGCCCCGATCGACGAGATGCTATTAAATCGAGTTGGATAAGCTACTTAAAGCGTGCTTTATAAGAGAAGTCAACCACCCAGTGGTTGGCTAACCTGTAATGGTCAAAAGTCAAACGGCAAATGGCGATGTGCGTGGACTTTCTCGATCTTAATAAAGCTTGTCCAAAAGATGATTTCCCTTTACCTCGATCGATCACCGTTGATTCAAGCCGCAGTTGTGAGATATTAAGTTTTTAGATGCATATTCGATACCACCAGATCAATATGTGTTTAAACGATGAAGAAAAGACCGCATTCATTACTCCATTTGGTACCTTTTGCTATGTCAAAATGCCATTTGGTCTAAAGAATGCGGTGCTTCTTTTCAACGCCTAATGCAATCGACTTTTTCATCTCAATTAGGCCGAATTTGGAAGCCTATGTTGATGATCTAGTCGTAAAAGCATTAAGAGACTTAATCATATCACCGACCTACAAGAAACATTCGACAACCTCGTAAAGCACCGCTTAAAACTCAATCCAGAGAAGTGTGTGTTTGGAATTTCTTCAGAAAATTGCTTGGATTCCTAGTATCCGAACGAGGAATCAAGCAAATCTGAAAAAATAAAAGCCATCCTCCGGATCGCCCTCCAAACACAAAAAGGAAGTCCAAACTCTTTGGGTGCATGGCGGCTTTAAGTCGCTTCATCGCACGACTAGGAGAAAAAGGACTACCTTTCTTTAAACTTCTCGGGAGACATGAAGGTTTTGAGTGGTCGAACGAGGCAAACGCGCCTTTGAGGATGTCAAGAGGTATCTTTCGAGTGCTCTGCTCGTTTCTCCAAAGCCGAAGAGACACTCTTAATTTACCTAGCCGCCACGCCACGAGCAAAGAAGCGCGAGATTAGTCGAGAACGTGAAAACGCATAACGACCGGTTTACTACGTTAGCGAAGTTTTACACGGGCCTAAGGAGCGTTACCCTCGTGTCCAAAACTTCTATATGCCCTCCTCATGTCTTCGAGGAAATCGGCATTATTTTCAAAGCACAAAATAGTCAGGTTGCCCGAGTTTCCTTTGGGAGCAATCCTCCATAATAAGGAAACAATGGACGCATGGCAAAATGGTCATTGAACTTGGGAGTTCGACCTACATTTCGTGTCCCGAACGGCCATAAAATCCAGATCTTGGCGGACTTTGTCGCCGAATGGACAAATCTGAACTGCTCAGATCCCGAAGACGATTCCCACGCACCGATGGATGATGTACTTTGACGGGTCACTTACTTTAAGTGGCTCTGGGTGGGTGGTCCCGTATCTCCTACCGAGAAACCTTAAAGTATGCCATACAATTAAACTTTCGTGCCACTAACAATGTGGCGAGTACGAAGGTTTGCTAGCCGGCATACGAGCCGCGAAAGCACTCTCAATTAAATCGACTACTCGTGAGAGGAGACTCTCAACTAGTCGTGAATCAAATCGGAAAGAGTACCAAGGCTCTAACTCAACAATGGCTCGGTACTTATCAAGCACGTAAGCTAGAAAAACATTTTTAGGTTTCGAGGTACAATTTATCCTCGAAGGATAATTTCTCGCACCAACTTGCTCGGATGGCTTCTTCCCGATCCACGCATACAAAAGGAGTTTTCTTGGAGCAACTCCTAAAACCGTCTCTCGTCGAAGAACCGAGACACCTCCTCTTGAGATGGCCTCATTAGATTACGAGGATACCGGATGACTCCCATCTACGAGTATCTTTACAAGGGTTCCAGACCAAGATGATCTTGAGGCGCATCGATTATCCCAAAAGCCAAAATGTATACTTTGGTTGAAGGAGTCCTCTATAAACGAGGAACTAAGGGATACTCATGCGATGCATTCCGCAAAACGAAGGAATAACACTCCTTCACGATATACACAAGTGGCATCTGTGGGACGATGCTTCCTCTGAACATTGGTTGGTAAAGCCTTTCGACAAGGTTTTTACCGCCTACATACTGCACGATGCTATGGAGGTGGTTAAAAGTGTGTCCAGTACAATTCCATGGTAGATGATACACCAACCAAATTTCAAGCATTACAAACAATACCTCTTTCTTGGCCTTTTGCGACTGGGGCTTGATATCCTAGGACCGCTTCCCAAAGCTCCGGGAGGTTTCAATTCCTTTTGTGGCTATTGACACGCTCACAAAATGGATCAAGTCAACTCAGAATCGATAACAACTAAGCAAAGAAAAGGTTCATGATGAGAAGCGAATTAGTCGATTTGGATGTTCCGAGCCTGATAATTACGCATAATGGTAAACAATTCGCAAGTGCAAAGTTTCGTGAATTTTGCGACGAGTTGGGTACCAAGTTATGCTATGCTTCATTGCACATCCCCAAAGATATGGGGCGGTCGAACGTGCAAACGCCAAATAATGCGAGGAATTAAAACTCGAGTTTTCGACCACTTGTTAAGTGCTCGGGGCTTGGGTACAAGAATTACCTCCATATTATGGGCGGTTCAGACGACCACCAATGAGCAACAGGAGAAACACCATTTTTTCTAGTTTTTGAGTCGAAGCCATGCTTCCTCCGAGCTAAAATTGCGGTCGACACGAGTTGAAACCTTCAACAACTCGGATCAGAACAACTTCGAGCAGATGACATTAACCTACTCAAGAGAGGAGAAACCTAGCCTTAATCCGCTCGGCGGCCTACCAACAAGCCTGCGCAGATACTATAATCGTAAGGTCCAACCTCGCGCCTTTGTCAGTAGGTGACTTGGTATTGAGGCTCGCCAATCCAAGTCTAATCGAATAAACTTTCCCTAAATGGGAAGATCCTTACACACGATGGTCGAAGTAACTCGGCGTGGCCTGCACGACTAGCAATGGAAGATGGATGAGTTCTCTCAAACTCTTGGAACATCGACCGCCACGCAAATTCTATGTGTGACCGGCTCGTGCAATAAAAGTCCGTGTTCTTTCTACCTCTTTTTGCCTTATTTTTTGAGTAGTGCTTTTTAATCTTTCGACTATGATGTTAAAACACCCAGTTTTCTTTACACTAGCCAAAAAGCGAGAAACGTCATCTGGTCGAAACTTCTCCTCTCTGCATGTGGTTCTGCCCACTAGAAGGAATTTCCTAGCATTGACTTGTTACTCATTTTTGCTGCCAATACAAAGAGCTCGGTTTTATCCAAATAAATGTTCTCAAAGCCAACTCTCTCAATCTTAGTCTATTTTTTCAAGAATTCAAAAAATATTCTAAGCAGAGTGCACTTTCTTACATTTGTTCGACCACCTTTGGTGTACTGATTTGTTTTAATCGGTGAAGGAAGAGACACACCTAGTCGAAGTCTTTCTTCTCTCGCATGTGGTCCCGCCCACTAGAAGGAAACTTCCTAGTGTCGCCGATCTCCTACTTTTACTACTGGAAAAGACTTATCAAGTCCACAAAAAAGGACGAACGAATGACTAAAGTACTCTAAGACGCTTGTTTAACTCAAGTTGTCGTTCTTGGTTTGATTAAACTAGTCTGAGATGGGAACATCACCTAGTCGAAGTCTTTCCTCTCTCGCACGTGGTCCCGCCCACTAGAAGGAACTTCCTAGTGTCAAGTCGCTTCTACTCTTTTCGACCAAATTGCTTGACAACCATAACAAAAGCTATAAGTTAAATAAACCCTCTTTGTTTTCGTAAACCCCATTTTTAAACACTATTTATTTAGATTGTCTAAACAATCTAAGCAAATAGTCGGGGCTAGGATAAAGTTATTAATTTGACTTCAATTCTTAGTCTTTCATTCGCTTATTATCTTTTGAGTTACTAACTACTCGACAAGATGATTTTCGTGAAATGAGGCGGATCATATATTACTCATTAACAAAAATTGTCCGCCTTACAAGGTAGTTACAAGATTACTCAAGGGGAGAGCCTAGTTGCATTTCCTCCGCCACCTTTTACCAATCGATCAGATTTCCTCAATCAGACGACTTGCCTCGATTCAGATACCAAGTCGGCTTCGATTGGTTTAACATTAGGCGGGGTCTTGAGCCTTAAGTTTCGCCAAAGCGTAACTCATCGCAGCTTCGATCGCTTCCTTATTGATTCAAATTTTGATTAGTCTTCGAGTGGTCACCATTTCTTGCAATTTTCCGACTTGTTCCCCAATGGTACTTGTGTGAGCGGCTATGGTATCTTCTCGAGGAGTTTTTCCTCGTAATATAGCTCACTAAGCACATTGTTCAGAGAGTGATGTTGCCTTGAAGACTAGTCTTCATCGACTCCATCTCTGTTGGGTACAAGTCGAAGCCTCGCAAGCTTCTTGTTTTCACCACTTGTTCAAAAGAATAATATCGGTCAAACAAAAATATACTTCTAGAGGAAGATGACACAAAAATAATTATAGGTAAAAGCTTTTCTTACCTACTAATTGAGAATCCAATTTCTTGACCTCTTCTCGATGGGAAGCAATAGTTTCAAAGATGCTTTTGCTCCCATGCTCGATGTCCTCTCAGATTCATCTTAGCAATGCGACGGACTCATTGCAGATTAAGGTCTTTGCTTGGATTTCAAACCTCGAGGCTTCTCAATTGGGCAGCAATTTCAACAAGAAATTGGCATTAGAAAAGGAAAATACTCAAAAGAATAACAGTAAAGATTTACTTACTCGTTAATCGAGTTCTAAAACTCTTGAGTTCTTGATCCTTATTCGCTGTAATACGGAAAACTCTGAATGACCAAAGCTTTTTCTTGAACTTGTCCGAGCTTCGCATCTCTTTTCTTTATCCGAGAAGAAAGGAGAGTCTGCAAAGGTTAAAAATCAAAAGCGATCTTAAGTTCGTAACTTATCGCTTATTTTTCCCGCAATCTTTTAGATGCAGAGAGACAGCCTCCAAGTCTATCCGAGAGGACTAATACTTGTTCCTTAGCCTCCTCGACTCTTCTTTTCATAGTCGAGTGAGTCACTAAGGTCTTCGTATCACCGCTTAACCTACAAAGAACAGGAACGAAGAAAAACATCATCCGAATGGTTGTAAGTACTTCTACAACTACCGACCTAGTCGTAAGTTTTTTCTACGACTACGATACGGTTGTAAGTCTTTCTACGACCACTACCTGGTTGTAAGTAGCCGTAAGCTTTTTACGACTAGTACTTTGTCATGAGTTTCTTCCATGACTATTCTCGTAAAACATTATACGAGTATTTAAGTCGAAAACAACTATGGATGATAAGTGACTTACCACCTCTCTGCCTCTGCGCAGAGTAGTTCCTTCTCTGTCTCAGTTTCTAAAAGTTGTCGATGATACTCACCGACAACAAAGAATTTGCTCTAGAGCTTTCGCAAAAAGAAAAACAAAGGAGAAGAGAAGGAAAGTCACATATATAAGTATTTTGAAGATACTTACATTCATAGTCGCCCTAGCAAACATCGAATATACAAGGTCCGGTTCTGCAACTTATCTATCCTCGCGACCTTGTCCCACCACACCTTCTCGAGGCGCTCGCTATCAAAAGTATTCTCCGATTGGGAATATCTTTGGGATGGGGACTCGGTCACAAGATCTGAAGCGTAAGACCCTACGACGGAGGCAGCCCAAAGAAGTCACCACGTGGTTGAAATTTTCTCCTTCCGGTTCTCGTGATTTCTCTTTGGGTAGGGAAGGAACGCCTCCACGATTTCCTTCCCAGAGCGGTGCGCAGGTGGTCACCACCTTGACCAGAGGCTTCCACACCGCCTCGTTGTTTCTACGACTTCAGAGTCGAGCGCCACCTCAACAAGAATACCGCTACCTCAAGAGTCGAGTTACGACTTCAGCAGATGTGGAGTCACTCGGGAGTCTCGACTTCATCGCCACTGGGCTAAGGGTGATGTTGACCACCTCCATTGCTACCTCTCCAAGAGTCAAGGGATAGCAATGGACTTCTCAGAAGCATTCCCGGGTCAAGGAGTCGGATCAAATAAAGAAAAGCAAATCAAAGTTGTGAAAAGAAAAGGTAAATGTCGTCTTACACTTCAAGACATTTCACATACCGCACTCGGTCTTAACCAGAATTTTGGAGCAATCCTCCCAACGGAGGACCTCTTCTTCTCCACGACCACGCCCGTCGAGGTTCAACAATTGGCTCGCCATTTACCACGCCTCGTCAGAGTTTGAACAGAACCGAGCTCGTTTCTCGATCTTCGATGGACGAGATCGGTCTCGACCATTCCGTATAAAGATCGCCTCGATTGGTGTTGTGCCGATGCAAAGATCGCCCTTCATAAAAGACATAAAATCCTTCCAGTTCTCCCTTTCCAGTTGCTTAATAAAACTAGGAGTGGCACCAACTGCGAAAGATTCCGTGTCATAATAGAAGGGTACCTTAGCCTTGCGAGGTTTGCGCTTGAGAGGTTCAACTGCTTCAACCTCCTCGGCTTCGACGGCTGCGGCCTCGGCTTCAGATACAACTACAGCTGCCGCAGGCCTTGTAGAGGGTTTGGTCGAAAGACCAGAGCTCGAGCTTGCTCCCCCCTTGTCGGCAGATTTTACAAGTCGACGTCTCTTCGAGGGAGGAGCCGAGCCTTTGTCTTTCGACAACCCAGCGCCAATAGTCATCAGAACGAATTCTTCGTCGTCCTGGCGATTTTCCTTGCCTACTTTCTGTAAAACAAGACAGAAAAAGAAGAATCACTAATTAATCGTAAGTTTTTCTACGATTAGTACCAAGTCGTAAGTTTTTCTACGACTCTTTCTTGATTGTAAGATATTCTACGATCACCATTAGTCGTAAGTATCTTCTACGACTATAAAGTCCTAAAGAAAGAATCAGATTTCTGATTACCTTTAGGCGCTCTATCCTTTCATCTGCGGACAAAGCCGCAATGACGTGAGGAACCGCCCCTCGGAGTGGCGGGGACTTCTCACAGATGAGTCTGACTCTGGAGTCAACCTCAGCCTGTGAAAGATCTGTGTAAACAGATAAAAATATTAGACAAGGTTGAGAAAGACCAAACGGAGGGCTAAGTCGACAATTGCTTACCCTCCTCGTAGTCTCTGGTGGGGTCTCCTCTCCCCGAGTACCTCCACATAGGAGATGCTCGTTTCTTCAGAGGACTAATTCGGCGTGTGATGAAATCTTTCACCACATGCCATCCGGTCACCCTTCTTCCTTCAAGTCCTTAATGGCTTGAATATAAGGGCTAATCCGGTGATATCTTCAGGGTTGAGTCCCATGAAGATTTCTTCTCAGCGACCTTCCCGAAGGAAAGGTCGTCTTCAGAGGTGACCTTCCAAGAGAACCACCTCTTCCTCCACCGCCACGAAGACCGGTGAAACTCAATGTACTCCTTCGACTTCGAGTCGTGGAGCTTGCATCCATGACTTCCGGCGATTCCGGCTTGTCGAGCCATCCCATAATAATATTGAAACAGCTCGAGATCCATGGAATCCCTGTGTACGCCGCACAGACATACACGAACACACTCAACATGGTAATGGAATTGGGACCTAAGTTCACCGCCCACCCCAAAGTGTTCGAGTACTCATCAGAAGAAAGGGTGGGCAGCAATCAAGGCCGCACTCACAATACGCTTGGAAGACGGATTTGCCCATTTTCTCCCGATGGCGATCGCGCCCGATAGCGGAATCCACTTCACCGAGCCTTCTCTCGATCTTCCCAAGATCGACCAAGATCTTGATCTTAGCGCATCCATCTCCGATTCCTCCCATTCGTAAACTCTCTTGGCCATTTTGCTCGTAGCAAGAAGTTTTTGATTGGGTTGGCGGCGAGAAGATAAAACCTAGTCGAAGACGGAGAAAGCAAGAGCTCAAGAACAATGGAGTGATGTGGGGAAAGGTAAAACCCAAGTCTACCTCCCGTAAGTTTTTATAATCAAGACGATCTCCGCCGCTTCGGAAACCGTCTCGTCTATGGGTCTGTAGGAGTTGGTTGTACCGCTTCGGGAACCGCTTCATCGGACAAGTCTGTGAGAGCCGATTGCAATTCCCCAGATGGTCCGTTCGAGAAAAATTAGGTGCGTATTGTCACCTCCAAGCGAAATTACATTCTTGACCAAGTATTTCTGGTCGAAGGAAGTATCAATCGTAGGGGTTTTTATGACTTTTTAATAGTCGTAAGTAACCTTCCTGACCAAGCAAATTCCTGGTCAAAGCAGCACTCAAATGTCGAAGAGTTTTTCCTTCGACTATCTTTCTACGACATGTTCATGGTCGTAAGTCCATTTACGAAACCTTTACCAAGTAAGTTACTTTCACTTGAAGCTGGGGGGCTAGATGACGAGGATCTAATAATCCTCATTTTATCTTTTATCTATAATTCTTATTATGGGTAAATATAATGTCACATAGTCCCCAGGGGTACCCCTTATCTATAAGGGAGAAGCCCAATAAGTGGTTGTAAGTTCTTCTACAATCACCCCCACAGTCGTAAGTCTTGCTACGACTATATCATGGTTGTAAGTCCTTCTACGACCACTATATAGTCGTAAGTCCTTCTACGACTGTTACCTGGTCGTAAGTCCTTTTACGACCGCTACCTGGTCGTAAGTTCTTCTACGACCAGGTAAACTACGACCACCTTATAATCAAACCTACAAAGAGTGGGTCCAATTGATTAAGGAATCGAACAGTCCGCACACACTATTATTCCGCTTATTAATAGTGTGTAATTACCCCATTATCTCCGAAGATAATTGCGACGGCGTGAAGAAGCCGAGGCGCCGTAATTCTCGCCATCATGCGCCAATTCTTTGGATTAATTAGGCGCATCTCCCGCAGGACAAAACGGCTACTTCTTCACGACTATATAAAGGCATCAATCAAAGGAATAGGAGGAGGGCGAAAGACAGCGAACAAGAGCTAGTCAAGTAGGAACACAAGTACTATTCTCTGTAATAGTCTTAGTCTTTTACTTGATCATCAAGAATACCATACACACAGGATTAGGGTTATTATTCTCTCCGAAGAAGGCCTGAACCTGTCTAAACATCCCGTGTCAATCCACTCTGCGTGATCTCATCTCTAGGAGACCCCCCGAATCAAACAATCTTTACGTAAGATCGGTTCTAATACACCGACACATCCTCTTGGTCTTATTGCCTTTTCCTGATTGTATTTGCAATTCTAGAAGACTCACAATGAACAAAGGTCAAATAGAACAAGTGTTCTTTCATATGGACATAAGTGAGATTTTTGGCTATTTTCTGAAAATTAAAATTTTTTGTGCTCTCCTTGCCTTATCTCACTTGCCTATGCTATTCTGAAGCCAGCTTGATCATTTCCTAGGCTTTCTCTTGCTCATGGATCAAGTTGTGCCTTTGCGCAAAAACAACGAGTTTTTATTTTTCAAATCACAAACTTACATTTTCTGGGAAATTATCAATGTGTTCATCAAGGGGGAGATTGTGGATATCGTGAGGATATGTGTGTGATACTAGGATGATGAGTCAATTGGCAATGGCGTTGTTGGTTTGCCGAATCTCGCGTTTTCGGAAAAGCTTCATGTTGTCGAGTTACTGGCCGACCGCCAAGCCACGGCCGATCGGCCGTAGTGTGGAAGTTCGACCGGCAGGCATTGCCGGTCCGACCGGCCACGGTTCTTGATGGAATTTGGAGCTAGGCCAAAAATAGGTTTTGTAGGTATGAGAGGGGAGTCTCCTAGATGTGGTCACATAATTTTTGGAGCTCCCAGTCAAAAGTTCTATTCAAATAAAAATTCCAGAGAGTTTCGGATTTTCAAGTTTAAATTTTGGCTAAGTCTTTTTGGGCGGTCTGATCGGCGTTATAGAATCGGTCAGACCGGTTGTGAATCAGTCAGACCGACAGGGTAGGGCGGTCAGATTGGCTTCCACTTGTTCGTCGGCCTTCTTGGCGACGTTGTGTTTTGATTGTGTCTATTGCATGAGTTTCAATATGTGGATATCGTGAGGATATGTGCACGATCTTAGAATGATGAGTCAATTAGCAATGGCATTGTTGGTTTGCAAAATCACGCGCTTTCGGTTTTGTTCAAAGGTCGTCGCACACAAAGCGTCCGCCGGTGACTCAGCGATCGACCGCCCGTGGGAGTATGTTTAAAAGTGGTTTTTGGAGCTGAGCCAAAAATAGGTTGTGTAGGCAAGTGAGGGGAGTCTCCTGGATGTGGTCACATCATTTTTGGAGCTCCCAGTCAAAAGTTCTATTCAGTTAAAAATTCCAGAAGGTTTTGGATTTTCGAGCTGAAAATTTGGCTAAGTCTTTTCGGGCGGTCCGACCGCTGTTGTGGAATCGGTCCGACCGGCCTGAAATCGATCGGACCGGCCATGTGGGGCGGTCAGACCGCCGATCACTTGAATGGTAGCCAAGTTGGCATTGATGTGATTTGATTGTGTTTATTGTATGAACTTCAATGCTTTATTGTTGCATATTGCATTGTGGAACTGACGTGGGTCAAGTTGTGAAGAACTTGTTCCCGAAAACGATTTGTTTGTCTATTGCTGTGCAGGTGGCTTGCAGGTCAACGACGTCAACGGTGAGGTGGATCGGGGCTACGCTTGGAGAGCTGAGGTCCAGAACGATCATGGATGCCGGGTGAGGTCGTGTGACTCAAGCATGGTGCAGAGTGGGCAAGATGGATCGAACAGGTAGTTCGGCTGTTGGTTGGATCGGCGGTCGAAAGTCTGCAAGTCTCTAGGAGTTTCCGATGGGATTCGGACGGGAGAGTCTTGCCGACAGGATGAGAGCCGCTGATCAACCTACACGTGGTGAAGCAGGAGATTGCTTCAATAGTTATGTGTGTGTGGGTCCCATGTGTGAGTGGGTCCCAAAAGTGAAACCCTAGGCTTCTCCTATAAATAGAAAGGGGGAGATGTAAAACCTCTTGAAGCACTCATTTGGCCCCTTCATCTTTTTCTAGGGTTTGGAGGAGAGGAGAGGAGAAGCTAGGGTTGGGAGTGATTGTGTGTGTGCTCCTTGTTGAGCTCTTGTCCTCCTTGTGGGAGTGGCTTTGTAAGCATCTTGTGAGATCAATCAATCTTGTGATGCTTGCTTGAAAGATCATTTGTCTCCTTTGTGTTCTTCTCTCTTTTGGATGAATTTGGTGCTTCCTTGATTCAAGTGGTTAAGCTTGGTCTCTTGACCTATTTTCTCTTGCTTTGATGTGTGGGAATACTCCTAGAATCATCTAGATCATCAACCCCCACAAGCAAGTCTTGAATCAAGTTTTTCATATTTCTAGGGTTTGTGCACTTCTTTGATAAAATCGTCAGAGATTGATTCTGTGAAGCGGATCTGGAGGATCGTCGCTAGAAATAGGTCTCTAATATCCTTAGGGAGGTGTGCTCCAAATTTGATCAAGTTTCATTGGTTGAATCAAAAGTTGGACTAAATTTCGTTTTGGATTTGGGCATTGTTTTTCAGTACTGGACTAAATCGGTCTGACCGGTTTTGTAACGGCGGTCCGACCGCCCGCTTTTCAGACCGCCCGGTAGTGGCAGGTTGAACCGATTTCCAACGGTCCGACCGCCAGTTAGTAGCCGGTCCGATCATTGCTAACCGTCGGTCCAACCGCCTTCACAAATGGCCCGACCGCCCGGTGCCTGCACTGCACTAGTGAGATCATTTCTTCACATTTGTGTCGTGTGGTTAACGGGTTATCGATTCAAGACAAGGCTTCCATCAGGCGCCATCGATCTTCTTAGCTTTCATAGCTAAAGGAGTAAAGTTCGTGTTGAATTTGATTAAGGCGAGAAAGTTACGAAAGCGTCTATTCACCCCCCCTAGTCGCCTTTGCGGTCCTACATAATACTTTATTGTTGTATATTGCATTGTTGAGCTAATGTGGGTCAAGTTGTGTAGAACTTGTTCCCGGAGACGATTTCTTTGTCTATTGCTGTGCAGGTGGCTTGCAGGTCAACGACGGTCAACGGTGTGAAGGATCGGGACTAAGCTTGGAGAGCTGAGGTCCAGAACGATCATGAATGCCGGGTGAGGTCGTGTGACTCAAGCATGGTGCAGAATGGACAAGATGGTTCGAACAGGCAGTTCGTTGCAGCTGCTTGGATCAAGCGACGTGGGGGTCGGTGCAAGTACCTTGGAGGTTCCGATGGGATTCGGACGGGAGAGACTTGCCGACATGATGAGAGCCACTGATCAGCCTACATGTGGTGAAGCAGGCGATTGCTTCCACAGATATGTGTGTGTATGTCCCATTTGTATTGGTCCGTAATAGGAGCCCATTGGAAACCCTAGGCCACCCTATAAATAGAAGAGGTGAGATGGAAAAGTCTCCAAGCATTCATTTAGAAAAACCCTAATTTTTCTAGGGTTTGGAGAGGAGAGGAGAGGCTAGGGTTTAGAGAGAAAATTATTTGTGTGCTCTTTGATTGAGCTCTTGTCTTCTTTGAGGGAGTGGCTTTGACAAGCAACATCTTGAATCAATCTATGGATGTGTGTTCAAAGATGAGGTCTATTGCTTTTGCTTCTCTCTTTTGATGATTGTGGTGCTTCCTTGATCCAGTTGTTTTTGGTTGGTCTCTTGACCTCTTTTACCTTGCTATGATGTGTGGAAATACTCCTAGAATCATCTAGATCATCAATCTCCCACATGCAAGATTTGGATCAAGTTTTTAATTTTTCTAGGTTTTGAACTCTCCCTTGGTAAAACCTAAAAATGTCAATGCATTGACGTGGATCTGGACGATCGTTGCTAGGAATAGGTCTCAAATATCCTAAGGGAGGTGTGCTCCAAGTTTGGTCAAGTTTCATCTGGTAAATCAAAAGTTGGACCAATTTTCGTTTTGGATTTGGGCATTGTGCAGTGGTACTGAATTAAATCGGTCCGACCGATTCAGTAACGGCGGTCAAACCGCCAGCTTTTCGGACCGTCAGTTGGCCGTCGATCAGACCGTCAGCCTTCAGACCCCTAGTTGGCCGTCGGTCAGACCGGTCTACCTGAGATCAAGTCTCCATTGTTGAGTCTTGTGGTTAAGGGGGTAATCGGATTCAGCACAAGGCTTCCTCTGTGCATTTACTGATCTTCTTAGCTTTCATACCTGTCGGTGTTTTAGAACCGATCTTACGTAAAGATTGTTTGATTCGGGGGGTCTCCTAGAGATGAAATCACGCAGAGCGATTGACACGGGATTTTTTATACAGGTTCAGGCCTTCTCCAGGGAGAATAACAACCCTACTCCTGTGTGTGTGGTATTGACTGTATTCTCAACAATCAAGCCAGAAACTAAGACTATTACAAAGAACAGTACTTGTCTTTCTCCTTGATTGTCCTCGAATGCCTCTTCTTCTTTTTTCTCCCTTTGTCCTTCTGATTGATGCCTTTATATAGTCATGAAGGAGTAGCCGTTTTCCCCTGCTGAAGAGGCGCCTAATCAAGCCAGTAATGGGCACATGATGGCAATTATTACCGGTGTAGTGGCTCCTTCACGCCGTTTGGCGATTATCTTCGAGGTAATGGTATTTAAGCACCATTATGCGCGTAATAATAGTGCATGTGGACCGTCTGGATTCCTTAATCAATTGGACCCACTCGCTTGTAGGTTTTATTGATTATAAGGTGGTCGTGGTTGACTTGGTCGTAGCAGGACTTACGACTGGGTACAAGTCGTAGCAGAACTTACGACTGGATAATAGTCGTAGTAAGATTTACGACTATGGGGGTGATTGTAGGAGAACTTTCAATCACTTGGTAGGCCTCTCCCTTATAAATATAAGGGGTACTTCTGGGGACTACGTGACATCATATTTACCCATAATAAGAATTATAGATAAAAGATAAAATGAGGATTATCAGATCCTCGCCATCTATTGACTTCAAGTGAAAGTAACTTACTTGGTGAAGGATTTGCAAATGGTCTTACGACTATGAAAATGTCGCAGAATAATGGTCGAAGGAAAAACTCTTCGACATTTGAGTGCTACTTTGACCAGGAATTTGCTTGGTCAGGAAGATTGCTTACGATTATCAAATAGTCGTAAAAACCTCTACGACTGTGAAGTGGTCGTAGTAGGGCGATCGAAGAAAAATCCTTTCCGATTGATACTTCATTCGACCAGAAAGACTTGGTCAAGAAAGTAATTTCGCTTGGAGGTGACAAAACGAACCTAATTTTATCGAACAGACCATCTAGGGAATTGCAACCGACTCCCACAGACCTGTCAATGAGACGATTCCCGAAGCGGTGGCAATCGTGCGGTTATAAAAACTTACCGGGAGTTAGACTCGGATTTTTACCTTTTCCCCAAATCGCTCCCACTGTTCTTCGAGCTTTCGCCTTCTCCGCCGCCAACCCTAATCGTGTCTTCTCCGGCAATCTTCTTTCAATCCAAAACTTCTTGTTTCTGAGAGAAATGACCAAGAAAGTTTCTGAGTGGGAAGAGTCGGAGATGGATGCGGCGAAGATTCAAGTCTTGGTCGACGCCGGGAAGATTCCAGAGAAGGCTCTAGTGAAATGGCTTCCGCCATCTGACAAAGATCGCCGTCGGAGAAAATGGGCAAATCCCGTTTTCCAAGCGCATCGTGAGTGCGCCTCCGATCGCTCGCTCACCCCTTTCTTACGGTGGTACTCGAGCACTTTGGAGTGGAATTAGTGAATCTAGGTCCTAATTCCATTACTATGCCGAGTGTCTTCGTACCTTTGCGAGGCGCACTGGGATTTCATGATCTCGAGCTTTTCTAATATTATTACGGATGGCTCGACAAACCGAATTGCCGTGGTTGTGGTTCAAGCTCCACGACTTGAAGTCGAGGGAGTATATTCGAGTTTCACTCGGTCTTCATGGTCGGATGGAGGAAGAGGTGGTTTTACCGAAAGTCACCTCGTAAGACACCTCTCTTTCGTGGGGAAGGTCACGAGAAGAAATCTTCATGGGACTCAACTCAAGATATTAGTCGGATTGCCCCTACATTCGAGCCATCAAGGACTTGAAGGAGGAGGGTTGATGGATGGCATGTGGTGATGATTTCATCACACGCCAATCGCCCCTTGAAGAAACGAGCATCTCCTATGTGGAGATATTCGGGGAGAGGAGACCCGACCAGGGACTATGACGAGGGTAAGTGAACTTCCGACTTAGCTCTCGATTTGGTCTTTCTCAAAGTTATCTAACGTTCTTATCTGTTTACACAGATCTTCCACATGTGGAGATTGACGCTAGAGTCAAACTCGTCTGTGAGAAGTCTCCGCCACCCCGAGCTGTGATTCCTCAAATCATTGCGGCTTTACCCGCAAATGAAAAGATAGAGAGCCTAAAGGTAATCAAAAGTTGATTTTTTCTTTAGGACTTTATGGTCGTAGAAGAACTTACGATTAGTGGTGATCGTAGAATATCTTACGATCAAGAAAATGTCGTAGAAAAACTTACGACTTGACACTAGTCGTAGAAAAACTTATGACCGGTTAGTAATTCTTCTTTTTCTGTTTTGCTTTACAGAAAGTAGGCATGGAAAATCGTCCAGACGACGAGGAAGTTGCGCTGATAACCATTGGTGCAGCGTTGTCGAAAGACAAAGGCTCGGCTCCTCGGTCCAAGAGACGTCGACTTGCGAGATCCGCTGACAAAGGAGGAGCAAGTTCGAGCTCTGGTTTTTCGACCAGATCTTCTACAAAGTCTGTGGCGGACATAGCTGTAATTGAAGCCGAGGCTGAAGCTACCGAAGCCGAGGAGGTTGAAGCAGTTGAACCTCTTAAGTACAAGCCCCGCAGGGCTAAGGTACCCTTCTACTATGACAAGAAATCTTTCGCAGTTTCTGCCACTCCTAGTTTTGTTAAGCAACTGGAAAAGGAAATGCGGAAAGATTTTATGTCTTTGTAAAGGACGATGTCGCCCAAAGACACCGCAGCTTGAGGGTAGTGTTGCTCTTGGAGTGGTCGAGACGGTCTCGCTATCCAGAGAATCAGAGACCGAGATGTGGTTCTGTTCAAATTCTACGACTGCACGTGGTCGTAGTTGGGCCCATTATTGAACCTCGACCAGACGTGGTCGTAGAGAAGAAGAAGTCCTCCGTTGGGAGGATTGCTCCTAAGTTCCTGGTCAAGACGAGGGTGCAGAGGTATGCGAAATGTACTAAA
Source organism: Hsuehochloa calcarea (assembly GCA_036346395.1). Taxonomy (NCBI): domain Eukaryota; kingdom Viridiplantae; phylum Streptophyta; class Magnoliopsida; order Poales; family Poaceae; genus Hsuehochloa; species Hsuehochloa calcarea. Next base: position 29,879,648 of record CM070613.1, read on the forward strand.
GTGTAAGAACAACATTTACATTTTTCCTTTTCACAACCTGATTTGCTTTTCTTTATTTTAGTCCAACTCCTTCAGCCACCGAGAATGCTTCCGTTGAGAAGCCCATTACCACTTCTTCAGTTTCTGGAGAGGTAACAATGGAGGTGGTCAAGGATCATCCTGGCCCAGGTGGCCGATGAAGTTGTGGCTCCCAGAGTGGTTCCTACAATCACGAGGTTGTAGCTACGATCGTTGAAGTAGCGACACGACTCATCGAGGCCGAGAGAAAACAGGGCACCAGAGAAGCCTCTGGTCAAGGCGTGATGAGCTCAGACACCGCTACCGGGAAGGAAATCGTGGCGGCGTTCCTTCCAAAGATCCAAAGAGAAGTCGCAGCACTCTGTAATCGAGGAAGAAGAATACTTCAACTTCGTGTCGACTTCTTTGGACCTGCTACCGTCGAGGGTCTTTCGCCAGATTCGCGACCAAGTCCTCCATCCCAACGATATTCCCAATAGAGGAAACATCTTTGACAATGAGCGCCTTGAGAAGGTTTGGTGGGACTGTTGCGAGGGTAGACAAGTCAAGACCCTGAGTCGGGTTTATTCGGCATTTGCTAGGTCGACCATGAATGTAAGTATTTTTAGGATACTTATATATGTGGCTTTCCTTTCTTTTCACTGCCTTCCTTTTGCGTAAAGCTCTAGAGCAAATTGCCGTTGTTGGTGAGTATCATCGACAACTTCTAGACTCCGACAGAAAAAGAGGAACTCTGATACAAAGTGAGAGATGGTAAGTCATCATATTCATAGTCGTTTTGACTTGACTACTTATATAGTGCTTACTTAGATTTGTCATGGAAAAACTCATGACAAGGTATTGGTCGTAAAAAGCTTACGACCGGAGGCTCTGTCGAGAAAGACTTACGACTGTGTCGATGGTTGTAGAAGAACTTACAACCGATTGACCGATGTTCATATCCACTTTTATCCTTTGTAGGTTAAAAAGTGACACAAAGACCTTAGCCGACTCGCCGATAATGAAAAAGAGGAGTCGAAAAAGTCGAGGGAGGAAGTAGTAGACCTCTCAAGAAACTTCGAGAAGCCATCTCTGCAACTAGAAGATTGCAGGAAAAAAATGAGCAGTAAGTGCTGAACTTAAGACTGCTTTTGACTTTGACCTTTACTCGACTCTCATTTCTTTTCCAGAAAAAGAAGATGAAATGAAGAAGCTCCGGACTGAAGTTGGAGAAAAAGCTTTGGTCATTCAGAGTTTTCTCAGATTGCCAAGAATAAGGATCAGAACTCGAGGGATGAAAACTCGAGTAATGTAAGCAATTCTTTACCTGTCGTTCTTTTCGAGTATTTTCCCTTTTCTAATGCTAATTTCTTTTTCAGAAATTGCTATCGAATTGAGAAGCCTCGAGGCTGAAATAAATGAAAAAACTCTGATCTGTAACGAGTCCGTCCGCATTGCTAAGAAGAATGCAGAGTACGTTAGAACATGGGAGAAAAAGCACGCTGAAACCATTACTTCCCATAAAGAAGAAGTCAAGAAGTTGGATTCTCGACTAGTAGGTAAGAAATACTTTACCTATAATTATATTTGTGTTCTCTTCCTCTAGAAGTTTATTTTTGTTTGACCGGTTTTATTCTTTTCAGAACAAGTGGTCGAAAACAAAAGACTTCGCGAGGCTTTGACTCGTTCCCAACAGGAGATGGAATCAATGAAGACTAATCTTCAAGGCAACATCACACTCCTGAACCATGTACTTGGTGAGCTACATACTGAGGGAAAAACTCCTCGAGAAGATACGATAGCTGCTCACATAAGTACTATCGGGGAACAAGTCGGAACTTTGCAAGAAATGGTGACCACTCTGAAGGCCAACCAAACTGAATCCATAAGGGAGGCAGTCGAAGCTGCAGTAAGTTATGCTTTGCCGAAACTTAAAGCTCATGACCCCCGCCTTAATGTGCAACCAATCGAAGCCGACTTCGACCGCCTCAATCGAGGTAGTCGCTTGATTGAAGAAATGCAATCGGTTGGCAAAAGGTGGCGGAGGAAATGCAATTGGGCTCTCCTCTTCGAGTAATCAGAATAACTTTGTAAGACTGACAAGTTTCTGTTGATGAAATATATGTGATCCATCTTGTTTCCTGCAGATCATCTTGTCGAGTAGTTAGCAACTCAAAAGATAATTAACGAATGAAAGACCAAGAACTGAAGTTAAATTAATAACTTTGAAAGACCAAGAACTGATGTTAAATTAATAACTTTATCCTAGCCCCCGACTATTTGCTTAGCTTGTCTAGACAATCCAAGTAAATAGTGTGTGAAATAGAAAGAGAGGTTTGTTTAACTTATAGTTTTTGTTATGGTTGTCAAGCACTGGTCGAAAGAGTAGAAACGACTCGACACTAGGAAGTTCCTTCTAGTGGGCGGGACCACGTGCAGAGAGGAAAGGCTTCGACTAGGTGATGTTACCATCTCCGACTAGTTTAATCAAACCAAGAACAACAACTTGAGTTAAGCAAACGTCTAGAGGATTTTAATAATTCATTCGCCCTTTTCTGATGGACTCGATAAGTCTTTTCTAGTAGCAAAAGTGGGAGACTGAGCAACGCTAGGAAGTTCCTTCTAGTGGGCAGGACCACGTGCAGAGAGGAAAGACTTAGACTAGGTGTGTCTCTTCCTTCGACCAGTTAAAACGAAACGAGTACACCAAAAGTGGTTGAATAAATATAAAAAAAGTGCACTCTACTTAGAAAATATTTCGAAATTGCTAAAACTAAGATGGAAAGAGTTGGCTTTGAGAACATTTTGACTAGATAGAACCCGAGCTCTCTGTATTGACAACAAAAGTGAGTAACAGGTCGATGCTAGGAAGTTCCTTCTAGTGGGCAGGACCACGTGCAGAGAGGAAAGACTTCGACTAGATGATGTTACTTGCCTTTCGACCAGTGTAAAGAAAACTGGGTATTTTTGGATCATAGTCGAAAGATTATAAAAGCACTATTCAAAAATAAGACAAAAGAGGTAGAAGGAACCTGTACCTTTATTGCCTGAGAGGTTGGTCACACATAGAATTTGCGTAACTAGTCGATGTTCCAAGAATTTGAGAGAACCTGTCCGTCTTCCATTGCTAGTCGATCGACTCGCCGAGTGACTTCGACCACTGTGTAAGGACCTTCCCATTTGGGAGAAAGTTTATTCCGATTAGACTTGGATTGGCAGAGCCTCAACACCAAGTCACCTACAGTAAGGCTGCGAGGCCGGACTTTACGATCGTAGTATCTGCGTAGGTCTTGTTGGTAGACTGCTGAACGGATTAAGGCCATGTTTCTCCTTTCTTCGAGTAGGTTAATATCATCTGCTCGAAGTTGTTCCGGTCGGAGTTGTTGAAGGTTTCAACTCGTGTCGACCGCAATTTTAGCTCCGAGGAAGCATGGCTTCGCCCAACACTAGAAAAATGGTATTTCTCCGTCGCCGACTAGTAGTCGCATTTAACCGCCCATAATACGGAAGGTAATTCTTGTACCCAAGCTCCCGAGCGCTTAACGAGTGGGTCAAGACTCGGTTTTAATTCTCGCATTATTTGGCCGCTTGCACGCTCGACCGCCATTACTTTGGGGATGTGCAACTGAAGCATAACATAACTTGGTACCCAACTCGTCGCAAAATTTTTAAAATTTTACACTTGCAAATTGTTTACCATTGTCTGTAATTATCCGACTTAACTCCAAATCGGCTAATTACGCATCTCATCATGAACCTTTTGTCGCTTCGCTGTTATCCGAGCATGTGTTCGGCTTCGATCCATTTTGTGAACGTGTCAATAGCCACAAAAAGGAATTCGAAACCTCCTGGAGCTTTGGGAAACGGTCCTAGGATATCGAGACCCCAGGTCGCAAAACGCCAAGAAAGAGGTATTGTTTGTAATGCTTGAGTGGTTGGTGTATCTGCTACCATGAAACCGGCATTGGACACACTTTTTAACCACCTCTTTAGCATCGCATGAGTCGCTGACCAAGAGAAACCTTGTCGAAAGGCCTTACCGACCAGCCGCTCAGAGGAAGCATGCGCCCACAGATGCCACTTGTGTATATCATGAAGGAGTGTTATTCTTCGTTTTGCGGAATGCATCGCATGAGTATCCTTTGGGTTCCTCGCTTGTAGAGGACTCCTTCGACCAAAGTATACATTTTGGCTTTTCGATAAACGATCCGCCTCAAGATCATCCTCTGCACGGAACCCTTGTGAAGATACTCGAGATGTGAGTCATCCGTATCCTCGTAATCTAGTGAGGCCATCTCAATAGGAGGTGTCTCGGTTCTTCGACCGAGACGGCTTTTGGAGTTGCTCTAAGAAAACTCCTTTTATCGCAGATCGGAAGAAGCCATCCGAGCAAGTTGGTCTCATGAGGAAATTATCCTTTCGAGGGATGAATTGTACCTCGAAACCTAAAAATGCTTTTCTAGCTTACGATTCGATAAGTACCGAGACATTGTCAAGTTAGAGCACCGTACTCTTTTCCGACTTGATTCACGACTAGTTGAGAGTCTCCTCACACGAGTAGTCGATTTAATCGAGAGTGCTTTCATGCACTGTATGCCGCCTAGCAAACCTTCGTGACTCGCCACGCTGTTAGTGGCCCGAAAGTTTAATTGTATGGCATACTTTAAGGTTTCTCCAGAGGAGATACTAGGACCACCCTCACTTTCGAGCCACTTAAAGTAAGTGACCCATCAGTATATCATCCACCGGTCGGGAATCAGACGGGATCCTGAGCGAGTTCAGATTTATCCATTCGCGACAAAGTCCGCCAAGATCGGGATTTTATGGCCGTCGACACGAATGGAGGTCGAACTCCCAAGTTCGACCGACCATTTTGCCATGCGCCCCATTGCTTCCTTATTATGGAGGATCGCCCCAAAGGAAACTCGACGCAAGACTGACTATTTTGTGCGCTCAAAATAATGCCGCAGCTTCTCAAGACATGAGGAGGGCATATAGAAGTTTCGACTCGAGGGTAACGCCCTTAGGCCCGTAAAACTTCACGACGAGTAAACCGTCGTTGTACGCCACGCTCTACGACCAAGATCGCGCTTGCCGCTCGTGGCGTGGCGGCTAGGTAAATTAAGAGCGCCTCTTACGGTTTTGGAGAAACCGAACAGAGCACTCGAAAGGTACCTCTTGACATCCTCGGCGCGTGTTTGCCTCGCTCGACCACTCAAAACTTCCATGTCTCCGAGAAGTTTAAAGAAAGGTAGTCCTTTTCTCCTAGTCGTGCGATGAAACGACTTAAAGCCGCCATGCACCCAAAGTGAGTTTCCTGACTTCCTTTTTGTGGTCTGAGGGCGATTTGTAGGATGGCCTTTATTTTCAGATTTGCTTCGATTCCTCGCATGCGGATACTAGGAATCCAAGCAATTTTCTTGAAGAAATTCCAAACACACACTTCTGGATTAAGTTTTAAGCAAAGGCTTTTCGAGGTTGTCGAATGTTTCTTGTAGGTCGCTGATATGATTAAATTTTTTAATACTTTTACGACTAGATCATCAACACAGGCTTCGATTCGGCCTAATTGAGATGAAAAGTTGATTGCATCAAGCGTTGAAAGAAGCACCCAGCATTCTTTAGACCAAATGGCATTTTGACATAGCAAAAGGTACCAAATGGTGTAATGAATGCGGTCTTTTCTTCATCGCTTAGACACATATTGATCCGTGGTATCCGAATATGCATCTAAAAACTTAATATTTCACAACTGCGCAGAGAATCAACCAACCGATCGACACGAGGTAAAGGAAAATCATCTTTTGGACAATTTTTATTAAGATCGGTGAAGTCTACGCACATACGCCATTTACCGCTTGACTTCTTGACCATTACAGGTTAGCCAACCACTGGTGGTTAACTTCTCTTATAAAGCCCGCTTAAGTAGCTTATCCAATTCGATTTAATAGCATCTCGCCGATCAGGCAAATCTACGTAATTTTTGTTTTACTGGTACTTTATCGTGCCGTAAAGCTAGCTCGTGCTCGATCACCTCCACGGGACTCGGGCATGTCGGATGCTTGCCACGCCAAGACATCTGCGTTAGCTCTGAGGAAGGTGATGAGGGTGTCTTCCTATTTGGGGTCGGAAGTCTCCCGATGCGAAGCAGATCTTGAGGGCTTCTGCGCCCGGAGGAACCTCTTTGACTTGGTCGCTCGGCTTTGATATGACTTTAAGCTTCGACTTGCTAGTCGAAGACTGATTTTCTTCTCGAGTTGGTATTTGACCAACCATCTCGAGGGATCGACGGTCGCAGTTATACGCCATCTTCTTGTCACAATGAATTGTGATCACTCCTTTGGGACCTGGCAACTTAAGACATTGATACCCATAATGAGTAGCCATTAAGAATTTTGCCAAAGCCGGTCGTCCGAGTATGGCGTTATATGCCGTATCGAAATCGACCACATCAAAGGAGATTTTCTCTGTCCTGAAATTACTTGGTGAACCAAATGTTAAAGGAAGAGAAACTTGGCCAATGGGTTTGGCCGAAGACCCCGGTACAATTCCATGAAAAGAGTATCGCATCGGTCTTACTTTTGTCCCGGTACTTGCATCTCGCCCGTGGCATTTGTAAACAAGATGTTCAGGAACCGCCACCATCAACCAAAACTCGATTGACCCGACAGCTTGTTGATGGTGGGTTCGACCACAATCGGATATCGACTGATCGATTCGAAGTGATCGGCATCACCCTTCTCAAAAGAAATGGTAACTTCCACCACTTCGTAAATTATTGACAAGAGGAGCATCTATAGAGTTTACCTCTCGTCCGTGACTTTAAGTTGTCGTTTTGACTCGTATGTCGATGATCCTCCGTAGATGTGCTTAACGGTATGTTGCGGATCTTGGAACGGCATCTCTTCATCATCTGACGACTTTCGGCCACTCGTATGTCCTACCTTCTCGAGAGTGGGGAGTGGTTCTTTGCCGTTGTAGTAGTCCTCGAGCATTCTTTGGAAAACTCGGCAGTTGCGGAGGTCGTGTCCTTCCTTTTTATGAAAAGGACACCACCTTGGTTTGTCGTTCTTTCGATCAGGGCACTTACCTTTGCCTTGATCAGGGTACGACTTGGTGGTTCGTGGCTCTTTATCGTTCACAGCCAAGACCTCCTTGGAACAACTGGTTTGTGGTTTTTGACCCTTTATCTTATTCTTGGACTTCTTTGCTTTCTTGTCCTTTTTTCTACCAACTTCACCTGGCTCTCGAGGAGTATTTGTTTTTCGATCAACAGTGTTGTTCCACTCGACCGCCTCGTATAAATGATATCGATCAGCCATTTCGAAGAGCTCGACAACAGTGTTGGGAGGATTCAAAGCAATATCCTCTGTTATCCTTCTACTACGGACTCCTTACTTAAAAGCCCTGATAACAGATGAGTCAGAAACTTCCGGAATTGAATTACGAACCTGACTAAAGCGTTTGATGAATTGGCGCAAAGTCTTGTCGTTGTTCTGTCTTATCCGGTGCAAGTCGTCTTCCTTTCCAGGGCGGTTGTATGTGCCTTAGAAATTTTCCAGTAGAAGGTCGCAGAGATGTTGCCAAGAGTAGATCGACTCGAGTGGTTGGTTTAATAACCACGATCGAGCGGATCCTTCAAGCACAGTTGGAAGGTAATTTGCCATTACATGCTCTCCTCCTCCCGCCGCTCTGACAATTGTTGTATAGATTTGAAGAAATTCGATGGAATTTTGAGATCCATCAAACTTCTATGTTTATCGGTCGAAAACGAGGTGGCCAATGAACACTCCAAGGTCGCGAAAATGCCCGAGATCCAGAATAACTTCTTGACGCCTTATTTGCGTGAAAGAAGGGTTAATGTCACCAGTGATCGATACGACGATACCCAAGAACAGCCGACTTGTCCGTAGTAGGTCTCTATTCTACGAGGGAATACTCCTCGCACTCCATCCGCTGCGGGTTTCTTATCGGTGGCGAACGATCACCTCTCGAGGGGCTTCTTCATCATCATCAATCAAACATATTTCTCCGAGTAGGGATCGATGCGACTTATGGCCGTGTCGATTTCTACGTGGTGAAATGTTTGATTGATCGGTAGTCGAGGAAGTCGATTGCTACGACTACCGAATGATGTCGACGAGGTGCTTCCAGCCTTGTCATCACGGTTCAAGCCTTTGCGTAATTTCTTTGTGAAGAGATCGATCTCGCGCTCGAGCAAGCTCTTGAATGGGATTTTTGAGCAAGTCTTTGCTGTCCCGAGTTCTTGTACCTCCTCGATCGATATTGATGCGCCTGTATGTTCTTCTGGCCGCAATCTTCCTCCGTCGGATGGCCTCAAAATTCTCCTCATCGATCCTTGAGGCCTTCTCAATGGAGTGCGAGAATGTCGAGGATTTCTCGCTCGTCGAGTATTGGTTCGCTCACATCGGTGATGCCCTTGCCATTATCACAAGGGGCGCAGGCGTGATCTTCGGGAGTGTTCTTATCTCGGCCTCCATAAGGTCGACTCGATCCGAGGGAAGGACGAAGACCTCCCGCTGATGATTCTCACTTGCGCCGAGGCCTCCCGCTTGAGGAGTATTCGAGAGACACCATCCGCGACTTGGAGTAACCTCCGTAGGGGAACTGGTTATAATCGCTCCATCCGCAAATGAGATCTGCGGAGAGACGGCCGAATTTGCAGAAAACATGCTTGATCCCACTCCTCCGGAGTTATCCCGAGAGAGGATCACCGATGTTGGTGGAGTCTCGAATGGTAGCTCTCGTAACTTGTCTCACCAGGTCGGACCGCCTTAGGGGACTTGGACACTTGGAGGAAAAACTCGCCGTGTTGTAAGTCCTTCAGGTGCGGTTCGCCTGATTGACCCTTGTCCTTTGAGGGAATTGGCTCCTCTGTTGGACGATCGTTGTGGGGATAAGGATCCTCCCCAACTCCATCGATGGGATGGTTTCTCGGAGAATGATTTCGAGGCGACATCACCATCGAGGATGCATCATTCGCTCGTAGTTGAAACCGCATCCATGTCGACGTCACAGAACCGCCAAGTCAAACCAGCTTCTCCTCGCTCCATTCCCCGCCATGAGTGCATGAGATTTGGAAAAGAGAGTATGTTGACAAGAGATTACCGGAAGATCCTCACGGTCGGCGCCAACTGTCGGTGTTTTAGAACCGATCTTACGTAAAGATTGTTTGATTCGGGGGTCTCCTAGAGATGAAATCACGCAGAGCGATTGACACGTGATTTTTATATGTGTTCGCACCTTCTCCGGGAGAATAACAACCCTACTCCTGTGTGTGTGTGGTATTGATCAGATTCTCAACAATCAAGCCGTAAACTAAGACTATTACAAAGAACAAGACTTGTCTTTCTCCTTGATTGTCTTGAATGCCTCTTCTTTTTTCTCCTTTGTCCTTCCGATTGATGCCTTTATATAGTCATGAAGGAGTAGCCGCTTTCCCTCGCCAAGAGGCGCCTAATCAAGCCGAGAATGGGCACATGATGGCAATTATTACCGTGTAGTGGCTCCTTCACGCCGCTTGGCGATTATCTTCGAGGTAATAGGTATTTAAGCACTATTATCGCGAGAATAATAGTGCATGTGGACCGTCTCGATTCCTTAATCAATTGGACCCACTCGCTTGTAGGTTTTATTGATTATAAGGTGGTCGTGGTTGACTTGGTCGAAAGCGTGACTTACGATCGGGTACAAGTCGAGCGTAACTTACGATCGTATAATAGTCGTAGAAGTACTTACGACTAGGTACAGGTCGTAGCAGAACTTACGACTGGACAATAGTCGTAGAAGGACTGGGTAATGGTTGTAGAAGGACTTACGACCAGGTAGCGGTCGTAGAAGGACTTACGACCATGACATAGTCGTAGTAAGACTTACGACTATGGGGGTGATTGTAGGAGAACTTACAATCACTTGGTAGGCCTCTCCCTTATAAATATAAGGGGTACTTCTGGGGACTACGTGACATCATATTTACCCATAATAAGAATTATAGATAAAAGATAAAATGAGGATTATCAGATCCTCGTCAATACCTATAGGGGAAAAGTGTGTGTTGAATTTGATCGATGCAAAAATTAAGAAAGCGTCTATTCACCCCCTCTAGTCGCTTTTCCGATCCTACACATTACCATATTCGTTTCCGTTTCCGACAAAAAAAATCCAAATCCGTTTCCGATCCGAAAATTATTCGAGAAAAATCCGATCCGAGACTATCCGAATCTGTTTTCGTTCGGATCGGACGGAAAATATCCGATCCGTTTTCATCCCTATACTATCGTGCCAAGATATAGCGTTTTATCCTTGCCTTAGAGATTTTTTTGGTATGTTGTTCAATTCCCTGATGGTGCAAGATAGCTCCTTCTGCAGTAAGGAATGACAAGAGAAAAACTATGTACTGGGAAGTGGTTGGTGTTCTAGAGTATTACTGGGGTGAAAAGGATGAGTATCTATTTGGAGTTTAAGTTTTGTGCTATCAATATTCTTTCATGATATTATGATTTGTGAAGTTGTAACGTTTGTGAAACAACTCCCTGACAATTCACTTTGTTGCAGAAATGTATTGCTTCTCACAGAAAGGGAATAGCAGAGCTCCTGCTCTGTTTCTCGAAGGAACTTTTTAAGTATGTGTGAGGGGCCCTTTTGTTTGATTGATTCGCATTAACTTTTTAACTTTGGCACAACGTAACGCCTAACGTTGGAGAAATTCACATTAGCTTTGGTACCGTTGCCGATTTACAAGTTTGAATTAGGAAATATTGACATGTGAATCATCAAAGAGTTTGCTTTGGGTGATGTAAGTAATGCTTAAAAAATGAATTTTTTTTGTGGGTTGGCCAATCTGATTTTGATTACAAGGTAGATGCTTCACCCTTCTGTGTGAATTTTCCACCAACTCGCAGCATTTCATTGATGACCCAAATTGTTACTGAACTCCTTGCAAGCATATTAGCTATTTTTCTTTTATTGTTTTCTCCACAGTTAAATTCATCTCTGCCTTACCAATGATGTGTTGACACAGGCATGCAGTCGGCAAGTAAGGTCCAATTACGCTTGATCTAAAATCGTCGGCTTTCAACCCAAAGGAAAAGGTATGGACAAAGTTCCCTCCAGAAGACTCAAAATATACTCCTCACAATTCTTGTGACTTCAGATGGAAGGATTACTGCCTACAGGTGCTCCGGTTGGTCATCACTCCCATGATAAAGATATATGTTGTACCCTTGCTCTGGTGTCATCATGCTGATCGTCGTATCATTTGTTCTGAATTGAATCGTAGGACACTGCGCAAGCTGTTCAATGTGGATGCTACTGACTATACGTTATCCCGTGGTGGAAGTGAGGCTCTCCGGGAGCTCTCATCTCCTAGTAAGAGTGGAAGCTTCTTTTACCTAACAAATGATGATCGGTACTTGATAAAGACAATGAAGAAATCAGAAGTAAAGGTTTATCCTTTGTGGTTCCTTCTGTCTCTAGACTTTCCAAGCTTCATAAATAAGGCCAGAAGTTTTATTTTGAATGCAAGAAACACATTTACATTACAGATACTTCTGAAGATACTTCCAGCTTACTACAATCATGTCTGCGCATTTGAGAATACTCTAATTACCAAAAATTTTGGTCTAGATTGTGTCAAGTTAGATGGGGCTAGAGATGAATGTGACTGTATATTTCTTCTCAGTCCTTAGCACTACCTTTGTTATATACATTTTTGCTAATGTTCAAAATGTGTGCCCTGACTGTTTACTGATGTATTACTACCCAGGTTCGTTTTGTCATAATGGGAAATCTATTCTGCTCTGATTATTCTATCCATAGACGTTTTGATCTAAAAGGCTCATCTCTTGGCCGTACAACTGACAAGCCACACACTGAGATTGATCAGTATACTACCCTGAAAGACCTCGATCTGAACTTCATATTTAGATTGAAGAAGCAGTGGTTTCAAGAGTTCCGAAGATGCAACCATCTTTTGTCTCATATTCTCACCTGGACCGATGCATCCGCAACTTCATTAGTTACGTTCTAACTGTGGAAAATGACCCTTTCATTTCTATAATGGTGTATATACATGGGTTGTGTTACTGTAGTTGAAATTGATGTGGTGGGCAGTATGCATAGAAATTCTGGGGCTCAATGAATGCAAGTGCTAACAAGGTATAATAAACGGTGTTGATTTTGAGTCAATTCTTCATCTTTTGGGATAGACAGTTTCATTAATTTTTGCTTTGTTTAATAGTAGACGGTTGAAACATTGTGAATTCCCTCTTCTATCAATGAAATCCAATACTGTATTTTATTAAAGAAATGGCTTGTATCACTGTGGTATTAGTCTTTGATTTCGTAAAGTGATATTTGCATAGATTTGAGCAAAATTATCATCAAAGATCTTTTATGTAAACTGATAAATTTCTGGATGTTAACTATTTATGGTACATGTAATGAAAAGAGATTGAGTAGTAAAAGTGTGGATATTTTTTCTCCTTTTGATAGGGCTAGAGCGGTAAAGGGTAAAAGTAGGTTGGGAATCAAAGATTGTGAGTAGTCTGACATGTTTTCAAATTCCAATGATATATTCGGTCATAACATAACTGAGTTAAATATTGATACAATTTAGTATTTGTGATATTATTTATTTAACATCTGTTGCAACGCACAAGCACTCTTCCGGTGTTAATTGATGCAGGGCTACTAACTCTTAACAACCTCCGGGATCTGGGTGACGAAGCACGCGCACAGCTCGCCAGCTACCGTTGATGAATCAGCATCCAGTAGTATGAGACAGGCCGGGCCATGCATTTATGTTAGCTTCGTCAGTTTATCGTTGTTTGCTGGTCTGGTGGATCAACTAAGTCAAGAGTGGTATCCATTTATTGTAGAGACACATCAACCGAAGTAAAGCTTTCCCGGAGAAACAACCAAAGTCCAGATGCATGCCTGGTGGCATGGACTTGTAAGGAGACATCCTATCTAGAAAAGGACAATCATTTATTCAACTGAAATCAAAATGTACTGCATTAAGTATACACCTACACTCCTAACTCTGTATGCAGGTGCTCATCTCCTACCATTCTTTTGTATTTCAGCATACCTTTCTACCTTACACTAGTGCCCCTTTTGACCATATATTTTGTTCACATAAAACTCAGCATATTCCAATTCCATAGGTATACTTTGCCAAACTAACACTGTCAACTCTACGCTGAGGTATTAAATAGTCAATATTGAGTTTGTGTCGTTTTGGTTCGGTGCATTTGATATTCTTCCAATGGCGTATTGGATGGGAATGCATATTTTTTACTTATTTCAAGTATTCACTCACATAAAAAAAAATGTAATTTTGAAGGTATATTATCATAAACAATTAAATACACGTAAAACACACGCACTAAAAAAACATACTAGCTAGTTATATCTTAAATTACTCAAAATTCCACGTACTAGCCACTACAAATTAATTAAGAGCTAGCGTGACACAGGAGCGGAGAATATATTAGAAATTTATTTGTCCTATGCACTGGTGTGTTGCCCAGCGTGCTCCTTGCCCTCTCTAGCCACTAGCGGCGGTGCCGCCCCTTAGGGTTCGTGAACCGGGCTTCGTGAACAGGCGATGGCTAGGAAAGCCCACATACGACGGCGTGCGAGGCTTGAGGGTGTTGGCGCATCTCTCTCCATCTCTCTCTCTCTCTCTACGTGATGAAGCTCCCTCCCTTTGCTCGTGAAGATGAAGGGAAGAGATATCAACTTTTCAATGTGGCGGTCCGACGTGTGGCCACTGTATTCACCCATCTAACACACAGGTGTTTGATCGCAATCCAGCTTAACACGCGTGTTCGTTGTATTATCTCTTGTAGCTGGTCTGCGATCATGTTGCACTAATAATATTATTGTTTTTGACTTGCAGGTAGGGGTGTCAATCGGACGGATTATCCGTTTTATCCAACACCGGACCTGAAGAGTGTCAATTAAATCTTAATTATCCATTTTAGTTGACATACGTATCATGATTCGTATTCGGCAGGCATACAAGGATCTAGGCGAGCCTAGACCATGTGCTCTAGCGAGTACGTTTGACCAAACAAATTCAGGATGCGAAGTATAGGGATGTTTTTTCGTTAATGGGAAGAAAGACAAGGAGAAAGAAGTAGTTATTAATGGGATTAATTAATCATGTTTACACTATACGAGAAAAAGACAACCGTCTAAAGCAAGCGGACCCATAGAACAGAGAGGAGAGAGGCATTTCGGTTTCTTTGGTAGACGGCGGACAAGTTAGAGTAACGGTAATCTCCTCGTCTCGTCTCCTCTCCTCTCCTTCTGTCGGACCCGTCCCATTCCCTCCCAATTGAATTCCATTTACCCCCTCTTTCCAATCCCCAACCAAACCGCTGAATACCATGTCTTTCCCTCCACGGCTTCCCTTCCACCCATCCCATGCCTTCACCGGCCGCCCCCACCAAGCCCAGAACCAAACCGACGGACGCATCCCCGTCCCCTTCCCTCCCCTCCTCAATTCTATTAACTTTCTCTTCCCAATTCCCAACCAAACAGATCAACCCCTCCTCCCTCGCCCACTTCCTCGACGACTCCCTCCCCTCCTCAATTCTATTAACTTTCTCTTCCCAATTCCTAACCTAACGGATCAACCCCTCCTCCCTCGCCCACTTCCTCGACGACTCCGCTCCTCCACCCATGCCCACATGCACCAGGCTGCCCTCACTCCACTCCGGTACAACGGCGGTCACTACTCGCCGAGGGCGGCGGCGCACAACTCGTCGGCGGGCGCCCGTAAAGCACCGGCCTTCAGCTACACGACGCGGAGGTGGTTCACTGTGAAAATCTAAAAACTCAAACTAATCTAAAACAACACTAATAGCTGATTATTTGTAAATAAAATTGCATCTAAACAAAAACAAATTGCGACGAGCTGGCGCCCGTAAAGCACCATCCTTCAGGTACACGACGCGGAGGTGGTTCACTGTGAAAATCCAAAAAAATCATACTGATCTAAAACAACACTAATTGCTTATTATTAGTAAATAAAATTGCATGTAAACAAAAACAAATTGTAATCCCAGATTAATATCGAACATATCACACAAGTTTAATACATGTTCATATCAGCAAGAGTTAAAATAGGATTTCCAAAATTAAATTGCCATCATCATTAAAACTTAAAGTCAACTACAAACAGACAATGAATAATTAATACAATCCCTGAGATAAATTACAATATGAACTCGTTGCAATTGAAATTAAATCATTAATACAAACTCAAAATTTGATACAAGAACCCATTACAAACATAAGTGAAATATTAATGCAACCTCAAAATTACTTACAAGAATGTGTTACAAGCTGAAAAACAACAAAAGTACAATCTCGGATTTTATTACAATAGCTATTCACATCATATCAATATAAAAATTTACAAATATGAGTACACTACAAAAGAGAATAATAAAATTCTTGCATACGTGTCGCGAAGCCTTTCTTTGTCTATATATCGCCAGCCATCGAACCCTTTCCTCGACCCAATCCAAAACTCTGCACATATTTCCCACGAAGACCAGTAGAGCAGTAGCAAACAAAAGCTATAAAAGGAAGTGAGGCATAGAAAATGGATTGCTGTCAGATTTCAAGAGGATCAATCGGATTCCCAGACCAACCTAAGTCAATCAGCACCGTTCCGTTCACTCCAGTGGGTTCATCACCCAGCAATTTTAGAATCCGACACTCATTTTTACCGACTTAACTCAACCGTAGAAAAATCCAACATTGCCTTATGAACCATATGCTCATTCTATTTTCTTAGCCCATCACCCACTTTCAATATTACAGCCACGTTAGAAAAATCTTGGAATAGTGCATAAAGCACCTCCCCAAGTAATCCATCCCCAGCTGAATGCCCCTTCCCTAAGCCACACACCCCAGTCAAAGCCATATGGATAAGCACAAAGCCAAAAATATCACGGACAGGGCAAAGGATAAGGGCAGCCAAATGCAACCCCCAGCAGAGATGCAATCCCCCCACCCCCAACACACAGCACCACTGCCTCATTTCATTCCCCTGCCGAGAGCAAGAAGAGAGAGCAAACAAGTCTCAGTCACAAGCCTCCTCACAAGCGAAGCTCACAAGAGCTTCCCATTCATCCGAGAACAAAACCAGCCAAAGGCAACTCCAGCCAAACCAAGGCACCACCACCCTCCACTACAACCAAGAACAAGGCAAGCCAAGAGCAACAAGCCACACCATCACCCACCAGTACACCATCCAACCCAGCCGCAAGATAGCAAAGGAGTTGGAGGAAAACCAGGAGCAAAGGACCACATCGGCCACGGCTCGATCCGCATCGACTACCGTGACCTACAAGAACCAACAAGAGCAAGGGAGCACCTCACCACATCATCATCTGCATCGCCATCCCATTACCAAAATAACCAACAGAGGTAAACTTTCATTCATGACCCACTATTATTTTTGGCCATAGCCGAACCAACCATGCGAACCAACCCATTCCATCAGAACGCTAACAATAGCCATATCATCATCCATCCCCATCACAGAGCATGCACCACTAACGGAAGCAATAACATCACCAATAGCCCACTCCATCATCCATCTCAGAGCACGGGGGAAAGAGCAGAGGGAGGAAGAGGAGGGTAGTAGTTACCTCACTACATCGGCGGCAAAACCAGCACCACCACTAGTAGCCACCCCAACAACCACCATGCATGAACATGAAGCAACAAAAATCGATCATAAATCAAACACTCATTGAAAAACCAAATAATAGTAGAAGGGACACCGCAATCGGCCTAGCACCAAAGATCAAGGTGCAAATGAGCCATAGACTGGGCATGAAGGGATAGAGGCGAGGCCGCGGCGCAATGGGCCGAGCAGCGCACCGAGCCGAGTAGGGACCGGCCGAGCCGGATGGAGGAGAGGCGAGCGCGGGCGAGCAAGCAGCCGTAGAGGCGGCGGCGATTCTTGCAGGCGCAGGAGGCATGGGCGCAGGGGTGGAGGCAAGAGGCGGCGGCACCATAGGGGCGAGGCGACGCTGGTCGGGCGCAATGACGCCGAGCGACCGCGAGGAGCACAGCATGGCGCCACCACGGCCACCGAGCCAGACTGGGCATGAAGGATAGAGGCGAGGCCGCAGCGCAATGGCCGAGCAGCGACCGAGCCGAGTAGGACCGGCCGAGCCGGAGAGGAGAGAGGCGAGCGCGGGCGAGCAAGCAGCCGTAGAAAGTGGCGAGCTGGTCAAGGCAGGAGGAGGTGGCAAGGCCGGGGAGGAGGCGAGAGGCGCGGCACCATAGGGGCGAGGCGACGCTGGTCGGGCAATGACGCCGAGCGACCGTGAGGAGAGTGAGGAGGCGCCGGCCACGGTGGGTCGGAGGGAGGCGCCGGAGGAGGAGCGCCATGGGAGGTGACTCTAGGGGAGAGTGAGAGCCATGGGGGACAGAGAGAAATGAAGAGAAGAGCAAGTGGGGAGGGTGAATAAGAAAAGGAGGCTGTGTGTGTGTCGGCCAGGAGAAATGAAGGGATAAGGTAGAAAGAGGAGAGGAGAGGAGAGAACAGAGGGAGAGGGAATAGGAAAAAAGGGGAAAAGAAATTAGAAAGGCAAAATTGTAAAATCTGGGAATATTAACCGTAATAGATTTAGATGAACACCAACATTAATAAATATCGATACTGTGTAATTTTGGGATTGGGTTTTAGGGTTTGGGGTTAGGGTTTAGGGTTTAGGGTTTAGGGTTTAGGGTTTAGGGTTTAGGGTTTAGGGTTTAGGGTTTAGGGTTTAGGGTTTTAGGTTTAGGGTTTTTAGGGTTTAGGGTTTAGGGTTTAGGGTTTAGGGTTTAGGGGTTTTAGGGTTTAGGCCCAGGCCCAGGCCCAGGCCCAGGCCCAGGCCCAGTGGCCCAGGCCCAGGCCCAGGCCCAGGCCCAGGCCTGTGGCCCAGGCCCAGGCCCAGGCCCAGTGGCCCAGGCCCAGGCCCAGGCCCAGTGGCCCAGGCCCAGGCCCAGTGGCCCAGGCCCAGGCCCAGGCCCAGTGGCCAGGCCCAGGCCCAGTGGCCCAGGCCCAGGCCCAGGCCCAGGCCCAGGCCCAGTGGCCCAGGCCCAGGCCCAGGCCCAGGCCCAGGCCAGTGGCCCAGTGGCCCAGGCCCAGGCCCAGGCCCAGTGGCCCAGTGGCCCAGGCCCAGGGCCCAGGCCCAGGCCCAGGCCCAGGCCCAGGCCCAGGCCCAGGCCCAGGCCCAGGCCCAGTGGCCCAGGCCCAGGCCCAGGCCCAGGCCCAGGCCCAGGCCCAGGCCCAGGCCTGTGGCCCAGGCCCAGGTGGCCCAGGCCCAGCCCAGGCCCAGGCCCAGGCCCAGGCCCAGTGGCCCAGGCCCAGGGCCCAGGCCCAGTGGCCCAGGCCCAGGCCCAGGCCCAGTGGCCCAGGCCCAGGCCCAGGCCCAGGGCCCAGTGGCCCAGGCCCAGGCCCAGGCCCAGGCAGGCCCAGGCCCAGGGCCCAGTGGCAGTGGCCCAGGCCCAGGCCCAGGCCCAGGCCCAGGCCCAGGCCCAGGCCCAGTGGCCCAGGCCCAGGCCCAGGCCCAGGCCCAGTGGCCCAGTGGCCCAGGCCCAGGCCCAGGCCAGTGGCCCAGGCCCAGTGGCCCAGGCCCAGTGGCCCAGGCCCAGGCCCAGTGGCCCAGGCCCAGTGGCCCAGGCCCAGGCCCAGGCCCAGGCCCAGGCCCAGGCCCAGTGGCCCAGGCCCAGGCCCAGGCCCAGTGCCCAGGCCCCAGGCCCAGGGCCAGGCCCAGGCCCAGGCCCAGTGGCCCAGGCCCAGGCCCAGGCCCAGGCCCAGGCCCAGGCCCAGGCCCAGGGCCAGGCCCAGGCCCAGGCCCAGGCCCAGGCCCAGGCCCAGGCCCAGGCCCAGGGCCAGGCCCAGGCCCAGGCCCAGGCCCAGGCCCAGTGGCCCAGGGCCCAGGCCCAGGGCCCAGGCCCAGGCCCAGGCCCAGGCCCAGGCCCAGGGCCAGTGGCCCAGGCCCAGGCCCAGGCCCAGTGGCCAGGCCCAGGCCCAGGCCCAGGCCCAGTGGCCCAGGCCCAGGCCCAGGCCCAGGCCCAGGCCCAGGCCCAGGCCCAGGCCCAGGCCCAGGCCCAGGCCCAGGCCCAGGCCCAGGCCCAGGCCCAGGCCCAGGCCCAGGCCCAGGCCCAGGCCCAGGCCCAGGCCCAGGCCAGTGGCCAGTGGCCCCCAGGCCCAGGCCCAGGCCCCAGTGGCCCCAGGCCCAGGTGGCCCAGGCCCAGGCCCAGGCCCAGGCCCAGGCCCAGGCCCAGGCCCAGGCCCAGGCCCAGGCCCAGGTGGCCCAGGCCCAGGCCCAGGCCCAGGCCCAGGCCCAGTGGCCCAGGCCCAGGCCCAGGCCCAGGCCCAGGCCCAGGCCCAGGCCCAGGCCCAGGCCCAGTGGCCCAGGCCCAGGCCCAGGCCCAGTGGCCCAGGCCCAGTGGTGGCCCAGGCCCTGGCCCAGGCCCAGGCCCAGGCCAGGCCCAGGCCCAGGCCCAGGCCCAGGCCCAGGGTGGCCCAGGCCCAGGCCCAGGCCCAGGCCCAGGCCCAGGGCCCAGGCCCAGGGCCCAGCCCAGGCCCAGGCCCAGTGGCCCAGGGCCCAGGCCCAGGCCCAGGCCCAGTGGCCCAGGCCCAGGCCCAGGCCCAGGCCCAGTGGCCCAGGCCCAGGCCCAGGCCCAGTGGCCCAGGCCCAGGCCCAGGCCCAGGCCCAGGCCCAGTGGCCCAGGTGGCCCAGTGGCCCAGGCCCAGGCCCAGGCCCAGGGCCCAGTGGCCCAGTGGCCCAGGCCCAGGCCCAGGCCCAGGTGGCCCAGGCCCAGGCCCAGGCCCAGGCCCAGTGGCCCAGGCCCCAGGCCCAGCCCAGGCCCAGGCCCAGGCCCAGGCCCAGGCCCAGGCCCAGTGGCCCAGGTGGCCCAGGCCCAGGCCCAGGCCCAGGCCCAGGCCCAGTGGCCCAGGCCCAGGCCCAGGCCCAGGCCCAGGCCCAGGCCCAGGCCCCAGGCCCAGGCCCAGGCCCAGTGGCCCAGGCCCAGGCCCAGGCCCAGGCCCAGGGCCCAGGCCCAGGCCCAGGCCCAGGCCCAGGCCCAGGCCCAGTGGCCCAGGCCCAGCCCAGGCCCAGGCCCAGGCCCAGGCCCAGGCCCAGTGGCCCAGGCCCAGGCCCAGGCCCAGGCCCAGGCCCAGTGGCCCAGGCCCAGGGCCCAGGTGGCCCAGGCCCAGGCCCAGGCCCAGGCCCAGGCCCAGGCCCAGGCCCAGGCCCAGGCCCAGGCCCAGTGGCCCAGTGGCCCAGGCCCAGGCCCAGGTGGCCCAGGCCCAGCCCAGGCCCAGGCCCAGGCCCAGGCCCAGGCCCAGGCCCAGGCCCAGGCCCAGGCCCAGTGGCCCAGGCCCAGTGGCCCAGGCCCTGGTGGCCCAGTGGCCCAGGCCCAGGCCCAGGCCCAGTGGCCCAGGCCCAGTGGCCCAGGCCCAGGCCCAGGCCCAGGCCCAGGCCCAGGCCAGCCCAGGCCCAGGCCCAGGCCAGTGGCCCAGGCCCAGGCCCAGGCCCAGGCCCAGTGGCCCAGGCCCAGGCCCAGTGGCCCAGGCCCAGGCCCAGGCCCAGGCCCAGGCCCAGGCCCAGGCCCAGGCCCAGGCCCAGTGGCCCAGGCCCAGGCCCAGGCCCAGGCCCAGGCCCAGGCCCCCAGGCCCAGGCCCAGTGGCCCAGTGGCCCAGGCCCAGGCCCAGGCCCAGTGGCCCAGGCCCAGGCCCAGGCCCAGGCCCAGGCCCAGGCCCAGGCCCAGGCCCAGGCCCAGTGGCCCAGGCCCAGGCCCAGGCCCAGGGCCAGTGGCCCAGGCCCAGGCCCAGGCCCAGGCCCAGGCCCAGGCCCAGTGGCCCAGGCCCAGGCCCAGGCCCAGGCCCAGGCCCAGGTGGCCCAGTGGCCCAGGCCCAGGCCCAGGCCCAGGCCCAGTGGCCCAGGCCCAGGCCCAGGCCCAGGCCCAGGCCCAGGCCCAGGCCCAGGCCCAGGCCCAGGCCCAGGCCCAGGCCCAGGGCCCAGGCCCAGGCCCAGGCCCAGTGGCCCAGTGGCCCAGGCCCAGGCCCAGGGCCAGGTGGCCCAGGCCCAGGCCCAGTGGCCCAGGGCCCCCAGGCCCAGGCCCCAGGCCCAGGCCCAGGCCCAGGCCCAGGCCCAGGCCCAGGCCCAGGGTGGCCCAGGCCCAGGCCCAGGCCCAGGCCCAGGCCCAGGCCCAGGCCCAGTGGCCCAGGCCCAGTGGCCCAGGCCCAGGCCCAGGCCCAGGCCCAGGCCAGTGGCCCAGTGGCCCAGTGGCCCAGGCCCAGGCCCAGGCCCAGGCCCAGGCCCAGGCCCAGGCCCAGGCCCAGGCCCAGGCCCAGGCCCAGGCCAGTGGCCCAGGCCCAGGCCCAGTGGCCCAGTGGCCCAGTGGCCCAGGCCCAGGCCCAGGCCCAGTGGCCCAGGCCCAGGCCCAGGCCCAGGCCCAGGCCCAGGCCCAGGCCCAGGCCCAGGCCCAGGCCCAGGCCCAGGCCAGGGCCCAGGCCCAGGCCCAGGCCCAGGCCCAGGCCCAGGCCCAGTGGCCCAGGCCCAGGGCCCAGGCCCAGGCCCAGTGGCCCAGGCCCAGGCCCAGTGGCCCAGGCCCAGGCCCAGGCCCAGTGGCCCAGGCCCAGTGGCCCAGGCCCAGGCCCAGGCCCAGGCCCAGGCCCAGGCCCAGGCCCAGTGGCCCAGGCCCAGTGGCCAGTGGCCCAGGCCCAGGTGGCCCAGGCCCAGGGCCCAGGCCCAGGCCCAGGCCCAGGCCCAGGCCCAGTGGCCCAGGCCCAGGCCCAGGCCCAGTGGCCCAGGCCCAGGCCCAGGCCCAGTGGCCCCCAGGCCCAGGGCCCAGGCCCAGGCCCAGGCCCAGGCCCAGGCCCAGTGGCCCAGGCCCAGGCCCAGGCCCAGTGGCCCAGGCCCAGGCCCAGGCCCAGGCCCAGGCCCAGGCCCAGGCCCAGGCCCAGTGGCCCAGGCCCAGGCCCAGGCCCAGGCCCAGGCCCAGGCCCAGGCCCAGGCCCAGGCCCAGGCCCAGGCCCAGTGGCCCAGGCCCAGTGGCCCAGGGCCCAGGCCCAGGCCCAGGCCCAGGCCCAGGCCCAGGCCCAGTGGCCCAGGCCCAGTGGCCCAGGCCCAGGCCCAGGGCCCAGGCCCAGGCCCAGGCCCAGGCCCAGGCCCAGGCCCAGGCAGTGGCCCAGGCCCAGGCCCAGGCCCAGGCCCAGGCCCAGGCCCAGGCCCAGGCCCAGGCCCAGGTGGCCCAGGCCCAGGTGGCCCAGGGCCCAGGCCCAGGCCCAGGCCCAGGCCCAGGCCCAGGCCCAGGCCCAGGCCCAGGCCCAGGCCCAGGCCCAGGCCAGGCCCAGCCCAGGCCCAGGCCCAGGCCCAGGCCCAGGCCCAGTGGCCCAGGCCCAGGCCCAGGCCCAGTGGCCCAGTGGCCCAGGCCCAGGCCCAGGCCCAGGCCCAGGCCCAGCCCAGGCCCAGGCCAGTGGCCCAGGCCCAGGCCCAGGCCCAGGCCCAGGCCCAGGCCCAGGCCCAGGCCCAGTGGCCCAGTGGCCCAGGCCCAGGCCCAGGCCCAGTGGCCCAGGTGGCCCAGGGCCCAGGCCCAGGCCCAGGCCCAGGCCCAGGCCCAGGCCCAGTGGCCCAGGCCCAGGCCCAGTGGCCCAGGTGGCCCAGGCCCAGGCCCAGGCCCAGGCCCAGGCCCAGGGCCAGGCCCAGGCCCAGGCCCAGGCCCAGGCCCAGGCCCAGTGGCCCAGGCCCAGGCCCAGGCCCAGGCCCAGGCCCAGGCCCAGGCCCAGGTGGCCCAGGCCCAGGCCCAGGCCCAGGCCCAGGCCCAGGCCCAGGCCCAGGCCCAGGGCCCCCAGTGGCCCAGGCCCAGGCCCAGGCCCAGGCCCAGGCCCAGGTGGCCCAGCCCAGGCCCAGGCCCAGGCCCAGGCCCAGGCCCAGGCCCAGGCCCAGGCCCAGGCCCAGTGGCCCAGGCCCAGGGCCCAGGCCCAGGCCCAGGCCCAGGCCCAGTGGCCCAGGCCCAGGCCCCCCAGGCCCCCAGGCCCAGGTGGCCCAGGCCCAGGCCCAGGCCCAGGCCCAGGCCCAGGGCCAGTGGCCCAGTGGCCCAGTGGCCCAGCCCAGGCCCAGGCCCAGTGGCCCAGGTGGCCCAGGCCCAGTGGCCCAGGCCCAGGCCCAGGCCCAGGCCCAGGCCCAGGCCCAGGGGCCTGTGGCCCAGGCCCAGGCCCAGTGGCCCAGGCCCAGGCCCAGGCCCAGGCCCAGGCCCAGGCCCAGGCCCAGGCCCAGGCCCAGGCCCAGGCCCAGGCCCAGGCCCAGGCCCAGGCCCAGGCCCAGGCCCAGGCCCAGGCCCCAGGCCCAGGCCCAGGCCCAGGCCCAGGCCCAGGCCCAGTGGCCCAGGCCCAGGCCCAGTGGCCCAGGCCCAGGCCCAGTGGCCCAGGCCCAGGCCCAGGCCCAGGCCCAGGCCCAGGCAGTGGCCCAGGCCCAGGCCCAGGCCCAGGCCCAGGCCCAGGCCCAGGCCCAGGCCCAGGCCCAGGCCCAGGCCCAGGCCCAGGCCCAGGCCCAGGGCCCCAGGCCCAGGCCCAGGCCCAGTGGCCCAGGCCCAGGCCCAGGCCCAGGCCCAGGCCCCAGGCCCAGTGGCCCAGGCCCAGGCCCAGGCCCAGGCCCAGGCCCAGGCCCAGTGGCCCAGGCCCAGGCCCAGGCCCAGGCCCAGGCCCAGGCCCAGGCCCAGGCCCAGGCCCAGGCCCAGTGGCCCAGGCCCAGGCCCAGGCCCAGTGGCCCAGGCCCAGTGGCCCAGGTGGCCAGGCCAGTGGCCCAGGCCAGTGGCCCAGGCCCAGGGCCCAGGCCCAGGCCCAGCCCAGGCCCAGTGGCCCAGGCCCAGGGCCCAGTGGCCCAGTGCCCAGGCCCAGGCCCAGGCCCAGGCCCAGGCCCAGGCCCAGGCCCAGCCCAGGCCCAGGCCCAGTGGCCCAGGCCCAGGCCCAGGCCCAGGCCCCCAGGCCCAGGCCCAGGCCCAGGCCCAGGCCCAGGCCCAGGCCCAGGCCCAGGCCCAGCCCCCAGGCCCAGGCCCAGGCCCAGGCCCAGGTGGCCCAGGCCCAGGCCCAGGCCCAGGCCCAGGCCCAGGCCCAGGCCCAGGCCCAGGCCCAGGCCCAGGCCCAGGCCCAGGCCCAGGCCCAGGCCCAGGCCCAGGCCCAGGCCCAGGCCCAGGCCCAGGCCCAGTGGCCCAGGCCCAGGCCCAGTGGCCCAGCCCCCAGGCCCAGGCCCAGGCCCAGTGGCCCAGGGCCCAGGCCCAGGCCCAGTGGCCCAGGCCCAGGCCCAGGCCCAGGCCCAGGCCAGTGGCCCAGGCCCAGGCCCCCAGGCCCAGGCCCAGGCCCAGGCCCAGGCCCAGGTGGCCCAGGCCCAGGCCCAGTGGCCCAGGCCCAGTGGCCCAGGCCCAGTGGCCCAGGCCCAGGCCCAGGCCCAGGCCCAGGCCCAGGCCCAGGCCCAGGCCCAGGCCCAGGCCCAGGCCCAGGCCCAGGCCCAGGCCCAGGCCCAGGCCCAGGCCCAGCCCAGGCCCAGGTGGCCCAGGTGGCCCAGGCCCAGGCCCCCAGGCCCAGGGCCAGGCCCAGGCCCAGGCCCAGGCCCAGTGGCCCAGGCCCAGGCCCAGGCCCAGGCCCAGGCCCAGGCCCAGGCCCAGGCCCAGGCCCCCAGGCCCAGGCCCAGGCCCAGGCCCAGGCCCAGGGCCAGTGGCCCAGGCCCAGGCCCAGGCCCAGCCCCCAGGCCCAGGCCCAGGCCCAGGCCCAGGGCCCAGGCCCAGGCCCAGGCCCAGGCCCAGGCCCAGTGGCCCAGTGGCCCAGGGCCAGTGGCCCAGGCCCAGGCCCAGGGCCAGTGGCCCAGGCCCAGGCCCAGGCCCAGGCCCAGTGGGCCCAGCCCAGGCCCAGGCCCAGGCCCAGGCCCAGGCCCAGGCCCAGGCCCAGGCCCAGGCCCAGGCCCCCAGGCCCAGGCCCAGTGGCCCAGTGGCCCAGGCCCAGGCCCAGGCCCAGGCCCAGTGGCCCAGGGCCAGGCAGGCCCAGGCCCAGGCCCAGGCCCAGGCCCAGGCCCAGGCCCAGGCCCAGGCCCAGGCCCAGGCCCAGTGGCCCAGGTGGCCCAGGTGGCCCAGGCCCAGGCCCAGGCCCAGGCCCAGGCCCAGGCCCAGGGCCCAGGCCCAGGCCCCCAGGCCCAGGCCCAGGGCCCAGGCCCAGGCCCAGGCCCAGGCCCAGGCCCAGGCCCAGGCCCAGGCCCAGTGGCCCAGGCCCAGGCCCAGGCCCAGGCCCAGGCCCAGGCCCAGGCCCAGGCCCAGGCCCAGGCCCAGGCCCAGGCCCAGGCCCAGGCCCAGGCCCAGGCCCAGGCCCAGGCCCAGTGGCCCAGGTGGCCCCCAGGCCCAGGCCCAGGCCCAGGCCCAGGCCCAGGCCCAGTGGCCCAGGCCCAGTGGCCCAGCCCAGGCCCAGGCCCAGGCCCAGGCCAGTGGCCCAGGCCCAGGCCCAGGCCCAGGCCCAGGCCCAGGCCCAGGCCCAGGCCCAGTGGCCCAGGCCCAGGC
The DNA here is from genome assembly GCA_036346395.1 of Hsuehochloa calcarea. Lineage (NCBI taxonomy): Eukaryota > Viridiplantae > Streptophyta > Magnoliopsida > Poales > Poaceae > Hsuehochloa > Hsuehochloa calcarea. The sequence goes on from CM070613.1 coordinate 29,905,235, forward strand.
CCAGGCCCAGGCCCCAGGCCCAGGCCCAGGCCCAGGCCCAGTGGCCCAGTGGCCCCCAGGCCAGTGGAGGCCCAGGGCCCAGGGCCCAGGCCAGTGGCCCAGGCCCAGGTGGCCCAGGCCAGGCCCAGTGGCCCAGTGGGCCAGGGCCCAGGCCCAGGCCCAGGCCCAGGCCCAGGCCCAGGCCCAGTGGCCCAGGCCCAGGTGGCCCAGTGGCCCAGGCCCAGTGGCCCAGGCCCAGTGGCCCAGGCCCAGGCCCAGGCCCAGGCCCAGGCCCAGTGGCCCCCAGGCCCAGTGGCCCAGGCCCAGGCCCAGGCCCAGTGGCCCAGGCCCAGGCCCAGGCCCCCAGGCCCAGGCCCAGGCCCAGGCCCAGGCCCAGGCCCAGTGGCCCAGGCCCAGGCCCAGGCCCAGGCCCAGTGGCCCAGGCCCAGGCCCAGTGGCCCAGGGCCCAGGCCCAGGCCCAGGCCCAGGCCCAGGCCCAGGCCCAGGCCCAGGCCCAGGCCCCCCAGGCCCAGGCCCAGGCCCAGGCCCAGGCCCAGGTGGCCCAGTGGCCCAGGCCAGTGGCCCAGGCCCAGGCCCAGGCCCAGGCCCAGTGGCCCCAGGCCCAGGCCCAGGCCCAGGCCCGGCCCAGGCCCAGGCCCAGTGGCCCAGGCCCAGTGGCCCAGGCCCAGGCAGGCCCAGGCCCAGGCCCAGGCCCAGGCCCAGGCCCAGGCCCAGGCCCAGGCCCAGTGGCCCAGGCCCAGGCCCAGGCCCAGGCCCAGGCCCAGGCCCAGGCCCAGGCCCAGGCCCAGGCCCAGGCCCAGGCCCAGGCCCAGGCCCAGGCCCAGTGGCCCAGGCCCAGTGGCCCAGGCCCAGGCCCAGGCCCAGGCCCAGGCCCAGGCCCAGGCCCAGGCCCAGGGCCCAGGCCCAGGCCCAGGCCCAGTGGCCCAGGCCCAGGCCCAGGGCCCAGGCCCAGTGGCCCAGGCCCAGTGGCCCAGGCCCAGGCCCAGGCCCAGTGGCCCAGGCCCAGGCCCAGGCCCAGGCCCAGGCCCAGGCCCAGGCCCAGGCCCAGGCCCAGGCCTGTGCCCAGTGGCCCAGGCCCAGTGGCCAGGTGCCCAGGCCCAGGCCCAGGCCCAGGCCCAGTGGCCCCCAGGCCCAGGCCCAGGCCCAGCCCAGGCCCAGGCCCAGTGGCCCAGGCCCAGGCCCAGGCCCAGGCCAGTGGCCCAGGCCCAGGCCCAGGCCCAGGGCCCAGGCCCAGGCCCAGGCCTGTGGTGGCCCAGTGGCCCAGTGGCCCAGGCCCAGGCCCAGGCCCAGGCCCCCAGGCCCAGGCCCAGGCCCAGGCCCAGGCCCAGGCCCAGGCCCAGGCCCAGTGGCCCAGGCCCAGGCCCAGTGGCCCAGGCCCCAGGCCCAGGCCCAGTGGCCCAGGCCCAGGCCCAGGCCCAGGCCCAGGGCCCAGGCCCAGGCCCAGGCCCAGGCCCAGGGCCCAGGCCCAGTGGCCCAGGCCCAGGCCCAGGCCCAGGCCCAGGCCCAGGCCCAGGCCCAGGCCCAGGCCCAGGCCCCCAGGCCCAGGCCCAGGCCCAGTGGCCCAGTGGCCCAGGGCCCAGGCCCAGGCCCAGGCCCAGGCCCAGGCCCAGGCCCAGGCCCAGGCCCAGGCCCAGGCCCAGTGGCCCAGGCCCAGTGGCCCAGGCCCAGGCCCAGGCCCAGTGGCCCAGTGGCCCAGGCCCAGGCCAGTGGCCCAGTGGCCCAGGCCCAGTGGCCAGGCCCAGTGGCCCAGGCCCAGGCCCAGGCCAGGTGGGCCCAGTGGCCCAGGCCCAGTGGCCCAGGGCCCAGTGGCCCAGTGGCCCAGTGGCCCAGGCCCAGGCCCAGGCCAGGCCCAGGTGGCCCAGGCCCAGGCCCAGGCCCAGGCCCAGGTGGCCCCAGGCCCAGGCCCAGGCCCAGGCCCAGGCCCAGGCCCAGGCCCAGGCCCAGGCCCAGGCCCAGTGGCCAGGCCCAGGCCCAGGCCCAGGCCCAGGCCCAGGCCCAGGCCCAGGCCCAGGCCCAGTGGCCCAGGCCCAGGCCCAGGCCCAGGCCCAGGCCCAGGCCCAGGCCCAGGCCCAGGCCCAGGCCCAGGCCCAGGCCCAGGCCCAGTGGCCCAGGCCCAGGTGGGCCCAGTGGCCCAGGCCCAGTGGCCCAGGCCCAGGTGGCCCAGGCCCAGGCCCAGTGGCCAGTGGCCCAGGCCCAGTGGCCCAGGCCCAGGCCCAGGCCCAGTGGCCCAGTGGCCCAGGCCCAGGCCCAGGCCCAGGCCCAGGCCCAGGCCCAGGCCCAGGCCCAGGCCCAGGCCCAGGCCCAGGCCCAGTGGCCCAGTGGCCCAGGCCCAGGCCCAGGCCCAGTGGCCCAGGCCCAGGCCCAGGCCCAGGCCCAGGCCCAGGCCCAGGCCCAGGCCCAGGCCCAGGCCCAGGTGGTGGCCCAGGCCCAGGCCCAGGCCCAGGCCCAGTGGCCCAGTGGCCCAGGCCCAGGCCCCAGGCCCAGGCCCAGGCCCCCAGGCCCAGGCCCAGCCCAGGCCCAGGCCCAGTGGCCCAGGCCCAGGCCCAGGCCCAGGCCCAGGCCCAGGCCCAGGCCCAGTGGCCCCCAGGCCCAGGCCCAGGCCCAGGCCCAGGCCCAGTGGCCCAGGGCCCAGGCCCCCCAGGCCCAGTGGCCCAGGCCCAGGTGGCCCAGGCCCAGGCCCAGGCCCAGGCCCAGGCCCAGGCCCAGGCCCAGGCCCAGGCCCAGGCCCAGGCCCAGGCCCAGGCCCAGGCCCAGTGGCCCAGGCCCAGGCCCAGGCCCAGGCCCAGCAGGCCAGTGGCCCCCAGTGGCCCAGGCCCAGGCCCAGGCCCAGTGGCCCAGGCCCAGGCCCAGTGGCCCAGGCCCAGGGCCCAGGCCCAGCCCAGGCCCAGGCCCAGGCCCAGGCCCAGGCCCAGTGGCCCAGGCCCAGGCCCAGGCCCAGTGGCCCAGGCCCAGGCCAGGCCCAGGCCCAGGCCCAGTGGCCCAGGCCCAGGCCCAGGCCCAGTGGCCCAGGCCCAGGCCCAGGCCCAGGCCCAGGCCCAGGCCCAGGTGGCCCAGGCCCAGGCCCAGTGGCCCAGGCCCAGGCCCAGGCCCCAGGCCCAGTGGCAGGCCAGTGGCCCAGTGGTGGCCCAGGTGGCCCAGGCCCAGTGGCCCAGGCCCCAGTGGCCCAGGCCCAGGCCCAGGCCCAGGCCCAGGGCCAGGCCCAGGCCCAGGCCCAGGCCCTGTGGCCCAGGCCCAGGCCCAGGCCCAGGCCCAGGCCCAGGCCCAGGCCCAGGCCCAGGGTGGCCCAGGCCCAGGCCCAGGCCCAGGCCCAGGTGGGCAGTGGCCAGGCCCAGGTGGCCCAGTGGCCCAGGCCCAGTGGCCCAGGCCCAGTGGCCCAGGCCCAGGCCCAGGCCCAGGCCCAGGCCCAGGCCCAGGCCCAGGCCCAGGCCCAGGCCAGTGGCCCAGGCCCAGTGGCCCAGGTGGCCCAGTGGCCCAGGCCCAGGCCCAGGCCCAGGGCAGGCCCAGGCCCAGGCCCAGGTGGCCCAGGCCCAGGCCCAGTGGCCCAGGCCCAGGCCCAGGCCCAGGCCCAGTGGCCCAGGCCCAGGCCCAGGTGGCCCAGGCCCAGGCCCAGGCCCAGGCCCAGGCCCAGGCCCAGGCCCAGGCCCAGGCCCAGGCCCAGGCCCAGCCCAGTGGCCCAGGCCCAGGCCCAGGCCCAGGCCCAGGCCCAGGCCAGGCCCAGGCCAGTGGCCCAGGCCCAGTGGCCCAGGCCCAGGCCCAGGCCCAGG